>CM066038.1:381859033-383062631 GCA_033557465.1 Ichthyophis bannanicus
GTATCGACCGCAGCCACACTGCTCTCGAGGCACCGGCACCAGGGCCCCAAGCTGTAAAAGTCGGGTCAGGGTTACTCGAACCGCTGCCACTTTGGAACAAGCTTTGCAGGGAGACAGAACAAAGGAATCGCTCACCGGCCGAGCAAAGTCAAGGGCGTAGCTCTCTTGGATGGCCTTGGTCAGAGATGATCTGGGCCCAGGCAGGGTAAAACTCCCACAGTCGACCCCTTATAGACTGCACCTCTGCCTGGATCCCCCTCACTTCATTGTGATTTCTCGGGCCCCGAGGTCGAGGTGGCAGCAAACCCTCTGCCTGCCCCCCTGAAACCTCAAAACCCTTGCCCCCAGGAAGAAAATCTGCCCCTCTGAAAGGGGGAGAAACGCGACGGGCAAAAACGCCTGAAGTCCCGCTGCTGACTCCAGGACATCGGAGGAGCACGACTCTGCTTCTGCTTATCTTCGGGGAGCCGGCCCTCCTTGGACTCCCCCAGATCTTTGACCAGCTTGTCAAGGTCCTCTCCAAAGAGCTGCTTACCCCTGAAGGGAAGCTTACTAAGGCGTGCCTTTGAGGAACTATACGCTGCCCAGTTCCGCAACCATAGGTAGTGGCAGGCTGCTACTACCGACACCATGGAGTTCGAAAGGCCTCTAATCTGGTCATAGTGGATATCTGCCAAATAAGCAGCCCCCGATTCCAGGCGGGCCACCTCCTCGGCTTGATCTGCCACTCCCTCTTGTTGCTGCAACTGCTGCGACCAGTGCAGACAAGCTCTTGCAACCCAGGCCCCAAAAATGGAGGCTTGCAACAAAAGAGCATGGACATTGAAGGCCTGTTTTAACAAGGTGTCCAGGTTTTTGTCTTGGGCATCCTTGAGGGCCGCCTTCCACCAGGATCATAGTCTTTTTTGTGACCGCCGCGTCAACCTTTGGGGTCCAAAAGAGCTCACAGTCCTGGTCTGGCAATGGATAAAAATGAGACATCACTCGATCCTTTAAGACCAGACTCCGGCAGATCCCACTCGTCCTGGATCATCTGCCGAACCACTCTATGCACCGGGAACACCTTCTGCAACTTGCGGAACACCTGCAGCAAGGGATCCTTGAGCATCTCATCCTGCGATGGGCCACTGGTAGGCATATTAAGCGCCTTCAGAGATTCCACTATGATCGCCGGTAACTCCTCTCTGCGGAACATCCGTACAACCTGCCTGTTCCTCCTGGTCAGGGATCTCCCCTTCTTCCAAGTCCTCGTCGCCTTCTTCCTCAACCAACTCCTCTCCCTCAGGATCCTCAGACCACTGACAGTCAGTTTGAATGTCCACCAAGGACCTGAGTCTCTTAGCGATCCCACCCTCAGGGTTCGAAACCACCAGTCTCTTGGTTTCACGCTGTGTCCCCAAAGGGCTGCCCGTCTGCGACTGCTGACACAGGCAGAAGGCCTGATGGAGGACGACAAACTCTGGAGAAAACATGCCGGAGATTCCTCCCTCTCCAAGGTACTGGAGGGTCGAGGGACCAGGCAAGGGCGGAGGACAAGGCACTGTGCCTGAGAAGGCGGGCCTGATTCCCCTAACTCCTGTGCCCCAGCTGTAGGAGAAGGAGCCTTATCTTGCATTCCTTGATCTTTAAAGGACTGCTCCATTGAGGCAGCTTCCAGAGTACAACCTCTACAAATGCCCACCTCTGAGACTGCCCTGCGGCGAGTTCCACACATGAGACACTGGGGCCTCACAGGCATTCCTTAAATCAAAACACTGAGGGAAAGATACACAGCTTTAGGACACTTTCCTCTTCTGGCCCCTTCTCTTCTCTTTTTTTTTCTTTTGGTAAACTACTCTTGTCTATTTGCCCCCCTCTCCAAGAACCCTTAAACCAAAGGGCAACAAATGAAAAAGAAGGGGAGAGGGGCAGGGAGGGAGAAAGCCTCTCAGTACTATTTTTTTTTTTTTAAGAAGTAAATATCAGACCTCTCTTCAAGAATCCCCCAAAAAACGCCCCCAGGTTGGCTGAGCCGCTGAAGAAAACTAACACGGTTGAGAGCAGAGCCTGGAAGACACCCCCACTCCCCAATCTCCCACTCTGAAGCTGCCATGCGGTAGACCACTTTCCCACACACAGGCTTCTGCGCTGGACCCACTACCAAGGCAGAGGTTAGAACAAAACCTTCTGCTGTTCAGCGCCTCCCTGGAGCTTAAAAAGAATTATCTGCGCAGCCCGGAGTAAACACCAGAATAGCTTCCCCGCTTCCTTCGCGGCGAGCCGCTCCTGCACTTGTCCCCTCTTCCCCTTGCGCTCAGCTGAACGAGGCTTCAGCGCTGGGGGGGGGGGGGGGGGTTGGGTCTCCGGGGACTCTGGCCTCCTCGGCACCAACGGCTGTAAGCAAAAGCAGCTCTTCACCCATGAAAGGATTGGGACCTGCCAAACTACCACCGGAGCCCTCAGGCCATCTGAACGGGAGAGGGGAACCTCCACTCCTTCCAAGGAGCTGCCTTCCTACTTTCCTCTTCGTTTTTTTTTTTAAACAGAGGCTGAAATCAGCAAAACAGAAAAAAATTAACGCCCTACACTAGCCTAAACAAACTAGGCCTCTTAGTTGTTCCTTCAGTGAGTCCAGACCCTGGGCTCACCACCTCCTCCAGCTGCTTGGAGACGGAGCATACTGGAGTTAGTGGGCAGAGACCGAGCATACTGGAGTTAGTGGACGGATCCTGCCGTATTTGTACCAAGGTCATCAAAAGATGACATGCTCAGTCTCCAAGCTGCAGGAAGAGGTGCACTACCAAGAGATGCAGGACTGGACTAGAGGGACGATAATGAACAACCGCAGTCTACTACAAACTAAGAATCCTGAAGCATCTCCGCACCCTATTCCCCTCCCCAGAACTCTTCCGAACAGTGTGCCAGGCAATGATTACAACAGTACTAGATTACTACATCATCTTCTTCCAAGGTCTGCCTAAACAAACTCTCCACCCTCTACAAATGGCCAAAACACTGCAGCCCAAATAATTATTGGTGCCTCATAATGATCACACATCACCAGCTTCCCATCTCTGCTATGATCAGATACAAAATTCTGATCACAATGTTCAAAATACTGCATAATGAATCTGCCACATGCCTCCAACCCCTAATCTGAAGCACAAATAATGATAGACTAAGAAGAATTCTACCCCCAACTTGCTCACAATACCACAGAATAAGTCAAAAAGTAAGCAGGTCACCTGCAACAGGACTTTTGACCTGGTAAATAAATCAACTTTTACTCTGCTCACCCCATCCATATGGAATAAACTACCACCAACTTTAAGAACGCTCTCAGACCTTTCCGACTTCAGGAAAAAATTAAAAACTCACCTCTTCAAAGAAGACCACTACAAATACTCGGACAGACTCATCCAACATAAATCTGTACTGCAAAAACTGCACAACTCAACAAAACACCACAACATACTAAGAACTCAGGAAGATAACTGTAAATACACTGTAAGTAGTTCTGTGTTAATATTAATGATACCAAATGTTATACAGTTACATAGTGAATTTGTTACTCTGTTCCAGTACTATGTAAAACATTGCACCTTATGGTCGTGTTAATTTGTTAAGCTGTAAACCGCTTTGAATCCTAGAAAGGCAATATAAAAATAAGTTTAAAAAAATAAAGAAGAAATAATGGGGACTAGCCTGCTAGCCTTGCCTAAAGCCGGATCTGCAATCTGTAGATCTGCCATTACATCCTGAAAAGGTATAAATAGGGATCTTCAGTGAAGAAGGCAGATCATGGAGATTCTAGACTTCCACTAGGAGAAACACTCCCTGTCATCGTCAGACTTCCTTCTAGCAACAGGAATTTTACGCGAGTAATTCAACCAACCTCCATAGGAGACAGAGTTGGGCTCTCAATGGAACAGAAGAGCACAAGGGTGAAATTAGGTCTGCGACCCTTCTAACTGCCCGTGACAGAAGTGCTTGTAGACTCTGGATTCCCAGAGAGGAAGCCTGGGCCTCAGGCTCCCACGAAGAGGACTGCAAAGCAGCTAACCAAGACTGAATACAACATGTGCGCTGTTTTCAGGAGCTGCAGTGCAAAGGTGAACCCCAGGGCACGGAGGGCCCCAAGAGAATAATGGACTTGTAGCTAAGCCCACTCGGGCAAGTTCCATTTCCACCAGGCCTAACCATGGTCCCACCTGTGGGGAGGGGGGGAACCAAACCAGAAAAGGAGTGACAGGGACCAAAAAAATGGCATTGGGCCCCGGACTACTGGGTGTGGGAGGGGGGGTCCCAAAATGTAAGAGGGTGCCCCTGGCTTGCAGCCTTAATGGGGGGAAAAATAATCAGCTGTGGAGTAAAAAAAAAAAAAAAGGCAGAGGATCACACGCTACATCGGGCTGTGCAGCAGTGAAGTTTTAAAAGATGCAAAAAAACAAAAACAAAACCATGCTGAAAAAAGAAAAGGACCATGGCAAAAAGGGAGTCCCAGAACTTGTCGGACTGACCAGGGAAACCTGATAGGAAAGACCCAGATATCGAACAAAGGCTTTTTTAATTTATTTTTTTTTAATATGAAGCTGCTTTATTGAAAGCAGCAGAGAGCTAAATAGGGACCAATGAAACCAAATCGGAGAAAAAAAAGATAAAAAATATTTCAGGAAAAAAAAAACAGAAAAATGCAGGGCATGCATATAAGAGAAACATGGATCCAACTTATTGAGCCTGCTCAAGGGTCAGGGCAGAGTCTTCCTGCTCCTCTTCAGATCCACCAAAACAGTAGTACACTGCATGAAACCATGTTGGACACAAGACGGCTCCCAAGAGACATGGATGTACCTGCACTTGGAGCAATGTTGAGCCTTACTAGACTCAATCACAATGACCACTGCACTGTAGTGTGGCCAGGAGAATCAGACCTATTTATAATGTTGCACCACTCCACATACCTTGCCACCTGCTGGAGGCAGAAAATACTGGCATCTCTCAGTATTGCACCTGAGGATATACCAAGTGATGACATCACAAAGTTGCTCAAGTCTACCTCCATCTGCTGGCAAGGGAGCATAACCCACTCATCTGGATTGGTCTAGTAGGATATTTTTATATGCTTAGAAAATATTTCAGTTTTATATGTTCTGACCCAATGAATTCTCTCCTTTTTTCTTCTAGTTCATTTCAAAACCAGTGCTGGGAATCTAGATCCATGAGCTTTCATTTGCAACTATATTGGGATTTTCCCCTTATTTTGAGTCTTCTCTCCCACTTCTCCTAGTATGTAACAATGGCTTTTAGATTGGAGGCATTCACAACAGCCCCTTGTAGAACCATGTATCAGGGTCCACCAGGTCTCACCTTTATTGATGACCATGATTTCCTCTCACCCTCCACCAGGAACTGAATGTTATTTTACAATACTCCCTGCTAACCAAGAATGCAGAAGCCCTGATCAAGGAATCAAATCAGGGACCTCACCCATGGCAGCACCGTCACTGAGCCACAAAACCAGATCTGACGCATTTTTATCTAAATACATTCTTCAGACCTGGTGGCTCAGCAGTAAGACTGAACTGTCAACTGTGATGTCGAAGACCTGAGCTCAATTACTGGGTTAAGGCTATTACAAGGTTCTGGAAGGAGCCTTGGTGGTTGGCTTCCAGAAGAGGACTGTCACTGCAGAGACTGGGCTGAGTGAGTATGGAGAAAATTACAGAATGGTGGAGGGTGGGGGAGGAAGGACATCCCTGGATAGATGCAAATGAAGGTTCATAGCACAACAGCAGAGTAGAGGTAATTCTGAATTATGCAGGAAGCCCAAAGGAGCAGGAAGAAAATTGCTAAATACAAAAGAAAGAAAATGCTTCTTCAGTTACACAACGAGACAGAATCATAAAAGGAAAACAGCTTACAATGGGAAAAAGCTGAAATTTTATTCTGAAATTACCGATTGATGCTGTGACTGCAATGTCAAACTAAATGAAAAATAAGCATTCCTGCATAAAAGGTATCATATGGACTAAATGATAAAACATTTGTTGTCCACTCAACCATTCAGAGCTCAATTTACTCTATTACACTTTTCTAGTCTCCATTTTCAGATCTCCTCTTTCCAACCCAACTAGTCTATTCATTATATCACAAGCCTTTCTAATCATAAATGCAGGTTTGAGAAAGCTAACTAGTATACACTCTTGACAATTTGCCAACTATCTTTATAGTAGGGAGTGGGGACAAAGCCATATGCTTTCAGGTCACTGTTTGCAGCCCTCATTTCTTTACCCTGCTCTTTTGCCCTTCTCCTGACCCTCTCTTATTTATTATGTAGTGAAGTAACCTTCCATGGCTAAGAGAGTAGTATGCAGGTGCTAAAGAATGACTACAGCTAGGGTCACCCAGAATTAAATAATAGTTCTAGCCCGATGTGCAATGACTATGTAACAGGCCACAAAACATAACTTTGGCTTCCAAACTAAAGTCAGATCTCCTTGACAATTCATGCTAACACTAAGCAGTATGTCAAACTCTGTTTCTGTCAAAATTCATCAGTAATATATCTGAATAAATAATCCATCTTGGGTAGTGTGACACATTCTACACTGTCACACTACAAGTTTAGCTAACAGGAAATTGTTTCAAAGTTCGTAAAAGTAACCTGGCTTTAGCAAATGGAAATATTTTCTGGACCTCCAGTCTAAAATACGCACTACAGACCCCATTATTTATTATTTCTAAGTTTGGTTTAGCTGAGCCTCTTGATTATAGGAATCACCACCACAGTAGCAGCAACATCAGGACAAAACACTGATCAGTCAGTATCTTCTGAATTTACTACTGAAAGAACTCTACAGTCATTATTTAGAAACAGGTAATGTTATATAACTAGATTTTTACTGTAATTAGTGCATTTTTGGGATACTTGACAATTGTTGATTTTACCTCAGACTTAATACAAAGACATGTAAAATTATGGATGTATACAGCAGTCTACACTTTCTATCAGTTTTATACAGCAAAGCTATTGAGCAGTAGAAGTAGTCGTATAACTGACATTTAATGGCTATTTAAACTGTTTTGGGGAAACTTGTTGACAGCAGGATCTAGAAAATGTGCTGCTAAATAATATATATCATTGAGCAACAACAAAAGCTGTTTGGATTGTCCTATTCTTGTAAAATGGCAGCATCCATCCCTTTTCTCCTCTATCAGGCATTGTACGTTTTTGAGTTCAAATGCAGAGGGATGATCCATCAAAAGCTCTTGTGGAATATTTTGCTAGACTACTGAAATATTAAATAGCTATGCGAACAGTTGCAATCCACTCTCTGGGATTCAAGGAGGCCTCTACAGAGCTTGGCCTATACACTGGAAAAGAAAATATGTAAGAGGAGGAGAAGCCCAGTAAGATGAAACACGCTAACTTCAAAAAGTCTTATCCTTAGATTTCACCTGATAAGCAATATATATCTTGATCTGTTCTTTCGCCAAAATGTGGTGCTACAGGATCAGGTCACACTAATAAGAAATCCTAAAAGGAAAGCTATGTACTGCACACCGTAAATTAACAAGAGGTAGCATTTTATTTCAATTAAGCCTTGCATATTCTATATATCTAACTTTCATTAGCACTAAGACTCTGAGCAGCTTAGGTTGTAAGTTACCTTGAATGTGGCAAAGGCATCTGAAGCAATGTCAAATGTTGACATTTCCACATATCTGAAGAAATCATAGAATTGCTCTGACCACAAGATGATTTTAGCCAGCGGCTCATGCCTGATGCATTCTCTTAACATTATTCCACAGTTTAGAGCGATTTCCGGGGATTCATATCTAAAAATGACACACACTGTTAAGAAAAAAAAATCACCCAAGTACAGAGAAAATTAATATAGAAAGAGCAACAAAACTGTACAAAGTAGGCACAGCAACTATAATAGAATTCATAAGAGCACTTATATATATACGATTCCCAAATAAAAGTACCTGAAATTTCTACATGCAGCCAGCTCTATGGTAAATTGGAGAAATATTGCATAAAGCGTAGCTACTCACCTGTAACAGGTGATCTCCGGGAACAGCAGGAATTTAGTCTTCACATATGGGTATTGTCGGTACAGACGGAGCCTGTGCGGGAACGCTCCCCAGCGTCCAATAGGAACACTTTTGGGAGCATCCCTCAGCACATGCGCGCTGCCTTCCCGCCTTTCCAACTGTCCCTCTTCAGTTAAGTTTGTAGCTGAGTGAAAGGATAGAGGGAGAGAGGAAAGAGACAAAGAGATAGAGAGACAACTCCTAGGGGAGGTGGGTGGGTTGTGAAGACTAAATTCCTGCTGTTCCCAGAGATCACCTGTTACAGGTGAGTAACTACGCTATCTCCAGGAACAAGCAGGAATGTGGTCTTCACATATGGGGACGCCTTAGCTGAAGATGCCAGGGAGATAGCCCCAGGAAGGTGCCCACCCTAGAAAGCTGGGAATCCTTCCTCCCATGGATCTCTGGCATTCCACCAGGGTTGGTGGGTAGGAGTTGAATTAGGACTGAAAGAAATTTTGAAGAACAGCTTGGCCAAAGGCAGCATCCCGATGGGAGGCTTTATCCAGGCAGTAGTGGGCTGTGAAGGTGTGTACCGAAGCCCAGGTGGCTGCTCGACAAATGTCATCGATAGACACAGAGTGGAGATTAGCCATGGAAGTTGCCATGGCTCTCACGTTATGAGCTGTGACATGGCCATGAAGAGGAAGACCCTTACCTCTCATAAGCAAAGGATCAGGTTGCCCCACTGCAGCTCTCATCCTCCACTCGGCACCGCCCTAGTGCTGCCTGGTTTCATCCGGGTCTCCAGATCCACCGTTCCTACCTTCGTTGGGCCACTCGCCTCTGGCGTAAGTGCCCTTCCCCAGCCACGCTATCGCACTTCCGCCACTGTCACACACACTATCGTACCCTTCTCAATTCCGCTAAGCAGGAACACTATTCTAAGCTTATCTCCTCTTCAGCTAACTCCACACGGCAACTGTATCGCATTCTTCACTCTCTTTCCACCGCATATGTTCCTTCTACCTCCAGGCCCACGGCCCCCTCTCTCCTTTCTTTTTTTTTTTTTTTTTTTTTTTATTTAAATTTTTAATTATTACAAACAAATTCCAGAATACAATCTGAAGCGAAATACAGATAACATAAAGAGACAAAAATATCTCCATGAAAATCACACCCAAAGAAATATATTATAATAATTCTAGACCACCATAAAACCACTATAAGATCCAAGAAAATAGAAAAAAATAATCATACTTAGAAACTAAGTTACTTAACAGATAATCACAGGAGCATTGATATCATTATATGGCGGCCGATATGGGAGTCCCCTCTATCCCTCCTTCCCTACTTTGTATAAATTGCAACAATTGTAAGGCATCAAAAAACAAATATTGTTTAGCACAATACAAAATCACACATTTACACGGATATCTTAATTTAAATTGAGCTCCCAGAGAGAGGGCTCTCTGGCGTAAAGCCAGAAAGTCTCGCCTCCTTTTCTGGGTGTCTCGAGAAAGATCAGGAAAATATGTATTTTTGCGCCCATAAATTGAGATTGAGACATTTTTAGGAAATACAATTTTAACACAGCATTCCTATCTGATTCGAAGGCAAAATTAACCACAAGAGTAGCCCGACTTGTCACCACCTCCAGCGAGCTTTCAAGAAATTCAGTCAAATTCAATGTAGAAGATACTGGCCCTGCAGCAGTGCCCTGCTGACCAGGCAGATCTACAGAGGCAATAGACACATATTGAGCCCTTGCCAGAGGGGGTAGCGAAGCCTCGGGCATCTGTAAAACTTCCAAAAAGTACTTACGGACCAAGTCCAACGGTGCGAGCAAGGGAGACCTCGGGAAATTCAGAAATCTTAGATTATTTCTCCTCAGCTGATTATCAAGAAATTCAATTTTTCTTGCCTGAATCAACCGGTCCCTTGAATTCACAACACCGAGGGCCTGCAACTCCTCCACCTTAGATTCCACCTGCAGAATTTTCGTAGCATGAATAGTAGCCTCCGTTTCCAGAGAGGAGCACTGCGCTTTAACTTCAGACAAATCCTGAGATACAGAACCCACAAACGGTAAGAAGGACTGCTGGAGGGTAGAGATAGCTTCCCACAAGCTATCCAATGTTACTAGCGCCGGTTTAACCACACTCCCAGGCAACCGGGAAGCCACAATGCGGGGGGAGCTACTTCCACCAAACTCTACCCCCGAGGAACCGCCGGAAGGAGACACTCCTGCTCGACCCCCTACGGCTCCAACTGCTGCCAAATCCTTCCCACGGGAGCCCTCAGCAGACCCAGCGGCTGCACACATCGGGGAAACCTCACTCGTCTGCAACACCGTGAGAGGGCCTCCCGGCTGAGCTGGGGACGCCTGTACAGGGCTCAGAAGGACCCCTTCCCCGCTGAGATCCGCCTGCAACAACGGCGGATCCCTCGAAGCCATACAGCCGGCAGGGGCACAGAATCCGGTTATCGAAGTCTGAACGAGCTGACCAGCCGAGGAAGACGCCTCCGAGGACTTCTGGGCAAGCTGTTTCCTTTTCCTCCCCATCAGAACGATACGCTCAGATACCGGACCAGGACCAACACTGTCGGCATCTTACTCCAACGCCATCTTGGATCGGGTGCCCCCTCTCTCCTTTCTTCCGATCCCGCTCCTTCCGTACTGGCTTCTCACTTTGCCTCCAAAGTTCAATCTATTCGACAACCTTTTCCTGCCTGTCCTCCACCTCTCTCCCCCTACGCCTTCTTTAGCCCCTCCTCTGTCCCCGTCCTCCGGTATTCCGCCCCTTTCCCATCGCTGGTCCTCCTTCCAACCCATCACTCTCCCAGAACTAACAAGGGTCCTCACTCGGAAAACTACATGTCATTCTGACCCCATCCCCTCACAGTGGCTCCCCGAGTCCTCTTTGGCTCTGTCCCCTCTGATTCTTTCTATTTTCAACACTAGCTTGCTGTCTGGAGTCTTCCCCTCCCATTGGAAGCACGCCCTTATCTGTCCCCTTTTGAAGAAACCCTCCTTTGATCCCTCAGTTCCCTCAAATCTGGCGCCCCATCTCTAACCTGCCCTTTCTCTCTAAGCTTCTCGAGAGACTGGTCTTCTCTCAGCTTTCTGCGCACCTTGAGGCTTCCTTGGTTCTTCACCCCCGTCAATCTGGTTTTCGCCCTGGCCACAGTACTGAATCTATTCTTATTTCTTTTCTCAACGCGTTACACGTCGCTCACGATCAAGGTTCTCTATCTCTAGCCGTCTCACTCGATCTTTCTGCTGCTTTTGATGTCGTCGACCACCGTACTCTCCTCTCACGTCTTAGCGATATCGGTCTGTCTGGCCAAGTTCTTCACTGCTTCCACTTATCTTTAATCGGTCTTTTTCGGTTCTTTCTGGTACTACCTCTTCTTCTCCAACGCCTCTTCACTGTGGTGTTCCTCAGGGTTCGGTATTGGCACCACTACTATTTAACATCTTCCTGGCCCCTCTCTCTCTGCTTATTCAACAACATTGATATCATCTGCGTAATAATACGCAGAGATACTTTCTTCTTTATCACACTGATTCACTCGCTCCCGATATTGGTCCCCTCAACGTCTGTCTTTCCTCTGTTTCCTCTTGGCTCTCTGATAATTATCTGCATGTTAATTTATCAAAAACTGCGGCCATCTGGTTCACTGCTGGTGCTCCTGTCCCTTCTCTTGCTCTGCTTTTCTCAGCTGCTCCCATCCCTCTTGTCACCTCACTGCGCTATCTCGGTGTTACTCTGGATTCTGCTCCGACCTTTAGAGAGCACGTTTCCTCTGTTGTTCAACGTTCATTTCACACCCTTCGGCAACTCCGTGCAGTCCGTCCTTTCCTTTCTTCCTCTTCTCTAACCATCTTGCTCCTTTCTCTTGTCACTTCACGTTTGGATTATTGTAATGCCTCTCTAGCTGGTCTTCCCCTCACCCAACTTCGTAGACTTCAATTGGTTCACAACACTGCTGCCCGTCTCTTGACCCACACCTCCCGGTCTGCTCATATCACCCCCCTTCTTATCCAGCTACACTGCCTACCTATCCCTTTCCGTATTCAGTATAAGATTCTCATTTTCGTACATAGATCACTCCACACCAGCATTCCACTTTACCTCTCCGATCTGGTCCGTTTTCACTGTCCCCCAAGAATCCTAAGATCCATTCATGCCAACCGTTTATTTCTTCCCTCTCCATCCCAGGCTTGCCATGAGTCAACGCGCTCTTCCGCCTTCTTCTTTCTCGGTCCTCGTCTCTGGAATTCCCTGCCATCCGCCCTCCGTCTGGAACTTTCTTTTCCCACCTTCAAAGCGAAACTCAAAACCTATCTTTTCTGCACAGCTTTTGACCTTCCTCACCCCTCTCCCTCTTCCTCTCCCCCCCTCGTTGATACCCAATGAGCACTTATTTCTCCTGTTATTGCTGCCTACTGTCCCTTTCCTCTAACGCTGTCCCTTTCCTATCAACAAATGGCGTTCCTTTTCCATTTACTTCTTCAGCAGTATTTCCTTTGTTTTTATTGTAAACCGCCATATGACTCGGTTCTGGCGGTATATTGAGTTTTAAATAAAGATAAAGATATGCATTGGGCAATCCATTTAGATAAAGTTCTTTTGGAGACTGAAAGTCCCAAATGACTAGGGTCAAAACTATAAAAAGTTGTGAGGACTTTCTATGTTGCTGTGTTCTCTGTAGGTAAAATCAGATAAATGTAACTTATCTGAAGTTTCTTGTTCCATATAAACCGCGCTGATAACGAATAGTGCGGTATATAAAAAATGTTAATAAATAAATAAAATAATAAATAAAAGGCTAAGGCTCTTTTACAATCCAAAGTATGAAGGCTTCTTTCTGCATTAGAGGCGTGAGGCCTCGGAAAAAATACAGGAAGATAAATTGATTGATTTAAATGAAAAAGGCGAAACCACCTTTGGCATAAAGTGTGGATGAGTTCTAACAACCACCTTATCATGATGAAACCTAGTATAAGGAGGATCAGCCACTAAAGCTTGCAGTTCACTAAAGCGACGTGCAGCGGTGATTGCAATTAGGAAGATGATCTTCCAGGTCAAAAATGTAAGAGTTGTAGTGGCTAAAGGCTCAAAAGGCGGCATCATGAGCTGCCCGAGAACCAGATTTAGATCCCATGTCACCGGTGGTGGCTTAATGGGAGGTTTGGTTAATAGAAGACCTCTCATAAATCTGGATATGAATGGATGAGAGGAAATTGGTTGTCCATTCAGAGGCTTATAAGAAGCTGCAATTGCAAAGATGGACTCTCACCAAATTGGTCTTTAGACCAGAATTCGATAAGTGAAGGAGATACTCTAGTATCGATTCTAAGAGTATGACAAGGGGGTTTAATCCCTTCTTGGAGCACCATATAGTAAAGGGTAGTTACTCAGCTGTAACAGGTGTTTTCCAGGAGCAGCAGGAATCAGTCCTCACATATGGGTGACGTCGGCGCCGACAGAGCCCCCGTGCGGAGCACTTCCGCAACTTTCAAAGAAAGCCTTTTGGAATGCAGCGCACCTGCGCAGTCCCCTTCCCGCCCAAGGGTGCCATCTTGCTCAGTCTGATGACATAGCTAAAAGACAGCAAAAATCAAAATAAAATATATGACTGCAACTCCAGGGGAGGAGAGAGGGTCGTGAGGACTGATTCCTGCTGCTCCTGGAGAACACCTGTTACAGGTGAGTAACTACTCTTTCTCCAGGACCAAGCAGGAAGTCAGTCCTCACATATGGGACTCCCCAGCCCTAGGCTACCGGGAACCCAAAGCTGAAAAAATGGCTCCCTCTGAAGAGCCTCAGCATCCATGATAAGAATATCCTCTGAGAACGCCCAACACAAGGGCCGGAGGGTAGGAGTTGCCTAAACCTCAAAGAGATTACGGAGTACCGCCTGTCCGAAAGCACAGTCCCTACAAGACTCTCTCTCGAAGCAGTAGTGGGCTGCAAAAGTCTGGCTTGATGACCAAGTAGCGGCCCGGCAGACATCTGCCAATGAAACAGAGCGGAGATGAGCTACTGACGCGGCTTTTGCCCTGACACGGTGGGCCGTGACTCAACCCTGCAAGGAGAAGCCGGCTGCCTTGTACGCCCAGGCGATATAATCTGCTACCCAAGTGGACAACGTACGCTTGGAGACAGGTAACCCCAATTTATTAGGGTCAAAGGATACGAAGAGCTGAGTAGCCCTTCGATGCCCCTTCGTACGTTCTATGTAAAAGGACAACGCCCTCTTACAGTCCAGAGTATGCAAGACTGTCTCAGCCCGGCTGGTATGCGGCCTGGGAAAGAATGTCGGAAGAACCACCTCCTGGTTGAGGTGGAAAGAGGAGACAACTTTTGGAAGGAACTTCGGATGAGTCCGAAGGACCACCCTGTTCCTATAGATCCGTGTGTATAGTCTATCAGAAACCAGACCTTGTAGTTCACTCGCACGTCTGGCCGAGGTAAGAGCTACCAGGAAGAGCGCCTTCCAAGAAAGGAAGCGTAAATGGCAAGTAGCCATCGGCTCAAACGGTGGGCGAGTAAGTTGCTGCAAGATCACGTTCAAATCACAGCACTAGAAACCATCACATCCACACACATCCACAGCCACAGCACTAGAAACCATCACATCCACACAAAGCAAAAAATTCCAGATCATCCTCGGAGATTTGAACCTAGCATCAATTCCTCCGTCCCACACGGACTCCTTCTATGAAGCCATCGACCAATTGGGTTTCCAACAAATAATAAGCAACCCCACACACGATAGAGGAAACATCCTAGATATGATTTTCATACCCAGAAATCCACAACAAAGCAATGAACCACCTATAATAAACATAACTCAAGTACCATGGTCAGACCACCACCAAATCAACTGTAAACTTAAACTACAGTGCCAACCCAAAAACTCAAAGGAGATGAGAATGACCAACCCCATTAGGAAATTCAGCAAACTCAACGAGGAACACCTCATAAGCACCATTGCATCCCACATAAACCTAGATTCCACAGACCTAGACGAACTAACTAACAGATGGAACACACACATCCAAAATACATCTAACCCAACTTTGAAACACACATCAAACCCACATAAGATCAACTCGGAACCCTGGTACACAGGAACTCTAATAAAATCAAAAAGGGAGCTCCGTAAAATAGAGAGAAAATGGAGACAAACCAAATCCTCCGATCTCAAAACTAAATACATGGCCCATCTCGCAAAATACAAAGACGACGTGAACAATGCAAAAAAATTACATCACACCAACATCCTAAACAAGGCAATCAATCACCCACGAGAGTTATTTGAACTAGTCAAATCACTAACCAAAACCGACCAAAATGCCAACCTCAACAAATCCATCAAGGTCCAAACACTGGCAAACCACTACGCGACCAAACTGACGGCCCCTGGTCCTCCACCCCCCCCCACCAACACCACAAATCAGAAGTGAGAACAACACAATGCAAAACCAGTTATGGGAGCACTTCCACAAAATAGGAACCCAGCAAATCACAGCCATTGTCACAAGCCTGAAAAGCACCACCTCCCCACTAGATCCCTGTCCTGCATCCTGGATCAAGGCAGTGAAACAAGACATAGCACCTCACATAGCACACATAGTTAACCTATCCCTACAACAAGGAATCATGCCCTCAGAACTAAAGAAATCAGTCATTAGACCAATCCTAAAAAACACTACACTCAACGGAGAAGACCCAGCCTCCTACCGTCCCATATCAAGTATCTCATTCCTGGCAAAGATCATAGAAAAAACGGTCCTTCTACAACTCCAAGACCATCTGACTGACAGTGCTCCTCTTGATGACCAGCAATATGGCTTCAGGCAACATCATGGAGTTGAAACCCTGTTACTAGTTCTACTTAACAACCTCCTAAAGGGCCTTGAAAACAAAAAGAAAATGTACATTCTTGTATTCATTGACATCTCAGCTGCCTTTGATACAGTTAATCATGGGACCCTCATAAATAGGATAAAATCAATAGGAATAACAGGAACTCCACTAAAATGGTTCTCATCCTACATCTCAAATCGAACACAACAGGTTCAATTCAACGGAGAAAAAGCAGAATCTTTCTCACAAACACAGGGAATCCCCCAAGGCTCTGCTCTCTCAGCACTTCTGTTTAACATATATATGCAGCCACTATGCAAAATTTTCTCACGGCACGAAATTAATTACCACATCTATGCCGATGATATCATGCTATACACACAACTAGACACTAAAAACCCAGACTACAACCCACTGGAGACATGTATCGGAGAGATGCAAGACTGGTTACAACAAAGTAGCATGTCAATTAATCACAAAAAAAACCGAAGTAATGTATATCTCCAAAGAACCGAATTTTGACCCTCCCACATCAATAACACTATGTAACAACACTTACCAAACAAAAAAAGAAATAAAGTATCTAGGAGTCACATTTGACTGTGACCTAAAGATGGAAAAACACCTCCGAAAGACCAACAGAGCAGTTTTCCACAAGCTTAGAGTGCTCCAACCCATTCGGAATATTATTGATCCCCAAGACTTCAGAACAGTGGCCCAAGCACTCATCATGCCACATTTTGACTACTGCAACGCCATCCTACAAGGTTTACCTAAAAAAAACAACCTAAACATATTACAAATGGCACAAATGTAGCTGCCAGGGTCATAATGAAGAAAAATCTAAGTGACCACATCACACCAGTGCTAATTCAATTACACTGGCTACCCATAACAGCTCGCACAAAATACAAAATACTAACAACCACCTTCAAACTCATCCACAACTTAGCACCTTCCTTCCTCAACAACCTAGTAAGATTGCAACCTCCTACCCGAAACAGAAGAACCCACAATTCCAACATCCTTCACACTCCAACAGATATAAGATCTGCCAAAACTAACACCAGCCACAGGGCTTTCTCATATGTGGCGCCAACACTGTGGAACCAACTCCCACCAGAACTACGAGCTAGCAATGACCTTCTAGACTTCAGAAAGAAACTCAAAACGCACATTTTCCAATCACATTTCAACCTGAACTAAACCCACAGATGGAGCAGCCCCTGACCACTGTGTCCAAGAAGATTATCCTGTATATATGTATTTATGTATATCTGTAAATGAACTCCCCCATAGCTAAGAAGTGTTAACTCTGTATGATGTGCTTTTCTGACAATCTGTATGTAAGCAAAATTTGTACCTGCCTTGATTCGACAGTCCAAGAAGATTATCCTGTATATATGTATTTATGTATATATGTAAATGAACTCCCCCATAGCTAAGAAGTGTTAACTCTGTATGATGTGCTTTTCTGACAATCTGTATGTAAACAAAATTTGTACCTGCCTTGATTCGGCAGTTTCACAATAGTAATCCTACCCGCTTCTGATCGCTGGAAGGAGCGGGCTACAAATGCTTGCTAAATAAATAAAATCCCACTCAGTGGCTGGTGGACGAATAGGAGGCTTGAGCAGAAATAGGCCTCTGAGGAAGCGGGACACCAAGGGGTGGACAGACAGAGACTGACCCTCCCCACTGGTGAGTGGTGTGCTGATAGAGCACTGAGGTGGACCCGAACAGAGTTGGACTTAAGGCCTAGGTCTGACAGGTGAAGCAGGTATTGTAGTACTACTGGCACAAAGACACAGTCCAAAATGTGATTGTTGTGGAAAAACAAACTTTAATTTTATTATGTGGACCTATTACCAACCCAACAGAGGCCGTGTTTCGCTACCTTCGTCAGGGGTTGATCAGGTAAAGGTACTAAAACATAGAAAGACAAACATTTATTATACAATACAAGATAAAAAATATAGTAACGTGTTAGAACAGATGACTACGGCATATTGTGAATAAAACCAATATTACAGGACATCTTATGAATATAACCATAAATATGCCTTATAAATAACATAATTATCATAAATACTATAAAAGTATATAATGAGAAGGATAAAAATATAAATAACAAATATAGTAAAATGATAAACTACAAAATAATATAATCATGTATGTTACATAAAAATTAAAAATGAATAAAACAGGGATGTGACAAACTGCATATATCATATGAATGATTACCTCTATGTTGAATAGTGAGGACCCATCAAACTTGTGGCCTTTATGAAATACTACGCTTGTGTAACTAAAAGTAATAACCAAAACTAAGATTAAAAGGACTTAAAAAACACACATATAAATACTACATGCCGTTATATAAAATATATGACATATAACCACACATTACCTGACTATATCTCATTAGATAGAGTAAACATCATAATAGAATGTGTGTATGAGAGAGAACGCAGCAGGAGCGAAAGGGGACACAGGAACATATTGTTATTTTGCAATGAATTGACAAACAATTCTAAAAAGATATATTAAACCTTTACTGTCTATTGAAAATAAGTGTAATGGCAAATGTTGCCAAGGGGGAACCCATCTATACTTATTAAAAAGGAGGGGGGGACTATGTCTATTGCTATGTCTATTGCTATGTTTATTGCTATGTCTATTGCTATGTTTATTGCTATGTTTATTGCTATGTTTATTAATAAAACTATACTGAGACTTGAACAGAGATTTATATTTTTATTAGATACGCTCGTCCCAAATGGCCTCAACTTAGACAAAGATTTTTCTGTCTTTCTTTAATGGTTCTCTAATATGTCTTTAAGTTGATTTATTTATATATAGTTGACCCCTTCGTGTTTTTCACCTGGGGTTCACACAACAGAAATAGCTGTACAACATCAGACCTTTTTGATGTGGCCATATTTAGAACAAGCACCCCTCGATGACGTCTGATCGTTGCGGATTTAAACGTTTTTTATACTTTTAGACATAATGCCTTTCTAAAGTAGTTTCATTATGGGCTATAGGTAGTTTTCAAATGTGGCTTAATTGTAGTCACTTTTCAGCTTTATCGTAGCTCCCTTTGAAGTTATTTTTCAGCTTCATTGCAGCTCCGAGTCGGCGTCATAGCTCCGCCCTCAGATCTGCCCCTTCTATTCCCGCTCTCAGAATCAGTGCTCAAATGTGCGCAAGAGCCGGCGTTTTTTTAGAATGTGACTCATATTGGCATGACACGGACTGCGCCGAGCTCATAAGTAAGAAGATTTTTCTCTTTTATATACTTTTTGTGTTATGGAAGCATCAATTTGTTTGTATGTTTGATGTATAATAGTGTTTGGCTTTATGGTAAAGTCTAGATTAAGAGGAATTAGATATATTTTAGTCCCTAGGGTAAATGAAGTGTTCTTTACTGGTGTCGACTTCGCAAATTCAGTTCTTGTCGGTCTCCCTAAGTCTCGCTTATCCCGTTTACAACGCATACACCACACTGCTGCTCGTCTTATTTGTCATGCGTCTCCCCGCGACCACATCACTCCCCTCCTGTTTCACCTCCACTGGTTACCCCTCCCTTACCGTTCCCAATTTAAGCTTCTCACTCTGGTACACAAAGTACTTCATACTGGCTCCCCCCAATATCTTGCTGACTTACTCTCTATCCACTCCCCTCGTTATACTCCTCGCTCCTTTCATCTTCACCGTCTAGCCCTTCCCTCCCCTTCCCGTGCTCATTTACAGTCCACCCGCTCCTCTGCTTTCTTCTTCATCGGCCCCGCCCTCTGGAACTCACTACCTCCCGCTCTCCGTCTTGAACCACTCTTCTCAACCTTCAAACAAAACCTAAAAACACACCTTTTCTCTTTGGCTTTTGATGTGCCCTCTCCTTTTGTGTAATCTCCTCTTCCCCGTCCCTAACCTTCCCTTGTTGTTTCTTCCCCACCCTCTCCATGTCTCTCTTGTCTACTCTTTTTAAACAGAAACTGTACTTTTAATCAGATATTGTATTTCTTTTCTTTTCCAGGCTTCGGCCTTTTTTAAGACAATTGTTTTTATATTGTACATCGCTTTGATTTCTGGAGAAAGGCGATTTTATCAAAACTAATAAACATAAACATAAACATAAACATACCATAGCCCAGAGTACAATGCTCACCTGGTTATTCTGATCCAAGTTTTATCCCCTGTTACAATGTAAGCGCAAGACAGTTTCGACTGAATTGAGCAACCTTCGTTAAATGTAAACCGCACTGATAATAAATAGCACAGTATATAAAAGATGTTAAATAAATAAAAATAAATAAAGTGGCCACATATATATACATATATATATATATATATCGTTTAGGGTATAAATTTTTGAAATAGTAGTTTTGTAATAATGTTGGCTGCTCCATAGTAATAAACATAGTTCCCCTCCCCCTCCCTCCTTTTTAATAAGTATAGATGGGTTCCCCCTTGGCAACATTTGCCATTACACTTATTTTCAATAGACAGTAAAGGTTTAATATATCTTTTTAGAATTGTTTGTCAATTCATTGCAAAATAACAATATGCTCCTGTGTCCCCTTTCGCTCCTGCTGCGTTCTCTCTCATACACACATTCTATTATGATGTTTACTCTATCTAATGAGATATAGTCAGGTAATGTGTGGTTATATGTCATATATTTTATATAACGGCATGTAGTATTTATATGTGTGTTTTTAAGTCCTTTTAATCTTAGTTTTGGTTATTACTTTTAGTTACACAAGCGTAGTATTTCATAAAGGCCACAAGTTTGATGGGTCCTCACTATTCAACATAGAGGTAATCATTCATATGATATATGCAGTTTGTCACATCCCTGTTTTATTCATTTTAAATTTTTATGTAACATACATGATTATATTATCTAGTAGTTTGATTATCATTTTACTATATTTATGCTATTTATATTTTTATCCTTCTCATTATATACTTTTATAGTATTTATGTTATTTATAAGGCATATTTATGGTTTTATTCATAAGATGTCTTATAATATTGGTTTTATTCACAATATGCCGTAGTCATCTGTTCTAACACGTTACTATAATTTTTATCTTGTATTGTATAATAAATGTTTATGTCTTTCTATGTTTTAGTACCTTTACCTGATCAACCCCTGACGAAGGTAGCGAAACACGGCCTGTGTCGGGTTGGTAATAGGTCCACATAATAAAATTAAAGTTTGTTTTTCCACAACAATCACGTTTTGGACTGTGTCTTTGTGATATACGTGATTTTTTGCCTCACCTGTGGTGTACTACTGGCACAAGGCAGGAGAAAGGATCTTTATCGCGCTGAGCACACCATATTGTGAACCTACGCCACTTGAGTGCATAGGACTTTCTGGTGGACTGCCTCCTAGAGGCCAAGACCACCTCCTCAACTTTCCTAAGCAGAAGTAAGGGGGCTAGCACTATCCTTTCAGCAGCCAGGCCATCAGATTGAGGGATCTGAGATTGGGGTGCAGAAGGGAAACCTGATCCTGAGACAGGAGATCGGGTTGCAACCCCAGAGGGAATGGAGTTTCCACCGCCAACTGCAGATGAAGTGGAAACCACGGTTGCCTCGGCCATCTGGGGGCTACCAGAATCACAGAGGTCTTGTCCCATAGAATCTTGAACAGAGTTCGGGCCACCAGGGGCGTGGGAGGAAACACATACAGGAGGGCCTGTAGACCAAGAGATCAGAAACGCATCTGCTGCCATTCTCAGGGGATGCGGCTGTCTAGAGCAAAACCTGGGCAGCTGACTGTTCAGTGGACTTGCAAAGAGATCGATGGATGGAAGTCCCCATCGTAAAAAGATCTGCCGAACCACCAGTGGATTCAACTGCCATTCGTGAGGCTGGAGAATACTGCTTAGTTTGTTTGCCAAAAGGTTCTCCTGACCAGGCAGATAAACCACTTTGAGAAACATGCCTTGTTTGACTGCAAAGGAGCAAAGGGCCTGCGCCTCCTGACATAGGAGTCTGGACCCTGTGCCCCCTTGCTTGTTCACAAAGAACATTGCTACCTGATTGTCTGTCTGAAATAAGACAGGCTGGTGAGAGAGGGCATGAGAAAAAGCCTGTAGAGCCAAGCGGATTGCTCGCAGCTCCAAAAGATTGATTTGCTGTGTGGCCTCTCGAGGAGACCAGAGGCCTTGAGTGCACGTGCCCTAGCAATGTGCACCCCAGCCCTTTAAAGAAGCATCGGTCGTCAGCACCCTTGTGTGTGCTGGGGCCTGAAAGGGTACCCCCCTGAGAAGGTTTGGGAGATGCAGCCACCACTGCAAGGAGTCCAAGAGTGGTTTGGACACCCTTACTCTGTCTCGGAGGTCGCCTGTGGCCTGCGCCCACTGAGCTCTGAGGCACCACTGAGCCGCCCACATGTGCAGACGGGCATTCTGAGTCACATGTACTGTGGATGCCATGTGGCCCAGGAGCCGCAGAAATTGCTTGGCGGAAACCCGAGAATTGCTTTGGAACTGGTTGGCCAAATCCATCAATCTGTGGGCCCTGTCCTCGGGCAAGTAAGCCCTTGCCTGCAGAGTGTCTAATCTTCCCCTATAAACTCTAGGTTCTGAGAGGGGAGCAAAGTGGACTTTGCGTGGTTTATGACAAAGCCCAGATGCTGGAGAAGAGAGACCGTGCGAAGAGTGGCTTGTCTGGCATCCTGGAGAGACTGACTCCTGATGAGCCAGTCGTCCAGGTATGGGAAGACAAAAATTCCCTGATTTCTGAGATAGGCCACTACCACCGCCAGGCATTTGGTGAAGACCCTGGGGGCGGACATAAGGCCAAAGGGAAGTACTCTGTACTGGAAATGGTTTCCTCCCACCACAAATCTGAGATATTGTCTGTGGTCTGGTTGAATGAGGAAGTGCGTATAAGCATCCTTTAGGTCTAAGGAGCATAGCCAGTCTCCCTGCTGGAGGTAGGGCAGCAGTATTCAAAGGGTAAGCATCTTGAACTTTTCCCTCTCCAGAAACTTGTTTAGGTTTCGCAAGTCTAGGATAGGCCGGAGGCCTCCTATCCTTTTTGGTACCAAAAAGTACCTGGAGTAGAAGCCTTGCCCTGTCAGGTGGTGAGGCATCGGTTCCACCACCTGATCCTTTAAAAGACTTGTCAACTCCTGCAGGAGGAGGTTTCTGTGCAGAGGGAGTCTTGTAGGCTCCCCTGGAAAGTAGGAGGGGGGTATCTGGTGGAAGTGGAGCATGTAGTCTTGTTGGACTATGCTGAAGACCCAGGTATCCCCTGTGATGGCTGGCCACCTGTAGGCGTACAGGGTCAGCCGACCTCCTGTGCTGAGTGGAGCCAGCTGCGGAGAAGCGGTTATGCTGTGGGAGTCAAAACCCCGCTCCCTGCTGTGCAGGAGCCGGAGCTGGCGGCTTGGGGGTCTTCTGCCTACAGGGCCCATGCCCATGCCCCTTGGCCTGCTGGCCCTGTTGGGGAGCTGGAGAGGCCTGATAGTGAGGGTAGGATTTGTAGGCAGCACCCTTCCTTGGGAAAAAGGGCTTTTTCCCCAAGCCCTTCTTTTTCTGAGAAGGAGCAGTTTTCCTGGACAGCCTTGTCCTGGTGAGAGTCTCAGTCTCGATTTCCGCAGCCTTTTCAGCCATGGGCTTACCGAAAAGGTTTTCAACTTGGCAGGGGACATCGACCAACTTGTCCTGCACCCCTGGCTCCAGGTCCACTGACTGTAGCCGGGCCTGACGGCGTGCACTGATGCCGGCCGCGGCTACTCGGGCAAAAGCCTCGAAGCCATCATACATGTCGCTCTCCTGACCCCCGCTCCAAAGGATATACACATCCCAACCCACGATCTTGCTTTACATGCAACCAAGACTCAATACCTGACATAAACAGCAAGAGTTTCTAACATCCATATCCCACCCAAGCCCACCCAAGTTCTTGTGAGAGCGCAATTACCTAGTGCCCACAGACATACCGTTCGTATCTGCGACCCGGTAACATTTAAGTATCAGAATTCCCTAATACATAGTCCTCTACAGATCTAGACCGTCTAAGAATCAGAACCCTCTTCACTGTAGGTCTATTCCGCTGTATCCTCCAGCTGTGCTCCAAGTGCCACTTGGATAGACACCTTTGAGCCTTCCAGAGGCTCACCTTGGTCGCAAGGATGCGGCCTACAGTCACTGCATTTGGAGCGCTTCTTGGTCCTCGATGAATCTCTCAAGTGCAGCTGGGTCATCAAAATTTTTAGTCACATTGTTCATAGTTACTTGGAGACGTGCCGGGTAGAATAATCCATAGCGAGCCTGAAGACGCTGAAGTCTTGTCTAAGTGCCAAGAACTGCTTCCTCTTCTCCACCGTTAATTTACTAAAGTCGGGGAAAAAGGAGATTTTGTGTCCTTCAAATTGAAGGACCGTGCTAGATCTCGCGGCCTGCATGATTTGCACCACCTGCTGGTACCTCAGCACGCATAGAATCGGAGGCCTAGGAGTTTTGGACTGCAGATTCAATACCGCTGGCACTCGGTGCACCCTTTCAGTCTCAAATGGGTGGGTCATATCCAACTTCAGTAACTTCGGGATTAAACCCTCCAGAAATGTAATAGGGTCTTTCCCCTCTGCAACCTTCGGGATTCCAATAATACAGATATTATTCCTCCTTGCTGTATTGTTCATGTCTTCAAGGCTGCGTTCTAACAGCTCTGCTCTCCTCGCTGCCCTAGTTAGCTGTGTCAGCAGCTCCTCATGCACCGTTGCCGTGACTTCGATTTTCTCAACCCTGGCCGCCAACGATAACATTTGTGCTTTCAGCTCCATTGTGTCCGTCTGCAGTTCACTCAGGCATTCACCATTCATATCAATTCGGCTGCGCACTGCTCGAATTTCATTTAAGATGTCTCGCAGCCCCTTTTCAGGTTCGCGTTGTGGTGCCATTTTGAGCAGAGACAACGGATCAGCTTTCGTTCGTTTAGCCCCGGTATTTTGTGTGCAGGAAAATTCTAGCCGGGTTTGTTTGCTACATGCCATAATCCGCAGCCGGGGATACGACTTAGGAGGGTCAGGCTTTCATGCGTCACGGTTGGAACAGGATTCGCTAGTTGGGTCCGCGGGAGCGCTCTCTTATGCGCTCATGCAGATCCTTGGCTGGTTCCGCCTCCTCCCTACATTTTCCTCTTTGAAGTACTTCCTTTACACTATTTATCTATGGAAAGACTTACGAATACAACTGAAATCACATATGAATTTAACCACCAAACACTTTTTGTCAGAAATTAAAAGGCCATTTAAATATGTACATCGATACCTGTGTCAGTCAAAGTAACTGAAAAGTCCTTTTAACCCCGCATCCCTTCCAAGTTCACTTCTATTGGTGTTTGCATGATACACAGTTCAGTGTAGTTACTCACCTGTAACAGGTGATCTCCGGGAAAAGCAGGAATTCAGTCTTCACACATGGGTATCGTCGGTACGGATGGAGCCCGCGCGGGAATGCTCCCCAGCGTCCAATAGGAATGCTTTTGGGAGCATCCCTCAGCACATGCACGCTGCCTTCCCGCCTTTACAACTGTCCCTCTTCAGTTAAGTTTGTAGCTGAGTGAAAGGATAGAGGGAGAGAGGAAAGAGACAGAGAGATAGAGAGACAACTCCCAGGGGAGGTGGGTGGGTTGTGAAGACTAAATTCCTGCTGTTCTCAGAGATCACCTGTCACAGGTGAGTAACTACGCTATATCCAGGAACAAGCAGGAATGTAGTCTTCACATATGGGGACTCCCTAGCTGAAGATGCCAGGGAGCTGAAGATGCCAGGGAGATAGCCCCAGGAAGCTGCCACCTATAGTAAGGTGGGCCATGCTTCCTCCCATGGATCTCTGGCATCCCACCAGGGTTGGTGGGTAGGAATTGAATTAGGTCTGAAAGAGATTTTGAAGAACAGCTTGGCCAAAGAAGGCATCCCGATGGGAGGCTTTATCTAGGCAGTAGTGGGCTGTAAAGGTGTGTAACCGAAGCCCAGGTGGCTGCTCGACAAATGTCATCAATACACACAGAGTGAAGGTTAGCCATAGAGGCTGCCATGGCTCTCACATTATGTGCTGTGACATGGCATTGAAGAGGAAGACTCTTACTCTCATAAGCAAAGGATATGCATTGTGCAATCCATTTGGATAGAGTTCTCTTGGAGACTGGAAGTCTTAAATGACTAGAATCAAAAGCAAAAAAAAGTTAAGACTTTCTATGTTGCTGTGTTCTTTGTAGGTAAAAAGCCAAGGCTCTTTTACAGTCTAATGTATGAAGGTTCCTTTCTGCATTAGAGGCCTGAGGCCTCGGAAAGAATACAGGAAGATAAATTGATTGATTTAAATGAAAAGGCGAAACCACCTTTGGCATAAAATGTGGATCAGTTCTGAGAACAACCTTATCATGGTGAAACCTAGTATAAGGAGGATCAGCCACAAAAGCTTGCAATTCACTAATGCGACATGCAGAGGTGATTGCAATCAGGAAGATGACCTTCCAGGACAAAAGCTTTAGGGTTGTAGTGGCTAAAGATTCCAAAGGCGGTTTCATGAACTGCCCGAGAACTAGGTTTAAATCCCATGCCACCAGTGGTGGCCTGATTGGAGGCTTTGTTAACAGAAGTCCTCTCATAAATCTTGATATGAGTGGATGAGAGGAAATTGGTTGTCCATTTAGAGGCTTATAGGAAGCTGCAATTGCACTAAGATGGACTCTTACTGAATTGGTCTTTAGACCAGAATTTGATAAATGAAGTAGATACTCTAGTATCGATTCCAAAGGTATCATAAGGGGGTTTAACCCTTTCTGTGAACACCATATAGTAAGACGTTTCCACTTGAATGCGTAAGAGCGTCTTATGGAAGGTTTTCTAGAAGCCTGAAGGATATCCTTTACCTGTTGGGAAAGGTTGAGGTCCTGAAGGTCTAAGCTTTCAGCAACCAGACCCTGAGATGCAGGGACTGGGGATTCGGGTGCCATAGCATCCCGTCCTCTTGGGAGCGGAAATCTGGAGCACACCCTAACTCCAGAGGTGCAGCTTAAGAGAGAGTTGTAGAAGCAAGGGATACCACGTTTGGCGTGGCCACCGTGGCGCTATGAGGATCATACGACCTCTGTCTCTCTGAAGCTTGAAGAGTGTTTTGGGGATGAGGGGAATGGGAGGGAAGGCATAGAGAAGTCCTGACCCCAGTGAAGAAGGAAGGCATCCCCCTTGCCTGGCAATTTTGAGCCGGAATCCTGGAACAGAACCGGGGAAGTTTGGCATTCAGTGGACTTGCAAATAGGTCTATGTCTGGGGTTCTCCTGATCTGAAATATCTTGGCCACCTGGTCTAGGTGGAGAGACCATTCGTGAGGCAGCAGTACTCGGCTGAGTTTGTCTGCCCAAAGGTTTTGAATTGCCTGGAAGATATACCACGAGAAGGTGAATTTGATGCTTTCTGACGAGGGCCCATAGTCATAAAGCTTCGTTGCATAATGACAGAGAGCCTGTTCCCCCCTGCTTGTTCAAGTAGAACATACCTACTTGATTGTCCGTTTGGACTAGGCCTGTCTTGTAGCTGAGCTGGGCATGGAATACTCAAAGAGCTAGATAGATTGCTCTGAGTTCCAGGAGGTTTATGAGAAGACAAGCCTCCTGTGGAGTCCAGGTACCTTGGGTAAAGAGATGATGCAGGTGTGCTCCCCATCCCACCTGTGATGCATCTGTTGTTAGGGTGGCTTGGAATAGGGGTTGCTGGAAAGGAGACCCCACTAGAAGATTTTCCAGTGATTGCCACCATTGTAGGGACAAGATCAGTCGTTGTGAGTTTGATATCTTGACCGACAGACATCCTGTGGCCTGTGTCCACTGTGTGGATAGGGTCCACTGGGCTGCTCGCATATGAAGGCGAGCGTAGGGAACCACATGAACCGTGGATGCCATATGTTCCAATAGTTGTAGTAGTTCTCGAGCAGTTAGATAGGACTTTACCGCTGCTTGAGAAGCTAGTTGCATTATACGAAGACAGCGGGGTTGTGGGAGAAAAGCCCTTGACTGTCTGGTATCTAGACAAGCTCCTATGAACTCTAGGGACCGAGACGGAGCAAGTTGGGATTTTGGGAGGTTTATGACCAATCCCAAGTATTGAAGGATTCACATTGTGTGAGACAGTGCAGAGCTGGCTTCTGGAACCATGGGGGCTCAAATGAGCCAGTCGTCCAAGGGAAGACGAATATCCCCAGGGTTCGCAGAAATGCAGCTACTACTGCCATGCATTTCGTGAACACTCGTGGTGCCGAAGCCAGACCAAAGGGAAGAACCCTGTATTGGAAATGTTTTCCCTTGAAAAGGAATCGTAAGAATTTCCTGTGATCTGGATGGATCAGAATGTGACTGCATCCTTTAGATCTAGAGAACAAAGCCAATCCTGACTTTGAAGGTATGGCAGAAGAGTTCCCAGAGAAATCATTTTGAACTTTTCTCGGAACAGACATTTGTTCAATTCTCTGAGGTCCAGAATGGGTCTGTGTCCTCCTGTTTTCATTGGAATAAGAAAATAGGAGGAGTAGAACCCTGCACCCTGTTGAAGAATGCACACCTCCTCTATTGCTCCTCGAGCAAGGAGTGTTGAGACCTCTTGATCCAGTAGATTGCCCGAAGAGGTTTGGGAAATGAACTGTCTTACAATTGTAGGAGTGGGCATACTGAGAAAATGAAGCTTGTACCCCTCTCCCACAATGGACAGAGACCAGTTTTCTGCTGTTATTTTGTGCCATCTGTTGGCAAAATGACGCAAACTGCCTGGAATGTTTAGGGCAGGGGTGTCCAACCCTGTCCTGGAGGGCCGCAATCTATTAGACAACTCTTTGGTGGTGGTGAGAATCGAGGAGGAATGTGACATTCTATCTACCCTTTTGACTTCTAGGACATCTGTACCTTGCCCACTCACAATCTTAAATGACAGAGGTGTAAGGCAGGGGTCTCCAAATCCAGTCTTGGAGGGTGACAAACCAGTCAGGTTGGCAGGATCTCTCTAATACATATATATCTCATGCATATTCATTAGGGCCATCCCAAAAACCTGCCAGGATTGCGGCCCTCCAGGACAGGGTTGGACACCACTGGTTTAGGGGTTCTGGACCTTTCAGAGGCAGGAAGGCTAAGTTCTCTATGAAGGACTCAAAGCCCTTGAGGGGGCTGGGCCTGTGGAGCTGGTTGAGCTCTAAGGCCTTTTGGCTTCTTTTGTCTGGACTGTTGTTGTTGATACTTCTGGGCAACTTGACCCTGAGCTTGCCCTTGCTGGGTATAGGACGGATAAAGCATAGTTACTCACC
This sequence comes from Ichthyophis bannanicus, assembly GCA_033557465.1. NCBI lineage: Eukaryota > Metazoa > Chordata > Amphibia > Gymnophiona > Ichthyophiidae > Ichthyophis > Ichthyophis bannanicus. The sequence goes on from CM066038.1 coordinate 381,888,261, forward strand.
TGTAACAGGTGATCTCCGGGAACAGCAGGAATTTAGTCTTCAGATATGGGTATCGCCGGTACCGACGGAGCCTGCATGGGAACGCTCCCCAGCGTCCAATTAGAAAGCTTTTGGGAGCATCCCACAGCGCCTGCGTGCTGCCTTCCCGCCTTTCCCAAATGACTCTCTCCAGTTGAGTTTAAAGCTGAGACAAAGAGAGAGAGAGGGAAAGAGAAAGAGAAAGAGATAGATAGCGTAGTTACTCACCTGTAACAGGTGTTCTCCAGGAGCAGCAGGAATCAGTCCTCACATATGGGTGACGTCGGCGCCGACGGAGCCCTCGCGGAGCAATTTTCCCCAGCTTTCAAAGAAAGCCTTTGGGAATTGCAGCGCGCATGCGCGGTCTCCTTCCCGCCCAAGGGTGCCATCTTAGCCAGTCAGATGACATAGCTAAAAAGACAGCGTAAAAATATGTAAAACAACTAAAGCAGATAATTGCAACTCCAAGGGGAGGAGGGAGGGTTGTGAGGACTGATTCCTGCTGCTCCTGGAGAACACCTGTTACAGGTGAGTAACTACGCTTTCTCCAGGACCAAGCAGGAAGTCAGTCCTCACATATGGGACTCCCAAGCTTAAGGCTACCGGAGACCCTAAGCACAAAAATGAGCTCCCTCTAGCTCAGCGGCACAGAAGGAAGGAATCTTCACTGAATTATTACCCACCGGTAGCCCTCATCCGGGATGGAGGGTAGGAGTTGCGCAAACCTCGAAGAGATTTCGGAGGACTGCCTGTCCGAAAGCACTGTCCCTGCGGGACTCCCTCTCGAGACAGTAATGGACCGCAAAAGTCTGGCTCGAAGACCAAGTAGCGGCCCGGCAGATGTCTGCCAGCGGAACAGAGCGGAGGTAAGCCACTGACGTAGCCTGCGCCCGAACACAATGAGCCGTGACTCGACTTTCTAACGAGAGTCCGGCTGCCCCATAAGCCCAAGCGATACAGTCAGCAACCCAGATGGACAGAGTACGCTTGGAGACAGGGAGCCCCAATTTATTGGGGTCAAAAGACACAAAGAGCTGAGCAGCTTTGCGGTGCTCCCGCGTACGGTCAAGGTAGAAGTTCAACGCCCTTCTACAGTCCAGGGTATGCAGGACCATTTCAGCTCGGCTGGAGTGTGGCCTGGGAAAGAAGGTCGGAAGTACCACCTCCTGATTGATGTGAAAAGGGGAGACCACTTTTGGAAGAAATTTTGGGTGAGTCCGTAAGACTACCCTATTCTTGTAGAACCGAGTGTAAGGGGGATCAGACACGAGGGCCTGCAATTCACTTACGCGTCTAGCGGAAGTGAGGGCTATCAGGAATAAGGTTTTCCAAGACAGAAAACGGAGAGAACAGGTAGCCATTGGTTCAAAAGGCGGACAGGTGATCCGCTGTAAAACCACATTCAGATCCCAGTCAGGTGCTGGCGGGCGCAGAGGTGGTTTAAGTAGAAGGAGACCTCGGAGAAACCTTGCCACGAGAGGGTCGCTGGAAAGAGGTCTGCCGTTCACCGGCACATGATGTGCTGAAAGAGCACTGAGGTGAACTTTGACGGAGTTGGACTTAAGTCCCATGTTAGAGAGGTAGAGCAAGTACTGCAAGATCACCGACACCGAGCAGGAGAAGGGATCCTGAGACTGCTGGGCACACCAAACGGAAAAGCGACGCCATTTAAGGGCGTAGCATTTGCGGGTAGAAGGTCGCCGAGAAGCTAGGACGACCTCTTCCACCTCTGCCGGCAGGAGAAGGGGAGCAAGGACTACCCTTTCAGCCGCCAGGCCATTAGATTGAGAGATCTGAGGTTGGGGTGTAGCAGGGACCCCTGATCCTGTGTTAGGAGATCCGGTTGAAACCCCAGAGGGAACGGATCCTCTACCGCTAATTGCAACAGGAGTGGAAACCACGGCTGTCTGGGCCAGCGAGGAGCCACCAGGATCATGGAAGCTTTGTCTCGGAGAACCTTGAAAAGAGTTCGAGAAACTAGCGGGATGGGAGGAAAAGCATAGAGAAGGCTCTCCGACCATGAGAGTAGAAAAGCATCTGCCGCTACTCGAAGGGGATGTGGCTGACGAGAGCAGAAGCGAGGAAGTTGCCGGTTGAGAGGACTGGCAAAGAGATCCATCGTGGGGAGGCCCCACTTCAGAAAAAGTTTCTGAACTACCAAGGGATCCAGACGCCACTCGTGCGGCTGGAGTATCCTGCTGAGTTTGTCCGCCAGGCAATTTTCTTGGCCTGGGAGATAAACTGCCTTGAGAAGAATGCCGTGACTGACGGCTCAAGAGCAGAACCTCTGAGCTTCTCGGCAGAGAAGGAAGGAGCCCGTGCCCCCCTGTTTGTTCACGTAGAACATGGCAACTTGATTGTCCGTCTGGACAAGGACGGACTGGTGAGAAGTCAGGTGGGAGAAAGCCTTGAGCGCCAGACGGATTGCTCTGAGCTCCAGGAAGTTGATCTGCTGAGCAGACTCCCACGCGGTCCAGAGACCTTGAGTACATGCCCCTTGGCAATGTGCTCCCCAACCTAGGAGGGAAGCATCGGTCGTCAGCACTTGAGCCGGCTGAGGCGACTGAAAAGGCATTCCGAGCACCAGTTTCGGCCGATGAAGCCACCACTGTAGAGAAGAGGCCAGCGGCTCGGAGATGCGCACTAAGTCGGCTAGTCCGCCGGTGGCTTGTTGCCACTGCTTGCGAAGGCACCATTGAGCAGGCCGCATATTCAGGCGGGCATTGGAGGTCACGTGGACGGTGGAAGCCATATGGCCGAGTAGTCTCAGGAAGCGCCTGGCGGAGATCAGGGACTGGCTGCGAAAACGGCCGGCTAGGTCCATGAGCCGTTGAGCCCTGTCGAGAGGCAGGAAAGCTCGTGCCTGAGGAGTGTGCAGTCTTGCGCCGATGAACTCGAGATCCTGTGAAGGGAGCAAAGTGGACTTTGCGAAGTTTATGACAAAGCCCAAGTACTGCAGAAGAGTCACCGTGCGGTGTGTGGCATTGGTGACTGCCGGAGAGGACGATGCTCTGATGAGCCAGTCGTCGAGGTACGGAAAGACATAGAGGCCGTGAAGCCGGAGATAGGCCGCCACCACCGCGAGACATTTTGTGAAGACTCGCGGTGCGGAGGATAGGCCAAAGGGCAGTACTCTGTACTGGTAATGATTTCCTGCCACCACAAACTGTAGGTATTGGCGGTGGCTTGGGTGGATGAGGATGTGCGTGTAGGCATCCTTTAGATCCAAGGAGCATAGCCAATCTCCCTGCTGGAGGTAGGGCAGAAGGATTCCAAGGGTAAGCATCTTGAACGTTTCCCTCACGAGGAACTTGTTGAGGTTGCGCAAGTCCAGGATGGGTCTGAGGCCTCCTGTCCTTTTTGGTATCAGGAAATACCTGGAATAAAAGCCTTGACCTCTCAGGTGGTGGGGCACCGGTTCCACAGCCTGTTCCTGAAGAAGACTTGCTAACTCCTGAAGGAGTAAGTCCCTGTGCAGAGGGAGTCATGGAGGTTCTCCCGGGAAATAAGAGGGAGGGACCTGATGGAAGTGGAGAAGATATCCTTCTCTTACGACTTGAAGCACCCAGGCATCTGAAGTGATGTTGGACCACCTGTGTGCGAAGTGAACCAGCCGGCCTCCGGTGCTGGGAGGAGCCAGCGGAGGGGGAGAGGCTATGCTGAGGAAGTCAAAAACCCCCACCCTGCTGAGCAGGGGCTGGTGGTGCAGGCTTGGGGGCTTGCTGCCTGCTGGCCCTGTGGGGGAGCTGCGGAGGCCTGATATTGTGGGTAGTGTTTATAGGCAGCCGCCTTTCTCGGGTAAAAGGACTTCTTTCCCGAGCCCTTCTTTTTCTGGGAAGGGGCGGAGGTCTTCCTAGAAAGCCTAGTCCTGGTGAGAGTCTCCGTCTCGATTTGTGCAGCCTTTTCAGCCATGGGCTTGCCAAAGAGGTTCTCACCTCGGCAGGGGACATCGACCAACTTGTCCTGCACCCAGGGTTCCAGGTCAGACGACTGAAGCCAAGCTTGTCGGCGGGCACCGATGCCAGCTGCGGCCACGCGAGCCGATGCTTCAAAGCCATCATAGGCTGCTCGGGACATGAATTTGGAGCATTCCCGAATACCAGTTGTCAAGGCCAGGAACCTCCGCAAAGGTTCCTCGGACAGTCCAGCGGAGAATCCGGCTATCTCTTTAGCCAGGTCTCGGAGATACATGCCCATGTATAGCTGGTAGGTCTGGACACGACAAGCAAGCATAGAGCCCTGGAAACACTTCTTACCAAGGCCATCCAGGTTACGGGCCTCCCTGCCAGGAGGCACCGAGGAGTGCATCTTTTGGCTCTTAAGCCTATGCATGGCCGATTCCACTACCATGGAATGGTGTGGCAGCTGTGCTTTTTGGAAGCCAGGACTCTTGCGGACTCGATAGATGGAATCGACCCGCTTGCTCAATACCGGCGACGAGGCCGGACTCTCCCACATGCGGAAGAGTAGTCGTTCCAGCATGGGAGGAACCGGTACAGTAAAGTGCTCCCTGGCGGGAGAGTCGTACAGAAGGGCGTCGAGCTCTTCGGCTCGAGGCTCCTCCTCGGGATCCGCAGGGAAGGCCAAAGCCTTGGCCATATCCCTGACAAAGTCCGAGAACCGGGCATCCTCCGGAGGGGACTGCTTCCGAGGTTCGGACTCAGGTGAGTCCGAGGGGACACACCGAGTCCGAAACGAATCAGGTGACTCTTCCTCTTCAGACTCCCAGGCCGACTCCGAGGAGGAATCGGTGGGGTCGGGTCGGCTCGGGCAGGCGGAGGCATCGGCTGCCCCGACGCCGAGGGAGTCGGCGTCGACAACCTCGGTCCCGAACGGGAGGCCGAGGGTGACCTCGACCGAGGATCGACTCGAGTTCGCATGGACTCGAGGATCGGCTCGGTCTCCGGGGTCGACTTAGACGTAGACATCCCGGCGGTCGGGGCAGTGGCGCCAGCGAGGCTAGCGATCAGTGCCCGCTGCTGGTCCATGAAGGCAGATAGTCTGCTCTCCAAGGCCGTCAACCTGAGTCCGACCTCAGGTGACCCAGCAGCCCCCGACTCGGGCCCCGACGGCGTCGGGCCCGACGTCGGAACTCTCGGAGGCGAGTCCAGGAGGACTACAGGACTTACCCGAGCAGGCAACTCCGACTCCAGGCGAGCTCGCTACGGGAGGTGCTCCTTCTCCAAAGACCCGGGACGGCTATCGGGGCTATGCGACCTGGCCCTCGCGGAGCCAGGAGCGTCCACCGACGCCGCCCTCGCGGGTTTTACCTTCCGTCGATGGTCCCCGGAGGGAGAACCCCTGTCGGAGGAGCTTCGGCGGTGGTCAGAGCTGGAACCTCTGGATGCCGAGGCCTCCGACGAGGTCCGGGTACGGCCGGGGTCAGCGAAGATTCTTTCCCGCTGGTGCCGCCGACTCCTTAACGCTTTGGAGGACATTTTGCCACAGGCCCCACAGATCAGTTCTTCGTGATCCGGGCCCAGGCAGCGGAGGCAATTATCGTGTGTGTCAGTGAGTGACATATTTCTGTCACACTGAACACACCGCTTGAAACCACTGGCAGCCATCGGGGGAAAAAGGGCCCCTGCAAGGTCAAAGGACCGGGCTGCCAGCGAAAAACCGAAAACGAAACTGACCAAAATCAGAAAAACCGAAAAATAAGAGAAGGACTCGCAACGGCGTCGCGAGTCCGGACAGGAAAAAGACCGGCGTCGAACCGAAGGAAAAAAGAGAAATAAATCACGAAAATCAACTTTTTCAGCGGGGACACGACGGGTACGTCTGTATGGCTCCGCGGAAAAAAGAAGACTGGCTAAGATGGCACCCTTGGGCGGGAAGGAGACCGCGCATGCGCGCTGCAATTCCCAAAGGCTTTCTTTGAAAGCTGGGGAAAATTGCTCCGCGAGGGCTCCGTCGGCGCCGACGTCACCCATATGTGAGGACTGACTTCCTGCTTGGTCCTGGAGAAAGATAGATACAACTCCTAGGGGAGGTGGGTGGGTTGTGAAGACTAAATTCCTGCTGTTCCTGGAGATCACCTGTTACAGGTGAGTAACTATGCTATCTCCAGGAACAAGCAGGAATGTAGTTTTCACATATGGGGATTCCCTAGCTTTAGATGCCAGGGAGAGACCCCAGAAGTTGTGTGTCCCTGTGAAAGGGCTCCACTTCCCCCCATGGATCACTGGCATCCAATCAGGGATGGCGGGTAGAAGTTGATTAGGTATGGAACAGGTGTTGAAGAACAGCCTGACCAAACAACGCATCCCGGTGGGAGTCCTTGTCCAAGCAGTAATGGGCTGTGAAGGTATGAACCGAGGCCCAAGTGGCTGCTTGACAGATGTCGTCGATAGACAGAGTGCAAATGAGCCATTGAAGCTGCCATGGCTCTCACATTGTGAGCTGTGACATGGCCCTCCAGAGGAAGATTCTTACTCTGATAGGTAAAGGAAATACACTGTGAATCCAGCTGGACAGTGTTCTCTTGGAGACTGGAAGTCCCAAATGAGAAGGATCAAAAGCAACAGAGTTGAGAGGACTTTCTATGTTGCTGTGTTCTTTGCAAGTAAAAGGCTAAAGCTCTTTTACAGTCCAAAGTATGAAGATTCCTTTCTGAATTTGATGCATGAGGCCTTGGAAAGAACACAGGCAGGTAGAACGCTTGGTTAAGATGAAAAGGCGAGACCACCTTTGGCATAAAGTGTGGATGAGTTCTAAGGACTACCTTGTCATGATGGAACCTTGTATAAGGTGGATCAGCCACTACTGCCTGCAACTCACTGATACGACGTGCTGATGTGATTGCAATGAGAAAGATAACTTTCCAAGAAAGGAATTTCAATGAGGTAGTAGCTAAGAGTTCGAAAGGTGGCTTCATGAGCTGACCAAGAACCAGGTTTAAGTCCCATGACACCGGTGGTGGCCTAATGGGAGGCTTAGTAAGAAGAAGGCCTCTCATAAATCTTGCTATAAGAGGATGGGAGGAAATAGGTTGTCCATTTAGAGGCTTGAAAGAAGCTGCAATAGCACTCAAATGGACTCTTACTGAGTTAGTCTTAAGTCCTGCATTGGATAAATGAAGGAGATACTCCAGTAATGATTCCAGAGGTATCGCAAGGGGGTTAAGACCCTTCTGCGAGCACCATATGGTAAACCTCTTCCACTTAAAAGCATAAGAGCGTCTTGTGGAAGGCTTCCTAGAAGCATAAAGGACATCCTTTACTTGCTGAGAGAGGTTAAGATCATGAAGATTAGGCCTTCAGCAACCAAGCTCTGAGATGCAGAGACTGGGGATTGGGATGCCATAACATTCCGTCCTCCTGAGAGAGGAGATCTGGAGCAGATCTTAACTCCATGGAGGGAGCTTGAGAGAGATGTAGAAGCAGAGGGTACCACACTTGCCGCGGCCAGCGTGGAGCTATGAGAATCATACACACTCTGTCTCTCTGAAGCTTGAACAGGGTTTTGGGAATTAGGGGAATGGGTGGAAAGGCATAAAGGAAGTCTTGCCCCCAGTGAAGGAGGAAAGCATCCCTGGCCTGAGAGCCCTGAACAAGAATTCTGGAACAGAACCGGGGAAGTTTGGCATTCAACGGACTTGCAAAGAGGTCTATGTACGGGGTTCCCCAAATCTGAAAAATCTTGGCCACCTGGTCTGCATGTAGAGACCATTCGTGTGGAAGCAGAACTCGACCGAGTCTGTCTGCCCAAGAGTTTTGGATGCCTGGAAGATACACTGCCAGGAGATGAATCTGATGCTCTCTGGTGAGGGCCCATAGTCGCAAAGCTTCGTTGCAAAGCGACAGAGCCTGTTCTCCCCTGCTTGTTCACGTAGAACATGGCTACTTGGTTGTCCATATAAATGAGGACTGTCTTGTAGCTGAGCAGGGTGTGGAACACTCGAAGAGCAAGGAAGATTGCTCTAAGTTCTAAGAGATTGATATGTATATGAGTCTCCTGTGGAGTCCAAGTGCCTTGGGTGGAGAGGTCTTACAGATGAGCTCCCCAACCCATTGGTGAAGCATCTGTTGTGAGAATTGCCTGGGGTAAAGGTTGTTGAAATGGGGACCCCAGCAACAGGTTCTGAGTGGACTGCACCATTGGAGAGACAAAAATAAGGCGATTTGTGTTTGCTATTTTGTCTGACAGGCACCCTGATGCCTGGGTCCATTGAGTGGATAACGTCCACTGGGCTGCTCTCATATGGAAGCGAGCATAAGGAACCACATGCACTGTAGATGCCATGTGGCCTAGTAGTTGTAACATTTCTCGGGCAGTGAGATGAGGTTTTAGCACTGCTTGAGAAGCTAACTGCACCATGTGAAGGCAACGGGCCTGGGGAAGATAGGCCCTTGCTTTTTTGGTATCCAGCAAAGCTCCTATGAACTCTAGAGACTGAGTGGGAGTTAGACTAGATTTTGGGATGTTTATGACCAGATCCAAATACTGAAGGATACGCATTGTGCAAGATAGGGAAGTCCTGGCCTCTGACTCTGATGGGGCTCGAATGAGCCAGTCGTCTAAGTAGGGAAGACGAATATCCCTAGAGTGCGTAGAAATGCTGCTACCACAGCCATGCATTTCGTGAACACTCTTGGTGCTGAGGCCAGGCCAAAAGGAAGCACCCTGTATTGGTAGTGCTTTCCTTGAAAAAGAAACAGAAGGAACTTTCTGTGAGTTGGATGGATGAGAACATGAGTGTACGCATCCTTGAGATCTAGAGAACAAAGCCAATCCTGACTCTGAAGGTACGGCAGCAGGGTTCCCAGAGAAATCATCTTGAATTTCTCCTTGAACAGGAATTTGTTCAATTCTTTGAGATCTAAAATAGGTCTGTGTCCCCCTGTTTTCTTTGGGATAAGAAAATAGGGGGAGTAAAACCCTGTACCCTGTTGAGGAATGGGTACCTCTTCTATTGCCCCTTGGGCAAGAAGCATAGTGACCTCTTGATCTAACAGGCTGATCAGAGAGGTTTGAGAATTGAACTGTCTTACCATTGTGGGAGGGGGCATGCACAGAAAGTGAAGCGTGTACCCCTCTTTTATAATGGAGTGTGTCCAATGCTCTGCTGTTATTTGCCCCCACCTGGGGGCAAAGTGACACAACCTTCCTGGAATGGTGGAAGGCTCTGGTCCATTGAGGGCCAGGAAGGCTAGGTTCTCTAGATGAAAGTCAAAGGCCTTGTGGAGGCTGAGACTGCTGAGACGGTTGAGGCTTAGCAGTCTTTGCTTTCCTTTGTTTAGGTGGTTGCTGACTTTTCCGGGCAGGCTGACCTGCAGAATGTCCCTGATGGGTATAAGAGGGATAAAACACCTTTTTTGAGAAGAATGGTTTCTTGAAAGATTTCTTTTTTGCAGGATCAGCTGTGGCTTTGGATAACCTATCCAAAGTGGAGTTGTCAGCATCCAACTCATTGGCTTTTTCTTGCCAATTTTTGCCGAATAAGTTTTCACCTGTACAAGGGATATTTATCCAGTTTGTTCTGCACCCCGAGCTCCAAATCAGATGCCTGGAGCCAGGCAATTCTACGTGCACCTATGGCAATGGCAGAGGTTCTGCTTATGCACTCTAAACAGTCTAAAGCTGCACGATTGACAAACTTAGAAACATCCTGAGCATGTTTAACCAGTGTGAGAAAGTTCTGCCTCTTGTCATCAGGAAGGAGAGGGCTTAAAAACTCCAAGTCTCCTGTGACTTCTTTAAGGAACATTCCCATATAAAAAAATATAGGAACTGATCCTGGAAGCCTGGAAAGTACGACGTCCAAAGGCATCCAAAGTTCTACACTCACGTCATGGAGGATTAGAGGCATGCCTCTTTGCACTCCTGATCCTTCTCATAGCTGATTCCAATACAATAGAGTGGTGAGGAAGCTGAGTTTTCTGGAAACCAGGACAAGGAGGGACTCGATACATGGTATCCAGTCTGCGAGAGTGAGGAGAGGTGGTAAGAGGTGTCTCCCACATTCTCAACATGAGATCATGTAAGATCTCATGGATAGGCAGAGTAGCTGCCTCCTTAGGGGCTTTGGGATATTATAAAATCTCCAATTCCTTAGCCCTGGGCTCCGTTTCAGTAGCCACAGTAATGGACAGACCTCGAGCCACCTCTCTGATAAAATACTGAAAGGAGATATCTTCTGGAGGAGACATCCTACATTTAGGGGAGGAAGGCCACTCCGGTAGAAGTATCCCGGTACCGGCAGAGCTGTCAGAATCCTCGGAGTCCTCCGAGGATTCGAAGTACCTTCTGCCCGGATGCTCTTGAAGAGCCCGATACCCGTACCGACCGAAGTCGGTACTGGGGGGAATCGGTACCAGTGTATCGGCACCGGAAGGCATCGCATGACTGGGTGCCGGCAAAGCAGACACCCATGTCGATGCCGATGCTATCGGTACCGGCATCAGTACCGGTTGAACTGTGACGCAGTTCCGAGGGTGTCGATGCCGCAAGGAGAGCCGCCAGACTGCATTCAATAGCCAGGAACCTCTGATCTATCGACGCTGCCGATGCCTGGGTATCGGTACTGGAAGCAGCCGGTACCCCAGAGCATGGCACCAGTAGTTCTGCCGAGGCTGAGGCCTCGAGAACATCCTGGAGCCCCGGATAATGCTTTGGAAGCCGAAGCCTCCCGCCGGGGCAATTTTGCCGGTACAGAACCCTCAGGGCAACGCCAGAGGCATCTCGATGCTTGGAAGGAGATCTACCCTTTGAGGACCGGCTAGACTTATGTTTAGTTACCTGAGATCCATGGGAGGAAGACGAAGCCCTGGAAGACATCGATGCCACAGAAGCTGCATCGGAGGGAAAAAGGGCGCTGAGCTTAGCAGCTCGGTTTTGTCGACCCCTCTTGGACATCATGGCACAAGCCATACACTCTGAGATGGAGTGGTCAGGACCTAAACATTTAAGACACCACTAATGGGTGTCGGCGACGGAGATGGTACCGCCACACTTGGTGCACTTTTTGAAACCCGAAGCGTGTTTTTCCATAGTGGAGGAAATTTTGGTCCTCAGGCCCAAAATGGCTCATGCACCTGGGAAGAAAAGTTTGGAAAAAAATAGAATATATATATTTTTTTTAAACGAAAGAAAGAAAAGAGAACCGGCGGTACCAGTAAAGCGTCGAGGAAGGCAGACGCGACCACAAAAAAGAAGGAATAAGGAAAACATTTTCTGCGGTGACAGGGACGACGACCTGCTGACTCCACGGAAAACGAAGAACTGGAGAGAAGCAGTTGGGAAAGGCGGGAAGGCAGCACGCAGGCGCTCTGGGATGCTCCCAAAAGCTTTCTAATTGGACGCTGGGGATCGTTCCCGTGCAGGCTCCGTCGGTACCAACGATATCCATATGTGAAGACTACATTCCTGCTTGTTCCTGGAGATAACTTCCTCTTTTTGCTGAAAAAGGGGATTTTATAGGGTTTCTTTTTGGCTGGAGTGGCTGTAGATTTTGACAATCTATCTAAAGTGATATTGTCAGCATCTATCTCATTAGCCTTCTCCTGCCAATTCTTGCCAAAGAGGTTTTCTCCTGTGTAAGGGATGTTTCCCAACTTATCCTGTACCCAAATCTCCAAGTCTGATGCCTGAAGCCAGGCAATCCGACCTGCACCAATGGCAATAGCAGAGGTTCTGCTGATGCATTCAAAGCAGTCAAAGGCTGCACGGTTTACAAACTTGGAGACATCTTGAGCATGCTTGACAACAGTAAGAAAGTCCTGTCGTTTGTCCTCAGGTAGAAGGGGGCTCATAAGCTCCAAATCTCCTGTGACCTCTTTGAGGAACATTTCCATATATAAAATATATGAGCTGATCCTAGCTGAAAGCATGGAAGCCTGAAAAGTTTGACGCGCAAAAGCGCCAAAAGTCCTGCATTCGACCTGCCCCAGGATGGCAGACCGGGGGTGTGGTTTACTCTAAGATGGCGTTTGTGAGCTTCTGATCCAGAATGCCGAAGCGGAAGGGCAAGCTCAAGACTTTCCCTGCAGAGTCTGAGCCTGCGGTGGTAGGCCCTATGGACCGGTTTGTACAACTTACTGACGACCAGCGAAGGGAGATGAGAGTGGGCTTGGCGGCGTCAGCAAAGGAGGGATTGGCGTCGGCCCCCCTGGAATTGACTCTTTCCCCCGAAGAACGAAGTAGTCCTCCTGTTCCAACTGGAGTCCCGAGTTTACCCCAGTCGCTTGGCTCGCATACTCCGCCCGTGGAGGCGGGGTCAGAGGAGTCGGTGCAGGGAGCGTCTGAGGTTTCTCTTGGTCGACGACCGCTGGGCTCGGCGGTTAGAACCCCAGTAGGAGATGACCGGATCGAGGCTGGCAAAAGAGGCATTGAAGGAGGTTTGCAACCCCCTGGAGAAGTGACCACCGAATTGCCTTTTGTCACTTTCTCTCGTCCTTCAGTTGTTACTCTGGACAGTATATGGGAGGCGATTATGCAACTTTCTACTGTGGTGAATCAACAGCTCGCCCTATCGTCTGTTAAGACTACCTCTGTTGAAGAGAAGGTATCTTCCTTGGCTAATGAGGTGGGAGTAACTACTAGCAGAATTGATTCTATGGATCAGAAACTTTTGCAAGTTTCTGACTTGACTTTCTCTTTAATGAAAGACAATGTCGCATTAAAAATGAAGACAGACATTGGAAAATGCTACTCGTGCGGCTAATGTTCGTTTATTGAATTTTCCTATGATTCCAGGGGTAGCTCCTATTGAATTGTTTAAAAAATATTTACAAGAATCATTGTCTGTTCCTTCAGAGTTGATCCCACCAATTGTGAAAGCTTACTTTATCCCTTTGGTTAAGAAGGAGGGGAAAGTGGTTGTGGGTCAATTAGAATTTGATTCTCTGGATGTGTCTGCTTCAGTCTCCTAAAGAAAATGATATTTCTGTTTCCACGTTATTAGTTACTTTCGCTATTTCCTCTGATAGAGAATGGTTATTTCAACTTTTTTTTTAAAAACGGGCTAGTCTGTTTTATGGTAAGAAGATATCTATCTTCCCTGATCTATCTAGGGAAACGCAGAAGCAGCGAAAAGCTTTTCTCTTATTACGTACGGGAGTGCTTCGGATGGGGGGGTTCTTTTCTATTAAGGTTTCCATGTAGATGTATTGTTGTATATCATTCTCAGAAGTTTATTTTTTTTTCAGCCTAATGAATTATCCTCCTTTATTACTTCCCATGCAGTTACATCTTCGCCTGTATGATGCCGGTATTGTTCTAAGAGTTATGTATGGCGTCAGGCTTCTTATGCTATCTAATTTCATAAATACAATTTCCTGTATTGGGGTTCTCCTCTCCCCAATTGTATTAGGGTACCATTCCCCCTCAAATGTGGGCTAAAATTGCAATTGTATTTTGTCAATGTCTTTTTCTTTAGATATTTTTCCTCTTAGCCTTTTTTTTCTCTTACAAATTGCATGGTTTCTATACAAGTGTGTTTGCTTGTTAATTTTTGTAAAATGATAAATATAAAATAATAATAAAAAAAAAAGTCCTGCATTCACGACCTGGAGGTCTGGATGCATGTCTCTTTGCTCTTTTCATCCTACGCATGGATGACTCCACTACCATTGAATGGTGTGGCAGCTGAGTCTTTTGAAAACCAGGACATGGTGGAACTCGATACATGGTATCGAGTCTCCTAGAATGAGGAGATGTGGTCAAAGGTGTCTCCCACATTCTGAGCATCAAAACATAAGAACATAAGATATGCCATACTGGGTCAGACCAAGGTCCATCAAGCCCAGTATCCTGTTTCCAACAGTGGCCAATCTAGGTCATATGTACCTAGCAGTATCCCCAAAACACACAGGTTCCACAATGCTTGTAGTGGGTCAAGCATTGATATCCTGGGTCCCTTTTTAATAATGGCAAATGGACCTTTCCTCCAGGAACGTGTCCAAACCTTTTTTAAACCCAGCTACACTAACAGCTCTTACTACATCCTCTGGTAACAAATTCCAGAGTTTGATTAGACGTTGAGTGAAAAAATATTTTCTCTTATTTCTCTTAAATAGTTTACCCTGTAGCTTCATTACATGTCCCCTAGTCTTTCTATATTCTGATAGCGTAAACAATTGATCTACGTTTACCCGTTCCACTCCATTCATTAATTTATAGACCTCTATCATATATCCCCTCAGCCGTCCCTTTTCCAGGTTGAAGAGCCCTAACCTTTGTAGCCTCTCTTCATAGGAGTAGCCTTCCATCCCCTTTACCATTTTGGTGGCTCTTCTCTGTACCTTTTCTAATAACGCTATATCCTTTTTAAGATACGGCGACCAGAATTGCACTCAATATTCAAGGTGCGGTCGTACCATGGAATGATACAGAGGCATTATAATATCCTTTGTTTTATTTTCCATTCCTTTCCTTATGATACCTAGCATTTTATTTGCTTTCTTGGCCGCTGCTGCACACTGGGCGGAGGGTTTTAACATGTTATCCACGATGACTCCTAAATCTTTTTCCTGGGTGGTGGTTCCCAATGTGGAACCTTGCATCGTGTAACCATAGTGTGGGTTGTTCTTTCCTAGGTGCATAACTTTGCACTTGTCCACATTAAATTTCATCTGCCATTTGGATGCCCAGTCTTCCAATTTATCCAGATCCTCCTGCAGTTTTCCACAGTCCTCTTGGGTTTTAACAACTTTAAACAGTTTTGTGTCGTCTGCAAATTTGATAACCTCACTAGTTATTCCCTTTTCCAGGTCATTTATGAATATGTCAAAAAGTAGCAGACCCAGTACAGATCCCTGGGGTACTCCACTATTAACCTTTTTCCCTTGGGAAAATTGGCCATTTAGCCCTACCCTCTGCTTTCTATCTTTAAGCCAATTCTCGATCCAAAATAGTACACTGCCTCCTATCCCATGACTTTTTAATTTTGCCAAAAGTCTCTGATGAGGGACCTTGTCAAAGGCTTTCTGAAAGTCCAGATACACTATATCAACCGACTCATCTTTGTCTACCTGTTTATTCACACCTTCAAAAAAACATATCAGATTAGTAAGACAAGATCTTCCTTGTCTAAAGCCATGTTGGCTATCTCCCATTAGGCCATGACTATCTACATGCTCTGTAATTTTGTTCTTTATGATGGTTTCTACCATTTGGCTCACCGGTCTGTAATTTCCCGGATCACCCCTGGAACCCTTTTTAAAAATTGGCGTTACACTGGCGATCCTCCAATCTTCAGGTATTACAGATGATTTTGATGAAAGTTCACAGATTACTAATAGCAGGTCTGCAATCTCATATTTCAGTTCTTTCAACACTCTTGGATGTATACCATCCAGTCCAGGTGATTTGCTACTATTCAGTTTATCAAATAGTTGTAATACATCTTTCCGGTGTAGCGATATTTCTCTCAATTCCTCTGCAGTATCACCTTTAAATACCACTTCAGTCTTGGGTAACATCCCTACATCTTCCTCAGTAAAGAATGAAGCAAAGAATTCATTCAGTCTCATGAATTTCATGAATGGGCAGAGTGGCTGCCTCCTTGGGAGCCTTAGGGTATTGGAGAATTTCCAATTCCTTTGCTCTAGGTTCTTTTTGAGGAGCTACCGTGATTGAAAGGCCTTGGGCCACATCACGAATAAAATCCTGAAAAGAGGAGACGTTCTGCGTTGGGGAGGAGTCTTCCGGGAGAAACACTCTGGTACCGGCAGAAGTATCAGAGTCATCAAAATCGGAGGATTCGAAATATCTCTGATCCCGATGTTCAAGCAAAGCATGATCTCGGTGTCGATCGAAGTCGGTACCGAATTGGTCCGGTACCAATCTGTCGATGCCAGAAAAAGTCGGCATGGGAAGGTTCCCACCGGGGCCGGTACCGTCGGTGCTGGTATCAGTATCTGAACCTGTGCTGTTATCAGTATCTGAACCTGTGCTGGTACTGGCATCGGTACCAGTGCCCGTTTAACCACCGGTGTCAACGTTACCGCAGCTGTAAAGAGAGCTGCAAAACTGCAGCTGTCAGTGAGCCTGACACCAGTACTGGGCAAAATGTTAGAAACCATTATAAAGAACAAAATTACTGAACATGTAGATAGTCATGGTTTAATGGCAGAAAGCAAACATGGATTTAGCCAAGGAAAAGTCTTGTGTCACAAATCATATTTTTTAAAGGTACTGTATGAATAAACAGGTAGATAAAGGTGAGCCGGTTGATATAGCGTACCTGGATTATCAAAAAGCCTTTGATAAGGTCCCTCATGAGAGACTCTTGGGGAAAGTGAAATGTCATAGGATAGGAGGCAGTGTACTATTGTGGATTAGCAATTGGTTAAAGCAGGGGTGGCCAACTCCGGCTCTGGTGCACCACAGATCCAGCCTGGTTTTCAGGATGTCCCTAATGAATATTCAAGATATTTGCATGCAATGGTAGGCAATGGATGCAAACATACCTCATCAATATTCAGCGCATCGCCAATTCCACCACCATTGAATGATAGGGAAGCTGTGGATTTTGGAAGTCGGGACACTCCGGTACTCGATACATGGTATCAAGGCATTGAGTATGATGCAAGATTGTGAGGGGGGGTCTCCCACATTCGGAGCATCAGATCATGAGCATGCGGGCACCGGCAAGGTGGTTGCCTCCTGGGAGCTGTTGGGCATTGGAGGATCTCCAATTTCTTCGCCTTGTGCTCTTTCTTAGATGTCACTAGCTAGGTCTCTAAAGAATTCCCGGAAGGACAAGTTCTCAGGGGTGACATGCATTGCACTGGAGGCGGGGAGGGCTCTGAAGGCAGGCTTCGGGGCTCCCGGGAGTTGAGTGACTCCGCATCTGAAACAGGGGAGTATGAATCGGAGAACTCAAAGTATCGGCATGGATGATGTTCACTCTCCGCCAGGTGCCGGTACCGATGGGTGTTGGTATTGGGCTTGGGAAACTGTTTGGGTTGAGCCCCGGTATTGGTGAATGCATGGATGGCAGTGATTACAGTGCTATGTATCCTGACCACAATGCACTCGTGCCGATGTCGGTGCCAGTATCAATGGGCTGATGCCTGAGGGCAAAGGTTTGATGGGAACAGATGCTGCCAATAGAGTTGCCAAGCTCTGTTCGATGGCCAGTATAAGCTGGTCTAACAAGGTTGCCAATGCTTGGGTATCAGTGACGGAAACTTGTGCCACTGTCCCAGAGCACGGCACCAGTAGCTCTCCTGAGGTCGAGGCCTCAGGAGCATCCTGGGGCCCCTTGATGGCTTTGGAGGGCAGGTCCTCTGCCAGGGCTATTTGACAGGTCAATCTACCTCCAGGGCAACACCCGAGGCATCTCGATGCTTGGAATGAGATCTAATATGAGAGGAGGATGAAGCTTTCTGCAACGTCTATGCCAAAAATACCGTGTCCAAAGCGAAGAGAGTTCCAAATTTAGAGGCCCGGTTCTGCAGGACTCTCTTTGTCATCTTTTTACAAAGGGAACATTCTGTTGGCTGGTGGTCGTGCCCAAGGCATTTCAAGCACCAGTCATGTGTCAGTTGCTGAAATCGTACTGCCATATTTAAAACATTTTTTGAAACCACTAGTCTGTTTCTTCATACAATCAGTGGACAGTTTGATAGGCTTAAGGCCTAAGATGGCATTGATATGGCTGAAGGTTTTTTTTCTTTTTCTTCCCCCAAGTTAAAGAAAGAATAATGGGAACTGGTGGTGTCAAGACAGTGCCGGCATCGACGGGACAGCAGATGCTAACCACAAAAAACAAAAGAGAATTTTCTGCCTTGACAGGATTTGCTTCCTGCTGGCTCCATGAAGAAGTGAAGAGAGGGAGTTGGGAAGCCAGAAAGGCAGCTACGCAGATGCACTGTAGTGCTCCCAAAAGCTTTCCTATTGGACACTGGTGAGTGTTCCCACACAGGCTCCATCGATAGACGTCACCATATGTGAAGACTAAATTCCTGTTTGTTCCTGGAGAATATCCAGGACCTGAGAAGGAAACTAAACACCCACCTCTTTCTTGAATATTATGGTGCAGACACTATTACATAAACCAAATCACCTGTAAAAAGAACTCATGCACACAGAGTTAAATTACCCGCTTTTGCCCTACACCCAAGTTGCTTGTACCCAAACTTCCTTGTTTGATGTTGTCCCCTATGTTCGATGTAAACCTTAACTCCTTGAGTTAAGTCACTTTTGTTAACTGTAAACCGCTTTGAGATTACAGAAAGCAGTATATAACACGTTAGATAAATATTATGCAGACAACATCCTGCTGCTCTTTCATCTTTCTTCATCTTCTCCTGACCTGAATCCAGTTAATTTATGCCTCTCCCAGGTAGCCTCCTGGCTATGTGCTAATCATCTTAACCATAACCCCACTAAAACGTCTGCTATATGGTTTTCGGGCCCCCTCATTTCTCCTCCTTTAACCCTTTTTTTAGATGGCTTTTCAATTCCTTGCGTTCCCTCTGTTAAATATCTCGGTGTTATCTTGGATTCCTCACTCACCTTCAAAGAACACATTGGCTCGACCGTTAAGCAGTCCCTCTTTGTACTTCGGCAAATACATTCTATTCAGTTATTTCTCTCTGATTCTTCTGTTGTCACTCTCCTCCTGGTTTTGGTGACTGCACAACTAGATTATTGTAAAGTCATCTATCCTGGTTTCCTCACTATCAGTTAAAATGTCTACAATCAGTACAAAATATGGCTATCCATATCCTTCACCACACATCTAGGTATGACCGTGTATTGCCCCTTCTTATCAAGTCACACTGGCTCCCACTCTCTCATTGCACACAATTCAAACTCCTCGCTCTTATCCATAAGGTCTTACATTCCAGTTCTCCAGCTTATCTATCTTCCCGTCTCATCCTTTGTGTCCCCTCTATTGTGTCCTCTGCTCAGTTCATGGTAATCACTTGTGTCTTTCCCCTCCATCACAAGCCTGTCTTGAGTCCACTCGTCATGAGTTTTACTTCTTGGGCCCTAGGTCTTTGTAACTCTCGCCCTGCTGATCTTTGTCGTGAGTACTCCTATCCTAAATTCAAATCGGCTTTAAAAATTAATCTTTTTCAGCTTGCACATGATCTTCCTACTTAATTCGCTTCAGATTCTGCCTCTCCCCTCCTCTGTCCCCATTTCCTTGCCTTTCCTATTATTTTAAATGGCGTTCCTCTTTCTTTCTAGTTATGTTAATGTAATTTTATGTTGTACACTGCTCTAATATTTATGAAGGGCCTTATATCAAAGGTCAAACTATAAACCATATCAACACAGTCTCCATCATTGGGAGATGGTCAGTGCTGCTCTAAGACTATGGGGATTGATTCCTTTCTCTGGGGAACCTTGGCATACCATTCATGGCCATCACTCGACGTCACATTGGGAAAGGCTTTGGTGCCGATGCACATGGAGCTTCGCCCAGTGCTCTGAAAGGTCTACCTTCAACACCGATGAAGTCGAGGTCTTCTTCGATTCCATGCAGAGACCGTCTGATGACCAATACTCCAAGGCACTATGGGCCCTCAGCTCAGAGTCAGCCTGGGAACCTCTCAATGTCTATGCAACTTTGGCAGAACTAAGGGGAGCCATCAAGAACGATGCCTGTGCTAAAGATGCTGAATCAGACCTCTGGCCAAAGAGGGATTCTCTCTGCTGTTCTTGACCCTTCAAGCCTCTCCTTGTCATCTGCAAGCACAAATTACAAGAGGAGGACTGGTGATTGGGACCAGACACTGGAGGTACAAACTGGGCTTGTCTATGACAGATGGTCCAGGCACATTTGGTGCATTTCTTGAACCCGCTGGCTGGTTTCTAGGACATGTCTGGGAAGATAGCCATGGCAAAATCAAACTGCTTGATTGCAACCAGAGGCTCAGCCGAGACATGGGAAAAACCAACTAAAATATAAAAAGCACCGGTTCAGAGGCAGACCACAACTGACAGACCCGATGCTGCCGCCAACGGCAGGCAGGAAAATAAAATACAAGCAAAAAAGACCACCGAATGGGAAAAACAAAACTTACCAGCGAACGACTGATTCACATCTGGGGAGCTCTGTGGAAAACAGATTGGAGATGATGCCATGGCAGGCGGGAAGACAGTCATGCAAGCGCAGTGAAGCCTCCCAAAAGTAGCTGGGTAGTGTTCCCGTGCGGGGCTCAGTCAGTGAAGTCAGCTATAAGTGAAGAGTTCATTCCTGCTTGTCTATGGCTAACGATATGTACGTCTACTTTACTATGGGAAACAGGTGGGATATGTAACAGATTTCCCTGAATAGAATGCAGAACTCTGGCTGGTGTATGCAAGGTTATGAGAGGAGCTAGATATGTACATCAGAGTAAAAACCTTTGTAAGTCAAAACCAAACATTTTAATACAATAAGAGGTTGGGAGCCAATGTTGTTGAAATAATAGTGGAGTTATGCGATCAAATCTGCTGCCATGATAAAGAATACAGACAGCAGAGGGGGGGTTTTTGTTTGTTTTTTTAAATTCAGTCTTTATTGCATTTTATCAAATAGCTGAAAAATATAACAGAAACCTTTACACACAGATTATCTTTTACACATTAAGGCTAAAATAATATAAGAATGCTTTGCTTCTGTTCCCCCTCCCCCCAATACCCCTCCCCCAATCCCTGCCCCCCATATTAGAACTAATATAACTATTCTAGCACTTGGGCAGTAAGAGAAGCACAATTAGAAGTCACAAATCTAAAATCAATCACCCACCTCCTTTGTCCTTTGGCTACTCCCTCCCCCCCATCCCCTTCCTCCCCCACCCCCCTTCCAGCTCTTTCAGGCCGTACTTTGCATTTCCTTGGGCCAAATGCCCTTCCATCGCTCATACACTCCCCATACCTGATGAAACCATCCCTTTTGGGGTTTCCACCTTGCAGCAGCTTTTGTCATATAATATATCCATTCCAGCCATGGACTTCAGACATAACGGGAAGTCTGCAATCCCTCCAATGTTTACATAAGAACATAAGATATGCCATACTGGGTCAGACCAAGGTCCATCAAGCCAAGTATCCTGTTTCCAACAATGGCCAATCTAGGTCATAAGTACCTAGCAGTCCCCCCAAAAGACACAGGTTCCTCAATGCTTGTATTGGGTCAAGCAGTGATATCCTGGGTCCCTTTTAATAATGGTTTATGGACCTTTCCTCCAGGAACTTGTCCAAACCTTTTTTTAAACCCAGCTACTCTAACAGCTTTTACTACATCCTCCGGTAACAAATTCCCGAGTTTGATTACACAATGAGTGAAAATATATTCTCTTATTAGTCTTAAATAGGTTACCCTGTAGCTTCATTGCATATCCCCTAGTCTTTTTACCCAGCGTAATTTGGGCTATCACACACATCCTGGCCGAGATCCTAGCCCCCTCGCCTCTCCTGAGGGAAGGGGGATTCAGTACATATGATTTAGGGTTGGGGTCCTCCTGGCTACCAGTCAGTTCCCCTATAAGAGATGCCACCTTAACCCAATAGTTTACCACCTTTGGACACCCCAACACACATGATAGAAACTTCCTACTTGACCGCAACCCCTCCAACATGTCTCATCTCCCTCTCCCCCCTTTCATCTTGCCCAGGTTCTGGGAATCCCAGTACAGACGGTTCAGGACTTTATATTCGTGCCCAACTATGGTAGATGCCAACAAGACACGCCTGATGTGGTCAAAAATGGACATGAACTCTCACTCCCCCATCAATTCATTCAAATCGCTCTCCCACTTAGCGCGCCACCAGGAGAGAGTATAGTTACTCACCTATAACAGGTGTTCTCTGGGGACAGCAGGAATCATTCCTCACATATGGGTGACGTCGGCACTGACGGAGCCCTTGCAGAAGCATCCTCCAGCTTTCAAAGAAAGCCTTTGGGAGATGCCACCACACATGCGTGGTCCCCTTCTTGCCCCAGGGTGCCATTAAAAGTCTGAAAAAAATAAAAGATGGTAAAGGAGCAACTCCAAGGGGAGGAGGGAGGGTTGAGAGGACTGATTCCTGCTGTCCCCAGAAAACACCTGTTACAGGCGAGTAACTATGCTTTCTCTGGGTACAAGCAGGCAGTCAGGCCTCACATATGGAAATCCCCAGCTACAGGCTACCAAGAGCCCATAGCAAAAATAGGGGCTCCCTCATGGGGAGCCACAAACAGCAACAATTTAGTCCATGTACATAGACCACAGTAGGATCCCTGTGTCCGATGAACACAGAAGGGTCAGAGGGTAGGAGTAGCCTAAACCCCAAAAAGATTATGGAGCATAGCTGACCGAAGGCACTGGCCCATTGGGACTCTCTTTCCAGGCAGTAATGGACGGCGAAGGTATGGACTGAAGACCAGGTGGTGGCCCGGCAGAATGCAAGTTTGCCACCGAAGCCGCCATGGCCCTGACTCGGTGCGCCGTGACACAGCCCTCTAGTGGGAGACTCGCCTGCTCATAAGCGAGGACAATACAGTCTGCCACCCATGTGGACGGTGTATGTTTGGTCACTGCCTCCCCCAGCATACTGGGGTCATAGGAAATGAAAAGCTGAGAAGCTTTGCAGTGGCCCCGAGTGCATTGGATATAGAAGGACAAAGCCCTATTACAGTCCAAGGTGTGGAGGACCATCTCCACCCAACTGGAGTGAGGTCTTAGAAAGAAGGTAGGGAGCACCACTTCCTGGTTGAGATGGAAGAGCGACTCTACCTTCAGGAGGAATTTGGGGTGCATGCGAAGCACCACTCTGTTCATGAAGAACCTGGTATAGGGCGCTTACGCCGCAAGGGCCTGAAGCTCGCTGACACTGTGAGCGGAGGTAAGCACGACCAGGAAAACCACCTTCAAAGAGAGGCAGCAAAGGTGGCAGGTACCCAGAGGTTCGAAGGGCGGGCGAGTGAGCTGCCCCAATACTACATTGAGGTCCCATTTGGTTGCCAGAGGGCGAATCGGAGGCTTCGATAAAAGCAAACCCTGAAGAAAATGGGTCACCAATGGTTGGACCAAAAAGGGGCTTACCATCCACCGGATGATGGTGCGCTACCAGGGCAGTACGGTGCACTCGGACGGAGTTAGACTTGAGCCTGGACTGAGAGGTGGAGAACGTACTGTAACACCAGAGCCACCGGGCAGGAGATAGGGTCAGTCCTGTGTTCAGCGCACCAAACTGAGAACCTGCTCCATTCGAGGGAGTAAGCCTTCCTGGTAGCCAGCAGAATGTCTTCCACCTCGACGAAAAGGTTGAAAGGGGCCAGTCACCCTCTCAGCAGCCACACTGTTAGAGACAGAGACCCCAGGTTGGGGTGCAGGAGAGCACCCCCCTCCTGAGATAGGAGTCCCGGGGTGGTCCCCAAGGGGATGTGGGTCTCCACCGTCAACTGTAGAAGCAGCAGGAACCACAGTAGCCTGGGCCACCGAGGAGCTATCAGGATGTGCGAGGCCCTGTTATGAAGGGTCCTGAAAAAGGTCTTGACAATCAGCAGCGTAGGAGGGAAGGCATACATGAGACCTTCTGAGCACAAGACCAGGAATGCATCCACAGCCACCTTGAAGAGATGGGCCTGCTGGGAGCAGAAGCAGGGCACAAAGTTGTCCGGGTTGACGAACAGGTCCATTACGGGTTCCCCCCAGATCTAGAAAAACCGACTGGCTACTATGGGGTCCAGCTGCCGCTTGTGCGGCTGGAGAACTCTGCTGAGTCTGTCGGCCAAAAGGTTGTCCTGGCCTGGCAGGTACACTGCCTGCAGGAGGATACCCTGTTGGATTGTGTACGAGCACAGGGCCAATGCCTCCTATCAAAGGGTACAACACCTTATGCCCCCTTGTTTATTCACGTAGAACATCGCCACCTGGTTATCCGTCTGGACCAGCATCGGCTGGTGACGCAGGTGGTGACAGAAGACCTTCAGGGCTAGGTATATGGCTTGGAGCTCCAGGAGGCTTACCTGTTGTGTGCTCTCATCTGATGACCAGTTGCCCTGAACGCAGAGATCTCTGCAGTGGGATCCCCAGCCGAGCAGGGAGGCGTCCGTGGTGAGGACCCTTGAGGAACATGGGGTTTGAAAAGGCATGCCCACCTCGAGATGCTGGGGAGACTGACACCACACCAGAGAATCTGCCAACTGGCGGGTCACAAAAACGCTGTCTCAGAGGCAGCCCATGGCCTAAGGTCACTGGTTCCAGAGATACCACTGTGCCACCCTCATGTGGAGGCGAGAGTCGGGGGGTGACGTGGACCATGGGGGCCATGTGGCTGAGGCAGCACAGGAGAAGCTGAGTGGGCACCAACGGCCAGTACTATACGTCCCGAGCCAGAGTCCTGAAACGATCCCTGGGCAAGAAAGCCTTTGACTGGCGAGTGTCGATCTTTGCCGCAATGAGCTCCAGACACTGTCGGGAGGAGGTGAGACTTGGGGTAGTTTATGACAAACCCCAAGTGCTGCAGAACCTGGATGGTGCGTGCGGTGGCCTGCTGCACCTCTGAGACATTGCCTCCCTTTATAAACCAGTCGTCCAGGTAGGGAAAGACAGACAAAGACCCCCTGGAGCCGGAAGAAGGTGGCCACGACCACAAGGCATTTTGTGAAAACTCTTGGGGCAGAGGCTAGGCCAAAGGGGAGTACCCTGTACTGAAAATGCCTGCTCCCCACTACGAATTGCAGGTACTGCCTGTGGTTGGGATGGATGAGGATGTGGGTATAAACATCCTTGAGGTCTAAGGAGCATAGCCAGTCTCCCTGCTGGAGGTATGGCAACAATATTTCCAAGGAAGAGCATCTTGAACTTCTCCCTCACCAGGAATTTGTTGAGGTTGCACAGGTCGAGAACGGGCCTTAGGCCCCTTGTCCTTTTTGGCATGAGGAAGTACCTGGAGTAGAACCCCTTGCCCTTGAGATGGTGGGGCACCGGTTCCACTGCTTAGTCCTCGAGAAGACCTACCAACTCCTTCAGAAGATGGTCCCAGTGGAGGGGAGGCCTGAGGGGTTCTCCTGGGAAATAAGGGGGAGGTGTCTGAGTCAGGTGGAGAAGGTAACCCTCCCTGATTACCCGAAGTGCCCAGGAATCGGTGGTGATGAACCTTCACCTCTGGGCATAGAGGGCCAGACATCCCCCTGTGGGCTGCTGATCTCCTTGGGGTAGATAGGCTATGCTCAAGGAGTCAAAAGCTCCCCCCTGGCTGGACCGGAGCGAGTTCTCTCCTTGGCAGGGGACATCAACCACTTTGTCCTGAACCCACTGCTCAAGGTCGGACGACAGTAGCCAAGCTTGACAGTGTGCACCGATGCCCATCGCTGCTACTTGATCCTCCGACTTGAACCCATCATAGGCCACTCGGGACATGAATTTGGAGCATTCACAGACTACTTTGGCCAGGTTCTTGAACTGCTGCAAGGGTTCCTCTGAGAGACCAGCTGAGAACCTTGTGAGTTCCTTCGCCAGGTCTCTCAGGTACATGCTCATAAATAGCTGGTAGGCCTGGATGCGGCTGATGAGCATTGAGCCCTGGTAGCACTTTCTGCCGAGGACGTCCAGGGTGCAGGCCCCCCTCCCGGGAGGGGGGGGGGGGCACTGAGGAGGGTGCCATCTGGCTTTTCAGCCGATCATGGCTGACTCCACCACCATGGAGTTATGCGGCAGCTGTGACTTTTGAAAACCCGGGCTCCGGCGGACTCGATACATCGAGTCAAGCCGTTTGCTCACCATCAGCACCGAAGCCGGTGTCTCCCACATTCAGAGCATCAACCATTCCAGAATGGGAAGGATGGGCACCATGAGCAATTGCCATGGAGGGGCCTCATACTGGAGGATTTCCATCTCATCTGCCCGAGGATCATCTTCCGACTCGGTTGGGAATGCCAGGGCCTTAGACATATCCTTGACAAAATCAAGGAAGCCTGTATCCTTGGGCGAGGACCGCTGTCGAGGCTCCAAGACAGGAGAGTCAGATGGAACGTCACGGTGGCAACAGGTTTCGGGGGCTCCTTGTAGGAGGGCTGCTCCACGGGCTCCAGGACCCCCAATGCCCTGTGGCCGCTTTGGATCGAGCTTTGCAGTGAGACAGAACGAAGGATTCGCCCACTGGACAAACAAATTTGAGGGCGTGCCCCTCTCGGATGACCTCCAGAACCCACTGGTCAGAGGTGATCTGGGCCCAGGCAGGGTAAAATTCCCCCCAGACTGCCACTCAGGGGCTGTACCCCTGCCTGGGGCCCCCTCGCTTCATTGTGATTTCTTGGGCCCCAAGGTCGAGGGGGTGTCAAACCTCTGCCTGCCCCCCTGAGCCTTGAAACCGTTGCCCCCCAGAGGAAAATCTGCCTCTCTGAAAGGGGGAGAAACGTGAAGAACGAAAACGCCTGAAGTCTCACGGCTGACTCTGGGACGCCGGTGGAGTGTGACTCTGCTTCTGCTTATCCTCGGGAAGCCGCCTACCCTTGGACTCCCCTAGATCTTTGAACAGTTTGTCAAGGTCTTCACCAAAGAGCAGTTTACCCCTGAAGGGCAGCTTACTAAGTTGAGCCTTCGAGGAACTATCCACTGCCCAATTCCGTAACCACAGGTAGCGGCGGGCAGCTACAACCAACGCCATGGAGTGTGAAAGGCCTCTAATCAGGTCATAGTGGATATCTGCCAAATAAGCTGCCCCCGACTCCAGGTGGGCCGCCTCCTTGGTTTGGTCCACTGCCCCTTCTTGCTGCTGCAGTTGCTGCGACCAGCGAAGGCAAGTTCTAGCGACCCAGACCCCACAAATGGAGGCTTGCAACGAAAGAGCATCAACATCAAAAGCCTGTTTTAACAAGTTGTCCAGCTTCCTATCTTGGGCATCCTTGAGGTCCGCACTGCCTTCCACCAGGATCGTAGTCGTCTTTGTGACCGCAGACACTGTCACATCAATTTTCGGGGCCCGAAAGAGTTTGCGGTTCTGGTCAGACAGTGGATAAAGACGCGCCATTGCTCTTGATCTTTTAAGACCAGTCTCCGGCAAACCCCACTCATCCTGGATCATTTGGCAAACCACTCTATGCACCGGGAACAACTTCTGCAGCATGGATCACTGATGGGCATATTAAGTGCCTTAAGAGATTCCACAATGAGCGCCGGTAACTCCTCTATGCGGAACACCCGTACAACATGCGCCTGGCTCCTCCTGTTCAGGGATTTCCCTTCTTCCGTGACCAACTCCTCCATCTCCGAGTCCTCAGACCACTGGGAGTCAGCTCGACTTTCCTCTGAGATCCTGGGTCTCTTTATGGCCACTACCCCCAAAACCTCTGGCCTCTTGGTTCCTCGCTGTGTCCTCAAGGACTCCCCCACCCCCCCACCCCCGTGACTTCTGACAAAGGCAGAAAGCCTGATGAAGCAGAAGGATAAATTCTGGAGAAAACATACTCTGGGGTTCCTCCCTCCCTCAGGGGCTGGAGGGTCGAGGGACCAGGCAAGGGCAGAGGACAAGACCCTTAGTCCTGAGGAGGCGGTCCTGCCTCCACTAACTCCTGTGTCACCGATGCAGGAGAAGGTGCCCTATCTTGCATTCCTTTATCACTGAGAGACTGCTCCATTGAGGTGGCTTCTTGGGCACAACCCCTACAAACGCCCGCCTCCAAAATCGCTCCACAGCAAGTTCCACACATGAGTCACTGAGGCCTCGCAGGCATACTGCAAATCCAAACCGTTGAGGGAATATTATATGCCTTTAATACACTTCCCTCTTTTTTCTATCCCCCCCCCCTTTTCTTTTTCTTTTTTTTTTTTTTAAACTAGCCTCCTGCTCGTCTATCTGCCCCACTCTAAGAAGCCTAAAGCAAAGGCAAGAAGGAGGGGGGGGGGACCCAACCTCTTATTTTCTACTGTCTTTTTTTTTTTCTTCAAAGAAAGAAAGATAAAGAACTCCCGAGCTGCCCCCAAAGAATCAACTAAGTACACCCCTGGGCTGGCAGAGAACAGATCCAAGGGCCCCCCACACTGAGTAGCCGAAAAAAAAACGTGGTTAAGAGCGGGAGCATGAAGGCATGCCCCTGATCTTCTACTCTGTATTCTGCTACGCGGCTAGGCCTCCCTCCTGCAATTCAGGCCTCTGTGCCGGGACTGCTGTTATGAAAAAACAGCTGAACACGTCCAACTGCCGTTCAGCACACACACACTGCTCAAAGAATTACCTGCGCAGCTCGGAATATCCAGGAGAACGGCCTCGCCTGTTCCTTCTGCGGTGGCCCGTTTCCTCTTCCCCTCGGGCTCAGTCGAACACGGCTTCGGTGCTAGATGGGGGGGGGGGGGGGGGATCTCCAGGGATGTCAACCTCCTTAGCACTGGCGACTCCTTACTCATGAGGAATCTGGAGCCGCCAAACAAAACCCTGAAGCCCTCAGGCCAGCCACCGCATTCATCCCACCCATTCTGAAGGTGGGGGGGCGTCCGTTTCTCCGAAGAGCTGCCTTTCTCCTTGTTCTTATTCTTTTTTTTTTTGTTTGTTTTTTTGTTTTCCAGAGACAAACTCAGAAATAAAGCCAAAAGGAAATAAATGCCTCAACTAAACTAAACCTCTTTAGTTGTTCCTTCGGCGAGTCCAACATCCTGGGCTCACCACCTCTTCGAGCTGCTTGGAGACTGAGGAGACTGAGCACAATGAAGTTGGTGGGCAGTTCCTGCTGCATTAGTACCAGAGTCATCAAAAGATGACATGCTCAGTCTCAAAGCTGCTGGAAGAGGTGCACTACCCAGAGGTGCAGGACCAGACTGGAGGGACGAATAAGGAAATACGCTTTCTCCAGGAACAAGCAGGAAGTCCGTCCTCACATATGGGACTCCCTAGCTCCAGGTTGCCGAGGACTGAATCACAACAGTACCACTGGCAACCCATCGGGTAGCAGTGAGTTGCAGAATATGAGTCCCCACTGCGAGACACTGCAAGACCCTAGCGACCAGTGACACTAACATTCCGGTAGCCTGAACACAGAAGGGTCAGAGGGCAGGAGTTGCCTACACCCCAAAGATATTATACAGCACTGCCTCTCCGAAGGAACTGTCCCTGCAGGACTCGCTCTCCAGGCAGTAATGCGCTACAAACATATGAACTGAAGCCCATGTGGCGGCCCTGCAGATTTCTGTCACCGGCACTGAGCGGAAGTTGGCTACCAACTTGACCATAGCCCGCACGCGATGTGCAGTGATCCGGTACTCAATGGAGAAGCCCGCTCACTCAAAGGTGAGGGCAATGCAGTCCATCACCCAAGTGGACAGAGTCTGCTTGATTACCGGGAGCCCCAGTCTACTGGGGTTGTATGATACAAAGAGCTGAGGAGCTCTGTGGTGGGCCTGGGTCCTCTGCAGATAGGAGGACAGGGTTTGACTGCAGCCTGGCGTATACAATATGAATTCCTCTCTGCCGGCATGGGGCCGTGGGGAAAAAGGTGGGAAGTACCACCTCTTGGTTGAGGTGGAAAGGGGATAACCACCTTGGGGAAGAATTTAGGCTGTGGGCTTGGGGAAGAATTTGGGCTTGCACAGCACAATCCTATTCTTATAGAACCTTGTATATGGCGGATCTGCTACCAAAACCTGGATTTCACTCCCTCTCCAAGCGGACATGATGGCCACCAGGAAAAGCACTTTCCAGGAGAGGTATCTCAGATGGCAAGTGGCCATGAGCTCGAACGACGGCTTAGTGAGTTGAGAGAGTACCACGTTAAGGTCCCATTCCACCACCGGGGGTCAGAGAGGGATTTCCCCTCTACAGGGTGATGGTGAGCAGCTATGGCGCTCAGGTGTACCCTCATCGAATCAGACTTTAGGCCGGCATGCGAGAGGTGCAGTAAGTATTGTAGCACTAGCTGCATGTGGCAGGAGAACAGATTTTCCATTCTCTCCATGCACCAGACGAAGAATCTCTCCATTTGAAGGCGTATACCCATCTGGTGGAGGGTTTTCGGCAGACCAGCAGGATCTTCTTGACTTCCCCTGGGAGGGTGAAAGGAGCCAGGGCTACTCTTTCCAGCAACCATGCCATCAGCGCTAGCGATCCCAGGTTGGGCTGCAGGAGGGAGCCCTCCTCCTGGGACAGGAGATCCGGATCCCAACCCAGCTGGGCCGGGAGCGCCACTGACAGGGAGAGTAGCAGAGGGAACAAGGGTTGTTGGGCCCATCTGGGGGCGATCAGAATCACTCATGCCCGCTCGCTCTGGATTTTGAAGAGAGTCTTGGCCACCAGTGGAGTTAGTGGGAAGGTATAGAGGAGGCCCTCGGACCATGGGATCAGGAAGGCATCCGCTGCTACTCTCCCTGGGTGCGGCTGGCGTGAGCAGAAGCGGGGCAGCTGCGAGTTTTCTGGGGAAGAAAAAGGTCCATCTTGGGCCTGCCCCAGAGATGGAAGTGTTTTTGTGCAACCTTGGGGCAGACACCATTTGTGCGGGTGGAGGACTCTGCTGGGCTTGTCTGCCAAGCAATTGTCCTGGCCTGGAAGGTAAACAGCTTGTAAGAGCATTCCATGGCATACCACAAAGGAGAGGAGAGCCACCGCTTACTGGCAGAGGAAGTACGAACCCATGCCCGCTTGCTTGTTTACATAGAACATGGGACCTAGTTGTCTGTCTGGATCAGCACAAGGCGATTGCACAGGAGGTGGCAGAACATTCGCAGGCTAGAAAAATGGCCCCGAGTTCCAGGAGATTGATCAGCAGGAGCGACAACTCCTGCGATCATTTACCTTGAGTGCCGAGTTTTCCACAGTGTGCTTCTCAACCCAGAAGGGAGGTGTCCGTGGTTAGAACCATCTGCGATGCGGGTGCCTGGAATGGCATCTCCTCCTGGAGCATAAGGATTGCCACCAGTTGAGGGAGTCCACCAGTTAGCAGGTGACTTGGACCCTGTTGTGCAACCTGCTCGTGGCTTGAGTCCACTGGGAGTGGAGACACCACTGGGCCACCTGCATGTGTAAGCAGGCTAAGGGCGTGACATGGACTGCTGAGGCCATGTGGCCCTGTTACCGGAGGAGTCAGTGAGCCGGTACTGACTAGCATGTCTATACCTTTCCTGCCAGCTGCACAAGGCAATGTGCCCTTTCCCTTTGATAGGAAGGCCTTGACCTGTAGTGTGTCCAGCTGGGCCCCTATGAACTCCAGGTTTTGGGCTGGAGAGAGGTGGGATTGGGGTAGTTGATGACGAACCCCAGGTGCTGCAGGAGGCAGATTGTTCACCCTGTGGCCTGGTTGGCCTTGAAGGCCATGTTGCCTCTGATAGGGGAAGATGAAGGGCCCCTTGTTGCCAGATAGGGGAAGACGAAGGCCCCTTGTAGCCGCACATAGGGGGGCCACGACTGCCAGGCACTATGTAAAGACTGGGCGAGGCAGCCAAGCCAAATGGAAGTGCCCTGTACTGGTAGTGCTCTCCTCCAACCACAAACCTTAGGTACTGTCTGTGGGAGGGTGGATCAGGATGTGGGTATATGCATCTAAGGAGCACAGTCAGTCTCCCTGGTGGAGGTAGGACAGCAGAGTTCCAAAGGAGAGCATCTTGATCTTCTCCCTCAACAGAAATTTGTTCAGGTTTCGCAGGTCTAGTATGGGCCAGAGGCCTCCAGTTCTTTTGAGGCCAAGGAAATACCTGGAGTAGAAACCCTTTCCCCACAACTGTCTGGGTACAGGCTCT
This sequence comes from Ichthyophis bannanicus, assembly GCA_033557465.1. Taxonomy (NCBI): domain Eukaryota; kingdom Metazoa; phylum Chordata; class Amphibia; order Gymnophiona; family Ichthyophiidae; genus Ichthyophis; species Ichthyophis bannanicus. The sequence continues at coordinate 381,919,868 of CM066038.1, forward strand.
ACCGCCGGCTTGTTCTTGAGCAAACCCACGAGCTCGGACAGGAGCAAGATCTGGTGAAGGAGAGGCTGCACCGGCTCTCCTGGGAAGAACCCTGGGAATGTTTGCTGGAACCTGAGGAGATAGCTCTCCTCTACCACTTGCAGGACCCACTGGTCCGTGGTGACCCTAGCACACATGTGGGCAAAAAGCATCAGGTGGCCCCCTCCAGGGGGAGAGGAGGCCCCGCCTGGGGAGTGAAAATCTCCCCCCAAGCTGGGTAGGAGCTGTTGTCTGAGGTTTCTGAGCCTTTGGCTTTCTCAGCCCATGGGTTGGGGGCCCTTTTGCTGTTGCCCCAGGAAGGGCTGGTAGTGGCCCTGGTGAAAAGACCTCTTCTTCCTCAGGAAGTATGATCTCTTGCCCGACGGCTTCTTCTGTGAAAGGGTCGAGGTTTTCCTCAAGTCTTTGCCTGGTCACAACCTTGGCCTCAATCTCAGCTGCCTTGTTGGTCATGGTCTTGCCAAACAAGTTTTCCCTGGTGCAGGGGACATCTAGCAATTTTTCTTGCATCCACTTCTCGAGGGCAGAGGACTGCAACCAGGCCTGGCACTAGACCCCGATGCCCGCTGCAGACCCAGGAAGCTGATTCAAAGCAGTCGTAGATGGTGCGGGAGAAGAACTTTGAACAGTCCCGGACCCCGGTGTCAGGGCTCGAAACCTCTGAAGGAGTTTCCCAGTGAGGCCTGCAGAAAAACCTGTCATCTCTTGGATGAGGCCCCCTGAGGTACATATCTATGTACAATTCATAAGGCCTGTATCCGGCAGCCCAGCATGGATCCATGGAAGCACTTGTGTCCGAAGGCATCGAAGGCTCTAGCTTCCCTGCCTTGGGGGGGGGGGGGGGGGGAGGGGGACAGAAGAGTAGTAGTTCTGGCTTTCAAGTTTTTGCATCGAGGACTCCATGACCATGGAGTTATGCGGGAGCTGGGACATTTGGAAGCTCAGACCCTTCTTGATGCGGTAGACAGAGTCGAAGCGTTGGCTGACCACCGGCACCAAGGCTGGGGTCTCCCACATCTGCAGGAGCAGCTGCTTGAGGATGGGTTATACTGGCACCGTCAGTCTCCTTGGGCGGGGACTCACACTGGAGTATTTCCAGTTCTTCGGTGCGCGGGTCCTCCTCTGACTCTGTTGGGACTGAGAGGGCCTGGCCCACATCCCGGATGAAGTCATGGAAACCAACGTCCTCGGGCATGGAATGGTGCCGTAGTTCCAGAGGAGACGGCTCCAAAGGGATGTCTCAGTGTCAAGAGGTCTAGGGGGAAGCCTCAACGTCAGTCTCCTAGTCGGTATGAGGGCGTCGAGGCTCCCGAGCCTCGAGGCCAGCCCCGAGAAACTGGGGTCCCCCAGTGGGCTTTAGATCAGACTCAGGGAAACTAGCCGGGGAGGACCGGAAAGCCGACGATTGGGACCAGGACCTTGATCAGTACAGAGGTCTTGCCCGGGGCCTGGCTCGACGCCAGAGGACTCTACTGCAGTCAGGGGCCCGGTTGTCAGGGCAGATGATGCAGACGAACCTGACATCATTGCCTGCTGCAAGGCCAGGATGGCAGAGATGTTCTGCTCCAGGGCCGCCATCCTGGACTCGATACCAGGAGACTCTGCAGCTTTCAGCATGGGCACAGAGTGTCTCGGGCCCAACACCGGCACTCTTGCAAGTGCGTCCTCAACGAGGACCACAGCCTTGGGGAGCCTCACACAGTCACCGCTAGCTGAGGACTCCCTCTTTGAGACCTTAAGGGGGTGCTGCTTGGAGTAGCCAGAGTCCCTTTGTGGGACTTTACCGGGTTTCACCGGTGGAACCTCAACTGGCTTCGAGAATTTTTTCTTTTTCTTTAACTAAAGCCAAATCAAAAGTGAATCATACAGCAAGACAAACCTGACCTTTTAAGGAAATCTATTACAGACTTGATAAAAATGAAGAGCTTTTGTGTTTTGGACTGACCAAGTCAAATTCCTGACCTAAACTCAAATGAAATGTTGTGACAAGATCTAAAGCAAGCTGTTCATGCAAGAAAGCCTCCAAATGTCAGAGCTGAAACACATCTGTATGAAAAAATAGGCCAAAATTCCTCAAGAAACAAAGAAAATGTGGCAAGATAAAGACCATACGGCCTGTCCAGTTTGCTCATCAATAAGAACTAAACGTTCTACAAACCCTTTTTCTCCCTCAGAGATGGTGAAATTAGACTTACCTACTAATTGTTGTACCTGGAGTGGAACCAGTCTAGTCCCGGAACCTCTGGGTTGCCCATCTCATCTAGCAGCTTGGAGACTGAGAAACTCCCACTTTTGTGACATCACGAGTATATCTCCTCGGTGTCCGCCTCCTGCCATCAGTACCCTATTGACAAATCAGACTCACCAGAGAAACAAGTATCTACCCCAACATATTATCTACCAGAAATGACAACTACGAACAGAGGATAAGAAACATCTCCTCAACACTGTGACTGGAAAACTTGAACAGGCCATGCCCGCATCAGAAAGAAAAGAGAGAGGAAATCCCAACAGAAGGAACGCTTGAACCCCTCCCCCCCTCAACCCAACTGTTCTTGTTTTGTTTTTGTTTTGTTTTTTTAATTTAACTGACAGAAGCGACTCAAAAAACATGTCTTACCTGTAATCCACGGAGATACTTCAGGCGTCCGTTTGCCTGCGTATGCTGGGAGGGATACAGGACTAGACTGGTTCCACTCCAGGAACAACAATTAGCAGGTAAGTCTAATTTCACCTTCCTGATCATGTCCCCAGTCTAGACCCGGAACCTCTGGGTCAGTACCAGAGCAGTGAAAAAAAATTCAAGCACGGGAGGGCCCTAGCAAACCAGCCTGAAGAACCGCCCTTCCAAAAGAGGTCTCCTCCCCCATTTGCACATCCAGACGATAGTGTTGAACAAAAGAGTTTAGAGATGACCATGTTGCCGCCTTACAAATCTGCACCAGCGACACCAAGCGAAGTTCCGCCCAAGAAGTAGCTTGAGCCCTAGTGGAATGAGCCCTCAATCCCTCCGGCACGATTCTTCCTTTCAGCACATAAGTCGTCGCAATAGCTTCCTTGATCCACCGGGCAATGGAAGACTGACGCCGTTTCTCCCTTTCTCGGACCCGCGAACAGCACAAAGAGCCGGTCGGATTTTCGAAAAGTCGCCGTTCGCCGAAGATACTTCTTCAACGCTTGCCGTACATCTAACAGATGCAGCTTTCTCAAGGGAGGACCAGGAACCCCCTCAGTAAAAACCGGCAAAACAATTTCCTGGTTCACATGGAATGCCGAGACCACTTTCGGAAGAAAAGCCGGCATCGGTCTCAAAACGACCTTAGCCGCAAAAAAAGAAAGATAGGGCTCTCTACAGGAAAGCGCCTGCAGCTCCGACACCCGGCGCGCCGAGCAGACCGCCACCAAGAACACCGTCTTCAGAGTAAGATCCTTGAGAGACGCTCGCACTAACGGCTCGAAAAGTTCCCGCTCTAAAGCGTCCAACACGAAGGGAAGGTGCCATTTAGGAGAAACATGTCTAGATGGGGGCCGAACTAGAGCTACCACTCGCAAAAAACGTTTCACATCTCGTTGGGCTGCGAGCGACTGCCCCGCCAGTCTGCCCCTGTAACAGGACAAGGCCGCCACCTGAACCCGCAATGAGGCCGCTGCCAGCCCCTTGTCAAAACCATCATGTAAAAACTCCAAGATCTGGGGAACAGAAGCCTTCAAAGCCTCGCACTTCCTGTCCCCACACCATGCCTCGAAAATTCTCCAGACCCGAACATACGCTAGAGAAGTAGAATGTTTCCTGGACTGCAATAAGATAGCAATGACCGCCGCAGAGTACCCCCGGGATCTTAACCGAGCCCTTTCAAGAGCCAAGCCGTAAGCGAGAACCGAGCCACGTGCGGCATGCGCAGAGGACCCTGGGACAGGAGATCCGCTCTGCACGGAAGACACCAGGGCGTTGCCACCAATAATCTCACCAGGTCCCCGTACCAGGGACGACACGGCCAATCCGGCGCTATCAGAATTACGTGACCTTTGAACCTCTCTACCCTTTGCAGGACCCTGCCTATCAAGACCCATGGTGGGAAGACATACAGCAGTTGTCCCTCCGGCCAGACCTGCATAAGGGCGTCCAGACCTTCTGACATCCTTTCCCTGCGCCTGCTGAAGAAGCGACAGGCCTTTGCGGACTCGAAGGTCGCCATGAGGTCCATGACCGGGGACCCCCATCTGCGAGCAATCATCGCGAAGACTTCGGGATGCAGGACCCACTCCCCCAGGTCCACCCGCACCCGGCTGAGAAAATTGGCTTCCACGTTGTCCACCCCTGCTACATGTGCTGCCGACAAGTCTGAGAAATTCGTTTCTGCCCAGGCACACAGGGCTGCGGCTTCGGCCTCTAGCGTTACGCTGCTGGTGCCCCCTTGCTTGTTGACATAGGCCACTGCTGTCGCGTTGTCGGACAACACCCGGACCGCCTTTCCTGCGAGCAAGGAGTGAAACCCCTGCATTGCTAGGGACACCGCTCTTAACTCCAGCTGGTTGTTTGCCCACACTCTCTCCTGAGGAGTCCAACGTCCCTGTGCAAATCTGCCCTGACAATGAGCTCCCCAGCCCAACAAACTGGCGTCCGTCATCACTGCTACCCAGTCCGGCGCCTCCAAGGATTTCCCCCGCTCCAAGGGCTCGGGAACCAACCACCAGTGCAGGGCTTGACAGGCCTCCTCTGGGCAGACCAGTCTCCTGGACAGAGGATCCCGTTGATGCGACCACCGGCAAAGTAATGCTCTTTGCAACGGTCTCTTATGAGCTCGGGCCCACGGCACCATCTCTATCGATGCCGCCATGGTGCCCAACAACTGCAGGTAATGCCATGCCGAGGGAGCCTTGAATTGCAGGAACCTCCCCACCAGCTTGCGCAGGTCCTGAGCTCGCTGTGCTGTGAGAAACACTTTCCCAATCTGGGTGTCGAAACGAGCTCCCAGATATTCTAGGCTCTGGGAAGGGTGCAAGTGACTTCGCCACATTTACTATCCACCCCAGACTTTCTAAGAACGATACCACTCTGGCCATCACCCTCTCGCTCTTGGCCTGGGATTTTGCCCGGATTAGCCAATCGTCTAGATAAGGATGAATGAGGATGCCCTCCTTGCGCAGCGCGGCCGCTATTACTACCATAACCTTGGTGGACACCCTCGGAGCCGTGGCTAGCCCGAAGGGCAACGCTTGGAACTGATAATGACCGAAAGGTACTGCGAACCTGAGAAATTTGCAATGGTCCGGCCATATGGGAATATGAAGATATGCCTCCGACAGGTCCAGTGACGTAAGATACTCTCCTCGCTGTACGACCACGATAACGGAACGCAGTGTCTCCATGTGAAAATGCGATACCCGTAGACAACGGTTGACTCCTTTGAGATCCAGGATCGGGCGAACTCCGTCTTTTTTCAGGACAACGAAGTAGATGGAGTAACGACCGCAACCGGACTGGCCTGAGGGCACAGGAACTATGGCTCTGAGGTCCAGCAACCTTTGCACCGTCTCTCGCAGCGCCTCGCACTTTGCAACTGGTCTGCCGGGAGACTGAACAAAGGCGTCCCACACTGGGTGCAAGAACTCTAGGGCATAGCCTTCCCGAATGACTTCCAGCACCCATTGATCCGAAGTAATGTGGACCCAGGCAGGATAAAATTCCTGCAACGCCCCCCCATGGGAATTAAGAGGTGCCTGGGTCCTCCTCATCTCATTGTGACTTTTTGAAGTTGTTCGAGGAGGAAGAGGGACCGAAGCCCCTTCCTGCTCCCCGAAACCCTCAAAATCCTTGGTTTCTATTGGGAAAGCGTCCCCGCTGGCCCGAGGAGAACCATTGGGAGCGAAACTAGCGGAAATCTCGTATCTGTCCTCTACCTCCCGGTGCCCCATGGGCCACCTTAGGTTTATCTTCCAGTAACCTCCCTCCTTTGGACTCACCGAGGTTCTTAACCAGTTTCTCTAAATCCTCACCAAAAAGCAGACGACCCTTAAAAGGCAGCTTACTTAACCTAGATTTAGAGGAGCTATCCGCTGCCCAACTGCGCAGCCACAAATACCGGCGTGCTGCTACAGCCGATGCCTTACTTTTTGGCAGACCTCGCATAAGGTCATAATAAATATCTGCCAGGTAGGCCGCCCCCGACTCCAATCGTGCAGCTTCTCCCGCCAAAGGACTCTTCTGCCCCTCTTGCACCTGCTGTGCCCACCGGAGGCAGGCTCTAGCCACCCACACTCCGCAAATAGCCGCCTGCAGCAAAATAGCATTGACATCGAAAACCTGCCGCAACAAAAATCTAACTTCCTGTCCTGTCCATCCTTGAGGGCCGCACTACCTTCTACCGGTATAGTCGTCTTCTTGGTTACAGCCGAGACAGCCGCGTCCACCTTAGGCGATTTGAAGACCTCTTTATCCTGGTCCAACAACTGGTACAAGCGACCCATAACTCTGGAACCTTTCAGCGGTGCCTCTGGAACATTCCACTCTTCCTGAATCATCTCCTGAAAAGCTCTGTGTACCGGGAATGCCCTTTGATTCTTTCTGAACACCTGCAACAAAGGATCTTCCAGCATATCATCTCCTGCGGCCCCTGGGTCCGGCATATTGAGCGCCTTAAGAGTCTCTACAATGAGTTCTGGAAGCTCATCTCTCCTGAAAACTCTTACAACCCTGGACTGATCTTCTCTCTCCTAAATCTCACCTTCTTCCAGCTCCTCATCAAACGCCAGACTGTGGCCCTCTTGATCCGAAAGAGGGTCCTCTGAAGCCCCGGATTGCTCACATAGCTCCCCTTCTCTGCGGGATTTCTTGCCTCTGCCCGGAGAGCTCTCACCCCGAGGGGACGCAGGGCGCTTTCTTACTCTGCTGAAATCTTTTGCAAGCTGCTGTTGCAACGCATTTCCAAAGACTGTCTGCTGCAGTAAGGCCACAAACTGCTGCGAAAAAATGGAGGACAGCTCCATTGGCAATGTCGTCTGAGAGGGGGGGCGCCTGAACCGGAGGATGGGCCTGCCACCGGCTCGATCTGCGCTAATTCAGGCACTAGTGAGACCGAGGCATCTGGCGCTGTCCCCTGGACTCTGTCCTGCTGCTCTGGGGCCTGAATCAGCTCCCCCGATCCCCCTATACAAGCCTTGCAGACCCCGGCGCTAGAGCCCTTCCGAGCCCCACACACCATGCACAGCGGCTTGGAAGGCATTGCCTGTATGCAAACACTAACCCGGTCCCTTGTAAACTTCCCAGCTGGAGAATTGAAACAAGACCCCCCAAATGAACTGAGGAAAACCAACTACAAGCACTCACACTCTCCTCAAGTTAAACAACAAACCCATTAAAAATATCACGAACCTGTCCCGGTTTTTTTTTTTTTTTACACTATGGGACCGCCAGCAGAACACTTGTCAATGTCCCGGAGCTCCAGAGAAAGTTTTCCTCCAGGGCCTGGAGGCCCGACATGCCGACGCCACGCGGCAGGGCCGACCGTCTAAAAGCGCGCCAAAACACGCTGAGAGAAACAGGCAGATGATATGAGAGTTAGCGCTTACCTGCGCGGCTGCAAGGCGAGTTATGAGGTCCGCTGCAATAACTACGCCTGCCGCCGGCTCTGGGAGCCCCCGTACACCCCGGGCCCGATCTGACACTCCGCTCTGTCAAATTCAAGCTGTCAGGTCCATGTAGCGTGGAGAGCTGCCAGACACACCGGCAGGCAAGACCTTCTGCGCGGCGTCGGCTAAACTCTACTCTCAGCCCCCCCTGAGATCGGGTGCTTCCCTGCTGCCCACAGGCACCGCTGTGCTCCAGACAAATGTTTTTCGAGTCAGCAGGCCCCTCTCCTTTCAAAGGCATCAAGTAAGTGTGAAGAGAGAGAAGGGAAAGGGGGGGGAGGGGAAAAGAGGGAGAGCCAAAATGCAGTTGCTGGACTGGAACAAGATTTAAAGCCACAGCCCGCAAGGCAAAGGGAACTCCTGTAATTACTCTAGACCCCCAAGAATCAAAACTAATCTATCCTAAATCCTCAATTGTTTCTCTAGTGAGCCCAGACCTCCGGGCTCCTATCTATCCAGCTGCTTGGAGACTGAGGTAACTGATGGCAGGAGGTGGACACCAGGGAGATATACTCGTGATGTCACAAAAGTTTCCAAGCTGCTAGATGAGATGGGCAACCCAGAGGTTCCGGGACTAGACTGGGGACACGATCAGGAACCTCTATTCGTCCAAACCTTTCTTAAAATTCAAGCAGCTCTCATTTCCACTACCTCCATGCATTCACCCTTTTCAAAAATAAATATTTCTTCAGATTAATCCTGAGTCCATCTCCTTTCATCTTTATCCTAGGACGCCTCATTCGAGAGCTCTTTTCAACTGGAAGAGGGCCACCTCCTGTGCATTTATAGCATAAGAGGTATTTAAATGTTTTAACAAAATCATCCTTCTCCTAACTTTACTCCAAAATAGATATATTGAGATCTTTAAGTCTATCCCATCAAGAACACTGACTATTTTAAGTAACAGCTCTCTGGACCAACTCAATGCTGTTTATATCTTTTTGAAGGTGCAGTCTATCACTGTACACAAGTACTCCAAATGAGATCTTACTAGAAAATGTATACAAAGATACTATCACCACCTTTTTCCTACTGGCAATAGCTCTCCCTATGCAACCAAGCGTCCTAATGGCTTTTGCCATCATCTTTTCTATCCGTTTGGTCACTTTAAGAATTGCTGATATGATCACCCCCAGGTCCCGCTCTTCTTTCATGCAATGAAGAACCTCACCCCCTGTACAAGTGAGTTCTCAACCCAGTCCTCCTAGCCAGTCAGGTTATTAAGATAACCACAATGAATATGGATGAGAGAGATTTGCATAAAATGGAGGGAATGCATGCAAATCTCATATATGCATATTCATTTTGGTTATCCTGAAAACCTGATTGGTTAGATGTGTTCCGAGGTCTGGGTTGAGAACCTCTGGGTATTGCTCCCTTGAGTTTTTGCACCCAAATTTATGACCTTGCTTTTTAGAAATAATTTGTTTTACAAATTTTAGCTGTCAAATTCTCAATCATTCTTCAAGCTTCACTAGATCCATCATCATAGCATCCACACCTTCCAAAATGTCTATTCTGTTGCAAATTTTTGTACCATTTACAAAAAGGTCTATCTTTCCCAACAGACCTTCATCAATATCGCTTACAAAATGTTAAAAAGAACAGGACCAAGGAACAAATTACTAAGGCATGCTACTGATAATGCCCCTATCTTCAGAGTAAACCCCATTTACTACTACTCTGTCACTTTCCACTCAACTAGTTTCTTATCCAGTCAGTCACGCCATTTATTTAAAAGCCGCCAATGTGTTACAGTGTCAAAGACTTTGCTGAAATTTAAGTATACCACATTTAGCACTTTCCCCAAATCCAATTTTCTGGTCACCCAATCAAAGAGATCAGATTTGTCCAACAAGATCTACCTCTAGTAGACATACTATGTCAGATCCTGCAATTCTTTGGATTCCAGAACCTGTACTATTCTCTACTTTATACAGTGCTTCCATTAATTTACTCACCACAGAGGTCAGACTAACTGGTCTGTATTTACCAAACTCTTCCTTACTTCCACTTTTCTGGACAGGATCCACATTTGCCCATCTCCAGTCCTCTGGGATCACTTCTGACATTAAAGAAGCACTGAAAGATCAGCCAGAGGAACCGCCAATACTTCCCTAAGTTCTTTCAATACCCTTGGATGAATTCCACCCAACTCCATCACTTTTTGTCTACTTTTAGTTTTGTTAGCTTCTCATGAATAAAGTCTTCTGAAAACTGTTTTAAGTTCTACCTCATTTCCATTCCTATTTGACTTGTTTTTGGAGGTCCCATTCTAGCCCTTGAACAACTTCTACATATTCCTCCCCTTCACCCTCTAGTCTCACAATGCTACCTGTTCACTTCCCTCCTGTCATTAAACTAATTAAAAAAAAAATAAAAACAGGCTCGACACCATGTTTTACTGTAACACGCCATCGTCCGTCCCATTCATTTAAAAAAAAATAAAAACAGGCTCGACACCATGCTTTACTGTAACACGCCATCGTCCGTCCCATTCTAAAGTCCCGTTCTTCTGATCCTTCTGTTCTTTCTAGCTGGTGCCCCATTTCTAATCTTTCCTTTCTCTCTAAATTTCTTGAGAAGCTGGTCTTTCTTCAACTTTCCTCTCACCTTGAAGCTTCCCTCACTCTCCACCCCCGACAGTCAGGTTTTCGTTCTGGTCACAGCACTGAAACTGTCCTTCTTTCTCTTCTTAATGAACTTCACGCTGCTCACGATCGTGGTCTCTTTACTTTAGCTGTCTCCCTTGACCTCTCTGCAGCCTTCGACCTTGTGGATCACCGCACCCTCCTCACTCATCTTCGGGACGCAGGTATTTCTGTTGTAGTTCTCCAGTGGTTTCAATCTTTTCTTTCCTGTCGTTCCTTCTCTGTAGTCGCCGGGTCCACTTCTTCTGCCCCCACTCCCCTCACTTGTGGAGTTCCCCAAGGATCTGTCCTCGCTCCCCTTCTCTTTATTGTTTTCTTGGCCCCTCTTGCTCTGTTAATCCAACAGTTCGGTGTCTCTGCGTATTATTACGCAGACGACATTTTTCTCCTGTTTCTCACGGACTCTCTCTCTCCTGACATTACCCCTCTTAATCACTGTCTTACTGCCATTGCCTCTTGGTTTTCCTCCAATTTCCTTCACGTTAATCCCGCTAAATCTTTCACTATCTGGTTTACATTCAGGAGTCCCTCCCCCACTTGTGCCCCTTCCCTTTCCTCGCAGTCTATTCCTCTTGTCTCCTCACTCCGTTATTTGGGTGTTATTCTTGATTCTTCCCTTTCTTTCAAGGAGCATATTTCTTCCGTCGTTCAGCGTTCTTTTTTCTCTCTTAGGCAACTCTGAGCTGTCCGCCCTTTCCTTTCTTCCTCTGCTCTGGCTACTCTTCTTCTTTCCCTTGTGATGTCTCGTCTGGATTACTATAATGTTTCCCTAGCTGGTCTGCCCCAATCTCAACTGTCTCGTCTTCAGCGTGTCCAAAACACTGCTATTCGCCTTTTAACTTGTGCCTCTCGTTTCGATCATGTCACCCCCTCTTCTTCTTCATCACCACTGGTTACCTGTCCCTTTTCGTGTTCAGTACAAAATTCTTATCCTTACGCATAAGGCTGTTCGCACTGGCATCCCTTCCTATCTTGCTGATCAGATACACTTCCGTACCCCCCACCGTCTGCTTCGTTCTATCCACACAAATCGTATGTCTCTTCCCTCCCCCTCTCAGGCTCACCTTGTTTCTACCCGCTCCTCTGCCTTCTATTTTTTGGCCCCAAGCCTCTGGAACTCGCTCCCCCCCCCCCCTCGCTCCGTGCAGAAGAATCTTATCAATCTTTCAAAACTCAACTCAAAACCCACCTCTTTAACCTAGCGTTTGACCTTCCATCCTCTTTTCCCCCCTTCCCCCCGCGTCCCATGATGTTGTGTTGTAACTGCTGCATTGTATTACTTTATCTCTTCTTTCCTCTCTCTCTCTTTCCTATTATTTTAATGGCGTTCCTTTTTTCCTTTTCCCACAGCCTTATTTTTAATTTGTTTTAAGTTTTATTGTAAACCGCTCAGGTGCCTATGGTGTTGGGCGGTATAACAAGTTTTAACAAACATAAACAAACTGTATTGTCTATTTTTTCTTCAATTTGCATCCTTGTCTTCCTATGTTACCAGCTATATTCTCCAGATATTGTTAGCCTTCCTCTTTCAGCAATCTCTTATAGTTTTATGAAGTCTACCCTCTTTTTCCTTACCTTTTCAACTATTTCTTTTGAAAATCATAGCAGCCTCCTTTTCCTCTTACTTTAATTTACTTTCCTAACAAAAAGATTTATTGCCCTTAAAATATCTTTCAGTTCTGCCCACTGTTGTTTTATTTCCCCTACATGTTCCCATCCAGCTAATGACTCCTTGAGGTATTCCCCCATCTTTTGAACGAACCATCTCTACCCGTGTCCTAATAGGGAAAATCACCATCCAATGTTCAGTACACACCAGATGATCACCCACTTCAACATCAGAAACACTCATTTGTAAGCACCAAATCCAGTATAAGCCCCTCCTGTGTGAGTTCTGTTATTAGTTACCTCCTGTAGAGAATCCAGGATCTCCCTACTTCTACATCAAATTGCAGCAGGGATACTGTACTCCTTGATTAATAGTAGTAGTAGTAGTAACATCTGACAAACTGAAGTCTCCTACCAATAGTACTTCCCCTTTCATAGCATTATTGTGAAGGTCTTCAATTAAATCTTTATTTCTTCTGCCTTGATGGAGGTCTGCATATCACACCAATGTAAACAGATTTTCCTTTTCCTCTTTCCAGATTAACCAACAATGCGTCCTCTTTCCCTCATAAGCCCTGTAGATCGGTGGCTTTAATATCATTTTATAAAGAGCTGCCTTTCTTCCTACCTTGTCTTTCCTGAATAGATTATAGCCTGGTATAACTGTGCCTCAATCATTGTTTTCTGTGTACCATGTCTCTGTGATTGCCAATATATCCAAGTCAGCCTCTTCCATGACAGCTTCCAAATCTGGAACATTATTTTGCATACCTTAGGCATTAGTACATGCAGCTCTCAGGATATTGCCTTTTTTACCTTTTATGTTTTATTTTTTTAATATTTTACTTATCTGAGAGCTTTACTTACCTGAGAGCTTTGTTCACTCATCCCCACAATCCTAGCTTAAAGCCCTCCTCAGTAGATTAATCTATCAATCTATTGCGAAGACACTTCTTCCCTTCTTTGATAGCTGGGCATCATTTCTGCTCAGATGGCCTTGGAAAATCATGCCATGGTCCAGGAAGCCAAAACACTCTAGATGACACCATCCTCGTAGCCAGGCATTCATCTCTAGGATGAGAACCTCTCAGTCTCAGCCGTGACCCTCGACTGGGAGGTTTGAGAACATCACCTGTTCACCTAACTGCTTCCCTTTCTCTCCCAGAGCCACTAAGTCTCTTTTGATTTGCTCAGGTGGGAACCTAGCATTATTATTTCTGCCAACATGAATAAGCATGTTGTTTGCCGTGATACCACCTTGATTATTAAGATAAGGCGGTTTAGAAATACTGTTAAATAAATAAATAAATAAATTGGTTAATAGTTAGCAGGCTTGAGAAGTCTCAGCAAACTCTAACATTTTGGATCTTAGCATCAGACACCACACCTCCCAGAACATTACGACTGGATGGCAGATGGATTAAGAAATTAGTTCTTACCTGCTAATTATCTTTCCTTGAGCTTTCTCCGGGCCAGTCCAGGGAACAGGTAGGGTTGTCAATCCTCTATAGCAGCTGAGGGCTGAAACTTCAGGTTTTGCTGAGATGTGAAGCCACTCCCCCTTAGGGTTATCCAGCAGTCTCCCTGTGACAAAGCAACTAAATAGAGAACTAAAAAAACACCAGATAAACCATGAAACACTGATAAATTCCTATAGTCCTTGCAAAATGCCGAAGCCATGAAAACGGGCTCCTGTCTGAGATCGTGTAATAAAATTTTTTTTTTTTTTTACTCTTTAAACACTATGAGAAAAGTCAAATACCAGTCGGCAGCGAAGGAATCTGAGAACCCCAAATCTGAACTCCGCACGGAGCAAAGTCTAAAACGGTGTAGGAGAGTCAGAACAAAGCTGCAGACCCTGTAAGAGGTGGGACCCTGGACTGGCCCGGAGAAAGCTCAAGGAAAGATAATTAGCAGGTAAGAACTAATTTCTTATTCCTAATCGCTTCTCCGGGCCAGTCCAGGGAACAGGTAGGGCAGTACCAAAGCAGTACCTAACTCCGGGCGGGACCTGCGAGACCAGCGATAAGAGTCGCGGCTCCCACTTTAGCATCATCTCGAGCCTGAACATCCAATCTATAATGCTTAGTAAAAGAATGCAAGGAAGACCAAGTAGCCGCTCTGCAAATATCTAAAGGCGGCACAAACGCAAACTCCGCCCAGGAAGTGGCCAGAGCCCGAGTAGAATGAGCCCGCAACCCCGTAGGGGGAGAAAGTCCTTTAGCAGCGTAAGCCGCTAAAATAGCACTGCGAACCCAACGGGCTATGGTGGCCTTAGAGGCTGGTTGACCCCTACGCGAGCCGGCGTATTGAACAAAAAGCCTATCTGTCTTTCGAAAAGGCTCGGAAATCTTTAAATAAGTACGTAAAACCCGAGCAAGATCCAAATGTTTGAGAGTCCGATCCATGGGAGAACTAGAAGTGTCTGTAAATACGGGTAAGGCCACCGTTTGATTAACATGGAAAACAGACAGAACTTTAGGCAAATAGGAAGGCACTGTTCGCAACAACACCCGTTCCGGCAGGAACTGAAGATAAGGCTCTCTGCAAGATAAAGCCTGCAAATCTGAAATTCGGCGAGCAGAGCACAACGCGACCAAAAAAGCAGTTTTCCAAGAACATTCACGAATTTCCCGGGAGCCGAGAGAGGCTAAAGACGAACGGGAAAAAGCCTCCAAAACCACGTTCAAATCCCAAGGCGGAATGATAGGACGTACCGGAGGACGGAGAATCCGTGCTGCCCGGAAAAAACGTTGTATATCAGGAAGCGCCGAAAGACGGCGACGCTGAACGCATCCTCGAAAACAAGCCAGTGCAGCCACATGCACCTTAAGAGTACTGAGCGCCAAACCTTTTTCGAAGCCATGCTGTAGAAAAAGAAGAAGCTGAGGTAAGGTAGACGACATAGGTGGAATACCTCGTTGTCGACACCAAATCTCAAACAGACGCCAGACGCGCACATAAGCTAGAGAAGTCGTAGGTCGCTTAGAGTGAAGCAAAGTGGCAATTACGGCGTCTGCATACCCTTTGCTCTTTAAGCGATCCCTTTCAAGAGCCAAGCCGTAAGTAAGAATCGATCCACCCTGGGCATAAGAATCGGACCCTGATGCAACAGATTGAGACGAACTGGCAGAGGCCAAGGTGGCGCGATAAGAAGCCGAACTAGATCGGCATACCAGGGCCGACGAGGCCAATCCGGCGCAATTAGAATCACCTTGCCTCGATGACGGGCAATCCGCTGAATGACCCGACTCAACATCGGCCAAGGAGGAAAAACGTACAAGAGGGAATCCAGAGGCCACGGTTGCACGAGGGCATCTAGCCCCTCGGACATGTGTTCCTTGCGCCTGCTGAAAAACCGGCTGGCTTTGGCGCTGGCACACGTTGCCATCAGATCCATTACCGGACACCCCCAACGCAAAGTCAGTGCGTGAAAAACCGCCGCGTTCAGTTCCCATTCCCCGGGATCGAGGACATGGCGGCTGAGATAATCTGCCTGGATATTGTCTTTGCCAGCCACATGAGCAGCTGAGATCGCCTGCAGATTGATTTCCGCCCAAGCCATCAACTCCTGACATTCGAGAAGGAGAGGCAGAGATTTGGTGCCGCCCTGACGATTGATATAAGCGACCGTCACCGCATTGTCGGAGAAAATCTTGACCGCTGCGCCCTTGATCAAATTTGTGAAATGAAGAAGGGCTAATCGAGCTGCACGCAGCTCCAGCCGATTGATCGACCACGAACTCTCTTCGGGAGACCAGGAACCCTGAACCACCTGTGACTGACAATGAGCTCCCCAGCCCGAGAGACTGGCATCGGTGGTAACCAAAATCCACGACGGCTCCTCTAAAGGCACTCCTGCCGTAAGATGTTCCGGAAGTAACCACCACTGTAGACCGCGACGCACTTGATCTGGACAGGGAAGTCGTTGCGAGAGCGGATGAAGTTGTGGCGACCACCGGGAGAGAAGCGCCTGCTGCAAAGGCCTCATGTGGGCCTTGGCCCACGGGACCAGATCCAGCGCCGCCGCCATGGACCCCAACAGCTGTAAATAGGTCCATGCCGACGGCGTTGAAAGAGCCAGAAAGGCGTGAACCTGATGCACCAATTTCTCTACCCGCAGATCGGGTAAAACAACTGTCCCCTTGTCCGTGTTGAAGCAAGCTCCGAGATACGTGAGTTGTTTGGCTGGGTATCAAATGGCTCTTGGCCTGATTGATCACCCAACCTAGCTGTTCGAGAAGTTGAACCACGCGAGCTGTCGCCGCCACCGACGCCTCTCGAGAATCGGCCCGGATCAACCAATCGTCTAGATATGGATGAACCCGAATACCCTCTTTTCGAAGCGCCGCCGCTACTACCACCATCAGTTTCGTGAAAGTACGCGGAGCTGTTGCGAGACCGAAAGGTAACGCGCGAAATTGGAAATGGCCCATCGGAAGGGCGAAACGCAAATAGCGTTGATGAGACTGTCGGATGGGTATATGAAGATAAGCCTCTGTGAGATCTATGGACGACAGAAATTCTCCCGGCTGCACCGCCCGAATCACTGTGCGCAACGTTTCCATGCGAAAGTGCAGCACCCGCAAAGCCCGATTCACACCCCTGAGGTTTAAAACGGGCCGAAAAGAACCGTCCGGCTTGGGAACCACGAAATAGATCGAGTATCGACCGCAGCCGTATTGGTCCAACGGGACGGGAACAATCGCCTGCAGCTGCAACAGACGCACCAGCGTGTCGGAAATGGCGTGGAGCTTCACTCTGTTCGCACAATGAGACATCACAAAGGCTGGCTGTAAGGGGCAATCGAAGTCCAGGGCATACCCGTTCTGAATTACTTCCAAAACCCATTTGTCCGAAGTGACTGCGGTCCAAGCCGCCAGAAAATTCTGTAGACGTCCGCCTACCGGAACTAACGGCTGGACCCGCCGACCTTCATTGGGGCTTTTTAACGGAAGGCTGAGAGGCCGCTCCGAAAGATCGGCCAAAACCTCGGGCGCCGCGAAAGGACTGACTACGAAAACTGGAGCGACCCCTAGAATAGGGCGCAAACCGTGCTCCGCGAAACCTGCGGGAGTCCCGAGCGGAGCCCCTAGCAGCCCCTGAATTACGTAATGGCTTAGGCCTATCCTCAGGCAAACGTCCACCTTTTGAGTCGCCCAAATCCTTCACAATCTTCTCCAAGGCCTCTCCAAATAACAACTTCCCCTTAAAAGGCAGTTTACTAAGTCGGACCTTCGAGGAAACATCCGCCGACCAGTTATGCAACCACAGGAAACGCCTGGCCGCTACCATAGAGGCCATTGACTTCGCTGCAATCCGCACCAAGTCATAAAAGGCATCCGCTGCATAAGCTGCAGCTGACTCTAATTTCGCGGTATCTGGAACTTCCGAAGCGGATTCTCCTGCCGCGTCCCCTTGTAACCAACGAATGGATGCCCGCGAAACATAAGCTCCACAAACCGCCGCTTGTAACGCCAAAGCGCTAGACTCAAACGCCTGCTTGAGCAGCACTTCCAACTTCCTATCCTGCAAATCTTTAAGCGCCGCAGCGCCCTCAACAGGGATGGTAGTCTTCTTAGTGACTGCGGATACGAGAGCATCCACCTTGGGCATGCGGAATAACTCCCTTTCTTCTTGCGGTAGAGGGTACAGGCGCGCTAAGGCTCGTCCTCCCCGCAGGGTAGCCTCGGGACACTCCCATTCCGATTCTATCATTTGCCGAATCACCCGATGCAAGGGAAAACAGCGCTGCTGAGATTTAACCCCCTGCAACAAGGGATCCTCCAAAGGCTCCTGAGATGCCGACGGAGGAAGAAGGTGGAGAGCCGCTAACGACTGGGCAATAAGAGCCGCGAGTTCTTCCTTACGGAAAACTCGGAAAACATTGGGATCTTCCCCGGGGGCAATCTCCCCCTCCTCCAACTCCTCAAGGTCCTGCTCCAAAAAAGGCTCCGCTAGCCCATCCGATTCCCCCTGCCCGAAGAGCAGAGAATCTTGGGATACCGCAGGGGCTAACGGATCTTGAAGAGTCCCTTGAGGCTGGGAAGGCCCCTCTCCCGGGTCCCCGCTGCTCAGACCCTTAGGAGACTGAATATCCCCCGTGGACAAAACTGGAGCCTGCACAGGCTGAGCTGACCGCAGCAAGAATGCCTGGTGCAGAGCTAAAATAAACTCCGGGGAGAAAAAAGAACTCATTTCACTTTGATCCATGACATTTGCCAGCGGAGACTGAGCAACAGACTCCGGTGCTTTAGAGGACTTCGCCTTGCGCTTATGTGGCCGAGACTGCCCCGAAGGAGAGCTGACAGGCGCCTCTAAAATGGCCGACTTTCCCGCCTTTTCTGCGGGCAAAGAAGGCTCCTTTAATGGATTCCCCTGCTGTTCAGCCATGCTGCTCAACGTGACAAAAAACAGGGGAAAAATTGACTTTCACAAAGCGGAACGGCTCTCACCCGAAAACGCGCTAATCGGAGGAGGGAAAAAAACAAACAAACACTGAACCAGCGAAAGGAAATGAAAGCAAAAACAAAAACTTACCGAGAAAAACAAACCGGCAGGTCAGAGCAGGCAGTCCCGCAGCCAGCGAGAAACAGCCCACCCTAGCAACAGAAACGGCAGCGGTACAAACTGGGGCTCCCAGAAATTAACCTTTTGCCGATGGAGACGGAGACGGTGAATTGAGGCAGGCTCTGCCTCTCACCGGGGAAGTGACTCACTGCACGTCTCCAATTTCTTTAAAGCGATATTACCAATTTGTTCCAGACTAAGGACTGTAGCAACTGATCAGCTCTGCTAGAGCCAATATAAATGCAGAAATCAAAGAAAAGAACTAACATATCAGAAAGAAACTGAGGGAGAGCTAGAGATTCGACCCTCTTTAGCTGCTGAGGGCTGAAAGACTGCTGGATAACCCTAAGGGGGAGTGGCTTCACATCTCAGCAAAACTTGAAGTTTCAGCCCTCAGCTGCTATAGAGGATTGACAACCCTACCTGTTCCCTGGACTGGCCCGGAGAAGCGATTAGGAAACCTCTATAACCCTTAGAAGAGAGTTACCAACCACCATTACCCTTTGCTTCCTAGTGGCTGCTGATCTTACAGCTTTGGGGTTTTGGAGTTATACCTCCTCTTCCTGGGATTGTGTCGCTTCTTCCACTTCCAGGACAGTATACAGATTCCACAATTCCAGGAAAGGGGAGTAGAAATATTGAGTCTGCAGTCTCTGGTGACCTGTGTCCAGTTGTCATCTTTCCATAAAGTGTCATATTCCCTTCTGCAGGGAATCTTGGATCCCTCTAGAAGCATATCAATGCACCTCTGTCATGGATGCTTCCTAGCTTTGCCACTTCCTCTTAGTTCCTTAACTTGTTCCCCGAAGGATTCAACCTGCAGGTATTTTTCACACTACCAGTTCCATGCCCTGAATTTGGCTGTCCATTTAATGGGAGACAGCTTTAGCACAAGGATGTTTCCCAGCCATATTTCTGCTGTCAGAGCTTTGGTACCTGTTGGAAAAAATGAAAAAAAAGACCAAAGTCCCTATCCTGTCCTCAGCAGTCCTGCCAGTAAAAACTAGTCTTATGTAAAAATGAATACTTGTGTTCAGATTCCCTGTGTTTAGGTCCTGCTTATTTGCTTACCTACTATTGGAGTCTGCAGTAATGTACCTTCTATTCAGACTGTAAAATGTGCTTATTTATCTGAGATGTATAGTATTGTGTGTCCCCTTTGTAGAGTTACTTCAAGTATTTATTAAGATACCACTTTATCAAAGACCCCTAAGAACATAAGGGTATGCCATGCTGGGTCAAACCAAGGTCCATCAAACAAAGTATCCTGTTTCCAACAGTGGCCAATCTAGGTCACAAGTATCTAGCAGTTTGCCCAGAGAGACACAGATTCCATAATGCTTGTACTGGGGCAAGCAGTGGATTACCTGGGCCCTCTAATAATGGTTTATGGACCTTTCCTCCAGGAACTTGTCCAAACCTTTTTTAAACCCAGCTACACTAACAGCTTTTACAACATCCTCTGGTAACGAATTCCAGAGTTTGATTACACATTGAGTGAAAAAATATGCTCTTATTAGTCTTAAACAGGTTACACTATAGCTTCATTTCATGTCCCCTAGTCTTTCTACATTTTGATGGCATTATGAATATAAACACCACCACAGCACCAAACGACCCATGTCCAGCATTCTGGATAAAAACTCTACGTATCGAGCTCAGCACCTTCCTGGCTAAACTGATTGGAACCTCATTCCAGACAGGCATCTTCCCCCGAAGTCTAAAACAAACCTCAATTAGACCGCTGCTCAAGAACAATAAACTGGACCCCACAAAGATGGACTCATACAGACCCATCTCCAGTATACCGCTTCTAGCTAAAATCTCAGAGAAAATAGTCCACTGTCAACTGAGCCAACATATAGAGGATAATTCACCCCTCGATCCCTGCCAGCATGGGTTTCGGGAGCAACATGGCGTCGAAACCTTGTTAACAATTCTACTCAGCACTCTGATAACAGGGCTAGATAACGTCAAACAAGGATTCGCTCTCATCTTTCTTGACATTGCGGCGGCTTTTGACTCCGTCAGCCATGATCTACTTCTGTCCCGCCTTGTCGAGAAGGAAATCCACGGCACCGCCCTTGCATGGTGCACCTCATACCTAAATGACAGATGGCAGCACGTCCGCTCCGGTACCTCAACTTCCTCCCCAATCCCACTAACGAAGGGCGTCCCCTCAGGGTTCCTCACTCTCCGCCCTCTTCTTCAACATCTATATGCAGCCTATCTGCTCCATCATCACATCCTTCGGTGTAAACTGCCTAATTTATGCCGATGACGTCCTCATATTCACCCCAATACATCCAGATGTATCCCAATGTATCCCAATTATCCTCATGCTGCAACGCAGTCACAGACTGGCTACACTCGCAGAAGCTCAAAATAAATCTTAAAAAGACAGAGGTACTCTTCATCAGCAGAGACCAAGCATTCACCCCGCCCCCTTCATTGAAAGTACGTGATGCCGAACTTCTCACGAAGACAACGATTCGTTACCTTGGAGTAATGCTCGACCAACATCTCAACTTAAACGCCCAGATAGGCAACATTTCAAAAGCAATTTACCACAAAATCCGGATGCTATGTCACATCAGAGCTCTACTTGAGCCAGAGGACTTTCGAACAGTCTTTCAGTCACTGGTGATGCACCACTTAGACTTTGCGAACTCCATTCTCCACGGCCTTCCGAAGTGCACTCTACAACCTTTGCAGCTGGCAATGAACACGGCAGCCCGAACCCTTCACCAAGCCTCTAGAAGGGATCACATCACCCCTATCCTGAAAACACTACATTGGCTCCCAGTACGCTACAGGATCACCTTCAAGATCTTAACAATAACATTCAAAGCCATCAACAAATGCATGGCCAGTGCCCTCTCTGAACTTATCCAACTCACCCCCCCAACAGACTGAGAAGATCTACTGCCACCAACTCCCTAATACTCCCGAAAACCATCACCAAATGCACCAAAGCGTCCAGAGACCGCACCTTTGCTCTATCCGCACCTTCATGCTGGAACAACTTACCAACCAACATCCGTGCCATAAACAACCTTCACCAATTCAGAAAGGCATTGAAGCACTACCTCTTCCTTCAATGCTTCCCCAACTCAGATGACATCACGTAGCCACACCTCATCCCTACCCAACATCCATTGAGCAGACACCTCTCATCCCTACACAACACCCATTGAGCAGACACCCCAATCACCCCCTCCGACACTCCAACCCTCCTTTCCCGGTTAGTCTCCCGACCGACCTTGATTCTACACTTACAGCGACTTTTAAATAACATGCATAGATATATTGAAGAGTTATGTACATAGTTTTACTTGTTCTCCAAGTCTAAATTCCTTGTTTTACTGTAAGTCCACTGTAGCCCCCCACACTGGACATTTGTGTTATTTGTGAACCGCGCTGATGCTAAATAGTGCGGTATATAAAAAATGCAAAATAAATAAATAAATAAATAAATAAATAAAATAACAATTGATCTACGTTTACCCGTTCCACTCCATTCATTAATTTATAGACCTCTATCATATCTCCCCTCAGCCATCTCTTTTCCAGGTTGAAGAGCCCTAACCTTTTTAGCCTCTCCTCAAGGGGGTATCCTTCCATCCCCTTTACCATTTTGATGGCTCTTCTCTATACGTTTTCTAATTCTGCTATATGTTTTTTTAAGCTACAGCGGCCCAGAACCACACACAATATTCAAGGTGCGGTCGGCACCACGGAACAATACAAAGGCATAATATCCTTTGTTTTATTCTCCATTCCTTTCCTTATTATTCCTAGCATTCTATTTGCTTTCTTGGCCGCCACTGCACACTCAGCAGAGGGTTTCAACATGTTATCCACAATGACGCCTAAATCGTTTTCCTGGGTGGTGGTTCCTAACATGGAACCCTGCATCGTGTAACCATAGTTTGGGTTGTTCTTTCCAAGGTGCATAACTTTGCACTTGTCCACATTAAATTTCATCTGCTATTTGAACGTCCAGTCTTCCAATTTATTAAGGTCCTCTTGCAATTTTTCACAAGCCTCTTGGGCTTTAACAACTTTGGATAATTGTACTTTATTGAATTATTTCCACCAAGAACCCAAATTTGGTCTCTCTGAACTCCCTAATCTACCTGCCCAAAAATAAAACTAAATTCTATCCCTTTAATCAGGGGGCACGAAGGGCCAATCAGTATTTACAGGAGACGTTTAGCTGAAGTCACTGCTGCCCAAGGAGTTGCCACCAGCTACTGAATAAAAGCTCTGCATATTTTTTCTAACAATACTTCTTGTTGAATTTTTTTGTTACATACATAAACACCATATCCATTTTTCCAGTTATTTATTAATGAGGTTCTCTCTTATGAGGGTTGAGATTAGGATCTAACCATAAAATAAATCTTCTCTTAGGCTTCTGCAGTTAATATCATCATCTTTGCAGTCTTCCAGGCCATGCTGTGTCTTAGTAGGTGGAACCGAATGAAGGCTGAAATGTCAGTTCCACCAACCAAGATGCAACATGATGTGGAAAACTGCAAAGACCATAAAATAAATCATTCTGAGTTAAAACAAGGTCAAACCCAGCACCCCTCTTCCAATAGAGGCTAGGCCAAGCTATAATTACCCAGCAAATCCTAAAAAGTAGATCAATTTCTTACAGCTTATTCCAAGGGATAAGCAATAGCTTTCTCAATCTACCTACCTAAATTTTTTATGGGCCTTTCCTCCAGGAACTTGTCCAAACCTCTTTTGAACCCTGCTATATTAGTCACCTTGACCACATCCTCCAGCAACAGATTCCGCATCTTAACTGTGCACTGTGGGAAAAAATACTTTAACAATTTGTTCTTAATCTGCTAGTTATTAGTTTCATGGTGTTCCCTATTGCTTCAGGGTTGTTTGAAATGTTAAACAACCATCCCCTATTTAACTGTTCCATCCCACTCATGATGTTATCTCCTCTCGGTCATCTCTTTTTCCAAGCTAAAGATCCCTAACCCTATTTAGCCTTTCTTTAAAGGGAAGTGTTCCATCTACTTTATCATTTTAATGCCCTTCTCTTAACCTGTTTTTTTAGTTCTCCCATCCTTTTTCAGATAGGACAATCATAATGCACACAATATGTATGTTCTTTATTCAGTTTCAAATGCACTATTGTCTCTCCATTATTTTAACAAAAACATAAGGAACTCTTATCTCTTAGCAGAACCTTTTTTTTAAATAAGAGTGGTCTGCAATAGGATTCCATTGTAGGCTCATATATACTTTTGAAATTGGAACAGGCTGTTGCAAAACCATTAAAGCAAACCAGAGTTAACCAAGCTATAAAATCAAAGTCTACTGAGACCTCTCATGTGAATACCTACCCTTTTAACAACATAAAGAGTATGTTCTGTTGGGTGCAGATGTACTCCACAGTGGGGGTTCTCGTACCAATCTGTCTTCTTAGAATGTTGTTAAAGATCTGAGCAACGTCTTTTTTGCCCTGTTAAACATAGAGCAAGCTAGTTAGTCTTACATGAACTATTCAGCATGGCTAGATGTGGCATGCTCCAGCCTGACTGATGAAAAAGCTTTTAAAAACTCAGTACCTCCTGGACACAGCTTGTAACAACAAATTTAAACTGTCAATACAGACATAAAACCAGAAAGAGATCATTAATGCTTAAATGGAGAAACTTTTCATACTTGCTAATTTAATTTCCTTTAATTCTGCTAGATCAATCCAGACAAGTAGGTTATGATTCACAGCCAGCTGATGGAAACAGACCAGAGCAACTTCCAGTGATGTCAGTTTTGAGAGAAGCCAGTATGGCACTTACCAAGCAGAAAGCAAGATTGAAATACTAAGTATTAATCAACAACAATAACTTTGTATAAACGTTTGGCTCTCTTACCATACTTTATTTAAAGAGATTTATATTCCTCACAACAAACTAGGTGGAGTACAGAGAAACTTGACTCTGCATTAGGTGCGGATACTGAAAATGCAGTTAAAAGGCAGCAAGGGCTCCAAGTTCTGGAATTGTCTAGCAGGATCCAAGGAAAGGAAATAAGGAAGGAGAAATTTTTTGTATCTGCTAATCATGGTAGACCAGTCCAGATGAGTGGGACGTACCCAAGCAGTCAGGACCCAGTTTGGGAGGAATACGACACTTCAGACAGACCTTCTCTGCCGAAGCACCATCAGCTCCAGCTCCCACATGCAACCTGTAGTGCTTAAAGGCATTCAAAGGTAGCCAGGTACCTTACAGATGTCTAGAGACACAAAGGCAAACTCTGCTCAGGAGGCAGCATGTGCCAAAGTGGAATGAGCTCTGACTCCCCCTGGAGCACATTTCCCACACAGAAGGCATACTGAACTAATACCACTCTTAATCAGGAAGGCATTTGAGGACTTGGATACTGCCTGTCCTTTTCTTGGACCACTAAATAGAACAAAAAGATGATCCGATAGACGGAATTAGGACGTTCCAGTTACTTCACTAATGCCCTCCTCACATCCAAGAGATGCAAGTGGTCTGTCCAAAGGTCCTACTCTAAGGAAGGAAGGCAGGCAGGCAGAATCACAGTGATTATGATGAAAGGAAAACACTACCTTCAAGAGAAAGGATGATACCATTCTCAGAGGCAGATGCTGACGATATGAACAAAAAAAAAGCTCCCTAAAGGAGAAAGCGTGTAGCTCTGACACCCACCTAACAGATGCAACAGCCAACAGAAATATTACTTTCAGGATCAAATTCTTGAGACACACCATCCATCCAAAGATGCTCAAAAGAGGGACCTTTCAGCACCTTCAACACCAGAGAAAGACTCCACTATGGTACAATCAAACACATGGATGGATGATCATCCATCCATCAGTGACACATCAGAATGCACCGCTAAGGACACTCCATAAACACACTTTATGTAGCATGCAAGGGCTGCCACTTGAACATTGGAAGAGTTCAGAGCTAACCTCTGGTTCAACCTAGCCTACAAGGAGAGCAAAATGGTGACTATGTCCACCTTTCT
Organism: Ichthyophis bannanicus; assembly: GCA_033557465.1. Taxonomy (NCBI): domain Eukaryota; kingdom Metazoa; phylum Chordata; class Amphibia; order Gymnophiona; family Ichthyophiidae; genus Ichthyophis; species Ichthyophis bannanicus. The sequence continues at coordinate 381,945,388 of CM066038.1, forward strand.
GGCATCCAGAGGCAGAGGGAACACTGCCTCTTGAAGGCCCTACAAACCCTCACATAGGCCAAGGATATAGAGGCCCCCTCGTCTTCTTTTCTATATTTTATTGGCATTCTTTTCCCTCTTTGTATCAGAGCTGTGTACATAATATTTCTAAAGAGCAGTATATCAAATTTTAATAAACCATAAACCATAAGAAAGGTGTCTACCACTGCTCCAGGGTATCCTCTCTCTGACACAGCTTACACATCTCTCGCGCTGGCTGTTGGTGATGTTCATTCATATGTGAAGACTGAATTCCTGCTTGTTCTTGGAGATCATAAAATATACCGCGTGGTTGTGTCTGATGATCTTAAAGTAGCTAAACAGGTAGAAAAGGCAACGGCAAAAGCTAGAAGGATGCTTGGGTGCATACGGAGAGGAATGGCTAGCAGAAAATAGGAGGTGATAATGCCTCTGTATAAGTCTTTGGTGCGACCTCATTTGGAGTATGGTGTGCAATTCTGGAGACCGCACCTTCAAAAGGATGTGAACAGGATGGAGTCGGTGTAGAGGGTTGCTACTAAAATGATTAATGGGCTTCATTATAAAGCATATGAGGACAGACTTAAGGATCTTAATATGTACACCTTAGAGGAAAGGCGGGATAGAGGTGATATGATTGAGATGTTTAAATACCTCCGTGGCATAAATGTTCAGGGAGAGAGCCTCTTTCAATTGAAAGCAAGTTCTGCTACGAGGGGACATGGGATGAGGGTGAAGGGAGATAGATTCAGGAGTGATATGCGGAAATATTTCTTTACGGAAAGAGTAGTGGATCCATGGAATAGTCTCCCAGTGGAGATGGTAGAGATGAGGACAGTAACTGAATTCAAAAATCATGGGACCAACACAGAGGATCTCTAAAGGTAAAAAGTGGACTGTTGTAGTTGTTATGGAAGGACAGACTAGATGGGCCTTGTGGTCTTTTTCTGTCATCATGTTTCTATGTTTCTATACCATACTGGGTCAGACCAAGGGTCCATCAAGCCCAGCATCCTCTTTCCAACAGTGGCCAATCCAAGTCACAAGTACCTGTCAGGTTCTCAAAAAGGCACACAGATTACATACTGCTTCTCCCAGGAGTAAGCAGTGAATTTCCCTGGTCCTCTTTAATAACAGTTTATGGATGTTTCCTTCAGGAACTTGTGCAAGCCTCTTTTAAAAGCAGCTACACTAACAGCTTTTACAACATCAAATGCTAGAATTCAGCTTTTACAACGAATTCTAGAGTTTGATTATGCACTGAGTAAAAAAATATGCTCGCCGATTAGTCTTAAATGTGCTACACTAAAGTTTCATTGCAGGTCCCCTAGTCGTTATACTTTCTGAAGGAGTAAAAGGTAGTTACTCACATGTAGCAGGTGTTCTCCGTGGACAGCAGGAATAAATCCTCAGGTATGGGTGATGCCACCGACAGAGCCCTGTGCAGGTATGCTCCTGAATTACCTTCCGTGATTTGATACAAATCAGCCTGGTTCTTAAATAAGGTATTGTTTAGCTTCAAGAGGTTTTCTGATCTTTGCTCCCCTGTCAAACTAACATCCGCCCAGAGTGGTGAATGCCTAGGCCATATACAGGCAAGGACACAGAGGGAGCTACCCTCGCAACCAAGAGCAAACACAAACGAGCAAAGGTATGGAGGTCACAAGTGCTTTATTCAATTTAAAAGCCCCGATGCGTTTCGTCTATGCCTTCATCAGGGGGCAAGGAACTGCAAACAATGCAAAATAAATGAAGGACTAATAATGGCAAGAAATTTACATAATAAAAACATGTAAATATAATAAATAAATATAAATACATAAAAAGTATTCATAGTAACATATAGTAACATAGTAAATGACGGCAGATAAAGACCAGCATGGTCCATCCACTCTGCCCAGCAATATGGCAAGAGTAGGGGAACCTGTCGCTCTGTGCAGGCCACCCCTCCCCATGTCTTTGTTTAGGGGTGGACCCACCACTCCATGTAGGACACCCCTATTTGTTGAGAAGTTAGATCGTTCAGTTTATTTTGTTTTTATCCTGTTGCTGTAAAGGGATCCGCTGTGCTTGTCCCATGCTGTTTTGAATTCCGTCACCATGTTTGCCCCCACCACTTCCAACGGGAGAGCATTCCAAGCATCCACCACCCTTTCAGTGAAAAAATATTTCTTGACATTGCCTTTCAATTTACCACCTTGCAGCTTCATGTTATGCCCTCTAGTTTTGGAGCTTCACCGTCTTTGGAAGAGGTTCGTTTGTTCATTGTTCCTCTAAGTATTTAAAGTTCTGAATCATATCTCCCCTATCCCTCCTCTCCTCCAAAGTGTATATATTTAGGTCTTCAAGTCTCTTCTCATAAGATTTCTTACGCAGGGTCCAAACCATTTTGGTCGCCTTCCTCTGAACAGTTTCCAGTCTTTTTACATCTTTTGCAAGATATGGTCTCCAAAACTGAACACAGTATTCCAAGTGAGGCCTCACCAGCGACCTGTACAGTGACATAAGTACCTCTTCCTTTCTGCTGGTAATCCCTCTTTGTATGCAGCCCAACATTCTCCTGGCTTTTGCCACCACCTTGTTGCACTGTTTTGCCACCTTGAGATCATCAGAGATAATCACACCAAGGTCTTTCTCCTGAACCATGCACACCAACCTCTCGCCCCCTACTGCGTACATTTCCCTTGGATTTCTGCTACCCAAGTGCATGACACTGCACTTTTTCGCATTAAATCGTAATTGCCAAGTATAAGACCATTCTTCCAGCTTTTGTAGATCTTTCCTCATATTATCCACTCCCTCAGGGGAGTCCACTTTGTTACAAATCTTTGTGTCATCTGCAAAAAGACAGACCCTTCCATTCAGTCATTCAGCAATATCACTCACAAATACATTGAACAGTGCCGGGCCCAGGACCAAACCCTGGGGCACCCCGCTAATCACCTTCCTTTCATCCGAGTGAGCTCCATGTACCATCACCTTCTGTCGTCTGTCAGTCAACCAATTTCTAATCCAGTTTACCATCTTGGGACCCATCCCCAAGCTACTGAGTTTATTGACAAGCCTCCTATGAGGAACAGTATCAAAGGCTTTGCTGAAATCCAGGTAGATGACATCCATCACATGCCCCTGATCTAGTTCCTTGGTCACCCAGTGAAAGAACTCAATCAGATTTGTTTGTCAAGATCATCCTTCAGTAAAACCATGCTGCCTCGGATCTTGCAACATTATTATCTTATGTGTAAATTATCGATAAAAATATATATAAAAGAATATCAAAATATGAAGGACAGACACTTTTAAGAAACAATTGTAATATCAAAAAAGAAAACATATAAAAGTACATCATTAAAGATAGCGGAGAAGGCACAGTAATACTTACTGGGAAAGTGCAGATGTTAAGCACCATAAATTGACATATGCAAGCAACTTCAACACCTTGTGGGTAAAAACGAATTTGTAAGAAAAAAAACATATGATAAATTGAATAATATGTAAAAAATATATAAATATAAATATATAAATAAACATTAAAAGGACATGCACACAAACCAATGAGTCTAACCAGAAGACAGTATATTAATTCATGTGTTACTTTATGGTATTGAAAACTGTGAAAGGAACTGAAAGTCATTGAATCAAAAAATAAGAAAAATAAAAAATTGATAATTAAAAACATATGGTAAAAGAGTTTGACAAAAACATAAAAATGTTTTATATGGAAGAAATGAGAATTGGCAGAAAAAACTAAAAGTACTTAGAAAGAACCAAATAGGTAGGTAAAAACATGATAAATAAATTACTGAAACAAATATTTAAAACATAGCGTGTTATTTTAAAAAGGGGGAGGGTTAAAACAATGAAGAGGGATAATATGAAAGAGAATAATAATAGAAACACGTTATGAACTTAAAAGATGTGGCATAAAGAGTAGCTACTCACCTGCAACAGGTGTTCTCCAGGAGCAGCATGAATCAGTCCTCACATATGGGTGACGTCGGCGCCGACGAAGCCCTCATGCGGAGCATTTCCCCAGCTTTCAAGGAAAGCCTTTGGGAATGCAGCGCGCATGCGTGGTCCCCTTCACGCCCAAAGGTGCCATCTTGCTCAGTCTGATGACTGGGCTAAAAGACAGCAAAAATCTAAATGATATGACCAACTCCAGGGGAGGAGGGAGGGTCGTGAGTAACTACTCTTTCTCCAGGACCAAGCAGGACGTCAAGTCCTCACATATGGGACTCCCCAGCTCTAGGCTACCGGGAACCCTAAGCTGAAAAAATGGCTCCCTCTCAAGAGCCTCAGCATTCGTGATAAGAATATCCTCTGAGAACGCCCCCGTACGGTAGCCCAACTCAAGGGCCGGAGGGTAGGAGTTGCCTAAACCTCAAAGAGATTACGGAGTGACGCCTGTCCGAAAGCACTGTCCCTTCGGCACTCTCTCTCGAGGCAATAATGGGCTGCAAAAGTCTGGCTTGAAGACCAAGTTGCGGCCCGGCAGATGTCTGCCAACGGAACAGAGCAGAGATGAGCTACTGATGCGTCTTTCGCCCTGATATGGTGGGCCGTGACTCGACCCTGCAATGGGAGGTCGGCTGCCTTGTACGCCCAGGCGATACAATCTGCTACCCAAGTGGACAACGTACGCTTGGAGACAGGTAACCCCATCTTATTAGGGTCAAAGGAGACGAAGAGCAGAGTAGCCCGTCGATGCTCCCGTGTACGTTCTATGTAAAAAGACAACGCCCTCTTACAGTCCAGGGTATGCAAGACTGTTTCTGCCCGGCTGGTATGCGGCCTGGGAAAAAGGGTCAGAACCACCTCCTGGTTGAGGTGGAAAGAGGAGACCACTTTTGGAAGGAACTCGGGATGGGTCCGTAGGATCACCCTGTTCCTATAGAAACGTGTGTATGGTCTATCAGAAACCAGAGCTTGTAGTTCACTCACACGTCTGGCTGAGGTAAGAACCAACAGGAAGAGCGCAAATGGCAAGTAGCCATCGGCTCAAACGGTGGGCGATTAAGTTGCTGCAAGACCACGTTCAAATCCCACTCAGTCGCCAGTGGATGAACTGGAGGCTTGAGTAGAAGCAGAACTCTGAGAAATCTGGACAGCAAGGGGTGAACAGACAGAGACTGTCCTTCCACCGGTGAGTGGTGCGCTGACAAAGCACTGAAGTGGACCCGAACAGAGTTGACTTAAGGCCTAGGTCTGAAAGGTGAAGTAAATACTGCAGTACTACTGGCACAAGGCAAGAGAAAGGATCTTCACTGCGCTGAGCACACCATACCGTAAACCTATGCCACTTGAGGGACATAGGACTTTCTGATGGACTACCTCCTAGAGGCCAAGACCACCTCCTCAACTTCCTTAGGTAGAAGAGTAAGGGAGCTAGTACTATCCTTTCAGCAGAAAGGCCATCAGATTGAGGGACCTGAGATTGGGGTGCAGAAGGGAACCCTGCTCTTGAGACAGGAGATCGTGTTGCAGCCCCAGAGGGAAAGAGGTTTCCACCGCCAACTGCAACAGAAGTGGAAACCAGGGCTGCCTCGGCCATCTGGGGGCTACCAGAATCACCGAGGCCTTGTCCCGGAGAATCTTGAACAGAGCTCGGACCACCAGGGGTGTGTGAGGAAATGCATACAGGAGGCCCGTAGACCAAGAGATCAGAAAAGTATCTGCTGCCATCCTCAGGGGATGCGGCTGTCTGGAGCAAAACCTGGGCAGCTGACGGTTTTGTGGACTTGCAAAGAGATCGATGGATGGACGTCCCCAGTGGAGGAAGATCTGCTGGACCACCAATGGATTCAACTGCCATTCGTGAGGCTGGAGAATCCTGCTTAGCTTGTCTGCTAGGAAATTCTCCTGACCAGGTAGATAAACTGCTTTGAGAAACATGCCTTGTTTGACTGCAAAGGAGCAAAGGGCCAGTGCCTCCTGACATAGGAGCCTGGACCCCATGTCCCCTTGTTTGTTCACATAGAACACTGCCACCTGATTGTCCGTCTGAACTAGGACAGACTGGTGAGAGAGGGCATGACAAAATGTTTGCAGAGCTAAGCGGATTGCTCGCAGCTCCAAAAGATTGATTTGCTGCGTGGCCTCTCGAGGAGACCAGAGGCCTTGAGTGCACGTGCCCTGGCAATGTGCACCCCAGCCCTTTAAGGAAGCATCGGTCATCAATACTCTTATGTGTGCTGGAGCCTGAAAAGGTACCCTCCTGAGAAGGTTTGGGAGATGTAGCCACCACTGTAAGGAGTCAGAAAGTGGTTTGGACACCTTTACTCTGTCTCGGAGGTCGCCTGTGGCCTTTGTCCACTGAGCTCTGAGGCACCATTGAGTAGCCTGCATGTGCAGACGAGCATTCGGAATCACATGTACCGTGGATGCCATGTGGCCCAGGAGCCGCAGGTAGCGCCTGACGGAAACATGAGAATTGCTTTGGAACTGGATAGCCAAGTCCATCAGTCTGTGGGCCCTGTCCTCGGATAAGTAGGCTCTTGCCTGCAGGGTGTCTAATCTTGCCCCTATAAACTCTAGGTTTTGCGAAGCGAGGAAGTCCAAAAAACTGCCAGCATGGTTTAAAGGTGAGGTCAGAGAGGCTGTTGTTGCCAAAAAAGCATCTTTCAGGAAATGGAAAAAAGAGCCAAATGACAAAACCTGGAAACAGCACAAGCACTGGCAAGTCAAATGCAAGGCATTGATAAGGCAGGCAAAGAGAGAATTTGAGAAGAAGCTTGCTGCGGAAGCAAAAAAACGAAATAAAGACCTTTTCAAGTACATTCGTAGCAAAAAACCTGTGAGAGTCAGTTGGTCCATTAGATGATAAAGGGGTTAAAGGAGCACTAAGAAGCGACAAGGCGATAGAGGAGAGACTGAATGAATTCTTTGCTTCGGTCTTTACTGAGGAAGATGTAGGGATGTTACCCATGACTGAAGTGGTATTTAAAGGTGCGGAAGAATTGAAGGAAATATCGATACATCGGGAAGGTGTCTTACAACTATTAGATAAGCTGAAGAGTAGCAAATCACCTGGGCCGGATGGTATACATCCAAGGGTGTTGAAAGAACTGAAATATGAGATTGCAGACCTGCTATTAGTAATCTGTGAACTATCATTAAAATCATCTCTAATACCTGAAGACTGGAGGATCGCCAATGTAACACCAATTTTTAAAAAGGGTTCCAGGGGTGATCCGGGAAACTACAGACCGGTGAGCCTGATGTCAGTACCGGGAAAAATAGTAGAAACCATCATAAAGAATAAAATTACTCAGCATGTAGATAGTCACGACCTAATGGGAGACAGCCAACATGGCTTTAGACAAGGAAGATCTTGTCTTACTAATCTGTTATGTTTTTTTGAAGGAGTGAATAAACAGGTGGACAAAGGTGAGTCGGTTGATATTGTGTATCTGGACTTTCAGAAAGCCTTTGACAAGGTCCCTCATCAGAGACTTTTGGCAAAACTAAAGAGTCATGGGATAGGAGGCAGTGTACTATTGTGGATCAGGAACTGGTTAAAAGATAGAAAGCAGAAGGTAGGGCTAAATGGCCAATTTTCCCAATGGAGAAAGGTGAATAGTGGTGTACCCCAGGGATCTGTGCTGGGTCCGCTGCTTTTTGACATATTCATAAATGACCTGGAAAGTGGAATAACGAGTGAGGTTATCATATTTGCAGATGAGACAAAACTATTTAAAGTTGTTAAAACCCAAGAGGATTGTGAAAAATTGCAAGAGGATCTTGATAAATTGGAAGACTGGGCATCAAAATGGCAGATGAAATTTAATGTGGACAAGTGCAAGGTTATGCACCTAGGGAAGAACAACCCAAACTATGGTTACACGATGCAAGGTTCCACATTAGGAACCACCACCCAGGAAAAAGATTTAGGCGTCATTGTGGATACCATGTTAAAACCCTCGGCCCAGTGTGCAGCGGCAGCCAAGAGAGCAAATAGAATGCTAGGTATGATAAGGAAAGGAATGGAAAATAAAACAAAAGATATTATAATGCCTCTATATCGTTCCATGGTGAGACCGTACCTTGAATATTGTGTGCAATTCTGGTCGCCGTATCTTAAAAAGGATATAGTGATTTTAGAAAAGGTTCAGAGAAGAGCCACCAAAATGGTAAAGGGGATGGAAGGATACTCCTATGAGGAAAGGCTAAAAAGGTTAGGGCTCTTTAACTTGGAAAAGAGACGGCTGAGGGGAGATATGATAGAAGTCTATAAATTAATGAACAGAGTGGAACGGGTAAACGTAGATCGATTGTTTACGTTATCAGAATATAGAAAGACTAGGGGACATGCAATGAAGCTACAGGGTAAACTATTTAAGACTAATAAAAGAAAATATTTTTTCACTCAACGTGTAATCAAACTCTGGAATTTGTTACCGGAGGATGTAGTAAAGGCTGTTAGTGTAGCTAGGTTTAAAAAAGGTTTGGACAAGTTCCTGGAGGAAAGGTCCATAAACCATTATTAAGAAGTGACCGAAGATATCAATGCTTGACCCAGTACAAGCATTGTGGAACTTGTGTCTCTTGGGGAAACTGCTAGGTACATATGACCTAGATTGGCCACTGTTGGAACCGAATACTGGGCTTGATGGACCTTGGTCTGACCCAGTATGGCATATCTTATGTTCTTATGTAAAGTGGACTTTGCGTAGTTTATGACAAAGCCCAGATGTTGAAGAAGAGAGACAGTGCGAAGAGTGGCTTGTTCGGCCTCCTGGAGAGACTGGCCCCTGATGAGCCAGTAGTTCAGGTATGGGAAGACAAAAATTCCCTGATTCCTGAGATAAGCCGCCACCACCACTGCCGCCGCCAGGCATTTGGTGAAAACCCTGGGTTCAGAGGTTAGGCCAAAGGGAAGTACCCTGTACTGAAAATGGTTTCCTCCCACCAGAAATCTGTGATATTGTCTGTGGTCTGGATGAATGAGGATGTGAGTATAAGCATCCTTTAGGTCTAAGAAGCATAGCCAGTCTCCCTGCTGGAGGTAGGGCAGCAGTATCCCAAGGGTAAGCATCTTGAATTTTTCCCTCTCCAGAAACTTGTTTAGATTTCGCAAGTCTAGGATAGGCTGGAGGCCTCCTGTCCTTTTTGGTACCAGAAAGTACCTGGAGTAGAAGCCTTGCCCTTCCACCGCCTGTTCCTCTAGAAGACTTGCCAACTCCTGAAGGAGGAGGTTCCTGTGTGGAGGGAGTCTTGGAGGCTCCCCTGGAAAGGAGGTGGTGGGTAGGTGGTGGAAGTGGAGCATATAGCCCTTTTGGACTATGCTCAGTACCCCGATATCCCCTGTGATGGCTGGCCACCTGTAGGCGTACAGGGTCAGCCGACCTCCTGTTCTGAGTGGAGTCACCGGCGGAGAAGAGGCTATGCTGTGGGAGTCAAAACCCTGCTCCCTGCTGTGCAGGAGCCGGAGCTGGCGGCTTGGGGGTCTTCTGCCTACGGGGCCCATGCCCCTGCCCCTTGGCCTGCTGACCCTGTTGGGGAACTGGAGAGGCCTGATATTGAAGGTAGGATTTGTAGGCAGCACCCTTCCTCGAGAAAAAGGGCTTCTTTCCCTAGCCCTTCTTTGTTTGAGAAGGGGCAGAAGTCTTTCTGGTCAGCCTTGTCCTGGTGAGTCTCAGTCTCAACTTCTGCAGCCTTTTCAGTCATGGGCTTACCGAATAGGTTGTCACCTCGGCATGGGACATCGACCAACTTGTCCTGCACCCATGACTCCAGGTCCAATGATTGTAGCCAGGCCTGACGGCGTGCACCGATGCCGGCCGCGGCTACCTGGACCGAAGTCTCGAAGCCATCATAGGTTGCCCGAGAAATAAACTTCGAGCACTCTCGGATCCCTGTCGACAAGGTCTTGAACTCTGCAAGGATTCCTCAGAGAGGCCAGCTGAGAACCCGGCAATCTCCTTTACCAGGTCTCTTAGGTACATACCCATGTACAGATGGGTAAGTCTGAACATGCCAAGATAGCAAAGAGCCCTGGAAGCACTTTCTACCGAGGGCATCCAGGTTCCGGGCCTCCCGGCCGGGGGGCACCAAAGAGTGCATCTTCTGAATCTTGAGGCGGTGCACGGCCGATTCCACAACCATGGAATTGCGCGGTAGCTGTGCCTTTTGGAACCCAGGGCTCTTACGGACTCGATAAATGGAATCAACCTGTTTGCTAAGAACCGGTGCCGAGGCCGGTGCCTCCCACATACGGAAGAGCAGCCGTTCCAGCATCGGAGGAATCGGTACAGTAAAGGCTTCCTTCGGAGGAAAGTCATACTGGAGGGCATCGAGCTCCTCGGCTCGAGGCTCCTCCTCGGCGTCCGTAGGGAATGTGAAAGCCCTGGCCATGTCCCTCACGAAGTCCGAGAACCGGGTATCCTGGGGGGGGGGGGGGGGGAACATTCTCCGAGGCTCAGACTCCGGGAGTACGAAGGGACGCACCGGGTCCGGAAGGTGTCCGGAGAATCCTCGTCCTCCGTCTCCCACGCTGACTCCTCCGAGGAGTCGTCGAGCGGCTCTGGCCGTGTGGGCCTCGGTGCCATCCGCCCCGATGCCGAGGGCACCGGCGTCGATGACCTCGGCCCCGCACGGGAGGTCGAGAGGGACCTTGACCGAGGATCATCTCGAGACTTGATGGACTCGAGAATCAGCTCGGTCTCGGGGTTGACTGAGACGTCGAGGTCCCGGTGATCGGGGCAAATGCACCGGTCAAACCAGCGATCAGCACCCGCTGCTGTTCCATGAAGGCAGCCAAGCTGCTCTCCAAAGCCGTCAGCCTGAGTCCAAGCTCAGGAGACTCAGCAGCCCCCAATTCGGGCCCGACGGATGTCGGTTCTCCCGGAGGAGAGCCCATGAGAACAACAGAACTTACATGACTCGGGGACTCCAGCTCCATGCGAGGTTGTTTGGACAGCCTCTCCAACTCTGAGAGCCCAGGGCAGCGGTCAGGGCTACACGACTTGGCCCTCGAGGACCCAAGGACCTTCACCCTCACAAGCTTCTTCTTCCTTTTGTGCTCCCGGGTAGGAGACCCCCTTTTAGAGGAATCACGACAGCGCTCGGGGTCAGTCTCCCGAGATGTCGAGGCCTCTGACGAAGTCCGGGCCCAGCCGGACGCGGACTCTGAAAAAATTCTTTCACGTTGATGCTGACAGCTCCAAAGTGCCTTTGACGACATTTTGCTGCACGGGCCACAGACCAGCGGGTCATGGTCGGGCCAGAGGCATCGGAAGCAGCAGCCATGTGTGTCGGTGAGAGACATAAGTTTCTTGCACCGATCACATTTTTTGAACCCGCTGGCAGCCATCGGGGGAAAAAGGGCCTCTGCAAGGTCAAAAGACCGGGCTGCCAGTGAAAATAACAAAAAAGGCGCGAACGCTAGTCACGAAGGACAAAAACCGAAAAAAGACATTCCGGACTCGATACCAGTGTACTGAGCCCAGGCGGGAAGGGGAACCGGCATCGAACCGGATAAGAAAAAAACGTAAATCTCAGGAAAAAAAATCTACTTTTCCCGGGTGACACGAACTCATGTCCATTGGGCTCCGCGGAAAAAGAAAGACTGAGCAAGATGGCACCTCTTGTCTCCCACTGGATCGCCCATAATCACTCTATCTCAGATTGTAAGTCTTTTGTTTTAAAAGTAGTAGAGCCACATTGGAGAAGCGGAGATATAGATAAGATCCTTTGTAGATTGGAACAAAGATACATTTATGAAATGAAATCCTTTGAGCCACATGGTCTCAATCAAGATATTAATCTAAATGTTTTCCTGTGAACAACATTCCTCTCTGTGTCTTTTTGTGGAATGTTGGCCCTATTTTTAATCTATGTTAAATAATGGTAGAAACATTCATAGTCTTGTTCCACATTTATCTGCCCTAACCTTCCTTTTTAATATACATATAATTTTAATTTTTAATACATTTTTTGCATAATATAGTTAATTTGAAAAATTTAGAATATTTATATTTGCATTTATGCTTTTACACATATAAAATAAGTACGAAAGAGATTATACACCTTCCTGCACAATATACATTTTTTGGTTTCTTTCTTTTGTCTTTTATTTCTAATTGCAGTGCCTTAGCAAAGGTTGCTTTAAATGTCCATCAGTATTCTTGCTTTTAACTTCTGGAGACTGGATGTAGATGTTCTCACATTTGACTTTCTTTTCTTTGTTCTCTTTGTACACAATTTATTTTCTTTATTATATCATCATTATTCACACTGTTTGTCCTTTATTTTTATCCCCCTCCATTTACAGTTTTCCTTTCTTTTATCAAAAGAGGATCATGGGATGCATAATTTAAGCAAATCTGTCATCCTTGACACATCTGCTTTTATACTACTCTTTTCAAGCACTCACCATGTTGTTTTTATTACCTTTTTATTACTCTTTTCTCGCTCCTTAAAGAAGTTTGAGTGCAGTTTCACTATTTATTGTAGTATGTACGTCTTTAGGTCGCTCCAGTGACGTCAATATATGCAAATCATCCTCTTACTTTAGGCGCGAGAAATCGGGCGTCCTCCTACGGTTGGAGTGCTTTATTCTGCTTCAATCACGCTGGTAAGTTCCTCTATCATTTAGGCTATGTTTACCATCCCTTTCAAAGTGTGATTTTCATGACTTTTATTTTCAGTGCCCTGTCAAATCTGGCTCGTTCATCCATTCAATTACAGTGTCAGATTTGCTCCCCCTTTTTACTTGCAGCATTTAAACTTGCTGAAACAGTTGTCAAGCTCTTTTGCAGTCTCCTTCATTCTTTAGTGATTTATAGATCCTGGTCTGGTTTTATTGTTCCGTACTGCTCGGTTAGTTTCCTTCATTCTTGGCTTCTTAACACAAAGTAAAATGTTTATGCCACATCTTTTAAGTTCATAACGTGTTTCTATTATTATTCTCTTACATATTATCCCTCTTCATTGTTTTAACCCTCCCCCTTTTTAAAATAACACGCTATGTTTTAAATATTTGTTTCAGTAATTTATTTATCACGTTTTTACCTACTTATTTGGTTCTAAGTACTTTTAGTTTTTTCTGCCAATTCTCATTTCTTCCATATAAAACTTTTTACGTTTCTGTCAAACTCTTTTACATTTTTTTTAATTATCAATTTTTGATTTTTCTTATTTTTTGATTCAATGACTTTCAGTTCCTTTCACAGTTTTCAACACTATAAAGTAACATGAATTAACAAACTGTCTTCTGGTTAGACTCATTGGTTTGTGTGCATGTCCCTTTAATGTTTATTTATATATTTATATTTATATATTTTTTACATATTGTTCAATTTATCATATGTTTTTGTTTCTTACAATTTAGTTTTTACCCACAAGGTTTTGAAGTTGCTTACATATGTCAATTTATGGTGCTTAACATCTGCACTTTCCAAGTATTACTGTGCCTTCTCCTCCTCTATCTTTAATGATGTACTTTTGTTTTCTTTTTTGATATTACAATTGTTTTATAAAAGCGTCTGTCCTTACTTCATATTTTGATATTCTTTTATATATATTTTTATCGATTATTATCTTGTGTAAATTATGAATACTTTTTATGTATTTATATTATATTTACATGTTTTTATTATGTAAATTTCTTGCCATTAGTCCTTCATTTATTTTGCATTGTTTGCAGTTCCATGCCCCCTGATGAAGGCATAGCCGAAACGCATCGGGGCTTTTAAATTGAATAAAGCACTTGTGACCTCCATACCTTTGCTCGTTTGTGTTTGCTTTAGGCCATATATGGTCCTCAACAATGCAATTCTCTATCTGACCTCCCAGTGCTTTGCTACCCCATAGATAGTCAATTCTAGAAAATGAATCATGAACCCAGAAATGTATAGTCTCGTTCACCTGGGTGGTTTACCTGCCACAAGTCTTCCAACTCATGTAATTTGGCCCTTGCCCAGAGACGTCTATGGCCTGGAATGTAAATGTGTCCTCGGGGGTTCGTCGAATCCGTCCTCGAATCAATAGCTAAAGTCCCCTCCCAGAATTATGAGCCCTACACAACAAATCCGGCCATCACCTGAGCCAAATTATCATTTTTGCCTTAGGGAGGCGGGAAGAGTGGCCTAGTGGTTGGGGCAAGGTACCCACAGGCCGGAAGGTCGGTGGTTCAAATCCCACTAGAGGACAGCAACCTTGGGCCAGAAGGACTGGGGTTTCTAGTCCCACAGGTGCTCCTTATGGTCTTGGGAAAGCCACTTAACCCTCTATTGCCCATGTTCCCTGTTATTAGTGTATGTGTCTCATATCCCCTCGTGTTAAATGTATCCTTCAACCGCTTTGACCCGGTGAAAAGCGGGATATAAATGCAGCTAAATAAATTAAATAAATAAATAAATATTTGGTGCGTAAATTCTTCCCAAAGTATATTTCTGGGCCCCAATTTCCCCCTTTAACAGTAAATATCTTCCCTTCCGGTATCAGCAGGCATCAAGTTCCTTGAAGAGGACCCATGTGTCTATCAGAGCCGCCATCCCACCTGTTTTTCTTTTTAATTTTATTAGATTCAAACCATCGCTGCCCAAAACGCCTGTGAGAGGTGGTGTTCATTTACCCCAACCAAATGGGTCTCTTATAGAAACATTATCTGGCCTTGCAGCCTAACAATTTCTTTAAAGAGCATCTGGCGCTTGTTTGGAGAGTTCAGCCTGCGGATGTTACCCACACTGATCCCATGGTAGATCCTGTAAACCTCTCCTACTCCACTCCCTCTCCACCCCTCCTACCTGTCCAAACTCCCTCATGCTGCCCCCCACCCTCAAGCCATTCGCCACTACCTCCTATGGTTCCAGAACAGCCAGCCCCATCCCGGCTCTTTCCATTTGCTGATATAGCCTCTCACTCACACCCCTCTCTTTTAAACTGTCATAATTATCCATTACCCCCTACAAACCCACCAATATCCATTCATCCCATTGTTAGTGACAAAGCCCACATAATCCTTTCAATACAAGCGTACACTCATTCTCATAGTGGTCTTTATGATCAGGCTGGATGGTCGGAGTCCTTCACACTCCATTCTTCATGACACCACAGACATTTGTCACCTTGTTTCACACACTCCCAGCATGGTTTTGCAGGGTTTGACTTATTTTGTTCAGGCGTTGATGTCGGGAGATCTGCCCATCCTGCATCCTTAAGTAGATTTAATGCTTCGGCCAGTTTACTCACTCTAACTGGGCGACCATCCAAGGAAAACTGGAGTCCACATGGAAAAGTCCACGTGTAGCATACATTACTCTGTTGCAACCGCTGTGCTATAGAATGGAATTCCCTCCACTTCCGGATAGTTATGGCTGACAAATCTCCATAGATTTTCACTGTGGCATTCTCTCATACAACTTTTCCCACTTTTCGGGCAGATCACAGAATTCTCCTTCGAGCAAATTCATGCATACAGACCAGAATGTCTCGGGGCCTGCCCTCCTGTGGCGCACCTAGTGTGCGGTGGGCCCGATTGATTTTATAGTTCAGTGGCCCCTATTCTACTTGGGCTTGCTGGACCACCACCTTAAAAAGTTTTACTGCAGTAGCAAGGCAGTTTTCTGCCACCCTAGACTCAGGCAGTCCTCAAATGTGCAAATTTGATGTCCTTGAGCGGTTCTCCAAATCTTCAATTTTTGTAAGCATGGCTTCTTGCTCCTCATTCAACACTGAACTGCGCTGATAGGCCTGCCACTACCTCACCCTGCTCGTCAACTCTTGGCTCAGCATCTTCCACCCGCTGGCCCAAATAACGAAAATCTGAACGGATGTCAGTAATACAGGTTTGAAAGTCTTGTTGTAATGTGCTAATATCTCCTTTCAATTCCATAACCATCTGGCGCATCTCTGCCCGAAATGCTGCAATATCCTCTGCCACGCCCAGACCACTCATGCTGTCCATCCGTTTTACTCACTGTCGTCACACTGGACCCCGCTATTTTCTGCTTCCCTGCTAGGCCTGCTTCTCCGCTCCTGTAGACAAGGTTCTTCTTCAAGTCTTCCACCATTTTGTTTTAGCCTTTCATCATCCATCTGTTCATTCTGGCTCGGCGGAAGGTAGTACACCCCCAATGCCACTGCCTTACCCTTTTTATTTCTATCCATAGTGATTCTACAATGTATTTTGTTTCCTGGAAAACTTTTAACCTGTTTGACTCCATGCCCTCTCTAACATGTAGTACAACCACTCCATAAATTTGATCTACCCTATCACTGTGATATAATTTGTACCCACATATCAGTGTCCCATTGGTTTATTTATTTATCTATTAGCAAGGCTTGATATACCACCCATACTGAAGTGTCAGAGCGGTGTACAAAAAAAAAACATAGTGACTACTAGAAAATAAAAGGAGGAAAGGAACGCAGTAGTGAGAATGAGAAGACGACAGAAAAGGAGCAAACACAAACAGGCTAAACTGCTGAGAGGATGGAAGGGATAGGGGAAGGGGGGAAAATAGAGGCAGTGTATAGCATCAAGACCATCATGTGGCAACAGGGAGATAAAACCTATCTTTTTTCCCAGGCCTTTGAAGTAATGCTTTAAAATGAAGAAAAGAGGGTTAGGTGCAGAGAGTGTGTGGGAGAGAATTCCATAGGGCAGGGCTTAGAAAGAAGAATGCAGAGTGACGAGTGAGTTTGAGTTGTCCTCCTTCCACCAGGTCTCCTAAGGTGAAATTAGACTTACCTGCTAATTGTTGTTCCTTGCGGAACTCCAGTCTGGTCCCGAAACCTCTGGGTTTTGCTCCTCCTCCAGTAGCCTGGAGACTGAGAACGTCACTCTTGTGATGTCACTGGTACATAAGCTCTGGAACCGCCTTCTTCCACCAGTAATCCTATTGACAAAGCAGACTCACCGGAGCAACAATTAAGCAGTAAGTACTACCAACAAAAAAACAAACTAACTCACTAAACTGTGTGTAATGCCACAAACAACCACACACATTGCCCCAGAACTGTTCCATAAGTGCCTAGGCCCGTTCTCCCCCCTTATGGAAATCTGGAATCTACTGTAACTCACAGAACGCCTATGTTGAGGAGAAGACTTACTTCGACCTCTCTTGAACGTGTCGCCTACCTGTAATTTCCTTATGCTTCAGGCGCATGACCACTGCAACCCCCTGGGCGGGATACGGGACCAGACTGGAGTTCCGCAAGGAACAACAATTAGCAGGTAAGTCTAATTTCACCTTCCTTAGCGTCCCTCCAGTCTGTTCCCGAAACCTCTGGGGATGTAACAGAGCAGTGAAAATTCAATGGGTGGGACCCTGTAGACCTGCCTGAAGCATCGCCGATCCAAAACAGGTTTCCCTTTCCGCCTGGACATCCAAACGGTAATGTTTGACAAAGGAATGCAGAGACGACCAGGTTGCTGCCTTACAAATCTCCACTGCCGGCACCAAACTGCACTGCTCCCAAGACGCCGCCTGCCCCCTAGTAGAATGAGCTCTCAACCCTTTCGGCACTTGCTTGCCCTTAAGAAGATATGCCGACTCGATCGCTTCCTTCACCCAACGGGCGACAGAAGCCTTAGATGCTGCTTCTCCTTTTCTTGCACCCGCAAAAAGCACAAAGAGCCTATCCGACCTCCGGAAAGGGGCTGTCCTATGCAAATTGTGCTGTAAGGCTCTCCGGACATCCAAGCACTGTAAGCGCCTCACGGAAGAGCTGTCCGCGTTAGACCCGAAAAGTGGCAAAGAAACTACTTGATTCATATGAAAAACCGAGACCACCTTTGGCAAAAACGACGGCACTGGCCTCAGAACCACCTTAGACTCACCAAAAGACAGAAAAGGTTTCCTACAGGACAGTGCTTTCAACTCGGAAATTCTCCATGCTGACGCAATAGCCACCAAGAACACCACCTTAAGTGTAAGATCCTTAAGCGACGTCCTCGCCAGCGGCTCAAAGGGCTCACGCGCCAGCGCTTCCAATACTAGTGGCAGATCCCACGACGGCACCACCGGTCTCCTGGGAGGCCACAAGAGAGTCACTGCCCTTAAAAATCGCTTAATATCCGGATGAACGCCCAAGGCCACCCCTTGCACCTTTCCCCTATAATAGGACAGGGCCGCTAACTGTACCCTTAGGGACGAGGCCACTAAGCCTTTCTGAAAACCATCCTGCAGGAAAGAAAGAACCTGCGAGATCGAAACTTTCAATGCCGCCAGCTGTCGCTCCTCACACCAAGCCTCAAATACTCGCCAAACTCGGATATAGGCTAAGGAGGTCGACTGACGATGAGCTCTCAGCAAGGTGGAAATAACCGCCGCCGAATATCCCTTTGCTGTCAACCTTGCCCTCTCAAGAGCCAAGCCGTAAGCAAGAACCGATCCACGCGAGGCATGACCAGCAGCCCTTGAGAGAAGGTCCTTCCGCCAAGGAAGGTGCCATGGCTTCCTGATCAAGAGTCTCATCAGGTCTGCATACCATGGCCTTCTTGACCAATCCGGCGTGATCAATATTACTCATCCCGGGTGATGCTCTATGCGCTGCACCACCCGCCCTATCAAAACCCAGGGCGGAAACACGTACAGAAGATGATCCTCCGGCCAGGCCTGAATAAGAGCATCCAGGCCTTCCAACATTCTCTCCCTTCTTCTGCTGAAGAAGCGAGCGACCTGTGCCGACTGAAAGGACGCCATCAGATCCATCACCGGCGTTTCCCAACGGCGCACCAGCATCGCAAACACTTCCGGGTGAAGAACCCACTCTCCTGGGTCTACTCTTACGTGACTTAAGAAGTCGGCTTCCACATTGTCCACTCCCGCTACATGTGCTGCTGACAGCGCCAGAAGATTCTCCTCAGCCCACACGAACAAATCCTCGGCCTCTGCTTCGAGCGCAACACTGCTGGTGCCCCCTTGATGATTGATATACACTAACGTGGTTGCACTGTTGGAAAACACCCAAATGACTTTCCCCTTGAGAGAAGGCTGCAGGACTTGCAGCGCCCTTGCCACCGCTCTCAACTCCAGTCTGCTGATAGGCCATCCCTGCTCCAGCTCCGCCCATTGCCCCTGCGCGAATCTGCCTTGACAGTGAGCCCCCCAGCCGCTGAGACTGGCACCCGTCATCAGCGCCACACACGCTGGGGCCTCCAAGGGCATTCCTCTTTCCAGACATCCTGGTCACAACCACCAGCGCAGAGCCAGACGCGTCTCCGGAAGGCAGGGCAGCCGCTGTGCCAACGGATCCTTTTGGTGGGACCACCTCCGCAACAATGCTCTCTGCAACGGTCTCATGTGCGCTCGCGCCCACAGAACCAACTGGAGCGTCGCCGCCATGGTCCCTAGCAGCTGCAGATAACTCCACGCCATGGGAGATGGCTTCTTGAGAAACTCCTGGACCATCTTCTGAAGCCATTGCGCTCACTGCTGTGGCAGAAAATTTTTTCCTAAGCTCGTATCGAAGCGCGCTCCCAGGTAGTCCAGGTGCTGTGATGGAGACAACTTACTCTTGGACATGTTGACCACCCAACCGAGACTCTGTAGAAAGGCTACCACCTTGGCCATGGCCACTTCGCTTTCTGCTCTCGACTTCACTTGGATCAACCAATCGTCTAGATAAGGGTGCACTAGCACATCCTCCTTTCGCAGAGCCGCTGCCAGCACCACCATCACCTTGGTGAATGTTCGCGGCACCGTTGCCAGTACGAAGAGTAGCGCTTGGAATTGAAAATGCCCCATAGGCACTGCAAATCTGAGAAACCTTTGATGCTCTCGCCGAATCGGAACGTGCAGATATGCCTCCGACAAGTCCAGGGACGTAAGGAATTCTTTCTGCACCGCCACGATTACTGACCGCAAGGTTTCCATCCGAAAATGGGACACAGACAGCGATTTACCCTTTTTAGGTCTAAAATAGGCTGAAAAGTACCCTCCTTCTTCGGCACTATGAAATATATGGAGCATCAACCGCTGCCGCATTGGTCGGAAGGAACCGGCACTATTGCCTTGAGGGCTAATAGCCTTCGCACCGTGTCGTGCACCGCTACACGCTTGAGACTCGCTCCGCACGGCAACTGAATAAAAGAATCTGTCACTGGCTTTTGAAACTCCAACGCATAGCCCTCTCAAATCACCTCCAGCACCCACTGATCTGACGTGATCTGGACCCAGGCAGGGTAAAATTTCCGCAACCGACCCCCAACGGGAACCAGCCCCACCTGGGCCCCCTCGGCTTCATTGTGACTTCCTAGAACCTGAGGTAGAGGAGGAGGAAGCCGCAAATCCCCTACCAGCTCCTCGAAACCCCCGAAACCCCTGGTTTCTATAGGGAAAATGCCCTCGCTGAGATTGTCCAAATCTGTGGGAACAAAAGCGCCGAAATTCCCTTTGTTGCCCCTTAGGCCCGGGAGCCGAACACCCTTGCTTCTGCTTGTCCTCGGGCAACCTGCCGCCCTTAGACCCCCCCAAATCCTTAACCAACTTATCCAACTCTTCTCCAAACAATAGCTTCCCCCTAAAGGGGAGCTTGCTTAATCTTGCTTTGGAAGAGTCATCCGCCGCCCAGTTACGTAGCCAAAGATACCGCCGAGCCGCAATAGCCGACGCCATACTCTTAGACAGACCCCGGATCAGGTCGTAATGAATATCAGCTAGATAGGCCGCCCCTGACTCCAATCTGGTGGCTTCTGCCGTAGTCTCCTCGGTCTGGTCTGCCTGAATACGCTGTACCCATCGCAGACAGGCTCTCGCTACCCAAGCCCCACAAATAGACGCTTGCATAGAGAGCGCATTGACATAAAAAACCTGTTTCAACAATGCTTCCAATCTACGGTCCTGGGCTTCCTTAAGGGCCGCACTACCTTCCACTGGAAGGGTAGTCTTTTTAGTAACTGCCGAAACCGCGGCATCCACTCTGGGAGACAAACAACTCGTGGTCCTGGTCTGTCAGTGGATAGAGACGTGCCATAACTCTAGACCCCTTTAGGGCGGACTCCAGCAAGTCCCATTCTTCCTGAATCATCTCGTTAATCACCCTGTGTACCGGGAAAGCTCTCTGAGTCTTTCGAAATGCCTGCAACAACAGGTCCTCCAGGGAAGAATCCTCCGTCGGACCCCCTGAAGGCATATTTAGCGCCTTTAGTGTTTCCGAGATAAGCGCCGGTAACTCTTCTCTCCGAAACACGCGCACGACTCTGGCTTGATCCTCCTGCCCACAATCTCGCCGTCCTCAAGGTCCTCATCCAAGTCCAGATCTTGCTCCTCCGAATGGAGACCTTCTGAAACCACCGACTGCTCCGACCGATCCCTGTCGGCCCTGGCCTTTTTCGCCGCTATTCCTGTCGTCGCCCCCCCCCCGTATCTAACAGGGTCCCCGGGCGCTTCAGACCAGTAATCATCTCTGTAGCCCCGGGGGATGGCTGACCGGAATGACCGCTAAAAGCCTGCTGGATCAGCGCCACGAAATCCGGTGAAATAATCGCTGCTAAACCCCCTGGCAACATGGTCTGCAGGCAGGGAGGGTCGGGAGCCGATGAAGTACCTGGAATGGGCTCCAGGGATGGGAGGCTTGGGGAGCCTAGCTGCTGAAGGGTCAAGGGGGAGCTCCCCTGAGTGCCCTCTACTCCCTCTGTGACCGGCTCCAGAACTGCAGCCTCCCGACTGCAGCCCTTACAGACCCCCGCTTCTGAAAATGTGCCTCTTTTTGCCCCACAGAACAAACACTGCGGCCTAGGCATCTTGCCCCCGGAGAAGTGACCTACCACCTCCCTGAACTCACTGATCCTGAAATTCAGGCACTAGCCGTCCAATGTACCGCCTTTCTATGCTTCTATTTATTAATTTTTTTTTCTTCAAATTAAACACTCCCCGTGCCTCTGAGCTCCTTCCCCAGCCAGGCACCAGACCCCCAAGCTGAAAACGAGGGTGCCCAACTCCTCTCACGGCCGAGCAAAAACTGAAAAATTAAGCCAGCGTTTTCCCACGCTTCCGCCACGTGGCTTGGCCTGTCCCGCTGAAGCCGTGGCTCAGCGCACTGCCGTTACTGTGTCTTGCTGCCTTCCCCGAACACCAGGGTCCCCCCTTACCTGCTGACAATGAAAATGCAGCACCATTCTCCCTGCACGGGCTCCACCGCAGCGCAGGAGCCCCCCGAGCCGAAGTCCTGTGTGTCGCACCTGACAGCGGTAGGCAAAGAAACACTGTGCTGCTTCTCAACCTGCCTTGCCGACGGCCCCAATAGCGATAGCAGGCACTGCTTCTGCACACTACGGGGCCCGGCTGAACTCTGTGGTCTCCTCTCTAGTGAAGGTCCAAACGGAGTCTTCCCCCCTTACAACAGCCTCCACCGGAAAGGGGGGGGGGGAGGAAGGGCTCCAGCACCAACGGCCCAGTGAGATTGAGGCCACCAAATAATAAAGTACTACTGCTTTTTTTTTTTTCCCCAATCAGACTTAATCAAAATTAAGCAAATCAACTCAAACCAAAATCCAAATGCCTTAACTATCCTAACTCTCCTTAATTGCTCCTCTAGTGAGCCCCGCACTGCTAGGCTCACCAGTCCTCCAGCTGCTTGAAGACTGAGGTAACTGGTGGAAGGCGGCGGTTCCGGAGCTTATGTACCAGTGACATCACAAGAGTGACGTTCTCAGTCTCCAAGCTGCTGGAGGAGGAGCAAAACCCAGACGTTTCGGGACCAGACTGGAGGGACGCTAAGGAAATGCCAATTATATCTAACAATTTATACCTTTTCCTTTGTTAGTAATTTAGAAGGTTTAACTCATATCTCGATATTAGGGTCTCTAAGACGCACAAAAGTGTGATTTTGTTTTGCTTGGTTTTCTTTGTTTTTTTTTCTGTCAAGTGCTTCCTTTTCCTGATTTTGTGATAAATTTTGTGTTGATTTGAAAATCTAATAAAACTTGAAAAAAAAGATTGGAAATTCAATATTAAATGCATCAATAAACTAAACTAAACTAGATAGACTTACAATGGAGAACCCAAAGCCCTGGAGAGTTTAGAGAGGGAGGTCAAGTATGAATTTTTAGCAGGGAAATGGAACAGAGACTACCTTTGTTTCCTCCCTCCCCTCATTAAAATGTACTTTTATTTCTTATATGTATTTTTATTTTTTGTCTGTCTTATTAATGGACTGCAAACCGCTTTGGTGTCACTGGCAAAGAGCGGTATAGCAAATACAAATATAACCTTTCATTTAAAGCAATATATTCTAACTCTTAAGACTCCTAGCATTTGCATACAGGTATTTAAAAGGTGATATTTTGTTTTTATTAATCTAGTTATCAGTTGACGGGGCAATTTGGAATCTTTCAATTTGTCTGCTCTTTAAAGATCTTTCCCAAAGAACAAGCTGCCCTTAAAAGGGAGCTTGTTTGGCCATAGCTTGGGTACGGCATCAGTAAACCAATTCCAGAGCCAGAGACACCTTCCGGCCACCACAGCTGCCGCCATGGACTTAGAAGTCCTCATCAAGATGTACAGGGCCATCCATCACAAACACTCCAAACTCCAATCTCACTACCTCCGGGTTGTCCAGTAATTGTTGGATCCAGTAAATAACTCCTAAATTGAGAGGAGCAACCTGCATGGCGTGGCATGTACAACTCTATATGGACCATGCTGGTCTTTATCTGTTGTCACTTACTATGTTACTAAGAGCTCAGACTACCATACCCACACAAAGCGCTGCCCGAGTACCCAAAGCCGAAGCCGGCATTCTGAGAAGACTCTTTCAGCACAGCACTACCAACCACCGGAATAATCATGTGCTTCGCCACCACAGTGACCAGATACAACAGAGCCAGGGCCTTAGTACCCCTGAGTCCCAGTTTCAGTGTCTCCCACTGAGAGAACACAAATTTTCAAGGTCTCAGGGAGAGGAAAGAAGGGGGGACATCAATCTCTCTAGGATAGGGTCCATTTATGAAACCTCCACCAGAAGAGTCTCCATAAATGTACAGAGCAATCATGGTGTCCTGAATAAGGGTGGAAAGGGTGAAAGAGATCATTGACGAATCTTCTCCCGCCATCTGGCAAAGCTTTCCTTCCTCTGTTGACTCATCTGCTGTAGATAGATCTTCCTTTTCTTTCCAATCTCCCCCCAAAGTGAACAGGACTGAACTGGGTTATCAAAGGAACAGATGGGTGAAAATGAAGGGTGGGGGTGCATAACTCTTGCCACTAGAGGGCCCCTGAGTCCCCCATAGGGGAAGTCAGGGTCTCAGACCTTACTGAGCAAGGCTGCCATGTGTTTTGTCTTGATTAGATTGTAAGCTCTGATGAGCAGGGATTGTGTCGTACATCTATATGTACAGTGCTGCATACGCCTTGTAGCGCTATACAAATGATCAGTAGTAGTAGGCTGAAAACAGTTGTCAAGTTGTTTTTCAACTGGCTTTGAGAAGCAGCTCCTGAACAGGTACTGCAGGACCCTCAGGAGCTGGCCGGCTTGAGACTGAAGCTGCCTCTCCCTTCAGCTGGGATTATGCAACCATCCAAGATGACCACTATCCCTGTTGGCAGGAAAATTATGGGAGACATGGTAGAGACAACAAAATCAGTTTAAGCAGCATTGGACCCCGGACTCCCTAATGGAAGGAGGGGAGTTTCCAACACTGCCAAAAATATAAGCCCCGAGGCTTCTCCATCACACTCTAGTAAAAACAGCCAGCTGCACCCTCAGTGCACCTGGTATCATGGTAGAGCTCAAATGTGGTTAAAGAAAAAAACCCAATCTAACGGCAAAGAAAGCCACCAGCAAAAAATTAACCCTGGATCAGTAAGGGAATCTCTGCACTTGTCAGGCTGGCCAGAGAAACCCAGGAAGGACCTCACCAACTATTCGCACAGGCCTGAGAAAGCCTAGCTGCCTGAAATGAGTGTTTTTTTTAAAGCTGCTTTATTCAAGCAGCAAAGATAAAGAGCCAAAGAAAGAAATAGGGAAAAGTATGCAGAAATGTGACAGTGATGGGAGAAAGCAGGGCCAGGGCAGATCCATCAAGCATCCCAAGTAGTCCTCCTTTCCACTCTCTGGCCCACCTATGCTAGAAGCAGTCGGTAACAGTGCTGGACACAGGGCCACTGTTGGCTTGAGACGACAATTGAAAAATGGATGTCCACTCAAATATCAACCAGAGAGTAAAAAATGAACTCTATGGCACTGATCTTAACGGTGTAAACTCGGAGTGAAACGTGTGTGAGATACCGAAGGATGACTTTGAGACAAGAGCTGAGAGACAAGCAGAACATTAAGTTAAGAAAACTTCATGAGAGCAAAATGAGGTTTAGCTATCTTTTTTCAAATAATTTTTTACATCAGGATTGAAGGACAGTGGGATAAACCTGAGAGACAAGTAGAATATTAAATTTCAGGGGGAGGTCATTGATGCGAATAGGCACTTTAACTTAACGAATTTACACCGTTAAGATCAGTGCCATAGAGTCCGAGACCTCCTCGGTAGTAGTAGAAAGGTAACTACAATTGTGGTTGCGAGTAAGTACATTCATAAATTTAAGGAGTTCATTTTTTACTCTCCGGTTGATATTTGAGTGGACATCCATTTTTCATTTGACATCAAACCCACACAGGAAATAAGACCACATATAGTTGTTTAAGGAGACAATTGGCACACCCAAACTATGAGCAAACACTGGGCCAAGGTCTCAAATACACAGGCCACAAGACCATGATGTGGGTGTAGAGGAAGACAAGCCTATCTACATTGCTGCACCAGTCCACACACCTTACCACCTGCTGGAAGCAGACAATACTGGCTTCTCTCAGTGTTGCATCAGCATATATAAGTGGCATCACTGAAACTTGCTCTGGTCTGCCTCCACTTGTTGGCTGGGGAGCATAACATACTTGTATAGACTGGACTAGCCAGAAAAGGAAATTCTGACTTTAAAAACCTGTATGTCATATACAATATTACAGAAGTACACATCTTTTAGCAATTTACTGCCAGGTATCTACTTTTGAAACTACTTTAAGCTGCTTCAATATAATACCTCTGAACTCTTATCAGAACTGACCTGATTGATTTCACGTCATCAAGTGATACCGGCTACATGGCAGAAACCAATCAATATATATAAACCTTGCCAATAAGGTTGTCTCTAGAGGTTCAAGGGAATTGTAGAGGACACTGTTTAACAAAACTAGGAAAGATAAGCACTTAAAGATGTAACCGGTGCAATATTAAAATTAAAGTCTGTAATATATACTTCATAAATACTGCACAGTATATAAAGGATATAGCCTCTTAATGGAAAACCATTCAACCTAGTATCAGATTATATGAAGCCTCTAGGAAAGCACAGTTACTTACCTGTAACAGGTGATCTCTGGGAACAGCAGGAATAAGTCTTCACATATGGGTATCATCGGTACCGACGGAGCCTGCGCGGGAACGCTCCCCAGCGTCCAAAAGGAAAGCTTTTGGGAGCATCCCACAGCGCCTGCGCGCTGCCTTCCTGCCTTTCCCAACCGCCTCTCTCCAGTTCGAGTTTTAAAGCTGAGACAAAGAGAGAGAGGAAAGGAAAGATAGATAGAGAGATACAACTCCTAGGGGAGGTGGGTGGGTTGTGAAGACTTATTCCTGCTGTTCCCAGAGATCACCTGTTACAGGTAAGTAACTGTGCTATCTCCAGGAGCAAGCAGGAATGAGTCTTCACATATGGGGACTCCCCAGCTAGAGATGCCTGGGAGATCACCCAGATTGTGAGTCCCTGGGAAGGGCTCCATCTCCACCCATGAATCTCAGGCATCCAGTCAGGGATGGAGGGTAGGAGTTGATTAGGTATGGAACAGGTGTTTGAGAACAGCCTGACCAAACAAGGCATCCCGGCGGGAGTCCTTGTCCAAGCAGTAATGGGCTGTGAAGGTATGAACCGATGCCCAGGTGGCTGCTCGACAGATTTGGTCGATGGACACAGAGTTTAGATGAGCCATAGAGGTTGTCATGGCCCTCACATTGTGAGCTGTGACATGGCCCTCCAGAGAAAGGTTCTTACTCTGGTAGGCGAAGGAAATACACTGAGCAATCCAATTGGACAGAGTTCTCTTAGAGACTGGAAGTCCTAAATGAGAAGGATCAAAAGCAACAAAAAATTGAGAGGACTTTCTATGTTGCTGTGTCCTTTGTAAGTAGAAAGGAAGTGCTCTTTTACAATCCAGGGTATGAAGATTCCTCTCTGCACTTGATGCATGAGGTCCTGGAAAAAGACAGGTAAATACACCTCCTGGTTCAGATGAAAAGGTGAGACCACTTTAGGCATAGTGTGGATTAGTTCTGAGGACTACCTTGTCATGATGGAACCTTGTATAAGGAGGATTAGCCACTAAAGCTTGCAACTCACTGATACGGCGAGCTGAGGTGACTGCAATGAGAAAAATAACCTTCCAGGAAAGGAATTTCAAGGAGGTAGTGGCTAAGGGTTCAAAGAGTGGCTTCATAAGCTGGCCAAGAACCAGATTTAAGTCCCATGCTACTGGAGGTGGTCTAATGGGAGGTTTAGTCAAAAGAAGGCCTCTCATGAATCTTGCTATAAGAGGATGAAAGGAAATAGGTTGTCCACTGAGAGGCTTAAGGGATGCTGCAATAGCACTCAAATGGACTCTGATTGAATTTGTTTTAAGGCCTGCATGGGATAAATGCAGCAAATAGTCTAGTAAAGAATTCAAAGGTATTGCAAGAGGGTTGAGACCCTTCTCTGCACACCAAATGGAAAACCTTTTCCATTTAAAAGCATAGGAACTTCTGGTGGAAGGCTTTCTGGAAGCATGAAGGATATCCTTCACTTGCTGAGAAAGGTGTAAATCCTGAAGGTCTAGGGATTCAGCAACCAGGCCCTGAGATGAAGAGACTGAGGATTTGGGTGCCACAAGGTTCCCTCCTCCTGGGAGAGGAGATCTGGAGCAGACCCCAGGTCTAGGGAGGGAGCTTGAGAGAGATGCAGAAGTAGAGGGTACCACACTTGGCGTGGCCAAAGTGGTGCTATGAGGATCATAGACCCCTTGGTCTCTCTGAAGCTTGAACAGAGTCTTGGGGATGAGGGGAATTGGTGGAAAGGCATAGAGGAAGTCTTGCCCCCAATGAAGGAGGAAGGCATCCCTGGCCTGAACTCCCTGACATGGAATCCTGGAACAAAACCGGGGAAGTTTGGCATTCCACGGACTTGCAAACAGGGCTATGTCTGGGGTACCCCAAATCCGAAAAATCCTGGCTATCTGGTCCCCATGGAGGGACCATTCGTGCGGAAGCAGAACTTGACTGAGTCTGTCTGCCCAAGAGTTTTGAACCCCTGGAAGATACACTGCCATGAGATGGATTTGATGCTCTCTGGCGAAGGCCCACAATCTCAGAGCTTCGTTGCAAAGCGACAGAGAGCCAGTCCCTCCCTGCTTGTTCACGTAGAACATGGCTACCTGGTTGTCCGTGTGGATGAGGACTGTCTTGTAGCTGAGCAGGATGTGGAAGACTCTGAGAGCCAGAAAGATTGCTCTGAGCTCTAAGAGGTTGATATGTAGAGATGTCTCCTGTGAAGACCAGATGCCCTGGGTCGAGAGATCTTGTAGATGAGCTCCCCAACCCTTTGGAGAGGCATCTGTTGTAAGGGTTGCTTGGGGTAACACCTGTTGAAAGGGGGACCCCAGCAACAGATTTTGAGTGGACTTCCACCAGTGGAGGGACCAAAAGAGGCGACTGGAGGTTGCTATTTTGTCTGACAGGCAACCTGATGCCTGGGTCCATTGGGTGGATAGGGTCCACTGAGCTGCCCTCATGTGAAGGCGAGCATAAGGAACCACATGCACCGTGGATGTCACGTGGCCTAAGAGTTGCAACATCTCTCGAGCAGTTAAATGGGATTTTAACTGAATCTGGGAGGCTAACTGCACCAAGCGTAGGCAACGGGCCTGGGGAAGATAGGCCCTTGCAGTTGTGGTATCCAGTAAGGCCCCTATGAACTCTAGAGACTGAGTAGGGGTGAGATGGGATTTTGGAATGTTGATTACCAGTCCCAGATACTGAAGAACAC
Source organism: Ichthyophis bannanicus (assembly GCA_033557465.1). NCBI lineage: Eukaryota > Metazoa > Chordata > Amphibia > Gymnophiona > Ichthyophiidae > Ichthyophis > Ichthyophis bannanicus. The sequence continues at coordinate 381,974,421 of CM066038.1, forward strand.
GCTTTGTGCAGGCCAGGGAAGCCTGGGCCTCTGACTGGGATGGAGCTCGGATGAGCCAGTCGTCCAGATATGGGAATACGAATATTCCTAGAGTGCGCAGAAATGCAGCTACTACTGCCATGCATTTTGTGAACACTCTTGAAGCAGAGGCCAGACCGAAAGGAAGCACTTTGTATTGGTAGTGCTTTCCTTGGTAAAGGAACCAAAGGAACCTTCTGTGTGTTGGATGGATGAGGACATGGGTGTACGCATCCTTGAGATCTAGAGAACAAAGCCAGTCTTGACTCTGGAGGTATGGAAGGAGAGTTCCGAGAGAAGTCATCTTGAATTTCTCCTTGCATAGAAACTTGTCAACTCTCTGAGATCTAATATGGGTCTGTAGCCTCCCGTTTTCTTTGGGATGAGAAAATAAGGGGAGTAGAACCCCTTCAATTGGTACTTCTTCAATTGCCCCTTGGGCAAGAAGGGTAGCAATCTCTTGACCAAGAAGGTTGAGGAGAGATGTTGGAGAACTGAACTGTTTCACCATGGTGTGAGGGGGAAGGTTTAAGAAATGAAGCTTGTACCCATCCCGTATGATGGAGAGGGTCCATTGCTCTGCTGTGATTTGTTCCCATCTGGGAGCAAAGTGAGCTAACCTTCCTGGGATGGTGAGAGGCTCTGGATGTTCTAGAGCCAGAAAGGCTAAGTTCCCTAGTGGAAAGTCAAAGACCCTGAGGAGGCTGAGGCTGTTGGGCCGTAGCAGTCCTCGCAGCCTGAGGCTTGGTCTGTTTTGGTTTGTTGCTGTCTCTTTGTAGCAAAACGACCTTGAGAAGAGGCCTGACCATAACCAGAAGAAAATTTCCCTTTTTTTGGGAAAGATCCTTTTTTGAACAACCTCTTTTTAAAAGGAGCAGTAGTAGACTTTGAACGTTTATCTAAAGCAGAATTTTCAGCATCCATCTGGTTGGCCTTTGCCTGCCAATCTTTGCCAAACAGGTTTTCCCCTGTACAGGGAAGGTTACCTAGACCATCCTGTACCCAGGATTCCAAATCAGAGGCTTGCAACCAAGCAACTCTGCGTGCATCTATGGCAATAGCCGAGGCTCTACTGGCACCCTCAAAAGAGTCAAAGGCTGCACGGTTGGAAAACTTGGATACATCCTGTGCATGTTTAAGCCAGGTGATATATTCTTCTCTCTTATCTTCTGACATAAAAGGAGATAAGGTTTGCAGATGATCTGTAACTTCTTTCAGAAACATCCCCATATAGAGACTATAGGAGTTGATTCTTGCCACAAGCATACTGGCCTGGAAGATTTTCCTGCCAAAGGCATCTAAGGTTCTGCATTCTCTTCCTGGAGGAGCAGAGGAGTGCCTTTTTGTACTCTTGATTTTTTTCATAGCAGACTCTACCACAATGGAGTGGTGAGGAAGCTGAGTCTTATGAAAACCAGGACAAGGAGGAACACAATACATGGTGTCCAACCTTTGAGAATGAGGGGAGGTGGAAAGAGGAGTCTCCCATATGCCCAACATGTGATCATAAAGAATCTCATGTATTGGTAAGGTGGCTGCCTCTTTAGGAGCCTTAGGATATTGTAGGATATCTTTTTGGCTCTAGGTTCAGTTTCAGAGGCCACTGAGATGGACAGGCCTTTGGCCACCTCCCTAATGAAGTCCTGAAAAGACAAGTCTTCAGGAGGAGACATTCTCCTTTTTGGAGAAGAGGGTTCCTGAGGAAGGATCCCCGATGCTTCAATAGAGGCCTCTGATGTATCAGAGTCTTCAGAGGAATCGAAGTATCGACTGTCTGGATGCTCTCGCAGAGCCCGATACGCGTACCGGGAGGAATCGACATCGGGAGTAATCGGTACCGAGTCGGTACTGATGGGCATCACTGGATAGCGTACCGCTGCCGTCGACGCTGATGTCGATGCAAGCGGTACCGGTATCGGAACAGATATCAGATCCGGTACCAGAATCGGTACCGGTACCGACAACGGGGTTTGTTGCGGTACCGTAGGCGTTGCAGCTTGTATGAATGCCGTGATGGCATGCTGCATGGTCAGAATATTCTGATCCATCGACGCCACCAATGTCTGGATGTCGGTACCGGTGGAAACCGCCGTTACCCCAGAACATTGTAACAGGTGATCGGTCGAGGCCGAGCCATCGATGTCAACCTGTGACTCCATAGATAGAGCTTTGGAAGCCGGAGCCTCCCGCCGAGGTAATTTTGCCGGTGTGGATTCCTCAAGAGTAAGCCCGGGGGCATCTCGATACTTAGAGGGAGATGTACGGCTTTCCTAACCAGGGCTCCACACATCAAACAGTAAGTAAGGATTTGAGGGTTTCTTTGTTTTTTTTTTTTGTTTTTTTTTTTACATTGCTAGCTCTCTGACTGGGAGCTCTTAAAAGGGTTTTGTGTATATTTTTTAAAGCAAGGTTACTTTCATTTTTGCTGTTTTAGGGGAACTTTTACTTGAGCACAGTAGGTTGCTGAACTCTGTAACCTCCTCAGGTTCAGAAACTGCTAACACCTAATCAAGAGTTAGTGGGCCTGTTTCCTGAGTGCAGTTGAAGCCTGCATAAAAAGCTCCTGTGCCCTGCCCTTTTGAGGCTTTCCTAACCAGGGCTCCACACATCAAACAATACCTAAGCTCCACAAACAGGACAATGGCTGGGAAAAATCGTATTGCTAAAGCTGTTGCCCCTGTTACAGCTTCTGCCTCGGTCCAGACAGAGGTCCTAATGCCAGTTGAGGAACCGGTTCCATGTGCAGGGTGCCTGCATGCTGAAGCTCTGAGGAAACAAGTGGAGGAACTCAGAGAGGAGGTGGCGAGGCTGAGGAGCATTCAAGACAGTGAGAAGTACATTGATGAGATGCTTCTTGCAGCAACCAGGCTCTCCAGCACAGGAGAAGATGGGTGCCAAGAGAATGTCGATGGTTGGACAAAAGTCACCAGAGCCTGCAAAATCACCAATCCAACTTCTCCAGCCCTTGAATTGAAGAACCATTATGCAGCCCTGGAAGTGGAGGAGGTGAAAGCATCCCTGGAAAGGGAAGAACCAGAGTTCAAGTACCCCATACTTGCGGAATCAGTGACCAGAAGGAAACGAAGGGTAGTGGTGGTTGGAGACTCTCTTCTGAGGGGTACTGAGGCGTCCATCTGCCGACCAGACTTGATGTCCAGAGAGGTATGCTGTCTGCCTGGTGCCAAGATCCAAGATGTTACGGAGAGTTTGCCGAGACTCATCAAGCCCACTGACTATTACCCAATGTTGCTAATCCATGTTGGAACAAATGATACTGCCAGGTATACCTCGGAACGTATCAAAAGTGACTTCATGGCTCTGGGACAGAGGGTGAAGCAGGTTGGTGCACAGGTGGTGTTCTCTTCAATCCTCCCTGTTGAGGGTAAAGGCCAAGGCAGAGAGGCTCGCATCCTGAAGATGAATGCATGGCTGCGTGGATGGTGTCTTCGAGAGCGTTTTGGTTTCCTAGACCATGGGATGCTGTTCCAAGAGTTGCAGAGCAGAGATGGCATCCATCTGTCCAAGAAAGGTCAACGCATCTTTGGTAGTAGACTGGCTAATCTACTGAAGAGGGCTTTAAACTAGATTCGTTGGGGATGGGTGAAGAAAGCCCCCAGGTAGGTGATACATTAAATACCTTTATGGAAATGGGTAACAGGGGTAACCATATGGAAAGCAGTGTGTATTAATGCCCGTAGCATGGGAAATAAGATCCCTTAAGTTGAAGCTTTGGTGGGAGTGGCTGACTTGGATTTGGTGGCAGTTACAGAAACATGGTTCACAGAAAACCATGACTGGGATGTAACTATACCTGGCTATACTTTATTCAGAAAGGACAGGGTAGGAAGAAGGGGAGGAGGAGTGGCACTATATGTAAAAAACTACTATTAAAGCTTTGGAATTACAGAGCTTAAAAGGGAGAGAGGAGGCATTGTGGGTTAAACTAGAAAGAGGGAAAGAGAAATCTATTTGCATTGGTGTGATATACAGACCTCCCTCACAAGAGGAAGAGGTGGACAGAGTTAATTGAAGACATACGCAGCATTGCTAGGAAAGGGGAAGTGCTACTGCTAGGAGATTTCAATATGCCAGATGTTGATTGGCACATTCCTGCTGCAGTATCATCTAGAAGTAAGGAGATCCTGGATTCTCTACAGGGAGAACTATTCAGGCAATTGGTAACAGACCCCACACATGAAGGGGCCATACTGGACTTGGTGCTTACCAATGGTGAAAGTGTTTCTGATGTTGTAGTGGGAGATCATTTTGCATCCAGTGATCACCAGATGGTGTGGTTCAGTATTAGGACTAGGGCTGTTAGAATCCATTCCAAGGTGAAGATCTTAGACTTTAGAAAGACTAACTTTGCGAAGATGGGCCAATACCTCAGGGAGTCGTTAGTGGGATGGGAACAGCTGGGGGATGTAGAAAAACAGTGGGCAAAACTGAAAGGGGGTATTTTAAAGGCAACCAACCTTTTTGTTAAAATGGTAAATAAAGGCAAAAGGAACAGGAGACCGCTATGGTTTTCGAAGGAAGTAGCTGAAAAAGTGAAGAAAAAGAGGGAGGCCTTCATGAAATACAAGAGATCACAGAGAGAGGAAGACAGGCATCTGTATTTGGAAAAACTTAGAGAAGCTAGCAAAGTAGTCAAGAAGGCAAAGATTCAAAAGGAGGAGGAAATAGCCAATGCAATAAAATGGGGGGATAAGACATTTTTCAGATATATTAGTGAGAAGAGGAAGGGCAAAAGTGGTATTGTCAAACTCAAGGGTGCAGGGGGGGAATATGTAGAAGCTGATAAGGATAAAGCGGAATTGCTTAACAAATATTTTTGTTCTGTGTTCACAGATGAAGAACCAGGAGCAGGACCTCAGAAAACACCCACAAATAAGAACAGAAGCGAGGGACATCTTGAACAATTTTCAGAAGACTGTGTTCGTGAGAAACTAGCTCAACTTAAAGTAGACAAAGCGATGGGACCGGATGGGATACACCCTAGAATACTGAGGGAACTTGGGGATGTTCTAGCAACTCCACTGACTGACCTTTTCAATGCCTCGTTGGAGTCGGGAGTGGTGCCGAAGGACTTGAGAGAGACTCATGTGGTGCCTTTACACAAAAGCGGAAGTAAGGATGTGGTTGAAAACTACAGGCCGGTTAGTTTAACTTCGGTGGTGAGTAAATTATTGGAAACGCTGCTGAAAGAGAAAATAGTGAGGTTTCTGGAGTCCGGCGGATTACAGGATCCGAGGCAGCATGGATTCACCAGAGGCAGGTCTTGTCAGACAAATCTGATTGATTTCTTTGACTGGGTGACCAGGGAGTTGGACCGAGGGAGAGCTCTAGATGTGGTGTATTTAGATTTCAGTAAAGCCTTTGACACTGTTCCTCACAGGCGACTTATAAACAAACTGAGCACCCTAGGGATGGACCCTAAAGTTACTGCTTGGGTTAGAAATTGGTTGGGTGGGAGGCGACAAAGAGTACAAGTAAATGGAGCTCACTCTGAGGAGAAGGATGTTACCAGTGGTGTGCCCCAGGGATCTGTCCTTGGTCCGATTCTTTTTAACATCTTTGTTAGTGATATAGCGGAAGGGCTGTCGGGTAAGGTTTGCCTCTTTGCGGATGATACCAAAATCTGCAATAGAGTAGACACCCAGGAAGGTGTAGATAACATGAGGAGGGATCTAGCTAAGCTTGAAGAATGGTCTAGAATTTGGCAGCTGGGATTTAATGTTAAAAAATGTAAGGTCATGCATTTGGGCTGCAGGAATCCAAGGGAGCAATACAGTATAGGAGGTGAAGTACTTTTGTCCACTAAAGAAGAGCGGGACATAGGCGTGGTTGTGTCTGATGATCTTAAAGTAGCTAAACAGGTAGAAAAGGCGACGGCAAAAGCTAGAAGGATGCTTGGGTGCATACGGAGAGGAATGGCTAGCAGAAAAAAGGAGGTGATAATGCCTCTGTATAAGTCTTTGGTGCGACCTCATTTGGAGTATGGTGTGCAATTCTGGAGACCGCACCTTCAAAAGGATGTGAACAGGATGGAGTCGGTGCAGAGGGTTGCTACTAAAATGATTAATGGGCTTCATTATAAAGCATATGAGGACAGACTTAAGGATCTTAATATGTACACCTTAGAGGAAAGGCGGGATAGAGGTGATATGATTGAGATGTTTAAATACCTCCGTGGCATAAATGTTCAGGGAGAGAGCCTCTTTCAATTGAAAGCAAGTTCTGCTACGAGGGGACATGGGATGAGGGTGAAGGGAGATAGATTCAGGAGTGATATGCGGAAATATTTCTTTACGGAAAGAGTAGTGAATCCGTGGAATAGTCTCCCAGTGGAGGTGGTAGAGATGAGGACAGTAACTGAATTCAAAAAAGCATGGGACCAACACAGAGGATCTCTAAAGGTAAAAAGTGGACTGTTGTAGTTATGGAAGGACAGACTAGATGGGCCTTGTGGTCTTTTTCTGTCATCATGTTTCTATGTTTCTTTGAGGACCGGCCGGATTTAAGTTTGGTTACCTGAGATCCATGGGATGAAGAAGCAGCCCTGGAAGACGTCGATGCCACAGAAGCTGCATCAGAGGGAAACAGGGTACTGAGCTTGGCTGCCCGATATTGTAACCCTCTTTTAGACATCATGGAACAGGACTCACAATCCGCAATGGAGTGGTCAGGACCTAAACATTTTAGACACCAGTCATGGGTGTCAGTGACAGAAATAGTGCCACTGCACTTAGTGCACTTTTTAAACCCGGAGGCGGGTTTTTCCATGAGGAAAAATATATCTGTAGGCCTAAGGCCCCAGAAGAAAAAATGCACTGAGTAAGAAAAGAGTAGGTTTTTTTTTTTTTTTTTTGAAAGAAAGAAAAAAGACCGGTGGTACCGTTCCGGAGTCGAGAAGGCAGACACGTGACTAAAGAAAAATAAAAGAAAATAAGAAATTCTTCAGCGGTAACAGGAAACACGACCTGCTGGCTCCGCGGAAAAGAAGAACTGGAGAGAGGCGGTTGGGAAAGGCGGGAAGGCAGCGCGCAGGCGCTGTGGGATGCTCCCAAAAGCTTTCCTTTTGGACGCTGGGGAGCGTTCCCGCGCAGGCTCCGTCGGTACCGACGATACCCATATGTGAAGACTCATTCCTGCTTGTTCCTGGAGATTTATTGCTTCTTTAAAGTTATAACATTCAAAGAAAAGGCTTATTGTCATAATGCTGGTAGAACTATATTTGGTATGAAAATGTAATATTTGTATTCACAGAAAAGTGCACATTTTCAAGTTAAGACTTGTGCAATATGCTCACAAGCAATACAATGTACAAGCAGCACAAGAGGCAACTAATTTACAATTAAGTCAGTAAATATATGTCTGCTGCACCCTTGCCAAAATTTGTGTTTGAACAAGTCAAGTTTCTAGTTGTAATTTTTCAATTCTAGTCAATAGCAGCTACATCATATTGCGAAACCTCCAATCAATCTGATATGCTAGCACAGCATTTCCCGGTGTACTATGGTGCATTGGTGTGCCATGGAATAAAGCCCCCATTGCCTGATGCTCAATGCCAGACCAGTACATGAGTTCTGCCTCTGCATAATACAGTAACAAACATCAGGAGCTCCTTTCTGTCTGAGCATTTTTAGTCACACATGCTTCTAGCTTTCCTAGATATCATGAGTCCCTGGAATGTGGGAATTAACAGGCAACATATAGGCTATAAATAGCTGGGACTTGTTTTATGAGGTACACACATTGCACATAGCACCTCTTCCTTTGGATTCTCCCAACATCTGGTGGGGGCTTTCAGTGCTTCTCTAGCTTCTCCTTTTGACATAAGAGGCCCCCTTCCACATCCACAATGCCTGATGGTCCAGAGGCTGATGTGTTACTACTACTACCTACTGAGCATTTGTATAGCACTACAAATCGTATGCAGCACTGTACAGACATGTAAGAGACAGTCCCTGCTCATCAAAGCTTCAATCTAGTCAGGAAAGACAACACTGAAGATGTAGACAGGGATAAAACAAAGGGGGAGGTAAAGAAACAAGGAGATCAGGTGAGTCAAGATCCAAAAGCAGCATCGAAGAGGTGAGTTTTTTAAGCCTGGATTTGAAAAGGGTCAGAGAAGGTGCCTGGTGTACAGACAAAGGTAGTTTGTTCCAGGCGTAAGGTGCAGCAAGGTGAAAGGAGCAAAGTCTGGAGTTAGCAACAGAAGAGAAGGGCACAGATAGAAGCAGTTTGCCAGAAGAGCGCAGTTACCGAGGGGGGAGTGGGGTGTAATGAGAGATAAGAGAAGAAAGGTAGTGAGGAGCTGCAGAGTGAATGCCTTTATAGGTCAGCAGAAGTAGTTTGAACTGGATGTGGAAACGGATAGGGAGCCAATGAAGTGACTTGAGAAGAGGGGTAATATGGGCATGACGAGGCTGGCGGAAGATTAGCCGTGCAGCAGACTGCTGAACAGATTGAAGGGGAAAGAGATGATTCAAAGGGAGGCCAGCAAGAAGTAGGTTACAGTAGTCAAGACGGGAGGTTATTAAGGAGTGGATAAGTGTCTTAGTAGTGTGTTCAGAAGGAATGGGTGGATTTTGTTGATGTTACAGAGAAAGAAACAGCAGGTCTTAGCTAGCAGATGGATGTGTGTAGAGAAGGAGAGAGAGGAGTCAAAGACAACCCCAAGGTTGCGAACTGAGGAAACAGGAAGGAGTAGAGAGTTATCCATAGAGTTTGAGAAAGGAGGAAGAGGAGAGGAGGTTTTAGGGGGAAAGATAAGAAGCTCAGTCTTGGCCATGTTCAATTTCAAGCAGCGGTGAGACATCCAAGCAGCAATGTCAGAAAGGTAGGCAGAGATCTGGGTCTGGATTGCCGGAGAGATTTCAGGCGTAGAGAGGTAGATCTGGGAATCATCGGCATAAAGATGGTACTGAAAGCCATGGAAAGAGATGAGCGCACCAAGGGGCTGGGTATAGAGAGAGAAAAGGAGTGGACCCAAGACAGATCCTTGGGGTACACCAACTGACAGCGGGATAGCAGAAGAGGAGGAGTCACCAGAACTAACACTGAAAGAGCAATGGGAGAGATAGGAAGAGAACCAGGATAGTACAGAGCCCTTAAAACCAAGCAAGGACAGGGTATCGAGGAGAAGGTTGTGGTCAACAGTGTCAAAAGTAGCAGAGGGGTCAAGAAGGATGAGGACAGAGTAAAGGCCCTTGGATTTTGCCAGGAACAAGTCAATGGAGACTTTGGCAAGAGCCATTTCAGTAGAGTGTAAAGGACGAAAGCCAGATTGTAAAGGATCCAGGAGGGCATGAGAGGAGAGGAAGTCAAGGCAGCAGCGGTGAACCGCACGTTCAAGTAGTTTAGAAACGAAGGGGAGGAGGGAGATGGGGCGATAATTAGAAGGACAGGTGGGATCAAGTGAGGGTTTCTTGAGCATGCTTGAAGGCTGCAGGGACAGTTGCAGTGGAGAGCGAAAGTTTGAGAATATGAGAGATGGAAGGGACAACAGTGGAGATGGGGCTTAGGAGACTGGTGGGGATAGGATCAGAGGAGCAAGTGGTGAGTTTGGAGGAAGAAAGAAGGTGTACAGTTTCTTCTTCAGAGATCACAGGAAAGGAAAAGAGGGTAGCAGGGGTAGAAGGGGAAAGTTGGGAGTGAAGAGGGGGAGAAGGGGAAGTAGCTGACTAAGGGGAACTGGAGGGTGATCTTGTGGATTTTGTCATGGAAATAGCCAGGGTTTGGACAGAAAGGGAGGGAGGGGTCGGAGGCGGAGGAACTTTGAGGAGAGAGCTGAGAGTAGTAAAGAGATGGCGAGGGTCAGAGGCAAGAGAGTTAGTCAGATGGACATAATAGTCTTGTTTGGCAAGAGCTATGGCTGACTGGAAAGAGACAAGCATGAATTTGAAGTGTAGAAAGTCTGCAAGGGAGTGGGGTTTGAGCCAAGCACGCTCAGCAGAACGGGCATAGGAGTGCAGATAGCGGGTAGTGGATGAAAGCCAGGGCTGGGGTGCAAAACGCCTCATAGGACGTGGCATGGGCGGCGCGAGAGCATCCAGAGCAGAGGAGAGTGCAGCGTTATAGGAAGCTACTGCCTCAACAACAGACTTAGATGACATAGTGGAGGAAAGAGATGAAGAAACAGTGGAAGAGAGAACCAAAGGATCACTAGCATGAAGATTTCTAAATAGGTTGGAGGAGACAGGACGAGGTTGAGGTCGTGGGTGATGACGAGTGAAGCTTAAAAGGTGATGGTCACATAAGGGAAGAACTGAGCTACAGAAGTTTGAGGGTAAGCAACTAGAGAAAAATACCAGGTCAAGGCAGTGGCCATGTTGGTGAGTGGGGGCAGTAGAGCAAAGCTAGAGGTCAAACGAAGAGGTAAGGGAGAGGAGCTTTAAAGCATAAGGATCAGAGGGGTTATCAACATGAATAAGAGTGGGGGAAGAGGAATCCAGAAAGAAGGAAAGCAACAAGTCAAAGTCAGTGAGAAAAGTAGAAGCAGACTTGTCAGGGAGTCAATAAATAACAGCTAGTGGAGTGAAAAGGCAGATGGAGTGGACTTCAAAAGAGGGAAAAGAGGGAAACTGAGGCAGCAGGAGGGGATGGAATTGGCATGAGGAAGAAAATAGAAGCCCAACACCACGGCCAGTGGGACAAGGCGTGTGGGAGAACTGATGGCCCCATGACAGAGATCAGTGACAGATGCAGTATCTTCTGGGAGGAGACAGGTCTCAGTTAGAGCAAGAAGATGGAGAGCATTAGAGATAAAGAGATCATGAGTAAAAGCAAGTTTATTAGAGATGGAGTGTGAGTTTCACAAGGCACAAGAGAAAGGAAGAGTGGAAGGGGAAAGGAGAGGGATATGAATAAGATTAGAGGTGTTACATGAAGATCTCTTCTCGGAGTGTGACAGAAGTCTAAGGCGGCCAGGGTTGGGGTTGATATCTTGCACAAGATTTTTGAAAATAAGTATGCTTTGGGCATAAAAAGGTTGAGAAATAGTGCTAGGATTTTAAGTCTTATATCTCCCCACAGTTGCACGTTAAGTTTGATGTGTAATGGGCAGGGCTGGCACTGCCATCAGATTAACTAAGCAGTTGCCTAGGGCACTGGCCCTCCATAACGCCTATTGCTGTCGCTGTCAGTGTCACCCCTCTCAGAATCTGCAGTAGTGGCAATGACAAAGGCCCCGCAGCGCTCACCTTATTTCGGCACCATGGAGCTGTTTGCTTTCATTTCCTTCGACACCTGATGCAGGCTTCCAGATAAGCGTAGTTACTCACTTGTAACAGGCGTTCTCCAGGGACAGCAGACATCAGTCCTCATATACGGGTGACATTGGCGTCAACGGAGCCTGTACGGTAGCTTCTCCCCAGCTTTCAAAGAAAGTCTTTGGGAGATGCACCATGCATGTGTGGTCCCCTTCCCACCCAAGGTGCCATCTTGCCTCAGTAGGATGATATAGTTCAAAGGCAAAAATGAGAAAAAGCAACTCCATGGGGAGGAAGGAGGGTTGTGAGGACCGATTCCTGCTGTCCCCAGAGAACACCTGTTATAGGTGAGTAACTACACTTTCTCTGGGAGCAAGCAGGAAATCAGTCCTGCATGAAGCGGTGGGTACAACTCTAGCAAAGGCATAGAAGGGGATGACTTGCACAGAGCAGCAGGTACACCTACTCTAGCCACCTTACTGGGCAGACTAGATGAACCATACTTGTCTTTATCTGCCATCATATACTATGTTACTACATGGGATTCCCTAGCTACAGGCTACCGAAAACCTGTAAAAAGCCATGAGTGACCAGGAAAAGGTGAGTCATTAGCAGTAACAATGAGTCCTTGAGGAGAGACACTCCTGAGCGGCCCAAGTGTCCAGCGAGAAAACCAGCACTGCGGTAGCCTGAACACACAAGGCCCGGAGGACAGGAGTTGCCTACAACCCGAAGTGCCACCTGGCCAAAGGCACTGTGCCTACGGGACTCCCTTTCCAGGCAATAATGAGTTGTGAAGGTATGGACTGAGGACCAAGTAGCAGCCAGGACAGATTTCCGATAGAGAAACAAAACACAGGTTTTATGCAGATGCTGCCATGGCCCTGCCGCTGTGCGCCATGACCCAGCACACCAGCAAGAGCCCAGCCTGCTTGTAGGCAAAGGCAATGCAGTCTGCCACCCAGATGGACAGACTCCACTTGGTAACTGCTGGTCCCAGCTGACTGAGGTCATAGGAGACAAAAAGCTTTGAGGCTTTGCGGTGGTGCTGGGTACACTGGAGGTAGGACAAGGCCCTCTTACAGTCCAGAATGTGAAGTATGGTCTCCACCCTGCTGGTGTGAGGCCATGGAAAAAAGATGGGGAGCACCACCTCCTAACTGAGGTGGAAAGGGGACACCACCTTGGGAAGAAACTTGGGGTGCGTGCAGAGCATGACCCTTTTCTTATAAAACCTTGTGTAAGGTGGATCTGCCACCAACACTTGGTGCTCGCTGACCCTGCAAGTCAACAAGAGTGCCACCTGAACACGACCTTCCAGGAAAGGTGGCAGGTAGCCAAGGGCTCAAACGGTGGGCCAATGAGCTGCAACAGCACTACGTTGAGGTCCCACTCTGTCGCCACCGGACGAACGGGAGGCTTGGCAAGAAGAGACCCCACAAGAAGCGGGTCACGAGAGATTGGACGGAGGGGGACTTGCCCTTGGTAAGGTGGTAGTGCGCTGTGAGTGCACTCTGGTGGACCCAGACAGAGTTGAACTTCAGTCCTGCCTGGGATAGGTGAAGCAAATACTGAAGCACAACCTGCACAGAGCTGGAGAATGGGTTGACCCGTCACTCTGTGCACTGCACTGAGAATCTGTGCCATTTGAAGACATAAGCCTGTCTTGTGGAAGTCTTATGGGAGGCCAGGACCACCTCCTCCACCTCCCATGAAAGGATGAAAAAGGCCAAGGCCACCCCCCCTCCTTTCAGCAGCCAGGCTGTTCGCATCAGATCCCAAGCTGGTGTGTAGAAGGGAGCCATCCTCCTGTGACAGCAGTTCCGAGGCACTCTGCTGGGGGACTGGGGGCACCGTGGATAAGCAAAGGAGCAGTGGGAACCACGGTTGCCTGGGCCAACGAGGTGCTACTAGACGCCCCGTCGTGTTGAATCTTGAACAGTCTTAGCAATTAGCAGCGTGTGAGGGAAGGCATAGAAAAGGCCCTCCCATCCATGGTTTGAGGAAGGCATCTGCTGCCACCCAAGATGGGTGTGGCTGCCTGGGGCAGAAACGGAGTAGCAGGGTGTTGGCCGGACTGGCGGAAAGGTCCAAACGTGGAGTCCCCCAGAACTGTAAGGCCACTCTGAGGTTTAGCTTACACTCATGCGGCTGGAGGACCCTGCTCAGTCTGTCTGCCAGAGTGTTGTCCTGGCCTAGCAGATACATCGCCTACAGGAGCATCCTGTGGCAGTTTGCATATGATCAGAGAGCTACTGCTTCTTGGCAGAGGGTGCAAGATCCTGTACCCTCCTGCTTGATGATGTAGAACATCGCCACTTGATTGTCCGTCTGGACCAGCACTGACGGGTGATGCAGGTAGTGACCGAAGGCTCAGAAGGCCACGTTGATCTACTGCAGACTGTCCGTCTACAACCAATTGCCCTAAGTACAGAGGCCATAGCAGTGGGCTCCCCAGCCTAGAGGTATCTGTGGGGTGGGGTGGGGTGGGGGCCTGGAAGGGCATCCCAGCCAGAAGGTGCTGGGGGGCTTGCCACCAGGCGAGGGAGTCTGCCAGTTGGCGGGTCACCACCACCCAGTCCCACAGAAGGCCTGTGGCGTGAGTCCAGTGGGAGCGGAGGCCCCATTGAGCTGCCCTTATGTGAATATAGGCGTCCAGGGGGACATGGACACTGGAGGCCATGTGACCCAGCAGATGGTGCTGGTGGTGAGTGGACACAGCGTCGGCAATGCATGGCAGCAGCCAGCACCCTGAGGCGATCATCCCTGTCCCGAGGGAAGGCTTTTGTCTGAATTTTATTTATTTATTTAACATTTCTTCTATACTGCGCTATTATAATCAGCGCGGTGTACATTGAACAAAAACATACTACAATGCATACAGGCAACATTGAGTTTACAATGAAACAGGAAATTAAACATGGGATAAACCGGGAAAACTATGTACAAGTTAACTCTATACTATGTACAATACTCTAACTCATTTAGGTGTTACATGTGCATTTGTGGGTGGATAGAACACGTGTGATGGTTAGCGGTTGGGCTTATGTGTAGGCTGATCATTTTCTGTTTGTATTAAGGTGTTAGGGCGGCTGGGGCATGTGGGTAGCTTGCCAGTTGTGTGTTTACCTCGGATGGTTTCTGGGTAGCATTTTGTGAACAGGTGGTGTTTCAAGGCTTTTCTGAATAGGGCTAGACTTTTGATGCCACGGATTTCATGGGGAAGGGCATTCCAGTTTAAAGGAGCAAATATGGAGAAGGCCCTGTTGGAGGTAGTCTTTGTGCACTTAGTCGTCATCTTGGGGACTACTAAGGTGTTCATTGTTGTAGGTCTCCTGTTTCTATTTTCCGGGGTACCGTGGATTAGCTTGCTGATTGGCGTAGGGGGGTGGTTATTTAGGGCTTTGAAAGTAAGGACTATTGACTTGTATTGGAGTCTGGCATGTAAAGGTAGCCAATGCAGATCTTTCATGATAGGTGTTGTGTGGTCAGATTTTGACGATCCAGAAAGGACTCTTGCAGCTGCATTCATAGCTAGGCGGAGCGGATTTAAGGTTGATTGTGAGAGACCACGGAGGATGATGTTAGCGAAATCCAGATGTGGGAGGACTAATGCCTGGAAGGTTGTTCGGTAGTCGGTGAAATCCAGTAGGGGGCGGACGTGACGCAGCGTTCTGATCTTATGATATATTGCCTTTGTGACGTTTTTCACATGTGTTGTCATATCCATGTGCTGATCAAGCGTGATGCCAAGATAACGGATTGTGGATTTGGATTTCAACTCTACATTGTTGGCATGTAGTGATGGGGGAGGTATGAACTTTCGGTTCCTCGTGACGAATATAACATCAGTTTTGTCATGGTTGATCCGCAAATTTTGTGTCAACAGCCAGTCAGCTACAGCTTCGAAGCATCTGATTATTGGGGAGAGCACTGGTTGGTCGATTGTGAACGGCATGTAAAGGAGAAAGCACAGTTACTTACCTGTAACAGGTGATCTCCGGAACAGCAGGAATTAGTCTTCACATATGGGTACGTCGGCGCCGACGAAGCCCCACGGGAATGCTCCCCAGCATCCAATCAGAAAGCCTTTGGGAGCATCCCTCGCGCCTGCGCGGTGACTTCCCGCCTTTCCCACTGACTCTCCTCAGTTGAGTTTCATAGCTGAGACAGAAGGAGAGAAAGAGGAAAGGAAATAGATAGATACAACTCCTAGGGGAGGTGGGTGGGTTGTGAAGACTAATTCCTGCTGTTCCGGAGATCACCTGTTACATGTAAGTAACTGTGCTATCTCCAGGAACAAGCAGGAATGAGTCTTCACATATGGGGACTCCCTAGCTGCGGGTGCCAGGGGAGATCCCATAAAATGTGTATCCCTGGAACAGGACGGCATTTCCCAAACTTGGATCTCCGGCATCCCCTGGGGGATGGGGGGTAGGAGTTGAATAGAGCAGAGCTGCAGAGGAACAGCAAATCTAAAGACTACAGGGAAAAAAGTCTTTAGAATGTATGTCAAGTATCAGTAAAATATTTAATGAACTAGCACAATATAGAGCTTACCTACTGGATTGTAGGAAGTAGGCAGTAGATGCAGTAGCAGAATCTTCGAGGTAACTCCACAGCAGTGAGGAAGAAGTTCCAATCTGGAATGGGCAGGTGACCCAGGTGTCAACCGGGGCAGGAGAAGATCGGCAGGCCTCCAATGAAAAGCTTTATGGGAAAAGCTGAGAACTCTTTTAGGTACAGAGTCATAAACATCGAGGACTAAAAGAAGAAAAACTGACCGATCTGGAAAATTAGCCCAGCCCGGAAGGGAAGAGAGGGTATGGAAAAAAGCCCCTATTCCCAAGGAGAACAGAATTGTACCCAGGAATACTGAAGATGTACACTGTCCTTCCTAGCTGGTAAGAGATAGGAAGACATTGAAGTTTGAGACTGCATAGAAAGGGAGATTTATAACAAAATTAGAAGCTGTTGACGTCACAGCAGTAATTGTTAGTATAACCAGTCCCAGTTACTGAGCCGTATGATAATAGGCAAGTTGACTGTCTGGACCCCAGAAGAAAATAAAGACCTAAGCACCGACAGTCAGGGAGATAGATTAGACATAGGGTGTTATGGACATCTCCCAATATGCGCATATATATATATTGAAGCTGTAGCTGAATGGTTGCTATCACAAAACCTTCGGATAAACCACAGCAAAACCGACGTTCTTTTTGTCACAAGGAACCGTAAGTTCATACCGCCTCCATCACTACTCGTCAACAACATAGAGTTGAAATCAAAAGCTACCATCCGTTACCTCGGCATCACATTGGATCAGCACTTGGATATGACAACTCATGTCAAGAACATCACAAAAAACGTATATTATAAGATCAAATCGCTACGTCACCTCCGCTCCCTACTAGATCCCACAGACTTCCGAACAACCTTCCAAGCATTAGTCCTCCCACACCTGGATTTTGCCAACATCATCCTACATGGCCTCCCTCAATCAACTTTAAACCCGCTCCGCCTAGCCATGAATACAGCCGCCAGAGTCCTCTCCGGCTCATCAAGATCTGACCATATAACACCCATCATGAAAGAACTGCATTGGTTACCATTACATGCCAGAATCCAGTATAAGTCTTTAGTCCTTACTTTCAAGGCACTAAATAACTACCCCCCTACGCCAATCAGCAAGCTCATCCATGGCACCCTGGAAAACAGAAAAAGGAGAACCACATCAATGAACACCTTAATTGTCCCGAAGATAATAACGAAGTGTACTAAGGCCACCTCCAACAGGGCCTTCTCCTTATTTGCTCCTCTAAACTGGAATGCACTACCTCACGAAATCCGTGCTATCAAAAACCTAATCCTATTCAGAAAAGCATTGAAATACCACCTGTTCACAAAATGCTACCCAGAAGTCAACCTAGTCACTAACAAAACTACCACCTCAATACAACCTGAAAAGGGCTAGCTGGTCAACCTTTCTCTCTAGTCTTATTAGTGAACCACATTGTAACATCCAATCGAGTTTGATATTACTGTATATACCATTAAGTTAATCTGTACATAGTTCCCCCGGTTGTCCTATTGTTGAAGTTCCCTGTTCAATGTAAAACTCAATGTTACTTGTATGCATTGTAGTATGTTCTTGTTCTATGTACACCGCACTGATTATAATAGCGCGGTATAAAAGAATTGTTAAATAAATAAATAAAATTAAAAAAAAAAATATATATATATATATATGGAAAGACATACATATCTATACATATGAGAATAGATATGCCTAGACAAGTGTGATATATATATCTACATATAGAAATGTAGATAGATATATGTATAGATAAGAGACGAGGTGGCAGATGCCCACCCAGGGTATAAAAACATGTATGCACAGGACACATACATACAGGAAAATAATTTGAAGAATACATGCCTGCAACTAAGCCACAGAAAAACATTCACATGGGGAATGTGATGGGAAAAAATTCATCCAATAATAGGGGGTGAAACCCACCTGAAGAAATATATAGAGAAACTATTTCTGTGGAGCAGGAATGTAGGTCAGTGGAAGAACCAGCATGGCTGCGTGAAACACAGAGGATAACAGCAGTCTGGCAAGAGTACGTCAGCAGTACCTTAGGACTCTGATATGTCCAAAGGACAAGAAGAACGCAGAGACGAAGATACCAAAGTGACCCAGCCAAGGGGTTCAGGGGCATCATGTACGGTAAAAGAGTATGCGTTGTCCAAGTGGAGTAGAAAACATAATGCCAAGCTGGAAGGAACAGGAGTAAATTCCGGCCAGATTGGAAACTCCGCGAACATTCACGTAGAAAAAACTTGTCCTCTGTATATGAAAGACCCTCAGAGACAAAGTTCAATGCTCTGTAGCAAGGGCCCATAGCAGAAAGCTTCTCTGAAGATTGCAGAGAGCAATGTGCAGGAGAATTATAAGATAAAACTGACAGAAGTCAGGGTGTTGCCATATCCTAGGAAAGGATATGGCTAGAAGAAGATAAGCTGCAGTGAATAGTATTATGCAAGATAGTTGCAATGAGCACTAAAGTAATCACTGGAACTCCTGCATATACAGCAACTGAACCAAACAACAGAGGGGATTCTCCTGTATGAAAACAGAGAGAAAACAGACAAAGGCAGCGGAGAAGATTTCCGTTCCAGTCTGATGAGTTGTTCAGAGCACGCATTGAAGGAAAACAGTCTACACTGGAAGAAAAGGAAGTGTTTCAGTATGGCACCAACTCAAGCAGGGGAGACCCTGGAAGAGAGGGGGTTGGAAAGTGACTTACCATATGGTAAGTCAGCTGAGGGAAAGATGTCCATATGGGGACAGAACTATCATGGGATAGTTGTAACCTCCCTTCGTGGTAGTAAGAATGGGAGAATTCTGTAACCCATGGACAAAAGTATCCCAAGAGCAGAGCATACTGGAAAAGAAAAACCAGTGTAGAGTTTGATGTAGATTGCAATACACAGGAACCTATGGGTGCTGGTTATGAGTAGACTGGGTAGAGTCTGGAGACTTCAGACTAGGATGAGATGTCCCTTGCTTGGGTACACCGGGAGGATGGGCAGAAGAAGGATGAAACTTTCTCTTCTTCGGGAAAGACGGTTTGGTAGGACATTTCCTACGTCCTGGGGAAAAAGAAGGCTTAGGATGGTTCCCAGAACCAGGAAAGTCAGTGGAGCAATGAGCAACCTGGCGTAAAGCCTCTCTATTGAAAAGGTTTTCTCCAGTACAAGGAGAATTACCCAGTGTATGTTGTGCCCATCTGCTCAAGTCTGAAGCCTGCAGCCACGCTGTACGACGCACTCCAATGGCAATAGCAGAGGATCTGCTAACAGACTCAAAAGAGTCTAGAGAAGCCCGGGAAAGAAACCAAGAGATATTCCTGCTATGATTAAGAAGCAAGGAATAGTCAGAGGCCTTAGGTTCTGACAAAAAAGGAGACAAAAGAGATAACTTCTCTGTGACCTCCTGAAGTGTGAGACTCATATAAAAAATATATGAAATAATTCTTGAAGCCAACATAGAAGTTTGGAAGGTTTGACGTCCAAAGGCATCAAGTGCTTTAGATGCACGACCTGGTGGGAAAGAAGAATGCTTCTTCTTGCTTCTGACCTTCCTCATTGCTGATTCCACTACAATGGAATGATGCTGAAGTTGGTTTTTCTGAAACCCCGGAGAGGGAGGCACCTGATACAGAACATTCATGGCTGTAGAAGGCGCAGGAACCTTTAAAGGTGATTCCCGAATCCTCAGAAGAAGGTCCTGCAAAGACTGATGCAAAGGAAGCATTATGGTTTCCTTTTCTGCAGGATCTTGGTCAAGAGTAGGACCAGGAATAGGAATGGCAAGAAAGGCTGCCATGTCAAGGAGAAATTTCTGAAAAGAAGGATCTCCCCGAGGAACTATTCCTGGGTAGGCTGAGGTTGAATGAGCAGCGTGAACACCAGAAGACCTACTGGACTGGTGCATAAAAAGAATCCTGCTAGATGGAGAACGATACTGACAGTTCTGATTCGAGGCAGTTAGTACTTCATCGTCGGTTCCCGGTATCGATTCCAAGCTAGGCATAGAAAGGATCGATGGCACCGATGGAACTGCAGGAAACGACATCGATACCGGTACCGGCATCGGGGACGGTAATGCCATCGTAGCAGGTATCGGAGGTTGCCGAAGCGGTACCGAGGTAACCAGAGAGCTTTGGTGATCATCCCCGGTACTGCGTAGTCGGAGGCGACATGGATCGGCTCCGAAACGCGTTGGAACCAAGTCATCTAGACTGGATATGGATTCTAGACTGGGCATCGAACCGAGCGTCGGTGGTGGAATCGGCGATGCCGCTACATGAAGGTCAATCGGAATCGTATCGATCGGTACCGAAGGCACCGAGGACGACGCCCGGTGAAGAGAGGAACACTCGACACCGGCGCCGATGTCGGGGTATCGGTACCGCTCGAAGCCGGTACCCCCCCCAAGCATGGCGTAGATAGAGGGAAGTCCATCTGGGGCGCATCGATCGGCCCCGAAGGTACCCAGGACACCAGATGACGATCCCTGGTGAAGAGTGAACACTCGACACCGATGCCGGGGCATCGGTACCGCTTGACGCCGGTATCAACCCCGCGGTTGGCTGGGATACAGGAAATCTAGACTGGGTCGTATCGATCGGCCCCGAAGGTACCGAGGACACCAGATGACGATCCCCGGTGAAGAGCGGAGCACTCGACACCGGTGCTGAAGCCGGGGGAGCGGTACTGCTCGAAGCCGGTACCAACCCCGTGCATGGCTGGGATGCAGGAAAGCCAGTCTGGGTCGTGTCGATCGGCCCCGAAGGTACCGAGGACACCAGCTGACGATCCTCGGTGAAGAGTGGAGCACTCGACACCGGTGCCGATGCCGATGCCGGGGGATCGGTACCGCTTGAAGCGGATACCACCCCCGAGCATGGCTCAGGTATGTTCTGTGAGGAGTGAACCCCAGGAACAACCTGAAACCCCGTAAATGCTTTGGAGCCCGAAGACTCCCGCCGGGGTCTTATTGCCAATGGGATCTTGAGGGCAAGGCCGGAGCCGTCATCATGCTGGGCATGAAACCTACCCATCAAGAATTGGCTAGTCTTAACAGACTGTTTGTGGGTTACCTGATCCTGGAGAGAAGAATAAACCGGTGTCCTCACCTCAGGAGGAAAAACGGCATCGAGGGATACCCGAAAAAGAGAAGGTCTTCTCCCGATACTATAGCCTGATGGACCAGGGGAAAAGGGGTCAGGACCCAAACAGGTTAGACACCAGGCACTGGAGTCTAAAAAGAAAACTAAGTTTCCGCAGTGAAGGCACTTCTTAGGGGAAGAAGGCTCCATGTTGGAAAGGCCTGGTAGGCCTCAAAAAGATAAGAGAAAAAACTGAGGAGAAATTATTTCTCTAAGTTGGAAAAGAAAAGAATAAAGCACCGGCGGTACCGGTATCGGCGGGAAAGACAGCCGCGACCACAAGAAAACAAGAAAATAAGGATTTTAAAGAAAAAGGTTTCTGCGGTGACAGGAGGTACGTCCTGTTGGCTCTGCGGAAAAACGAAAACTGAGGAGAGTCAGTGTGAAAGGTGGGAAGTCACCGCGCAGGCGCGAGAGATGCTCCCAAAGGCTTTCTGATTGGATGCTGGGGAGCATTCCCGTGCGGGCTCCATCGGCGCCGACGTACCCATATGTGAAGACTCATTCCTGCTTGTTCCTGGAGATTGTCGTCTGCGTAAGCAAGGCATTGTACATTGAAGGATCGGATCAAATCACATATCGGCTGCATGTAGATATTAAACATCAGTGCCGATAAGGACGATCCTTGAGGCACCCCCTGTGTCTGCAGAAATGGTTCTGAGGATGTGTGGCCTGCCTTGACTTGTTGCCACCTATTGGATAGGTAGGATTTGCACCATTCCAGTACTGTGCTTTGAATCCCCTTTTCTTTTAGGCATTGTAAAAGTATGTCATGGTTCACAGAGTCGAAGGCGGCAGAGATGTCCAGAAAGATGAGGACGAATCCTTGTTGGATGTTGTTTATTCCTGTGACCAATTCGTTGAAGAGGGTTGTAAGGACGGTGTCGACTCCGTGTGCTTCCCTGAAGCCGTGTTGGGAAAGATCTAGCGGTGCTTCAGTATCGATATGATGCTGGATTTGTTGTTGAGCAGCTTTTTCGATGATCTTGGCAAGCTGGGGGATGCTCGAGATTGGTCTAAACGATTCAACTTTGGATGGGTCTAGTCTGCTGTTTTTCAGTAGCGGCCTGATAGAGGTGTGTTTTAGACTCTGCGGGAACGAACCCGTTAAAAAAGACTGGTTCAGTATTTTGCTCAGGATTTGGCTTAGGTCGTGTCGAAGTTCTCTGATCCAGCTGGCTGGGCAAGGGTCGTTGGGTGCTGTGCTGGGATTGATAGAGGCAATAATGTTCTCAACCTCTTTATTGGATACCGTGGTGAAATTGCATAATGGTGTTGCTTGGGGTGCTTTAGGCGATACGAAGGGGTTACTGACACTTATGTTTGTGTTGGTCTTAATCATCTTTGATTGTAAATAGTTTTCGTAGTCCTGTGGCTGAGGCATTGGAGGTTGGGCAGACACCGGCTCCCCTGTTATGGACTTTACTATATTGAACAGGGCATGTGGTTTATTGATGGAGCGTTTTAATATATCTGTGTGGTAAAGTTTCCTACTCTGCGTTATCTTCGCACGGTGGGTAATTAAGTATGAGTTGTATGCAGCATGCGTCTCGGGGGAGTGGGTTCGGCGCCACCATCTCTCAAGTTTGCGTAGGTGGTGGAGTGATGTTCATAGGTCCGTAGAGAACCATGGTGCATGTTCCCGTTGTCTAGTGTCTAGTGTTGCCCCTATGAACTCCAGGCAATGTGTTGGGAGGAGATGGGACTTTGGGTGGTTTATCATGAACCCCAAGTGCTGCAGGACAAGGATGGTGCTTGCAATTGAGTGTTGCACCTCTGCGGCATTGCAGCCTCTAATGAGCTAGCTGTCCAGATATGGGAAAGCGAAGGCTCTCTGGAGAAGCAGATAGGTCACAACTACCATCAGGCACTTGGTGAACACCCTTGGTGTGGAGGTCAGTCCAAAAGGTAGCCCCCTGTACTGGTAGTGGCTGCCTCCCACCACGAACCCGAGGTACTTTCTGTGGTTGGGGTGAATGAGGATGTGTGTGTATGCATCCTTTAAGCCCAAGAAGCATAGCCAGTCTTTTGACTGGAGATATGGTAGCAGTGTTCCAAGGGAGAATATTTTGAACTTCTCCCTCACCAGGAAACTGTTTAGGTCCTGCAGGACCAGAATGGGCCAGAAGCCCTCAATCCTCTTGGGTATGAGGAAGTTCCGGGAGTAGAACCCCTTGCTCTCAAGGTGTGCGGTACTTGTTCTATCGCCTTGTTCTTGAGAAGGCCTGCGAGCTCTTGCAGCAGTAAGGTCTGATGGAGGGGAGTCCTGAGGGGTTATCCCAGAAAGAACTGAGGGGGTGCCTATGTCAAGTGGAGGAGGTAACCCTCCTTCACCACCTGCAGTGCCCAGGCGTCGGTGGTGATGCATAACTGGGCCCCCTGGGGGAAGAGAGGCTATACCCAAGGAGTCAAGAACTCCCGCCAGGCTGGGCCGGAGTCTGTGCCTGGGGTTTGGGAGCCTTAGGCCTATGAGGACCATGCCCTTATCCCTTGGCCTGCTGCCCCTGTTGGGGAGCTGGGAAGACCTGGTATTGAGGGCAGTTTCCATAAGCCTCTCTCTTCTTTGGGTAGACTGGCTTTTTACTCGAAGACTTCAGTCGGGAAGAGTCGGCGGTCGTCTTGGAGAACCTGGTTCTTGTCAAGAATGCGGACTCCAACTCAGCAACCTTATCCAGTCATGTGTTTGCTGAAGAAATTCTCTCCTTGACAAGGCACATCAGTTTGTCCTGAACCCATTGCTCCAGGTCAAAGGACTGTAGCCAGGCCTGGCGCAGAGCACCAATGCCCGCCACAGCTATTCTAGCTGTTGACTCAAAGCCGCCATAGACTGCCCAAGTCATGAATTTGAAGCACTCTCCGAGACCCAAGGCCAGGGTCCGGAACCACTGGAGAGATTCCTTGGAGAGACCAGCCGAGAACCCAGCGAGTTTCTTTGCCAGATCTCTCAGGTACATGCCCATACACAGCTGGTATGCCTGGATCTGGCCAATAAGCATCGAGCCCTGATAGCACTTTCTACCCAGGGCGTCCAAGGCATGGGCCTCCATACACGGGGGCAACCAAGGAGTGCATCTTTTGGCTCTTAAGACCCAGGTCATGGAGTCTAGCCATCTGCTGACTATAGGCACTGGCATGGGGGTCTCCCACATGCAGAGAAACAGACATTCCAGGATCGGGGGAACAGGCACCATGAGTGCCTTCTTCGGGGGGCCTCATACTGGAGGATCTCAAGCTCCTCGGTCAGAGGGTCCTCCTCAGTCTGTCTCGAAGGCCAGTGCCTTGGCCATATCCAGCACAAAGCTGAGGAAGACTATGCCCTCTGGCGGAGACCAATGCTGGGTCTCAGGGGGAAGATGGGTCAGAAGGCACGTCACGAGTGCTGATGGGTATCCCAGGACCCGTCACCCTTGGTCTCCCAGTATGACTAGTAGTCTGTGAAGGTGGCGAGGGGGGCACAGGCTTCGGGGTCACACCTCAAGCCCGACAGCCCCTGGCCCACAGAGGCCCTGTGCTCAGAGCCGCAGGCGCTCATTGGGGATGACCTTGGTTCAGAGGATCAGGACCAGGACCGATGCCGAAGGATCTCTCGAGGCTGGTGGTGCTCAAGAATCAGCTCGACATCCTGGGTGTTCCTTGAGATCAAGGACCCAGTAGTTGGGAGTAATGACCCAGCAGAGCTAGGCATCAGAGCCCGCTGCTGGGCCATGAAGGCAGATTGGAGTGCACTCCAAGAATGCCATCCTGATCTTGAGGCCAGATGGCTCTGCAGCCTTGGGCATGGGCACTGAGGGGCTCGGGCCGTCATTAACCAAGATGGCCTCAGGGGTCCGAGGCAGGTCACCAGATGCCGAGGATTCCCATCAGGGTATTTTGGTCGGCCGCTCCTTCCCATTAGACTTGTGGTGGGGACTGCAGGTCCAGGACCTATAGGACTTGCCCACTTTTCCAAACGCGCCCTCTGACATGGTCTTCAAGGGTTTCTGGCTCTTCCTCCAGGGTCCAGCTAGAGGACCTGCAGCCTTGGGGTTCTAAGGCAGCCCAGTCTCCCCAGGGTTCTGGAGGGGGCTCTGGAGTGCAGTATCGCCAGAGGCTCCAATGCAGAGTGTGTCTTATGGAAGGATTCCTAATGCTGCTGATGGCTCTTGATGGCCTTGGAGGTCATCTTTCTGCAGAGACCCCACTCCAAGGGGTCATAGTCCAGGCCCTAGGCAGCAGTTGTGTGGGTCAGTGCGTGACATGGTTTTGGCGCATTGGTCATAAATTTTAAAGCCACTGGCCGGGACCATGATGGGGAAAACAGCCCCTGTAAGTTTGAAAACCTCCAGTCCAGCCAGGGACAAAAAAAAGGCATGAAGCAGGTTGAGAACTCTTGAAGAGAAAAGAAAAAGAAAACGAATGAACCTGAGACGCAATGTTGGGGCAAGTGAGCTCGGGGGCGGGAAAGGGAACTAGTACTTGAACGGAGATGAAAAAATTAAAGAGAAAACTTAACACTTTTTCTGGGGATAACAGGTGGGCTCCACAGGGAAAAAAGGAGACTGAGGCAAGATAGCACCCTTGGGTAGGAAGGGGACCACACATGCGTGGTGCATCTCCCAAAGGCTTTCTTTGAAAGATGGGGAGAAGCTACCATGCAGGCTCTGTTGGCGCAAATGTCACGCATATGTGAGAAATGACTTCCTGTTTAATCCCAGAGAATAAGTAATAACTGTAACTTGAAACACTAATGAAAGAATTTCTGGTATGATGAATATGGCCATTCTGCATGTTTAGCGTAGTTACTCACCTGTAAAGCACAGTTACTTACCTGTAACAGGTGATCTCTGGGAACAGCAGGAATAAGTCTTCACATATGGGTACGTCGGTACCGACGGAGCCTGCGCGGGAACGCTCCCCAGCGTCCAATCAGAAAGCTTTTGGGAGCATCCCACAGCGCCTGCGTGCTGCCTTCCCGCCTTTCCAACTGTCTCTCCTCAGTTGAATTTTATAGCTGAGACAAAGAGGGAGAGAGAGGGAAAGGAAGAGAGATAGAGAGAGAGAGAGACAACCCCTAGGGGAGGTGGGTGGGTTGTGAAGACTTATTCCTGCTGTTCCCAGAGATCACCTGTTACAGGTAAGTAACTGTGATATCTCCAGGAACAAGCAGGAATGAGTCTTCGCATATGGGGACTCCCTAGCTTTTGATGCCAGGGAGAGAGCCCATAAGTTGTGTGTCCCTGGGACAGGGCTGCACTAACCCACCTGGATCTCTGGCATCCCATGAGGGATGGTGGGTAGGAGTTGATTAAGTATGGAACAGGTGTTTGAGAACAGCCTGACCAAACAAGGCATCCCGGCGGGAGTCCTTGTCCAAGCAGTAATGGGCTGTGAAGGTATGAACCGAGGCCCAAGTGGCTGCTCGACAGATGTCGTCAACAGACACAGAGTTCAGATGAGCCATTGAAGCTGCCATGGCTCTCACATTGAGAGCTGTGACATGGCCCTCCAGAGAAATGTTCTTGCTCTGATAGGCGAAGGCAATACATTGGGCAATCCAGTTGGAAAGTGTGCTCTTGGAGACTGGTTGTCCCAAATGAGAAGGATCAAAAGCAACAAAGAGTTGAGAAGACTTTCTATGTTGCTGTGTCCTCTGTAAGTAAAAAGCTAGAGCTCTTTTACAGTCCAGGGTATGAAGATTCCTCTCTGCACTTGATGCATGAGGTCCTGGAAAAAAGACAGATAGGTAGACCTCTTGGTTGAGGTAAAAAGGCGAGACCACCTTTGGCATAAAATGTGGATGAGTCCTAAGGACTACCTTGTCATGATGGAACCTTGTATAAGGTGGATCAGCCCACTAGTGCCTGCAACTCACTGATACGACGTGCTGATGTGATTACAATGAGAAAGATAACCTTCCAAGAAAAGTATTTCAAGGAGGTAGTAGCTAAAGGTTCAAAAGGCGGCTTCATAAGTTGACCAAGAACCAAATTTAAATCCCATGCCACCGGTGGTGGTCTAATGGGAGGCTTTGTTAAAAGGAGGCCTCTCATGAACCTTGCTACAAGGGGATGAGAGGAAACAGGTTGTCCATTTAGAGGCTTGAGGGAAGCTGCAATAGCACTCAGATGGACTCTTACTGAATTTGTCTTAAGGCCTGCATTAGACAGATGGAGATACTCCAGCAAGGATTCCAGAGGTATGGCACGGGGGTTAAGACCCTTTTCAGAACACCAGATGGTAAACCTTTTCCACTTGAAGGCGTAAGAACGCCTAGTGGAAGGTTTTCTGGAAGCATAAAGAACATCTTTCACTTGTTGAGAAAGATGAAGATCCTGGAGATCTAGGCCTTCAGCAAACAAGCCCTGAGATGCAGAGACTGGGGATTGGGGTGCCACAAATTTCCGTCCTCCTGAGAGAGGAGGTCTGGAGCAGACCCTAACTCTAGGGAGGGAGCTTGAGAGAGATGTAGAAGCAGAGGGTACCACACTTGCCGTGGCCAATGTGGAGCTATGAGAATCATGTGGCCTGTGTCTCTCTGAAGCTTGAACAGGGTTTTGGGAATTAGGGGAATAGGTGGAAAGGCATACAGGAAGTCTTGACCCCAGTGAAGGAGGAAAGCATCCCTTGCCTGAGCCAGAGTTCTGGAACAGAACCGGGGAAGTTTGGCATTCCACGGACTTGCAAAGAGATCTATGTCCGGGGTTCCCCAAATATGAAAAATCTTGGATACCTGGTCCATATGTAGGGACCACTCGTGTGGAAGCAGAACTCGACTGAGTCTGTCTGCCCAAGAGTTTTGAACACCTGGAAGATATACTGCCAGAAGATGAATGTGATGCTCTCTGGCGAGGGCCCACAGTCGCAGAGCTTCGTTGCAAAGCGACAGAGCTAGTTCCTCCATGCTTGTTTAAATAGAACATGGCTACCTGATTGTCCATGTGGATAAGGACTGTCTTGTGGCTGAGCAGGGTGTGGAAAACTCGTAGAGCAAAGAAGATTGCTATGAGTTCCAAGAGATTGATATGTAGACAAGTCTCCTGTGGGGACCAGATGCCCTGGGTGGAGAGGTCCTGAAGATGAGCTCCCCAGCCCATTGGAGAAGCATCTGTTGTAAGAGTTGCCTGGGGTAGAGGCTGTTGAAAGGGAGACCCCAGCAACAGGTTTTGAGGGGACTTCCACCACTGGAGGGACAAAATGAGGCGACTTGTGTTTGCTATTTTGTCTGACAGGCAGCCTAAGGCCTGGGTCCATTGGTTGGATAAAGTCCACTGAGCTGCTCTCATGTGAAGGCGAGCATATGGTACCACATGAACGGTTGAGGCCATGTGGCCTAGCAACTGTAACATTTCTCGAGCAGTTAGTAGGGGTTCTGACTCTGCTTGAGAAGCTAACTGCATCAAGCGAAGGCAACGGGCCTGAGGAAGATAGGCCCTTGCCTTTGTGGTATCCAGCAACACCCCTATAAACTCCAGGGACTGAGTAGGGATCAAATTGGATTTTGGGATGTTTATCACCAGCCCTAAATATTGAAGGATACGCATTGTGCAGGTTAGAGCAGTCTTAGCCTCTGATTGAGTGGGAGCTCGAATGAGCCAGTCATCCAGATAAGGGAAGACAAATATTCCCAGGGTGCGCAGAAAAGCAGCAACCACTGCCATGCACTTCGTGAACACCCTTGGTGCAGAGGCCAGGCCAAAGGGGAGCACTCTGTATTGATAGTGCTTCTCCTGGAAAAGGAACCAAAGGAACCTTCTGTGAGTTGGATGGATGAGAACATGAGTGTACGCATCCTTGAGATCTAGAGAACAAAGCCAATCCTGACTCTGAAGGTATGGCAGCAGAGTTCCTAGAGAAACCATCTTGAATTTTTCTTTGACTAGGAATCTGTTCAACTCAGATCTAAAATGGGTCTGAAGCCCCCTGTTTTCTTTGGGATAAGAAAATAGGGGGAGTAGAACCCTGTGCCCTGTTGTTGAGAAGGCACTTCCTCTATTGCCCTCTGGGCTAGAAGAGTGGCAACCTCCTGCTCTAACAGGTTGAGGAGGGAGGTTGGAGAATTGAACTGGTGCACTCTTGTAAGAGGGGGCAAGCTGGAAAAATGAAGTTTGTATCCCTCTCTTATGATGGAGAGTGTCCAATGCTCTGCTGTGATTTGCCCCCATCTGGGAGCAAAGTGACATAACCTTCCTGGAATGGTGGAGGGCTCTGGGCCTTCTAGAGCCAGGGAAGGTAAGTTCTCTAGCAGAAAGTCAAAGGTCCTGAGGGGGCTGAGGTTACTGGGCAGGAGCAGGCCTCGCAGCCTTTGCCTTGGTCTGTTTGGAGGATTGCTGACGTTTGGAAGGGAACTGAGCTGCAGAAGATGCTCTCTGACTATAAGCAGGATAGGATCTTCCCTTCTTAGAAAAAGGTGTTTTCTTGAACAACCTTTTCTTAGCAGGAGCAGCTGTAGATTTGGATAGTCTATCCAAAGCAGAATTTTCAGCATCCATCTGATTGGCCTTTGCTTGCCAATCTTTACCAAACAGATTTTCATCTGTACAAGGGATATTTCCCAATTCATCTTGGACCCAGATCTCCAAATCAGATGCTTGAAGCCAAGAAATCCTACGTGCACCTACAGCTATAGCTGAGGCTCTGCTTACGCATTCAAAGGAGTCGAAAGCTGCACGGTTGGAGAATTTGGAGATATCCTGGGCATGTTTGAGCCCAGTGAGAAATTCTTGCCTTTTATTATCAGACATAAAAGGACTTAAAGTCTACAAATGGTCAGTGACTTCTTTTAAGAACATTCCCATGTAGAGACTATAAGAATTAATTCTCGCAGCAAGCATGGAAGCTTGGAAGATTTTTCTGCCAAAAGCATCCAGGGTCCTACATTCACGTCCTGGAGGATTAGAGGCATATCTCTTGGCACTTCTAATCTTTCTCATTGCAGACTCAACCACAATAGAGTGGTGAGGAAGCTGAGATTTATGGAAACCAGGACAAGGAGGGACACGATACATGGTGTCCAACCTGCGAGAATGAGGAGAGGTGGTTAGAGGTGCTTCCCACATCCTTAACATGAGATCATACAGAATCTCATGAATACGTAAGGTAGCTGCCTCCTTAGGAGTTTTAGGATATTGTAAAATATCTAACTCCTTGGCTCTAGGCTCTGACTCTGGGGCCACTGTAATAGAGAGGCCCCGAGCCACCTCTCTGATAAAGTCTTGAAAAGACAAGTCCTCTGGAGGAGACATCCTTCGTTTAGGAGAGGACGACTCCTGTGGAAGAAGCATCACTGCATCGACAGACTCTTCAGAATCCTCAGAGTCATCAGAGGAATCGAAGTATCGTCTGTCTGGATGCTCTTGCAAAGCCCGATACCCGTACCGATTGGGATCGGTATCGGGAATCACCGGTACCAGGGTATCGGTACCGGAGGGCTGCAGAGGGCAGAGTACCGGCATGGCCGACACCGATGCCGACGCCACCGGTACCGGATTCGGTGCCGATGGTGATGCCAGAGCCGGTACTGGCGGAGTAGTCTGTTGCGGTACCACGGGCGTCGATGCCACAAGGAAAGCCACCAGACTGCGTTCGATGGACAGAATCCTCTGATCCATCGACACTGCCAATGCCTGGAAGTCGGTACCGGTGGAAGCCACCGGTACCCCAGAGCATGGCACCAGGAGATCGGTCGAGGCCACGCCATCGAGATCCTGGAACCCCGATGATGATGCTTTAGAGGCCAAAGCCTCCCGCCGGGGTAATTTTGCCGGTGCAGAATCCTCGAGGGCAAGGCCAGAGGCATCTCGATGCTTAGAAGGAGATTTACCCTTCAAGGACCGGCTGGATTTATGTTTAGTTACCTGAGATCCATGTGAGGAAGAAGCAGCCCTGGAAGACGTCGATGCCACCGAAGCCGCATCAGAGGGAAACAGGGTACTGAGCTTGGCAGCTCGGTTCTGTCGACCTCTTTTAGACATCATGGAACAGGACACACAATCTGTAATGGAATGGTCAGGGCCTAAACACTTTAGACACCAGTCATGGGTGTCGGTGACGGAGATTGTACTGCCACATTTTGTGCACTTCTTAAATCCTGAGGCAGGCTTTTCCATATTTAAGGAAAAAGGTTTTGGGCCTAAGGCCCCAAACTGAAATACATCTGAAGAAGAAATAAATGAACAAAAGATTTTTTTTTTGTTGTTTTTTTTTAAAGAAAAGAACAACCACCGGCGGTACCGGTATAGCGTCGAGGAAGGCAGACGCGACAGAAAAGAAATAAAGAAAAAATAAGGAAATTCTTCTGCGGTGACAGGAACATGACCTGCTGGCTCCGCGGAAAAAGAAGAACTGAGGAGAGATAGTTGGAAAGGCAGGAAGGCAGCACGCAGGCGCTGTGGGATGCTCCCAAAAGCTTTCTGATTGGACACTGGGGAGCGTTCCCGCGCAGGCTCCGTCAGTACCGACGTACCCATATGTGAAGACTCATTCCTGCTTGTTCCTGGAGATTAGGTGTTCTCCAGGAGCAGCAGGAATCAGTCCTCACATATGGGTGACGACAGCGCCAACAGAGCCCTCGGGCAGAGCATTTCCCCAGCTTTCAAAAAAAGCCCTTGAGGAATACAGCGCGCATGCGCAGTCCACTTCCTGCTCAAGGGTGCCATCTTGCTCAGTCTGATGACATAGCTAAAGACAGCAAAAAACAAAATGAAGTATATGACTGCAACTCCAAGGGGAGGAGGGAGGGTTGTGAGGACTGATTCCTGCTGCTCCTGGAGAACACCTGTTACAGGTGAGTAACTACGCTTTCTCCAGGACCAAGCAGAAAGTCAGTCCTCACATATGGGACTCCCCACCTCTAGGCTACCGTGAACCCGAAACTGAAAAATTGGCTCCCTCTCAAGAACCTCAGCATCCGTGATAGGAACTTTCTCTGAGAACGCACCCCATACAGTAGCCCAACACAAAGGCCGGAGGGTAGGAATTGCCTAAACCTCAAAGAGATTACGGAGTACTGCCTGGCCGAAAACACTGTCCTGCCGAGACTCTCTCTCCAGGCAGTAATGGGCTGCAAAAGTCTGGCTTGAAGACCAAGTTGCGGCCCGGAAGATGTCTGCCAACGGAACAGAGCGGAGATGAGCTACTGACGCGGCCTTCGCCCTGACACGGTGGGCCGTGACCAGACCCTGCAAGGGGAGGTCGGCTGCCCTGTACGCCCAGGTGATGCAATCTGCCAACCAAGTGGACAAGGTACGCTTGGAGACAGGTAACCCCATCCTATTAGGGTCAAACGAGACGAAGAGCTGAGTAGCCCTCCGATGCTCCCATGTACATTCTATGTAAAAGGACAACGCCCTCTTACAGTCCAGCGTATGCAAGACTGTTTAAGCCCGGCTGGCATGGGGCATGGGAAAAAAGGTTGGAAGAACCACCTCCTGATTGAGGTGGAAAGAGGAGACCACTTTTGGGAGGAACTTGGGATGGGTCCATAGGACCACCCTGTTCCTATCGAACCGTGTGTACGGTCTATCAGAAACCAGAGCTTGTAGTTCACTCACACGTCTGGCCGAGGTAAGAGCGCTTTCCACAAGAGGAAGCGCAAATGGCAAGAAGCCAGCGGCTCAAACAGTGGGCGAGACAGTTGCTGCAAGACCACGTTCAAGTCCCACTCAGTCACCGGTGGACAAACCGGAGGCTTAAGCAGAAGACGACCTCTGAGAAATCTGGACACCAAAGGGTGAACCGACAGACTGTCCCTCCACTGGTGAGTGGTACACTAACAGAGCACTGAGGTGGACCCGAACAGAGTTAGACTTAAGGCCTAGGTCTGACAGGTGACGTAGATACTGCAGTACTACTGGCACAAGGCAAGAGAAAGGATCTTCACTGCACTGAGCACACCATACCGTAAACCTACGCCACTTGAGGGCATAGGACTTTCTTGTGGACTGCCTCCTAGAGGCCAAGACCACCTTCTCAACTTCCTTAGGTAGAAGTAAGGGAGCTAGCACTATATTTTCAGCAGCCAGGCCATCAGATTGAGGGACATGAGATTGGGGTGCAGAAGGGAACCCTGCTCTTGAGACAGGAGATCGTGTTGCAGCCCTAGAGGGAACAGGGCTCCCACCGCTAACTGTAGGAGGAGTGGAAACCACGGTTGCCTCGGCCATCTGGGGGCTACCAGATTCACCGAGGCTTTGACCCGGAGGATCTTGAACAGAGTTCGGGCCACCAGGGGCGTGGGAGGAAACGCATATAGGAGGCCCGTAGACCAAGCGATCAGAAAAGCATTTGCTGCCATCCTCAGAGGATGAGGCTGTCTGGAGCAAAACTTGGGCAGCTGACGGTTTAGTGGACTTGCAAAGAGACTGATGGATGGAAGTCCCCAGGGGAGGAAGATCTGCTGGACCACCAATGGATTCAACTGCGATTCGTGGGGCTGGAGAATCCTGCTTAGCTTGTCTACTAGGAAGTTTTCCTGACCAGGTAGATAAACTGCTTTGAGAAACAAGCCTTGTTTGACCGCAAAGGAGCAAAGGTCCAGTGCCTCCTGACATAGGAGCCTGGAGCCTGTGCCTCCTTGATTGTTCACGCAGAACATTGCTACTTGATTGTCCATCTGAACTAGGACAGACTGTTGAGAGAGAGCATGGCAGAAGGTTTGCAGAGCTAAGCGGATTGCTCGCAGCTCTAAAAGGTTGTGGCCTCCTGAGGGGACCACAGGCCTTGAGTGCAGGTGCCCTGGCAATGTGCACCCCAGCCCTTTAAGGAGGCATCTGTCGTCAGCACCCTTGTGTGTGCTGAAGTCTGAAAAGGTACACCTGCCAAACCCCCTGAGGAGGTTTGGCAGATGTAGCCACCACTGTAAGGAGTTCAGAAGTCGTCTGGACACCTTTACTGTGTCTCGGAGGTCGCCGGTGGCTTGTGTCCACTGATCTCTGAGGCACCACTGAGCAGCCCGCATGGGCATTCGGGGTCACATGTACCGTAGACGCCATGTGGCCCAGGAGCCGCAGGTAGTGCCTTGTGGAAACACGAGAATTGCTTTGGAACTGGTTGGCCAAGTCCATAAGTCTGTGGGCCCTGTCCTCGGGCAAGTAAGCTCTTGCCTGAAGAGTGTCCAACCCGGCCCCTATAAACTCTAGGTCCTGAGAAGGGAGCAAAGTGAACTTTGCGTAGTTTATGACAAAGCCTAGATGCAGAAGAAGAGAGACAGTGCGCAGAGTGGCCTTTCGGGCCTCCTGGAGTGACTGGCCCCCTGATTAGCCAGTCATCCAGATAGGGGAAGACAAGAATTCCCTGGTTCCTGAGAAAAAGCCGCCATCACTGCCAGGTATTTGGTGAAAACCCTGGGGGCAGATGTTAGGCCAAATGGAAGCACTCTGTACTGAAAGTGGTTTTCATCTCAACACAAATCTGTGTAAGCATCCTTGAGATCTAAGGCGCATAGCCAGTCTCCCTGTCGGAGGTAGGGCAGCAGTATTCCAAGGGTAAGCAGCTTGAACTTTTCTCTCTCCAGAAACTTGTTGAGATTTCGCAAGTCTAGGATAGGTCTGAGGCCTCCTGTTCTCTTTGGTACCAGGAAGTACCTGGAGTAAAAGCCTTGCCCTTCCAGGTAGTGTGGCACCGGTTCCACCGCCTGTTCCTTTAGGAGGCTTTACAACTCCTGAAGGAGGTGGTCTCTGTGTAAGGGGGAGTCTTGTAGGCTCCCCTGGATAGTAGGAGGGGGGCAGCTGATGGAAAAGGAGCATATAGCCCTTCTGGACTATGCTCAGTACCCAGGTATCCCCTGCGATGGCTGGCCACCTGTAGGCGTACAGGGTCAGCCGACCTCCCGTGCTGACTGGAGCTACCGGCGGAGGAGAGGCTATGCTGAGGGAGTCAAAAAACCCCTCCCTGCTGTGCAGGAGCTGGGGCTGGCAGCTTGGAGGTTTTATGCCTATGGGGCCCATGCAACTGCCCCTGCCCTTTGGCCTGCTGGCCCTGTTGGGGAGCTGGGGAGGCCTGATACTGAGGGTAGGATTTGTAGGCAGCACCCTTCCTCGGGAAAAAGGGCTTCTTCCCCAAGCCCTTCTTTTTTGAGAAGGGGCAGAAGTCTTCCTGGACAGCCTTGTCCTGGTGAGAGTCTGTCTCGATTTCTGCAGCCTTTTCAGTCATGGGCTTACCGAATAGGTTGTCACCTCGGCAGGGGACATTGACCAACTTGTCCTGCACCCATGACTCCAGGTCCAATGACTGTAGCCAGGCCTGACGGTGTGCACCAATGCCGGCCGAAGCCTCAAAGCCATCATAGGCTGCTCGAGAGATAAACTTCGAGCACTCCCGGATCCCTGTGGACAAGGCTTTGAACCTCTGCAAGGGTTCCTTGGAGAGGCCAGCTGAGAACCCGGCAATTTCTTTTGCCAGGTCCCGTAGATACATACCCATGTACAGCTGGTAGGTCTGGACACGGCAAGATAACACAGACCCCTGGAAGCACTTTCTACCGAAGGCATCCAAGTTCCGGGCCTCCCGGCCAGGAGGCACCAAGGAGTGCATCTTTTGACTTTTCAGTCTGTGTATGGCCGATTCCACAACCATGGAGTTGTGCGGTAGCTGTGCCTTCTGGAATCCAGGGCTCTTCCTGACTCGATAAATGGAATCGACCCGTTTGCTAAGAACCGGCGCCGAGGCCAGTGCTTCCCACATACGAAAGAGCAGCCATTCCAGCATCGGAGGAACCGGAACTGTAAAGGCTTCCTTCGGAGGAAAGTCATACTGGAGGGCATCGAGCTCTTCGGCTCAAGGCTCCTCCTCGGTCTCCGTCGGGAAAGCCAAAGCCTTGGCCATGTCCCGGATGAAGTCCGAGAACCGGGTATCCTCCAGGGGGGACCTTCTACAAGGCTTGGACTCCGGGGAGTCCGACGGGACGCACCGGGTCCGGAAGGTGTCCGGGGGCTCCTCGTACTCAGTCTCCCACACCGACTCCTCCGAGGAGGAGTCGAGCGGCTCCGGCTGTGTGGGCCTCGATGCCACCCGCCCTGACGCCGAGGGTACCGGCGTCAACGACCTCGGCCCCGCACAGGAGGTGAGGGAGACCTTGGCCGAGGATCAACTCGACGCTTGATGGACTCGAGGATCGGTTCGGCCTCCGGGTTCGACTTGAACGTCGAGGTCCCGGTGGTCGGGGCAGATGCACTGGTCAGATTGGCGATCAGTACCCGCTGCTGCTCCATGAAGGCAGCCAGGCTGTTCTCCAAGGCCGTCAACCTGAGACCGAGCTTAGGAGACTCTGCAGCCCCCGACTCGGCGTCGGTTCTCCCAGAGGAGAGTCTACAAGGACAACAGATGTTACCTGACTCGGGGACTCTGGCTCCAGGCGAGGTAATTTGGTTGGCTGCTCTGACTCCGAGAGCCCGAGGCAGCAGTCAGGGCTGCGGGACCTGGCCCTCGAGGATCCAGGTGCCTCCCCCGACGCCACCCTCACGAGCTTCTTCTTCCTTTTGTGCTCCCGAGTGGGAGATCCCCTCTCAGAGGACCCACGACGCCGCTCGGTGTCAGACTCCCGAGATGTCGAGGCCTCTGACTAAGTCCGGGCCTGTCCGGATGCGGACTCTGAAAAAATTCTTTCACATTGATGCTGACAGCTCCGAGGCGCCTTAGACGACATCTTGCCGCACAGGCCACAGACCAGTGGGTCATGGTCGGGCCCGAGGCATCGGAGGCAGCAGTCATGTGTGTCGGTGAGAGACATAAGTTTCTTGCACCGATCACATTTTTTAAACCCGCTGGCAACCATCGGGGGAGAAAGGGCCCCTGCAAGGTCAAAAGACAGGGCTGCCAGTGAAAAAAGGAAAATAGGCACGAACGCTAGTCACAAAGGACAAAAACCGAAAAATAAACTCCGGGCTCGAAACCGGTGTACCGAGCCGAGGCGGGATGGGGAGCCGGCATCAAACCGGACAAGGAAACACGAAAAATCGCAGAAAAATCAACTTTTTACCGGGTGACACGAACTACATCCATTGGGCTCAGCGGAAAAAGACAGACTGAGCAAAATGGCACTCTTGGGCGGGAAGGGGACCGTGCATGCGCGCTGCATTCCCAAAGGCTTTCTTTGAAAGCTGGGGAAATGCTCCGCACGAGGGCTCCGTCGGCGCCAACGTCACCCATATGTGAGGACTGACTTCCTGCTTGGTCCTGAAGAAACAAATATACTTTGCAGTGCATTGTAGTGCTAATAGCTTAAGACATGGATTAAAGTCCTGGGCCTATCTTTCACTGGGGATATTGTGGAGATAAGAGATTATGACTCCCTTATGGGTCGAAAGGCTCATCCATTGCACAGCGACACCTACTGTCCAGACTCAACTTACATACAAACTGGGTTTCAGAGAGCACCACAGTCTGGCTCCTGGCCAAAAACCATCATTGCAATAGGGGGGATAGTAGTATGAGGGGGGGGGGGCTAAATAAATTAGGGAAAAGCTCTCAGGTAATGAGTCGTCGCATTAACAGAGCAGTAGGCTGAGAACAAGAGAGGTCAGAGCTCAAATCACACTGACAGTGTGGAGGCAGTGGAGGCTGTGAGCAAGTCACGTAACCCTCCACTGCCTAAGGTACAAACTTAGATTGCAAGTCCTCCTTTTGAGGGATAAGAAAATACCTACTGTATCTGAATGTAACTCACCCTGAGCTACTACTGGAGTGAACCAAATAAAAAAAATAATAAAAAAATTAGATGGCCCAAAGCTGCTCATGGTGCCACTGTTCAAAAGAGGTCAGCTCCAATTGAATAGGAGGCCCAAAGGACTACTGTCTGTCTAAATATACAAGAGAGAAAGAAGCTGAAATTTTACGTTTCTCAGATGTTTGTTGCCTTACCTCAAAATCAATAAGCTGTAAATCAGCTACTAGAGTGCTAAGGAGGCCACTGTTGTATAATTCCTGAGCGAGCTGTGCCACAGATTCTGTTTGTGGCTCTTTTTCATTGGTTCCATACAAGATGTCTTTCATAGCCACCAGGTTTTTTGAGACTTCTTCTGTAGCCTGACAAAGGCAACCAACAATTTTCAAAAAAAATTAACTCCATGGTGAATGCTTTCATTTCAATCTAATCTGAGAAACACCCTCAGCTCTGATAAAAATCAGAATATACAAACATCTGCAATGGTGACAAATCAGCCTTTCTGGGACATTGCATAGGGGGTGGAAAAGCAACAAGCCTAGGCTTTCATGGCTGAGATTCATCTTCCCACAGCCAAACCACAAGAGAAACAGTCAAGTACTAAAGAATTAACTTGATCATATATGTCAAATGTAGAATCTAAGATCTTTGAACTAAGTAA
The DNA here is from genome assembly GCA_033557465.1 of Ichthyophis bannanicus. Taxonomy (NCBI): domain Eukaryota; kingdom Metazoa; phylum Chordata; class Amphibia; order Gymnophiona; family Ichthyophiidae; genus Ichthyophis; species Ichthyophis bannanicus. The sequence continues at coordinate 382,012,692 of CM066038.1, forward strand.
TAGGAATGAATCAGAATCAAAGTTCATGACAGATGGCTTATGTTAAAATAAAGCCAACTTAAAGGGCTGGGTTCACTCCTAAGCATATTGTCCAAGAAATCAAGGCTACTTTTCAGCTTGTAGATTTGAGAAAGTGAAAAAAAAAATCAGGAAACTGTGTCCATTCTGATGTGTACTGGTCACTATCAGCATGAGGCACAAACAACACATTTGGAACTTGTATATTCCAAAAAGGAGTATACTTTTTCAAACTTCTTTTTTTCTTATAAAATAAAATTGGGGGTATACAGAAAGATATGCAACAGAGTTTCACTTCTTTCCGAGGGAAGATTTAAAATTTTAACTGTTCAAAAGAACTTGAGAAAGTTGGACTTTCAACTGATAAAAGAACTTAAAACACAGCTGAACCACAGTGTCTAAGCATGAACTTTGTTTACTATACCCTGTGTTCTAGGAAAAAGATGATGTCCCATAGACAGTAACTTAGGACTAAATGCCTCATGTCTCTCTCCCCTTTTCAACCATACTCTAGACAGCATTCATGCACATTTCACATCCCTCCCTCCCACCTCAATGCACTATAAGTCGCTCAATGACCAAGGCGACCATGATGCATTTAATTCCCAAGTATCAAGGTTGGTCAGTCCCCATTGCAGAATTGAAGAAAATAGTTGGCTATACATCCCATCACAGAAACAAAAAAATACATATTCTCCCCACACACAAACAGCATTGTCAGAAATTATATGGTTACCTTTGTGGTTTAATTGAAAGAGGGGTTTTCATGCTGGTGCAAATATGAAAGACGACTAAACAAAACTTTGCCATAAATTATCCATATAAAGCTTTGCATCATTATTAATTACTGAAAGATACTGTATTCAAATAAAAATTACTTAGTTCAGAGTTTAAATTTAAGAGCAGCTACAATGAAGTCTGAATTCTCTGGACATGGTAACCTTGGGATTAAAGTCACAAGCTTAGTACTGAAAGGGTCTTTACTAAAACAAAACCTTTTACAATATCTTTGAAAATTAGCTATAATGGCAAAAATAAATATATTAAAAAAGACAGATAGTCATATAGTGCTATGCTCAAATATAGATGCCAATTGTAAGAACTCTTCTTATATAACCTCTCATGAGGTATATGCTACTTATCAAAAATATTCACCATCATCTGAAAAAATCCTTTCAAGAGGAATCCATATTGTGACACACAGAAACCTAACAGATTGAGAAAATCATAGAAGTCTGCAGCACAAACTGATGTGCAGTAATAACTACTATACTGGGTTTAAGTTAATGCAGATCACTACTATAAAATTAAAAGTATTTGCCAGCAGCATGAAAGACCTTCTTCAATCTCAACATCCACAGTTAATGGTCAACTTATAAAAGATGGGTAAATAAATTTTTTCATGGAAACAGAAATATTAGTAAGCAGGGGAAAAATAACTGCCACCAATCTGGTATTATGATGAGATTTCCCATGACTGAAAAGTACTAAAACAGAAGTCTAGACAATGGCTAAACACACTTATACTGCATTTACTATCTCAATTGTGCATTCATAAGTACAGAAGAATGACCAAAGTCATACTAGCAGCTGTGGAGCTGACTGACAGTCAATGCAGGTGAGAAGATAGTAAAAGGACTTATGCAGCTCTCTCTCAAAAAGGCAGTTGGCCCAAAAAAATAAAAAGCACTGGATATCTGTAAAGTAAATGTGGTTATCTCTGCAGAAAACAAAACCAATGGCTCAGCAACAAACTATTTTTAAACCTGGTTAAATTGAAACGTTACATCAAAATTCCATGCCTTTAAAGTCTGTAAGATATCCAGCACTATACAGCTAGGCAGCATCAGCCTCCATATATGCATTTTTATAGATAATCATGCCCATTTTAACTACCCGGCCATAGTCCATGTGGTCTCTCTCCCATGATTTCTCTCTGTTTCTACCAGAATGAGGGGATCATAGGATGAGTTTGAAAGGGGTTAGACCCATGATTTTAGAGGAAGAGGAAGAGAAAGGGACTGTAGAGCTTAGTAACTGGTAAGGGTGGGCAGATGGATAAGCCACATAGCCTTTATCTGCTGTCACATTTTTGTGTTTCTAGAAACAATTTTAGCCAGGCATACATATCAACAAGCCTAACAAACCAATTTCTACAGACTTCTAGATCAATGTTACTATGTTTAATTGACTATTTTACTCTAAGAAATGAGCATGTTGCTTCCCCACTTGGGTACACTGAACCATCAAGGTCTTTTGACTACTAATGTATGGGAAATTCTTCATCTCCAGTGTGTTCAGCCATTGCAACAAGGGCAAAAACTACTTAAGATAGATAAGAAATTTGTTAAAAAAATAGGCTCTCAGATATGATGGTTTCTACCTACATCTGTTGGCATCAGAATAATTTAAACAAACGTTGTATCTTTAGAAAGAAAAGTAAGGTCTAAGTTGAAACAAACCTACACGTGGCGTTAGTTGATTGAAAATATTTAGGGTTAGTAACTCCATCAGATAAGTGTTTCCGCCACCAGGGAGTCCTAAAACAAAAGCTTTTGGGGTGATAAATATTAACTGATAAAATAGCTGTTCGGTCCATCTTCTTTCCAGCAACAAATGAATGCCTCTTGGACCACGGCATTTTCTTAGAATCCTTGCTTTTAATGCTGATCTGTATGTCATCAGAAGAGTAAGTGGCAGAAGAAATATTTTGCCTTGAACCCGAGTGGCTAAAGGAACTGTTTTGCAAGTCAGAAGGGTTTGGGGTATAAGGCAAGCCTCCCATGGACTGTGAAGAAAACAGCAAAGAATAAAGCAAGGGAAATAAATATTATTATACAGAAAATCTCTTAAAACATCGATGACAACTGTAAAAGGAAAAAAATGAATTAAACTTTAACACACACGTCCGGTTTCATTTACTGGTTCAAACAAGGCCACTGGAAAATGTCAGCACAATATAATTACTAATATTTCAATTTCCTGCCATCTTAGCAACTTTATGATTTCATTTTTCGTGAAGGTGGGGGGAGGAAGGAAGGAAAAGAGGAGGGACTGTAAACTTGTAAATTACCGTAGCTACCTAAACTTCATTGTATGTAAAACTAAAAAGGCAATAGAGAAAAACTAAGAGTCCTAATGGAAGGACTAAGACATTTGATCAAAACATTCTAGTAAATGGATTTCAATAGACTCACAAAGTGTTCCTGCCATTTATCAAAACTGCACGTAATTCCCTAGTTGTCCTCATTTCAACAGGGTTTGACAAGTGGATGATTTCCTGGTTTAAAAAAGTAGTAAGACAACAAACTAATCTAAACACATATATATTTTGGATCTATAATTTTAGTTTTAACTATGATTAACAATTTTAGAATACTGATACAATAGAATCTGTTCCACTTAATAGTGATACAAAATTTGTTAATACTATATATAAAGACTTTTCATGAAGACTCAATTCCTTCAAACATATTACAAACCAGTACAGGTCAAGTTATGAGAAAAGAAACCCTAGTTACACTAAAAAGGATTAAACACGTCATCTGACTTGACTGATAGATTTTTGTTCTTGACTAATTCATAGAAGGATATTAAGCCTATTCATACTATGAGTATTCACCCCAGGGTTAGGAAATGTTTAATCATGATCTAGTTAAAGTTTTAAGGGCGGTATATCAAAATCTAACAAATTAATCCCTATCAAAGGACTAATTTTTTTCCTTTCATTAGTTTCTCTAATTAAAGCAGACGTACTAGGAATAAAAAGTTTTATAACTACCACGAAGGAGGATTCCCTTTTCATTTGGATTTCATGTCTAAGTAGTGTAAAGTTGCTGTTTTCTTCTGCTGTACTACTTTATAAATCCATTATTATACATCTAAATCAATATAGATCGCCACTATCCATATTCTCACATGTGCAAACCATTACAACCATGTCACTCCCTTGCTCATTCATCATCACTGGCTGCCAATAAAAACATGTATCCAAAATAAAATTCTCGTCCTAACTTTCAAAGCATTGCATCAAACTGCCTGGAATATCTGTCCACCTCGACTATTCCATACTGCCCAACTCGTGCTCTCTGACTGGTACACAATAGGCTTTGTCTGCCTGCACTGACTAGGGTTCACTCTGAATCCATAAGGCAAAAAGAGCCTTTCTGTTTTTTGTTTTAGTTCCATCACTCTGAAACAGTCTTCCAAATCAGCTTCGGCTTCAACCAACTTTTTCTGTTTTCAGATCAGAACTGAAAATGCATCTTTACAAACAGGTCTTTGAACTCCCAGTGGTTTTTGAGTTGTCCCCTGGATTAGAGATTCAGCAGCTCTATGCTAGTTTGTATGCTTGATCGATCGCTTTGCCTGCTGCTTGCACCTACTGAGTGATTTTCTTTCTTTCCTTTTGTTTTCTCTGTCCTGACTTTGATTGTAGATCCTTTCAAGCTCTTATTTATTTTAAAATTACTTTGTAAACTGCTTTGTGTAACCTGAAAAAGTGGTATAGCAAATAAACTAAACCATAAACCATATATGGAAAGGTAAGAAAAACATTTGGCTTTTTACTTAAAAAGTTGTTTCAGTTGACAACATTATTAATGGATTGATATCAACTAGACCAGCCAACTAGTTTATCATCCTCCACCTGCCCAGGATATGGACTTCAATAGGAAAAGCAATAATATTTTATGATATGAATCATTTCCTGTCTTTCATGCTCTGTCTTGATTGCATGTATTACAACTATCCTATTGCCTGACCTTTGCTAACAGTTGCCAAACACAGCAGCATATGAAAACTTAGTACAACCATTTTGTATATATATATATATATACACCACAAAAGTAGTTTAGCTACAAATTCTCATGTGCACTTTTAATCATAAACAAGCTCCCATTTATGAGGGAAACAAAAGCCTATATCATTTTTTACATTTGCTTGTGACTCAGTTGACAAAAATGTTGCTCTCACAGTACCAATGCAAAGCATTTACGCTCACCTGTAACAGGTGATCTCCGGGAAAAGCAGGAATCAGTCTTCACATATGGTTATCCCGTGTGGGAACGTTCCCAAGCATCCTATCGGAAAGCCTTTGGAAGCACTCCAGTGTGCCTGCGCATCTGCCTTCCCACCTTCCCAAGTCTCTTCCTCAGTTGAGTTTGTAGCCGAGAGATCAAAGGAAAAAAAAAATACTCTACAACTCCTAGGGGTGGAGGGTGGGTTGTGAAGACTGATTCCTGCTGTTCCTGGAGATCACCTGATTCAGGTAAAATGCAGTCTTCACATATGGGACTCACTAGCTCCCAGGTAACAGACTGAATATAGAAGCAGTGGTATCCCCGAGGTTAAATGATGGAGTCGAGAAGGTGTGGATACAAAATGGTCCCACTGGACTCTATTGCAGATGGCAAGAGCATGGACAGGCTTCAGTGGACAGAGAAGTCTGGTGCCAAAAGAAGTTGGGGACGGAGGGTAGGAGTTGCAGTTAAGTCCCAAAAAGGTGCTGGAGGACTGCCTGGCCAAAGACAGCAACCCAACAAGAGTTCCTGTCTAGACAGTAATGTGCTGCAAAGGTGTAAATGGAGGATCAGATAGCTGCTCAGCAGATTTCATCAATGGAGACAGAACAAAGGTTGGCAACTGAGGTTGCCATGGCCCATACATTGTGAGCAGTGATGTGACCCTCGAGGGAGAGTCCCGCTTGAGCATAGGCAAAAGAAATGCAGTCCGCAATCCAGTTGGACAGGGTGCGCTTCAATACCGGAAATACAAGATGACATGGATCAAAGGAAATGAATAATTGAGATGATTTCTTGAGATTCTTGGTTCTGTCCAAGTAGAAAGCCAGTGCGCACTTGCAATCTAGAATGTGTAGCGCTGCCTCAGCCCTAGAGGCATGCGGTCTGGGGAAGAAGACCGGTAGCACCACCAATTGGCTGAGATGGAAGACTGACACCATCTTTGGAAGGAACCGGGTGAATGGAGAATCAGACACTGAAGCCTGCAGTTCACTGATGTGGTGAGCTGAGGTGAGAACGATGAGGAAGATTACCTTCCAAGACAGGAATTTTAAAGAAGTGGTGGCTAAAGGCTCAAAAGGAGGCTTTAGAAGCTGTGCTAGAACCATGTTGAGGTCCAAAGCCACCGGTGGTGGTTTGATAAGTGGCTTGGACAGCAGGAGACCCCGCATAAATAGTTGTACCAAGGGCTGTGAAGAAATAGGGTGCCTGTCCATCGCCCTGTGATAGGCAGAGATGGCACGAAGATGAACTCTGAGTTAGTCTTAAGACCTGTCGAGGCAAGTGGAGGAGAGATTGTAAAAGAAATTCCACCGGGCAGACAGAGGTCAATGCATTTTGGGGTACACCAGAGGGTGAACCTCCACCATTTGAAGGCATAAGAATGTCTGGTAGATGGCTTGCGTGATGCAAGTAGGATGTCCTTGACCTGCTGAGGAAGGTCAAGGTCAGCAAAGACCATGCTCTCAGCAGACATGCCCATGAGACAGACAGTTTGTGGATTGGAATGGAGACATGTCCCATGATCCTGAGAGAGGAGATTGGCCATGTGTCCCAGGCTGAGGGGTGGATTCTGTACTAATCAAAGCAGCAGAGGAAACCATGGCTGACAGGGCCAGTAAGGTGCTATTAGAATCATGGAGCCCCCGTCAGCCTGCAGTTTGAACAGGGTCTTGAGTATTAAGGGGGTGCACGGGAAAGCATAAAGCAGACCCCTTCCCCAATGGAGAAGGAAAGAAGGCATCCGTTGCCTGACTGCATAGGGAGGAAAGCCTTGAGCAAAACAGCGGCAGTTGTGCATTCTCCTGGGTGGCAAACACATCTATTCTGGGGATCCCCCACATGTGGAAGATCCAAGATGTCATTTCCTGATTTAGAGTACACTCGTGTGGATGTAGGATGTGGCTTGTTTAAAATAACCTACAAAGCAAATGTTGAGCAGTTGAAGGCTTGGAGAAGTTAATGTAAGGCTCTTGCTTCCTCTAAAATGATGGAAGAGTGCCAAATGTACTGAAGTAATAACTTTCCCAATAAATATGACCGTAATCATTTAAAGCCTTTGCCATGCTTTGTGTTTAATGGCAAAACTGCTGCCATGTTCCCAAACTGTGGTTCCTTATTTTTTTGTACTGCCTTCTTCATAGAAAGCGTAGTTACTCACAGGTGTTCTCCAGGGACAGCAGGAAACAGTCCTCACTTATGGGTGACGTCGGCACCGATGGAGCCCACGCGGAGCAATTCCCCAGCTTTCAAAGAAAGCCTTTGGGACTGCTGCCACGCATGCGTGGTCCTCTTCCCGCTCAGTCAGGTCCCTTAGCTCGAGCCCTACCAAGCAGATGGCAAGGGAAGGACAAAAATTTAGCAACTCATCAGGGGAAGTGGGAGGGTAGTGAGGACTGATTCCTGCTGTCCCTGGAGAACACCTGCTACAGTTGAGTAACTACGCTTTCTCCAGGAACAAGCAGGAAATCAGTCCTCACTTATGGAACTCCCCAGCTACAGGCTACTGAAACTGTAACCAAAAAACGCCTCTGCGAGGCCGTGAGCAGAAGCTGATGCCCGAAGGCGCCCAAATCCTTGGGTCCTCGGGGCAAAGCCCTTGGTAGCCATGAAGAAGGGTCAGAGGGCAGGAGTTGCTTATACCCCGAACAGGTTACAGAGAACAGCCTGGCCGAAGGTGCTGTCCCAGTGGGACTCCCTCTCCAGGCAGTAGTGAGCAGCTAAGGTATTCGTAGAACACCAGGTCGCCGCCCGGCAGATGTGAATCAGGGACACGCAGTGCAGCGAGGCCACTGAAGCCGCCTTGGCCTGAACCCCGCGTGCCGTGACTCGACGATCCAACGGAGCACCCGCCTTTGTGTGAGCGAAGGCGATGCAGTCTGACACCCAAATAGAGAGGGTGAGTTTGGTAACTGCCTGTTCCAGACGATTGGGATCATAGGTCACAAAGAGTCGGTCAGACTTGTGATGAGCCTGGGTATGCTGCAAGTAGAAGGAGAGAGCCCTTCTGCAGTCGAGGGTGTGAAGAGTCGCCGACACCTGGTCAGCGTGGGGCCTCGGGAAGAAAGTCGGCAGGACTATCTCCTGGTTAAGATGGAAATCCAAGACGACTTTAGGCAGGAACAGGGTGGGTACAGATGACCACCATATTCCGATAGAACCTAGTGTAAGGGGTGTCAGTCATGAGAGCCTGGAGCTCACTGACTCGTCAGGCCGAGGTCAGCGCCACCAGGAAGGCCACCTTCCAGGACAGGTGCCGGAGCGAGCACGTTGCCATTGGCTCGAAGGGTGAACGGGTGAGCTGCATGAGCACTAAATTCAGATCCCATTCTGCCGCCGGAGGTCAGATGGACAACTTGGAAAACAGAAAAACCTGCATAAAGCGGGAGACTAACGGCTGCCCCGAGAGGGGCTTTCAATCAATGTCCATCAGGGGCTCTCAAATGTACCCTGATGGAGTTCGACTTCAGCCCTTCCTTCGAGAGATGGAGAAGGTATTGGAGGATCCATCGAATGGGGCACGAGAACGGGTCGATCTGGAGCACCAGATCGAGAAGCGCCTCCACTTGAAGGCGTAGGCACATCTAGTGGAGTCCTCTCTCGAGGCGATGAAGACTTCCTCGACCTCCTCCGGAAGGGCCAGCGAGGCTAGGAAAACCCGTTCAGCTTCCAGGCTGTGAGGGACAAGAAGGCTAGGTTCGGGTGCTGCACCAGCCCCTCCCTCCTGTGTTAGCAGACCTGGGGTAGAGCCCAGGGGAACAGGCGGCTCCGTCGACAGCCGGAGCAGAAGCGGGAACCAAGGCTGCCGAGGCCACAAGGGGGCTATGAGGATCAACGATGGCCGATCCAGCTGAGCTTTGAAAAGGGTTTTCGCAATGAGAGGGAAGGGAGGGAATGCATAGAGCAGGCTGGATGACCAGTCCAGAAGGAATGCATCAGGGCTCTCCCTGCTCGGGTGCGGTACAAGCCCACAAAAGCGGGGGAGCTGCGCATTCTGGGGACTGGTGAAGAGGTCTATCGCCGGCATCCCCCAGGGAAGGAACAGCCAGTCCGCTACCCCTGGATCCAGCTGCCATCCGTGGGGGCGAAGGATTCTGCTGCGCCTGACATTCTCCTGACCCAGAAGGTAAGTAGCATTGAGGGAGATCTTCCATCAGAAGTGAAGGAGCAAAGGAGGACCGCTTCCTGGGACACCCTAGCTACAGGCTATCTAACCTGCAACGAAAAGAAAAATACGCCTCCGCGAGCCTGTAAGCAGAAGCTGAAACCCTTAGGAGCCCGAGCCCTCGGGTCCAAACCCTCAGTAGCCGTGAAGAAGGGTCAGAGGGCAGGAGTTGCTTATACCCCAAACAGATTACGGAGTACAGCCTGGCCGAAGACGCTGTCCCGGCAGGACTCCCTCTCCACGCAGTAGTGGGCAGAGAAGGTATTCGTAGAAGACCAGGATGCCGCACGGCAGATGTCCATCATGGGCACGGAGCACAGCGAGATCACCGAGGCTGCTTTGGCTCAGACTCCATTTGCAGTGACTCAATGATCCAGAGGGACGCCCACCTTCGCATGGGCGAACGCGATGCAGTCCACCACCCAAACCAAGAGGGTTCGCTTGGTGACTGCTTGCCCCTGCCTATTGGGATCATAGGTCACGAAGAGCTGGTCAGACTTACGATGAGTCTGCATATGCTGCAAGTAGAAGGCGAGGGTGTGGAGAGCCGCCGATGCCTGATCAGCGTGAGGCCTTGGGAAGAAGGACGGAACACTATCTCTTGGTTGTGAGGCAGACACAACCTTGGGTAAGAACTTAGGATGCCTCCAAAGGACCACCCTGTTCCGATAAAACCTGGTGTAAAGGGCGCCTGCCATGAGCGCCTGAAGCTCAATGACTCGGCAAGCCGAGGTCAGCGCCACCAGGAAAGCCATCTTCCAGGACAAATGTCGGAGCGAACATGTCGCCATCAACTGGCTCGAAGGGTGGATGAGTGAGCTGCGTGAATACCATGTTCAAGTCCCATTCCGCTGGAGGGGGACGGATGGATGGCTTGGATAACAGAAGGCCCCGCATGAAGCGGGAGACTAGTGGCTGCCCCGTGAGAGGCTTTCCCTCGATAGGGAGATGATTAGCTGATATGGCGCTCAAATGAACCCTAACAGAATTCAACTTCAGCCATTCCTTCGAGAGGTGGAGAAGATACTGGAGAACCCACCGAACCGGGCATGAGAAGGGGGTCGACCTGGAGCTCCAAGCACCAGACGGAGAAGCGTTTCCTCGACCTCCTCCGGAAGGGCCAGAGAGGCTAGAGAAACTTGTTCATCTGCCAGGCCGTGAGGGATAGGGAGGGTAGGTTCGGGTGCAGTACCCGACCCTCCTCCTGCGTCAGCAAGTACCTGACAGAGCCCAGGGGAATCGGAGGCTCCGATGCGAGCAGGAGTGGGAACCAAGGCTGCCGAGGCCACGAGGGGGCCATGAGAATCAGCGATGTGCCATCCCGTTGAGCCTTGAACAGAGTCCTCGCAATGAGAGGGAAAGGAAGGAATGCATATAGGAGACTGGAGGACCAGTTCAGGAGAAATGCATTGGGGCCCTCCCTGCCCGGGTGTGGCACCAGGCTGCAGAAGCGAGGGAGTTGTGTGTTCTGGGGGCTGGCAAAGAGGTCTATCGCTGGGATGCCCCAGCATAGAGACAGCCAGCCTGCCACTCTGGGAACCAGGCACCACTCATGAGAGCGAAGGATTCTGCTGAGCCTGCCCGCCAGGCCTTTCTCCTGACCTGGGAGGTACATCGCCTTGAGGGACATCCTCCGCCAGGCGGCAAAAGAGCAGATGAGGACTGCTTCCCTGCAGAGGGAGCGCGGCCCCGTGCCCCCCTCTTTGATGATGTAGAAAATCGCTATCCGGTTGTCGGTCAGCATCAGAACAGACTTCCTGCTGAGGACATTCTCGAAGGCCCTCAGGGCCCACCGGGTGGCCAAGAGCTCGAGCAAGTTTATCTACTGCTTAGCCTCCACAGGCATCCACTGCCCCTGCATGCAGAGAGGCCCACAATGAGCTCCCCACCCTAACAGGGAAGCATCCATTGTCAGTACCACATCATGCTGTGGGGCCTGGAAGGGTGATCCGCTCAGAAGGTTGAGGGGGTTTTGCCACCAGTTCAGGGATGAACGAAGGTCGGGAACCTTAGCCGTGTGAAGCAGGCCAGCTTGCCTGCACACCTATACCTGTGCCCAGTGTGGCACCCACAGAGTGAGCTCTGAGGCGAACTCCATTTGCTCCCAGTGCAATGGGGATGTAAGGGCCCCATTTGTTTGGCATTAGGGCCCCCTTTGGGGGTCTATGGTCCAATGCCAAAGTTGGGCATCTTCAGCATCACTTTCTGCACTTGCAGTGTCCATGGAACGAACGTCCCTCATCGGGATCACGTAAGAGGGTGGGAGAGGCCCCAATCTCCAGCTAAGGAGGTCCTGTGGGTCCTTTGGGAGTACACATGGGAGTTTGTAATCACTCAGACATGCTTCCACTTTTGCATCCTGAGTCAACATTTCCAGCTCAGGGTTTAGCCCTTTGACTTAGTCATGGCTTCCCACACTATGTTGCTAGGTTGAAGACATTGCAGGTGCCGAGTTTACCTCTGGAGCTAGGGGGATACCTTTGAGTGTGGAGCTAGTAAGGATTATATTGTTACATGTTTATTACTAGAATTCCTTTCATAATGAAAGGAACAGAGGGCAATTTTCAGGACAACCATATTGGTGGCTCTTCTCTGTACCTTTTCTAATAATGCTAAATCCTTTTTATGATACAGTGACCAGAATTGCACACAATATTCAAGATGCGGTCACACCATGGAACGATACAGAAGCATTATAATATCCTTTGTTTTATTCTCCATTCCTTTCCTTATGATTCCTAGCATTCTACTTGCTTTCTTGGCCGCCGCAGAACACTGGGGGGAGGGTTTCAACATGTTATACACGATGACGCCTAAATCTTTTTCCTAGTTGATGGTTCCTAATGTAACCATAGTTTGGGTTGTTCTTTCCTAGGTGCATAACTTTGCACTTGTCCACATTAAATTTCATCTGCCATTTGGATGCCCAGTCTTCCAAATGATAAAAGGATCTTGATACTCTTGCAATTTTCCAGAATCCTCTTGGGTTTTATCAACTTTAAATAATTTTGTGTCATCTGCAAATTTGATTACCTCACTCATTATTCCCATTTCCAGGTCATTTATGAATATGTTAAAAAGCAGCGGACCCAGCACAGATCCCTGGGATACTCTACCATTCACCTTTCTCCATTGGGAAAATTGGCCATTTAGCCCTAACCTCTGCTTTCTATCTTTTAACCAGTTCCTGAGCCACAAGAGTATACTGCCTCCTACCCCCATGAATTTTTAGTTTCACCAAGAGTCTCTCATGAGGGACTTTGTCAATGGTTTTCTGAAAATCCAGATACACTATATCAACCGATTCACCTTTGTCTACCTGTTTATTCACACCTTCAAAAAAACTTAGATTAGCGAGACAAGGCCTTCCTTGGCTAAAGTCAGGTTGGCTGTTTCCCATTAAGCCATGACTATGTACATGTTCAGTAATTTTGTTAATAATGGTTTCTACAATTTTTCCCGGTACTGACATCAGGCTCACCTATCTGTAGTTTCCCAGATCACCCCTGAAACCCTTTTTAAAAATTGGCATTACATTGGCCATCCTCCATTCTTCAGGTTTTACAAATGATTTTAATGATAGTTCCCAGATTACTAATAGTAGGTCTTCAGTCTCATATTTCAGTTCTTTCAACACCCTTGGATGTATACCATCCTGTCCAGGTGATTTGTTACTCTTCAGTTTATCATATAGTTGTAATATATCTTCCCGGTGTATTGATATTTTTTTTTCAATTCTTCTGCGGCAACACCTTTAAATACCATATCAGTCATGGGTAACATCCCTACATCTTCCTCAGTAAAGACCGAAGCAAAGAATTCATTCAGTCTCTCCACTATGGCCTTGTCCCCTCTTAGGGCCCCTTTTACCCCTTTATCATCTAATGGTCCAACTAACACTCTCTAAGGTTTTTTGTTGCTATGAATGTATTTGAAAAAGTCTTTTATGCATTTTTCATTCCACAGCAAGATTCTTTTCAAATTCTCTCTTTGCCTGTCTTATCAATGCCTTGCATCTAACTTGCCAGTGCATATGTTGCTTCCAGTTATCGTCATTTGCCTCCTTTTTCCATTTCCTAAAAGATGCCTTTTTGGCAACAGCCTCTCTGACCTCTCCTTTAAACCATGCTAGCAGTATTTTAGACTTCCTTCCACTTTTCTTAAAGCATGGAATACAGCTGGTCTGGGCTTCCAAGATAGTATTTTTAAATACCACCCATGCTTGATGAAAATCTTTAACCTTTGCAACTGTTCCTTTTAGCTTTTTTGTAACTATTTTCCTCATTTTATCATAGTCTCCCTTTTGAAAGTTAAAGGCTTGCACTATGGATTTCCTTGCCGTCCTTCCTCCATTTATTAAATCAAACGTGATCATGCTATGATCACTATTGCCAAGTGGCCTCATCAACCTTATCTTTTGCAAGAATTTTTTCTGAGGAAACTGGACTGACACACATTGGGCTCTGTGGAAAAAAAGGAGACTGAGCAAGATGGCACTCTTGGGTAGGAAGAGGACCACGCATGCGTGGTAGCATTCCCAAAAGCTTCCTTTGAAAGCTGAGGAAATGCTCCGCGCGGGCTCCGTCAGCACCAACATCAGCCATTACTGCTTGTTCCTGGAGAAACTACATTTCCGTAGAATCCACCCCGGCAATTTGTAGAGCCGACAAACTAGAAGGTTCTTCGCCACCCAGATGAACAGGAAAGCTATTTTCCAGAGCTATCCTAGCACTCCTCATGCCACCTTGTCAACCGACATAAGCCACCACCCTGATGCTGTCCGAGAACACTTGAACCACCCGGTCCACAACCAGGGGCTAGAATCACAGCAGAGCCAACCTGATGGCCCTTGCTTCAATGCAGTTGATGGACAACAATATTTCCCTGCAGTTCTAATGGCCTTGGGCCATACAGCTTTGGCAATGGGCTCCCCAGCCCAAGAGACTGGCATCCATCAGAAGGATCCAAAAGCAATAGTCCAGCAGCATGCTCTTCTTCAGACGACTGGGCTGCTGCCACCATCACAGGCTGGCCATCACCATGACTGGAAGTGGGAGCCTGAGCTCGAACTGCTGAGAACTCGAAGACCACTGAGTCAGTAAGGACCCTTTAAGTAGCCACATATGAGCATGTGCTCATGGCACCATCTCGATAGTCGCCGCCATCAATCCGAGGAGCTGAAGATCAAACTGGACTCTGGGAGCTCGCTGTGAACAGAACAGCGCTAGGCAAGCCAACAGCCTTTGACTTTCTCCTCTGGCAGGAAGACCCTGCACACTTGACGGGCTTCCTGAACTCGAGAGACTGGGAATGCAAAAATATTTCTTTTCCCATTTCATCACCCAGCGAGGCTTATCAGAAAGGATGCCACTCGGGCACTACCCAAGACGCATCTGAACGAGAATGGGCTCGGATGAGCTAGTAGTCCAGATATGGGTACCCAGAAATCACTTGGTGCCATAGCACCACAGCCACCACCACCACCATGAATGTGGAGAACGTCCTTGGGGCAATGGAGCGTCCAAATGGGAGGTGGAGAACTGATGGTGAGAGCCAAGCATGGCAAAACACAGATACTTTGCTGATCCCCGGATCGTTATATGAAAATATGCCTCAGCCAAATCCAGAGATGCCAAGAACTCCCCTTGATGCACCGCTTGAATCATGGATCGTTAAGTTTCCATCCAGAAGCGCATGATTCCGCACTTGAGGTCCAGAATGTTCCTTCTGTGTCAACATCATGAAACAGCCCTTGTCCCAGTCATCTGGGGGAATAGGCATTACTGCCTTCAGGAGAGGCAACTTGTCCAAGATGATCTACACAATGGCCCTGCCGTTCACAGACCCACAAGGGGGAGAAGATCAGCTCTTTGCATTCCAGGACATAGCTTACCAGCTTTACCCCAGTTATGTCCAAGTTACAGTCCCTGTTCTCTGTAAATACACTGCAGCCCCGACTGCATTGTATAAGATTCTGTTAATTGTACACCGCACTGATGTGAATAGTGCGGTATAGAAGAGACGTTAAATTAAAAAAATAAATAAATAAATAGCTGTACTGAATGGAGACTGGCACCCAGCGAAGCTTGGTGACTCAGGCCTATTCCTTAAAATAAAAAAAAAAGAGGCAACGCCTGCCCCTAACCAAAGGAACCAGGGAATGAGTCCCCAAACCTTCATTCTGCAGCACAAAGGGTCCTCTCCTCTGGATGGGACCAGGTCCCTGGGCCCAAGCACTCCACAAAGGGAATGAGAATGGGCCCAAAGTCCATAAATGCGGCTTTCCAAGTCGAAAGTGACGGGAGTCCCGAAACCCCCGGGAGTCAGACCAGTGCACCCACAAGAAGCGGACCGAATCTGACAGAAAAGAGGCTGCTGCCAACTTCACAGGCCCCTTAGCCCTGTCCTCTGGAAGATGTAAAGATTTAGTCTTGCCCAGATCCTTCACCAGCTTCTCCAAATTGGACCCAACAGAAGCATCCCTGTAAGGCCAGATGGGCAAACAGGCTTTGGAAGATAAGTCCGCTGCCCCATGTCAAAGCCAATGTCGCTATCAATAGGGCACAATCCCTGGTGCTAGATGAACCAGGCCATATATAGCATCAGAAAGGAAGGCCACAGCAGACTACAAAAGAGGGGTAGAATCATCCAGCGAAAGAAACTAAATCCACTGGAGCATGGCTCAAGATGTCAAGCATGCACATACTACCAAATGAAGAATACAAGCCGCCACAGCCAACTGGTTCTTCAAAACAAATTCAGCTTTCGGTCCTGGAGTATCCCTTAAGGCCGATCCACCTTCCATCATAATGGTGGTCCATCTGGTAGCTGCCATGTCTTGTGCATCCACCTTGGAAATACCAAACCAAACAATGCACTCCTTCTCTGGGAAAGTGAGCATCTTCTTATACACACTCAACCCCTTGGGTGAGGTGGGGGACTCCCACTCTGTCCGAAACAGACTCTTGAGCACCTCTGGAAATGGGAAGCGTTTATGGTTCATTTGTATTTGATATACTGCCCTTTGTATCATCGGAATGGTGTACAATAAAATAAGATTACATTAAAAAAGCAACTCAGAAAAGAATGCCATTTAAAATGATAGGACAGAAAGGAGATACAGGAGAATGGGGCAAGAGGGGGAAAATCATGTTGAAGGGGGAGCAGAATCTAATGCGGTCTAGGGAGGAAATATATGCAAGCTGAAACAGATGGGTTTATAAGGCAGATTTGATTTTGAGATAAGGCGGCTAGAGATGGAGATAAGCTGGGAAGACGTTCCAGAGACTGGGGCCAAGGAAGTGTAAAACAGCGTGACGCGTGGACTCAAGGCAGGCCTGTGTCGGGAAGGTAAGATGAAGACAATTACTATGGATTGACCGAAGGACACAGAAGGGAGTCTGGGGGATGAGGCAGGAGGATAGGTAAGCCGGGGTACTAGAATACAAGATCTTGTGTGTGAGTGTAAGAAGTCTGAAATGTGTGCAATGGATAAGGGGAAGCCAGTGTGATCTGGTAAGTAAGGGTGACACATGATCAAATTTAGTGGTGCAGTGAAGCAGGCAGATAGCGATGTTTTGAACTGACTGAAGACGCCTAAGCTGACAGCGAGGTAAGCCAGACTAAATAACATTACAGAAGTCTTATCATGCGATAGCCAACCCAGAAAAAGAGTGACAACTGAAGAGTCAGGGAGGAGTGACCGAATTGAACGAATTTGGTGGAATGCAAAGAAGGATCGTTTAACAACAGAACTGATGTGTTCATTAAATGTGAGGGAAGAATCCAGAATGACCAAGATATTTGAGGGAAGGGACACAAGAAATAGAATAGCCATCCAGTGAAGAGAATAAAGAAAGCAGAGTGAGAGGACCTGTAAGCTAGATAGCAGATGTTTCAGTTGGACTGGGTTTGAAATGGCTATCACACATCCAAGATGCTACTAAGAAAAGGCAAGAATTGATAGGGGTCAAATCTGAGGAAGTTGGAGAGGTGGAAAAGCAGCAGGATGTCATCCGCATAGTAATATGCGCAGACACCCTGTTAGACAAGGGTGGCTAAAGGTGCAAGGAAAACATTAATGAGAAGGGAGGCCAGGACAGAGCCTTGGGGATATCACAGGGAAGAGGAAAACTGGAAGGGGACAGCGCTTGGAAGGATACGTAGCAAGAAAGTGATGTTTCCATGCAACCCAGCAGATGAGAGACATGAGAGAAGAAGCGAGTTATTAACAAGATTGAAAGCACAGGAAAGATCAAGAGAGGCAGCTAGAGAAACAAACATTACCCTTATCCCAAGATTCCTGTATTTCTTTTAGAGCAGAGAGTAAGATGGTTTCCGTGCTGTGGCTAGCACAGAAACCAGACTATTTAGGATGCAGGAAAAACGGAGTTATTTACCTGTAACAGGAGTTCTCCGTGGACAGCAGGATAGGTCAGCCACACCTGGTGACGTCATCCGACGGCGCCATGCGGAAGTGCTCTCTAGAGCTCAGATTTCTCTGAGCATGAGTAGGAGGTCCCACCTCCCCGGCCCGCCCCCAGCCAGATCAGTGAGTGATTAGCTATGCCTTACTGGCTAGGGCGCAGGCCGGTGCAGGCCACCCTCATACAGGGGAGGTGGGTGGGTTTGTGTGGCTGACCTATCCTGCTGTCCACGGAGAACTCCTGTTACAGGTAAGTAACTCCGTTTTCTCCTAGGACAAGCAGGATATGTGCCAGCCACACCTGGTGCCTTCCAAGCAAGCTGAAGCGCTGTGGAGTATGAGGGAGGCATGTAACAAAACAGCGTGCGATAGAGACCTTGTACTCGCTTAGGAGCAACAGGCATTTATTGTGAAGGTGCAACACAGCAATATCTAGTGCAGACATGTGCAAGCATAGTAGGTAACAGTATATGCGAACCAGCAAGGTGCTATTGTGCAATGTGCAAACAGGGCATACTAAACACAACCAAAGCAGTGCAAACATAAATCCACCATAAGGCGGTGTGCAAACATAGCAATGTAAACATCATCATGATAAACAAACTATGCAAACAGAACTTTGTATCAGTCACCGTGTAGTCTAGAGCTGTAGTCTAGACCTCAGGGATTAATAAGTCAGTTTGGCTGCTGTCCGAATCAGCCGAGCCGGGGTGACCCGACCTTAGTCTCAGCAAGAGGCAGGGTCCTTGGGTCGGCGGAGCTCGACGGCCTGGTGGCCGTCGACAGGACAGCTCTGCCAAAGGAGCTGTCGGACTCAGCCTGGAGGTCGAGGCAGTAGTGTTTCTGGAAGGTAGACTGTGAGGACCAGGTGGCGGCTTTGCAGATGTCGCTCACCGGAATCTCCTGCAGGTTGGCGAGCAAGGTTGCCAGAGCGCGGAGCTGGTGTGCCCCCGCCCTGCTCGCTGGGAGGGACCCCGCCTTATGAAGGCAATATGCAACGCAGTCCAATATCCAATGGGAGAGCGTGCGCTTGGTGACAGGCCATCCAGGCCTGTTAGGATCAAATGACACAAAGAGTTGAGTCCCCAGCCTAACAGCGGCTGTTCTGTCAATGTAGATGCGTAGGGCTCTGACACAATCCAGTGAATGAAGCCGTTGCTCCTCCGGAGAGGAATGTGGAGCTGGGAAGAACGTGGGTAGTTCAACCGACTGGTTGACATGAAAGGCAGAGACGACCTTGGGAACGAACTTTGGATGAGTCCGTAGAGACGCTCGATTATGGAGGAGCTTAGTGTACGGTGGATGCGCCACAAGTGCCTGCAGTTCGCTGATCCTCCTGGCCGAGGTGATGGCGATGAGGAAGAGTGTCTTCCAGGACATGAATTTCCCATCCGCAGTGTGAAGCGGCTCGAAGGGTTCCTGCATCAACTGCTGCAGGACAACACTGAGATCCCATGAAGGTACCGGCTTCTGGACCGGGGGGTGCAGGTTCACGAGGCCTTTCATGAACTGCGCCACGATGGGCAGTGCCGCAAGGGAACCCCTGGTGGACCCACACCGGTGCTCGTGTAGAGATGCAATTGCTGCGAGGTGGACCTTGATGGATTGTGGTTTTAAGCCCACGCTGAAAAGAGTGGAGAGGTACTGCAGGACCTTAGGCACAGGGCAAGAGACTGGGTTGAGGCCTTGGTTAGTGCACCAAATAATGAAACGCTTCCATTTTAGGCTATATGATCTTCTTGTGGAAGGCCTCCTGGCAGCTAGGATGATCTGCTGCACTTCCAAAGGTAGTCGGAGGGAGGCGAGATTCATCCTCTCAATCTCCAGGCTGTCAAGGCTAGAGTTTGCAGGTTCGGGTGCAGGGTGCGGCCGTCGTTCTGGGTGAGCAGGTCTGATCTCACTGACAACCGGATCGGCGGCTCCTGAGCTAGCCGAAGTAGAAGGGAGAACCACATTTGGCGTGGCCAGTAGGGGGCGATCAGTATGGCGTGTGCCATGACAATCCGCTGTATCGTTGCTGCAAGAAGTGGAGTTGGGGGAAAGGCGTACACCAGCGTCCACATCCCCCAGGGCAACGTGAAAGCATCCGAGGCCATTCTCTTTGGTGATGGGTGCTTGGAGCAGAACAGGCATTTTGTGTTGACCTCTGTTGCGAAGAGGTCAATCTGGGGAGCTCCCCAACGCCGGAAGAGGCTGACCGCAACCTCCGTGTGAAGTGTCCATTCGTGAGGTTGAAGCTGCCTGCTCAGCTTGTCCGCTAGGGCGTTCTGATCGCCGGGGAGATAAGTCGCTTGTAGGACGCAGTTGTTGGCCAGGGCTATGTACCACATCAGGAGGGCTTCTTTGCATAAGGGACGTGACCCCGTGACCCCTTGCTTGTTGATGTAGAACATAGTCACCTGGTTGTCTGTCTGTACAAGGACGGACTTTCCGGCCAGTTGGGCCTTGAAGGTCTGCACTGCGTACCTGACCGGCCGGAGTTCGAGCCGGTTGATGTGAAACGATCGTTCTGCTCTGGACCAGGCTCCCTGAGTGTTGAGGTGCGAGAGGTGGGCTCCCCATCCTGTGGGAGATGCATCTGTGGTGAGGACGAGTTGGTAGCTGCGCGGTTGGAGATCCCTGCCCGCTGAGAGGTTGCTCCGGTCTGTCCACCAGCGGAGATCTTTCACGACCCTGGCATTGATGGGGATGCGGGTATTGAGCAGCTGGGAGAGTTGTTTCCAGTGGGACCGGAGATGCCACTGAAGGATGCGCATATGTAGTCTCGCCAGAGGCAGAACCGAGGTCGTTGCTGCCATGTGCCCCAATAGGTGTAGGATGGAGCACGCTGAGGTCCGTTTGGACATGGACATCTGCTTGGCTAGGGACGTGATGACCTCTACCCGCTGCTCAAGAAGAAAAGCTTTTGAGGCACAGGTGTCAATTATCGCCCCGATGAATTCTATTTTCTGGGCAGGGTCGAGGCGGGACTTCTCTTTGTTGAGGAGGAAGCCCAGCCGGCGTAGTAGATCTGTTGCTGATCGCACGGCAATCCTGAGCTCGGAGGCCAAGGGTGCCGAGAGCAGCCAGTCGTCCAGGTAGGGAAAGATGGCGATGCCTTGTTTGCGTAGGTGTGATGCGGCAACCGCTACACACTTTGTGAAAATCCTGGGCGCTGGGGAGAGCCCGAAGGGGAGAACACGGTACTGGTAGTGGCCTCCCAGCGCTATGAAGCGCAGGAACTTCCTGTGCGATTTGTGGACTGGAATGTGGGAGTATGCATCCTGCAGGTCCAGGGTCGCCATCCAGTCTCCCGCTTTTAGAAGAGGTAGGATGGTGTTGAGGGAGTACATCCTGAACCTCTCCTTCGTGATGAAGATGTTCAGTTTGCAGAGGTCCAGAATCGGACGGAGACCACCGGACTTCTTGGGAATAAGGAAGTACCGGGAATAGAAGCCAGTGTTGATCTCCCTGGGGGGCACACGCTCTATCACATGAGCAGAGAGGAGGTGTAGCAGAAGTTCCGACAGTGGTGCTGTTAGGTGCGGTGGGGTCTGGCTGATGGGCTGTGAGCGTTGCCACGGTGGGGAGGAGAAGCGTAGACGGTAGCCTGATTGGATAATCTGAAGGACCCACTTGTCTGTGGTGATCGCCTGCCATGCCTGCATGAACAGGGATAGGCAGCCCCCCACTGGCAGAGATGCTGGGGTTCCCGGAAGGGGCCCCGGCCGAGGCGAGTTGTCAGAAAGAGGTGGTATTTTTTCCGGACTGCTGGGAGTTTTGCTTTTTCTGTTTGCTGCGCTCCCTCGGCTGCTGCCTCTGAAAGGAGGAGGCAGGGTAGTAGGGTTGCTTGTACTTAGGCGCTTGCCATCTCCGATTAGAGTTGTAAAATCTTCTGGAGGAGGAAAAGGGTTTGCGGTAATAACTCCCTTTTTGTGATGAGGAGTGGCGTTCGAGTCCGTCCGCTGCCAGTGTTTGCAAGGTGGTACAATCCTCTTTAAGGCCATTAACAGTGTTCGCCACCTTGTCGCCAAAGAGAGACTCGCCCGAGCAGGGCGCATCTGCGATTTTATCGTGGGTGTCTTCCCTGAGGCCGGAAGCTCGCAGCCATGCCCAGCGGCGGGCTGATATGGCTGTGCCAGCCGTCCTGATGGCGGTGTCGAAGGCGTCAAAGGCCGTGCTCATCAGATGTTTGCTGCATTCGGCTAGGTCCTGGAATGTAGCCGAGGCTGTCAGTTGAGCGTCCTTGGGTAGGGCCGCGAGATGACTCTTGAGTTCGTTTAGTAGAGAATCCTGGAATAGGATGTGTTGGAACTGGTGCGCTGCCACTTTGGCGCTGAGCATAGCTCCTTGGTAGGCTTTCCTCCCCACTTCGTCGAGGAGCTTAGGGTCCCGGCCTGGTGGGTGATTAGCCTGTGTGCGCGAGGATTTTACCTTCTTTAGCGCAGAAGACACCACAATAGACTGGTGCGGGAGCTGAGGTTTACTGAATCCCGGAGCCAGGTAGAGGAGATATTTGTTGTCCAACTTCCTGGAGCAGGCATGGCCGGAGGCCGGTGA
Source organism: Ichthyophis bannanicus (assembly GCA_033557465.1). NCBI lineage: Eukaryota > Metazoa > Chordata > Amphibia > Gymnophiona > Ichthyophiidae > Ichthyophis > Ichthyophis bannanicus. The sequence continues at coordinate 382,034,860 of CM066038.1, forward strand.
CTGCCATAGTATTGACTGTTTGTCCTGCAGCTTTCGGTGGAGCGGAAGGGCTAGAGCCGGTCTAGGGTCACTAAGATATTTCATGACCTCTGGATCCTTTTCGCCAGCGGCGTCCTCCGCTAGAAGGCCTAGTTTGTTCATCACCTTCCTCAGGAATTTGGGATAGGTGAGGTCCTCCGGTGGCAATGGACGCTGAGTTTCTTCTGTTTCGTCCGGAGTAGTCTTGGAGATGGGAGAGTCCGGGGCCGCTCCCTCCTCATCGCTCTCCCCAGAGATCAAGACTTGCTCTGGTGAGGGAGACCGAGTTCTGGGAGGCGTTCGGGAGGATGCCTGTGGAATGCTGGACCGCACAGGGCTGGGCTGTGCCAGTGGTGCTGGTAACACTTCTCTGGAGGCGGATCTTTCAAGGAGTTGGGCTGGGGGCGCTGTCTGGTCCACCAGGCGTGCCAGCAGCTGAAGGATAGCAGCAGACGTGCTGTTTTCTGATGAGCGGCTGCTCCTGCGCCTCCCGGAAGAAAAAGAGCTGGATCGGGAGTGGTGCCTGCTTCTCTTACGGCCATGGGAAGTGCTGCCACAGGAGCTTCCCCTGCTAGAGCTGGACCGCTTGCGGCTGCAGTGTCCGCGGTCATAGGATCTGTCCCTCCTATCATGGTGTTTCCTCTTGCTGCGGTGTTTGCCGGTTGCCCCATTCTTGTGATCGCGCTGTTTTTCTCTCCCGCGCCGAAGACCTTGTTCTGCGCTGGGGCTGCTGTAGGCTCTGGATGGCCCGGCGCGAAGAGGGGATTCCCTGCCCCGAGGGGGCGAAGCAGCATCGGCGCGGCTGGAGCAAGACAGGCCTCGGCCAATCCGAGGGAGGGGGCGTGTCTAGAGGCGGAGTCAGAGGGGGTGCCATGGAGAACAACGTGGACAGCACCATCTTGGAGGGAGCTGGAGGGACCGCATGGGGGACCGCATGGCCTGGAAGCTACCTCGGAGAAGTCAACGATAGCTGGAGAGCCTACCGGATTAGCTGCGGAGTTCGCGGTAGCGTCGGTGGTCAGATGTCCGGGAGATGCGCTAGCATCCTGTGCAGAGTGGCCGGGGATGGAGGCTCTACAGAGCACATCCCGTGCCGCTGCCCCCCGAAGGTCCTGAGAAGTGCTGGGAACTGCCGAAGAGGCGGCTACTGCAGGCGCGGGCTCTGAGGAGGATAAAAAGTCCTTCAGAGTATGCCCCCTGAACTCCCTCGCTCTGGGAGACATCCGAGCGCAGCTGGGACAATCCTGGACGTTGTGGCCTGCCCCAAGGCATCGGAGGCAGGACTGGTGAGTGTCTGCAGCATTCATTTTCCTTTTGCAATGGAAGCACTTTTTAAAACCCGGTTTGGGCATTTTGTTTCTTAGAGAGCTAGCAATTCCGTCTTGAGGCAGAGGCGGAAGAAAAAAAGACTGATCTTATTTATTTTATTTATTTATTTATTTATATTCTCTTATATACCGCGCTATTCTGCATCAGTGCGGTTTACATTGAACAAACTGAAATTACATTGAACAGGGTATTATAACTTGGAGATAACTATTTTACAGGGAACATGGGCTATGGAGGGTTAAGTGGCTTGCCCAAGACCACAAGGAGCACCTGTGGGACTAGAAACCCGTGTCCTTCCGGCCCAAAGTTGCTGTCCTCTAATGGGATTTGAACCCCCGACCTTCCGGCCTGAAGTACCTTGCCCCAACCACTAGGCTACTCCTCCTCCACTGGCTGGGGGCGGGCTGGGGAGGTGGGACCTCCTACTCATGCTCAGAGAAATCTGAGCTCTAGAGAGCACTTCCGCATGGCGCTGTCGGATGACGTCACCAGGTGTGGCTGACACATATCCTGCTTGTCCTAGGAGAACTGATGTGCTCAGGATGTTGAGAGGTTTGTGCGGAAACTAGTTTCTCTAGAAGTTTGGAAAGAAATGGGAGGTTAGAGAATGGGCGGTAATTGCTAAGAATAGAGGGGTCAAGAGAGGGAGTCTTCAAAAAAGGGGTGTACTATGGCAGTTTTCCAGCAGTGGGAAAAAAGACCAGAATATAAACTATATTTGAACAAGGAGAGAATGAGACCGAGCAATGCTAGCAAAGACTCAGGGATCCAAGCTGACAGAATGGGGTCACTAGGGAAGCTAGTTTTGGAAGAAGTAGTGACAGTCTTGGAGAGCGATGTCATAGAAATGGGGGTGAAGAATGACCAGGTGTGTGAGAGTGGGGTCTGTATCAACAGCATAATCAGAACTAAGCTGATGGATTTTGTGAATATGGAATGGAGGACCACAGGGAGTAAGTCTTGCTGCAGCTAAGCCATATTACCTGAGAAGAACTCGGCCAGCTCTTCAGAATATGGAGCAGTGATAATCAAAGAGAGATGGAGGGCACAGAAGATGGGAAACAATTGAAAATAACTGTGTGGGACAGTCGGAGACATCAGTAATGAGGCGGCTATAATGTTTTTTTTTGGGCAGAGGGCACGGCCATCTGGTAGGAGGAATGGGCTTATTGAAAAGTGGCAAGACTAGAAGTACAATGGCAACGCCATAAGCACTCAGCTCTACGGAGCTGTTGACATAGGAGGAAAAGTCCAGGATGGTACCAGGGCTGGCGAGGATTATTGTGCAGCCAAGGGCGATAGATAAGAGGGGCTAAGGAATCAAATGCTGTAGAGAGGACAGAATGCCAGGTGCAGGCCTACTCTTCGACTGGAAGAGAGGTAAAGTCTGACAGGACAAGGAATTAGAGGGAGGAAATGTATGAAAAGTGGCAGCAGTGATATGCCATAGTGGAAGAATAGGAGGGTCAGATGAGAAAGAGGCACGCACGAGAAGATGAGGATAATGATAACTGGAAGAATATACTATAGTGGAAGGGGAGTCTCTGAAGAGATGACAACTGCAGACAGGAGGTAGAGGGTGTGAGGAGGAGATCTAATGTATGCCCAGTCATGTGTGTTGGAAATGTGACATGCTGATGAAGAGAGAGAGAGCCGATATGCAAGAGTGGATTCCTGCACTCCTTGCAGGGGTGATGCATCTTCAGTTCCTGCTCAGTGCCTAGAACATCCACCAAGCTCAAGGTGGATAAGACTCTGGGAATTCTTCCTCCCAGAACAGGTGGATACATTGGCTTTCTCACAATCCTCTTAAGGCGAGAGTACTAATTCATCCAAGCCACAGTCTAAATCTCAGACCTATCCCAGCTTATCTCCATCTCTAGGGGGTGCCCTATGCCAGGGATGCTTAGCCATAGGCAATCAAACAGGACTTCCACTCTCAGCCTGCCCCTCATGAGACTGAGCTCGGGGGAACACAGAGGCCACATGATCTTAAATTTCCACACCAGAACGACCAGGCCTGTTGTAAAAAGGAAAAGAAATTTGGACAATGCGAACTCCAGAAGCTCTCCACTCAGAAATGACCCAACAGGGGACACAGCCCCCGCCCACAGTGCAGTCACCAGAACCTCCAGCCAGTTGGTCATCCTTGCCATCCACCACCATCCTTGCCATCCACCACCTCCTGCCTTGGGATAGGCAAGGCTGGACCAACTGCATTCCCCTCCTGAGGGGGGAGAAATGGGCTCACCAAGGACGATTCAGAAACTGTCATGTAAGAGCAGGATCCAGGAGGCATACTTCACTTGCCACAGGTCAAAATGTTTCCTGGAAGAAGAGAGAGTTAAGGCAAGAACAATAACAGCACATGCTAAGGCCACCATGGCCGTAAGTCATGCATTAGCAGCACTTGCACAACGTGCATAATGAGCACTTGAGTAGAAACACATGTTGGAGCCGCTCGGGCAGAATGAGCACTAGGACCGCGCGACTTCCAGGTGCACAGTAGTAAAAAGCACTAGTAACACATGCAGAAAACTGCAGGAAACTCCCACACCATGACAACCACCACAGCAGTCCACGCCAAACTGCACCCAGACAGAATCGGGACTCCCAACAAGGATAATGAAGCGGTCAAACTTTGGTACTCATGCCAAGAACCCCAGGCAGAAATCTGTGTCGAGCTCAGCTCTACATCCTTGAAACTGTTTCTCTGCTTTGCAGGCACTGCGTTTAAGGTAGCTGGTATGCAGATTCTTCTGAGAACCTTCTGCAACCTTCAGGAGAGGGCAGAGGGGGTCAGAGGAGGACTGAGTGTTGAGGTTGTGCAAGGCTGTTGAGCAGCCAGAAAATTGGAAGGATCTGGAAGAGTTCAACAGGCCTTTCACAGGATAAGAGCATAGAGCTGAACCAATTTTCCCCCCTCTTATGGATATCAAAAAGATCGCAGTAGTGGAGCCTTCCACCTCATGCTTAAAGTGAGAGTCACCCTCAAAGTGGTCATTCATAAGCGTTTAAATCAATCATTTCCTCTCAATTATTCAGATTTTCTTCAAAGCGTAGAAAATCCATCCACCATCTGCTGGACACACAGAAATTCTAAAGAGACCTCTAGCGGCTGAGGTGGATAGAGGCATGGGCGTGATGTCACTGAAACCTGGGCTTTTCATTTTTTTTTTGTCTCCACCAATCTGCTGGAAGGGGAACCACTCGTCTGTTCTGGTCTAGCAGGACGATATTGTAACATTATTCTGTACCAGCAACCATCTATGGAGCTTGATGAAATCTAGAGTGCTGAAAAAGAAAAATTAACTTCTTTATTTACTTATTTATTTATTGCTATTATATGTTGGACATTAGAATAAACTTGCTGAAGTTTAAGAAAAACTAGAAAGTCAAGTAGGCAAACATCTGGCTGCACGAAGGATTTCATGAAAATTGCAAGTGCCTACAATAGGAAAAAACTTGATGGACCTCACACTAAGAGGGAAGGGTCATTTTGGAGATGACATCTTCGATACGTCTAAGAATCAGTACTTTTGAGACTGTTTAAATACTGATAAGACCCAGATCCAAAACGTACAGATAAATCTCTCCTTTTTTCATTTTTGCAAACAAGTTAAGGTCCAAAGGTTCAGGTTAGCATATAAGCCTCTTACAGCAGTGATCAACATTATTGGCACCCTTACAGTTCAATCCCTTAATGTCCCATATCTCCTTAAAAAAAAAGTGGCCAGTGAAATGGCTTTGGACTACATATGCACACATATGACAAAAGAAAGAATCAAATAAAAGACCAATTAAAAAAGGAAATAGTATAAAAACTAGGACATTGCTAACACATTATTGGCACCCTTATAAACAATTCAAATCAGTTTGAACAGAACCACATTTCCAAAGCAGTAAAATTAGATGTACCTATGATCAACTGTAAGTATTCACATGACTTGAATCAATTAATGAATGATGGCTCTAATGTTTAAGATGGCGACATTCACTCCTTGTTCCATTTTCCCAATGGTGAAGACAAGAGAGCTGCCTGAGACCATCAGAAAAGCCATCATCATTAAATATCAAATTTCAAAGGGGTAGGCGGCCATCTCTAAGATCTTGGGATTCCTGTGTCTACAGTTCACAATGTTAAGAAGTTTTCTACTCATGGAACTGTCAAGAACCTCCCAGGACATGGTGGGAAGAGGAAAATTAATCCAAGAAGTCTTCGCAGGTTAGTGCGAACTGTTGGAAAAACACCAAATACAACATCCAAAGAGCTTAAGGCTGACCTGGAGCAATCTGGAGTGCTGGCTTCAACCTGCACCATATACCATGCACTAAACAATGAAGGACTTCATGGGCGAAGGCCAAGGAGGACCCCACTGCTCAAAGATAAACATAAAAAGGCACACCTGATTTTTGTCCGAAACCACAATCCTTCTGGGGAAATGTTCTGTGACAAATGAAACCAAACTTGAGCTCTGTGGCAATGCAGACCAGTGATACATTTACAGGCAAAGAAATGAAGTTTATCAGGAGGGGGAAAAAAAAAAGAGACACCCTTCGTACAGTAATAAATATGGTGGAGGTTCCATAATGTTGTGAGGCTGTTTCGCTATCTCAGGAACTGCAGACTTGGAACATATTAAAGGAATCATGAAATCAGAGGACTACGTGCAAAAGGTATTTTGGAGAGAAATGTGCTACCTAGTGTCAGAAAGCTAGGTCTGGGTCGAAGGTCATGGGTCCTCCAACAGGACAATGACCCAAAACATATATCCAAAAGTACAAAAGAATGGTCAAAAAGGAAAAAATGGACTCTTACACTCGCCAGCAATGAGTCCTGATCTCAATACAAATGAGAACCTTGGGAAAGAACTGAAATCTGCCACTGGTAAAGGGAATCCTGGAAACATTCATGAGCTGGAACAAATCACAGTTGGAAGAGTGGGAGAAACTACCAGCAGACAGATGTAGAAAACATACAGATGGCTACAAGAAACATTTGGAGGCTGTCATCACTGCCAAGGATTGCGCAAGCAAATATCAGTGAAGGGTGCCATTAATCCTGTCCAGGTCATATTTTGTTTTTTTTCTCAGAAATTACTACGTCTAAGTTGCACAGAAATCGTTTTTTGTTTTTGTTGTAGACCTTTGAACATACTATTAAAATAATATGACGACATACAGTTGGAATATTTCCCATTATTTTTCAAGATATAGTACACAACATACCTAAAATGCAAGGATGTCAATCATGTTGGCCACAACCATATTTTTCCTTTATCCTGGTTTTGTATGTTTTTTTTTTTTTTAAGATATGTCTTGAGATTGCTGCCAGTCACACTATGTCATCTGCGCAGAGGCAGCCGTTGAGAAAGACGTGGTGATCACACCTGCCGCACTGGCCCCCGCTGGACCCCTCTGTGTGAGCTAGAAGTCCAGGAAAAGATGTGAAGGGGAGGGGGAAGCTGGGATTCTATGAATTTTGTATATAATGGGCAGGGCTTCGAGGGGCAAGGAATTCTTTGCAATATTTCAGCCCCACCTTAAGGTTGGAAAAGGATTGTGCCCACTGGGCCATCTGGGATCGGAGATTCAGAAGGGTCTATCAGTTAGGCCTATGGGCCATTACTATTATTAACCATTTGTATAGTGCTACAAGGAATACACAGCGCTGTTCAAATAGATGTAAGACAGTCCCTGCTCATCAGAGCTTACAATCTAATTAAGACAACACACATAGCAAAACTGGGGTACCAGAGTATGGTAAGATACACATAAGTAGTGGACATGAGAATAAGGAGTATCAGGATCCTAAAGCTGTTCAAAGAGGTGAGTATTTAGCCTGGATTTGAATAGGGCCAGAGAAGGAGCCAGACGCACAGACTCAGGTAGTCTGTTCCAGGTATATGGAGCAGTAAGATGGAATGAACAAAGTCTGGAATTGGCAGTGGCAGAGAAGGGCACAGATAAAGCACAGTTACTTACCTGTAACAGGTGATCTCTGGGAACAGCAGGAATTAGTCCTCACATATGGGTACGTCGGTACCGACGGAGCCCGTGCGGGAAAGCTCCCCAGCTTCTTAGAATAGAAGCTTTTGGGACCTCCCACTGCACATGCGCACTGCCTTCCCGCCTTCCTGAACAGCTCTCCTCAGTTTCGAGTTTATAGCTGAGTCAACAGAGAGAGGACAGGAAGATAGATAGATAAAAGATACAACTCCTAGGGGAGGTGGGTGGGTTGTGAGGACTAATTCCTGCTGTTCCCAGAGATCACCTGTTACAGGTAAGTAACTGTGCTATCTCCAGGAACAAGCAGGAATAAGTCCTCACATATGGGGACTCCCTAGCTTAGATGCATGGGATCCCCTGTAAAGGTTCGCCATCTTCGTATGGATCTCAGGCATCCATTCTGGGAAGGTGGGCAGGAGTTGTTTAGGAATGGAACAGGTGCTTGAGGACAGCCTGGCCAAACAAGGCATCCCGGCGGGAGTCCTTGTCCAAACAGTAATGGGCTGTGAAGGTATGAACCGAGGCCCAGGTAGCGGCTCGACAGATCTGATCTATGGAAACAGAGTGCAGATGAGCCATAGAAGTTGCCATGGCCCTCACATTGTGAGCAGTGACATGGCCTTCCAGAGAAATGTTTTGCTCTGGTAAGCAAAAGAAATACACTGAGCAATCCAATTGGAAAGTGTACGCTTGGAGACTGGAAGTCCCAAATGGGAAGGATCAAAGGCCACAAAAAGTTGAGAAGACTTTCGATGTGGCTGAGTCCTATTAAGGTAAAAAGCGAGAGCTCTTTTACAATCCAGAGTATGAAGGTTCCTCTCTGCATTGGATGCATGAGGAGCTGGAAAAAAGACAGGTAGATATACCTCTTGATTAAGATGAAAAGGCGAGACCACTTTAGGCATAAAGTGGGGATTCGTCCTAAGGACCACCTTATCATGATGAAATCTTGTGTAAGGTGGATTAGCCACTAAAGCCTGCAGCTCACTGATGCGGCGAGCCGAAGTGACTGCAATGAGGAAGATGACCTTCCAGGAAAGAAATTTCAAGGAGGTGGAAAACATTGGCTCAAAAGGTGGCTTCATAAGTTGACCGAGCACTAGATTCAAATCCCATGCGACCGGGGGTGGTCTGATGGGAGGTTTAGTGAGAGTCAGGCCTCTCATGAATCTTGCAACAAGAGGATGAGAGGAGATAGGTTGTCCATTTATATGTTTCAAGGATGCTGCAATAGCACTTAAATGGACTCTTACCGAATTCGTCTTGAGGCCTGCATTGGAGAGATGCAGGAGATAATCAAGAAGAGAATTCAAAGGAAGTGCCAGAGGGTCAAGACCCTGCTGAGCACACCAAATGGAAAAACGTTTCCATTTGAAAGCATAGGAACGCCTGGTAGAGGGTTTCCTAGAGGCAGAAAGGATATCTTTCACTGGTTGGGAAAGATGAAAGTCTTGAAGGTTTAAGCCTTCAGTAACCAAGCACTGAGGTGAAGGGATTTGGGGTTTGGGTGCCACAAAGTCCCCTCCTCCTGAGACAGGAGGTCTGGCGCAGCTCCCAGATCCAAGTAGGATCCCTGGGAGAGCTGTAGAAGTAGAGGGAACCACACTTGGCGTGGCCAGCGTGGAGCTATGAGGATCATAGTTCCATGATCCCTCTGGAGTTTGAACAGAGTCTTGGGAATCAAAGGAATGGGTGGAAAGGCATATAGGAATGCCTGATTCCAATTCAGGAGAAAGGCGTCCGTAGCCTGAGCTCCCTGACACGGAGTTCTGGAACAGAACCGGGGAAGTTTGGCATTCCACGGACTTGCAAAGAGGTCTATGTCCGGGGTCCCCCATTCCTGAAAGATTCGGTTTATTTGGTCCAAATGTAGGGACCATTCGTGTGGCAGCAGAACTCGACTGAGCCTGTCTGCCCGAGAGTTTTGAACTCCTGGGAGATACACTGCTAGCAGGTGAATCTGATGCTCTCTGGCGAAGGCCCATAGTCTTAGAGCTTCGTTGCAAAGCGACAGAGAGCCCGTCCCTCCTTGTTTGTTTATGTAAAACATGGCCACCTGATTGTCCGTCTGAACTAGGACAGTGAGGTTGGTTAGGAGGGAGTGGAAGACCTTGAGGGCAAGGTAAATTGCTCGCAGTTCCAGAAGATTGATATGAAGGGTGGTCTCCTGTAGAGACCAAGTGCCCTGAGTGGAGAGAGTTTGCAGATGGGCTCCCCACCCTGTTTGGGAGGCATCTGTTGTGAGGGTTGCTTGGGGTAGCAATGGTTGAAATGGAGCCCCCAACAACAGATTCTTGGTGGAAGTCCACCAGTGGAGGGACCAAAACAGACGATCGGAGGTTTGTATTTGGTCTGAGAGCGCTCCTGACGCCTGAGTCCACTGAGTGGCCAGGGTCCATTGAGCTGCTCTCATATGAAGACGAGCATAGGGCACCACATGCACTGTGGAGGCCATATGACCCAGTAGGCGTAGCATTTCCCTGGCTGTCAAGTGAGTGCTGGACTGAGCTTGGGAGGCCAAACTCAGGAGGCGCTGGCCTCGAACATGTGGAAGGTAGGCCCTTGCAGTGATGGTGTCCAACTGGGCCCCTATGAATTCTAGAGATTGAGTAGGGATGAGTTGGGACTTGGGAAGGTTTACTACCAGTCCCAGATACTGCAAAAGGCTCCTTGTGTGGTCCAGGGAAATCTGGGCCTGTGACTGAGTTGGAGCTCGGATGAGCCAGTCGTCCAGATATGGGAAGACAAAGATTCCCATGCCTCTTAGAAATGCGGCTACGACTGCCATGCATTTTGTGAATACTCTTGGAGCAGAGGCTAGACCGAAGGGGAGTACTCTGTATTGGAAATGTTTTCCCTGAAACAGAAAGCGAAGATACTTTCTGTGGGATGGATGGATGAGTATATGTGTATACGCATCCTGTAGGTCTAGAGAACAAAGCCAGTCCTGACCTTGGAGGTAAGGAAGGAGAATGCCGAGAGACAGCATTTTGAATTTCTCCTTGAAGAGAAATTTGTTCAATTCTCTCAGATCTAGGATTGGTCTGAATCCCCCTGTCTTCTTTGGAATGAGAAAATAAGGGGAGTAGAAACCGGACCCTTGTTGAGGAAGAGGAACCTCTTCTATGGCCCCTTGGGCAAGAAGAGAGGAAACCTCTTGACCCAACAGGGTTAGGAGAGATGGGGGAGAATTGAATGGTCTCACCATATGATGGGGAGGAAGGCTGGAGAAATGAAGTTTGTAACCCTCTCGAATGATAGAGAGGGTCCATTGTTCTGTTGTGATTTGTTCCCATCTGGGAGCAAAGTGAACCAACCTTCCGGGTATGGTGAGAGGTTCTGGTTGTGTTAGAACCAGAAGTGGCAAGTTCCCTAGGAGCAAGTCAAAACCCCTGAGGGGTTGGAGCCTGCTGAGCTACAGTAGCTGCTGCAGGCTTAGCTCGTGCTTGTTTGGATTGCTGACGCTTAGCAGTATAGCGAGGTTGAGAAGACTGCTGGCCAGTATTTGAAGCAACTCTGGCCTTCTTATAGTAAGGCCTTTTAAAAGACTTTTTCTTAGTAGGAATTGAAGTGGACTTTGAAAGTCTTTCCAAGGTGGCATTTTCAGCATCCATCTGGGTGGCTTTGATTTGCCACTCTTCCCCAAATAAGTTCTCACCTGTACAGGGCAGATTCCGTAAGCCATCTAGAACCCAAGGTTCCAGATCAGAGGCCTGGAGCCAAGCAAGACGTCGGGCTGCAATAGCAATGCCCGAAGCCCTACTGGCTCCCTCAAAGGAATCATATGCTGCCCTATTAGAGAACTTAGAAACCTCTAAGAGTTGTTTCACTAGGGAAAGGAATCCCTGCTTTTTATCCTCAGGGATAAAGGGGGCAAAATGCCGCACCTTTTTGGCAAGTTCCTCCAGGAACATGCCCATATAGAGACTGTAGGAATTAATCCTGGCTATAAGCATACTAGCCTGGAAAATTTTCCTACCAAAAGAGTCCAAAGTCTTACATTCCCGTCCTGGAGGGGTGGAAGAGTGCCTTTTGGTACTCCTAATCTTCTTCATTGCAGACTTCACCACAATAGAGTGGTGGGGCAATTGAGTCTTTTGGAAACCAGGAGAAGGAGGGACCCTATACATGGTGTCCAACCTACGGGAATAAGGAGACAAAGTCAAAGGATTTTCCCAGAAATCCATCAGTTGTTCTTGAAGGATTTCATGGATAGGCAGGGTAACTGCCTCCTTAGGGGCCTTTGAGTATCCCAAAATATCCAGTTTTTTGGATCTGGGTTCCTTTTCAGAGGATGTGGTAATAGAAAGGGCTGTAGCCATATCTAAAACAAAGTCCTGGAAGGACAAATCCTCTGGAGGGGACATTCTCCTTTTAGGAGAAGAGGGCTCCTCAGGTAAGTTGAGTGAAAACTCAGCAGAATCATCAGAGGAATGAAAATCCTCAGAGGAATCGGTGCTTTCCTCTAACGCACGATACGCGTACCGATCGGTATCGATATCGGGCGTATCGGGTATGGAACCGGTATGGAGCGAAAGCCCATACGGTACCGACTTGCGTTTAGAGGTGGACGGCCTCGATACCGGCATGGCGGACGATACCGGTATCGGGCCCGGAACCGCTGAAAGCGGAACCGATGGCGTTGCAGCTTTAATGAAAGCCATGACGGCCTGCTGCATGGACTGTACAGTATCGCCCATGGACGCCATAGCTGCCTGGATGTCGGTACCGGAGTGACCCGGTACCCCAGAGCAGGCTAACAGGTGATCTGTCGAGGCCGTAGCATCGATATCAACCTGAGACCCCTGAATTGGCGTTTTTGGAAGTTGGACTTCCCGCCGGGGTTGTTTGGCTGGGGCAGGGTCCTCAAGTTCTAAGCTAAGAGCCTCTCGATGCTTTGAAGGAGATTTGCTCTTTGAGGACTTGCCCACAGAAGGTTTGGTTACCTGAGATCCATCCGGAGAAGAAGACCTGGATGACTGTGATGCTGTATTCTCTGAAGCAAACAGCACATGGAATTTGTTGGCCCGGTTCTGCAGCCCACGTTTAGACATGTGGGAGCAAGATGGGCAGTCCGGTATGGAATGGTCAGGCCCCAAACATTTCAGACACCAGTCATGGGTGTCTGTGACTGAAATAACAGCATTACATTTGGTACACTTCTTAAATCCAGGGGCTGGCTTCTCCATGAGGAGAAATTGAGTAGGCCGAGAGGCCTCTCTGAAGTGACCAAAAAGCTAAAAAATAAGAAAAAGAATTATAATTTTTTAAAGAAAGAAAGAAAAGACCGGCGATACCGGTATCGGTATGGGGAAGGCAGGTACGCGGTCTAAAGAAACAAATAAAATAACAATTTCTTCAGCGGTGACAGGAACACGACCTGCTGGCTCCGCGGAAAAAGAGAAACTGAGGAGAGCTGTTCAGGAAGGCGGGAAGGCAGTGCGCATGTGCAGTGGGAGGTCCCAAAAGCTTCTATTCTAAGAAGCTGGGGAGCTTTCCCGCACGGGCTCCGTCGGTACCGACGTACCCATATGTGAGGACTTATTCCTGCTTGTTCCTGGAGATAAGGGATCTGCCAGAGGAGGGGAGTTCCCGAGAAGGGGTGTAGAGTGAGATAAGAGGAAAGGTAGTGAGAAGCCACAAAATGAATGCATTTGTAGGTCAGTCGAAGTCTGAACTGGATGCGGAAAACGATAGGGACCCAGTGAAGTTACTTGAGAAGAAGGATTTATTTATTTATTTTTATTTGGCTGGATTTTAATACCACGGTGTACATTTCAACAACAGCTTATACAGAGAACAAAAAGAACTTATATACATATATAATTTGAACAATTGCAACAGTAAGTTATTACATGGAACAGAGGGACTTATTTACATTGAGGTGTGTAATTGTATCTTGCATGAGCATAGCGACAATGGCAGAAGATAAGCTGTGCAGCTGAGTTTTGAACAGATGGAAGGAGAGAGATGATCCAGAGGGAGACCAGGGAGAAGCGGGTTACAATAGTCAAGGTGGGAGGTGACTAGTGAGTGGATAAGGATCTTAGTAGTGTGAGTAGAAAGGAAGAGACAAGTTTTGCTGATGTTATAGAGAAAGAAGCGGCAGGTTTCAATATCTGTTGGATGTGTGCAGAGAGAAAGTCAAAGATGACCAAGGTTGCGACCTGAAGAAACATGAAGGAGTGTGGTATCATCCACAGAAATAGAGAAGGTAGGAAAGGGCGAAGGTGGGTACAGGGGGAAAGATAAGGAGCTCAGTTTTAGCCATGTTCAATTTCCGACGGCGGTGAAACATCCAGGCAGCAATATCGGATAAGCAGGCCAGTGTCTGAGCCTGGATTTATGGAGAGATTTCAAACACAGAGAGGTAGATTTGAGAGTCGTCAGCATAAAGATGATACTGAAAACTATGGGAGGAAATCCAAGGGATTGGGTTTAGAAAGAGGCCCCAAGACAGAGTTCTGAGGTACACCAAATGAAAGCAGGATGGCAGTATTTATTTATTTATTTATTTATTTTATAACTTTTATATACCGCGCTATTTGTTATCAGTGCGGTTTACATACAACAAGGGTGCACAGTCAGAAGTCTGTTCTGTGCTTACATTGTAACAGGAGTTTAAACTTGGAACATACATTGTAACAGGAGCATAAACTTGGAGCAACAGGGGAACTAAAAACATATGTACAAAATATAATTAGATTTGGATTGTATATACAGGAGGTCTAAGGCGGGTTCAAGATACTTGTGACAGGGTGCGGTTTGTAGACATTGGTAGGTGGGCGAGTAGAGGTGGGGTGGATGCTTGAGCAAAGTGAAGTAGGAAAATGTGGTGTTTAATTGCCTTACGGAACTGCATAAGGCCTTTGATGGATCTAATTTCAGGTGGAAGTTCGTTCCAACATTTTGGGGCATAGAAGGCGAATGTTCTTTTCTTGGTCGTCTGTGTGCACTTGATGGATTCTTTGGGGATGATCAAGGTATTGTCAGTTACTGATCTTCTGAGTCTGTTTTTCGGGGTGAGGGTGATAAGGTCACTGAGTGTTGTGGGGGCTAGGTTGTTGATGATCTTGAAGATGATGAGAAGGATCTTGTATGTTAACCTGCAGTGAATAGGAAGCCAGTGGAGTTCCTTGAGTATCGGGGTAATATGGTCTGATCTTGTTAAACCACAGAGAACACGCGCGGCCGCATTCATGGCGAGTTGTAGCGGATTAAGGGTGTTCTTGGGGAGTCCATAAAGAGCCACATTTGCGTAATCAAAATGTGGGAGAATGAGGGCCTGGAAGATGGTCCTGAAGTCATTATGAGGTAACATGGGCCTGAGGTGTCTTAGCGTTCTAATTTTATTGTAAACAGCTCTGGTGGTGTTTCGTATGTGCTCCTTAAAGTTGAAATGCTGGTCAAGAGTAATCCCTAAGTAGCGAATGGAAGGTTTGCTAGGGAGTTCCGCATCTCTTACTTTTAGGGAGGATGGAGGTGAGAAATCTTTGTTCCTTGAGATGAAGAGAACTTCCGTCTTCTTGAAGTTTATGCGGAGATTTTGAGATAGTAACCAGTCAGTGATGGCGTTGAAACAATTGATAAGGGTGGAGAAGTCTGGTTGTTTGATTTTGAATGGTGTAAACAGCAGGACGTCGTCTGCATAGATTAGAGTGGAGATATTGAAGGAGCGAATGATGTCGCATATCGGCTGCATGTATACATTGAACAGCAGCGCAGACAAGGAGGAGCCCTGCGGAACACCTTGGTGTTGGCGGAAAGGCGTGGATGTGGTGGAACCAACTCTGACATGCTGCCAACGATCTGATAGATAAGACCTACACCATTCCCAGGCGAGGCCACAGATGCCCTTCTCCTGGAGACGAGTGAGAAGTTGAATGTGATTAACGGAGTCAAATGCGGCAGAGATGTCTAGGAAAATGAGAGCGAAGCCGTTTTCAACCTTGTCCAATCCTCTGTTCAAAGCGTTGGTTAGGGTGGTGAGGAGAGTTTCTACACCGTGAGACTCCCTGAATCCGTGTTGACAGGGGTCGAGAGGTGCCACCTCATCAATGTGGTGTTGAATCTGCCGCTGAACAACCTTCTCTATTATCTTGGACATTATAGGTATACTGGAGATTGGTCGGTAGGAGTCAGTTTTTAGTGGGTCAAGTCTGTTATTCTTCAGAAGTGGTCTTATTGATGTTTGTTTGAGGAATGTGGGGAAACAGCCTGTTTTAAATGAGAGTTTAATGATGTTGATTAGAGTTGGGCTAAGTTCAACTCGCAGAGCTCTGATCCAGTATGCTGGACAGGGATCACTTGGAGCTGTAGATGCGTTGATGATGGCGATGAGGTCTTGGATGTTTTTCTCTGTTGGAGTTGTGAACATTGTGATAGGTGGAATTGAGGTGGGTGCATAGCTAGGAGTGGTTGCTGAAACTGTGTTGGTTATGGAAGTTTTAGATTGGAGGTAGTCCGCATATGATTGGGGGGAGATAGAGTCAAGTTGGGTAGGTGAAGGTTCCTTGGTTAGGGATTTTACCAGGCTGAAGAGGTCTCTAGGTTTGTTTAGAGAGCGGAGAAGGAGTTTGGCATGGTATTCACTCATTCTGAGGTATATGGTTTCACGGTGGAGTTTAAGGCTGGATAGGTATGTTTCTTTGTCGATTTCGGATCGGGATCTTCTCCATTTTCTTTCAAGCTTCCTAAGGGAGAGGAGGGATGACCGAAGATCTGTTGTAAACCACGGGGCTGGATGTCTCCTTCCTTTAGGTCTCTTAGGAGCTAATGATTTGTCTATGGCTGGTAGTTGAGCAAATGTTTTCAGCGTGATGTTCCAATTGGTGATTGCTTCTTCAAGGTTCAGAGGCATTGGATTAAGCTTAGGTAAGGCAAGTTTAACGAACTCATCTTTATCAAGTGTTCTGAAGTGAGAAGTAGGTCTGGATTCTGTACTGGAGTCTTTGGATGAGAAATGAGTAAGATGGGTGGGTATCTGGAACGTGATTAGCTTGTGGTCTGACCAAGGAATGGGGGTGATCTCCATGTTTAGGTTGGCCTTCTGGTTGATAGCGGATTGGGGAGCAAAAATTAGATCCAGTGGATTTCCTTTAAGATGAGTGGAGGTGTTCACTATTTGCTCGAACCCAAGTGTTTGCATAGCTTCTAGGAAGGCATCTGCTTGGATGGATTGCAGGGAGGGCAGGTTAAAGTCTCCAAGTAGCCAGTTGGGGTTGCGAGGGTTAGTTGGGTTGCAGGCAAGGTCAATAAAGGTAGATATGACCTCCGGTGGAGAGGAGGGGGATCTGTAAATTAGGTTTATGGTAATTTCTTTGTTGGCAATGGTGATTATGTCCGTGTCTATGGTGCTCTTGGCTGTGAGTAGTTGAAATCCGAGTTCAGTTTTTGCAAGTATAAAGACTCCGCCACCTTTCCGGTTGACCCTGTGGCAGGTATGAATGGAGAAGTTGGGAGGGATTAGTTAGTTTATGAGGGCTGTATCGGTGTCTTTAAGCCACGATTCTGTCACCATGAGGAGATCCAGGCCATGGACAGCTATCAAGTCAGTGATGACTGGCCATTTTTTGCGTACTGAGCGTGAGTTTACAAGGGCACATTTCAGAAAGTGTTGTGACTCTGGTTTCTGTTTGGGATTGTCGGGATGATTGAGGGCTACGTACAGTAGATGAGAGTGTTTAGAGTGGTGTGAGGGGCTGGTATCAGGGTGGAAGGGGTTAGAATGATTCCTCTTGCCCAAGTAGGGTATGGCAGAGATGTGATATTGCCCAGCCGAGAGGGCTATTGAGTGTTGAAAGGTGTTTGCTAGGAGGAATATGGTAGAGAGGGTAAATAGTGGGATGGCCATGGTGGCTGTTGCTTGGGACAAGTTACAGTTGAGACAGTGTTGAGAGAGGTACAATGGGACCTTACCAACAGTTTGTAGGAAAAGCTCTGCAGTACAAGGAGATGATTACATAGTATCATACAGTGGTAATTATCATATGACAATGTTGTTTAGGAAGAGCTTAGGATAACAAGAAGCAAGATCAGCTAATTACACACTTGTGGGGTTTAACATAAGGAGGGGTAACAATGTAGCGTATGGAACAGATTATTCTATAACCTCATGTAGCAGTTAAATATACAAGACAGACAGTGCAAAACACAGAGTTACTGAGGGTACCTTAAGCAGAGAGTTATGTAGAGTTTGTGCAGGTAGCAGGGCACAGCGGACTGGTCGAGAGAACGCCCTGGATAGTGGCCCTTCACGCCGCGCCTTATAGCATGCCGATACCGAAAGGTTCAGACGTTGGTAGTCGCTGGATCGATATACAGGCCTCGGGCAGTTGGGTAGTAGATGAGGGCTCTGTTGTGCCGCCTATCGTGCTCCGCCTAAGGGCAACGCCAAAGGGCCCTCTGGCGAGGCCCTCAGGCGCGGGCCCGCCAGTCGCGGGCGCGCCTGATGGCGCGAAGATTTAAAAGCGTCTGCTTCGCCCGGATTGGGCTCCGGTGCTCGCTGGCCCCTCCTGCCGCTGGCGGCTCAATCCCCAGGGAAGGGGAGAGCTTCTGGTGGTAGCGGGGGCTTGCTGGTGCCGGCGCCTGATGGCGCGAAGATTTAAAAGTATAGGAGGATGCAACAGAAAATACACTAAAAGTGCAATGGGAGAGAAGAAGAAAACCAGAACAGAACAGAGTGCCTAAATCCAAACAAGGACAGGGTAATGAGGAGAAGGTGGTGATCAGTATCAAAGGCAGCAGAAAGGTCAAGAAGGATGAGGACTGTGTAAAGGCCCATGGATTTGGCAAGTAATAAGTCACTGGAGACTTCGGTAAGGGCCGTTTCTGTGGAATACAGAGGACGAAAGCCAGACTGCAGTATATCCAGAAGGGCTTGAGAGGAAAAAGTCAAGACAGTGGCGAAAACGACAGCAGATAAAAGACCATATGCCTTATCCAATCAGCCCATCTACGAGAACTATTAAGTTCTATAATCCCTCCCTCTCTCTCGGAGATAGCGTAGTTACTCACCTGTAACAGGTGTTCTCCAGGGACAGCAGGAATCAGTCCTCACTTATGGGTGACGTCGGCACCGATGGAGCCTGCGCGGAGCAATTTCCCAGCTTTCAAAGAAAGCCTTTGGGATTGCTACCACACATGCGTGGTCCTCTTCCCGCCCAAGGGTGGCATCTTGCTCAGTCAGGTCCCTTAGCTCGAGCCCTACCAAGCAGAAGGCAAGGGAAGGATAAAAATTCAGCAACTCATCAGGGGAGGTGGGAGGGTAGTGAGGACTGATTCCTGCTGTCCCTGGAGAACACCTGTTTACAGGTGAGTAACTACATTTTCTCCAGGAACAAGCAGGAAGTCAGTCCTCACTTATGGGACTCCCCAGCTACAGGCTACCGAACCTGTAACCAAAAAACGCCTCCGCGAGGTCATGAGCAGAAGCCGATGCCTGCAGGAGCCCGAGTCCTCGGGTCCTTGGGGCGAAGCCCTCAGTAGCCATGAAGAAGTCTGAGGGCAGGAGTTGCTTATACCCCGAACAGATTACGGAGTATGGCCTGGCCAAAGGTGCTGTCCCAATGGGACTCCCTCTCCAGGCAGTAGTGTGCAGCGAAGGTGATCGCTGAAGACCAGGTCACCGCCCAGCAGATGTCCCGCAGGGGCAGTGAACGTAGCAAGGCCATCAAAGCAGCCTGGCTCAGACACCGTGTGCGATGATTCGTCAATCCAAAGGGGCACCTGCCTTCGTATGGGCGAAGGCGATGCAGTCCACCACCCAAATCTAGAGGGTGCGTTTAGCAACTGCCTGCCCCAGTCGATTGGGATTGTAAGTCACAGAGTCGGCCAGATTTGTGATGAGTCTGGGTGCGCTGTAGATAGAAGGCAAGAGCCCTCTTGCAGTCAAGTGTATGGAAAGCCGCCAACACCTGGTCGGCATGGGGTCTTGGGAAGAAGGTCGGTAAGACTATCTCCTGATTGAGATGGAAATTCGAGACAACGTTCAGCAGGAATTTGAGGTGGGTACAGAGGACCACCCTATTCCTGTAGAATCTAGTATAAGGGGCTTCAGAGATCAGAGCCACCAGGAAGACCACCTTCCAGGATAGGTGCCAAAGCAAACACGCCGTCATCGGCTTGAAGGGCGAATGCGTAAGCTGCATGAGCACTACATTCAGGTCCCATTAAGCACCATCTCGGCGATTCACCTCCCCGTCGAGGGAAAGCCCCTCTCGGGGCAGCCATTGGTCTCCTGCTTTATGCGGGGTCTCTTACTGTCCAAACCGCCAATCTGACTGCCCCAGGAAACCCGTTCACCCGTCAGGCTGTGAGGGATAACAAAGGTCAGGTTCGGGTGCCACACCCATCCGCCCTCCTGCGTTAGCAGGCCGGAGGCCCAGGCCCAGGGGGACTGGAAGCTCCGTCGACAGCTGGAGCAGGAGCGAGAACCAGGGCTGTCAAGGCCACGAGGGAGCAATGAGGATCATCGATGCCCAGTCCTGCTGAGCCTTGAGGAGGGTCCTCGTAATGAGAGGAGTGGGAGGGAACGCATAGAATACGCCAGAGGACCAGCTCAGAAGGAATGTATCCAGGCCCTCCCTGCTCGGGTGCAGCACTGGCTCGCAGCAGGGGAGCTGAGCGTTCAGCAGACTGGCAAATAGGTCCATAGCCAGCATTTCCCACCAAAGGATCAGACAGTCGGCCACCCCCAGATCCAGCCACCATTCGTGAGGGCAGAGGATTCTGCTGAGCCTGTCTGCTAGGACATTCTCCTGGCCCGGGAGGGAGACCGCCCTGAGGGTCATCCCCCGACAGGAGGCGAAGGACCAGAGGACGACCGCTTCCCGGCAGAAAGAATGTGATCCAGTCCCTCCTTCCTTGTTGATGTAGAACATCGCCACGCAGTTGTCCGTCTATACAAGCACCGCCCTCCCCTTGAGGTGGTCCGCGAAGGCCCTCAGGGCCCACCGAATCAGCCGGAGCTCGAGCAAGTTTACCTGCTGCTGCGACTCCTCGGGCGACCACTGCCCCTGCGTGTATAATGCACCGCAGTGGGCATCCCACCCCAGTAGGGAGGCATCCGTTGTCAGCACCATGTCGTGCTAAGGGGTCTGGAAAGGCAACACCAGGAAAAGGTTGCGGGGGTTTTGCCATCAACCCAGGGACAGGCGAAGGCTGTGGGAGACCCTTGTGGGGTCCCCCTCAAGTGGCCGAAGGACGGACTCCACTGGGCACTGAGGGACCACTGAGCTGTCCCCGCATGTGCAGAGAGGCATGGGGAACCACATGGACGGTGGAGGCCATGTGGCCCAGGAGGCACAGCATAGTTCGGGCCATGACCCCAGGGTGCTCTGAACCCGAGCTGTCAGGGCTCGGAGGCGGTTGGCACGATCCACTAGTAGAAACGAGGTTGCCCGCTGAGTATCGAGGTGTGCCCTAATGAACTCTAAAGCCTACACCGGTTCGAGGTGGGACTTCAGATAGCTGACCAAGAAACCCAAGCCCTCGTGCAGAAGAATCGTGCGCGCCGCCGCCAGGGGAGTCTCCTCGACCGAGGAGCCAATCATCAAGGTAGCTGAAAACTGGCACGCCCTGACGCCTGAGACAGGCAGTGACCACGGAGAGGCATTTTGTGAAGACCCGCAGGGCGACGCAAGGCCGTAGAGGAGCAGCCTGTACTGGAAGTGCTCTCCCCGCATCCTGAAGCACAGGTATTGCCTGTGCTGAGGGTGAATCAAAATGTGGGCGTAAGCGTCCTTTTGAGCCAAGGAGCATAGCCAGTCGTCCTGCCGGAGAAAGGGCAGCAGAACGCCAAGGGATAACATCTTGAACTTCTCCCGCACCAAGAACTTATTTAACTTTCGGAGGTCAAGGAGAGGCCACAGACCCCCCCCCCATGTGTTGTTCAGGACGAGGAAGTACTGGGAATAGAAGCCCCTACCTCAAAGGTGCGATGGCACCCTCTCTACCGCCCGCTGGACGGGGAGGTTGACTAATTCCCGCTGCAGGAATGCCTGATGCGCGGGGAGTCGAGGAGGCTTCGCCAGGGAAAAGGGAGGGGGAAGCCTGTCCAAGCAGAGGTGATAGCCATTCTGGATAACCTGGAGGACCCAGGCGTTCGAGCTGATGGAAGCCCACTGAGGGGCAAAAGAGGACAGGCGTCCTCCCACCGACTGCTGAGTCACTGGAGGACGAGAGGCTATGCAGCTAGCATCAAAACCCTTGTGCGGGGTGCGGCGGAGCTGGGGTCTGGGTTTTGGGCACTATCGGCTTGCGGTGACCCTGGCTAGACTTCCCTTGCACCGGAGTGGTCAGTGTGGGGGTGGTCAGGTACAAAGGGTAGCCACAGTAAGGAAGGCCTTTCCTCGGGAAGAAAGGCTTTTTGGCCTGTTGCTTCTTCCAAGGGAGGATGGAGGTCTTGCACGAGAGAAGGGTTCTAGTGACGAACTCCGTCTCGACCGCCTGGCCAGAATGAACAAATGGATGATGAAATACTCAAAGAAATCAGGGAAGTTAGCAAAAGTTACAGAACGGTAAGAATAATGGGTGATTTCAATTACCCCGATATTATCTGGGTCAGTGTCACAGCAGGACATGCTAGGGAGATAAAGTTTTTAGATGAAATAAATAACTGCTTCTTGGAGCAGCTGGTTCATGAACTGACCAGAGGGGAAGCCATTTTGGACTTAGTCCTTAGCATAACACCAGATCTGGTGCAAGAGATAAGGGTGTTGGGCCACTTGGCAATAGTGATCATAGCATGATCGTCTTTGATTTAAATAACGGAGGAGGGATGGTAAGGAAATCTTGGAGTAGCCTAATGGTTAGAGCACTGGCTTTGGAACCCAGAGACCAGGGTTCAATTCCCACTAGCACTCCTTGTGGCCTTGGGCAAGTCACTTAACCCTCCACTACCTCAGAAAAAATTCAACTTTCGAAAGGGAGACTATGATAAAATGAGAAAAAATAGTTAAGAAAAAACTAAAAGGAGCAGTTGCAAAGGTTAAAGACTTACATCAAGCTTGAGTGTTGAGAAATACTATCTTGGAAACCCAGACCAGCTGTATTCCACGCTTTAAGAAAAATGGAAGGAAGTCCAAAAAACTGCCAGCATGATTTAAAAAGTAAGGTCAGAGAGGCTGTTGTTGCCAGAAAAGCATGTTTCAAGAAATGGAAAAGAGCCAAATGACGAAACAGCACAAGCACTGGAAATTTAAATGCAAGGCATTGATAAGGAAGGCCAAGGGAGAATTTGAGAAGAAGCTTGCTGCGGAAGCAAAAACACGTAATAAAGACTTTTTCAAGTACATTCGTAGTAAAAAAAACCTGTGAGAGTCAGTTGGACCTTTAGATGGATAGTGAGGTAAAAGGGGCACTAAGAGGGGACAAGGCTTTAACGGAGAGACTGAATGAATTCTTTGCTTCAGTCTTTACTGAGGAAGATGTAGGGATGCTACCCATGACTGAAGTGGTATTTGAAGGTGATACTGCAGAAGAATTGAAAGAAATATCGATACACAGGGAAGATGTACTACAACTATTTGACAAACTGAAGAGTAGCAAATCACCTGGACCGGATGGTATACATCCAAGGGTGTTGAAAGAACTGAAATATGAGATTGCAGACCTGCTATTAGTAATCTGTGAACTATCAATAAAATCATCTGTAATACCTGAAGATTGGAGGATCACCAATATAACGCCTATTTTTAAAGGGTTCCAGGGGTGATCTGAGAAACTACAGACCGGTGAGCGTGACGTCAGTACAGGGAAAAATGGTAGAAACCATCATAAAGAACAAAATTACTCAACATGTAGATAGTCATGGCTTAATGGGAGACAGCCAACATGACTTTAGACAAGGAAGATCTTGTCTTACTCATCTGTTATGTTTTTTTGAAGGTGTGACTAAACAGGTAGACAAAGGTGAGTCAGTTGATATAGTGTATCTGGACTTTCAGAAAGCCTTTGACAAGGTCCCTCAGAGACTTTTGGCAAAACTAAAAAGTCAGTGGGATAGGAGGTGATGTACTATTGTGGATCAGGAACTGGTTAAAAGATAGAAAGCAGAGGGGGTAGGGCTAAATGGCCACTTTCCCAATGGAAAAAGGTGAACAGTGGAGTAGCCCATGTATCTGTGCTGGGTCTGCTGCTTTTTGACATATTAATAAATGACCTGGAAAAGGGAATAACGACTGAGGCTAACAAATTTGCAGATGACACAAAACTATTTAAAGTTGTTAAAACCCAAGAGGATTGTGGAAAATTGCAAGAGGATCTTGATAAATTGGAAGACTGGGCATCCAAACGGCAGATGAAATTTAATGTAGACAAGTGCAAAGTTATGCACCTAGGAAAGAACAACCCAAACTATGGTTACATGATGCAAGGTTCCACACTGGGAACCACCACCCAGGAAAAAGATTTAGGTGTCATCGTGGATAACATGTTAAAACCCTCTGCCCAGTGTACAGCGGCGGCCAAGAGAGCAAATAGAATGCTAGGTATCATAAGGAAAGGAAAGGAAAGTAAAACAAAGGATATTATAATGCCTCTGTATCGTTCCATGGTGCGACCGCATCTTGAATATTGTGTGCAATTCTGGTCACCATATCTTAAAAAGGATATAGAGTTATTAGAAAAGATAGAGAGAAGAGCCACCAAAATGGTAAACGGGATGGAAGGCTACTCCTATGAAGAGAGACTAAAAAGGTTAGGGTTCTTCAACCTGGAAAAGGGACGGCTGAGGGGAGATATGATAGAGGTCTATAAATTAATGAATGGAATGGAACGGGTAAACGTAGATCGATTGTTTACGTCATCAGAATATAAAAAGACTAGGGGACATGCAATGAAGCTACAGGGTAACCCATTTAAGACAAATTTTAAAGAGAAAATATATTTTTCACTCAACATGTTATCAAACTCTGGAATTCGTTACCGGAGGATGTGGTAAAAGCTGTTAGTGCAGCTGGGCTTAAAAAAAGGTTTGGACAAGTTCCAGGAGGAAAGGTCCATAAACCATTATTAAGATGGACCCGGGATATCATTGCTTGACCCAATGCAAGCATTGAGGAACCTGTGTCTTTTGGGGAAACTGCTAGGTACTCATGACCTAGATTGGCCACTGTTGGAGACAGGATACTGTGCTTGATGGACCCAATATGGCAGGCATGTCCAACAGGTAGATCACGATCTACCTGTAGATCGTGGAGGGGTCAGAGGTAGATCGCCAGCCTCACTTGGCTCCATCTCTTCAGCAGTTCGCCCCGTCCTAAGAGAGAGAGCTTGTGCCAGCAGGTCGTCTGCCAAGGGCTTGCCGCCGCTGCGGTTCCTTTGCCTGTCCTTTTTCCCTGCCTGCGGGAATTTTACCTGCAGGTGTATTGGGGGCGCTTGTTGTTTTCGTGCCAATAGTTTGTGGGTACCCCAGGGGGCCACCGCCCGCATGCCACGACGAGATGCCTCAGGCCCGACGTCACACCTGGTTCTCCTGCCTCTCAGAATCACCCATTCCTGCCCCCGCCCCAACACCCCTTAGAAGTGTGTTATATACCGGGCGATATCCATTCGTCCGGGCTTTACCTGAATATACTTACCATATTAGTTGTGTCGTGTGCTGGTCGTTGGTCATTTTATAGTTCGCTTTCATGAAACGTTTTCGGGCCGACACAACAAAGTGTCAAGAATTTGGTGATTTTGGCGGGCTTTTCCAATTTTGTTCTAACTTGCCTATGCCTTGCCTGCGAATTGGTTCAAACCACTGTGACTATTGCTTGCCTCTGCAATTTTATTTTGCCTACCCTTTGTGTTGATTCTACGCTGCAATTTTATTTCGCCTTGCCTTTGCGTTGATTCTACACTGTGTGCAGAATTTATTAAATCGTGTGTGGTGGTATTTGAACTTGTTTGGCGGTATTTGATTTTATCTGGTTTGCTGGACAGGTGTTTGAGTTTTTTTGATGATTGTTTGGTGGTATTTGATTATTGGTGCCAGTATGATGAATTCTTATTTTTACTTTTAGTACTGCATGTGTGGTTTTGGCATCTCCAGTCCTTGTATTGCACATCATCCAGAGGTCTTCAGTTCCTGTTGATCTTTAATACTTTGGGACAGTGACAGTTTTGGACCAGATTCAGCCAGTGTTTATACTAACTTAGCAGATTTGGCCTTCTTACATCCAGCCACCCCAGTATAACGAAGATGAGTGTTCTAAAGAAGAGCAAAGCCTACCACTTTCATGATGAATGGGAATGGACTACTTCATCATGGTGAAAGACAAGTGTTGCTGTCTAATTTGTAACGCCCCAGTATGCTTGCCCAAAAAGGGTCATCTGGAACGTCATTATAAGGCTCTGCATAGCAATAAGTCTGATGCTGATTTTCCACCCAAAAGTGAAATTCGTAAACTGAAGCTCAAAGAACTTAAATCGAAATTGGCTACTCAGCAACAGTTGATGGCGAAGCCAAGGTCACATTCGGTCAATGCAACCATAGCATCCTTCAAAGGTCAGCAAACTGATCACAAAGAAATGCAAACCTAAAAGATTGTTTTCTTGAAGCAGCTGACAATATTTTTGAAGGATTTAAAAATAAGAAATATCATAGCTGCTATTCAAGATGTACAATTGTCAAGAAACACCGTCGTGCGGTGAATAGAAAAGATGTGTGGAGACACAACTGAACAATTGTTGGAGGATGTTTCAAATTGTGTTGAATTCTCACTCCAACTGAATGAATCTAAAGACATAAGAGACATAGCCCAGTTACTAGTCTTTATCTGGATGGTTTTTGAAGACTTCAATGTTAAAGAAGAACTACTTGGAATTATTTCTTTAAAAGGGAGAACTACCGGTCAGGAAATATTCAGTTCTTTCCATTCTTTTGTGACAAAGTGCAATCTTCCATTGCATAGACTTGTTTCCATCACTACTGATGGAGCAAGAGCAATGACAGGTGAGGTTAACGGTTTCATAGCCTTCTGTAGACAGCTTGACGACTTCCCAGATTTCCATTCTTACCACTGCATCATTCACCAGCAAGTTTTGGCAAGCAAGAGACTCAATACAAAGACTGTCATGGACATCACTTTCAAAATTGTAAATTCAGTTCGTGGAAGATCACTTCAAAGACGGCTTTTCAATCTTACTCTTGATGAAGGGGCAGCGGAAATCATTTTGCACACAGATGTAAGGTGGCTAAGTAGGCACACATTTCTGCAAAGATTTCGTGATTTGCTGAATGATAAGTTTTTTGAAGGAGAGGGGAGATGACCAAGCAGAGCTGGAAGATGAGGAGTGGTTATGTGATCTGGCATTTCTTGCTGACTTTACAGGCGAACTAAGTGATATGAACCTTGAACTACAAGGTAAAAACTAATGCATTGCGAGATGAGTACAGTTTCATCCTACAAGAGCAAATTTGAGCTAATGACGACTGACCTTCCAAACAACACTTTTGATCATTTTCCTAATACGCAGGATCATTTGGGAAATATCCAAATTTTGTTTTTCAGAACGAGAAGTATGTGACAGAAATCTGTTCTGTTATCCAGGAATTCGAAAAAAGATTCTGTGACTTCCAAAAAATTGGAACAGTTGTGGAGTACTTGTCATATCCATTCAAAGTAGATGTGGACATTAAAGAAACTGCAGCTGCTATCAGTAAAAATTTACTCTTTGAACAAGCCATTTCTTGAAAATGAAATATTAACCCTTAAAAATGACATTTTTCTCAAGACTCGTGCTGAGCAAGAATTGTTTTGGAAGCTAGTACCTAGAGACAAATTTCCCAACTTGAGAAGATGCAGTGAAGCTGCACACTCCTGTTTCAGTTCAACTTATATGTGTGAATCTGCGTTTTCCCGTCTGAAAATGACAGAGTACACAACGTTCCAACATGACAGATGAACATCTCCAGGATTCCCCGAGACTGGCCCTCACGCAATATTCACCCAACTTCAAAAAGCTGGTGGATGAACTGCAGGCTCAGACGTCTCACTAATGAGCAAGAGCGATATATTAAAGATTGTGCAAGATCAGCCTGGATCAACACTCAACCTAAATTTAACACAAATTACTCAATAAAAGTTAAAAAAAAAGTTATTAAGACAGTTAAAGAAAGTTATTACTCAATAAAAAAACTTTAAGAAAAAATTGTACTTTCCATTTCCCCATGCAATTCTTACTGGATCTTCTTCGTCTCTGTTATGTTTTTGCTTAATTTGCTTAACAGTTGATCACATCCAAGTAAATGACAGAAGGTTCATTAAAAATGGTGGGAGGGGGAAATCCTCCAGCTTTATTGGGCTAAAATTTAATTTGAAACGAATTTGAAACGTAATTTTTATGGTGGTAGATCACCGGCACTTTTGGCCGGAGAAAGTAGATCACGACCTGTTCGAAGTTGGACATGCCTGCAATATGGCATATCTTATGTTCTTATTATCTCCGCAGCCTTATCTTCCATCGGCTTGCCGAAGAGCTGCTCGCTGAGGCAAAATATGCCCAAGAGCTTCTCCTGCACCCACTGCTCCAAGTCTGAGGACTGCAGCCATGCCTGGCGACGGGCTCTGATACCAGCAGCTGCTATCTGAGCCGAGAACTCGAAACCATCATAGGCAGCAAGGGAGAGGTATTTTGAGCAGTCCACGACAGACTTCAGCAGGGTACTGAACCTATTGAGAGGTTCGCCCTCAAGACCCGCGGAGATACCTCCGAGCTCCTTGGCCAGGTCGCGCAAGAACATGCCTATGTATAATTGCTATGCTTGAATGCGACAGGAGAGCATGGACCCCTGGTTGGCCTTGCAGCCTAGGGCGCGCCAAGGGCTCTCGACTCCCGGCCCTGGAGGACCGAAGAGTGCGATTTCAGGCTCTTTTGCTTTCTCATGGCCGATTCTACCACCATGGAGGTGTGAGGGAGTTGGGTTTTCTGAACCCAGGGCCATGCTGTACCTTGTACATGGTGTCGAGGTGCTTACTCATGATGGGGACCGAGGCGGGTGCCTCACACATGCAGAGCAGCAGCCTGGACAGGATAGGAGGGACTGGGACAGTCAGAGACTCCCTAGGTGGGGACTTGTACTGGAGGATGTTGAGCTTTTCAGCTCGAGGATCCTCCTTGGCCTGGGTGGCCATGTTTATTTATTTTATTTATTTAAAAGGATTTATATATCACTTTGTCCTGAAATCAAAACGGTTTACACTTCAAACAATCAAAGAACAGTGTCAATAGGGGTAGGCATGCAGTGTTAACAGGGGAGAGTAGTTGTGGGAGTGAAGGCGATGATTTCTTGGTGAGCTATATACTGGATGAGCTATGTACAAGGAGTTATATACAGGGAGGGTAGGAGGGTACGGATGGGGGGAGGCAGAGTGTTAGGTAACCATGGGCTAAAGTACAGGTTATTTATGTGATGTCACTATAGTGTTCAATGAAGAGCATAGTTTTAAGCTGCTTCCTGAAGTCCTCGAGGTCCGTAGTTGATCGTGGATCGTCCGGGAGGGAATTTCAGAGAGCGGGGGCAGCCAGGGATAGTGCTCTTCTTGATGTGTTTTGCCTTGCTTTGGTAAATGCTATGGGGGTGACAATGGAGCCTGAGGTGCCTCTCCTCCTTGGTCTGGTGCTTGTGTCGGATCTGATGAGGGGTTGCAGATTGTTTGCTGAGAGGTTGTGTTTGATTTTAAAAATGTTTAGTATTGCCTTATATCTGATGCGGGAGCTGATAGGGAGCCAGTGGAGGTGGTTGAGAACGAGAATGATGTGATCATGTCTTGATGATCCCGTTATTATGCGGGCGGCAGTGTTTTGTGCCATCTGCAGGGGCCGGAGTGTTTGTTTTGAGAGTCCAAGGTAGATGGGGTTGCTGAAGTCTAATATGGGTGTGATTAGAGCTTGACAGACGGTGCGGAAGTGATCCTGTGAGAGAATTGGCTTGAGGCGTCAGATGATTCTCATTTTGAGGTATGCGCTTCTGGTGGTTCTGCTGATGTGCGACTGTAGGTTCAGGTCTTTGTCGAGTGTCACTCTGAGGTACTTTACTTCGGTCTTTATTGGTATGGTGATGTTGTTCAGTCTGATGTTGGGTGGTGGGGTGAAGGCGGCATTTCAGGTGATGAGTAGTGCTTCTGTCTTGTTGTAGTTTATGGTCAGGTTGTTTTCTAGCATCCAGAGTGTCATTTGTTTTTTTATTTATTTAACAAGGATTTATATACCGCTTTATCCTGAAATCAAAGCAGATTACACATCAAACAAATCAAGTACGTGGGTGTGAGCATGCAGTGATAAATCGAGGCGTGTGTGTGTGAGTGGTGTGAAGCTGATTGCGTGGTGAGCTATGTACAGGAAATATTTACATTTTTACATTTTGGTGGGCTGAGAGACAGTCTGATATTTTGGTGTAGTCTGGGCTGTCAAGATTGATTGAAGTGTATATCATGATGTCATCTGCGTAGATAGTGTATTGTACTGTATATTGTGGTTCTTAATGATGTTGCAGATCGGTTGAATGTAGAGGTTAAATAAAAGCACAGATAGGGAGGATCCTTGCGGTACGCCCTGATTGATTCTTATTGGTTGGGAGGTGAAAGGGCCACTTTTGACTTGGAGCTGTCTGTTCGTGAGGTATGAGGTGAACCACTTCATGGTGGTGCCGTGTAGGCCGATGTCCTGTAGTCTTGAGTGAAGTGTGCTGTGGTCCACAGTGTCAAAAGCTGAGGAGATGTCTATGAAGATCATGATGATGCCTCTCTTGACGTTGTCGATGATTTGGATCAGATTATCAAACAGGTATATTAGTAGTGTTTCAACACCGTGGTTTGGTCGGAAGCTGTGTTGATTTGGATCCAGCGGGGCATGGTTGTCAATGTGATCCTGGAGTTGGTGTTGAATCACCTTTTCGATAATCTTCGCTAGTAGAGGGAGGCTTGACATGGGTCTGTAGGCAGCTGGATTGTTCTTTAGTTGGGATTTTTTCGGGATTGGTCGTATTGTCGCTAGCTTTAGAGTGTTTGGCATGATGCCTTGGATAAGGGAGTTGTGCACCATGTTGTGTATGGTGTGGATGAGATCCTCCTTTATTGCTTTGATCCAGACCACTGGGCATGGGTCTGTTGGGGCGGTGCTGGTGTTGATCGAGGCGATGGTGTGCAAGATTTGATCCGTAGATGGGATGCTGAACTTCTCCCAGGTTTTCTTTTGCAGTGTTGGTTTTGCGGTGTTGGTTTTGCGGTGGTGCTTGTGATTGGTTGACGTGGGGCAGTGAGTTTTGTCTGTGGATCTATTTGTTAAGATTTTTCAGGATTAGGGTCATTGGTGAGGGCTTTCACTATTTCAAAGAGTTCTCTAGGTTTATTGGAGGATTTGAGAATCAGTTTTGTGTAGTATTCTCTTTTCTTTTGGTTGATGAGGTTCTTATATTCTTTTTGTTTTGACTGGTATACGTCTTGTGTGTTGGCTGATTTGGTGCATCTCCATCGTCGTTCTAGCTTTCTTAGATCTCTTTTTGCATTTCGGATATCCTTTGAGTACCAGGGGGTGTGCCGGTTTTTGGCGTGGTGAGTTTTGTTGGTCTTGCGCTCGGTGGCTTTGGCAGCCGATGTGATGGTATTGTTCCAGTTGTCAATTTGCTCATCTATGTCATCTAATTTTGTGATCAGGTGTGGTAGGAATTGGTCCTTGTCGAAGCTTTTGAATCTTCTATGTGAGGATGGGTTGTCTTGATGGCCGATAGGGCCTGACCCTTGTAGCTCAAGTTTTATTTCTATTATATGATGGTTCGACCAGGGCACTGGTGTGATCGATGGCCTTGTGAAGCTGTTACTTTCTAGTAGGTAGTTGGGAGCGAAGATGAGATTGGGTGAAGATCCGTGTCTGTGGGTGGGGGCTTTGATTAGTTGTGTGTATTGTAGGGAGTCCATCGCTGTCAGAAAGGCTTCTGCATCCTTGGTTGTGGCAGATTTGAGGTTAAAGTCTCCAAGTAACAGCAGAGGTGTGTGGCTGGTGTTGACTGTACAGACAGATTCCAGTATGGAGGAAAGTTCATCCAGGGGGGGCATGAGGAGCTCTATAGGTGAGGCATAGGGCTAGTTGCTTGTTCTCAATGATGACTGTGTTGCATTGACTTGTGTCTGTAGTGGCTCGGGATTTGAGCTTAAGGCTGTTCCTTGCGATGATCAATACTCCTCCTCCTTTCCTGTGAGTGCGTGGACAGTTGAAGGATGAGTGATTGGGAGGTACTAACTGGTTGTGGATTACGTTGTCGGTGGGTATGAGCCATGTTTCTGTGATGCAAAGAATGTCAGGTTGCAGTGCTTCTATGTAGTCTGCTAGGGCGTTGATCTTGTTTCTTACGGACCTGGCATTAATGAGTTCTATGGAGATAGGCAGGGGCTGGTTTGAGAATCTGGGTGCCTTGTGAAAATATGGGTGGGTGTCTGCCTTACCTTTTGTAGGTTTTCTTTGTCTGGATTTTTTGTGTGTGTTCTGCCATGTTTCTTGGAGGGTTCGGGGGTATATATTTGCGGTAGTGGTGGTAGCCACATGGTGTTTGCGGGTATATAGTGGGTGGGTGTGTGATTGGGAAAGAGTTGGGTGAGGAGGAGACATATGGGCAGGAAGTGCATTGCAGTCATGGTTGTGCTTGGGGTGGTTACCTTGATAGTTGTTTGGATTCCACCTTTTTGGGCTTAGTGCTATTCTTGCTGCTGGCGTATCGATCTCGTGGTGTCAGCACCTGGAGAGCTGTGTGTTTCAGTTGCGGAGGCTTTGGTCTGCTTGCTAATGTCGGTTTGCGGGCGACGGTGTGACCGCCTCCGTGCCCCGTCAAAGGGCCCTCTGGCAAGGCCCTCCAGCGTGGGCCCGCCCGGTGCGGGCACGCCTGACAGGGGCTCGCCTTTTAAAGATGGTTCCCTGGTCTCCCACAGCCCCGACTGGGCCGGAGCTTCTGAGTGGGAGGGATTAGCGTTCCCATTCAAGCACTCAAACCCGATCGGGGAGCTTCGATGGTGGCGGTGTGTGGGGAGGTATGCTCATGCTTCCTGACAGCGACTCGCCTTTTAAAGATGGTTCCGTGCCATGTCCCGAATGAACACCAGGAAGGAGGTGTCCTAGGGTGGCGAGCACCATTGAGACGCAGGTGGGGAGGGGTCCGACAGAAGGTCCCGGTGGGTACGGGTTTCCAAGGAGGTGTCCCCATCCAACTCCCAGTCCAAGAACTTGGATGAGGAATCCGAGCCGGGCAGGTCGCCCTGTCCAGTGGCCAAGGCCCGCTTGGAGCCGGAGGCCCTGGATGATCTCACCCCTGAGGAACGGGAAGGCGAACGAGACAGACATCAAGGACCCACACGAAGCCTGCGGTTATCGGGGGTTTCCTGGACGGATTTTGGCATCCCATGCGAGGGAACCACGGTCTCTGAACGCGAGTTAGCGAAGCTGACTATGAGCGCCTGCTGAGAAGCGATGAACGCAGAAACACTTCATTCCAGCGCCAGCATGCAGGATTCCCATGCGGGCGTGGGGCCCTGCGACACCGACCCCAGGGTCACCTGGTCGGGCACAGAGGAGGAGGAGAGGGGGTCCTCACTGGGATGGCCCTCAGGAGACCAGACGCCTTCGCTGGAGGCCTCCATATCTGTGCGAGGTACCTTGCGGGGCCACTCCTTGTCCGACTCTCGAGAACACCGAAGGGGGTTGAGCGACCGAGCGCAAGAGCGCTCGAGCTTGTCGGGAGCACCCAACAGCGACTTCGAGGCTGCCTTCTTTTTGCGTCGCTCCACTTCAGGGGACCCCTGGTCGGCGTGCCGCTGAGAGCACGGGGCCGAGGTGGGGGATCCCACCGGAGGAGAGATGACCGAGGGCGCCATCGGGGACGCCGAGGCAGCCTTTCTTAAAATGTCTTCAGACTTCTGCTTACGACTGAGCAGGGCTTTAGAGGACATTTTCTTACAGAGTGAACAGAGCTCCGGATCATGATCAACCCCGAGACACCACAGATAACAGTCATGGGTGTCCGTAAGCAACATGTTCTTAGAGCATCTATCGCATTTTTTGAATCCGGTGGCCATAGCGGCAAAAATGGGCCCCACGAGGCCGAAGACCCACGCAGCCAGCAGTTCGAAGAAAAAAGGGTGCGAAGCCGTTAGGTAAAAAAAAGCTTGTAGTTTAAATTTAATACTCACTCAGGGCCTAGTAGCAGCAAAGTGCTTTTAGTTTAAATTTAAAACACAGAAGAGAGCTTTCTGGTTCAATTTAGAACCCAGCAGAGAGCTTCTAGTTTAAATGTCATAATTTTATTTATTTATTTATTTAATGGTATTTATATACCGCCTTATCATTCAATCAAAGCGGTTTCCACGGCAAACAATCATGGGGGCAAATGTTTTCATGCAGTGTACAGTGTAGTGTGTAGTGTGTATGTGTTGGCGGGGAAGTGATTAGAGTTGGTTATAATTCAGAGCCTAGCAGCAGCAAAGAGCTTTAATTTAAGACAAATCAGAATATAACTTAGCATAAAAGGCAAAACAGGGTCAGTATTCTTTGAGCAACAAATTAAGTCTTCTAGAGACCTTTACAAAGAGGCCTTCTACCTAGGGGGCAAGAGACCTGTGAAACTTTTTAATAGGTGTTAAAGCCAGGTGGCAGGTCAAAAGGCCATTTTGAAAGACCCCTTCTATCCAAGCAAGGACTGTTAATCACCCAGAAAATTTGTCACAGCTTACCTCAGAAGCACAGGACAGGGTACTGTGTAGCAGCTCTCTTTTAATAAGTCTTTTTTGCCTCCTTCCCTCCCCAACACCCACCCACCCCTGGGATAATAGTAGCTTTATAGGTACTTACATATCTTAAAGGAAAAGAGGTGCTCTCGGGTGCAGCTCGTTATCCAAATCAGTCATACACTAAGGACCTGAGATTAATTAAGCTTCAGGTGAACAAGGTATATTAAACGTATTAGGTACAATTTTATTAGTATAAGTATCCACAGCAAACCTTAATAAGTAAAGAACTTAAAGATCTAAATACAAGCTTAAAACTAAGATGCAGGCTTCCGGTGATGTCATCGGGACAAATGGCGGTGTAGCGTTCCAGCTCCATCGCCAAAGCCTGCAATAAGAGGGAAAAATGCCCCTAAATGAGCATCTCGTGAGGGGCACAGGAGGGGAGAGGCAGTAGCATGACACCCCGAAAGGGGGAGAAGCAAAAAAGCGCAAAAATACCCCTACAAGTGCGCCGCAGTAAGCGGAGAAGAACAGAGAGCCGCCTGATCGGAGGACCGCGTGGTGGGCCGGAGCAGTGATCAGCAGAGCGGTGGAGGCTAACGCACTGGGCTGCTGATTCACCGAGCGGATTACAGAGAGCAGCAAAGGCAGAAGTGGCAGCGGCTGGAGGGGCAGGAGGGATCGCGATGGAGCACAATTGGAACCCGAAGAGGAGAGACTGAGCAGAGGAACCATGTGGCAGTGCGGAGCAGCTGAGGTGAAGCTATGGGGAATCGGAGGGTGCTCAAGAGGCCCGGGGCAAGCCGGCAGTGTTAAACGGTGCTGTCGTGAGAGCACGTGGAGACGGAACATTGAAGGTACATCCAGTGCAGGAGAGCAGAGGAGGATCGGAGAGCAGCATGAACATAGAGAGCGAGCAGCCACAGGGTCACAGAAACCACAACAGAGCAAGTTAGCCCAGTAGAAAGCAGCCTAATAGCTATACTACCAGACCAGAGCATAGTGCCCTGCCCAGAACCGGTCAGACCATAATAAAAAGACAGAGGGACAAGATAGCACCCCATGAGGGAGTACTAGAAAGAGAGTGCAAGAGGGCTCAGTTGGGGGGAGTACCCTCAGAAAATCCCCAGAAGACCTGATATTACAGCCCGGGGGGGGGGGGGATCAAGAGAGATTATGGATAAAAACAAAGGCGGACAGTCAGCAAGGAAGAAACTGGCTGAATTCAGATCTTCATACGTGACGTCCAGAGGAGAAAAAGAAGGGGAGAAGGAGTGCAGCCAACAGCTTGCAGGCCCAACCGATCAGGAGCAGGAGATGGAGCGGGGCTGTAGCCCAGGAGTGGCTGCTATGCTAAAGGAATGGCTAACAGAGTTGAAAGAGGAGATCAAGATGGAAATGAATGGAGTGAAAAATGAACTAAAATAGACAATACAATCTCTGAGACACGATATTGTGGACATGGGAAACCGAGTTGAAGAAACGGAGATTCAGGTGGAGCAGCAAGGGGAAGAAATAAGAGGAACTACAAAAAGGATGGGAGGAATTAAAGCGCGCTCAAGACAAGCAGCAGGTGAAAGTGGAAGATTTGGAGGATCGATCCAGGAGATGTAACATAATAGTACGAGGCCTCCCCGAAGAACCTAAATACAAGAACTGTGAAGAAGTGATTGCTAAAATATTCAGGTCACTACTAGCAACTGCAGATCCGGAGGAAGGTGGTGAAGTAGAGCCTCTCCAAATAGAGAAAGCACACAGAGGCCTGGGCCCCGCAAGAGAAAACAAGTCACGAGATATAGTCGTGTGTTTAAGCTCGTTTAAAACGAAAGGCTCTTGAGTGCGGCGAGGAAAATGAGACAGTTTACTTGGGATGAGCAAAAACTGGAACTCTTCCAATATCTTTCCTTGGGAACGTTACAGCGCAAACGAAATCTTAAGGAGGTGACCTGAGAAGGGAGGACATGAGATATAAATGGCTGTTTCTCTTTGGTTTACTGATAACAGTAAAGGGAAGGTCGAGACGAGTGCAGACATGTGAGGAAGCCTGGAAAGCACTTAAAGAACTGGGACTAACCAATCTTCCAGAGGGGGAGAGAGCACCGGCAGGAACCACCACCACCACAGCATCACTCTCCACCAAGAGGAACAACTTGCGATGACAGAGTCCCTGTGGCAGGCAGAAGGCTGGCAAGGCTGAACAGAGAGAGCCAAGGAGTGCAAGCGGTGGAGAAAGGAGCTTGCTGAAATAGAGGTCATTGTATTTTACTGGCTATGAAGTAGTTTGACGGGGGAGGGGGGGAGGGCTGTCAGTAGTTTAGAATCTAGGGGGAAGGGGAAGGGGTGGAAGGTATAGAGTTGGGCATGGCTTAGCTAAGGTAATTCGGGGGGTGGCAGTGGTGAGAAGAGTGGGAAGGAGGCAGGGGTTAGGAGTAAGGGAGGAGGAGGAACGGGTAGGGCTAGAAAGGGATTTTTTTGGGGGGGGGTTAGTGAAATAGGGGGGGGAAGTGGAATGGAGGGGTAGGGATAGGTAACAGCCTGATAATCAGTCACCATAATGGAAGACGAATCTCTCTTCAGGAGAGGGGGGAAGGGGAAGGGAAGTGGGGTGGATGGGGGCGGGGGAGAGGGGTAAGAGTTATAACCGGCAGGGCTAAGAGAGTAGAGGGAAAACAGGAAACAAAGGTGAGTTAAAAATAGTCTCATTAAATGTAAAGGGGCTCAACTCCCCATTTAAACGTCAAAAATTGTATACAGAAATAGCACGCCAGAAAGCAGCGATAGTGATACAGGAAACGCATCTGACAAGAGCGACAGAGTACCTGGTTAAGCCCAAGGGCTATGGAGTATGTATACATGCATCTAACACAGTAGAAAAGAAAAAGGGGGGGGGGCCATACTGATTGATACAAGATTAAAGATGCAATTGCAAACTATTGTGCGGGACAAAGCGGGGAGATATGCGTTATTGCGTTTGAAGGTGGGGAATGAATGGTATTGTATAATGAATGTATACACACCAACAGGAGCACAAAGTGAATTCTGGACAGAACTGAATGAGGAAGTGGGGAAATTGGGAGAGAGTATTCTCATATGTGGAGGCGATTTCAATTTAACATGGAACCCGGATAGGGACGCCACGGTGAAAAGAGAGGGTAAAAGGGCATTGTAGATATCGTAATTTTGTAGTGCAACATTGCTTGATAGACGCTTGGAGATTACAACACCCAGGGAAGAGACAATTCTCTTACTTTTCGCTAGTACATGGCTCCTATTAAAGAATAGATGCTATTTGGGTCTCAAAGGAGGTGGGGTGGTAGGATTACGGGGACGGAGATGGACTCCATAACATGGTCTGATCATGCACCAGTTGAGGTAAGCTTGATAATGGAGGGCGAGGGGAAAGGCATACAGTTCTGGAGGCTTAATGAATCATTACTAGAAGATGGGAGGGTTTGAGCGGACATTGAGAGAGAAACGAGGGAATATTTCAAGTGGAATGATAATGGGGAGGTCGCTTGGGGAGGAGTGTGGGATGGCTACAAGGCAGTGGTGAGAGGAATCCTAGTTAAATGGGGGTCAAGGAAAAGGAAGGAAAGAGAGGGAAGAGAGAAGGCACTGAGAGAACAATTGATGGAATTGGAAGAATTAGATGTGCAGGGACAGACTGGAACATATAGAGGTCAGGTGTTGGCAATAAGAGCGCAGATAAATGCAATGCAGGCAGAAAAGATACGGCATCAGATGCAACTGTTGAGACAGGAGGTTTTTGAGGGAGGTAATAAAGCGGGGAAATACATGGCGCAGAAACTGAAACAGAGCAAACTAAATTGTTAGCTAAAATACTTACCATGCGCTTAAATAAGATAATAGGGAAGCTGATACACCAAGATCAAGCAGGATTTATTCCCGGTAGACAAGTAGCAGACAATATTAAAAAGATATTAAATATGATATGATCTATTGAACAAAGCGGGGAGGAGGCGTTGTTTCTGTCACTGGACGCGGAAAAAGCTTTCGACCAGGTGTCGTGGCCTTTTCTCTTTCAGATGTTGGAGAGAATGGGGCTGGGGAAGGAGTTCACAAATTGGGTGAAGGCAATGTACCACCAGCCAAAAGCTTGCGTAAGGGTGAATGGGGCCTACTCTGAATTTTTTGAGCAGGGGAGGGGAACGAGACAGGGATGTCCCCTATCGCCGCTATTATTTGTGATTGCACTGGAACCATTTGCACAGAGGGTGAGAGAACGGGCTGATATAACAGGAATAAAAGTTGGGCGGAGTGCTTACAAAATATCCATGTTCGCTGATGGTATTATATTAAGCGTGGCTAGACCCCGTGTAAGTATCCCAATAGTAATGTGGGAGTTGGAAGAATATGGTAGGCTGTCGGGATTTACAATAAATTGGACAAAATCAGAAATTTTAAACCTAGCTGTCCCAAGGGCTGTAAAGGAACAACTGAAAAAGAAATACCCATTTAAATAGGCTAGGGAGAGCATCCGATATCTCGACATCCAAATAAGCAGTAGGCTGGAAGCCTTATATAAACTAAATTATTTGAAGTTGTTTGGGCAGATAGAGAGCTGGCTAGATGAGTGGGGGCTGGGATATCTGATGGTTTGGGCGCATAGCTACCATAAAGATGATGCTATTACCACAATTACTGTTCCTGTTTCAGACGCTCCCAATAAGGGTACCGCAAAATAAATTAAAACAGATAAAGAGACTCGTTAATAGATTTATATGGGTAAAGAGGCGTCCCAGAGTAGCGCTGACTGTAATGCAAAGAGCCAAAGGAGAAGGGGGTTAGGAGTGCCAAATTTTAGAAAATATGAGGCAGCGCAACTGAAAACAATTTATGAATGGCAAAGAGGAACACAGAAACAGTGGGTCCAAATGAAGAAGGAGCTGATAGGGTGTGAGGGACTGGAAAGGATAATATGGAGGGGTGGTAAAGGATCTGATACTCAACTCCTAAATCCCATAGTCACGCACAGTTTGAATGTTTGGAAACAAAATAAAAAATTGTTAGTTCAAGATAAAGGCTATATACAGGGAATGACATTAGAGGCCTGTTTTGCTAAGGGAAGGGGGTCTGGGGTGCACATTCTAGGGCCGACGCATATCCACCAACTAATAAATATAAAGGGGGTTTATGATTTTGAGGGCATTAAGGACCTATATGGCTTAAAGGAAAACAACTTTTACGCATATCTACAACTTAATCATTTCATAAGACAACCGAAACTGTGGACAGATTTATGGGAAAACAGGGATGGTTTGAGGCCATATGCTCAGGCCATTTGGGTCAAAAGGGGGGTTGTCCAGAATTTACAAAGGATTAACGGAAAGTGGGGAGAGTACATTAAAATATATGTTGAAATGGGAGGAGGACCTGGGGGTGAGTTGGAATGCAGAGGTGTGGGATAAAATACAGACAGTAGCCAATATTTCTATTGCTACACAAATACAAGAAAATGCTTATAAAGTGTTATTTAGATGGTACTGAACACCAGTATGTAAAAAAAGAGCTGGTAAGGGATATGATGAACAATGCTGGAGGGGATGTCACGAGAGAGGGGGGGGGGGGATTGGTTACATATGTGGTGGAAGTGTGAACGGATATAGGCATATTGGGTAAAGATTATGGATATGATACATGGCATGACAGGATATAGACTGCAAAGAAGACCGGAGACATGTCTGTTGCATTAACTAGACAAAGATATTCCTAGATGGGAAGGGGGGTGCTGCATCATTGTATAGTAGCAGCAAGATGTGAGATAGCACAACATTGGGTGGGGCCGCTCCTGGATTTATTTATTGCATGCTTATCTACTGCTACACCACAACTGGCAGGATTTGTCAGAAGAGTGGCCGAGGTGAGTCTGATGTATAAATTGACAGAGCTGAGATAGGGGAAAGGTGAGAGAAGTGCAGAAAAATGGAAGAGGGTGTGGAAGTGGTTGGAAGCCTGGAAGGGGGGTGAGAGGGACCGGAAGAAGGATGGAAGGTTGGCTGCATCTTAGGAAATTAGATTGGATGTATGGCATATAGACAGAACTCAGAGTGAGCCAGAGTAAAAGGGGGGAGACATATACAAGTGAAGGGTGGAGAGGACGATGC
The DNA here is from genome assembly GCA_033557465.1 of Ichthyophis bannanicus. Taxonomy (NCBI): domain Eukaryota; kingdom Metazoa; phylum Chordata; class Amphibia; order Gymnophiona; family Ichthyophiidae; genus Ichthyophis; species Ichthyophis bannanicus. The sequence continues at coordinate 382,075,040 of CM066038.1, forward strand.
TGGTATGATGGATGAGAGAAAAAGGAGGAGGGAGGAGGGGGAAGGGGAAAATTTAGGGGAAGATAAAAAGGAAGGATGCATTAGTAAGGGGGGAAATACTGTGTTATGAAGGGTAAATTATGTGGAGCAAATATAATGTTGAGAACAAAATACGTTGTAATTTGCAGTGCGGTTATTAATAAAAATTTAAAATGGAAAAAAAAAAAACTAAGATGCAGACAGCAGTCCAGCAGCAAGATGGGGGCTTTTGCATTGCGTGTCACATGTATGATTTTCTCCCAGTTGATGAGGTCTTACGTGTGCGCTAGGTGCAAGGAGCTCTTTGCTCTCAGGGAAGGAGTCCGTTCTCTAGAGGCTAGAGTAGCAGACTTGAAAAACATAAGAAAGAAAGAGAAGTACATAGACCTACGGGGATATAGTCCTGAAGTCCCACCTCCAGTCTGGCAGCATCCCTGTTGCCATGGAGGAGAGAGTTCACCTGACAGAAGAGCATCACACCCTGGTGTGGCAGGAAGTGATCCTGTAACTAGGACCTGTCCTCCAGGTGATGTAAAACCCACTCGCACAGAAGAAGTTTCTCCAGGGCCTTGTGCCCATGAGGGAAGGGTTAGGACAGCCGTTATAGTTGGTGATTCGATCATTAGGCATGTAGATAGCTGGGTGGCTGGTGGACGTGAGGATCGCCTGGTAACATGCCTGCCTGGTGAGAAGGTAGCAGACCTCACGCGCCACCTAGATAAGGTCTTAGATAGTGCTGGGGAGGAGTCTGCTGTCTTTGTACATGTCGGTACCAATAACATAGGAAAATGTGGTAGGGAGGTTCTAGAAGCTAAATTTAGGCTTATAGGTAGGAAGTTGAAATCCAGAACTTCTAGGGTAGCGTTCTCTGAAATGCTTTCCGTTCCACGTGCAGGACCCAAAAGGCAGGCAGAGCTCCGAAGTCTCAATGCGTGGATGAGACAATGGTGCAAGGATGAGGGTTTTAGATTTGTTAGGAACTAGAGAAAATTCTGGGGAAAGGAGGGGCTCTTCTGAAGGGATGGGCTTCACCTTAACCGGGATGGAACCAGGCTGCTGGCATTAACCTTTAAAACGGAGATAGAGCAGCTTTTAAACTAGATAATAGGGAAAAGCCGACAGTCGCAACAGAGCGCATGGTTCAGAAGAATGTATCCTTGAAGGATACTACCAAAAGCAGAGAGGTTCCAAAAAAGAGTAAAGTAGCCCAAATGCCCTCGAGTATGGAGCAGACAGAGCTTAAAGTTTCCAAATTACCCATGCCTACCAATAGTCAAATTGATATGAAGAAAATACAGTCTCTAAAATGCTTTTATGCAAAAGCTAGAAGTCTAAAAATAAGATGGGAGAGTTAAAATATACAGCACTAAATGAGAGGTTAGATATCACTGGAATCTCAGAGACATGGTGGAAGGAGGACAACCAGGGGGACGCTGTGATACCTGGGTACAAACTACATGATAATGATACAGCTGATCAAATTGGTGGAGAGGTTGCGCTCTATGTTAGAGAGGGCATTGAGTCAGAAAGAATTAAAGTTTTGCAGGAAACAAAATTTGCTTTAGAATCTCTATGGATTGAAATTCCATGTAAAAAGAGGAAGGCGAAGGCAGTGGAGTGCACTATCGACCGCCTGGCCAGAATGAACAAATGGATGATGAAATGCTCAAAAAAAATCAAGGAAGCTAACAAAAATTACAGCACAGTAATAATAATGGGTGATTTCAATTACCCCAGTATTGACTGGGTCAGTGTCATGGTAGAAACATAGAAACATGATGACAGAAAAAGACCACATGGCCTATCTAGTCTGTCCTTCCATATCAACAACTACAACAGTCCACTTTTTACCTTTAGAGATCCTCTGTGTTGGTCCCATGCTTTTTTGAATTCAGTTACTGTCCTCATCTCTACCACCTCCACTGGGAGACTATTCCATGGATCCACTACTCTTTCCGTAAAGAAAGCACAGTTACTTACCTGTAACAGGTGATCTCTGGGAACAGCAGGAATTAGTCTTCACATATGGGTACGTCGGTACCGACGGAGCCTGCACGGGAATGCTGCCCAGCTTCCAATCAGAAAGCCTTTGGCAGCATCCCCCGCGCCTGCGCGCTGACTTCCCGCCTTCTCCAGAGCATCTCTTCAGTTGACTTTCAAAGCTGAGACAAAGGCGAGGAGAGAAAGGAAGAAGATAAAGAGATGCAACTCACAGGGGAGGTGGGAGGGTTGTAAAGACTAATTCCTGCTGTTCCCAGAGATCACCTGTTACAGGTAAGTAACTGTGCTATCTCCAGGAACAAGCAGGAATGAGTCTTCACATATGGGGACTCCCTAGCTAGGGATGCCAGGGGGAGATCCCATAAAAATGCAGAGGCCTCGGCCAGGGATGCATTTTGTCTCCAGGAATTCCCGGCATCCTTCGTGGGATGGAGGGCAGGAGTTGACAATAAAGGAGCTGTGAGGAAAGAAACAGCATAGCCAAGGACTATAGGGGAGAAGTCCTTGGTATATATGATAAGTAACATTAAGCACATTTAATGTACACTTAAAATATGCAGCTTACCTACTGAATCGTAGGAAGTCGAGAGCATGATGGAGTCTACTGGATAAGCAGTGGCGGAATCTTCAAAGTGACCTCACAGCAGTGAGGATGAAGGTCCAGACCTGGAGGTAGCAGACGATCCAGGTGTCAACTGGGTAGGATTAGACGTCAGGTCTTCAATGGAAAGCTTTATGGGAAAAAGCTGAAAACTCCTTTAGGCATAAAGTCATTAACAATGAAGGCTAAAGGAAGAAGACTGACGGAGGTAGAGAACTAGCCCAGTCCTGGCAGGAAGAAGGGGAGTGGAAAAAAAAACCCTATTCCCAAGGAGAACAGTTGTCTACTCAAGATAAAGATGTACACTATTTTTCCTAGCTGGCGAGAGATAGGAAAAAATATTGAAGCTTGATGCTTCAAGGACTTAAAGAAAAAATGGAAGATGTTAGCACCACAGTAGTTATTGGTGCCTAACAGTTCCTGCATCATAATATGGTATGCAAGTAGGGCGATAGACTGTCTAAACCCTCTAGAAGGTAAAACATTTAGTATAGACAGTAAGGGTTATAGTGTGTAAGACATATCAACCCTTGAGAAGCCCTCCAACAGACACATATATATACAGATATATATATATATATGTGGATGGAATATATATATATATATATATATATATATATATATATATATATATATATATACATATATATATATATTCCATATATATATATATATATATATATATATATATATATATATATACAGATATATATATATATGTGGATGGAATATATACATATGTCTATATGTGTATATTAGGATATGGGTGGAGAAATGTATCAAAATATATATACATTGGTGGGGCATGGAATTGCACCACCAGGGTAATGAGATAGGTATGTAGACATATATGGAGATGCTACATACAAGATAGAGATTGAAGATACCAATCTACCACCCAGCCCCATAGTTGTATACGGGGAATATAAAAGAAAAGATTCTCTGCTCCACAAGAGGGTGAACCCACTTGGGATATGTGTAAAGAATCTATTTCCGTGGATTGAGGGAATCCAGTAAGATAATATGATGTTTTGCGTGAGAACAGATGATGATATCAGTCTGTAAAGAACAAGGCGGGAGTTGCAAAGAACACTGACCTGGCAGATGTTCAGCAACGCAAGAAGATATCAGAGGGACCTGCTGGAGGGACCCAGAGGGAGCATGCGTAAACATCAGCCTTGGATCTTCACGCAGAAGAACTTATATATCATACCAACAGCCCAGACCAGAGGGTTTGGAGAACCCTCATAGGCATGGGAAGGAATTAAGCGTTTCCCTACTGATAGCTTCAGAGATAAGGTCAATGCTCTAAAATAAGGCCCTCATAGTAGAAAGCTTCACTGAGAGTGCAGAGAGCATTGTGCAGGAGAAAGAGGAGATAAACTGACTGAAGTCAGTGGTATTGCCATATCTTAAGAGAGGTGATGGAGGAAGATTGTGAAAAAGCCAAAAAGAAGGAGGATCCAAGATAGCTGAGGAGCAGCCTGGAATCACTACGGAGGCTAGATAAACCTTGGAACAAGGGACTGGAACTAAAAAGTACCAGTAACACAATCATTGTAACTCCTGCAGGCACAGCTGGTGATAGAAACCAGCAGAGAGATTGTACTGTGCCCATTTAAGAATAAGAGACAAGGGAGGAGAGGAGGCATCTCCTGTCTCTTTCTGAGGAATAAGCGTGCTAAGAAGCTTCTCAGTATGGTACCTCTCAACCAGGAAGAAGTCCTGTAGAGAGGGTAGGCAAGTAAGTGGAGGGTGACGTACCCTCAGGGTAAGTGCAACTTGAAGGAAAAAAATGTTCAAAGTGGGACAGAACTATTAGGGGATAGTAGTAACTGCTCCTCTAGAGAGTAAAGGAGGAGAAGTGCGTAGTCCCTGAACAAGAATGTTCCGACATCTTAGTACACTGAGAAAGAAAAGCACAGTGAAGCAACGTCTAATAGGTAGAAGTGAACTGCAGACTATAATTCTCAGCCCCTATGGTTGTTGGGAATGCTGAGAGTGGCCAGAGCTGGAGGACTTCAGACTAGGCTGAGGTGTCCCTTGCTTAGGTACCTCTGAATGATGGGCAGGAGAGGAATGAAACTTTCTTTTCTTAGGGAAAGAAGGTCTGGTAGGACATTTCCTACCCCTCGAAGAATGGGATGGCTTAGAATGGTCTGTAGTGGAAGGAGAGTCAGTGGAGCATTGAGAAACCTGACGTAAAGCCTCCTTACCAAAAAGACCGTCTCCTGTACAAGGAGAATGAGCCAGTATAGTTTGTGCCCGTCTATTCAAGTCTGAAGCTTCGAGCCAGGCTCTGCGACATGCTGCAATGGCAATAGCAGAGGATCTGCTAATAGACTCAAAAGAGTCTATAGAAGCACGAGACAGAAACCAGGATATATTCCGGCTATGATTGATGAGCAAGGAATAATCAGTAGCCTTCGGCTCTGGCAAAAAAGGGGTCAAGAGAGACAATTTCTCTGTGACCTCCTGGAGTGTTAGACTCATGTGGAAAATATATGAAAGAATTCTGGAGGCCAGCATAGATGTTTGGAAGGCTTGACGACCAAAAGCATCGAGTGTTCTTGAAGAACGACCTGGCGGATAAGAAGGATGCATCTTCTTGCTCTTAGCCTTCCTCAGTGCTGATTGTACTACCAGGGAACGATGAGGAAGTTGCGGCTTCTGAAATCCTGGAGAGGGAGGCACTCGGTACCGAACCTCAGTAGCTGTGGAAGCTAGAGGAAGCGGTAAGGGTGATTTCCAAACCCTCAGAAGGAGATCCTGCAGAGCAGGATGTAAAGGAAGCATGATATTTTCCATTTGTGCCGGTGGGCTATGAGTATCAGCATAACCAGGGATAGAGATATTAAGAAAGGTTGCCATGTCTCGGAGAAAAGTCTGAAAAGACTGATCCCCTAAGGGAACCCTCCCTGGTAAGGCCAAAGAAAGAGGCTGAGCACCAGAGGATGTACCATGGTGTGAAGCAAGAGACATAGTAGATGGACCGGGATACTGGCGTGTTAACTCAGAGGCAGTAGGTACTGCATCAGCAATGCCAGGTATCGGTTCCAACAGAGGCATCGACATCGATTGTGATACAGGACCAGCGGTCAAAGTTGTCATCGGGGACTGCTGCAGTGGTACCGAGATCATGAGTTTAGAGTTATAGCTAGGATCTGCGGAACTACTTATCTGGAAGCGAGCGGAGTCGGTTCCAGGACGTGTCGGTACCCAGTCCTCGAGACTAGAATTCGATTCAAGACTCGGCATCGATGGAAGCGAGTCTATCGATGCATGCCTCGAGGGTACCGACGTCAGTGGCAGTATCGGCGATGCCTATACCGATAAAGCAGTCTGGGTTACATCGATCGGTCCCGAAGGTACCGAGGATACCCGATGATACCCACCTGCGAGAAACAGGTTACTGCATCCCGATGTCGTAGCCAGGGCATCGGAACCGCTCGACGGCGGCGGTACCGTCTCCGAGCATGGCTGGGATATAGAAATGTCCATGCGTAGCGTATCGATCGGCCCCAAAGGTACCGAGGACGCTTGAGGACGATCCCTGGTGGCGAGTGGAACACTCGACACCGGTGCCGATGCCGGGGTATCGGTACCGCTCGAAGCGGATACCACCACCGGACACGGTGGGGATCGAGGGAAGTCAATCTGAAGCGTACTGATCGGCCCCGAAGGTACCGAGGACGCCAGATGACGATCCCTGGTGAAGAGTGGAACACTAAACACCGATGCCGATGCCAGGGGATCGGTACCGCTCGAAGCGGATACCACCCCCGAGCATGGCTCAGGTATGTTCTGTGAGGGGTGAGCCCCAGGAACAACCTGAAACCCCTTTAACGCTTTGGAGCCCATAGACTCCCGCAGGGGTAATGCCAATGGATTCTTGAGGGTAAGGCCGGAGCCGTCACCATGCTGGGCATGGGACATACCACTCAAGCATTGACTAGTCTTAACAGACTGTTTGTGGGTTACCTGATCCTGTGAAATGGAGAAACCGGGAACCCTTACTGCCGAGGAAAAAACGGCATCGAGGGAAACTTTAAAAACTGAAGGTTTCCTCACAAAAATATCTCTTGACATGTCAGGGGAAAAAGGGTCAGGACCCACACAGTTGAGACACCAGTTATTGGAGTCTAAAAAGGAAACAAGTGTTTCCACATCGAATGCACTTCTTAGGAAAAGAAGGCTCCCTGAGGCCTGGTAGGCCTAACAAGTTAAGGCAGAAAAAACTGAAGAAAAAGTTTCTCAGAATTTAGGCAAAAATCCACCGGCGGTACCGGTGGCGGCGGGAAATACAGCCGCGACCACAAGAAAACAAAAAACTAAAGAAATTAAGTAAGTAAAAAGAAAAGTTTCTGCGGTGACAGGAAGGACGTCCTGCCGGCTCCACGGAAAAACGAAAACTGAAGAGAGGCTCTGGAGAAGGCGGGAAGTCAGCGCGCAGGCGCGGGGGATGCTGCCAAAGGCTTTCTGATTGGAAGCTGGGCAGCATTCCCGTGCAGGCTCCGTCGGTACCGATGTACCCATATGTGAAGACTCATTCCAGCTTGTTCCTGGAGATATATTTCTGCATATCACTCCTGAATCTATCTCCCTTCACCCTCATCCCATGTCCCCTCGCAGCAGAACTTGCTTTCAATTGAAAGAGGCTCTCTCCCTGAACATTTATGCCACGGAGGTATTTAAACATCTCAATCATATCACCTCTATCCCGCCTTTCCTCTAAGGTGTACATATTAAGATCCTTAAGTCTGTCCTCATATGCTTTATAATGAAGCCCATTAATCATTTTAGTAGCCACCCTCTGCACCGACTCCATCCTGTTCACATCCTTTTGAAGGTGCGGTCTCCAGAATTGAACACTATACTCCAAATGAGGTCGCACCAAAGACTTATACAGAGGCATTATCACCTCCTTTTTTCTGCTAGCCATTCCTCTCCGTATGCACCCAAGCATCCTTCTAGCTTTTGCCGTTGCCTTTTCTACCTGTTTAGCTACTTTAAGATCATCAGACACAACCACTCCTAGGTCCCGCTCTTCTTTAGTGGACAAAAGTACTTCACCACCTATACTGTATTGCTCCCTTGGATTGCTGCAGCCCAAATACATGACCTTACATTTTTTAACATTAAATCCCAGCTGCCAAATTCTAGACCATTCTTCAAGTTTAGCTAGATCCCTCCTCATGTTATCCACACCTTCCTGGGTGTCTACTCTATTGCAGATTTTGGTATCATCCGCAAAGAGGCAAACCTTACCCGACAGCCCTTCCGCTATATCACTAACAAAGATGTTAAAAAGAATCGGACCAAGGACAGATCCCTGGGGCACACTACTGGTTACATCCTTCTCCTCAGAGTGAGCTCCATTTACTTGTACTCTTTGTCGCCTCCCACCCAACCAATTTCTAACCCAAGCAGTAACTTTAGGGTCCATCCCTAGGGTGCTCAGTTTGTTTATAAGTCGCCTGTGAGGAATAGTGTCAAAGGCTTTACTGAAATCTAAATACACCACATCTAGAGCTCTCCCTCGGTCCAACACCCTGGTCACCCAGTCAAAGAAATCAATCAGATTTGTCTGACAAGACCTGCCTCTGGTGAATCCATGCTGCCTCGGATCCTGTAATCCGCTGGACTCCAGAAACCTCGCTATTTTCTCTTTCAGCAGCGTTTCCAATAATTTACTCACCACCAAAGTTAAACTAACCGGCCTGTAGTTTTCAACCACATCCTTACTTCCGCTTTTGTGTAAAGGCACATGAGCCTCTCTCCAGTCCTTTGGCACCACTCCCGACTCCAACAAGGCATTGAAAAGGTCAGTCAGTGGAGTTGTTAGAACGTCCCCAAGTTCCCTCAGTATTCTAGGGTGTATCCCATACGGTCCCAACGCTTTGTCTGCCTATGGTAGGACATGCTAGGGAGATAACGTTTCTAGATGAAATAAATGACTGCTTCTTGAAGCAGCTGGTTCATGAACCGACCAGAGGGAAAGCCATATTGGACCTAGTTCTTAGCGGAACAAAAGATCTGGTGCAAGAGATAAGGGTGTTGGGGCCACTTGGCAATAGTGATCATAGAATGATCGCGTTTGATTTAATTAGTGGAGGAGGGATGGTGAGGAAATCCACAGTACTACCTTTTAACTTTCGAAAGGGAGACTATGTTAAAATGAGGAAAATAGTTAAGAAAAAACTAAAAGAAGCAGTTGCAAAGGTTACAGACTTACATCAAGTTTGCGTGGTGTTTAAAAACACTATCTTGGAAGCCCAGTCCAGCTGTATTCCATGCTTTAAGAAAAGTGGAAGGAAGTCCAAAAAACTGCCAGCATGGTTTAAAGATGAGGTCAGAGAGGCTGTTGCCAAAAAACATCTTTTAGGAAATGGAAAAAAAGAGCCAAAAGACGAAAATGGGAAACAGCACAAGCACTGGCAAGTTAAATGCAAGACATTGATAAGGCAGGCAAAGGGAGAATTTGAGAAGCTTGCTGTGGAAGCAAAAACGCACAATAAAGACTTTTTCAAGAACATTCATAGCAAAAAGCCTGTGCAAGAGTCGGTTGGTCCATCAGATGATAGAGGGGTTAAAGGGGCACTAAGAGGTGACAAGACGATAGCTGAGAGACTAAATGAATTCTTTGCTTCGGTCTTTACTGAGGAAGATGTAGGGATATTACCCATGACTGAAGTGGCATTTAAAGGTGCGGAAGAATTGAAGGAAATATCGATACATCAGGAAAGCACAGTTACTTACCTGTAACAGGTGATCTCAGGGAACAGCAGGAATAAGTCTTCACATATGGGTATCGTCGGTACCGACAGAGCCTGCGTGGGAACGCTCCCCAGCGTCCAGTAAGAAAGCTTTTGGGAGCATCCCACAGCGCCTGCGTGCTGCCTTCCTGCCTTTCCTAACCGCCTCTCTCCAGTTTGAGTTTTAAGCTGAGACAAAGAGAGAGAGAGGAAAGGAAAGATAGATAGAGAGATACAACTCCTAGGGGAGCTGGGTGGGTTGTGAAGAATTATTCCTGCTGTTCCCAGAGATCACCTGTTACAGGTAAGTAACTGTGCTATCTCCAGGAACAAGCAGGAATGAGTCTTCACATATGGGGGACTCCCCAGCTAGAGATGCCAGGGAGATCTCCAAAGCTCTGAGTCCCTGAGAAGGGCTCTACCTCACCCCATGCATCTCGGGCATCCAACCAGGGATGGGGGGTAGGAGTTGATTAGGTATGGAACAGGTGTTTGAGAACAGCCTGACCAAACAAGGCATCCCGGCGGGAGTCCTTGTCCAAGCAGTAATGGGCTGTAAAGGTATGAACCGAGGCCCAGGTGGCCCCTCAACAGATTTGGTCGATGGACACAGAGTTTAGATGAGCCATAGAGGCTGCCATGGCCCTCACATTGTGAGCTGTGACATGGCCCTACAGAGAAAGGTTCTTACTCTGGTAGGCGAAGGAAATACACTGAGCAATCCAATTGGACAGAGTTCTCTTAGAGACTGGAAGTCCTAAATAAGAAGGATCAAAAGCAACAAAAAGTTGAGAGGACTTTCTATGTTGTTGTGTCCTTTGTAAGTAGAAAGCAAGTGCTCTTTTACAATACAGGGTATGAAGATTCCTCTCTGCACTTGATGCATGAGGTCCTGGAAAAAGGACAGGTAAATACACCTCCTGGTTCATATGAAAAGGTGAGAGCACTTTAGGCATAAAGTGTGGATTAGTTCTGAGGACTACCTTGTCATGATGGAACCTTGTATAAGGAGGATTAGCCACCAAGGCCTGCAGCTCACTGATACGGCGAGCTGAGGTGACTGCAATGAGAAAAATAACCTTCCAGGAAAGGAATTTCAAGGAGGTAGTGGCTAAGGGTTCAAAGGGTGGCTTCATAAGCTGGCCAAGAACCAAATTCAAATCCCATGCCACTGGAGGTGGTCTAATGGGAGGTTTAGTTAAAAGAAGGCCTCTCATGAATCTTGCAATAAGAGGATGAGAGGAAATAGGATGTCCATTGAGAGGCTTAAGGTTTGCTGCAATAGCACTCAAATGGACTAGAAATGGACTCTTACTGAATTCATTTTGAGGCCTGCATGGGATAAATGCAGCAAATACTCTAGTAAAGAATTCAGAGGTATTGCAAGAGGGTTAAGACCCTTCTCTGCACACCAAATGGTAAACCTTTTCCATTTAAAAGCATAGGAACGTCTAGTGGAAGGCTTTCTGGAAGCATGAAGGATATCCTTCACTTGCTGAGACAGATGCCAATCTTGAAGGTCTAGGCCTTCAGCAACCAGGCTCTGAGATAAAGAGACTGGGGATTTGGGTGCCATAACCTTCCCTCCTCCTGGGACAGGAAGTCTGGAGCAGATCCCAAGTCCAGGGAGGGAGCTTGAGAGAGATGAAGAAGTAGAGGGTACCACACTTGGCGTGGCCAACGTGGAGCTATGAGGATCATAGACCCCTTGTCTCTCTGAAGCTTGAACAGTGTCTTGGAAATTAAGGGAATGGGTGGAAAGGCATAGAGGAAGTCTTGCCCCCAGTGGAGGAGGAAGGCATCCCTGGCCTGAACTCCCTGACACAGAATCCTGGAACAGAACCTGGGAAGTTAGAATTCCACGGACTTGCAAACAGATCTATGTCTGGGGTTCCCCAAATTCAAACGATCCTGGCTATCTGGTCCCCATGGAGGGACCATTCGTGTGGAAGCAGAACTCGACTGAGTCTGTCTGCCCAAGAGTTTTGAACCCCTGGAAAATACACTGCCATGAGATGAATCTGATGCTCTCTGGCAAAGGCCCACAATCTCAAAGCTTTGTTGCAAAGCGACAGAGAGCCAGTCCCACCCTGCTTGTTCACGTAGAACATGGCTACTTGGTTGTCCGTATGGATGAGGACTGTCTTGTAGCTGAGCAGGGTGTGGAAGACTCTGAGAGCTAGAAGAATTGCTCTGAGCTCTAAGAGGTTGATATGTAGAGATGTCTCCTGTGGAGACCAGATGCCCTGGGTGGAGAGATCTTGTAGATGAGCTCCCCAACCCTTTGGGGAGGCATCTGTTGTGAGGGTTGCTTGGGGTAGCAACTGTTGAAAGTGGGACCCCAGCAACAGATTTTGAGTGGACCTCCACCACTGGAGGGACCAAAAGAGGCGACTGGAGGTTGCTATTTTGTCTGACAGGCAACCTGATGCCTGGGTCCATTGGGTGGACAGAGTCCACTGAGCTGCCCTCATGTGAAGGCGAGCGTAAGGAACCACATGCACGGTGGATGCCATGTGGCCTAACAGTTGTAACATCTCTCGAGCAGTTAAATGGGATTTTAACTGAATTTGAGAGGCTAACTGCACCAAGCGTAGGCAACGGGCCTGGGGAAGATAGGCCCTTGCAGTTGTGTTATCTAGCAAGGCCCCTATGAACTCCAATGACTGAGTAGGGATGAGTTGTGATTTTGGGATGTTTATCACAAGTCCCAGATACTGAAGAACACGCCTTGTGCAGGCTAGGGAAGTCTGGGCCTCTGACTGGGATGGTGCTCGGAGGAGCCAGTCGTCCAGAAATGGGAATACAAATATTCCTAGAGTGCGTAGAAATGCAGCTACTACTGCCATGCATTTTGTGAACACTCTTGGAGCAGAGGCCAGACCGAAAGGAAGCACTCTGTATTGGTAGTGCTTTCCCTGATAAAGGAACCGAAGGAACCTTCTGTGTGTTGGATGGATGAGGACATGGGTGTACGCATCCTTGAGATCTAGAGAACAAAGCCAAAGCTGACTCTGAAGGTATGGAAGGAGAGTACCGAGAGAAATCATCTTGAATTTCTCCTTGCATAGAAACTTGTTCAATTCTCTGAGATCTAATATGGTTTGTAGCCTCCTGTTTTCTTTGGAATAAGAAAATAGGGGGAGTAGAACCCTGAACCCTGTTGAAGAAGGGGTACTTCTTCTATTGCCCTTTGGGCAAGAAGGGTAGCAATCTCCTGACCCAGAAGGTCGAAGAGAGATGTTGGAGAATTGAACTGTCTCACCATAGTGTGAGGAGGAAGGTTTAAGAAATGAAGCTTGTATCCCTCCCTTATGATGGAGAGGGTCCTTTCTCTGCTGTGATTTGTTTCCATCTGGGAGAAAAATGAGCTAACCTTCCTGGAATGGTGAGAGGCTCTGGTTCTTCTAGAGCCAGAAAGGCTAAGTTCTCTAGTTGTAAGTCAAAGGCCCTGAGGAGGCTGAGGCTGTTGGGCCGTAGCAGTCCTTGTAGCCTTAGGCTTGGCTTGTTTATTTATTTATTTATTTATTTATCTATCGTTCTTTTATACCGCACTCTTTTTCATCAGCACGGTTTACATTAAAACAGGAATACTCATTGCAATCAACAGACTGTTGAGTTTACATATAACAGGATAATACAACTGGGATTATAACTTTGGTGAACTTTGTACATATTTGTAACTTGAAAAGAAACTATATACACAGTTTAGGTTGTTGCTGACGCTTTGCAGCAAAACGACCTGTAGAAGATGCCTGGAGACCATAACCAGGATAATATTTCCCTTTTTTGGGAAAGAAAGTCTTTTTGAATAACCTTTTTCTAGCAGGAGCAGAAGTAGACTTTGAAAGTCTATCTAAGGCAGAATTTTCAGCATCCATCTGAGTGGCCTTTGCTTGCCAATCCTTACCAAAAAGGTTTTCACTTGTACAAGGAAGATTTCCTAATCCATCCTGGACCCAGGGTTCCAAATCAGAAGCTTGCAACCAAGCAAGTCTGCGTGCCCCTATGGCAATAGCCGAGGCTCTGCTGGCACACTCAAAAGAGTCAAAGGCTGCACGGTTGGAGAATTTGGACACATCCTGGGCATGTTTAAGCCAGGTGAGAAACTCTTCCCTTTTATCTTCTGAGATAAAAGGAGATAAAGTTAGCAGATGATCTTTAACTTCTTTTAGAAACATCCCCATATAGAGACTATAGGAGTTGATTCTGGCAGTAAGCATATTGGCCTGGAAAATTCTCCTGCCAAAAGCATCTAAGGTTCTGCATTCTCTTCCTGGAGGATCAGATGAGTGTCTTTTTGCACTCTTTATCTTTTTCATAGCAGACTCCACCACAATAGAGTGGTGAGGAAGCTGAGTTTTATGAAAGCCAGGACAAGGAGGAACACGGTACATGGTGTCCAACCTGCGAGAATGAGGGGAAGTAGTAAGAGGTGTCTCCCATATGCCCAACATGTGATCATAAAGGATCTCATGAATTGGTAAAGTAGCTGCCTCTTTAGGAGCCTTAAGATATTATAAAATATCTAATTTCTTGGCTCTAGGCTCTGGTTCAGGGGCCACTGAAATAGAGAGGCCCCTGGCCACTTCCCTAATGAAGTCTTGAAAAGACAAGTCTTCTGGAGGAGACATTCTTCTTTTTGGAGAAGAGGGCTCCTGAGGAAGGAGTACCGATGCTTCGACAGAAGCCTCTGATTCATCAGAGTCCTCAGAAGAATCGAAGTATCGCCTGTCTGGATGCTCTTGCAGGGCCCGATACTCGTACCGAGTGGTATCGACATCGGGAGTGATCGATACCGATTCGGTACCGATGGGCATCACAGGACAGGGTACCGCTGCAGTCGACACCGATGCCGATGCAATCGGTACGGAGTTTGTTGCGGTACCGGAGGTGTCGCAGCTTGTATGAATGCCGTGATGGCACGCTGCATGGTCAGAATATTCTGATCCATCGACGCAACCAATGTCTGGATGGCGGTACCAGTGGAGACCACCGGTACCCCAGAACATGACAACAGGTGATCGGTCGAGGCCACGCCATCGATGTCAACCTGTGACCGCATAGATGAAGCTTTGGAAGCCGGAGCCTCCCGCCAGGGTAATTTTGCCGGTGCAGGATCCTCGAGGAAAAGCCCGGAGGCATCTCGATACTTATAGGGAGATCTACCCTTCGAGGACTGGCTGGACTTATGTTTGGTTACCTGAGATCCATGGGAAGAAGACGAAGCCCTGGAAGATGTCGATGCCACCGAAACTGCATCAGAGGGAAACAGGGTACTGAGCTTTGCCGCTCGATTCTGTCGACCTCTTTTAGACATCATGGAACAGGACCCAAACATTTTAGACACCAGTCATGGGTGTCGGTGATAGAAAGAGTACCGCTGCACTTCGTGCACTTTTTAAACACGGAAGCGGGCTTTTCCATGAGAAAAAATCTTGTAGGCCCAAGGCCCAAAAGACAAAATTGCACAGAAGTGGAAAAACGGTAGATTTTTTTTTTTTTTTAAAAGAAGAAAGACCGGCGGTACCATTCCGACGTCGAAGAAGGCAGACGAGCGACAAAAAAATAAAGAAAAATAAAGAACTTCTTCAGCAGTGACAGGAACACGACCTGCTGGCTCGGCGGAAAAGAAGAACTGGAGAGAGGCGGTTAGGAAAGGCGGGAAGGCAGCGCGCAGGCGCTGTGGGATGCTCCCAAAAGCTTTCTTACTGGACGCTGGGGAGCGTTCCCGCGCAGGCTCCGTCGGTACCGACGATACCCATATGTGAAGACTCATTCCTGCTTGTTCCTGGAGATGATGTATTACAAATACTTGATAAACTGAAGAGTTGCAAATCACCTGGACCAGATGGTATACATCCAAGAACTGAAATATGATATTGCAGACCTGCTATTAGTAATCTGTGAACTATCATTAAAAACATCTGTAATACCTGAAGACTGGAGGATGGCCAACATAACGCCCATTTTTAAAAAGGGTACCCGGGGTGATCCGGGCAACTACAGACCGGTGAGCCTGACATCAGTACCGGGAAAAATGGTAGAAACCATCATAAAGAACAAAATTACTGAAAATGTAGATAGTCATGGCTTAATGGGAGACAGCCAACATGGCTTTAGACAAGGAAGATCTTGTCTTACTAATCTGTTATGTTTTTTTGAAGGTGTGAATAAACAGGTAGACAAAGGTGAGTCGGTTGATATAGTGTATTTGCACTTTCAGAAAGCCTTTGACAAGGTCCCTCATCAGAGACTTTTGGCAAAGCTAAAGAGTCATGAGATATGAGGCAGTGTACTATTGTGGATCAGGAACTGGTTAAAAGATAGAAAGCAGAGGGTAGAGCTAAATGGCCAATTTTCCCAATGGAGAAAGGTGAATAGTGGTGCACCCCAGGGATCCGTGCTGGGTCCGCTGCTTTTTGACATATTCATAAGTGACCTGGAACGAGTGAGGTTATCAAATTTGCAGATGAGACAAAATTATTTAAAGTTGTTAAAACCCATGAGGATTGTGGAAAATTGCAAGAGGATCTTGATAAATTGGACGAATGGGCATCCAAATGGCAGATGAAATTTAATGTGGACAAGTGCAAAGTTATGCACCTAGGGAAGAACAAACCAAACTATGGTTACACGATGCAAGGTTCCACATCAGGAACCACCACCCAGGAAAAAGATTTAGGCATCATTGTGGATAACATGTTAAAACCCTCCGCCCAGTGTGCAGCGGCAGCCAAGAGAGCAAATAGAATGCTAGATATCATAAGGAAAGGAATGGAAAATAAAACAAAATAATGCCTCTGTATTGTTAAATGGTGCGACTGCACCTTGAATATTGTGTGCAATTCTGTTCGCCGTGTCTTAAAAAGGATATAAGCGTTATTAGATAAGGTTCCGAGAAGAGCCACCAAAATGGTAAAGGGGATGGAAGGATACCCCTATGAAGGGAGGCTAAAAAGGTTAGGGCTCTTTAACCTGGAAAAGAGACGGCTGAGGGGAGATATGATAGAAGTCTATAAATTAATGAACAGAGTGGAATGGGTAAACGTAGATCGATAGTTTACGTTATCAGAATATAGAAAGACTAGGGGACATGCAATGAAGCTACAGGGTAAACTATTTAAGACAAATAAGAGAAAATATTTTTTTCACTCAACGTGTAATCAAACTCTGGAAATTGTTACCGGAGGATGTAGTAAAGGCTGCTAGTGTAGCTGGGTTTAAAAAAGGTTTGGAGAAGTTCCTGGAGGATAGGTCCATAAACCATTATTAAAAAGGGACCCAGGATATCACTGCTTGGCCCAATACAAGCCTGTGGAACCTTTGTCTTTTGGGGAAACTTCTAGGTACGTATGACCTTGATTGGCCACTGTTGGAAACAGGATACTGGGCTTGATGGACCTTGGTCTGATCCAGTATGGCATATCTTATGTTCTTATAAAACCTTCCCTTAATAGCTCCAAAAAGGTAGAGCCAGAGAATGATGGATAGAGGACCGGTGCAACCGGAAAAGAAAAGGCTAGTAAGCCAAAAACAAAACACTTTTTCCGAGGGACGAGGACGTGCGTCCAAAGGGCTCCTTGGAAAAAGGGAGACTCAGCAAGATGGCACCCTTGGGCGGGAAGAGGACTGCGCATGCGTGGTAGCAATCCCAAAGGCTTTCTTTGAAAGCTGGGGAATTGCTACGCATGGGCTCCATCTGTGCCGACAGATGGAGCCCATAAGTGAGGACTGACTTCCTGCTTGTTCCTGGAGAAGCTCTGTATTTGTCCCATGCTTTCTTGAATTCAGATACATTTCTTGTCTCCACCAACCCTACTAGGAAGCTGTTCCACACATCCACTACACTTTCTGTAAAGAAATATTTCCTCATATTATTCCCAAGTCTATCCCCTTTCACCTTCATCCTATGACCCCTCATTCTAAAGCTTCCTTTCTACTATTAAAGGGCCAGCTCCTCTGCATTTATATCATGGAGGTATTTAAATGTCTCTATCAAGCTAAAAACTCCTCTGTCCATTGAATATTTTGATAGAGAAGACTAACACTCATACAACCATACAGCACAGTTACTTACCTGTAACAGGTGATCTCTGGGAACAGCAGGAATAAGTCTTCACATATGGGTACGTCGGTACCGACGGAGTCTACGTGGGAACACTTCCCAGCGTCCAATCAAAGAGCTTTTGGAAGCATCCCACCATGCCTGCGTGCTGCCTTCCCGCCTTTCCCAACTGTCTCTCCTCAGTTAAGTTTTAAGCTGAGACAGAGAGAGAGAGGAAAGGAAAGATAGATAGAGAGATACAACTCCTAGGGGAGGTGGGTGGGTTGTGAAGACTTATTCCTGCTGTTCCCAGAGATCACCTGTTACAGGTAAGTAACTGTGCTATCTCCAGGAACAAGCAGGAATGAGTCTTCACATATGGGGACTCCCAAGCCAAGATGCCTGGAGCCCTAGCAGGTAGGAGATTGAAAACATGCTATACCTCATATGGCCAGGCATCCTGAGGATGGAGGGTAGGAGTTGAAATAGAAAGGAGCTGTAAAAAACAGCTAACCTAAGATAGGACTACAGGCAAGGAGTCCTTGTATGTATGATAATTATCATGAATATATATTGAAATGAACAATTGCAATATGGACCTCATCTACTGGATTGCAGGAAGTAGAGAGGCTCATGGAATCTACTGGGGATCCAGTAGAGGAATCTTCAAGGTGACCTCACTGAGAGAAGGTGAGGGTCAAAATCTGGAAGAGAAAGGTGACCCCAGGATTCAACTGGGGAGTACAAAAATGGTAGGCCTTCAGTGGGAAGCTTTATGGAAAAAGCTGCAAACTCTTTTGGCTACAGAGTTATTCACACTTAGGAGCAAAAGAGGAAGACTGACCGATTTGGACAAACTGGCCTAGTCCTTGAGGGAAGAAGGGGTATGGAAAAAACCCCGTATTCCCAAAGAAAGGATAGGTGTCTGAGGATTTGGAACCTCAGATCTACTGAAGATCCGCCATGTCTTTCCGAAATGGTGAGAGATAGGAAAGATATTGGAGCATGGAGCTTCAGGAATACCTAACCCTTAGGGTTATGATAGGAGCTGTCAGTACCACAGGAGTGGTTGTGTGTGTAGCACCCCCCAAACATGCTGTGGAACAGCATGGACATGGGTAAAGCCCACTGTTTGGAACATATAGGAAGGTAAAACCTATATGAGCATAGACAGTTAGATAAGTATGTAAATACATATCTACCTATAATAAAGTATCTCGGCAGATACACACACATATATATATATATATATATATATATATATATACACACACATATATATATACATATAGATATATAGATAGATATACAGGATATATATATCTATAGTGAGATCTAGAAGGGCATAACATATGCACACACAGCTGACAGACATATATATCTATAGAGATGTATAGAGATATACATATATATATATATTTATTTATTTGCAGTCTCTTTTATACTGCGCTATTCGACATCAGTGCGGTTTATATATATGAATATATAGGTCGAAAGATAAATGTCTGCAATTAAGCAGACAGAGATATGCCTATAAGTACATTCACATGAGAGATGTGAAGAGGAAAGATTCATCTGATAACAAGGAGGAAGAACCTACTTGAGAAGATATATAGAGAATCTATTCCCCCTGGTTATGATGGGAATGCTATCCAGTGAAATAAGCAGGATGGTTACGTGAAAAAACAGTCAGTAAGCAGCAAGTCCTGAGTCTTGTAGAACTCTAGCATGGTAAAGGGACAGAGAACGCATAAGAATGAGATATCATGATGACCCACTTGAGGGACAAAAAGGTATCATGCGTTCTTTAGTTAAATATGTGCTGTCCCTGAAGGATTAGGATACCATGAGGACAAGCTGCAAGGAAAAAAGAGCATATTCCCTGTAGGAATTGACCACTCTTTAGGCTTTCACGTAGAGAAGGCTTATGCCCTTTGTTTTAAAAGGAAATAGTAGGGTATGAAGAACCCTCACAGTCATGGGGGGCATGACTGAGGAAGCCTTTTTTCAACCATGTAGGATAGTCATTAGAGAAAAAACCCCATGCTCTCTAGCACGGGCCCATAGTGGAAAGCTTCTCTGTAAAATTGCAGAGAGCATTATGCAGGAGAATTGGGAGATAGAACTGGCTGTTGGAGAAGCCAGCAGCCACGTCAACTATGCTGCCAAACCCAAAGGAATTGGAGATGGCGAGAATAGAAGATAGTGCGATAAGCCTGTAGTGATAAGGATTGCCCAAGAAAGATGTATGCACTGTCTTGGAATCACTACTAAGGCCAGACAGAAAGTGGTGGAGGACAACAGTGTATACTTGTGGAAAAGTACCAGTAGTCCAATCACTAGAGCTCCTGCATGGGCAGCTGCTGATAAGACAGCAGAGAGAATCTTTCTGTGTAAAACAGAAAGAACAGACAGAACAAGAGTAGAAATCTCTGTCCCTGTCTGATGAGCTGCCCAAGCAAAAGGAAGGGAGTTTACTCGAGAGAAAAAACTCCACACTGGAATGGAAAGGCTGAAGAAGCCCTCCAGTGCAAAGGTACCACTCTTACAGGGGAAAAACTGGATAAGAGGGTAGAGAAACAAGAGCTGAAAAGTGACTTACCATGTGGTAAGTCTGTAGAAGGAAAGAATTCATGTTGGTACAGAAAACTATCATGTGATAGTTGTTAAACCCCTCTTCTTAGCAGGAAGAAAAGGAGAAAGCTGTGACCCATAGACATGAATATCCTGACAGCTCAGTATATCTAGGAGAACTGGATGCCATGTGTAAAGTTTAGAATGAAAACAGTGAAAACCTCTACTGAGAAGAAGTCAACTGTAGGTTCTAAACTCCAAGAGGCAGAAAAAAGATTAATCAGAACCCTATGGTTGCTGGGTTTGTTTAGCCTGGCGAGAGTTTGGATTCTTCAGACCAGGGCGATGCTTCCCCTGCTTGGGAACATCTGTATGATGGGCAGGAGAAGAATAAAACCTTCTCCTCCTAGGGAAAGAAGGTTTGAGGGCATTTCCTACCTACTGGGGAAGGAGAAGGCTTAGGATAGCCTTCAGAAACAGGGAAGTCAGTGGACCAATGAGCAACCTGATGTAAAGACTCCTTATTGAAGAGGTTTTCTCCAGTGCAAGGAGTATTACCCAGTCTTTGTTGTGCCCATTTGTCTAAGTCTGAAGCTTGGAGCCAGGCTCTACGTCGTGCCCCTATGGCTATAGCAGAAGTTCTGCTAACAGACTCAAAAGAGTCTAGGGAAGCACGAGTAAGAAACCAAGAGATATTTTGAATATGACTAAGTAGTAAGGAATAGTCTGCAGTCTTGGGCTCTGAAAGAAAAGGAGTCAAAAGATATAATTTCTTTGTGACCTCCTGAAGAGACAGACTCATAAAAAATATATGAGAGAATCCTTGCTGACAGCATGGATGTCTGGAAGGTTTGACATCCAAAGGCATCTAGTGTCCTAGACTCACGACCTGGTGGGTAAGAAGAGTGCTTTTTCTTACTTTTCACCTTCCTCGTTGCTGATTCCACCACAATGGAATGATGAGGAAGTTGAGTCTTTTGAAACCCTGGAGAGGGGGGCACCTGATACAGAAGATCAGTTGCTCTAGAAGGTGAGGGTACCTTTAAAGGTGCTTCCCACATTCTTAGAAGAAGATCCCGCAAGGAATGATGCAAAGGAAGCATTATGTTTTCCTTTGCTTCAGTAGAAACAGGACCTTGTGTAGGATCATGGCCAGGGATAGGAATGGCAAGAGATCTTGCCATATCCAGGAGGAAATTCTGAAAAGAAGGATCTCCAAAGAGGACCTTCCCTGGACAGGCTAGACCTGAAGAACTAGCCTGGGCACCGGAGGATCTACCTGAGTATATAGGAATATAAGATCCTGCACGGTGCAAAAAAGGGTCCTTAAGGGATGGATGCTGGTACTGGAGGTCAGGACCTGTGACAGTCAGTACTGCATCGTCCATGCCAGGTATCGACTCCAGACTTGGTATAGAAAGGAGCGACCCTGGTGAAAGCAGCATGGAAGGAGCTGGCCCCGATGCTACTGCGGATACCGGTACCGATACCGGTAGCGCTGTCGGAATCGAAGGCGACACCGACATCGGAGCAGTCATCGGTGGCAGCTCAATCGGTACCGAGGTAACCGAACGCCTTCGGTAATCACCCTCGGTACCGAGCGTCCGGTACCGGTAAGTGTCGGTACCGAGACATGTCGGTACCCAGTCTTCCAGACTAGAGATTGATTCCAGACTCGGCATCGAAGGAAGTGAGTCTATCGATGCATGTCTAGAGGGTACCGACGTCGGTGGTAGTATCGGCGTCGATGCCGATACTGGAAAGTCAATCTGGAGCGTATCCACCGGTCCCGAAGGTACCGAGAAAGCCAGATGACGATCCCTGGTGAGGAGTGTAACGTCCAACACCAGTGCCGATGCCGGGGTATCGGTACCGCTCGAAGCGGATGCCACCACCGAGCATGGCTCAGGTATGTTCTGTGAGGGGTGAGTCCCAGGAACAACCTGAAACCCCTCATAGGCTTTAGAGGCCGAAGACTCCCGCCGGGGTTTTGAAGCCAATGGACCCTCGAGGGCAAGGCCGGAGCCGTCTTCATGCTGTGCATGAGACCTACCACTCGGGGGCTGGCTAGTCTTAACAGACTGTTTGTGGGTTACCTGATCCTGTGTAGAAGAAGAAACGGTCAGTGCCCTGACACTGGAAGGGAACCTGGTATCGAGGGGAACTCGATGTTGAAAATCTCTTCTCACAATACTGTAGCCTGAGGGCTCCGGAGGAAAATGGTCAGGACCCAAACAGGTTAGACACCAGTTTTTGGAGTCTAAAAATAAAGCTGTACCGCCACAGCTTAAACATTTCTTAGAGAAAATGGCTGGCGGTTCCATGAGGGACATGGACAGGCCTAGAAGGCCTAAAAATGTAAGACAAAAAACTGAGGGAAAAAATATTCCCTGAAGGGAAAAATTACAGAAAAAGAAAAAAGAAACACCGGCAGTACCGGTGGAGTCGGGGAGACAGCCGCGACCACAAGAAAACAAAGAATTAAAAGAAGAATTTTCTATGGTGACAGGACGACGTCCTGCCGGCTCCGCAGAAAAACGAAAACCGAGGAGAGACAGTTGGGAAAGGCAGGAAGGCAGCACGCAGGCGTGGTGGGATGCTTCCAAAAGCTCCAATTGGACGCTGGGAAGCGTTCCCGCGCAGACTCCATCGGTACCGACGTACCCATATGTGAAGACTCATTCCTGCTTGTTCCTGGAGATAAGCACATTACCCTGGTCTTCTGTTATCCGCTTGCTAGACTTACATTGGTGCTCCTTGCATTATGCATACTCAGTACTTAACTCTATTACATTACTTGGTTCCTTGTTATCCATTTTGCTCAACTCTCATTGATACTCCTTGCATTATGTAAACTAAATAGGAACATAGGGAACAGATATAGTTAACTATGTTAAGTTTAAGTTTCTGTAAATCTGTTGATCACAGACACTGATAAAGCAGCATATAAAAATAGCTAAATAAGTATCACCTTGCCCCACCTTTCCTCCACAGTATATACAGTATATTGAGCTCTTTAAGTCTTTCTCCTTATGCCTTATGATGGTCAATGACCATTTTAGTGGCCTCCCTCTAGACAAACTCCAGCCTGTTTACATCCTTTTGAAGCTGTCTCCAGAACTGTATATAGTACTCCAAATTAAGTCTCACTAGGGACTTATACAAAGGCACTCTCAGTGAAGCCTTTGACACCATTCCACAGAGAATTAAAAATAAATTTGGCATCCTAGGAATAGACTCTAAAGCAGGCCTTGACAAATTTTCTTGGAATCCAGGAGCCAGTCGCTGAAGACTAGGTCATAGTGCACGCCCCCACCCTGCAAAAAGGTAACATTGCAGCTTCTTTTTTAGGTTTTAGGACCTGATTTACTAAGGCTATTTTCCCCATTTTCTATGTACGAAAAAACCTTATCAAATCAGGCTCTTAATGGGCCATTGCACAGTGCTAGCATAAGACAGTGGCCCCACTTCTCCTCCGTCTCCCACTGACCCTTTTAAGCTACACCTGTGTATGTGCGTGGTGCAGAGATGGGAGTATCTGTGTGTGCATGTGCACGCATATGTGTGGTGTGGAGGTGGGGTGCCTGTATGTGCGTGTGCAGTACAGAGCTGGAGTGTATGCATGTGTGGGACCTGCCTGTTTTTCTGTTCACATCTGTAGGTAGGGTGCTTATATGTATTTTGGTTGGGGTGGGGAAATGCACCATTTGGCATATATAGCCTGTATTCTTTTGTCCTCATGCATTCATCCCTTTAACCTCCAACCCCCACTCTTCCCTCTTCCCTTCAACCCCTCCCCACTCTCTCCCTAACCCCTAGCATCCCACCCTCTGCCCTCCATCTTTCCATCCCCCCCCCCCCCACTACTGCCTCTTTAAATTTTATCTTCCACATTTTCTACCCTAAGCCCCATCAAACCTTTTTTTTTGTCAGCCTGATCGCCGCTGTTCTCTGCACAGGGGATAGGATCCCGGGCAGCATGTTACTTTTCTGGCCCAGCCTTCCCCTCCTGTTCTGCCTCTCGTGGATAGAACAGGAGGGACCTTATGTGCAATCACAGCTCTCTTCTTGTCTTCTCTCCATGGGGAATGGGATCCTCATGCACAGCCAGCTGCCTCTGAGCTGTGATAGCCTTCCCCTTCTGCTCTGCCTGTGGGAGATTGGATCAGAGAGGAAAGTGGGGAGCTTTCTGTCCCATCGCATTTATTAAAATAAAAAAGGGGGGGGGGAGAAAATCCCAAGCACCACATGCAAGTTTCTGATCTCCAAGGCAACCTGGCACCTGGGATTTGTTGAGCCCTGCCCTAAGGTGACAAACTAGGCTAGAAATCGGTTGGTTGAGTGGGAGGCAACAAAGAGCACAGGTAAATGGAGCTTACTCTAAGGAGAAGGATGTAACCAGTGGTGTGCTGCAGGGATAGCATAGTCACCTGTAACAGGTGATCTCCGGGAACAGCAGGAATTTAGTCTTCACATATGGGTATCGTCGGCACCGACGAAGCCCGCGCGGGAAAGCTACCCAGCGTCCAATAAGAAAGCTTTTGGGAGCATCCCACAGTGCCTGCGTGCTGCCTTCCCGCCTTTTCCAATTGTCTCTCTCCAGTTGAGTTTAAAGCTGAGACAAAGAGAGAGAGAGAGGGAGGGAGAGAGAGAGAGGGAGAGAGAAAAGAGAGAGAGAGAGAGGAGAGAGAAAAGAGAAAGAGAGAGAGGGAGAGAGAAAAGAGAAAGATAGAGAGATACAACTCCTAGGGGAGGTGGGTGGGTTGTGAAGACTAAATTCCTGCTGTTCCCGGAGATCACCTGTTACAGGTGAGCAACTATGCTATCTCCAGGAACAAGCAGGAATTTAGTCTTCACATATGGGGGACTCCCTAGCAACAGATGCCAGGGATAAACCCTAGAAGTTGTGTGCCCTTTTGAAAGGGCTCCACTTCCCACCATGAATCTCTGGCATCCTACCAGGGATGGTGGGTGTAGGAGATGATTAAGTATGGAGCAGGTGTTGAAGAACAGCCTGACCAAACAAGGCATCCCTGCGGGAATCCTTGTCCAAGCAGTAATGGGCTGTGAAGGTATGAACCGAGGCCCAGATAGCTGCTCAACAGATGTTGTCGAAAGACACAGAGTGAAGATGAGCCATAGAGGTTGCCATGGCTCTCACATTATGCGCTGTGACACGGCCTTCAAGGGGAAGGTTCCTACTCCGATAGGCAAAAGATATACACTGTGCAATCCAGTTGGACAGTGTTCTCTTGGAGACTGGAAGTCCCAAATGAGAAGGATCAAAAGCAACACAGATGAGAGGACTTTCTATGTTGCTGTGTTCTCTGTAAGTAAAAAGCTAAAGCTCTTTTACAGTCCAAAGTATGAAGATTCCTTTCTGCATTTGATGCATGAGGCCTTGGAAAAAACAGAGGCAGGTAGACCGCTTGGTTAAGATGAAAAGGGGAGACCACCGTTGGCATAAAGTGTGGATGAGTCCTAAGGACTACCTTGTCATGATGGAACCTTGTATAAGGAGGATCAGCCACTAGTGCCTGCAACTCACTAATGCGACGTGCTGATGTGATTGCAATGAGAAAGATAACTTTCCAAGAAAGGAATTTCAACGAGGTAGTAGCCAAGGGTTCGAAAGGTGGCTTCATAAACTGGCCAAGAACCATGTTTAAGTCCCATGCCACCGGTGGTGGCCGAATGGGAGGCTTAGTTAGAAGAAGGCCTCTCATAAATCTTGTTATAAGAGGATGGGAGGAAATAGGTTGTCCATTTAAAGACTTGAAAGAAGCTGCAATAGCACTTAAATGGACTCTTACTGAGTTAGTTTTAAGTCCTGCATTGGATAAATGAAGGAGATATTCCAGTAATGACTCCAGAGGTATCGCAGGGGGCTAAGACCCTTCTGCGAGCACCATATGGTAAACCTTTTCCACTTGAAAGCATAAGAGCGTCTTGTGGAAGGTTTTCTAGAAGCATAAAGGATATCCTTTACTTGCTGAGAAAGGTTAAGATCATGGAGATCTAGGCCTTCTGCAACCAAGCCCTGAGATGCAGAGACTGGGGATTGGGGTGCCATAAAATTCCGTCCTCCTGAGACAGGAGATCTTGAGCAGATCCTAACTCCAGAGAGGGAGCTTGAGACAGATGTACAAGCAGAGGGTAACCCACTTGTCGTGGCCAACGTGGAGCTATGAGAATCATACGGCCTCTGTCTCTCTGAAGCTTGAACAGGGTTTTGGGAATCAGGGGAATAGGTGGAAGGGCATAAAGGAAGTCTTGACCCCAATGAAGGAGGAAAGCATCCCTGGCCTGAAAGCCCTGGCCGGAATTCTAGAACAGAACCGGGGAAGTTTGGCATTCAACGGACTTGCAAAGAGGTCTATGTCCGGGATTCCCCAAATTTGAAAATTCTTGGCCACCTGGTCTGCATGTAGAGACCATTTCTGTGGAAGCAGAACTCGACTGAGTCTGTCTGCCCAAGAGTTTTGGATACCTGGAAGATATACTGCCAGGAGAGGAATCTGATGCTCTCTGGCAAGGGCCCATAGTCGCAAAGCTTCGTTGCAAAGCGACAGAGTCTGTTCCTCCCTGCTTGTTCACATAGAACATGGCTAATTGATTGTCCGTGTGAATGAGGACTGACTTGTAGCTGAGTGTGGAACACCCAAAGAGCAAGAAAGATTGCTCTGAGCTCCAGAAGATTGATGTGTAGATGAGTCTCCTGCGGAGTCCAGGTGCCTTGGGTGGAGAGGTCTTGCAAATGAGCTCCCCAACCCACTGGTGAAGCACCTGTTGTGAGAGTTGCCTGGGGTAAGGGTTGTTGAAATGGGGACCCCAGCAACAGGTTTTGAGTGGACTGCCACCATTGGAGGGACAAAATAAGGCAATTTGTGTTTGCTATTTTGTCTGACAGGCACCCTGATGCCTGGGTCCATTGAGTGGATAAAGTCCACTGGGCTGCTCTCATATGGAGGCGAGCATAAGGGACCACATGCACGGTAGATGCCATGTGGCCTAGTAGTTGTAACATTTCTCGAGCAGTGAAGTGAGGCTTTAGCACTGCTTGAGAAGCTAACTGCACCATGCAAAGGCAACAGGTCTGGGGGAGATAGGCCCTTGCTTTCCTGGTATCCAACAAAGCTCCTATGAACTCTAGAGACTGAGTGGGAGAAAGGCTGGATTTTGTGATGTTTATGACCAGACCCAAATACTGAAGGATACGCATTGTGCAAGATAGAGAAATCCTGGCCTCTGACTCTGATGGGGCTCGAATGAGCCAGTCGTCTAAGTAGGGGAAGACAAATATTCCTAGAGTGCGAAGAAATGCTGCTACCACAGCCATGCATTTCGTAAACACCCTTGGTGCTGAGGCCAGGCCACAAGGAAGCACCCTGTATTGGTAGTGCTTTCCTTGAAAAAGGAACCAAAGGAACTTTCTGTGAGTTGGATGGATGAGAACATGAGTGTACGCATCCTTGAGATCTAGAGAACAAAGCCAATCCTGACTCTGAAGGTACGGCAGCAGGGTTCCCAGAGAAATCATCTTGAATTTCTCCTTGAACAGAAATTTGTTCAATTCTCTGAGATCTAAAATAGGTCTGTGTCCCCCTGTTTTCTTTGGGATAAGAAAATAGGGGGAGTAAAACCCTGCACACTGTTGAGGAATGGGTACCTCTTCTATTGCCCCTTGGGCAAGAAGCATAGTGACCTCTTGATCTAACAGGTTGATGAGAGAGGTCTGAGAATTGAACTGTCTTATCATTGTGAGAGGGGGCATGCGGAGAAAGTGAAGCTTGTACCCCTCTTTTATAATGGAGAGAGTCCAATGTTCTGCTGTTATCTGCCCCCATCTGGGGGCAAAGTGACACAACCTTCCTGGAATGGTGGAAGGTTCTGGTCCGTTGAGGGCCAGGAAGGCTACGTTCTCTAGATCAGTGTTTCCCAACCCAGTCCTACGGGGCACACCGGCCAGTCAGGTTTTCGGGATATCCCTAATGACTATGCATGAGATATATATGCATTAGAGATATCCTGCCAAACTGACTGGTTTGTGGCCCTCCAGGGCTGGATTTGGAGACCCCTGCCTTACACCTCTGTCATTTAAGATTGTGAGTGGGCAAGGTGCAGATGTCCTAGACATCGAAAGGGTATATAGAATGTGACACATTCCTCCTCGATTCTCACCACCACCAAAAAGTTGTCTAATAGACAATATTTTGGTGGTGGTGAGAATCGAGGAGGAATGTGTCACATTCTATATACCCTTTCGATGTCTAGGACATCTGCACCTTGCCCACTCACAATCTTAAATGACAGAGGTGTAAGGCAGGGGTCTCCAAATCCAGCCCTGGAGGGCCACAAACCAGTCAGGTTGGCAGGATATCTCTAATGCATATATATCTCATGCATAGTCATTAGGGATATCCCGAAAACCTGACTGGCCGGTGTGCCCCGTAGGACTGGGTTGGGAAACACTGCTCTAGATGGAAGTCAAAGGCCTTGCGGAGGCTGAGACTGCTGAGACAGTTGAGGCTCAGCAGTCTTTGCTTTCCTTTGTTTAGGTGGTTGCTGAGTCTTCCGGACAGACTGACCTGCAGAACGTCCCTGCTGATAAGAGGGATAAAACCTCTTCTTTTTGAAGAATGGTTTCTTGAAAGTTTTCTTCCTTGCAGGATCAGCTGTGGCTTTGGATAGTCTATGCAAAGTGGAGTTATCAGCATCCAACTCATTGGCTTTTTCTTGCCAATTTTTGCCAAATAGATTCTCACCTGTACAAGGAATATTGCCCAGTTTGTCCTGCACCCAGAGCTCCAATTCGGATGCCTGGAGCCAGGTAATTCTACGTGCACCTATGGCAATGGCAGAGGTTCTGCTTATGCACTCAAAACAGTCAAAAGCTGCATGACTGACAAATTTAGAAACATCCTGGGCATGTTTAACCAGTGTGAGAAAATCCTGCCTCTTATCCTCAGGAAGAAGAGGGCTCAAAACCTCTAAATCTCCTGTGACTTCCTTAAGGAACATTCCCATATATAAAATATAGGAACTGATCCTGGCAGAAAGCATGGAAGCCTGGAAAGTACGACATCCAAAGGCATCCAAGGTTCTACTCTCACGTCCTGGAGGATTAGAGGCATGCCTTTTTGCACGCCTGATTCTTCTCATAGCTGACTCCACTACAATAGAGTGGTGAGGAAGCTGAGTCTTCTGGAAGCCAGCACACGGAGATACTCGATACATTGCATCCAGTCGACGGGAGTGAGGAGAAGTGGTAAGGGGGGTTGACCACATTCTCAACATGAGGTCATGTAAGATCTCATGGATAGGCAAGGTAGCTGCCTCCTTAGGAGCCTTGGGATACTGTAGAATCTCCAACTCCTTTGCCCTGCGCTCTGTTTCAGGAGCAACAGTAATGGAGAGACCTCGAGCCACCTCTCTGATAAAATCCTGAAAGGAGATATCTTCTGGAGGAGACATTCTACGTTTGGGAGAGGAAGGCTCCTCGGAGAGAAGTACTCCGGTACCGACACATCTGTCAGAATCCTAAGACTCCTCCTTCTGTCCAGATGCTCTTGTAGAGCACGATACCCGTACCGACCGAAGTCGGTGCCGGGGGGATCGGTGCCGGTGTATCGGTACCGGAAGGCGTGGCTTGACTGGGTGCCGGCAATGCAGACACCGGTGTCAATGCTATCGGTACCAGTACCGATGCTGGCGCCGGAGCCAGTTGAATTGTCTGACACGGTTCCGAGTATGTCAATGCCGCAAGGAGAGCCGCCAGACTGCGTTCAATAGCCAGGAACCTCTGGTCTATCAACGCTGCCGATGCCTGGGTATCGGTACCGGAGAAAACAGCCGGTACCCCAGAGCATGGCACCAGTAGTTTTGCCGAGGTTGAGGCCTCGAGAACATCCTGGAGCCCCGATAATGCTTTGGAAGCCGAAGCCTCCTGCCGGGGCAATTTTGCCGGTAGAGAACCCTCAAGGGCAACGCCAGAGGCATCTCGATGCTTAGAAGGAGATCTACCCTTTGAGGACCGGCTGGACTTATGTTTAGTTACCCGAGATCCATGGGAGGAAGACGAAGCCCTGGAAGATGTCGATGCCACAGAGGCTGCATCACCCATGTCAACCAATAGCTAAATTAATATGAATAAAATACATTCTCTAAAATGCTTGTATGCAAATGCTAGAAGTCTAAAAAATAAGATGGGAGAGTTAGAATATGTAGCACTAAATGAAAGGTTAGATATGATTGGAATATCAGAGACATGGTGAAAGGAGGACAACCAGTGGGACACTGTGATACCTGGGTACAAACTATATCGTAATGATAGAGCTGATCAAATTGGTGGAGGAGTTGCTCTCTATGTTAGAGAGGGCATTGAGTCAGAAAGGATTAAAGTTTTGCAGGAAACAAAATCTGCTGTAGAATCTATATGGATTGAAATTCCATGTAAAAGGGGGAAGGCAATGGCAGTGGGGGTGTACTATCGAGCGCCTGGCCAGAATGACCAAATGGATGATGAAATACTCAAAGAAATCAAGGAAGCTAACAAAAGTTACAGCACAGTAATAATAATGGGTGATTTCAACTACCCCGGTATCAACTGGGTCAGTGTCACAGCAGGACATGCTAGGGAGATAAAGTTCCTAGATGAAATAAATGACTGCTTCTTGGAGCAGCTGGTTCATGAACCGACCAGAGGGGAAGCCATATTAGACCTAGTCCTTAGTGGAACACCAGATCTAGTGCAAGAGATAAGGTTGTTGGGGCCACTTGGCAATAGTGATCATAGCATGATCGCCTTTGATTTAATTAGTGGAGGAGGGATAGTAAGGAAATCCACAGTACTACCTTTTAACTTTCGAAAGGGAAACTATGATAAAATGAGGAAAACAGTTAAGAAAAAACTAAAAGGAGCAGTTGCAAAGGTTAAAGACGTACATCAGGCTTGGCTGTTGTTGAAAAATACTATCTTGGAAGCCCAGACCAGCTGTATTCCACGCTTTAAGAAAAGTGGAAGTCCAAAAAACTGCCAGCATGGTTTAAAGGTGAGGTCAGAGAGGCTGTTGCCAAAAAAGCATCTTTCAGGAAATGGAAAAAAGAGCCAAACGACGAAACCTGGAAACAGCACAAGCACTGGCAAGTCAAATGCAAGGCATTGATAAGGCAGGCAAAGGGAGAATTTGATAAGAAGCTTGCTGCGGAAGCAAAAACGCGAAGTAAAGACCTTTTCAAGTACATTTGTAGCAAAAAACCTGTGAGAGAGTTAGTTGGTCCATTAGATGATAAAGGGGTTAAAGGAGCACTAAGAGGCGACAAGGCGATAGCGGAGAGACTGAATGAATTCTTTGCTTCAGTCTTTACTGAGGAAGATGTAGGGATGTTACCCATGACTGAAGTGGTATTTAAAGGTGCGGAAGAATTGAAGGAAATATCGATACATCGGGAAGATGTATTACAACTATTAGATAAACTGAAGAATAGCAAATCACCTGGGCCGGATGGTATACATCCAAGGGTGTTGAAAGAACTGAAATACGAGATTGCAGACCTGCTATTAGTAATCTGTGAACTATCATTAAAATCATCTCTAATACCTGAAGATTGGAGGATCGCCAATGTAACACCAATTTTTAAAAAAGGTTCCAGGGGTGATCCGGGAAACTACAGACCGGTGAGCCTGACATCAGTACCGGGAAAAATGGTAGAAACCATCATAAAGAATAAAATTACTCAGCATGTAGATAGTCATGACCTAATGGGAGACAGCCAACATGGCTTTAGACAAGGAAGATCTTGTCTTACTAATCTGTTATGTTTTTTTGAAGGAGTGAATAATCAGGTGGACAAAGGTGAGTCGGTTGATATTGTGTATCTGGACTTTCAGAAAGCCTTTGACAAGGTCCCTCATGAGAGACGTTTGGCAAAACTAAAGAGTCATGGGATAGGAGGCAGTGTACCATTGTGGATCAGGAACTGGTTAAAAGATAGAAAGCAGAGGGTAGGGCTAAATGGCCAATTTTCCCAATGGAGAAAGGTGAATAGTGGTATACCCCAGGGATCTGTGCTGGGTCCGCTGCTTTTTGACATATTCATAAATGACCTGGAAAAGGGAATAACAATTGAGGTTATCAAATTTGCAGATGACACAAAACTATTTAAAGTTGTTAAAACCCAAGAGGATTGTGGAAAATTGCAAGAGGATCTTGATAAATTGAAAGACTGGGCATCAAAATGGCAGATGAAATTTAATGTGGACAAGTGCAAGGTTATGCACCTAGGGAAGAACAACCCAAACTATGGTTACACGATGCAAGGTTCCACATTAGGAACCACCACCCAGGAAAAAGATTTAGGCGTCATTGTGGATACCATGTTAAAACCCTCGGCCCAGTGTGCAGCGGCGGCCAAGAGAGCAAATAGAATGCTAGGTATGATAAGAAAAGGAATGGAAAATAAAACAAAAGATATTATAATGCCTCTATATCGTTCCATGGTGAGACCGCACCTTGAATATTGTGTGCAATTCTGGTCGCCGTATCTTAAAAAGGATATAGCGATTTTAGAAAAGGTTCAGAGAAGAGCCACCAAAATGGTAAAGGGGATGGAAGGATACTCCTATGAAGAAAGGCTAAAAAGGTTAGGGCTCTTTAACCTGGAAAAGAGACGGCTGAGGGGAGATATGATAGAAGTCTATAAATTAATAAACGGAGTGGAACGGGTAAACGTAGATGGATTGTTTACCTTATCAGAATATAGAAAGACTAGGGGACATGCAATGAAGCTACAGGGTAAACTATTTAAGATTAATAAAAGAAAATAGTTTTTCATTCAATGTGTAATCAAACTATGGAATTTGTTACCAGAGAATGTAGTAAAGGCTGTTAATGTAGCTGGGTTTAAAAAAGGTTTGGACAAGTTCCTGGAGGAAAGGTCCATAAACCATTATTAAGAAGGGACCCAGGATATCAATGCTTGAACCAATACAAGCATTGTGAAACCTGTGTCCCTTGGGGAAACTGCTAGGTACATATGACCTAGATTGGCCACTGTTGGAAACAGAATACTGGGCTTGATGGACCTTGGTCTGACCCAGTATGGCATATCTTATGTTCTTATCAGAGGGGAAGAAGGGTGCTGAGCTTAGCAGCCCGGTTTTGTCGACCCCTCTTGGACATCATGACACAGGCCATACACTCCGAAATGGAGTGGTCAGGACCTAAACATTTGAGACACCACTCATGGGTGTCGGTGACGGAGATGGTACCGCCACACTTGGTGCACGTCTTGAAACCCGAGGCGGGTTTTTCCATAGTTTTTCCATTCCCGTTCAATTCGTAAGAAGTGGCCAGTGATTGCAGACACAATTTCCCTCCATAACCTCGATATTCTCATGGTTACCGAAACATGGCCATCTCCTGAAGACAATGTCATACTCAACCAGCTCCTCCCCTTAAATTTTACAGTGTTTACTAGTCACAGACAAAACAAAAGAGGAGGTGGGGTGCTCATCCTCACTAGGTCAGACCTTCATTTCCAGCTGGACGACTCCACCAGCAGCCACCTAGAGACAGTCCATCTCCAACAAGCTCTGCTCTATAAACCTGCTGTATAGAGCTCCTACAGCTTCCCAGATGACCTCCCAAATATAATAAACCTCGCATCCAACATCCAGAATCCTAATACTCCAAGTTGGATCTTAGGTGATTTTAACCTGCCAGCGCTTCAAGAAAACCAATCATCGGCCTTCCTCGAAGCTCTCGAGTCCCTTGGATACAAACAATTAGGGAACGAACCTACTCATGTGAAGGAAAATACTCTGGATCTTATTATTTGCCCCACAGACAGTTGGTGACCAATCACACAACACTGTGATGTCCGTATCTACTGTGCCGTGGTCAGACCACAAACTTATCTTCCAGATTCCCACTCACAACAGGCAATCAAAGATCAACAGTGTACCAAGCAATAACGCTAGACTACCTGCTAGAAGCTTCCTTCCATTCAATAGAGATCGTATCCTTGCCGGAACATGCTCGCTCCGTAATGAGACCTCCCTAAATTTGGAAGATCTGATCACTTGCTGGAACAGTAGTCTCAATGCGATAGCGCTTCGACCACCACCTAGCAGGCCGCCAAGGAAAAGAGTTACAGCCCTATGGTACACAGAGGATCTGAGATTAACACTCTCCCGACTACGGAAGCTTGAGAAATGCTGGTGTCAGTCACGCTCCATGGAAGACCAGTCAGCTTACATCTATCAGCTATCCGTCCACCGCAGTGCTATCACAGAGAAGATGAAACAGTACCACACAGATACCCTGAAGCGCTCATTAAACAAACCGTATGATTTGTTTTAGTCAAGTCTCTTTCTAAAGAAAGAACGAGGTCCCGAACAGCAATGTGAAATCCATCCCCAGGAGTTTGCAGTTTACGTACAATCCAAGCTATCCCAAACAAATAAATCTTCAATAGAGGCTGCTTTCACAGACCAAGAGTGCCCAACATCTCTAATTTCCTTCTCTACTCCTGCCAAGAAGCGCATCGAAGTCTCGATCGTGTCCCTCAATACTACTATTGCGCAAACGGATCCTTACCCAGCTTTCTGGATAAAGGAACTGCGCAGTGACTTTAGCACAATAATATCCAGAATAATGAACCTGTCCTTTACAACCGGTACTTTTCCTTCTGCCCTCAAGCATACATCTATCAGACCGCTCCTAAAAAATAGCAAGTTAGATCCCAAAAAGGTAGACTCTTACAGACCCATTTCAAGTATACCTTTTCTCGCAAAGTTAATCGAAAAAGAGGAGCAAAGATAGTTACAAGACCACATTGATGCTGCTGCCCCGCTGGATCCTTGCCAATACGGATTCAGAGAGTCTCATGGTGTGGAAACACTCCTTACCACCCTCCTCAATAATATAATTTCTGGTGTCGACAACATCCGACAGGGAATTGCACTCGTTTTCCTAGACATTGCCGCAGCCTTCGACTCGGTAAGTCATGCGCTTCTCCTAGTACGGCTAAAAGAGAAAGACGTCTGTGGAACAGCACTTGAATGGTGCAGATCATACTTATCCGGAAGATGGCAGCACGTTCGATCCAGTGGAGCAACGTCGGAACCATTTCATCAAGGTCAGGGGGTTCCACAGGGATCCTCCCTCTCTGCCTTGATGTTCAACATATACATGCAACCCATTTGCAATATCATCCGGTCCTTCAATGTAAGTTGCATGGTATATGCAGACGTCTTGCTCTATATGCCGTTCGACATAGATAAATTGGACCTCTCCCCTCTGACCAATTGCTTCAATGCCATATCTGAATGGCTCCTGTCACAAAACCTCAGAATTCAACATAAGACGACTGAGGTGCTCTTCATATAGAGGAACCCGAATTTCAGCCCTCCGCAATACTTGAAGGTGAAAGAAGCCGATCTACAAACAAAACCCACAATACGGTACCTGGGTGTTACACTGGATCAAAACCTCGACATGAAGGCTCACATAGCTAACACTGTAAGAGCTATTTACTACAAGATCCGTTCACTCAGACATCTACGCCCCTTGCTTGAACCAGAGGATTTCCGTACTATCTACCAAGCCCTGATCATGCCTCATTTTGACAATGCCAATGTCATTTTACTAGGACTCCCCCAATCCACCTTGAACCCCCTACAGCTCGCAATGAATAGCGCAGTGAGGGTTCTCCATGGGGCATCTAGGAGAGACCATGTGACGCCCCTTCTGAAGCAGTTACACTGGCTTCCTATTCAGACCAGGATCATCTTCAAGACAATGTTACTGACCTTCAAAGCGGTAAATAGTCTCTCCTCCTCCTCACTAACCGACCTCAAATTCATAACCCCGAATAGGATCAAGAAGATCCACAGCAATAAATACGCTAATGATTCCTCGTGAATTAACAAGATGCACCGCAACAGCAGCAAATAGGGCTTTCAGTCTCTGTGCACCAAAACTCTGGAACGCCTTACCAACAAACATCAAAGCAATCACTAACCTTGCCCAATTTAGAAAGGCCCTCAAACACCACCTATTCCTCAAATACCTCCCAGAGAACACTGAATCTCATCCTCTCTACAATAGTTATAGCAACACCAAAACACCTAGGGAGCCAGGAGAACACACTTAGCATTGTGTCCTTGACCATTGGATTACATGTTCCATATATCCTGTGACTCTAGGATGTAAATAGCAAAAACTTGGATAACAAGGATAACTATCTTGTTAATTGTAAACCCTTCCTTGTTATCCAAGTTTGTTGTCCGGTTAATTGTAAACTCAGACACATGTTTTCCTGTCTGATCTTTCTGTTCTATGTAAACCGCGCTGATGCCGAATAGTGCGGTATATAAGAAATTCCAAATAAATAAATAGTATGGGAAATATTTTGGGCCTAAGGGCCAAAATGGTGCGTGCACCTGAAGAAAAAAGGAAAAAGATTTTTTTAAAAAGAAAGAAAGAACCGGTGGTACCGGTATAGCGTCGAGGGAAGGCAGACGCGACCACAAAAAAGAAGGTTAGGAAAACATTTCTGCGGTGACAGGAACGACAACCTGCTGGCTCCGCGGAAAACGAAGAACTGGAGAGAGCCGGTTGGGAAAGGCGAGAAGGCAGCACGCAGGTGCTGTGGGATGCTCCCAAAAGCTTTCAAATTGGATGCTGGGGAGCGTTCCCGCGCAGGCTCCGTCGATACCGACGATACCCATATGTGAAAGAGTAGTTACTCACCTGTAACAGGTGTTCTCCAGGAGCAGCAGGAATCAGTCCTCACATAAGGGTGTCATCGGCGCCGATGAAGCCCCAGCGGAGCATTTCCCCAGCTTTCTATGAAAGCCTTTGGGAATGCAGGCACGCATGCATGGTTCCCTTCCCGCCTAAAGGTGCCATCTTACCTCAGTCAAATGACAAAGCTAAGAACAGCACACAAAAATGAATAAATAAACTATGTACAACTGCAACTCCAAGGGGAGGAGGGAGGGTTGTGAGGACTGATTCCTGCTGCTCCTGGAGAACACCTGTTACAGGTGAGTAACTACTCTTTCTCCAGGACCAAGCAGGAAGTCAGTCCTCACATATGGGTGACTCCCTAGCTCTGGGCTACCGAGGAACCCAGGCTGAACAAGAGTACTCCCTCTAGTCTCAGCAGCAAAGAAAGGCATTTCAAGGACACAACCTCCACCGGTAGCCCAACAGAGGGCCGGAGAGCAGGAGTTGCCTAAACCTCAAAGAGATTCTGGAGTACTGCTTGGCCAAAAGCACTGTCCCTACGGGACTCCCTCTCCAGACAGTAATGGGCCGCAAAGGTCTGGCTTGAAGACCAAGTTGCAGCCCTGCAGTTGTCTACCAAGGGCACAGAGCGGAGATGAGCCACTGAGGCAGCCATTGCCCTGACACGATGGGCCGTGACCCTACCCTGCAAAGGAAGGTCAGCCACCTTGTAAGCACAGGTGATACAGTCAGCCACCCAGATGGACAAGGTACGCTTGGACACAGCCAACCCCAACTTATTGGGGTCAAAGGATATGAAGAGCTGAGTAGCCCTTCTATGCCCCTGCGTACGGTCAAGGTAGAAGGATAAGGCCCTCCTACAGTCCAGGGTATGCAGGACTGCTTCAGCCTGGCTTGCATGAGGCCTAGGGAAGAATGTTGGAAGAACCACCTCCTGATTGAGGTGGAAAGAGGAGACAACCTTTGGGAGGAACTATGGATGAGTCCTAAGGACTACCCTGTTCCTATAAATCCTGGTGTAAGGCCTATCACAGACCAGGGCCTGAAGCTCACTCACTCGCCTTGCTGAGGTAAGGGCTATCAGGAAGAGTGTCTCCCAGGAGAGGAAGCGTAGTGGACAAGTAGCCATCGGCTCAAAAGGTGGGTGAGTCAGCTGCTGCAAGACCACATTCAGCAACCACTCAGGGGCAGGAAGACGGATTGGAGGCTTGAGCAAAAGCAAGCCCCTGAGAAAGCGGGACACCAAGGGGTGACCTGACAGAGAATGTCCCTCCACCAGTGAGTGGTGAGCTGCTAGAGCTGAGAGGTGGACCCGAAAAGAACTGGACTTAAGTCCCTGATTTGATAAGTGCAGTAAGTACTGAAGCACTACTGGCACAGTACAGGAGAAAGGATCCTCTGTACGTAGCTGACACCACACAGAAAATCGTTTCCATTTGAGAGCATAGGTTTTCCTAGTGGACTGTTTCCTAGAGGCTAGGACAACCTCCTCAACTTCCTGAGGTAGGCCCCAGGGAGCCAAGACTACCCTTGCAGCCTCCAGGCCATCAAATTGAGAGCTTTGAGATTGGGGTGCAGAAGGGAAACCCTGCTCCCGTGAGAGAAGGTCGGGTTGCAACCCCAGAGGCAGTGGGGGATCCACCGCCAGTTGAAGCAGAAGAGGAAACCAAGGCTGTCTCGGCCACCTGGGAGCCACCAGCAGGACCGAGGCCTTGTCCTGAAGAAGTTTGAAGAGAGTTCGGGCCACCAAGGGCGTGGGAGGAAACGCATAGAGGAAGCCCTGAGACCATGGAATCAGAAAAGCATCTGCTGCTATTCTCAGAGGATGCAGTTGTCTGGAGCAGAACTTTGGCAGTTGCTTGTTCATTGGGCTGGCAAAGAGATCTACCAAAGGGAGACCCCATTTTAGGAAGATCTTCTGAACTACTGAAGGATGCAGCTGCCACTCGTGGGGCTGCAGAATCCTGCTTAATCTGTCGGCCAGGTAGTTGTCCTGGCCTGGAAGGTATATAGCCTGGAGGAGCATGTTGTGCTTGAGGGCAAATGAACAAAGGTCCTGAGCCTCCCAACAAAGGATTATGAACCCAGTCCTGCCCTGTTTGTTCACATAAAACATGGCTACCTGGTTGTCTGTCTGAACCAGGACAGATTGATGAGCCAGGGTAGGAGAGAAAGCTTTGAGTGCTAAGCGAATAGCTCTGAGCTCGAGGAGATTTTTCTGCTGTGCAGCTTCCCAAGGAGACCACAGGTCCTGGGTGCACTTGCATAGACAATGAGCTCCCCAGCCCTGCAGGGAGGCGTCGGTGGTCAGTACCACCGTGTATCCAGGAATCTGAAAATGCACCCCCTTTAGAAGATTGGGTGGGTGCAGCCATCAGTTGAGGGAGTTCAGAAATTGTCTGGACACCCTTATCCTGTCTCTGAGGCTGCCTGTAGCTTGTGACCACTGAGTCCGAAGGCACCACTGTGCAGGCCTCATATGGAGCCTGGCAATGGGGGTCACATGTACTGTCGAAGCCATGTGGCCAAGCAGCCTCAGGCAGAGTCTGGCGGAGACCACTGACCCACTGAGAAACTGATTTGCTAAGTCCATCAGTCTTTGGGCCCTGTCTGCTGGCAAGAATGCCTTTGCCAGAACAGAGTCCAGCCTTGCCCCTATAAACTCCAAGTTCTGGGAGAGGAGCAGTGGACTTTGCAAAGTTTATGACAAATCCCAGGCCTTGAAGAAGAGCAATAGTCCTGAGGGTGGCCTGTCTGGCCTCCTGGCATGTCTGACCTCTGATGAACCAGTCGTCCAGATAGGGGAAGACAAAGATTCCCTGATTTCTCAGGTAGGCCGCCACAACTGCCAGGCATTTGGTAAAGACCCTGGGAGCAGAGGTGAGGCCGAAAGGCAGCACTCTGTACTGATAATGGTTTCCTCCCACAATGAACCTGAGGTACTTTCTGTGGTCTGGATGAATGAGGATGTGAGTGTACGCATCCTTTAGATCTAAGGAGCATAGCCAATCTCCCTGCTGGAGGTAGGGCAGAAGCGTTCCAAGAGTAAGCATCTTCAACTTTTCTTTCTCTAGGAACTTGTTGAGGTTCCTGAGGTCCAGAATGGGTCGAAGGCCACCAGCTCTTTTGGGCACCAGGAAATACCTGGAGTAGAATCCGTGACCTTGCAAGTGGGGAGGCACAGGCTCCACTGCCCTGTCCACCAACAGACCTTGAAGCTCTTGAAGGAGAAGGTCTGTGTGCAGGGGAGGCCTTGGAGGCTCCCCTGGATAGTAAGGAGGAGGCAGTTGGTGAAAATGCAGTGCATAGCCCCTGCAGACTATGTCCAACACCCAACTGTCCCCGGTGATAAGGGGCCACTGGTGGGCAAAGAGGGCTAGGCGACCTGTGCAGGGTTGGGAGAGCAGGGATGGAGAGGCTACGCTCAAGGAGTCAAAAACCCCCACCCTGCTGAATGGGAGCAGGGGCCGGAGGCTTGGAGGTCCTCTGCCTAAGGGGCCCTGAGGGGCAGCTTGGGCAGCATGATATTGAGGGTACTGTTTGTAGGCAGTGCCCTTCCTCGGATAAAAGGGCTTTTTACCTGAGCCCTTCTTTTTATGAGAAGGGGCAGAGGTCTTCCTAGACAGCCTCGTCCGTGTAAAGTGCTCTGTTTCGAGCTGAGCGGCCTTCTCGGTCATGGGCTTGCCAAAAAGGTTTTCACCTCGGCAAGGGATATCGACCAACTTGTCCTGAACCCATGGCTCGAGGTCCAACGACTGCAGCCACGCCTGGCGTCGAGCAGCGATGCCGGCTGCCGCAACTCGGGCCGAAGCCTCGAAGCCATCGCAGGCGGCGCGGGACATGAACTTCGAGCAGTCCCAAATCCCCGAAGACAAGCACTTAAATCTCTGCAAGGGTTCCCCGGAGAGACCAGCAGAGAACCCGGCCAACTCCTTGGCCAGGTCCCACAAGTACATGCCCATGTACAGCTGGTACAACTGGACACGGCAAGCAAGCATCGAGCCCTGGAAGCACTTTCTACCGACGCCATCAAGGTTTCGGGCCTCCCTGCCAGGGGGCACCGCGGAGTGCATCTTCTGGCTCTTCAGACGATGCATGGCCGATTCCACAAACATAGAATGGTGTGGTAGCTGTGCCTTCTGAAAACCAGGGCTCTTCCTGAGTCGATAAATCGAGTCGACTCGCTTGCTCAGAACCGGCGCCGAGGCCGGTGCCTCCCACATACGGAAGAGGAGCCGTTCGGGACAGTAAAGGCCTCCTTCGGAGGAGAGTCATACTGCAGCGCCTCGAGCTCTTCGGCTTGAGGCTCTTCCTCGGGGTCCACCGGAATGGCCAAGGCAGTGGCCAT
Source organism: Ichthyophis bannanicus (assembly GCA_033557465.1). Taxonomy (NCBI): domain Eukaryota; kingdom Metazoa; phylum Chordata; class Amphibia; order Gymnophiona; family Ichthyophiidae; genus Ichthyophis; species Ichthyophis bannanicus. Next base: position 382,116,141 of record CM066038.1, read on the forward strand.
ATCCCTGACGAACTCCGAGAACCGAGTATCCTCCGGAGGGGATCTACTCCGGGGCTCAGACTGCGGTGAGTCCGACGGGACACACGAGTCTTGAACTTATCAGGAGACTCCTCGTCCTCCGTCTCCCAGGCGGACTCGTCCGAGGAGGAGTCAGGGTCCAACCCCGCGGGGCCCTGGAGCACCCGCCCCGACGCCAGAGGCACCGGCGTCGACGCCCTCGGTACCGAACGGGAGGTCAAGGGAGACCGCGACCGAGGTCGACTTCGAGCCATGATGAACTCTAGTACCGGCTCGGTCTCCGGGGTCGACTTTGAAGCCGATGTCCTGGTGGTCGGGGCAGATGCGCCAGACAGGCTGGCCATCAGTGCCCGCTGCTGCTCCATGAAGGCAGACAGTCTGCTCTCCAAGGCTGTCATCCTGAGACTCAGCTTGGGAGACGCAGCAGCCACCGACTCGGGCCCCAGCGGCGCCGGGACCGACGTCGGCTCTCTGGGAGGAGAGTCCTCGAGGACTACGGGGCTTACGTGTCCAGCAGACTCCGGCTCCACGCGAGGAACTTTGGCAGGCTTCTCTTGTTCCACGGGCCCGGGGCGACGGTCGGGGGTCTTAGACCTGGCCCTCGAGGAGCCAGGGACCTCCCCAGACGATGCCCTCGTGAGCCGCTTCTTCCTCTTCTGTTCCCTGTCGGGGGACCTCCTGTCCGAAGAGCTTCGACGGCGCTCGGGATGGGAATCCCGAGATGTCAAGGCTTCAGACGAGGTCCGGGCCCGGCCGGAGGCTGAGTCCGAGAAAAGCCTTTCTTTCTGCTGCTGGCAACTTCGGAGTGCCTTGGAAGACATCTTCCCACATGGCCCGCACGACTTAGGGTCGTGATCAGGACCGAGGCACCGAAGGCAGCAGTCGTGTGTGTCGGTGAGACACATTAATTTCTTACACCGATCACACTTTTTAAAACCACTGGAAGCCATCGGGGAAAAAAAAAGAGTCCCCGCGAGGTCAAAGGACCGGCCTTCCAGGAAAAATGGAAAAAGGTCGCGAACGCCAGCCACGAAGGGCAAAAACCGAAAAAGAAGAATCGGGCTCAATACCGGTGTACGTACCGATCTACTTTTAACCAGGAGGACAGGACTCACGTCCGGTGGGCTTCTCGGAAAAAAAGAGGCTGAGGTAAGATGACAACTTTAGGAGGTAAGATGGCACCTTTAGGCGGGAAGGGAACCGCGCATGCATGCCTGCATTCCCAAAGGCTTTCATAGAAAGCTGGGGAAATGCTCCGCTGGGGCTTCATCGGCGCCGATAACACCCATATGTGAGGACTGACTTCCTGCTTGGTCCTGGAGAAGACTACATTCCTGCTTGTTCCGGGAGATAGGAATTTCAAAGAGGTAGTAGCTAATGGTTCAAAAGGTGGCTTCATGAGCTGGCCAAGAACCAGATTTAAATCCCATGCCACCGGTGGTGGCTTGACGGGAGGCTTAGTTAGGAGAAGGCCTCTCATAAATCTCGCTATGTTAGGATGAGAGGAAATAGATTGCCCATCTAAAGGCTTGAGAGAAGCTGCAATTGCACTCAAATGAACTCTCACTGGTCTTAAGCCCTGCATTAGACAAATGAAGGAGATATTCCAGTAATGATTCCAGAGGTATTGCAAGAGGGTTAAGACCCCTCTGCGAACACCATATAGTAAACCTTTTCCACTTGAAAGCATAAGAGCGTCTTGTGGATGGTTTCCTGGAAGCATAAAGGATATCCTTTACTTGCTGAGAAAGGTTAAGACCATGAAGTTCTAGGCTTTCAGCAACCAGGCCCTGAGATGTAGAGACTGGGGATTGGGATGCCACAGCATCCCGTCCACCTGGGATAGGAGATCTGGAGCAGATCCTAACTCCAGAGATGGAGCTTGAGAGAGATGTAAGAGCAGAGGGTACCACACTTGTCGTGGCCAATATGGGGCTATGAGAATCATATGGCCTCTGTCTCTCTGAAGCTTGAATAAAGTTCTGGGAATTAGGGGAATGGGTGGGAAGGCATACAGAAAGTCCCGACCCCAATGGAGGAGGAAGGCATCCCTGGCCTGACAACGCTGAGCTGGAATTCTGGAACAGAACCGGGGAAGTTTGGCATTCAGCGGACTTGCAAAGAGGTCTATGTCCGGGGTTCCCCAAAATTGGAAAATTTTGGCCACCTGGTCTGCGTGGAGAGACCATTTGTGTGGAAACAGAACTCAACTGAGTCTGTCTGCCCAACAGTTTTGAATGCCTGGAAGATACACTGCAAGGAGATGAATCTGATGCTCTCTGGCGAGGGCCCAAAGTTGCAAAGCTTCGCTGCAGAGCGACAGAGAGCTTGTTCCGCCCTGCTTGTTCACATAGAACATGGCTACCTGGTTGTCCGTTTGAATTAGGACAGTTTTGTAGCTGAGCTGGGTGTGAAACACTCGAAAAGCAAGAAAGATTGCTCTGAGCTCTAGGAGATTGATGTGTAGATCTGTCTCCTGTGGAGTCCAGGAACCCTGGGTAGAAAGGCCTTGCAAATGGGCTCCCAACCCACCTGTGAGGTATCTGTTGTTAGTTAGAGTTACTTGAGGTGAAGGTTGCTGAAAAGGGGACCCCCATCAACAGATTCTGGGGTGACTGCCACCATTGGAGAGACAAAGTAAGACGATCTGAGGTTGCTATTTTGTCTGTCAGGCAACCTGACACCTGATTCCACTGAGTGGATAGAGTCCACTGGGCTGCCCTCATATGGAGGCGGGCATAAGGGACCACATGCACGGTGGATGCCATGTGGCCTAGTAGTTGTAACATTTCTCGAGCAGTGAGGTGAGGCTTTAGCACTGCTTGAGAAGCTAACTGCACCATGCGAAGGCAACAGGTCTGGGGGAGAAAGCACAGTTACTTACCTGTAACAGGTGATCTCTGGGAACAGCAGGAATTAGTCTTCACATATGGGTACGTCGGTACCGACGGAGCCTGCACGGGAATGCTGCCCAGCTTTCAATTAGAAAGCTTTTGGCAGCATCCCTCGCGCCTGCGCAGTGACTTCCCGCCTTCTCCACAGCCTCTCTTCAGTTGAGTTTCAGAGCTGAGACAAAGGCGAGGAGAGAAAAGGGAAAAAATAAAAAAAGATGCAACTCCTAGGGGAGGTGGGAGGGTTGTGAAGACTAATTCCTGCTGTTCCCAGAGATCACCTGTTACAGGTAAGTAACTGTGCTATCTCCAGGAACAAGCAGGAATGAGTCTTCACATATGGGGACTCCCTAGCTGGAGATGCCAGGGGGAGATCCCATAAAAATGCAAGTGCCCGGGTCAGGGGTGCATTTTGTCTCCAGGAATCCCCGGCATCCAATGTGGGATGGAGGGTAGGAGTTGACAAAGGAGCTGTGAGGAAAGAAACAGCATAGCCAAGGACTAGGTGTTCTACAGACTACAGGAGTCCTTGGTGGATAAGATGAGTAGCATTAAAAACACATTTAATGTACACTTAAAATATGCAGCTTACCTACTGTATTGTAGGAAGTAGAAAGCATGATGGAGTCTACTGGATAAGCAGTGGCGGAATCTTCAAGGGGACCTCTCAGTAGTGAGGAGGAAGGTCCAGACTTGGAGGTAGTAGATGAGCCAGGTGTCAACTGGGTAGGAGTAGACGTCTGGTCTTCAATGGAAAGCTTTATGGGAAAAGCTGAAAAGTCCTTTAGGCATCATGAACAGTGAGGACTAAAGGAAGAAGACTGACGGAGTTGAAGAACTAGCCCAGTCCTGGCAGGAAAGGGGGAATGGAAAACCCCTATTCCTACGGAAAACAGTTGTGTACTCGAAGATAAAGATGTACACTGTTTTTCCTAGCTGGCGAGAGATAGGAAAAATATTGAAGCTGGATGCTTCAAGGACATAAAGAAAAAATGGAAGATGTTAGCACCAAAGTGGTTGTTGGTGCTGAACAGGTCCTGTATCATAATTTGGTATGGGACGTAGGGCAACAATCTGTCTAAAACCTCTAAGAAGTAAATCATGTAGTGTAGACAGTAAGGGTGATAGTGAATAAGATTGACCAACCCTTAAGAAGCCCCCCATCAAACACATACATATGGGGAGATATATATATATGTGGCTGGAATAGATATGTATATATTCATATATATATATATAGATATAGATATAGATATATAAATATACATATGTCCAGATTTGTATATTAGGATATGGGTGGTGAAATATATCAAAGATATATATATATATATATATAGAGAGAGAGACAGAGAGAGAGAGAGAAAGAGAGAGAGAGATGATATACCTAGATATATGGAAATTTGTGGGGCATGGTTTAGCACCACCAGAGTAATGATATAAGTATGTAGACATATTTGGAGATGCTACATACAAGACAACAGATTGAGATACATGTCTACCACCCAGCCCCATAACTGTACATGGGGAATATAAAAGAAAAAGATTCTGCGTTCTACAAGAGGGTGAGCCCACTTGGGATATGCATAGAGAATCTATTTTCGTGGGTTGAGGGATGCAGGAAAGCAATCCAGTGAGATAACCGTGATATTCGCGTGAGAACAGATGAAGATATGAATCTGTAGGGAACAAGGCAGGGAGTTCTACAGAACACTGACATGGTAGATGCCTTGGATTTTCACGCAGAAGAACTGCTGCTATCTCGTGTTAACACCCCAGGCTAGAGGGGGTGTGGAGAACCCTCACAGGTATAGGAAGGGTTGATAAGTTTCTCTCTAATAATAGAGGAACTTCAGAGACAAGGACAATGCTCTATAGCAAAGCCCTCATAGTAGAAAGCTTCTCTGAAGACTGCAGAGAGCATTGTGCAGGAGAGCTATGAGATAAACTGACTGAAATTCAGTTATGTTGCCATATCCTAGAAAAGGAGATGGTTAGAGTAATGTGAGAAAGCCTAACGAGTAGGAGGATCCAAGATAGTTTGGAATCACTACTGAGGCTAGACAAAAATTTTGAACAAGGGACTGGAACTTGGAAAAGTCCCAGTAATACAATTACTATAACTCCTGCAGGCAGAGCTGCTGACAGAAACAGCAGAGAGATTGTCTTGTGCTGAATAAAGAAAAACAGACAAGAAAAGAGAGGGGATATCTCTTCTCACTGTCTGGGGAACGACCAGAGAAGTAGTTCAGTATGGGAGCCCTCAAGTAGTTGGAGGGTGACGTACCCATGAGGTAAGTCAACTGAAGGAAAAATGTTCAGTTGGGAAAGAAACTATCAGGTGATAGTTGCAACTGCTCTTCTGGAGAGTAAGAAGAGGAGAAGTGTGTAGTACCTGAACAAAATAATTTTTTTGACAGGTTAGTACACTGAAAAAGAAAAGCACAGTGAATAATCTTTTAATATGTAAGTTACAATTCCCGGCCCCTATGGTTGCTGGGAATGTTGAGACTGGCCAGAACTGGAGGACTTCAGACTAGGCTGAGGCGTCTCTTGTTTAGGGACAGCCGAATGATGGGCAGGAGAGGAACGAAACTTTCTTTTCTTAGGAAAAGAAGGTTTGGTAGGACATTTCCTACTATTTGAAGAAGGAGGTGGCTTAGAATGGTTTCTAGTGGAAGAAGAGTCAGGGGAGCATTGAGCAACCTGACGTAAAGCCTCCTTATTAAAAAGACCTTCCCCTGTACAAGGAGAATGAGCTAGTATAGTTTGTGCCCATTTGCTCAAGTCTGAAGCCTCAAGCCAGGCTCTGCGACGTGCTGCAATGGCAATAGCAGATCCTCTGCTAATGGACTCAAAAGAATCTATAGAAGCACGAGACAGAAACCAGGATATATTCCGGCTGTGATTGATGAGCAAGGTATAATCAGTAGCCTTGGGCTCTGGTAAAAAAGGGGTCAAAAGAGACAATTTCTCTGTGACTTCCTGGAGTGTTAGACTCATGTGAAAAATATATGAGAGAACTCTGGAAGCCAGCATAGAATTTTGGAAGGCCTGACGGCCAAAAGCATCAAGTGTTCTTGAAGAACGACCTGGCGGAAAAGAAGAATGCTTCTTCTTGCTCTTAACCTTCCTCAGTGCTGATTCCACTACAAGGGAACGATGAGAAAGTTGAGGTTTTTGGAACCCTGGAGAGGGTGGCACACGGTACCTAACCTCAATGTCAGTAGAAACTTGAGGAAGTCGTAAGGGTGATTTCCATACCCTAAGAAGGAGATCCTGCAGAGCAGGATGTAAAAGAAACTGTATATGTTGTATTTGTGCCAGTGAGCCATGGGTAGGATCACAACCAGGGATAGAAACATTAAGAAAGGTTGCCATATCCAGGAGAAAAGTCTGAAAAGACTGATCTCCTATGGGAACTATTCCTGGTGAGGCTAAAGAAAGAGCCTGAGTATCAGAGGACGTACAAGGTACTGCACCAATGCCAGGTATCGGTTCTAAACTAGGCAGCGGTGCAAGAACAGGCATCAACCTCGCTACTGATAAGGGACTAGCAGGTGAAGTAGTCATCGGGAACTGCGGTAGTGGTACCGAGATCATGAGGGAGTTATGGTCTTCGGAACTACCTATTGGGAAACGACAGGAGTCGGTTCCGGGACGCGTCGGTAAGCAGTCTTCGAGACTCGATATCGACTCAAGACTCGGCATCGAAGAGAGCGAGACTAGCGATGCATGTCTCGACAGTTCCGACGCCAGTGGTAGTATCGGCGATGCCGATACCACTAAGGCAGCCTGGGTGACATCGATCGATACCGACGATACCGAGGATACCCGATGAGCACCCATCCACGATGCCGATGCTAGGGTATCGGAACCGAACAACGTCGGTACCATCCCGGAGCATGGCTGAGATTGAGGGAAGTCAATGCGGTGCGTATCGATCGGTCCCGAAGGTACCGAGAATGCCCGATGACGATCCCTGGTGAAGAGTGGAGTACTCGACACCAGTGCCGATGCCGGAGGCTCGGTACCGCTCGAAGCGGATACCACCCCCGCGCATGGCTCAGGTATGTTCTGTGAGGGGTGAGCCCCAGGAACATCCTGAAACCCCTTTAACGCTTTGGAGCCCGAAGACTCCCGCAGGGGTAATGCCAATGGATTCTTGAGGGTAAGGCCGGAACCGTCACCATGCTGAGCATGGGACATACCACTCAAGCACTGACTAGTCTTAACAGACTGTTTTTGGGTTACCTGATCTTGTGAAGTAGAGAAACCGGGTACCCTCACTGCCGAAGAAAAAACGGTATAGAGGGAAACTCTAAATACTGAAGGTTTTCTCACAAAATTATCTCCTGACAAGTCAGGGGAAAAAGGGTCAGGACCCACACAGTTGAGACACCAACTATAGGTGTCTAAAAAGAAACAGGTGTTTCCACAGCGGATGCACTTCTTAGGAAAAGAAGGCTCCATAATGAAAAAGGCCTAGTAGGCCTAAGAAGTTAAGGCAAAAAACTGAAGAAAGGTTTTACAGACTTTAGCCTAAAAACCACCGGCGGTACCGGTGGTAGCGGGAAAAACAGCCGCGACCACAAGAAAACAAAAAAATTAAAATAATTAAAGCAATTAAAAGGAAAAATTTCTGCGGTGACAGGAGGATGTCCTGCCGGCTCCGCGGAAAAACGAAAACTGAAGAGAGGCTGTGGAGAAGGCGGGAAGTCACTGCGCAGGCACGAGGGATGCTGCCAAAAGCTTTCTAATTGAAAGCTGGGCAGCATTCCCGTGCAGGTTCCGTTGGTACCGACGTACCCATATGTGAAGACTCATTCCTGCTTGTTCCTGGAGATAGGCCCTTGTTTTCCTGGTATCCAACAAAGCTCCTATGAACTCAGGGTTGTCAGGCCAGGGATGCCTTCCACTGAGTGGATAGAGTCCACTGGGCTGCCCTCATATGGAGGCGGGCATAAGGGATCACATGCACGGTGGATGCCATGTGGCCTAGTAGTTGTAACATTTCTCGAGCAGTGAGGTAAGACCTTAGCATTGCTTGGGAAGCTAACTGCACAATGCGAAGGCAGCGGGACTGTAGAAGATAGGCCCTTGTCTGTCTGGTATCCAGTAGGGCTCCTATGAACTCTAGAGACTGAGTGGGAGCTAGGTTGGATTTTGGGAAGTTTATGACAAGTCCCAAATATTGAAGGATACGCATTGTGCGAGATAGAGAAAACCTGGCCTCTGGCTCTGAAGGGGCTCGAATGAGCCAATCGTCCAAGTAAGGGAAGACGAATATTTTTAGGGTGCGGAGAAATGCTGCCACCACAGCCATGCATTTTGTGAACACCCTTGGTGCCGAGGCCAGGCCAAAAGGAAGAACTCTGTATTGGTAGTGCTTCCCTTGAAATAGAAAGCGAATAAACCTTCGGTGAGATGGATGGATGAGAACATGAGTGTACGCATCCTTGAGATCTAGAGAACAAAGCCAGTCCTGGCTCTGAAGGTATGGCAGTAGAGTTCCCAGAGAAATCATTTTGAATTTCTCTTTGAACAGGAATTTGTTCAATTCTCTGAGGTCCAAAATGGGTCTGTGCCCTCCTGTTTTCTTTGGAATAAGGAAAAAGGGGGAATAGAACCCTGCACCTTGTTGATGAATACGTACTTCTTCTATTGCCCCTTGGGCAAGAAACAGACTGGCCTCGTGATCTAACTGGGAGTTGAGAGAGGTCTGAGAATTGAACTGTCTTACCATTGTAGGAGGGGGCATGCTGAGGAAGTGAAGCTTGTATCCCTCTCTTACAATGGACAGAGTCCAACTTTCTGCTGTTATCTGCCCCCATCTGGGGGGCAAAATTACAACCTTCCTGGAATGGTGGAGGGCTCTGGCCCATTCAGGGCCAGGAAGACCAAGTTCTCTAGATGGGAGTCAAAGCCCCTGTGGAGGCTGAGGCTGCTGAGCCGGTTGAGGCTTAGCGGTGTTTATCTTTGTTTAGGTTGTTGCTGACCATTTTGGGCAGACTGACCCAAACGATCCCTTGCTGGGTATAGGATGGGTAGAACTTCTTTCTAGTGAAGAATGTTTTTTTGTAGGACTTTTTCCTTGCAGAATCAGCTGTAGATTTTGATAATCTATCCAAGGTGAGATTATCAGCATCTAACTCATTAGCTTTCTCTTGCCAATTTTTGCCAAAGAGATTCTCTCCTGTGCAAGGAATATTCCCCAGTTTGTCCTGTACCCAAAGTTCCAAGTCATATGCCTGGAGCCAGGCAATCCTACGTGCTCCTATGGCAATAGCAGAAGTTCTGCTTATGCACTCAAATCAATCAAAAGCTGCACGATTTACGAATTTGGAAACATCCTGAGCATGTTTGATAAGTGCAAGATAATCTTGTCTCTTATCATCAGGAAGGAGAGGGCTCATAAGCTCTAGATCTCCTGTAACTTCCTTAAGGAACATTCCCATATATAAAATGTAGGAACTAATTCTGGCAGAAAGCATAGAGGCCTGGAAGGTTCGACGCCCAAAGGCATCAAGAGTTCTACATTCACGTCCTGGAGGATTAGATGCATGTCTTTTTGCACTCTTGATCCTTCTCATAGCTGATTCCACCACCATGGAATGGTGGGGCAGCTGAGTTTTTTGAAATCCAGGACAGGGAGGAACTCGATATATGGTATCGAGCCTACGAGAATGAGGAGAAGTGGTGAGAGGTGTTTCCCACATCCTTAGCATGAGATCATGCAAGATCTCATGAATAGGCAAAGTAGCTGCCTCTTTGGGAGCTATAGGATACTGTAAAATCTCCAATTCCCTTGCCATAGGCTCTGTTTCAGAAGCCACTGTGATGGAAAGACCTCAAGCCACATCCCGGATAAAATCCTGGAAGGATATATCCTCTGGAGGAGACAACCTACGTTTAGGAGAGGAAGAATCCTCAGGAAGAAGTACTCTGGTATCGACAGAGCTGTCAGTCTCTTCAGACTCAGAGGATTCAAAGTATCTCCTGTCTGGGTAATCATGCAGCGCACAATACTGGTACCGATCGAAGTCGGTATCGACAGGGTCCGGTACCGACATGTCAGTACCGGAGGGCACAGCATGCGTCGGTACTGGTAGTCCACCTGCCGACGTCGATGCAATTGGCCCCAGTACCGATGTAGGTGCCGGTGCCGGTACTGGTTGAATTGTCTGAAGCGGTTTCAGGGGCATCGATGCCAAAAGAAGAGCCGCCAGACTGTGTTCAATAGCCAAGAATCTCTGGTCTATTGACGTCGCCGATGCCGGGGTATCGGTACTGGACAAAGTAGCCGGTACCCCAGAGCATGGCACCAGTAGTTCTGCCGAGGATGGGGCCTCGAGAACATCCTAGAGCCCCGATGATGCTTTGGAAGCCAAAGTCTCCCGCCGGGGCAATTTTTCCAGTGTGAGTCCCTCAAGGGCAACGCCAAAGGCATCTCGATACTTAGGAGATCTACCCTTTGAGGACCGGCTAGACTTATGCTTAGTTACCCGAGATCCATGGGAGGAAGACGAGGCCCTGGAAGATGTTGATGCCACAGATGCTGCATTGGAGGGAAAAAGAGTGCTAAGCTTAGCAGCTCGGTTTTGCCGATCCCTCTTCGACATCATCCCACAGGCAACACACTCTGAGATAGAGTGGTCAGGACCTAAACATTTGAGGCACCACTCATAGGTGTCGGTGACGGAGATGGTACCACCACACTTGGAACACTTTTTAAAACCCAAAGCGGGTTTTTCCATTGTAGAGGAAAGTTGGGCCTAGTGCCCAAAATGGCGCGTGGCACCAGAGGAGAAAAAAAGCTGGAAGACTCCAGGAAAAGGGTTTTTGTTTTTTTTACAAGGAAAAGAAAGAACCGACGGTACCGGTGTAGCATCGAAGGAAGGCAGACGCGACCACAAAAAAGAAGAATAAATGGGATATTTTCTGCGGTGACAGGAAGTGCGACCTGCTGGCTCCGTGGAAAACGAAGAACTGGAGACACACAGTTGGGAAAGGCGGGAAGGCAGCATGCAGGGGAGCTGTAGGATGCTCACAAACGTTTTCTAATTGGTGCTGGAGAGCGTTCCCGCGCGGGCTCCTTCGGTGCCGATGATACCCATATGTGAAGGACTACATTCCTGCTTGTTCCTGGAGATCTGTCCTTGTTCATGATACTGCAGAAGGGCTGTTGGGTAAGTTTTGCCTCTTTGCAGATGATACCAAAATCTGCAATAGAGTCGACACCCTGGAAGGAGTAAATAACATGAGGAGGGATCTAGCAAAGTTTGAAGAATGGTCAAGAATTTGGCAGCTGAGATTTAACGCTAAAAGATGCAGGGTCATGCATTTTGGCTGCAGAAATCCAAGTGAGTGGTACAGTATCGGGGGTGAAGTACTCCTGTCCACAAAAGAAGAGAGAGCTGGGCGTGACTGTTTCTGATGATCTTAAGGTGGCTAAATAGATGAAGCAATGGTGAAAGCCAGAAGGATACTAGAATACATAGGGAGAGGAATGGCCACCAGGAAGGAGGCGGCTATAGTCCCTCTCTAGAAGTCCTTAGTGAGACCTCACTTGGAGTATTATGTGCAATTCTAGAGACCGTAACTTCAAAAGAATATAAATAGGACGGAGTGAGGGTGGCTACTAAAATGGTCAGTGGATTTCATCATAAGGCATATAGGGACAAAGATCTCAATATGTATACTTTGGAGGAAGGGCGTGAAAGAGGAGATATGATAGAGATGTTTAAAAACCTTTGTGGCATAAATGCACAGAAGAACCTCTTAATTAAAGAAAGCTCTGCAATGATGGAGCAAAGGATGAAGGTGAAAGGGGATAGACTCGGGCATAATATGCAGAAATATTTCTTTACAGAAAAAGTGGCAGATATGTGCAACAGCCTCCCTGTGGGGGGTAGTAGAAATCAAGACAGTATCTGAATTCAAGAAAGCATGAGGCCAACACAGAAGATCTCTAAAGGAAAAAAAGGGACTATACTAGTTGGTATGGAAGGGCAGACTAGATAGGCCATATGGTCTTTTGCTTCCATCATGTTTCTATGTTAACCTTTTTCCCGTTGGCCATTCATCTCCCTATGCACCCAAGCATCATGATCACCCAAAGTCCTGCTCTTCTTTCATTCACTGAAACACTTCACTTCCATCAGTCTCTTAAAAAAATAACTACAGCTCTTGAGCTGTAGTTTTTTCAGCAAGGTGGGCCCGCCAAAGGTGGTAAAAAAGGATACTGGGTGTGGGGTGGGTAGGGGAGTAGGGTGGCAAAGCCAGTAAGGGCCCCTGAAGGACAGCAGGGGGTGTTTGATGGAGAAGGACTCGGGAGTCAGGAAAGGGGTTCTTCATGGGAGGAAGGGGGAAGTCTGATAGGGAATGGGAGAGAGAACTAAAATGCATGAGGAAGGGAAAATAATTTGGTTCTCTGATGGGGAAAGGGAGAGTAGATGTGCCTGATGATGGGAGGTGAGGAAGAACAGTCTTGGGGCATCAGGAGATCAGAGTGTCAGAGCAGTGGAAGTACCCATAAGTAATGGAAGGAGGAAGGGAGCCATGTGGGGGGGAGGGGAGTGGGAAGATGGTAGAAGGGGGGGCAGAGAAGGCAGCAAAGTGAGGGGCAAATAAGATCGGTGTGTATGTTTGCAGTCACCCTCAGGCTTCTTCATACATACAGTGTGCTTCATTTACAAACCGTAGAACATGCACACACAGCTTCAAACTACAAATCCTTGTAGATAACCAGCTATTGAAAACCCCCACCTGCAACATATCCACTACCCATGTATTCTATCCAATCCCACTCATGCATGGACAAAAACACAGTCCACTATGGCAATGCCCCACTTACTCAGATACTGAAAACTCAATAGCATACCCTCACAAACCTACCCCATCCACTCATTCCACATACCCAAACACATCACACTTTGCAGTCACTCAGGGCATATCCCAAACACACAGCAGTCATTCCCTACCATGCAGTCACACACTAATGAACACACCATGCCCATTTCCCTGTCCAGCACGCTGCATTAAGTCACTCAGTCAGTAAGTGGGTTGATACATCTTATTTCAGGAAAATAGTCTCATAATTGTTGCAAAAGTACCTGCATCTATTTCTAAGTTCTATACCATTTAATATATTTGTGTGAAAATTAAAGATATTTACTTTTGTGTATTTTGAAATATTTGGCACATAAATCTATGTGAATCATTTGGTGCCTTGGTAAGAGTTTCTGATGCTAATTACGGAAGCAACATAGATGAAGCCAACTGCATGATGCCAACACATCCACATGCTTGAGATGTCAAGAGAGCTTCAAAGATCCTCCTCTCCAATTTCTATTCAAAGGTTAACACCATGAAAGCAGAAGAGGATGCGGAAGGGAACTAGAATCCTCCTGATTAACCAACAGGGATGTACTAACGGTTGTAATATAAACCCCTGGAGACTGCTGTGGCTTTGTCACCAAACCTCCTCTTTGGTTTTCGCTTTGGCTTAGAGAATGCCAATAAACCTCATTTAAATCAAATGCCTGGCAGTAGTGTGGCTTTGGGGTCCTTTGGTGCCAATTAACTTTGTGCCGATGAGGGTGCACGGGGCTTCATAAATCAGATACACACCATAATACTGTTGAGACGTTTTGATCTTCATAACTTGATGACCCCAGGCCAGTAACGTAAATTACAATGAAGGGCCCCCAAACAAAATTTTGCTGAGGGCCTACCATGTGACAGCAGCAGCGCAGCAAACTTACTTTATCATGTTTGCTATGCTGCTCCACTTTTGTAAGTTTGTCACCAGGCCAAAATTTCACATTGTAGATGTTACTGGGAGACTTCGGCCTAGCAAGGGACAACCACAGGGCGACTGCAGACTTACAAGAGCAAACAGTGCGACAAACATGACAAAGTAAGTTTGCCTCACTGCTGCCACCGCCACTGCGTGGGTGCCCTTTCTGCCCGGCCCACTGCCCACCTGCATTGTGGGTGATGCTTGGGTGGAATTTACACCAGTGCCTCAGGCAACATCTTTGAGCAGATGCGGCATTTAGGCATACTTCTGATTATATGTCTGGCACCACATGAAATTGCTGGCTCTCTTCCCTAATCTTGTGAGAAAAACAGTTGAAGTATACCAAAAACCTGACCCTCTTCAAACATTCCTCCTCCTCCTTCCCCACCCCTCTTTCCCAACAACGCTTCTAAATGTGTAAGGCCCCCTTACTTCCTGCCAGATTAGAGAAGTGATGACCCGTCAATGCAAACTTTGAACAGCACATGCTACGCCCAATTATTGCTAGAAGCCAAACCAGTAGAAAGTGAAAGTGAGAGCTCCTTCTCCTGTCAGCTTAGCCCCATCATCATGTATTTAAAAGCGTCAGTAGGAAATGAAGGTCCAAGTTCTTTGAAGTTTTAGGATATGGCGTCTCATTTGAAAACCACTAAAGCACTGAACTGGCATGCTCAAAATTTAATATAGTTCCCGAGAGAACCTAAATTTCATGCACTAAAGGTGCATGTTAAAATTTAGCTTCCTCCACTGGTTCATTCATATATGGTATGCTAATGGAGAATGATTCGCTTGCTATGCTAAACGTACAAATATGTGGGTGTGTTAACATTTACTTTGTTCAACCTGTAAACCGCTTCGTCTTTCAGAAATGGCAATATATAAGAATAGTTAAATAACTAAATAAATACTCTTGCATATGCCTTTACTAGTGTGCATTTTAAGGGGCCAGCCCCAGAGTTGGTTTAAGGTGCTAGCACCCTAGGCAGACCTTCAGCTTTACTCCCCCAGTCCTAGCTGTCAATCTATTGTTTAACTTTGAATGTCCTCTGCACCCACCCAAAAAAAAAATGAAATTGCCGCCCTAGGCAGCTGCCTGATTTTCCTAATGGTAGGGCCGGCCCTGATTTTACCCAGTATTAGGGACTTAATATAAGCATATTAATCAATGCACACATTTGTGGCAGTTAGGAAATGTGTTAGTTTTAACACATTTAGGACAAATGCTAGGCATTCTCAAAGAACACTTCAGCATAGAAGTTTTCAGCTAAATTGAAATGCTTCTAATAGTTGTATTTTCCATATCCTCCTCAAAATAATTTATAAACTAATCTGCTGTCAGCTGTGCAAAAGGAAAACATTTGGCAATCACAGAGAGGAAATGGGACACAGACCAAAACGTTGACAGAATTATAGTTATTACTGATGTAAATAAAACAAATTACAAACTAGAACTGCAGATATAAGAATAAAGAGAAAAAAAATCAGCAGCTGTTGAGCACTTCCCCCACAAGATACAAAAGACAAAAACCCTTAAGTAACCTTGGTCAACATAAGTCTTAGTCAGGCTTGTATTTTTAAAATTATTTTCTCATAGGCAAAGAATGAAAGAAAACCATATGAAACAGAGAATTCACAGATCTTAAATGTAATAAGGTTTCAAGGGTCTGCAGAAAGTGGAGATTGTACAAATAATGATTTTATAATTAATGCAGGTACAGTCTATTGATCTATCAGTGCAGCCACTAAGAAAGCAACTTCAAATCTAAAGCCCAGACATTAAATGAGAAACAAAAGTTTAATGCTGGCTAAGACTATTACAATTTCAATTCACATCCAGCCCCATTTCCACTCTCCTCCCCATCAGCCAACTACAATTTGCTTATAAAATAAAACAAAAGGTTTCAGCCAGTTTACAGACCTAGGCATCTGACGTATTAAGACCCATTTTCACATTTAAATCAGATTATGTGGAAATCACCTTTTTAAAGCATACTAAAACAATTAAACCCATGCTTTCTTTTTATCATTTTTTTACATAGATGTGATACATACCTTTTCTGCCTTCTTGTCAGAGATGTCTTGCTTTTCTAGAACAGACATACTTTCTTTCAGATTCTTCACGATGTCTGCAGGAGACTTATGGGACTTGCCAAAAGGGAATGGCATGATTGTAAGTTACACAGGTTGTCACTCTCAGGCGTCTGTTTCACCTGCAAAGAAAACAAAAACAAATCCATTCTGAAAATGTCCATGCTCAATACAAGAATGAAAGGCAATGTTAGGCCTTACCTGCTAATTGTGTTTCCTTCAGGCCATCCAGTCCAGTCCAGTCCAGTACCTGTGGGTTATCAGCCTCCACCAGCAGCTAGGAACTAAGCATGTCAGATTTCTGATGTCATAGTATAACAGCTCGCTCCATAGGCTCCAAAGATCAGTATCCTATTGACAAAGTAGACTCCAAGAGAGCATATTAACGCTAAAATTCTGGACAATAGCCCGTCAAGCATAGCCAGAGGACAAAAACAACCCCTCAACCAACTTTGCTACAGAAAGCAACTTGTAGAAATATTTACAAAAAGAAAGGAAAGCAAGAAGCCAGGCTCCTGTTGCCTGCTGAAGAACCTGTTCGTTTTTGCATTGGAGGCAGAGGCCACGAGGTCCATAATCGGCATGCCCCACCGACAGGTGATATCGTGAAAGACTGCCGCGTTCAGTTCCCATTCACCCGGGTCTAACCAGTGACGATTGAGAAAATCCACTTGAACATTCTCTTTGCCTTGCCTGCTACGTGAGCTGCTGAAAGGACCTCTAGGTTCTCCTCCATCCACAGCAGTTAAGGGAAGAATCTCCTCTACCAACACCACACTGTCTGTCCCCCCCTGATGACTATGTATGTTACAGTCATCGCCTTGTCGGAGCAGACCCTTTCTGCTCTCTGCTGAAGCAGAGAAAGGAAAACTTGCAGAGCCAGAAAGACCGCTCTCATTTCCAAAAGATTGATGGATGATGTGCTCTCTTCCAGAGACCAGAGTCAGAGTGCCACTTGAGACTCACAATGCGCTCCCCCACCCAGTGAGGCTGGCATCCTTTGTCACTAATATCCACTCCAGTGACCCTAGCGGCATTCCCGTGGCCAGGTGTTCCTGCCGCAGAAGCCAGAAAAGGTTCATTCTCGTGTCCCACGAACAGACCAGCTTTCTGAAAAGCAGATGGAGTTGAGACCACCAATGAGGGAGCAGGGCAGAGCAGAGAGTAGAGGTCTCCTGTGAGACTGAGCCCAAGGGACTAACTGCAAGGCTGCCACCTCAGGCACTGCAACTTGGGATTCCAGCTTTCCAGCTGCCAAAGCTTGAATCCAGCTGATGGAAGCCCTGGTCACATGGGCCCCACACAGATGGCGACCTAAGGAGTCAGGGCACTAGTAATGAACACTTGCTTTAAAAATATTTTGTCTCCAGTTTGCGGTCCTGCAGGTCTTTCAATGCTGCACCACCTCCTACAGGAATAGTAGTCTTTTTGGGACACCATTGAGACTAGAGCATCCACCTTAGGTATCTTAAGAAGTTTTCTTTCTTCCTGAGAAATATGGTACAGGTGATCACAATCAGATCCCCTCTGAGGCCGGCTTCAGGTACCCCCCATTCTGCTTCAATCATTTTCTTGATAACTCTGAACAGGGAAAGGAGTCTGAGGTCTTGAATCCCTGCAACAGGAGTCCTCTAAAAGTTCCTCTGCTACTGCAAGAGCAGGAGCAGGAATAATGTTGAGCGCCACCAGCGAGTGTGCAATCAGTGCACCAGCTCCTCCCTGTGAAATACCTTAACACTGGGATCTTCCCCCTGAGGGATCTCACCGTCTTCCAAGTTCAGGTGCTGTTGTCTTCCCCCCCCCCCCCCCCCGGAGATCCAACTGGCTCTTTCAGAGGATCCTCAGTCCAAGCCCATGCAAGAATCCTCTTCAAGCTGTTTCCCTTCTGACTTGAGGCACCTCTGCCTTCAAAGAGGTCTCCTGGAAGGTGTCTGTCAACTCCTCTGACCCAGAGGGCTTAGCCACTTGACCTCCCATATTGCCCCATGCGCTCTCTTCATAAAAAAGAAGCTGCTTTATGTCAAGCTAAAATAAACTCAGGGGGAAAAACTCATCAGCCTGTCGGAAACAGTAGAAATCTGATGCTTTTTGCCATAGGCCTTGTGCGTGCCCCACCATCAGCAAATGAGAAACTCACAAATGGGCACATTTCAGAACAATGTCAATTCCAATCTGCACCGACTAAGGGCATGAAATATTGGGATATACCAGGTCATATATTGTAGTAACAGGCGGCGACCAAGATTGAAGCCAGACTGTAGAATGTAAAGCAGCCCCTTGCATTGGATAGAAATCCAAGCCATCTCCCCAAGGGACCGCATCAGGGTATAGCGAAGCCCTTCAAGGTGATGCTAACCCAAAACTAGAGCAGTTTAGGAAGATGTCAAAATGAGCCTGGCACTCAAATACCAAAGGAAAACCTGGGACTAGCCCTGTAGCCCCAAGCCCTTCCAAAGGGAACCGGGTTTTTGGGTTTTTTTTCCTTCGACTTAAAACAAACGACTCTGAGGTGGTGAACCAAGAGGTAATTAATTAGACCTTACCTGCTAATTAGTGTTCCTGAAGGAACTCCAGTCCAGTCCCTTTCCTCTGGGTTGTGCTCCCCTTCCAACAGCTTGGAGACTGAACCAATCATCAATTCGATGATCCTCTGGTATAAATACCACTGCCACCACCCACCAGCTCCACTATTCTATTGAAAAAGCAAACTTAATGGAGAGACAATTAAGTAACAAACCGTAAACTCAAAATTAACTCCAAAACTCTAGAATATCCCCTCCCGCCTTTCCTGGAAGTAAATCCCCCCCCCCCCCCCCCCCCGCAAGAGGAGGCTGCTTACCTGATACCGCATCTGCCCTTACCTAACCAATCAGCAGGGCACCTTGCTGGTGCACACCGCCTCACCACCGACACCCTCAGTGAGGAGCATCCGGACATCTCCACTCCTCTATCCAAGGCTTCGGGCCGTCGATATGTTTCTTGAAACTTAACACTGAAAAAAACGGGTGGGATCAGGGACTGGACTGGAGTTCCTTCAGGAACACTAATTAGCAGGTAAGGTCTAATTACCTCTTCCTTAGCGTCTCTCCAGTCCAGTCTCTTTCCTCTGGGATGTAAGAGCAGTTCAAGCCTGGGAGGGGCCTGTAAGACCGGACTGAAGCACCGCTCTCCCAAACCCAGTATCCACTGCTGCCTTAACATCCAACTGGTAATGCTTGGCAAAGTATGCAAGGACGACCAAGTAGCCACTCTACAAATGTCCAGCGGTGGAACCTAACTAAACTCCACCCCCGAGGCTGCTTGGCTCAGGTCATATGCGCTCAGAACCCTTCCAGGACCCACTTTCCTTTCAGGACATAAGCAGACGCAATGGCTTCCCTGATCCACCTAGAAATGGACACCTTGGCTGCTGCTTCACCTTTACGTGGACAACTGAATAAGACAAACAAGCGCTCCGACTTCCGAAACCCCGTCGTGTGACTCAGGTAGCAATTCAGCAACCCATATACCTCCAGACGGCGTAACCGCGCATCCTCCGTCTCCCGCCCCCCCCCCCCCTTACTAAAGGGAGAGAAAGGGACCGATTCACTTTAAAGGGAGAAATCACCTTGGGAAAAAAGGAAGGTACCGCTCACAAACCACCATTTCTTTAAAGGAGGAAATGAAAGGCAGATGACATGACAGAGCCTGAAGCTCCAAAATACGCCTAGCAGAACAGATACCCACCATGAGAGTCAAGTCTTTCAAAGAAGCCTTCCTCTCGTAAGGTTCCCCAGCCAAAGCATTCAACACTAAATTGAGATCCCAAGGAGGAACTGACGATCTCTGCTGAGGCCGCAGGCGCCGCTCCGCCCGCAGGAACATACCTATGTCCGCATGTTCTCCTAAAGCCTTTCCTTGAACCTTGCCTCTGTAACAGGAAATAGCCGCTAACTGCACCCGCAAGGAGCTGGCCGCAAGGCCCTTCTCGAAACCCACCTGCAAAAACTCTAAAACCCCCGGCCCCGAGACCGCAAGGGTTCTCTTCTTCTGGACTGCACACCAGCCCTCAAAAATGCGGCAGATCCACACATAAGATAGGCAGGTTGAGTGCTTGCGAGCATTTAACAAGGCCGAGAACACTGCTCCCGAAAAGCCCCGCTTACAGAGACTTGCCCTTTCAATAGCCAGGCCGTAAGCGAGAACCGATCCGCCTGAGGCATCCGCACGGGCCCCAGCCAGGAGATCGTCTCTGCATGGCAGGCGCCACGGCCAATTGACCAGCAACCTTACGAGATCGGCATACCATGGTCGCCTCGGGCAGTCTGGGGCTATAAGAATCACGAACCCTCAGCGGGCCTCCACTCGCTGCAGGATCCTTCCTATGAGAGCTCAAGGCAGAAACACATAAAGGAGCCTTTCCGTAGGCCATCTCTACACTAGAGCATCCAGGCCCTCCGACATCCTCTCCTTTCTCCGGCTGAAGAACCGGTTCGCCTTGGCCGACTCCCAATGTGCCATGACGTCCATGACAGGTGTCCCCCAGCGGTGTACCACCTGTCCGTACACTTCCTGACAGAGCTCCCACTCGCCGTGATCTACTTTGTACCTGCTTAGGTAGTCCGCTGTGACGTTTTCTACCCCGGCCACATGTTGTGCCGACAAAGCCATTAGATGGTCTTCGGCCCATTGCAACAGGCTCTCCGCTTCTTCCTCCAGCAGGGGACTGCTTGTGCTGCCCTGTGATTGATGTAGGCCACTGTGGTCACATTGTCGGACAGCACACGGACTGGCCTCTGGCAGACACAATGCTCAAAGACTTTGAGAGCTAAGGCTACCGCCTGCATCTCCAATCTGTTGATGGACCACTGGGCTTCCAACGCCTTCCAGAGACCTTGAGCGAAACGACCCTTGCAGCGAGCCCCCCCAACCAGTCATACTGGCATCCATCATCAAATGTAGCCACTGCAGAGGTTCAAGGGGCATTCCGTACTCCAATTTCCCTGGGCGGAGCCACCACTGCAAGGCCCCCTTGGCCGCTGAGGGGCCGGGGAGCACCACGGACAAGGGTTGACGGAGCAGGGTCTGCTGTAACGGCCGCATGTGAGCCCTGGCCCACGGCACCAACACAATCGTTGCCGCCATGGTCCCCAGTACCTGTAAATACCATGCCAAAGTCACCTGCATGGCTAGAAACTGCCACAGACACCTCAGATTCCTTGCTCTCTGAACCGGCAAGAACACCCTACCATCGTCGGTGTCGAACCTTGCCCCAAGATACTCGATTTCCTGAGCGGAAACCAACCTGCTCTTTGCCAGATTGATAACCCATCCCAGCTCCCTCAGGAATGCGACCACCCTGGCCGTTGCATTCCGGCACTCTGCCTTGGACTTCGCCCGGACCAGCCAGTCGTCGAGGTACGGGTGGACCAAGATCCCTTCCTTGCGAAGTGCTGTGGCCACCACGACCAACACCTTGGTGAAGGTCCGTGGGGTCGTCCCCAGGCCGAATTGCAAGGCTTGAAACTGAAAATGCCCCTTTGGCACCGCAAACTACAGAAACTGCTGATGTGACTTGCTTACAGGAATATGCAAATACACCTCAGAGATCTAGAGGCATCAAAAACTATCTCCGCCGAAAGGCCACAATCACGGACTTCAGAGTTTCCATGCGAAAGTGCGGAACCCTGAGACAATGATTGAGCCGCTTCAGGTCAAGAATCGGTCGAAAGGAGCCTTCCTTTTTTGGCACTATGAAATAAATGGAGTATCGACAGCAATCGTACTGGTCTAAGGGTACCGGAACCACGGCCCCTAACAATAGCAGCCAAGCGAGCGTTTCCTCCACCGCAGCAGCCTTTGCCGGGGATCTGCAAGGAGACTGCACGAACGCAGGAAGAACTGATCTTGCAAACTCGAGGGCATATCCATCCCGGACCACCTCCAGGACCCACTGATCGGACGTGACCCGGGCCCAGACGGAGAAGAACTGCCTTAGATGGCCTCCCACCGGCAGAACTCCCCCCAGGACCCCGCTGTCTCATTGTGTCTTCCTAGGGCCTGAGGAGGAGGAGGAAGAGGCCCCAAATCCCCTTCCTGCCCCCCGAAGCCTCCTGAAACCCTGCCCCCTAGAGAGAAAACGGCCCCTCTGAAAAGGCGCCGACCTAGCCGCCTGAAACCCCCGAAACTCCCTCGGCTGACTACACGCGGGAATGAGCATTCGACTTTGCTTCAACCTATCCTCCGGGCCAAGCTCCTTCACCAACTTATCTAGATCTTCTCCAAAGAGCAACTTCCCCTTGAAGGGAAGTCTGCCCAGGCGTGCTTTCGAAGAAGCATCCGCCGCAAAGTTGCGCAGCCAAAGGTAACGCCTAGCCGCTACCACCGAAGCCATATTCTTCACCAAGCTTCTAATGAGATCAACTATCTGCCAGGTAAGCTGCCCCGACTCAATCCTGGCCAATTCCCCATGCGCATCTCTGGAGCAGTTGCTTGAAGCTGCTGCGATCATTGCAGAAAGGCCCTGGCTACCCAGGCCCCACAAAACGAAGCCTGGAGAGCCAGAGCACTAACATCAAAGGCCTGCTTTAGCAACACATCCAGCTTCCTATCCTGGGTATCCTGAAGGGCTGCAGTGCCTTCTCACTGGTATAGTCTTTTTTGTTACCGCCGACACTGCTGCATCCACTTTAGGCGATCGCAGCAAACTCCTTAGCCAACTCTGGTAAGGGGTACAAGCGTGCCATAGACCGCACCCCCCTTAAACCGGAACTTTTGAGATTTTCTGACCACCTAAATCAGCAGGTCTACCAACCCCTCCTCGTCTGTTGGAACTCCCGTCGCCATACTGAGCTCCTTCAGGGACTCACCAATCAATGCCGGGCATTCTTCCCAATGAAAACTTGAACAATCCAGGCCTGTTCCTCCTCCAGAATCTCCCCTTCTTCAAGTTCCTCCTCATCTTCCCCCACGTCCCTGCCGGAGGCCTCACCCTCCAGAGTCTCGGACAGAGGGGGTCGGTGAGTATCCTCGTCCGCAAGTCTAGCATGCTTATGAGGAACTACCACTTCCTCCAGCTCCTTGACGCCCTTCTGCCTTGCAGACACGCGTCCCTGCATAGATGACAACCCACTCGTTCCCTGCTGATGCAAACAAAATGCCTTATGCAGCAGTAAAAACAAACTCAGGGGAGAAACCCCCCCATCCTCCTCCTTCTAGTCCCCCTGAGGTGTAGAGGGCGAGGGTTGAGATAGCGGAGGGGCAGACTGCTCTAAAGCTAAAGGCGGAGGAGAGGCTGGCACATGCCCCACTTCCAGAGGATCCACTGACCCCTGGAAACCAGTAAATCCTGGGATACACCCATCTGAATTTCTTGTTCAACTGAGGCGGCCTCTGCCACGCAGCCTCTGCAGACCCCGGCCTCCGAAACCATGCCCCACCAGGTACCGCAGACCAACACTGTGGTCTACCTGGCATGGTGAACTGCCACAAAAACTAACTTAAAACTTCAAGTTATCTATAAGCATATATGTATATATCTACCAATATCTATCTACATATATATATCTACATATCTATCTATCTATATATGTATCTACATCAAACTCAAACTCCTTTTCTTCTTTTTTTTTTTTTAAACGGAACAAGTTCAACACAGGGCCCAAGAATAGCTCCCCCAAACAGTCTGTTAAGCCCCTTAAAAGACACGCGAAAAACATACCTTTTCCTGCTCCCCCCCTCAGACCAGAGCAGGCCACGTGGCAGCCAAATCACCATGCGGTTCGCCGCCGCTGTCCTCGCCAGCCTGAATACACTCACCAGAGCTCCGGGAACCTTTTTCTCACCAGCGATTCTCCGCCCCTGCACTCAGCCACCATAAGGGCTTCGGCGTGAGGCAGCAATGACAGACCGGGCTTCCACTGCATGTCGGACAGAACTCAGCCAGCCGCGCCAAACAGAGGGGATGCCCCTACTCTCTCCTCCTCCCGGTCAACTGAACCCCGATGCGGGCCATTGAAAACCTTCTCCTGTTCCCGCCAGAGAGAGGAAACCCGAGTGGGGGGTTGTCTTGCTGACAATGCTCCCTTAATCTCTCACTAAACCCAAAAGGAAATCAAAGAAAACCAAGGTAATGAAAGAATAAAAAATAAACCAACAACAGAACCAGGAGCCCTAACCTAACCCCTCTAGTTCCTAAGTGTTTCTCCAGTAAGCCCTGTTCCCTGGCTTACTGCCACCCTCCAGCTGCTTGGAGACTGAGCTTACTGGAGCTGGTGGGTGGTGTCAGTGGTATTTATACCAGAGGATCATCGAATTGATAATTGGCTCAGTCTCCAAGCTGCTGAAGGGGAGCACAACCCAGAGGAAAGGGACTGGACTGGAGAGACACTAAGGAACAGAATTTAAGCCCTCACAGACTGCTAACAGTGAGTTGCAGAGGGCTGCTCTCCCACAAGCAACCTGACACAGGCCAAACAGGGCCCAAGTTAAGGTTCGCGCTCAAAAAGATTTCCTGCATACTGATCAGCCCGCTGTCAACAGGCTGGTCTGGTCTGCTGCCTTCAGTCATGTAAATATTTAATTATTAAAGTATTTAATCATTCAACTATTGAAGTAATTAAAAAGGATCAAGCAAACGCCTAGAAAGCCTTGGCTGCGTTCCCACCAACAGACTGAGAAAAGGGCGCGAATGCCTTAGCGAACCACCAGAGCCGATGGTATCCCAAAACATACCAGAAAACAAAACACAACCAAAAGGGTGGAAGAAATAAAAATGCAGGAGTAAGGACAAAGCAAAAGGAGCCAAAGCATATTCCTTCCACGGCAGCAGACTTTGTTCACTGCAACTTCAATGGTAAGAACAATGCCTAAAAACAGCAGTCTCCCCACTCAAGGGAACATCGGCAGAAATCCCCCATCCATGAAAACATTTCTTTTATTTTTTTTTTGTGCTTTGCCTGCTGGCCGCTTTCCCCCTAAGCAGGTATAAGGCACAGAGCGAGCTTACCTTTAACTGTAAGCCACCTTTAGATAAGCCATATTCATAAGACTTGCCCCCAAAATGTAATACTGCGACTCAAGGGGTGAAAAGGGGAGAGAGGAGGAGGAGGGACCTTATACCACCAGCTTTCCACCCAGGGGCTACAGTCAGTCATAGCCAACAAAAAACACACCTTCCAATTCAATTCAGCTGCACAGAATTACACCACACAACCACCATCTTTGATGTTTTGCTTTTTGTGCCGTTTCTTTGTTTCCTGAGGTAAAATGGCCACTGGAAGGGAAATGGCTGCTGTTCCTGCCAAAACCACTGGAGCCTCAGAATGATTGGAGTTCTGCTCTGAAACTTCCGATGCAGAATCCATGTCCTTGACGTTTATAAATAGTGCTGCGGACTTTTCCTGCATAACACAATGCCTGCAAAACCCTTCCAAGATAAAAACGCAGCTCCCCCACACACAGCACAGCAGGAGGGAGCCTGTAACATGGAGGGGGGCTGGGGGGGAAGAAATGGAGTAGTCATCTCCCCTGAAGCTCTGTGATAGAAGACAAACTGCAAAACAGCTCAATGCCTCTGAAACACTGCTGATAACATCAGGCTTTTAATTAAGACTCACTTTGTTTTTAAAGGCACAGTACCAAAAACAACCAGCCCAGTGAAATACAGAGGGGAAATAGGGAAAGTCAGCAGAGCCTCCCCAGAGGCGTGCTGAACAGTCCGGCTGGGAGGGGGGGGACTGGATCACCAGGTATTTAACCCCTGGGCTGCACTTGACCCACCCAAGGGACCCGGTGCTTAAAAGGCAGACCCTGCAGCTGCCAGCCCTCACTAGTAAATAGCTCCACCACGGCTATTGCCCAGCCTACCAGCCCTTGAATTCTGATCATTTTAAGAAACATTTCTATGTCCTTCGTTTGTGTTTGTTTGGAAGGGGGGTTTTTTTGGGGTTTTTTTCTGTTTTCTTTTTT
This sequence comes from Ichthyophis bannanicus, assembly GCA_033557465.1. Classification (NCBI taxonomy): domain Eukaryota; kingdom Metazoa; phylum Chordata; class Amphibia; order Gymnophiona; family Ichthyophiidae; genus Ichthyophis; species Ichthyophis bannanicus. Next base: position 382,141,887 of record CM066038.1, read on the forward strand.
AAAATAGGCCCCAGAAAAAAAACTCCCCGTTGAGTTCTGCCACAGGAACTGAGATACTGATCTCTGGAGCCTATGGAGAGAGAGCTCTAGTACTATGACATCAGAAATCTGACATGCTCAGTTCCCAGCTGCTGGTAGAGGCTGATAACCCACACGTACTAGACTGCAGGGAAAATAAGGAAAATGACATTACTAATGAAGCACACTCTACAGCACATGCTGGAACTTGCATATTAAGGCTAACTAGTCATGCAGATTGTTCACTTTTAACATAAAGGGCCTATGTACAAAATTTTTCCCATATACAGAAAATGGAACTCTTTTTTTTTAAATTATCTGTTTATTGAAATTTTTACAAATCCAGCAAGAAATTTACAACATTCCTTACAGGGAAAAACAGAGTATAAATGAATATCATTCAAGGAAAAATACAAATTCCAGAAAAACAAATAAATGTACTCCATTATAATCCAAATGTGAAGGGAGGAAAAGAAGAATACATCTAACCAAAGCAGAGACTTTGGATAAGTACAATATAGAAATTCCCAAAGATATCAGTGACTGCGGAGGACCCAGGATACCTAACCAAAACGAGGATATACAAGATGTTACAAATCACTCTGGTGCAGAAATAGGCATAGTATTAGCAGGAAATCTGGCATTAATGAAAACATTCAGATCACTTGGATCAGAAGAGACATACTTAACATCCTCAATAATAACTAAGCACCTGCATGGAAATCTAAGGAAGAAAGATCCTCCAATTTTCAAAACCCTCGCCTTATAAAGCAAAAATTGCTTTCTCCTCCTCTGGGTTTCCTTAACTAAGTCAGGAAACAGATATTTTACAGCCCAAAAAGGTTTGCAATCTTTTTTTAAAGAACATCTTGAAAAGCCAATCTTTATCTGTAACAAGAGCACACTGAACCATTAAGGTTGAAGAAATTGGTACGGAAAGTTCACCCCCAGAGTCTTCAAGCAGTCCTGACACATCCAGAACGTTAAAGTTCACTGTAGACACTGCCACAGACCGAACAAATATTGCAATGGCCACATGGACCAAAATGCAAATGCAAAATGAAAATAATTCTGTAATCAATTTCATTACCAAGTTTTCACCACTCAGCAGTAAAATTAAAAGAATTTTTAAAAAGCACCAGAATGTTTTGAGCAGCTTTTCATGTTTTCAGGAAACGAAAATTAGATGTGTATGGACGAGACACTCCAATTTAAAAGAGAAACTGAGCCCTGCAAAATTGAGATCTTTTCCATCAGCCAGCCCAAATCAAAGGGCACAGACCATGTGGCCATTGCAATATTTGTTCGGTCTCCGAAGAGGCCACAACTTTTTCTTATCATGGAAAGAAATACAAGCTAAGATGTTCAACGTCCTGTGAATCCGACCATGTAGTTTACATTATTCGATGTCCCTGCCATCTGATATACGTTTGTAAAACCACTCGATCTTTACGGGTTCGTATTAACGAACATAAAAGTAGGCTTAAATGTAAAGTGCAAGAAGCCCCCATTGTACCTCACTGTCTTCAACATCACCATAAATTTGAAGATTTAAAGTGTTTCGGGATTGATTGGGTAGCAACTGGTGGATCGGGGAAATCTAGAGCCCAATGTTTAGTAATCCGGGAACAGAAATGGATCTATCAACTGCAGTCAATTATTCCTGAAGGGCTTAATTCTATGATAGAATGGGGAGCATGCATTTAACATAAGATTGGTAATAGGGCCTTTAACCTTTTAGATCTGTTTGGTGATAACACTGAATATCTTATTGGTGGGAGAGAGATTTTAATACAAACAGGAGAGCTTCCAGAGAAACTACGTAGCGTTGTTTATTGCGCTGGCATTTTCGGTGGATTCTAATGTAATACTTGCAAGGAAGTAACGCATCCAGTATAATTAATGAAGTAATTGAGTATTGTGATTTTTGATTTTTGCAAACATGGCTGGAGTGACATCATGATGATGTAATCGGCGGAACCTTAAAGGTTTAGCTTGTCCACTGAGTCCGCATGCGCGGCGTTTTTTGTAAGAGAGGCCAACAACGGTGGTATTGGAAAGACCGCACATCACTGGACTTATTTTGAATGGGATTTGTGGTGAGATTCAGCTTAAAGAGCAACTTTTTTAGCTGATTTTAGGAAGGCGATTGGTGTCCTGTATATTTTCCACTATTGAATTTTCCTCTTTCCGCAGAGATTGTCTGACAAAACCGATCCCCTGATGAAGATTCGAAACACATCGAAGGTACCGGGATGGTAGCGTCGGGACTATTTGAATTTGGAAGAATTACAAGATAAGCAAAATTACGATATCAAATGACCAATACAGTCTCTGATATTTATGAAGGACAGCAAGAAAAGTCCGCTAAAATACTGTGAATGGTTAATCTAAGAAATCTTTAAACATTTTTAAAGAAGCCTATTAGAGCGGTCGGTGATGTAATCTGGCATTACTCTTAGAGGTGAAATTTAACCTGGGAGTATTTAGCCGTTTTTGCCTGAGACTGCAGGTTTCTTTTTTAATAGATATTTACTAAGATTCACTGAACCTGAGTGGGACTTTATCTTTTCTGCATAAGAGGGGTTATGATTTTTTAATATTAGGTGACTATTACCCTCTATAAGACAAGACCTATTGCTTGTGATGTAGGGGCAGATGCCAGGTTAAAGTCTCCTAGAATTATCAGAGTTGGTGGCTGCGTGGTAAGGAGCATGCAGTTTCAAGTAAGATGGCAAGTTCTGTGCTGTTTTCATGGGGAGCTCGGTATGTCAGAGGGTGATGTTTCTGTTTGTTATGCATAAGATGTTCATTTCCTTGCTGGAACTGTGGTTGGAGATGCTGAGGTTCAGGTTCTTATTGACAATATACACACTCCTCCACCTCTGCTGGCAGTTTGGTTGGATGTGAATATTGTATGCGTAGGAGAACATAGTTGGTTCAGTGGACTCGAGTCTATATCTGAGAACCAAGTTTCTGTGATGAATAGTACGTCTAGATTGTGTTCATGTATTATGATTATGTATTACTATGATTTGCAGTTAACTATGCAACTACAAAAACTGCAAATCTCCAGAAAAGCCAGACTTTGTACCAAATTTCTTTTCCATATACTACTTCCTTCGTTCACCTAATGATTTCAATTATTTTGAATACTTGGCCCAAATATGCAGCAATCTGAAACTCTACATCTGCACTTCCTTCCAGAACTAACTTAAGCGGCAGACAATGTTCATTTTAAGGTATGGGTGTGCACATGGCCATGTATGCTGCACATCAATTCGTGGAAGCATAAATCCCTCCTATTGATACTTTGACTCCTCTGTACCATGAGCTTGTTTAAAACTCATAGGCTGGCACAGTAGCAAACAATGAGAACAAACCCAGCTCTGTTTTTTTGTGTGTGAGCGCTTATGCCATCTTAAGACCATGCCAGCAGCAGAAGCTGGAATAAGGTCTGCAGTCTTCATCCTGAGTCTGGCTATGGGAGTGAGTAGCATCAGTCATTGGCCAGCTAGAGATGAAAGGCTATGCCCAATCAAGTGTTTCTGGGTAGAAACGTGGCAGGGTAACAGAGGTGGGGGGAGGGGGCAAGACAGTGCAGCAGCTGAGATGGTCAGCAGAGAGACAAGCAGCATCAGCATGCAGACTAGATTTTTGGAGAGAGGGGGACAGAAGCTAGGAGGGGAGATGTTAAGAGGTAGGGTAATGGTGGGAGGTAATAGCAAATTAAAGTATGCTGATGAGAGGGGAAGAGAGAAAGGATGGGGGGAAGAGAAGGGACTGAAATAGGATGAGGGGCATGAGAGGAAGACTAATAGGGACAAGGAGGTAGACGTTTTGGAAAGAAAGATATTGGAGAGACTATGAAATAGAGCGTGAAAGGATGGGGATGAGATTGAAAGAGATGGCCCTCTGAGAGCTGAGAGAAGGGAAAGGAAGAGGGATCCTTCTCCCAATCCCATATATATCATCCTCTACCTCATTACTACAACTTATTTTGTATAGTGCTACAAGGCATACGCAGCACTGTACATATATATGTAAGAGTCCATGCTCCACAGCACTTACAATCTAATCAAGACAGACAACACAAACTAGGGACCAGGGTAAATCTAAGGGAACGACAAAGATACACAGACGTGTCAAGTAGAATAAAGAGATCATGATCCAAAAGCAGCCTTGAAAAGTGGGTTTTTAGCCTGGATTTGAATGATGCCAGAGATGTGGCCCAATGCTCTGATTCTACCCTATTTTGTTGGCACTTCTTTATCAATAGTTGCAAGACTGGGCTGATACTTCCTTGCTCCTAGGCTTAGAGAGTGTCTTTCTATGATCCTTGCTCCTAGGCTTAGAGAGTGTCTTTCTATGAGGTGCAGCAAGTGCATGGTGCCAGGTGGTAAGTACTTTAAATACACACACTGGTTTCACTGTTTTTGATGAGTAAAAGGCTGAGCACCTCATTCCTTGTCCCTCTATATGCACCGACCACCCATTCCAGGAAGAAGTATTTTCTGATGTTACTCCTGAATCCAACTCCTTGCTGCTTTATACCATGAAATTTTGGTCAAGAGCACTTTTAAATGAAAAATGTTTGCTCAAGTATTACTTACATCTTTGAGGTATTTAGTTTCTCTACCATATTCCTCCATCTCTCCTCAGTTTTCTCTTCAGCATAACTAGCAAAAGAACAAACTCTACAAACTGATATATTTAAAATCAAGGACAGTGAGGTCAGGAGACTGCTGCTACTATTACTACTACCCATTTCTACAGCATTACTAGGCATATTCTGTGTAATACAGACAAACACAAGAGAAAACTCTGTGACTCTTACGATCTAGTCAGCATACAAACAAGATAAACAAGAAGTTTCATGAAATGAATGTATTATTGCAAGCATGGCTTAAAACACTGCTATGTTCAGGATGAGCCACGATTAAGATTTAAAAGCTATTTCAGAAAGTGTGTTTTTTACAGCTGTGGTCATCATTATTGGCACCCTTGCAGTTCAACCCCTTAATGTCCAAAAGCTCCTAGATAAAGTTGCCAGGGAAATGGCTTTGGACTATATATGTACACATAGTTGACACATAAAAGAACCAAATAAAACAAGACCAATTAAAAAAGGAAATAGTAGGAAATAGTATAAAAACTGGGACATTGCCAGGACATGATTATTCAAGAAAATAAAGTGACAACCCCATCCAATAATCACATTCCCTATACCTGAACCAAGGCTCACTATCCTAATTCTAAATTTTTGTCGGATCGCTTGCCTGGAAAGGATCCTCTCTCTTGTAACAAGCCCTCCTTTTTATTTTTTAAATATAGGCTAAAAAGTAATCAAAGGGCCAACACAAAAATGTGAACCCCCGATATACTTAACTTGTCCGATGACCTTCTTAGCTTCTAATGGAGCTAGAGGCACATCCTGCTATTCTGCTCTCCACTCCAGAAAATCATGACGGAAACAACTTAGCTTAGGTAGTAGTGAGCCGCAAAGGTGTAAACAAAAGACCAAGTGGCTGCTCGACAGATCTCCTGTAGGGAGACAGAATGGAGGTTGGCGACAGATGTCACCATGGCTCTGACATAGTGAGCAGTAACCTAACCTTCGAGAGACCGACCAGCCTGATCATAGGCTAGTGAGATGCAGTTGGCAATCCAGTTGTATAGGGTGTGCTTTGACACTGGAAGACCAAAGTGGCTGGGGCCAAAACAAGCAAATAACAGAGGATTTTCTAAAATTCTTAGTTCTATGCAAGCAGAAAGCAAGAGCACGCCTGCAGTCTAGCCTATGTAATGCTGCCTTAGCTTGGCCGGGAAAAAAAGACCAGTAGCATTACCGACTGGTTGAGATGAAAAGTAGAAACTACTTTTGGAAAGAAATGCGGATGAATTTGAAGAACCACCTTGTCATGGTGGAATTGAGTGCAAGGAGGAACCACCATTAAAGCTTGTAGCTCATTGATGAGAGGGCAATGAGGAAGATTAACTTCCATGATAGAAATTTTAGAGGTGTGATAGCCAGGGGCTCAAACAGAGCTTTGATAAGTTGGGCTAGCACCACATTAACGTCCCAAGCAACTGGCGGTGGTCTGATTGGAGGCTTGGAAACCAGAAGACCATGCATGAATCACTGCACCAGGGGGTGCAAGGAAATAGAAAGTTTATCTTGAGGTTTATGATAGACTGCAATAGCACTTAAATGAACTCTGGCAGAGTTAGTCTTGAGTCTTGTGGAGGACAAGTGGAGAAGATATTGTAGAATAAGCTCCACTGGGCAATCTGATGGGTTCACTGCTTGGTGGTACACCAAAGAGTGAACAGACACCACTTGAAAGGCATAAGATTGCCTGGTAGAAGGCTTGCGTGAGGCAAACAGGATATCTTTGAATGGTTGCGGAAAACTAAGGTCAAAGGTCATGCTTTCAGGAGCCATGCCATGAGATGGAAGGCCCGTGGATTGGGATGGAGAAGTCCCTGATCCTAAGAGAGGAGATCGGGGGCATGACCCAAATTGAGGGGTGGAGCCTGTGCTAGACAAAGTAGCAGAGGAAACTACAACTGATGAGGCCAGTAAGGGGCCACTAAGATCAGAGAGGCTCTGTCAGCCTGCAGCTTGAACAGAGTCTTGGGAATCAGAGGGGTCAGTGGGAATGCGTAAAGCAAATCCTATCCCCAATCAAGGAGAAAAGCATCGGTTGCTAGACTGATCAGGGAGGGAACTCTGGAGCAAAAAAGCAATAGAAGCATATTCCCCTGAGTGGCAAACAGATCTATTCTGGGGTCCTCCACATCTGCAAAACCAAGAGACAGTCTGCCGATTGAGCATCTACACATGTGGATGGAGAATGTGGCTGAGTCTGTCCGCTAAGACATTGAGATGACCTGGGGAAGTACAATGCCCGAAGGTGGATGCGGTGTGTGATCATCAGGGGCCAGGGACCAGAGACAAGGACTTCCTGACACAGGGGATAGGAGCCAGTTCCTCCCTGCTTGTTCACGTAGAACATAGCTACCTGCTTATCTGTCTGGATTAATTAAAAAATGAAATAGTCTGAGATAGTTTAAAAACTGGGACCTTGATGGGACATGTTTTGGCACCCTTAACCAATACCAGTTTGAACAGAAGAACCACATTTTCATTGCAGTAAAATTTAGACACACCTGTGATCAATTGTCAGTACTCAAATGACTTAAATAAACCAATAAATGATGGCTCTAATTTTTAGAATTGCCACATTCACTCCCTGTTCCATTTTCACAATAGCGAAGACAAGAGAGGTGCCTGAGACAGTCAGAAAAGCCATAAACACCAACCTTCAAAGGGGTACAAGGCTATCTACAAGGTCCCTTGAGATTCATGTGTCTACAGTTCACATTATTATTGTTATTAAGATGTTTTCTGACCATAAAACTGTAAAGAACCTCCCAGGATGTGATGGGAAGAGGAAAATTAATCGAAGATATCTTTGAAGGTTAGAGCGAAATTCTGGAAACACAACATACAACATCCAGAGAGCTTAAGGCTGACCAAACTCAAAGTCTTTCAAATGCGATGCCTGAAACAGATTTTGGGTGTCTCTCTTCGTGATTGCCATTAAAATGAGACAATTCGAACAAGGTGCAACCATTAATCCTCAGTAGAACAACAAATCCAAAAACGCAGACTGCGCTGGTTTGGCCACGTTTGCAGAATGAACACCAGTTGGCTGCCATACAAACTCCTCTGGTGAGAGCGACCTATCCACTGGAGGGTTCAACGAGCAGCACCAAGAAAACATGGCTCAAACACATCGAGGAAGACCTAAGGAACCAATGGCTGACCATCAATGAGGCCAGAAATGTTGCCACTGATTGCCAAGGTTGGAAGCGTATTGTAACACACGGAATCCAGCAGCACCTACAGCTGCATATTGGCTGAGAGGATGGCCTTCTCTCCAAATACCAGCTAGGGATTAAAGAAGAAGAAGAATCTGGAGGGTGCTTTCAACCCAAACCATATGCCGCACACTAAACAAGGGAGGACTTAATGGGTGAAGGCTAAGGATGACCTCCCCGACTGCTCAGAGACAGACATCTAAAGGCACACCAGATCTTTGCCCAAACCCACCCATCTGGGAAAATGTTCTGTAGACAGATGAAACCAAACATGTGCTCTTTGGCAATGCAGACCAGCGATACATTTACAGGTGAGGAAATGAAGCTTATAAGGAATAACACAACCTTCCTACAGTTAAATATGATGGAGGTTCCATAATGCTGTGGGGCTGTTTTGCTGCTTCAAGAACTGGAGGCCTGAAATGTATTAATTGAATCAGAGTCAGATGACTATCAAGGTATTTTGGAACATGTGCAACCTGATGTCAGAATGCTGAGACCGGGTCGAACGTCATGGGTCTTCCAGCAGGACAATGACCCAAAACATACATCCAAATGTACAAGTGAATGGTTAAAAAGGAGAAATGAACTATTTTAAACTGGTCAGTAACAAATCCTGTTCTCAATCCAACTAAGAACCTTTGGAAAGAGCTGTCATCTGCCATGGTAAATAGGGGATCCTAGAAACATTAAGGAGCTAAAACAAATCACAGTTGAAGAGTGGAAGAAACTAGCAGCAGACAGATATACTACACTTATCGATAGCTACAAGAAACATTTGGAGGCTGTCATCACTGCCAAGGGTTGTGCAACCAAATATTAGTGAGGGGTGCCATTAATCCTGTCCAGGTCGTAATTTGTTTTATTGCAGAAATTACTACGTCTAAGTTGCACAGACATATTTTTGGTTGTCTATCTTTGAACAAACTATAGAGATGATATGACGACATACAGATGGAATATTTCCAATTATTTCTCAAGATATTGTACACAACATACCTAAAATGCAAGGGTGGCAATAATGTTGACCACAACTGTAAATATGTACTCATTTGCAAACAGAAATCAAGTCAAAGCATACAAGACCTAAAAAAGGGGGGGGGGGGGCAGTCATCACACAACAGTGACACCTAGTGGCCAAACTGAAGGTCCACAATTGCAGAATTCCAGAAGCGGCCCTAGTGTTTGGCTCACAGCCAAAGATTGTCAAGGCAATGACCAGGATACATCAGTTTAAAAGGGATATGCAATAGGAGATGAAAACCTATGTGCAGTTATAAAGGCTTATGATGCTAACAGAGCCTGTTTTTCCATTAAAATGAAAACCCTAAAGTAAGAACATAAGAACATAAGATATCCCATACTGGGTCAGACCAAGGTCCATCAAGCCCAGTACCCTGTTTCCAACAGTGGCTAATCTAGGTCATATGTACCTAGCAGTTTTCCCAAAAGAAACAGGTTCCGCAATGCTTGCACTGGGTCAAGCACTGATATCCTGGGTCCCTTCTTAATAATGGTTTATGGACCTTTCCCCCAGAAACTTGTCCAAACCTTTTTTAAACCCAGCTATACTAACAGCATTTACTACATCCTCCGGTAACAAATTCCAGAGTTTGATTACACGAAAAAATATTTTCTTTTATTAGTCTTAAATAGTTTACCCTGTAGCTTCATTGCATGTCCCCTAGTCTTTCTATAGTCTGATAAGGTAAACAATCGATCTACGTTTACCCGTTCCACTCCGTTCATTAATTTATAGACTTATATCATATCTCCCCTCAGCCGTCCCTTTTCCAGGTTAAAGAGCCCTAACCTTTTTAGCCTTTCATAGGAGTATCCTTCCATCCCCTTTACCATTTTGGTGGCTCTTCTCTGAACCTTTTCTAATAACGCTATATCCTTTTTAAGATACAGCGACCAGAATTGCACAAAATATTCAAGGTGCGGTCTCACCATGGAACGATATAGAGGCATTATAATATCTTTTGTTTTATTTTCCATTCCTTTCCTTTTATGATACCTAGCATTCTATTTGCTCTCTTGGCCGCCGCTGCACACTGGGCCGAGGGTTTTAACATGTTATCCACAATGACGCCTAAATCTTTTTCCTGAGTGGTGGTTCCCAATGTGGAACCTTGCATCGTGTAACCATAGTATGGGTTGTTCTTCCCTAGGTGCATAACTTTGCACTTGTCCACATTAAATTTCATCTGCCATTTTGATGCCCAGTCTTCCAATTTATCAAGATCCTCTTGCAATTTTAAACAATCCTCTTGGGTTTTAACAACTTTAAATAGTTGTGTGTCATCTGCAAATTTGATAACCTCACTCGTTCCACTTTCCAGGTCATTTAAGAATATGTCAAAAAGCAGCAGACCCAGCACAGATCCCTGGGGTACAACCACTATTCACCTTTCTCCATTGGGAAAATTGGCCATTTAGCCCAACCCTCTGCTTTCTATCTTTTAACCAGTTCTTGATCCACAGTAGTACACTGCCTCCTATCCCATGACTCTTTAGTTTTGCCAAAAGTCTCTGATGAGGGACCTTATCAAAGGCTTTCTGAAAGTCCAGATACACTTTATGAACCGACTCACCTTTGTCCACCTGTTTATTCACACTTTCAAAAAAAAACATAACAGATTAGTAAGACAAGATCTTCCTTATCTAAAGCCATGTTGGCTGTCTCACATTAGGCCACAACTATCTATATGATGAGTAATTTTATTCTTTATGATGGTTTCTACCATTTTTCCCGGTACTGACGTGAGGCTCACCGGTCTGTAGTTTCCCGGATCACCCCTGGAACCCTTTTTAAAAATTGTTGTTACATTGGCGATCCTCCAATCTTCAGGTATTAGAGATGATTTTAATGATAGTTCATAGATTATTAATAGCAGGTCTGCAATCTCATATTTCAGTTCTTTCAACACCCTTGGATGTATACCATCCGGCCCAGGTGATTTGCTACTCTTCAGTTTATCTAATAGTTGTAATACACCTTCCCGATGTATTGATATTAACTTCAATTCTTCCGCACCTTTAAATACCACTTCAGTCATGGGTAACATCCCTACATCTTCCTCAGTAAAGGCCGAAGCAAAGAATTCATTCAGTCTCTCCGCTATCGCCTTGTCGCCTCTTAGTGCCCCTTTAACTCCTCTATCATCTAATGGACCAACTGACTCTCTCACAGGTTTTTTGCTACGAATGTACTTGAAAAAATCTTTATTTCGCGTTTTTGCTTCCGCAGCAAGCTTCTTCTCAAATTCTCCCTTTGCCTGCTTTATCAATGCCTTGAATTTGACTTGCCAGTGCTTGTGCTGTTTCCAGGTTTTGTCGTTTGGCTCTTTTTTCCATTTCCTTTTTTGGCAACAGCCGCCTTTCTGACCTCACCTTTAAACCATGCTGGCACTTTTTTGGACTTCCTTCCACTTTTCTTAAAGCATGGAAAACAGCTGGTCTGGACTTCCAAGATAGTATTTTTCAACAACACCCAAGCTCCATGTAAGTCTTTAACCGTTGCAACTGCTCCTTTTAGTTTTTCTTAACTATCTTCCTCATTTTATCATAGTCTCCCTTTCGAAAGTTAAAAGGTAGTATTGTGGATTTCCTTACTATCCATCCTCCACTAATTAAATCAAAGGCGGTCATGCTATGATCACTATTGCCAAGTGGCCCCAACACCCTTATCTCCTGTACCAGATCTGGTGTTCCATTAAGGACTAGGTCCAATATGGCTTCCCCTCTGGTCGGTTCATGAACCAGCTGCTCCAAGAAGCAGTCATTTATGTCATCTAGGAACTTTATCTCCCTAGCATGTCCTGCTGTGACACTGACCCAGTCGATACCGGGGTAGTTGAAATCACCCATTATTATTACTGCGCTGTAACTTTTGTTAGCTTCCTTGATTTCTTTGAGCATTTCATCATCTATTTGTTCATTCTGGCTAGGCGGTCGATAGTACACCCCCACTGCCATCGCCTTCCCCTTTTTACATGGAATTTAAATCCATAGAGATTCTACAGCAAATTTTGTTTCCTGCAAAACTTTAATCCTTTCTGACTCAATGCCCTCTCTTACATAGAGCGCAACCCCTCCACCTATTTGATCATCTCTATCATTACGATATAGTTTGTACCCAGGTATCACAGTGTCCCACTGTTTGTCCCCCTTCCACCATGTCTCTGATATTCCAATCATATCTAACCTCTCATTTAGTGCTATATATTCTAACTCTCCCATCTTATTTTTTAGACTTCTAGCATTTGCATACAAGCATTTTAGAGACTGTATTTTATTCATATTAATTTGGCTATTGGTAGACATGGGTAATTTGGGATCTTTAAGCTCTGTCTGCTCCATACTCGAGGGCATTTGGGCTACTTTACTCTTTTTTGGAACCTCTCTGCTTTTGGTAGTATCTTCAAGGATACATTCTTCCGAACCATCCGCTCTTGGGCGACTGTCGGCTTTCCCCTATTATCTAGTTTAAAAGCTGCTCTATCTCCTTTTTAAAGGTTAATGCCAGCAGCCTGGTTCCATCCCGGTTAAGGTGAAGCCCATCCCTTCGGAAGAGCCCCTCCTTTCCCCAGAATGTTCCCCAGTTCCTAACAAATCCAAAACCCTCATCTCTGCACCACTGTCTCATCCACGCATTGAGACTCCGGAGCTCTGCCTGCCTTTTGGGTCCTGCACGTGGAAGGGGAAGCATTTCGGAGAACGCTACCCTGGAAGTTCTGGATTTCAACTTTCTACCTAAAAGCCTAAATTTAGCCTCCAGAACCTCCCTACCACATTTTCCTATGTCATTGGTACCGACATGTACCAAGACAGCAGGCTCCTCCCTAGCACTATCTAAGACCTTATCTAGGTGGCGCATGAGGTCCGCTACCTTCGCACCAGGCAGGCATGTTACCAGGCAATCCTCACGTCCACCAGCCACCCAGCTATCTACATGCCTAATGATCGAATCACCAACTATAACGGCTGTCCTAACCCTTCCCTCATGGGCACATGGCCCTGGAGAAACTTCCTCGGTGCGAGTGGGTTTTACATCACCTGGAGGACAGGTCCTAGTTACAGGATCACTTCCTGCCACATCAGGGTGATGCTCTCCTGTCACGTGACCTCTCTCCTCCATGGCAACAGGGATGCTGCCAGACTGGAGGTGGGACTTCAGGACTATATCCCTGTAGGTCTTGTCTATGTACCTCTCTGTCTTTCTTATGTTTTCCAAGTCTGCTACTCTAGCCTCTAGAGAACGGATTCGTTCCCTGAGAGAAAAGAGCTCCTTGCACCTAGCGCACACGTAAGACTCTCACCAACTTGGAGAAAATCATACATGTGACACTCAAGTAGAAGAAAACTGTCAGAACAAAAAAAAGAGAGAGAAACATCAGATAATATCCTTAGAGATCATTTTATATAAATTCCTTTTCATTCTCTAGTTACTATGCAAATCCTCATAGGAGGAATATCAGCCTTCCAATTACAAAGCAATTTTTTTTTCTGACTGAACCACCCTTATTACTCTGATAAATTATCAGTATTCCAGCTGAGTCAAAACTCATAATTCACATTCAAAATACAAGTAAACTCTATGGTAGCAAGCTTGGTATTTTCAAATAAACTCTCGTCCATGCAACACCACACATTATAATACTTAAGATTCTTATAATTACATCACCTACTAAAACAAAGGACAGCACTGACTATTTGCCATTGAATAATTAAAAGGGAAGCAGGGAGACTGTGTGTGCTGTAGTTCCAGGGACATACATATTGTATGTGGAGGGGTAGACATCTCCTTATATCCTTTTAAGGTCCTGAGGGGCTGGGGAAAGATCTCCCTTCTAGCTCACTGGATACACACACAGTCTTGCTCTCTTTCAGGGCTCACAATCACTTCAAAGAAATCCACTGCCTGTTCCCATAGGCTGTATTTAATAAAATGCATCTTTACTGGGTGCCTTAAATAAATGTATGAAGTTGATTTAGTAGTTTTCACAGAAATTATGCCAGAACAAACTCAGGAAAAATAAGAGCAAGAGGTTAGTTTTCATTTTTTCTTTTTTGACACTTATTCCACTTCTCAAAAATTCAGTGGTTTCTCATCCAACACTCCTCTCCTGTTTTGGTATTCTCTAGATCCTCAAATCAAAGGGTAGACAGATCTTCTGTCTACTCTTTGATCAGCAATTCCTCTTGATCCCGAAAATACTTCCAGGCATTGCTGTCTCCTCCAACACCAAGCTCCCTGAACCCAGAGAGCCTCCAGCCTGGCAATCTCCCAAACTCCCTTGTTTAGCTAAATCAAAGCTCTTCTGCAGGTTCACAATTCTAAAGACCCCTCTCTCTAGTCCAGTTCAATACTCCAGAATGGACATCCCCTTGCCTATGACTTCCACTCCTGGCAAGGAACTGTCTGCAGATACCACTACACTTTCTTTCCCAGGCTAGAAGAGAGGTAAGATCCAAGAATGCTCCCCTTTCTCCTTGATGAAAAGCCCTAAACTGGTACCTTAGGCACCCTCCACATGGCCTGAGGTTTCCCCCTGTGAATACCCAACTTGCTTCTGGGAGAAAGAAAAGCAGCAAAATACCTTTTCCCTTTAAAAACAATTTATAGACTTACTAACCTCGCCACTCCTCGCTTGGTCACATCTCTTTAGGGGGAGCCAGCTGCAAATTCACTCCCCTTTTTCTAGAATATCAATCCTCCTAACAGAGGCAAGCGGGAACCCCTTCCCTAATAGCAGCATCCACGCAGGTACCTTTAGCAACAAAGATCACAAATGCAAACCTTATATGTAATAATCTGAAGCTGCTCTTGCTGGGCAGGATCTGCATTCTTAGATACCTGCTAGAATTTCTCAGATTCTTGGGTTAAAGGAAATTTTTTGGCGTAACACTGATAAAATCTGTGTCTGTTTTAAAGTTGTGTGTATTATAAAGCCAGTTAGGGCACTGTGTAGCAAGCCAGCTTTCAGTTAGTGGATTTAGCCAAGGAAAGTCTTGTCTTATTAATCTGTTTTTTTTTTTTTGAAGGTGTGAACAAGTAGATAAATGTGAGCCGGTTGATACAGTGTATCTCGATTTTCAGAAAGCCTTTGACAAAGCTCATGAAAGACTCTTAGTGAAATAAAAAGGTTATGGGATAGGAGGCAGTGTACTACTATGGATTAGGAACTGGTTAAAAGACAGAAAACAGAGTAGGGCTAAATGGCCAATTTTCTCAATGGAGAAAGGTAAATAGTGGAGCATTCAGGGAAAGAGTAGTTACTCACCTGTAACAGGTGTTCTCCAGGAGCAGCAGGAATCAGTCCTCACTTATGGGTGACGTCGGCGCCGACGGAGCCCACGCGGAGCAATTTCCCCAGCTTTCGAAGAAAGCCTTTGGGATTGCAGCGCGCATGCGCGGGCCTCTTCCCGCCCAAGGATGTCATCTTGCTCAGTCAAATGACATAGCGGAAGACAGCAACCATAAAAAAAAGACTGCAACTCCAAGGGGAGGAGGGAGGGTAGTGAGGACTGATTCCTGCTGCTCCTGGAGAACACCTGTTACAGGTGAGTAACTACTCTTTCTCCAGGACCAAGCAGGAAGTCAGTCCTCACTTATGGGACTCCCAAGCTTAAGGCTACCAGAGACCTCAAGCTGGAAGGGGCCCCCCTCCAGTACAACAGCACAGAAGGAAGGAATGTTCTCTGAATCTGAATCCGGCTGGTAGCCAACACCAGGGCCGGAGGGCAGGAGTTGCCTAAACTTCAAAAAGATTGTGGAGGACTGCCTGTCCGAAAACACTATCCCTGCGGGACTCCCTCTCCAGGCAGTAATGAGCCGCAAAAGTCTGGCTGGAAGACCAAGTAGCGGCCCGGCAGATGTCTGCCAACGGAACAGAGCGGAGGTGGGCTACCGACGCCGCCTTCGCCCTGACACGGTGCGCCGTGACTCGACTCTCCAAGGAGAGGCCGGCTGCCTCATACGCCCAGGCGATACAGTCAGCTATCCAGATGGACAGAGTACGCTTAGAGGCAGGGACCCCCAACCGATTGGGGTCAAAGGAAACGAAAAGCTGGACAGCTTTCCTATGCTCACGCGTACGGTCGAGGTAGAAGGATAAGGCCCTTCGACAGTCCAGGGTATGCAGAACATTCTCAGCCCTGCTGGTATGCGGCCTGGGAAAGAAGGTCGGAAGAACCACCTCTTGATTGATGTGGAAAGAGGAAACCACCTTCAGGAGAAACTTAGGGTGCGTCCGCAAGACAACCCTATTCTTGTAGAACCTGGTGTGAGGGGGCTCCGACACCAGGGCCTGTAGTTCACTAACGCGCCTAGCGGAGGTAAGGGCTACCAAGAAGAGAGTTTTCCAGGAGAGGAAACGGAGGGGGCAGGTAGCCATGGGTTCAAAAGGCAGGCAAGTAAGCCTTTGTAGAACCACATTGAGATCCCAGTCAGGCGCCGGAGGGCGCAACGGGGGCTTAAGCAGAAGCAGGCCCCTGAGGAAACGCGCCAAGGGGTGCGAGGAAAGAGGCTGGCCCTCCACAGGCGAATGGTGTGCCGAGAGAGCACTGAGGTGGACTCTGACACAGTTGGACTTGAGGCCGAGATCGGAGAGGTGAAGCAAGTATTGCAAAACCACCGATACTAGGCAGGCGAATGGGTCCTCAAAACGCTGAGAACACCAGATCGAGAAGCGACGCCATTTGAGGGCGTAAGATTTTTGGGTAGAAGGTCGCCGAGACGCCAGGATGACCGCTTCCACCTCTGGAGGGAGCGAGAGCGGAGCTAGGACTACCCTCTCAGCAGCCAGGCCATCAGGTGAAGGGCCCGGAGGTTGGGGTGCAGGAGAGTACCCTGATCTTGGGTCAGAAGATCGGGCTGAAACCCCAGAGGAAGAGGGGTGTCCAGCGCTAGCTGCAGGAGCAGAAGAAACCAGGGTTGCCTCGGTCATCGGGGCGCTATCAGGATCACGTAGGCCCCGTCCCGGACAACCTTGAAAAGCGTCCGGGATACCAGCGGTGTGGGAGGAAAGGCATACAGTAGGCCTGTGGACCACGAAATGAGGAAAGCATCCGGAGCCACTCTGAGGGGATGCGGATGCCGAGAGCAGAACCGGGGTAGTTGCCGGTTCAGGGGACTGGCAAAGAGATCCACGGTGGGGGAGCCCCACCAGCGGAAGATTTGCTGGGCAACGCCAGGGTTCAACCTCCACTCGTGAGGCTGCAAGACCCGGCTCAGCCTGTCGGCCAGGCAGTTTTCCTGCCCGGGCAGGTAAACAGCTTTGAGGAGGATGTCGTGGTCGACAGCCCAGGAGCACAGCCTCCGGGCCTCCTGACAGAGCAGGAGGGAACCCGTGCCCCCCTGTTTGTTCATGTAGAACATGGCCACCTGATTGTCTGTCTGCACCAATACGGACTGACGCGAGGTGAGGTGAGAGAAGGTCCGCAGAGCTAGGCGGATCGCCTGCAGCTCCAGGAAGTTGATCTGCTGAGCCGCCTCCCAAGGAGTCCAAAGGCCCTGAGTGCGTGCTCCCTGGCAATGCGCTCCCCACCCCCGGAGAGAGGCATCGGTCGTCAGCACCTGGGAAGGCGCGGGAGACTGAAAGGGCATGCCCAGTACCAGGTTGGGCAGGTGAAGCCACCATTGCAGAGAGGAGACCAGGCGGTCGGAGACCTGTAGGAGGTCCGCCATACTCCCTGTGGCCTGATGCCATTGAGTGCGAAGGCACCACTGGACGGGCCTCATATGCAGCCGGGCGTTCGGTGTGACATGGACCATGGAGGCCATATGACCGAGTAGCTGCAGGAACCGTCTGGCCGGGACCAGGGACGCGCTGCGGAACCTGCCGGCCAGAACCATGAGCCTGTCGGCTCGCTCCCGAGGCAAGAAGGCACGAGCTCGCAGAGTGTCTAGCCGTGCCCCTATGAACTCGAGATCCTGAGAGGGACTCAACGTGGACTTCCCAAAGTTTATGACGAAGCCCAAGTGCTGAAGCAGAGCCACCGTGCGCTGCGCGGCCTGAGCGACCTCTATGGCCGACTGCGCTCGGACGAGCCAGTCGTCCAGGTATGGGGAACACGAACAGGCCTTGAAGTCTCAGGAAGGCCGCCACCACTGCCAGGCATTTTGTGAACACCCTGGGGGTGGAGCACAAGCCGAAGGGCAGCACGCGGTACTGATGTTTCCCTGCCACCACAAATCTGAGATATTGTCGGTGGTCCGGATGAATAAGGATGTGGGTATAGGCATCCTTTAGATCCAAGGAGCATAGCCAATCTCCCTGCTGGAGGTAGGGCAGCAGGATTCCAAGGGTAAGCATCTTGAACTTTTCCCGCTGCAGGAACTTGTTGAGGTTGCGCAAGTCCAGAATGGGTCTGAGGCCTCCTGTCCTCTTTGGGACCAGGAAGTACCTCGAGTAGAACCCTTGACCCCACAGATGTTGGGGCACTGGCTCCACGGCCTGCTCCCCCAGCAGACCCTGCAGCTCCTGAAGGAGCAAGTCTCTGTGCAGAGGGGGCCTTGGAGGCTCCCCTGGGAAGTAGGGGGGAGGCAGCTGGTGGAAATGCAAGAGGTAGCCCCTCTGAACCACCTGCAGCACCCAGGAATCGGATGTTATGGCCGACCACCTGTGGGCAAAGTGGATCAGCCTGCCCCCCATGCTGAGCGAAGGACGCGGAGGGGGAGAGGCTATGCTGGCATAGTCAAAAGCCCCCACCCTGCTGGGCAGGGGGCTTGGGGGCCCTCGGCCTACGGGGGCCGCTACCCTGACCCTTAGCCGGCGGGCCCTGAGTGGGAGCCGCCGCTGCTTGATATGGAAGGTGGGGTTGCTTATAGGCAAGCACCTTCCTCGGATAAAAAGTCTTCTTCCCCGGCGCGGAGGTCTTTCGGGACAGGCAAGTCCGAGTGAGAGTCTCGGACTAGAGTTCTGCCGCCTTGTCAGACATAGGCTTACCGAAGAGGTTTTCACCTCTGCAGGGGACATCAACTAGCTTGTCCTGCACCCATGGCTCGAGGTCGGATGACTGAAGCCAGGCCTGCCGGCGGGCCCCGATGCCGGCCCCGGCCACTCTGGCCGATGCCTCGAAGCCATCGTAGGCCGCCCGAGAAATGAACTTCGAGCACTCCCGAATGCTATTGGACAAGGCCTGAAACCTCTGCAAAGGTTCGGCGGAGAGACCAGCCGAGAAGCCAGCGAGCTCCTTTGCCAGGTCTCGGAGGAACATGCCCATATACAGCTGGTATGTCTGCACTCGGCAGGCCAGCATGGAACCCTGGAAGCACTTCCTCCCGAGGGCATCCAGGTTTCGGGATTCCTTGCCCGGGGGCACCGAGGAGTGCATCTTTTGGCTCTTAAGCCGATGCATTGCCGATTCCACAACCATGGAGTGGTGCGGCAATTGCGCTTTCTGGAACCCGGGGCTCTTGCAGACTCGATACATCGAATCGATCCGTCTGCTCAACACCGGCGTCGAGGCCGGGTTCTCCCACATGCGGAAGAGCAGCCGCTACAGCATCGGAGGGACCGGTACGGTAAAGGCCTCCTTCGGGGGAGAGTCGTACTGGAGTGCCTCGAGCTCTTCCGCGCGAGGCTCCTCCTCAGGATCCGCGGGGAAAGCTAAAGCCTTGGCCATATCCCGCACAAAATCAGAGAAGCGCGTATCCTCTGGAGGGGATCGCCTTCGAGGCTCCGACTCAGGCGAGTCGGAGGGGACGCACCGGGTCTGAAAAGAGCCAGGCGACTCGTCCCCTTCCGTGTCCCAGTCCGACGCCTCCGTGGAGGAATCGAGGGGCTCCGTGCGGGCGAGCGTTCGTCCCGACGCCGACGACCTCGGTCCCGAACGGGAGGCTGAGGGTGACCTCGACCGAGGATCGACTCGAGCCTGCATCGGCTCGAGGATCGACTCGGCCGCCGGGGTCGACATGGGCGTCGACGTCCCGGTGGTCTGGGCTGATGCACTGGCGAGGCCGGTCATCCATGCCCGCTGCTGGTCCAAGAAGGCAGATATACTGCGCTCCAAGGTCGTCAATCTGAGGTCAAACCCAGAAGACCCGGCAGCCACCGACTCGGGCCCCGACGGCGTCGGGCCCGACGTCGGTTCCATAGGGGAGTCCAGGAGGACAATAGTACTCACGTGTCCAGGCGGCTCCATCTCGAGGCGGGGAAGCTTGGAAGGTCTCTCCGCCTCCGAGGACTCGGGGCGGCTGGCGGGGCTATGCGACCTGGCCCTCGAGGGACCAGGTGCGTCCTCTGCCGGCGACGCTCCCGGCCAGGGGACCCCCGTTCAGAGGAACTCCGATGGTGCTCCTGGCCGGAGTCACGAGACGTCGACGCCTCCGACGAGGTCCGGGCCGGACCGGACTCGGGGTCAGAGAAGATTCGGTCCCTTTGCCATTGCCGACTCCTCAGCGACTTGGAGGACATCTTGCCGCACGGACCACAACTCCCGGGGTCATGGTTGGGTCCGAGGCAACGGAGGCAGAAGTTATGCGTGTCTGTAAGAGACATTAATTTAGAACAATGATCACATTTCTTAAACCCGCTGGCAGCCATCGGGGGAAAAAGGGCCCCCGCGAGGTCGAAAGACCGTGCCGCCAGGAGTTGAAAAATAAGTGGCGGGAACGCCAGTTAGAATAATCGAAAACAAAAAAATGTGAACGGACTCGATAGGGAAAATCGAGGCCGGGCAGGAAAAGGACACGTGAACCGAGAAAACAACAAAGAAGTAATCAACTTTTTCAGCGGTGTTAAACTACGTCTGCAGGGCTCCGCGGAAAAAAGAAGACTGAGCAAGATGGCATCCTTGGGAGGGAAGAGGACCGCGCATGCGCGCTGCAATCCCAAAGGCTTTCTTCGAAAGCTGGGGAAATTGCTCCGCGTGGGCTCCGTCAGCGCCGACGTCACCCATAAGTGAGGACTGACTTCCTGCTTGGTCCTGGAGAACTGTGCTGAGCCTGCTGCTTTTCAACATAGTCATAAATAATCTGGAAATGGGAATAATGAGCAAGGTGATCAAATTTGTAGACAACACAAAATTATTCCAAGTTGTTAAAACAGAAGAGGATTATGAAAAATTGCAAGAGGATATATTGAAGACTGGAGGTCCATATGGCAGATGGAATTTAATGTGGACAAATGCAAAGTACCACCCAAACTACAGTTACAGTTTGCAAGGTATCATATTAGGAACCACCATCCAGGAAAAGGATTTAGGTGTCATAGTGGCTAGTGTGCAGCAGCAGCAGCCAAAAAAGCAAATAGAATGTTAGGAATCATAAGGAAAGGGATGGAGAATAAAACTAAGGATATTACAATGCCTCTGTATGGTTCCATAGTACGACCGTACCTTGAATATTGTGTGCAATTCTGGTCGCCACATCTTAAAAAGGATACAGCAGAAGTAGCAAAGGCATAGAGAAGAGACACCAAAATGGACCAAGGAAATCCACTGCTTACCCCAAGGATAAGCAACAGAAGGGAGGAGTGGCTCAGTGGTTGGGATAGGTTACCTCAGGCCGGAAGTTCAATTCCCACATGGGGACAAGCAACCTCAGGCCGGAGGGACTGGGGTCTCTAGCCCCATGGCCACTCCTTGTGGCCTTGGGCAAGCCACTTAACCCTCCATTGCCTCAGGTACACTTAGATTGTGAGCCCTTCAGGGACAAGGGAATAAAAAGTACCTGTTAGTATACATGTAAACCGCATTGATTCTAAGGAGCGCAGTATAAAAAAAAGAAAATAAATAAACAAACAAACATGGAATCTGCGTACCTTTTTGGGAACCTGATAGTACTTGTGACCTGGATTGGCCACTGTTGGAAATAGAATACTGGACTTGATGGACCTTGGTCTGACCTGACATGGAAAGCACAGTTACTTACCTGTAAAAGGTGATCTCTGGGAACAGCAGGAATTAGTCCTCACATATGGGTACGTCGGTACCGACGGAGCCCGCGCGGGAAAGCTCCCCAGCTTCCCAGATGGAAAGCTTTTGGGGCCTCCCACTGCGCATGCGCGCTGCCTTCCCGCCTTCCTGACCAACTCTCCTCAGTTCGAGTTTAAAGCTGAGACAATAGAGAGGAAAGGAAAGAGAGAGATACAACTCCTAGGGGAGGTGGGTGGGTTGTGAGGACTAATTCCTGCTGTTCCCAGAGATCACCTGTTACAGGTAAGTAACTGTGCTATGTTTATGTTTATGTTTATTCATACATCTCCAGGAACAAGCAGAAATAAGTCCTCACATATGGGGACTCCCTAGCTGAGATGCCCGGGAGATCCCCTCAAGGGTATGAGACCCTGAAAGGTTCCTCATCTTCCTATGGATCTCAGGCATCCATTCAGGGAAGGTGGGTTGGAGTTGTTCAAGAATGGAACAGGTGTCTGAGGACAGCCTGACCAAACAAGGCATCCCGGCGGGAGTCCTTGTCCAAACAGTAATGGGCTGTAAAGGTATGAACCGAGGCCCAGGTGGCTGCTCGACAGATCTGGTCAATGGACACAGTTTAGATGAGCCATAGAGGTGGCCATGGCCCTCACATTGTGAGTGGTGACATGGCCTTCCAGAGAAAGGTTCTTACTCTGGTAAGCAAAAGAGATACACTGAGCAATCCAATTGGAGAATGTTCTTTTGGAGACTGGAAGTCCTAAATGAGAAGGATCAAAAGCAACAAAAAGCTGAGAAGACTTTCGATGTTGCTGAGTCCTGTGGAGGTAAAAGGCAAGAGCTCTTTTACAATCTACAGTATGAATGTTCCTCTCTGCACTGGATGCATGAGGAGCTGGAAAAAAGACAGGTAAATATACCTCATGATTAAGATGAAAAGGGGAGACCACTTTAGGCATAAAGTGGGGATTGGTCCTAAGAACCACCTTATCATGATGGAACCTTGTATAAGGTGGATTAGCCACTAGAGCTTGCAGTTCACTGATACGGCGAGCTGAGGTGACTGCAATAAGAAAAATAACCTTCCAGGAAAGAAATTTCAAGGAGGTAGTGGCTAAGGGTTCAAAGGGTGGCTTCATAAGCTGACCAAGAACCAAGTTTAAGTCCCATGCCACCGGAGGAGGTCGAATGGGAGGTTTAGTTAAGGTTAGGCCTCTCATGAATCTTGCAATAAGAGGATGAGAGGAAACAGGTTGTCCATTGATGGGCTTAAGGGATCCCGCAATAGCACTCAAATGCACTCTTACTGAATTTGTTTTGAGTCCTGCATTGGAGAGATGCAGGAGATATTCCAAAAGAGAATTCAATGGGAGTGCTAGAGGGTTAAGACCCTTTTGAGCACACCAAATGGAAAATCTTTTCCATTTAAAAGCGTAAGAACGCCTAGTAGAAGGTTTCCTAGAGGCATGTAGGATATCCTTTACTTGCTGCGAAAGATTGAAGTGTTGAAGGTCTAGGCCTTCAGTAACCAAGCTCTGAGGTGAAGGGACTTGGGGTTTGGGTGCCACAAAGTCCCCTCCTCCTGAGACAGAAGGTCTGGAGCCGCTCCCAAGTCTAGGGAGGGGGCTTGGGAGAGATGCAGAAGTAGAGGGTACCACACTTGGCGTGGCCAGCGTGGAGCTATGAGGATCATGGACCCTTGATCCCTTTGAAGTTTGAACAGAGTCTTGGGAATCAAAGGAATGGGTGGAAAGGCATACAGGAAGGCCTGACCCCAATGAAGGAGGAAGGCATCCTTGGCCTGAACTCCCTGACACGGAATTCTGGAACAGAACCGGGGAAGTTTGGCATTCCATGGACTTGCAAAGAGGTCTATGTCCGGGGTTCCCCATTTCTGGAAGATTCTGAGTACCTGATCCATGTGCAGGGACCATTCGTGTGGAAGCAGAACTTGACTGAGTCTGTCTGTCTGCCCAAGAGTTTTGGATTCCTGGAAGATATACTGCCAGGAGATGGATTTGATGCTCTCTGGCGAAGGCCCATAATCTTAGAGCTTCGTTGCAAAGCAACAGAGAGCCAGTCCCTCCTTGTTTGTTTATGTAAAACATGGCTACTTGATTGTCCGTATGAATAAGAACTGTCAAGTTGCTGAGGAGGGTATGAAAAACTCAGAGCCAGAAAGATTGCTCGAAGTTCCAAGTGGTTGATATGAAGGGTGGTCTCCTGTGGAGACCAAGTGCCCTGAGTGGAGAGATCTTGAAGATGAGCTCCCCAACCTGTTCGGGAGGCATCTGTTGTGAGTGTTGCTTGGGGCAACAATGGTTGAAAGGGGGCCCCCAACAACAGATTTTGAGTGGACATCCACCATTGGAGAGACCAAAAGAGACGTTTGGAGTTTGCTATTTGGTCTGAGAGAGCTCCTGATGCTTGAGTCCACTGGGTGGATAAAGTCCATTGAGCTGCTCTCATATGCAGGCGAGCATAAGGCACCACATGTACTGTGGAAGCCATGTGGCCTAATAGTTGTAGCATCTCTCTGGCAGTCAAGTGGCTTCTGGACTGAGTCGGAGAGGCTAAGTTCACTAGACGTTGGCAACAGGCCTGAGGCAGATAGGCCCTTGCAGTGGTGGTATCCAACCAGGCCCCTATGAATTCCAGGGATTGAGTAGGGGTGAGTTGGGACTTTGGCAGATTGATCACAAGTCCCAGATACTGCAGAATGCGCCTGGTGCGATCCAGGGAAGTCTGAGCCTCGGACTGAGATGGAGCTCGGATGAGCCAGTCGTCCAGGTATGGGAAGACAAAAATTCCCAGGGCGCGTAGAAATGCAGCTACTATTGCCATGCATTTGGTAAATACCCTTGGAGCAGAGGCTAGACCGAAGGGAAGTACTCTGTATTGGAAATGTTTTCCCTGGAACAGAAACCGTAGGAATTTTCTGTGGGATGGATGGATGAGTATATGTGTGTACGCATCCTTGAGATCTAGAGAACAAAGCCAATCCTGACTCTGTAGGTATGGAAGGAGAGTACCTAGAGAAAGCATCTTGAATTTCTCCTTGCATAGGAATTTGTTCAATTCTCTGAGATCCAGAATGGGTCTGTACCCCCCTGTTTTCTTGGGAATGAGAAAATAAGGGGAGTAATAACCTGACCCCTGTTGAAGAAGAGGAACCTCTTCTATTGCCCTTTGGGCGAGAAGAGTGGTCACCTCCTGACCCAACAGGTCTAGGAGAGATGGGGGAGAATTGAAACATCTCACCATGGTATGGGGAGGAAGGCTGGAGAAATGTAGTTTGTAGCCCTCTCTGATGATAGAGAGGGTCCACTGTTCTGATGTGATTTGCTCCCATCTGGGAGCAAAATGAGTAAACCTTCCTGGAATGGTGAGAGGCTCTGGATGTTTTAGAGCCAGAAAGGTTAAGTTCTCTAGTTTTAAGTCAAAAACCCTGAGGGGTTGGGACTGCTGGGCTGTAGCAGCCCCTGCAGGTTTTGCCCTGGCCTGTTTAGGCTGCTGGCACTTAGGAGCAAAGCGAGCTGCAGAAGATTGTTGGCCAGTATTTGTGGCAAATCTGGCCTTCTTGTAGAAAGGCTTCTTGAAAGATTTTTTCTTGAGAGGGGTAGAGGTAGACTTAGAAAGTCTATCTAAAGCAGCATTTTCTGCATCCATTTGAGTGGCTTTGATTTGCCACTCCTTACCAAACAGATTCTCACCTGTACAGGGCAGATTTCCCAACCCATCCTGGACCCAGGGTTCTAGGTCAGAGGCCTGGAGCCAAGCAATTCTGCGAGCCGCTATGGCAATACCTGAGGCTCTGCTAGCACCCTCAAAGGAGTCAAAGGCTGCTCTGTTGGAGAACTTTGAAATATCTTGGGTATGCTTTAGGAAAAGAAGGAACTCCTCCTTTCTATCCTCTGGGATAAAGGGGAGAAAATGGCGTATTTTCAATGCAATCTCCTTCAGAAACATGCCCATATAGAGGCTGTATGAATTGATTCTGGCAATAAGCATACTTGCTTGGAAGATTTTTCTACCAAAAGCATCCAAAGTCCTACATTCTCTTCCTGGAGGAGTAGAAGAGTGTCTTTTGGTACTCTTTATCCTTTTCATAGCTGACTGCAACTCAATAGAGTGGTGAGGGAGCTGAGTTTTTTGAAAACCAGGAGAAGGAGGGACACGATACATGGTGTCCAAACGACGAGAATGTGGAGATAGGGTGAGAGGAGTCTCCCATAAGTCCATCATGTGTTCTTGAAGAATTTCATGGATGGGCAAGGTGACTGCCTCTTTGGGAACCTTAGAGTATCCTAAAATGTCTAACTTTTTTGCTCTAGGTTCTTTTTCAGAGGATACTGAAATGGAAAGACCTTTAGCTACTTCAATGATGAAGTCTTGAAAGGATAAATCCTCTGGAGGAGACATTCTCCTTTTTGGAGAAGAGGGCTCCTCAGGTAGAGTAAGGGATACTTCAGCAGAGTCATCTGATGAATCAGAATCATCAGAAGACTCGAAGTATCGTCTGTTTGCTTCCAGGGATCGATAAGCGTATCGACCGGTATCGACATCGGGGGTACCTGGAACCGGATCGGTATCGGGAAACACCCCGGAACCGGGAACTGGAATCGGTATCCTGGTCGATGTGGATGCCCTGGGTACCGGTATCGGATGTGGTACCGGAACCGGAGTCGGTACCGCTGGGTGCGGTACCGAGGGCGTCGCAGCCTTAATAAAGGCCAAAATGGCCTGTTGCATGGATTGAACTGTATGATCCATTGACGCCACGACTGTCTGGATGTCGGTACCGGATGATTGAGCCGGTACCCCAGAACAGTCTAACAGGTGATCGGTCGAGGCCGTGCCATCGATGTCAACCTGTAACCCCATAGGAGCAGCTTTGGAAGCCGGAGCTTCCCGCCGGGGTTGTTTGGCTGGGGCAGGGTCCTCAGGGTCAAGCCCAGGGGTATCTCGATACTTAGAGGGAGATTTGCCCTTTGAGGACCTGCCAGAGGAATGTTTGGTTACCTGAGATCCATCAGGAGAGGAAGACCTGGAAGATGTCGATGCTGGAGTATCTGTAGAAAACAGCATGTGAAACTTGGCTGCCCGGTTTTGTAAGCCACGTTTAGACATCAAAGAACAGGATGGGCAATCCGGAATGGAATGGTCAGGCCCCAAACATTTAAGACACCATTCATGAGTGTCTGTGACTGAAATAGTACCGCTACACTTGGTGCATTTTTTAAAACCAGAGGCTGGTTTCTCCATGAGGGAGAATTTGTGAAGGCCTAGAGGCCTCACAGAACAAACACACCAAGTGGGGAAAAAAATAAGATTTATTTTTTTTTTTAAAGAAATAAAGGAAAAAAGACCGGCGGTACCAGTCCGGAATCGGGGAAGGCAGACACGCGGCCAAAGAAACAAATTAAAATAACAACTTCTTCAGCGGTGACAGGAACACGACCTGCTGGCTCCGCGGAAAAAGAAGAACTGAGGAGAGTTGGTCAGGAAGGCGGGAAGGCAGCGCGCATGCTCAGTGGGAGGCCCCAAAAGCTTTCCATCTGGGAAGCTGGGGAGCTTTCCCGTGCGGGCTCCTTCGGTACCGACGTATCCATATGTGAGGACTTATTCCTGCTTGTTCCTGGAGATTATTTTATGTTCTGTTCTCCTAGCAGGATATCAGACCTCACACATGGGTGAGCTTTCTGACATGTTTCAATGTCCAACATATTTGGCTTGTATCACTATTCTTTTGTAACTGAAAGGGAACAGATTCTGCCATTACCTTCGTAAAAGTCAATAATGGAAAGGTTTTCAGTGGAGATGTTCTCCTTTCCTGTGGAAAAGAGGGGTTTGAAGGGAGACCAGTATATTTCTCCTGATAAAAGTAGTCCTCACATTAACAGTCAAAAACAAGAACTCACAGACGCGCACCAAGAAAACTGTGATGGTGAACTATCTATCCTTAGTTTGTACCTGTCCGACAACCAAGAGCCCACAGTGTGTACCTGCCTGGCAGCTAAGAGTCTCTTGGGTGGAAAGGAGGGGAAGAGGAATCAAAAAGATACAGTAGTGGTCAACACTGATACCCTTGCAGTTCAACTCCTTAATGTCCAACATCTCCTAAAAAAGAAAAAAAAAAAGTGGCCAGTGAAATGGCTTTGGACTATATATGTATACATATTTGCACATAAAAGAAACAAATAAAACAAAGCCAAATAAAAAAGAAAATAGTAGGAAATAGTAAAACAAAACAAAAAAACAAATTGGGACATCGCTAGGACATGATCATTGGCAACTTTATAAATTTCTCAAATCAGTTTGAACAGAACAACCACATTCGTTTACATTAAAATTAGATGCACCTGTGATCAATTGTCAGTACTCATATGACTTGAATCAATATGGCTCTAATGTTTAAAATGGCCACATTCACGCCCTGTCACAATGGTGAAGACAAGAGAGCCACCTGAGACAGTCAGAAAAGCCATTATAACTAAACATCAAACTTCAAAGGGATACAAGGCCATCTGTAAAGACCTTGGGATTCCTGTGTCTACCGTTCACAGTGTTATCAAGATGTTTTCTGCTCATGAAACTAAAGAACTTTCTAGGATGTGGTAGGAAGAGGAAAATTAATCTAGAATGTCATCGAAGGTTAATGCAAAACGTTGGAAAAACATCACGTATGACATCCAAAAAGCTTAAAGCTGACCTGGAGCAATATGGAGTGGTGGTTTCAAGCAGCACCATATGCCGTGCACTAAACTTCCTGGGTGAAGGCCAAGGAGGACCCCACTGCTCAAAGACAGACATAAAAAGGCATGCCTGATCTTTGCCCAAATCCACTTTGAGAAACCACACTGCTACTGGGAAAATGTTCTTTGGACAGATGCAACCAAACTTGAGCTCTTTGGCACTGCAAACCAGCAATACATTTACAGGCAAAGAAATGAAGCTTATAAGAAAAAAAGCACACCCTTCCTACAGTTAAATATGGTGGAGGTTCCATAATGTTGTGGGGCTGTTTTGCTTCCTCAGAAACTGGAGGCCTGGAACATATGAAAGGAATCATGAAATCAGAGTACTTCCAAGGTATTTTGGAGTAAAATGTGCTACCGGGTGTCAGAAAGCTAGGTCTGTGTCGGTCAGGGTCCTCCAGCAGGACAATGACCCAAAACGTACTTCAAAAGTACAAAAGAATAGTTAAAAAGGAACAAATGGTCCGTTTTAAACTGGCCAGCAATGAGTTCTGTTCTCACTCCTATTGAGAACCTTTGGAAAGATCTGAAATCTGTCATTGTTATAAGGAATGCTGGAAACATTCATGAGCTGGAACAAATTATAGTTGAAGAGTTGGAGAAACTACCTGCAGACAGATGCACTAAACTTTTATAGATGGTTACATACAAGAAACTTTGGAGGCTGTCATCACTGCCAAATGCTGTGCAGCCAAATATTAGTGAAAGGTGCCATTAATCCTGTCTAGGTCATATTTTGGGGGGTTTTCTCAGAATTTACTATGTCTAAGTTGCACAGATATCTTTTTTTTGTTGTTGTATACCTTTGAAGATACTATTAAAATACTGTGATGACATACAGTTGGACTATTTCCAATTATTTCTCAAGATATTGCACACAACATACCTAAAATGCAATGGTGCCAGTAATGTTGACCACAACTGCATCTCCTCTCAGCAGTCTTTTTTCCCAGGTTGAATAGCCCTAAACATTATGCCTTTCCTTGTAGAGGTATCCTTCCATCCCTCTTCTCTGTACCTTTTTAAATTCTGTTATATTCTTTTTAAAATTTGGCCATCAGAACTACACACAATATTCAAGGTGAGGTCACACCATGGAGCAATACAGAAGCAGACATCTTCCAGGAGTGTCCATAACAGGCGAGCAACTCTTCTGCTTTATTAAGTCTAGTCCACCTGAATCACCATTGGATGGTTTATGGTTTAGGCACTTGATATACCGCCCTTTACTTGCGCATCAGAGCGGTTTACATGTATACTTTTGGAGATAGGGTCGGCCTGTGCTTTCAGGGTTTTTGGGATGTATCAGCCTCAAAGGATCCTGAAGCTGCTCTAGTCTATAGCAGTGTTTCAGCATCAAGAAGGAGAGATACATCTTCAAAATCAAATATCGCTAGGACCGATGAGGTTAGAAGATTCTATTACCTCCCACCTGCAGCATTATGCTCTATCAGTACTGGCATGAAGTGATGCACATGAAGTGCACTGAGTGAAAGCATGATGCTAAAAAGAGATGCAGGCTGTTGTGGCTGAACATCCTCCCAAGCATCACTGCAGAGGACTGCTCGTTCTTTGAGGTGTCTGGGAGACTAAGACGAGTCCCTTATAGTCCAGGTTACTGCTACTGATATGTCAAGTGACCCAAAATGATTTTGCCTTTCCTTATGCTTCCTGTGTCTCTTTGCCTTGCAACTTTTGATCAACTAAATGGAAAGATTTAGGAAGCTGCAGACTCTCTTCTATCTAACATCTGTGCACTGGTATTGACTACATCAGTGGCAGTGCAGATGGATGCACAGCTTATCCTGCAATATTTTAATGGACCTGGTTGCATATCATTGGTGTTAGTATCTTAATTATATCGAACCTAATGATCTTGAGGGGGCACTGATGTCAGTGCTGGCTGCTTCTCCCATGCATCAGGATTTACAGCTGTGGTCAACATTATTGGGACCCTTGCATTTTAGGTATGTTGTGTACAATATCTTGAGAAATGATTGGAAATATTGCATCTTTATGTCATCATATAGTAATAGTATGTTCAAAGGTATATCAAACAAGTCTGTGCAACTTAATTTCTGAGAAAAAAAACCACACAAAATACAGTATGATCTGGACAAGATTAATGGCACCCTTCACAAATATTTGGTTGCACAATCCTTGGCAGTGATGACAGCCTCCAAATGTTTCCTGTAGCAATCTGTAAGTTTCTTACATCTGTCTGCTAGTAGTTTCTACCACTCCAACTGCTATTTGCTCCAGCTCATAAAGGTTTCCAGGATTCCTTTTACCAGTGACAGATTTCAGCTTTTTCCAAAGGTTCTCGATTGGATTGAGATCAGGACTAATTGCTGGCCAGTTTAAACTAGTTCATTTGTTCCTTTTTAACCATTCTTTTGTACTTTTGGATGTATGTTTTGGGTCATTGTTCTGCTGGAGGACCCATGACCATCGACCCAGACTTCTGACATTAAATAGCACATTTTGCTCCAAAATACCTTGGCAGTCCTCTGACTGTCTCGGGTGGCTCTCTTTTCTTCACCACTGTGACAGGGAGTGAATGTGGCCATTTTAAACATTACAGCCATCATTCATTTGTTGATTCAATGGTGATCAACTGGCAATTGATTACATTGTAGTAAACTTAGATGCACATGTGATGTGGTTCTTCGGTTCAAACTGATTTGAATCATTTATAAGGATGCCAATAATCATGCCTTCACAATCTCCCAGTTTTTATACTATTTCCGACTATTTCCTTTTTTAATTGGTCTTGTTTCATTTGATTTTGTGTGTCAAATATGTCTGCATATATAGTCCAAAGCCATTTCACTGTCCACTTTTTTTGAGGAGATATTGGACATTCAGTGGATTAACTGCAAGGGTGCCAATAATGTTGACCACAACTGTATGATGGAGATCTAGAAAATAAAGGAGTGGAACAGATAAATGTTGAGCAGTTTATTCCTTCAAAAAGTAGAAATATTAGGGGGCATGCAATGAAGCGACAATCTAACATATTTAAGACTAACTGGAGAAAAAGCATAGTTACTCACCTGTAACAGATGTTCTCCGAGGATAGCAGGAATCAGTCCTCACATATGGGTGACGTTGGCACCAACAGAACCCGTGCGGAAGCATCTCCCCAGCTTTCAAAGAAAGCCTTTGGGAGATGCACGTGTGGTCCCCTTCCCACTCAAAGGTGCCATCTTGCCTCACTCTAATGACATAGCTAAGACAACAAGGAAGCAACTCCAGGGGAGGAGGGAGGGTTATGAGGACCAATTACTGTCGCCCGCGGAGAATATAAGAAATGCAATACTGGGTCAGACCAAGGTCCATCAAGCCCAGTATCCTGTTTTCAACAGTGGCCAATCCAGATATCAAGTACCTGGCAGGTACCCAAAGTCCACAGTTTCCACAATGCTCATCCTGGGGTAAGCAGTGGATTTCTCAGGTCCTCTTTAATAATGGTTTATGGACCATTCCTCCAGGAACTTGTCCAAACTTTTTTTTAAGCCCAGCTACACTAACAGCTTTTACTATATCCTCCAGTAACGAATTCCAGAGTTTGATTACACATTAAGTGAAAAAATATTTTTCCGTTAGTCTTAAATGGGTTTATCCTTTCCTAGATGCATAACTTTGCACTTACCCACATTAAATTTCATCTGCCATATGGATGCCCAGTCTCCCAATTTATCAAGATCCTCTTGCAATTTTTCACAATCCTCTTGGTTTTTAACAACTTTGAATAATTTTGTCTCATCTGTAAATTTGATCACCTCACTCGTTATTCCCATTTCCAGGTCATTTATGAATATGTTAAAAAGCAGCAGGCCCAGCACAGATCCCTGGGGTACTCCACTATTTACTTTTCGCCATTGAGAAAATTGGCCATTTAGCCCTACTCTATTCCTTCTATCTTTTAAATAGTCTAGGTGATTTGGTACTCTTCAGTTTATCAAATAGCTGTAATACATCTTCCCAATTAATCAATATTTCTTTCAATTCTTCCGATACATCACCTTTATATACCATTTCAGGCACAGGTAAATTCCCTACATCTTTTTCAGTAAAGACCGAAGCAAAGAATTAATTCAGTCTCTCCGCTATGTGCCCCTTTTACTCCTCTATCATCCAATGGTCCAACCTGACTGTTACCCGTAATGATATATAGGATGAGTTTAGGGTTCCTGAGGATTAGAATTAACTGGGGACTGAAGTACTGCCTGAATATACCACACTTTCCTCAGAAAATAAGGTGGTGGTCCAGTGAAGCATCAGCCTCTTTTCAAGTCAGTTTCTCTATATAGAAACATAGAAAAGTGATTGCAGATTAAGCCCATATAGCCTATCCAGCCTGCCCTTCCATACCAACTACTAGTGTCCCTTTTTTTCATTGGAGATTTGTGTTTGTCAAACGCTTTCTTGAATTCAGATACTGTCCTTGTCTCTACTACCTCCACCAGAAGTCTATTCCACACATCTACCACTGTCTGTAAAGAAATATTTCCACATATTACACCCGAGTCTATCCCCTTTTACCTTTATCCTATGCCCCCTCGTTGCAGAACTCTTTCAACTGAAAGATGCTCTCCCCCTGTGAATTTATGCCATGGAGGTACTTAAACGTCTCTATCACCCCTTCTTGCCTTTTCTCCAAAGTAAACATATTGAAATCTTTAAGTCTGTCCCCATATGCCTTACAACAAAGCCATTTAGTAGTCACCCTCTGCACCAACTCCATCCTATTTATATCCCTTTGAAGGTGTGGTCTCCAGATTTGCATACAATACTCAACAGGGTCTCACCAAAGATTTATGCACAAGCACTATCATTCTCCTCCTTCCTCCTGGCCATTCCTCTCCCTATGCACCCAAGCATCCCACTGGCTTTTGCCGCTGCCTTTTCTACCCGTTAAGCCCCCTTAGCCTAGGTCCTGCTCTTCTTTTTTGGACAGAAGTACTTCAGCCCCTATACTGTACCTCTCCCTTGGAATTCTGCAGCCCAAATGCATGACCTTGCATTTTTTAGCATTAGATCTCAGCTGCAAATTCTTGACAATTCTTCAGGCTTTGCTAGATCCCTCCTCATGTTATCTACTCCTTCCTGGGTATCTACTCTACTGCAGATTTTGGTATCATCTGCAAAGAGGAAAATTTTACCCGACAGCCCATCTGCAATATACTAACAAAATGTTAAAAAGAATCAGACCAAGGACAGATCCCTGCAGCACACCACTGGTAACACCCTTCTCCTCGAGTTAAACTCCATTTACCTTTACCCACTGTCACCTCCTACTCAACCAATTTCTAGCCCAGTCAGTCACTTTAGGGTCCATACCTATGGCGCTCAATTTATTTATAAGTCGCCTGTGTGGAACAGTGTCAAAGACTTTATTAAAATCTAAGTAGACCACATCTAGGGCTCTGCCTCTATCCAACTCTCTAGTCACCCAGTCAAAGAAATTCATTAGGTTTGTTTGACAAGCCCGCCTCTAGTAAAAGAATGCTCCTTCGGATCCTGCAGTCCATTGAACTCCAGAAACTTTACTATCCTCTATTTTAGCAGCATTTCTATTAATTTACCCACCACAGAGGTCAGACTAACTAGCCTGTAGTTCCCAATCTCATCCTTCCTTCCACTTTTGTGTAAAGGGACCACATGCACCCTTCTCCAGTCCTCTGGGACCTCTCCTAACTCTAAAGAAGCATTGAAAAAGATCAGAAAGTGGAGCCGCTAGAACGTCATGAAGTTTCTGCAATACTCTCTGATGTATCCCATCTGGCCATATTACTTTGTCTACTTTTAGTTTAGCTAGCTTCTCATGAACACAGTCTTCAGAAAGTCATTCAAAATCCACCTCACTTTTGTTCCTATTTGTGGGTGTTTTCGGAGGTCCTGCGCTCCTGCTTCATCTGTAAATATAGAACAAAAATATTTAAGCAATTACACTTTATCCTCATTAGCTTCTACATATTCCCACCCTCTGCCTTCACTCTTGAGAGCGCCAATACCACTTTTGCACTTTCTCCTCTAACACAACTGAAAAAAGTCTCCCCCCCCCCCACCCCAATTAACTGCACTGGCTATTTTTTCTTCCATTTGCATCTTTGCTTTCCTGACTACTTCCCTAGCTTCTCCAGATATTTGATGCTTGTCTTCCTCTTTCTGTGATCTATTTTAAGAATGTGACCCTCTTTTCTTCACCTTTTCAGCTACTTCTTTTGAGAACCATAATGGCCTCCTTTTCCTTTAACATTTACTTACTTTCCTAAGACATTAAACTTTGCAGTCTTGTCCAAGTTTAGCCCTCGAGGGCTGCAAACAGGTCAGATTTTCAGGATATCCCTAATGAAAGTGCATATTTGCATTCATGCATATTTGTTAGGAATATCCTGAAAATCTGGCCTGTTTGTGGCCCTCAAGGACCAAACTTTGATGATGCTGCATTAAAGATTAAGTGAGGATAGTGTCCTCAAGACTGGATCAGATTAATCAAAGAAAGCATAGTTACTCACCTGTTAAAGGTGTTCTCCGGGGACATCAAGAATCAGTCCTCACATATGGGGTGACGTCGACAGAGCATGTGCGGAGCAAATCCCCAGCTTTCAAAGAAAGCCTTTGGGAATTGCTACCATGCATGCGTGGTCCCCTTCCCACCCAAGGGTGCCTTCTTGCTCAGTCAAATGACATAGCTAAAAAGATGGCAAAAAAATAAGACGATAATAGGACTGCAACTCCAAGGAGGGGAGGGAGGGAGGGTTGTGAGGACTGATTCCTGCTCTCCCCAGAGAACACCTGTTATAGGTGAGTAACTACGCTTTCTCTGGGAACAAGCAAAAGTATGAACCGAAGACCAGGTGGCGGCCCGGCAGAGCGCAGGTAAGCCACTGACGCCGCCATGGCCCTGACCCTATGAGCCGTAACACGGCCTTCCAGCGGAAGCCTCGCTTCCTCATAAGCCTGGGCAATACAGTCCGCCACCCATGTGGACAGCGTACGCTTGGTCACTGCCTCCCCCAGCTTACTGGGGTCGTAGGAAACGAAAAGCTGAAAGGCTTTCCGGTGACCTTGAGTACGTTGAATGTAGAAGGACAGAGCCCACTTACAGTCCAAGGTATGGAGGACCGCCTCTGCCCGACTGGCATGTGGCCTGGGAAAGAAGGTAGGGAAGACCACCTCCTCCTGGTTGAGGTGGAAGGAGGAGACCACCTTCGGAAGGAACTTGGAGTGAGTGCGAAGCACCACCCTATTCTTGAAGAACCTGGTATAAAGCCTCTCCGCCACGAGGGCCTGAAGCTCACTCACCCTCTGGGCGGAAGTGAGTGCAACCAAGAAAACCACCTTCCAGGAGAGATAACGGAGATAGCATGTGGCCAACGGTTTGAAGGGTAGCACAAGTCCCCTGTGGTATAGATCCATCCATAAATAAAAGCCTGAGCTACATCCCACTGTCTGTACCTTGAGAGGGATCACCATTCCTCTTGGAGGGTAATTACAGAGTCTCAAAAGAAGCCCTGGAGGTGACTAGAGAACAGCCTACTACCACTAAGGCCTGAAAGAACTCACTGCACCCATGAGCATTTTGAGGCTCTACACACGACTATACAAGGCCATTTAGCCATTCTAGAACATTCTTCCAAGGGTCTCAGCCAGCAAACTTCTGCCTCCAGAGAGGTCCTGAAAAGGCTTTTTCATAGACCAGAGCTAGGATCTGTCAACTAAGGAAACCACCAGCCCTATTTAACTGGCCAAGACTTGACCAGTCTTAACCAGCAGCAGCCACCTAGGCAGCCTGAGGCAAACTTGCTAGTATCTGGCAGGAGAAAAGGCATAATGACCAACTGGTACAACCAAAGCCAGGTGATCCAGGGAACTGCCTGCCACCTTCAGAAACTTGGGCCAGAATCATATGGCTGGAGCCTCAAGACTACAAGCAGAGAATGGGCTCTAAACCAAAGGCTAGCCTCTAGGTGAACACTCAGCACTGCCAGAGTCTCCACAGCAGCTAATGCCAAATCCTTAAGGACCTTGATTCTCTAGACAAGACTCCTCACATGCAGCACCTCACTCCACGGGGACAGTCCTGTGTTAGCCAGACCTCCATCCCCTGGGGTCCAAAGAGCCAAGTCCATTTGCCTTCAAGCTGAGGACAAGCCATGACAGGACCACAGGACCCAGTTTAGGAGATACACCCTATGCCCTGCTGCAGGCATGTCCAACTTCGAACAGGTCGTGATCTACTTTTTCCGGCCAAAAGGGCCGGTGATCTACCACCATGAAAATTAAAGTTTCAAATTAGTTTCAAATTAAATTTTACCCCATTAAATTTGGAGGATCCCCCCATTTTTAATGAACCTTGTCATTTACTTGGATGTGAACAGCTGTTAAGCAAATTAAGCAAAAACAAAACAGAGAGACGAAGATCCAATAAGAACTGCGAGGGGAAATGGAAAGTACATTTTTTTTCTTAAAGCTGTATTGAGTAATAACTTTAACTGTCTTTCTTTAACTTTTATTGAGTAATTTGTGTCAAATTTAGGTTGAGTACTGATCCAGGCTGATCTTGCACAATCTTTAATATTTCGCTCTTGCTCATTAGTGAGATGTCTGAGCCTGCATTTCATCCACCAGCTTTTTGACGTTGGGTGAATATTGCGTGAGGGCCAGTCTCAGGGAATCCTGGAGATGTTCATCTGTCATGTTGGAACGTTGTGTACTGTCATTTTCAGATGGGAAAATGCAGATTCACACAAATAAGTTGAAACGAAACAGGAGTGTACAGCTTCACTGCATCTTCTCAAGTTGGGAAATTTGTCTCTAGGCACTAGCTTCCAAAACGATTCTTGCTCAGCACAGGTCTTGAGAAAAATGTCATTTTTAAGGGTTAATATTTTGTTTTCAAGAGATGGCTTGTTCAATGAGTAATTTTTACTGATAGCAGCTGCAGTTTCTTTAATGTCCACATCTACTTTGAATGAGTATGACAAGTACTCCAGAACTGTTCCAATTTTTTGGAAGTCACAGAATCTATTTTCGAATTCCTGGATAACAGAACAGATTTCTGTCACATACTTCTCGTTCTGAAAATTTGGATATTGTCCCAAATGGTCCTGCTTATCAGGAAAATGATCAAAAGTGTTGTTTTCAAGATCAGTCATCATTAGCTCAAATTTGCTCTTGTAGGATGAAACTGTACTCATCATCTTGCCAATGCATTTGTTTTTACCTTGTAGTTAAAGGTTCATATCACTTAGTTCGCCTGTAAAGTCAGCGAGAAATGTCAGATCACATAACCACTCCTCATCTGCCAACTCTGCTTGGTCATTTCCCCTCTCCTTCAAAAAACTTCTTATTTCATTCAGCAAATCACAAAATCTTTGCAGAAATTTGTGCCTACTTAGCCACCTTACATCTGTGTGCAAAATGATTTCCACTGCCCCTTCATCCAGAGTAAGATTGAAAAGCCGTCTTTGAAGTGATCTTCCACAAACTGAACTTACAATTTTGAAAGTGATGTCCATGGCAGTCTTTGTATTGTCCATGGCAGTCTTGCTTGCCAAAACTTGCTGGTGAATGATGCAGTGGTAAGAAAGGAAATCTGAGAAGTGAGAAGTCGTCATGCTGTCTACAGAGGGCTATGAAACCATTAACCTCACCTGGCATTGCTCTTGCTCCATCAGTAGTGATGGAAACAAGTCTATCCAATGGAAGATTACACTGTCACAAAAGAATGGAAAGAACTGAATATTTCCTGACTGGTGGTTCTCCCTTTTAAAGAAATCATTCCAATTAGTTCTTCTTTAATACTGAAGTCTTCAAAAACCATCCGGATAAAACAATCTTTTACAAATTCCCCTTCAGTGAAAGGTTTGCATTTCTTTGCGATCAGGTTGCTGACCTTGAAGGATGCTATGGTTGAGCTGATCGAATGTGACCTTGGCTTCGCCATCAACTGTTGCTGAGTAGCCAATTTCGATTTAAGTTCTTTGAGCTTGTTTACGAATTTCACTTTTGGGTGGAAAATCAGCATCAAACTTATTACTATGCAGAGCCTTATAATGACATTCCAGATGACCTTTTTTAGGCAAGCATACTGGGGCGTTACAAATTAGACAACAACACTTGTCTTTCATCATGATGAAGTAGTAGTCTATTTCCCATTCATCATGAAAGTGGTAGGTTTTGCTCTTGTTTGGAACACTCATCTTCGTTATACTGGGGTGGCTGGATGTAAGAAGGTCAAATCTGCTAAGTTAGTATAAACACTGGCTGAATCTGGTCCAAAACTGTCACTGTCCCAAAGTATTAAAGATCAACAGGAACTGAAGACCTCTGGATGATGTGCAATACAAGGACTGGAGATGCCAAAACCACACATGCAGTTCTAAAAGTAAAAATAAGAATTCATCATACTGGCACCAATAATCAAATACCACCAAACAATCATCAAAAAACTCAAACACCTGTCCAGCAAACCAGAGAAAATCAAATACCGCCAAAAACAAGCTCAAATACCACCACAGGCAACTTAATAAATTCTGCACACAGTGTAGAATCAACACAAAGGCAAGGCGAAATAAAATTGTAGTGTAGAATCAACGCAAAGGCTAGGCAAAATAAAATTGCAGAGGCAAGCAAAGATCACAGTGGTTTGAACCAATTCGAAGGCAAGGCATAGGCAAGTTAGAACAAAATTGGAAAAGCCCGCCAAAATCACCAAATTCTTGACACTTTGTTGTGTCTGCCCGAAAACGTTTAATGAAAGAGAACTATAAAGCGACCAACGACCAGCACACGACACAACTAATACGGTAAGTGTATTCAGGTAAAGCCCAGGCAAATGGATATCGCCCGGTATATAACACACTTCTAAGGGGTGTTGGGGCGGGGGCAGGAATGGGTGATTCTGAGAGGCAGGAGACCAAGTATCACGCCGGGCCTGTGGCATTTCATCACGGGGTGCGGGCGGCGGCCCCCTGGGGTACCCATAAACTATTGGCACGAAAACAACAAGCTCCCCCAATACACCCGCAGGCAAGATTCCTGCAGGCAGGGAAAAAAGACAGGCAAAGGATCAGCAGCAGCGGCGGCAAGCCCTCGGCAGATGACCTGCCGGCACGAGCTGTTCCCTAATGACGGGGCGAGCTGCTGGAGAGATGGAGCCAAGTGGGGCTGGCGAGCTACCTCTGACCCCTCCGTGATCTACAGGTAGATTGCGATCTACCTGTTGGACATGCCTGCCCTGCTGCATAGGGTCAGAGAGAAAATTCTAGACATATTAGGACACTGGATTTTCCAAACACCTAGGGGATCCACTTGATAACTCCACCCAAAAGCTGATTCTGCACCCTGCAGAGCTGCCATACCATCCTGAAAGGGCATAAACAGGGTCTGGCAGTAAACAGGTGGATGGCAAGGATCCAAACTGGTTCCTGGGAGAATCACCACTGCGGTCTCCTCCAAACTTACCTTGTGGATGACAGGGATTTTGTTTAGGTCCTTCAATCAACTCCTATAGGGAAAAAGATTGAGCTCATGGACAGAAAAGTGCAAGGGTGAAGTGGGTGCGCGGACATCTCCAGCTGCCCACTCAGAAGCTTGGGCCTCAGGCCCGCACAACGGGTGATACCATGAAGCCAGTCTGCCCAAATATAGACCAGGATCTGTTTCAGGAGTTACAGTGCAAGCAGGCTGAGCATTAGAGCCCTGGAGCCCCAAGACATGCATTAGAGCCACCCTGCCATGCTCCATCTTTGCTAGGCACAGGCTGCCACCTGAAGAAGTGACAGGGCTCACCAGCATGACAAAAAAAAAACCAACCCCATACACCCCCCTGGCTGGGGTGTCCCATAATGCCGAAAAAAGCCCCAGACACATTAGGGGGAAAAAAAAAAAAAAAACAGCAGCTGCACAGGCCACAGGCCGCAATGGGCTGCATGGCTGAAAGAAAAAGACATTTATTCACCACAAGGGCGCGTCCTGGACTGGACTGGAGGGACTTGAGGAAAAAGACAACTAACAGGTAATGTCTAATTTCTCCTTCCTAACCGTCCCTCCAGTCCAGTCCATGTGGGATGTACTAGAGCAGTAACTAGACATGGGAGGGACCCGTGAGGCCAACCTGAAGCACAGAAGCTCCAAAACACACATCACCTACCGCTTGCACATCCAATCTGTAGTGATGTGTGAAAGTATGCAGAGATGATCAAATCGCTGCCTTAAAAATGTCCACTGGTGGAACCAAGCTATACTCCGCCCAGGATGCTTTTTGGGATCTGGTCGAGTGCGCTCAGAGATCAAGCGGCACCACTTTACCTTTCAGCAAATAGGCAGAGGTGATTGCTTCTTTTACATGGACCCCCATTCAGCATGAAGAGCCTCTCCTACTTACGGAGAAACTCCATACACTTCAGATAGCGACTTATAACTCTGCACACATCTAGCAAATGGCCACCAAAAAAATCACCTTCAGGGTATGGTCTTTTAAGAACGCCTGAGCCAGAGGTTCAAATGACAACTCCATCAACACGGAAAGTACCAAGTTATGGTCCCATGGTGGTACCACCAATCGCACTAGCAGGCACACCTACCTCACCACTCCGAGGAAGCAAGGTACATCTGGGTGCACTGCCAAAGAATAACTCTGCTTACGCCTTCGATAACAGGAAAGAGCGCTACCTGCATCCACAGGGAGTTCAGGGCCAACCCCTTGTCCAGCCCCGCTTGCAGGAATGCCAAGTTATCCGGGAGAGAGCGCGAAAAAGGATGCACAACACAGTCAAACCAGTTTTCAAATACTCATCACACTTGTATATATGCCAAGGAGGTGGACCTCTTCCGGGCCCTTAGCAGAATGGCCACCACTGCAGTGACAGTCTTTATGCCCCAGCCATGCCCTTTCAAGAGCCAGGCTATAAGCAAGAATTGATCCACTTGTGGCATGACCCTGCAGATTGGGACTGCTCGGAAGGCGCCATGGGCTGTCTATCCACAGATTGAGCAGATTGGTATACCATGGCCTGCGGGGCCAGTCTGGCACAATGAGGATCACTTCACCGTGGTGACCCCCTATGTATTGAAGATGTCATCGTATGAAAGCCCATGGAGAAAACACAGAATAGGCTTTCTGTTGGCCACCTTTGCACTAGAGCGTTAAACACTTTGGATATAGGTTCCCTGCATCTACTGAAAAACCTGCTCGCTTTGGCATTGGAGAAAGAGGCCATCAGATCCATGATAGGTACCCCCTCCCCCCCACCTGGTGATGTCATGAAAGACTGCCGTATTCAACTCCCATTCTCCCGGATCCAAGCTGTGGCGACTGAAGAAATCCGCTTGGATGTTCTCTTTGCCTGCCACATGAGATG
Organism: Ichthyophis bannanicus; assembly: GCA_033557465.1. Taxonomy (NCBI): domain Eukaryota; kingdom Metazoa; phylum Chordata; class Amphibia; order Gymnophiona; family Ichthyophiidae; genus Ichthyophis; species Ichthyophis bannanicus. The sequence continues at coordinate 382,183,810 of CM066038.1, forward strand.
CAGAGAGAACTGGCAATGCCCCAACTGATGATTGATGTATGCCACTGTGGTTGTCTGAACAGACTCTCGTTGCCCGCCGGTAAATCTGAGCTTGGAAACACTGGATGGTCAGAAACATTGTCCTCATCTCCAGGCAATTGATGGACCACACGCTTGCCTCCTGAGTTCAACAGTCCTGTGCCACCTGCAACCCGTAATGTGCTCTCTATCCCGACTGGCATCGGTCATAACTAGAATCTAGTCTGGCAGTTCCAACGGCATCCCCACTGTGACATGTGCCAGCTGCAGCCACCAGTCCAGATGAACCCTTGGTTTGCAGCAGGCAAACAAGCTTCATAGAGAGAAGATGGTGTTGTGGGGACCACCATGACAGAAGAGCCTGCTGCAGAAGCCTCCTGTGTGAGTATGCCCAGGGCACCAGACCCAGGGCTGTCGCCATGAATCCCAAGATCTGAAATCAGTACCACGCTGAGGGTGCTGACATGGTGAGGAAACTCCGTACTTTATGCTGAATCTTTTGCACACGCTCTACCAGCAAGAAGACTAATTCAGCTTCATTTTCAAACACAGCCCCCAAGTAGACTAGGATCTGGACGGGCTCGATCTGGCTCTTGGCAAAGCTGATCAACCAACCTAACCACTAGAGGAACCTCACCACACGCTGCATAGCAGTTATGCCTTCAGACTTAGATTTCATTCTGATCAACCAGTTGTCTAGGTAAGGGCGAACCAGAACCCCATCTTGTCTCGGAGCCACTGCCACCACTACCATGACCTTGGTGAATGTCTGTGGGCTGTGGCCAGGCCAAAGGACAAAGCCTTGTCTTGAAAATGTCCTTTGGAACTACGAACTGCAGACATTCCTTGTGATCTGGTCGGATTGGGATATGAAGGTATGCCTCTATGAGGTCGAGTGTCGTCAGGAACTCACCCTGCCTCACTGAGTATAACTGAGCGCAATGTTTCCATCTGGAAGTACGGTACCTGCAAGGCACTGTTTACATGCTTGAGATCCAAAAGGAACCTTTCTTTTTGGGCACCACAAAATAAATAAGAGTATCAACCGGGTCCACATTGGTAATGAGGGACTGGCACTACCACCTCAAGGAGTAGCAAGCACCGAAGCAGATCCTGACCACCCTCTGTTTTGCAGGGGCCTTGCAAGAGAATGCCTTGAAGAGAAGATGAGCAAATTATAGTGCATACCCCTCCCAAATTATCTCCAGTACTCACAGGTCGGAAGTAATTTTCATCCAGGTGGAATAAAACTGCTGTAGCCGACGACCTACAGGCACCACTTCTGCCTGGGCCTGACTCGCTCCATTGGGGCTTGTTGGAGGGAGCTGAAGGAGCTGAATAGCAGCCCCTATTGGATCCCTGGTAGCTTCGAAAGGGCTGCCCTTTAAGAGAATAGCGACCCTGCTGATAGGAGGCAAACCGTGCTGACCGGAATTTCCTATAATCCCGAGGCTAGCCTCTAGGAGTGCTGCTCGGCTTTGGAGCCTTGGGACAGTACTCCTGCAAGCAGGATCCCTTATCTCACCCAAATCCTTGACCAACTTGTCTAGGGCTTCACCAAAAGGTAATTTGCCTTTAAACAAGACCTTGCTGAGTCTAGTCTTAGAAAAAACATCCACCGACCAATTTCTTAACCACAGGGAGTGCCTGGCCACAATGATCGAGGCCATGCAGTTTGCAAACGCCTAAACCAAATAATAAAAGGCATCCGCCAGATAAGCCGAGGCTAACATGGTCGCTTCCGGAGCTGCCACTGGAGATGCCAAGTTTGACCCTGGTAATCCTTGAATCCAATGGATGGAGGCCCTAGTAACGTAAGCCCCACAAATTGAGGCCTGCAGGGTCAGAGCACAAATGTCAAACGCTTGCTTCAGAAGCGTCTCAAGCTTGCAGTCCTGCAATCTTTCAGTGCTGCCCTGCCTTCTTGGTCACCTAGACCAATGCATCTGCTGTAGGCATTTTGAGGAGCTCCTCCTCCTCCTCCTATGGAATGGGATACAAGCGACTCAAGGCTCTGCCTCCACTCAAGCTGGCTTCCAGCACTTCCCATTCCACTTCAATCATCTTCTTAATGATCCCGAGGACCAGAAAAGCAGCCTGGGAACACTCAAATTTTTTCCAGCAAAGGATCCTCCAGTGGTTCTTCAGCCACAGCAGGAGCAGGGACAATGCTGGGTGCTGCCAGCGAGGGACTAATTAATGCGGGCAGCTCTCTCTATGAAATACGTGCATCATATCGGGATTCTCACTTTGTGGGATCTCCCACTCCTCCAGCTCAGGTTGCAGATTCCCCCCATTGGATCCTCAGAGTCTGGGGACTGAGGAGAGTCCTAGCTCATCCAGGTAACTTCCTCCAGCTGTGCCTTTTTAAGCTGAGGCTCCCCCCTCTCCCCATGGGGTGCTCTCCCTACAGGGTGTCTGACAACAGCCCGGCTGAGGCTTTGGCTGTTTGATTTTCCATAGTGCTGCCCTGCATTCACTTTAAACAATAGGCTTTGTGCAGTAACAAAACTGAATTAGGGGAAAATACTACTTCTGGCAAATCTGCAGTAGTGTTTTATGTCCCTGGTGCTGAAACTGCTTGCCATTTCTTGCCCTGCTTCTTACACTACTTTTTACCATGCTGGTCTTTTTCCCCTGAAGAAATGGCCATCGGAGGGGAAATGGCTGTGTTTCTCACCAAAACCACAGGTCTAGCAGAGAGAGTCGTGCCCCGAAGGTTCTGACAATCCATCATTCCACTGTGAAAAAACAGCTGAGCTGATCTGCCCTGTCTCGCACAGACCCAGCAGACTCCTGCTGACAGTAAACCGTGGGATCTCTTACATGCCGCAGACAGACAGACAAAACCGGCCACATGCACAGCCCCGTGGTGCCAAAAAAACAAAGGCCAACGGCCTGCCCGCCCGAGAAAGGGAGAGATAATATGCCACTTTCCTAAGATTCTCCCAACTCAAAGAAAGCTTAACCCACACGGTCAGGCAGAAAACCTCACAGAACCCCTCATGTATTGTCCGCAGTCGCCAGAAACAAAGGCCAACTGGTTGCAGTTTCAATTAAACTTACTTTGCAATTTAAAGGCACAATACACCAGAGGGCTTGCAAAAGGGACTGAACCTGCTGGATCGCTTCCAGGAATGCTAGGTTGTCTGGCAGGGGGGGGGGGGGGCTGGACTACCAGGTAATTTAAGGATCCTGGCACTTAAGGCAGACTCTGCAATCTGCTAGCCCAACGCCTGTATACAAATTGATATAGTGATGCCCAGCTCACATAAAGAAGCACAGCTGTCCTCGTCGTTCTCTTTAGCTCTTCCTTGTCTGAAATAATTATTGTATTTTCTGATACATATTAGGCCAAAGTCCTTTCAGTGGAGCCCAGTCACACAGAGGCTGCTCCTCCAGCTGCTAAGGACTGATACTCTGACTCCTGGAGTCCAAGGGAGCAGTTCTTCTACTGTGACATCAAAAATCAGACATGCTCAGTCCCCAGCTTCTGGAGAAGGAAGACAACCCACACATACTGGACTGGAGGGACAATTAGGAAGGCTGTTTTTTAAAGTTCAAAACTGCTTTACTTAAAGCAGCAGTCAAAGGCTTGCCACTGAAAACAATGGGGGTGGGGAGGAGGAGACCAATGTTCCCTCTAAACTGCACCAAGTCCTTTGCCAGCATTCCTGCCGGTGGGGGAGGGGAAAAGAGATTGCGCTTAGGATCACATAGCATCAGCAGACCCTCGGGACCTGGCTATGCCGCATGATCCTAAGCATGATTGCTATGGACCTCCCCCACACTAGCAAGAATGCCAGCGAAGGACTCGGCGCAGTTTGGAACATTGGAGAAGACACAGAAAAAACTACAGAAAAATCATCTATCTCCTATCTGTTCAAAATTCAGCTGTGAAGCTAATCTTCTGTCAGTCTCACTATGCTCATGTAACCTTTCTTCTCAAGTTGCTTCATTGACACACCCCGTTTCCGTATTCAGTTCAAAATTCTACTACTAACCTTCATGTGCATCCATTCTGCTGCTCCTCACCACCTTTCCTCTATTATCTCTCCTCACATTCCTCCTCAGGAACTCTGTTCTTCTGGCAGATTCTGTCTGTGCCCTCTCTTCCACTTCCAACTCCAGACTTCGATCTTTCCACCTTGCTGCTCCTTATGCCTGGAACAAACCGAGTCAGTACATCAGGCTCCATCTCTGTCCCTTTTCAAATCCAGGCTAAAAATGTACCTCTTCGAGGCTGCTTTTGGATCCTGATCCTTTTAGTCTCCTGTTCTCCAACTATAAGTTTCCTTACCATTCCCCTAGACATATCCTTGGTCCCCAGCTGTTGTGTTGTCTGTCTTGACTAGATTGCAAGCTCTGATGAGCAGGAACTGTCTCTTACATATCTCTGTACAGTGCTGCATACGCCATGTAGCACTATACAATTCATTAATAGTAGTAGTAGTAAATAAAGAATTCAGAAAAAAAGCTAGGGCATGCAGATAATGGCAGCAAGGGGAAGGGGAGGGGGCAAGCCTGGGTCGAACTTACTGGCCCACATCAGACCCACCAAGCATTTGTAATCCATGGAAAACTGCTGGATCCTGGCAGGTTGTCAGCTTGAGGTGTCAAGGGCGCACCCTCGCTCTGAACACTGTTGTTCTCTTTCCGGACTCGATCCTGAAGCCACTGCACTACATTGTGGGCCATGAGAGTCAAGCCTATGTACACTGCTACACCAGTTCATACACCTTGCCCCCTGCTAAAAGCAGACACTACTGGCTTCTCTCAGTGCTGCATCTGATGATATACCAGATGATGACATCACTGAAAGATGATGAAGTATACCTCTACCTGCTGGCAAAGAAGCATAAGGGAAAGCTCCTTTAGTGATAGCTGAAATCAGAGATGGGGGGTTGCTTAAGAGTAGTTTAGTATTTAGTTCACACCTTTCCAGTAGTAGACCAAGGCGAGTTACAATCAGGTACTGTAGGTATTTCCCTCTCCCCTGAAGGTTTACAATTTAAGGCTGTACCTGAGGTAATGGAGGGTCAGCTGTAAGAACCTGTGAAGCTGAAGAAAAGTCAATGTATAAAAAAGTGGGAGGTCCAAAGCAAAAAAAAGTATGTTGGAGATTGAGGGCAATAGTGTTTTTTCACCGTTTATCTAATCAGTATACCTATGCCCTCTATTTTTTGATAATGGGAGTGTTCTATCACTGTTTATTATTGAAAATCTAAAAACAGAAACTATTATCATATGTAAGAAATTAAGACAGGCAGTATATAATTACACAGAAAACCACCTGCTGCTTGAAACTCCCAAGACAAAAATACATGGATCTGAGGAGCTCGTTGCTTGAGTAAAGCTTAAGGGCTTTTTTGTCTTCTTACTCTTCATTTAAATCATCTGTTTATTCAACCAAGCAGAAACAATCTGCAGTGCAAGAGTTCAAACGGCTACATTGGTCTTGGTCCAATTTAAGATATCACAGCCTGCAATGAATTCACTTTTTCCCCCCAACATATCAAGATAATGAGTAATTAGGCCTTACCTGCTAATTGGTATTCCTGAAGAATCTCCAGTCCAGTCCCTTTATTCTGGGTTGTGCCCCCCTTCCAGCAGCTCGGAGATTGAGCACACACTCTTTCTTCTGACGACATCAGGGTACATATAGTCCTGGCACCTCCCACCAGAACCAGTATCCTATTGACAAAGCAGACTTAACGGAGAGACAAAAAACGTCAACAACTGTGAAACAAACTATAACTACAGCAATGCCCACCCCCCACGGAAGGTCCCCACCCTCCGAAGGAGAAAAAGGCTTACCTGAGACCGCCGCCACCGATAGCCAGGCTTCCTGGTTCTCCATCCCGTCATGCCACCAATACCTGTACTTCCCTCCGACAGCCGGCATCAAGCTTCGGACCGGCAAATCCTGTTAGAAGGCAAACAGTCACCTGGGCGGGATCAGGGACTGGACTGGAGATTCTTCAGGAATACCAATTAGCAGGTAAGGCCTAATTACTCATTCCTTAGCGTCTCTCCAGTCCAGTCCCTTTATTCTGGGATGTAACAGAGCAGTTCAAACCTGGGTGGGACCTGTGAGGCTGGACCGAAGCACCAAGCCCCCAAAGACCGCATCCCCCACCGCCTGAATGTCCAATCGGTAATGCTTGGCAAAGGAATGCAACGAGGTCCATGAAGTGGCTCTACAGATCTCCATCGGAGGAACTAGACTACATTCCGCCCACGAGGTCGCCTGAGCTCTGGTAAAATGAGCCTGGAGCCCCACCGGAACCTGTTTCCCTTTGAGGATATAAGCTGAAAAAATAGCCTCTCTAACCCAGCGAGAAATAGAAGCCTTGGAAGCCGCCTCCCCTCTACGCGGCCCTCCAAAAAGAACAAACAATCTCTCAGACCTACGAAAGGAGGTTGTCCGGCTTAGGTAGCGCTTCAAAGCTCTGCGTACATCCAGTGACCTCAACCGAGGGTCGTCCCCTGCTAAGGCTGGACCCGAGAAAGACGGAAGAGCAACGGATTGATTGACATGAAACGCCGAAATCACGTTAGGCAAGAACAAAGGGACGGTCCTCAGTACCACCTTTTCCTTAAAAAAGTGAGGAAGGGCGGACGACAAGAAAGCACTTGAAGCTCTGAAATGCGTCTGGCCGAACAGATGGCTACCAGGAAAACCGTCTTCAGGGTCACGTCTTTCAAGGACCCCCCCCCCCCCTGCATTGGCTCGAACGGCTCTCTAGTCAAGGAATTCAACACTAGGTTAAGGTCCCAGGGGGGGGAACGAGCAACCTCTGCTGGGGCCGTAAGCGGCCAACCGCCCTTAAAAAAACGACTCACGTCCATATGTTCACCCAGGGCTCTGCCCTGAACCTTGCCCCTGTAACATGATATAGCGGCCAACTGAACCCGCAGGGAGCTGGCCACCAAACCCTTATCGAAACCAGCCTGTAAGAAATCCAAAACTTCTGACACCGACGCCGCGAGAGGCCTCTTGTGATGAACCGAGCACCACTCCTCAAAGACCCACCATACTCTAATGTAGGATAAACAGGTGGAGCGCTTACGGGAACTGAGCAAAGTAGAAATCACTGCTCCCGAATAACCTCGCCTTCGAAGGCGCGCTCTTTCAATAGACAGGCCGTAAGCGAGAATCGATCCACCTGCGGCATGCGAACCGGGCCTTGAGTCAAGAGGTCGTCCCCTGACCGGCAGACGCCACGGATGAGCGGCCAGGAGGCGCATGAGGTCGGCGTACCACGGGCACCGTGGCCAATCCGGAGCTATGAGGATCACCCAACCCGGGTGCACCTCTATCCGTTGCAGCACCCTGCCTAAGAGAGAGGCCAAGGAGGAAAAACATACAGCAGGTCGGAGGTCGGCCACCTCTGGACCAGAGCATCCAAGCCCTCGGACATTCTTTCCCTTCTTCGGCTGAAGAATCGAGACGCCTTGGCTGAGTCCCATCGTGCCATGAGATCCATGATGGGGGTCCCCCAACGGCGGACTACCTGCTCGTACACCTCCTGACAAAGCATCCACTCCCCCGGATCGACACTGTTTCTGCTTAAAAAATCTGCCGTTACGTTTTCCACGCCTGCCACATGTTGCGCTGACAAGGCAAAAAGGTATGCCTGGGCCCAGCTCAACAGCCCCGCCGCCTCCTCCGCCACAGAAGGGCTGCTCGTGCCGCCCTGCCGGTTGATGTAAGCCACTGCGGTCATATTGTCGGACAGTACCCGGACCGCCTTTTGGTGAAGAATCGGCTCAAACTCCTTGAGTGCTAACGCTAACGCCCGGAGCTCCAGCCTGTTGATCGACCACTGAGCCTCCTGAGCCGACCAGGAGCCCTGGGCAAACTGGCCCTCGCAATGAGCCCCCCAACCAGCTAGGGAGGCATCCGTCGTCAGCTGTACCCAACGAGAGAATTTGAGAGGTATGCCCCATTCCAGATTCACTGGTCGAAGCCACGACTGCAAGGCCTCCTTGGTCCCTGACGGACAAGGGAAGTGTCACTGACATGGGCTGACGCTGATGAGACCAACGCCGGAGTAACGCTCTCTGAAGAGGCCGCATATTCGCTCTGGCCCAGGGCACAAATTCTATAGTCGCCGCCATGGTACCCAGGACCTGCAAATAATGCCAGGCTGAGGGCGCCTTCATGGAGAGGATTTTTTGTAAACTGCAGTGCTCTATTTGGAACTGCGGTATATCAAGCCTAATAAACATAAACATAAACTGCTGCACCAGCCGTCTCAATTCGTTTGCCCTGCGCTCCGGCAAGAACACCATGCCTTTTGCCGTGTCAAATTTTTCCCCCAGGTACTCGATCCCTTGAGAGGGCCGCAACATGCTCTTTGACAGGTTGATCACACAACCTAGACTCCTTAAAACCTACCACCTTGGCCGTTGCCTCTCGACTCTCTTCTTCAGACTTGGCCCGAATCAACCAATCGTCGAGGTATGGGTGAACCAACACCCCCTCCTTGCACAGGGCCGCCGCCACCACAACCACCACCATTATCTTGGTAAAGGTGCGTGGAGCCGTGGCCAAGCCGAAAGGTAAGGCCTGGAACTGAAAGTGTCCCCCTGGGACCCCAAACCTCAGAAATTGCTGATGACACGCGCGGATGGGGATGTGCAAGTAGGCCTCCATGAGATCCAGACACGTCAGAAACTCTACCCGCCGCACTCGTATTACAGACTTGAGAGTTTCCATACGACAATGAGGCACCCTAAGACAACGATTGACCTCCTTTAAGTCTAGGATTGGCAGGAAGGAGCCCTCTCTCTTTGGGACCACAAAATAAATCGAGTATCGACCGCAACCGCATTGGTCTATGGCAGGGGTCTGCAACCTTTAAGACGTAAAGAGCCACTTGGACCCGTTTCCGAAGGGAAAAAAAAAACTGGGAGCCGCAAAACCATTGCGACATTTAAAACAAATCTAACACTGCATATATTGTTTCTTACCTTAATGCTATATACGACCCCCTACTTTTCCTGTTAAAATATAGGTGTTTGGCCTATACTCGCCGTATAAGACTACCCCTCTTCCTTCACACACCAAAAAAAAAAACGCCAGAAAATATCACAACAACAACAAACAATATTTGATTTCAAAATTATGATGATTTTGTAGTCAAATCACTAATATGAAATAAAATTATTTTTTCTACCTTTGTTGTCTGACCAATTTATTCTTTGATCATGCTGGTCCCGATCTGAGGCTTCTGCTTTCCTGTCTTCTCTTAGCTCTCTTTCTGTGGTCTATGGTCCATCTGCCATTTCTTATCTCTTCTTTCATTTTCTTCACTTCTTTCCATCAGCCTATTTCCAGTCCCAGTAACCCTCCCCAATATCAGCCCCTTTCCAGTCCTCACTCCCAGTACCTTCCAGTGCTAATCCCCCCTCAACCCCATTACCAGTGCTAGCCTCCCCTAATCAGCCCAATACCAGTCCTACCCCCCATCAGCTCATTACCAGTCCTAGCCTCCCCTAATCAGCTCATTTCCAGTGCTCGTCCCCTCAACCCCATTACCAGTGCTCCATCCCTCCATGTCAGCCCCCTTCCTCCCTCCATCCATATCAGCTCCCTCCCTCCATGTCAGCCCCCTCCATCCATCCATATCAGCTCCCTCCCTCCATGTCAGCCCCCTCCATCCCTCCATGTCAGCCCCCTCCCTCCCTCCATCCATATCAGCTCCCTCCCTCCATGTCAGCCCCCCTCCCTCCATCCATATCAGCTCCCTCCCTCCATGTCAGCCCCCTCCATCCCTCCATGTCAGCCCCCCTCCCTCCATCCATCCATATCTGCTCCCTCCCTCCATGTCAGCCCCCCTCCCTCCATCCATATCTGCTCCCTCCCTCCATGTCAGCCCCCCTCCCTCCATCCATCCATATCAGCTCCCTCCCTCCATGTCAGCCCCCCTCCCTCCATCCATCCATATCAGCTCCCTCCCTCCATGTCAGCCCCCCTCCCTCCATCCATCCATATCAGCTCCCTCCCTCCATCCATATCAGCTCCCTCCCACCATGTCAGCCCCCCGCCCACCAACCATCCATAACAGCACCCTCCCTCCATGTCAGCCCCCCTCCCTGCATATCAGCTCCCTCCCTCCCTCCATGTCAGCCCCCCTCCCTCCATCCATCCATATCTGCTCCCTCCCTCCATGTCAGCCCCCCTCCCTCCATCCATCCATATCTGCTCCCTCCCTCCATGTCAGCCCCCCTCCCTCCATGTCAGCCCCCCTCCCTCCATCCATCAATATCTGCTCCCTCCCTCCCGGTCAGCCCCCCTCCCTCCATATCTGCTCCCTCCCTCCATGTCAGCCCCCCTCCCTCCATCGATATCAGCTCCCTCCCTCCATGTCAGCCCCCCTCCCTCCATCCATCCATATCAGCTCCCTCCCTCCATCCATATCAGCTCCCTCCCTCCATGTCAGCCCCCCTCCCTCCATCCATATCAGCTCCCTCCCTCCATGTCAGCCCCCTCCATCCCTCCATGTCAGCCCCCCTCCCTCCATCCATATCAGCTCCCTCCCTCCATGACTGACCACCTCCCTCCATCCATCCATATCAGCTCCCTCCCTCCATCCATATCAGCTCCCTCCCTCCATGTCAGCCCCCCTCCCTCCATCCATATCAGCTCCCTACCTCCATGTCAGCCCCCTCCATCCCTCCATGTCATCCCCCCTCCCTCCATCCATATATGCTCCCTCCCTCCATGTCAGCCCCTCCTCCCTCCATCCATCCATGTCAGCCCCTCTCCCTCCATGTCAGCCCCCCTCCCTCCATCCATATCAGCTCCCTCCCTCCATGACAGCCCCCCTCCCTCCATCCATCCATATCAGCTCCCTCCCTCCATGTCAGCCCCCCTCCCTCCATGTCAGCCCCCTCCATCCCTCCATGTCAGCCCCCCTCCCTCCATCCATATCTGCTCCCTCCCTCCATGTCAGCTCTCCTCCCTTCTTCGGCAGCCGCGGCTCCCTGCCTCGTACGGAACCGCGGCTGTGCTTTTAAAATCATCTCGGAGCCCTTCCTGGCTTGACGGGCTCCGTGCAGCATTGTCCCGCCTCCAAACTTCCTTTAGAGGCGGGACAATGCTGCACGGAGCCCGTCAAGACAGGAAGGGCTCCGAGATGATTTTAAAAGCACAGCCGCGGTTCCCTAAGAGGCAGGGAGCCGCGGCTGCAGAAGAAGGGAGGGAGCCCATAACGCCATAAATACCGGGCGGGCAGTGTGCTCCGGAGCCGCGGCAAAGGTGAGAAAGAGCCGCATGCGGCTCCGGAGCCGCGGGTTGCCGACCCCTGGTCTATGGGCACGGGAACGACCGCCTCCAGCCCCCGCAGCCGAGCTAGGGTCTCTTGTACCGCCAAAGCCTTGGCTGGTGACTTGCAGGGAGAGAGCACGAAAGAAGGGGGGATGGGCCTTGCCAACTCAAGAGCGTAGCCCTCTCTTACCACTTCCAAGACCCATTGATCGGATGTGACCCGGGCCCACACCAGAAAGAACTGCCGGAGACGATCGCCCACCGGCAGAACTCCCAGCGGGACCCCCGTTGTTTCATTGTGACTTTCTAGGGCCTGAGGAGGAGGAAGCCCTAGAACCCCTGCCTGCCCCCCAAAAGCCCTGGCCTCGGGAAGGGAAACATCCTTTCTGAAAGGACGCCAATCGAGAGAACCGAAACCTTCGCGAATCCCTAGGTTGGGAGCGCGAAGGAGCAGAAGGACGGCCCTGTTTCGGTCTACCCTCAGGCAGTCTACCTCCCTTAGACTCTCCTAAATCCTTTACCAGCTTCTCCAGGTCCTCCCCAAAGAGCAGTCTTCCCTTAAAGGGGAGCCTGCAGAGCCGCGCCTTAGAGGAACCATCTGCCGCCCAGTTGCAGAGCCAAAGGTAGCGACGAGTGGCCACCACCGAAGCCATATTCTTTGCCAAACTTCTAATGAGATCATATTGGCTATCTGCTAAATAAGCCACCCCCGATTCGATCTTCGCCGCCCGATCAGACGACTCTCCCGAGGACTCTCCAGCCCCCTGTAGTTGCTGAGACCACCTCAGGCAAGCCCGAGCCACCCAGGCACCACACACCGAAGCCTGAAGAGCCAAGGCACTCACGTCAAAGGCCTGCTTTAACGACGACTCCAACTTCCTATCTTGTGAATCCTTGAGGGCCGTACTGCCCTCCACTGGAATCGTGGTCTTCTTTGTCACTGCCGACATAGCCGCGTCCACCTTAGGAGAACGGAGCAATTCTTTCTCCCCTCCGGCAACGGGTACAGCCTTGACATAGAGCGTACTCCCCTAATAGAGGATTCTGGTTGATCCCATTCCTCCTGAATCATCTGCTTCACCATTCGGTGCACTGGGAAGACTTTCTGGGATTTCTGGACGGCCTGGATCAGTGGATCTTCCAGCGCCTCCTCTGAAGCTGGAGACTCCGCTGACATATTTAAAGCCTTAAGGGCTTCTCCAATCAGCGCCGGTAACTCCTCCCGGTGGAAAACTCTTACAATTCTAGCGCGATCTTCTTTGGGGAGCTCGCCCTCCTCAAGCTCCTCCTCCTCCAGCTCCCTGTCCAAAATCTCCCCTTCTAGACTCTCCGAAACAGGGGGACAGAGGGCCTCCTCGTGGGAGAACCTAGCGCGCTTAGCAGGAACCTCTTCCTGTTGGCTCCTGGACTCTGGCGAGCGCCCCATGGGGTCCCCTTGGCCCCCTCCCCACCCCTGCATGCCTAGCTTGTGCAGGCAGAACGCCTTATGCATTAAAAGAACAAATTCTGGGGAAAAACCGTCACCCCCCTCCGCCTCCTGGCTATTCTCAGAAGTAGAGGGGAGGGGAGGGGCTGAGAAAGGGGCAGCCCAGAATGCTCCTGGGGTACAGCCAGGCCCGACACCGCCGAGGACTCGCTACTTGACGCCAACTCTTGAGGAGCAGGCAGAAGTGTGTCTTGAGAAGCACCGGCCCAGATATCCAGCTCCACCAAGGTTGCCTCAGTCGTGCAACCCCTACATACTCCAGTGTCGGACACGGTGCCCCGGCATGCTGAAAGAAAGGTAAACCAAAGGAAAAAAAACCCTCCAAAGGAGTATTCTGTTGTAACCACTCCTACTGTGTATCTATATATCAATATCTATATCTATATCTACCCACACCAATATGTAATAAAAGAAAGGCAATTCTATCTCCTCTAAACAGAACACAGAGTTTTGAACTTCCTGCCCTTTCAAGCAATCTGCAGCTCCAAACGCAAGGCAGAAACAGCGGTTAAACCGTGAAGCAAGAAATGGGCGCGAAGCCCCAACACGCGCTTCCCTACCTTGCACAGCAGTCCTGGAGTGAAGGCGGCCTCTGCGCTCCCCACTGCCAAACCGCATGGCTGCTTCTGAGCTACACGCGGTTTTCAGCAACAGCTCCGAATGCAGTGTTTGCCAACCGGAAGCAGCCCTCTGCCTGCCGGGACCAGCTCCTCTCTCGTTGGCGGTTGCTGCTCTTTCCGCCCGCGCGCTCAGCCTCAAGGGCTTTGGCAGTTGGACGGGAAGGAAGGCCCGGGCTCCTGGCTTCAAATGCGGTGAGTTGCGGCAAGCACGCTGCCTCTCCCCGGGCAGCGGCTCAGCCAAGCCTTCTCCTGCAACCACCCCCGAACACCGGAGAGCACCAAGGGGAGGGAGGAGGGGACACACTAAAAGGAGCCCTCTATTATTATTAATTTTTTTTTTCAAGGAAAAGAAACCGCTAATTAAACCAAACCAAAAAAAAAAAAAAAGAAAAACCAACTAAGTATCCTGGCCCTAAGTCTCTCCAGTAAGTCCTACTGCTGGGCTTACTGTCCCCTAAGCTGCTTGGAGACTGAGCAAAACTGGTTCTGGTAGGAGGTGCCAGGACTATATGTACCCTGACGTCATCAGAAGAAAGAGTGTGTGCTCAGTCTCCGAGCTGCTGGAAGGGGGGGCACAACCCAGAATAAAGGGACTGGACTGGAGAGACGCTAAGGAATGTACATAATGAATTCTCAGCATTAAAGAAAAAGGCAACTAGCAGGCCTCTTGTGTTTTATCTCTGCCCAGCTGTTCATAGATGTTCAAGAAGCAGCCTTCTGAACTAACGCTGGAGGCAAGGTTGCATGGAGCGTGCAGGACTGAGATGATGCATGCTCTGTCCTTTACATAGAAACACGATGGCAGAAAAAGACTATGTGGCCTATCTAGTCTGCCCTTCCATATCAACTATACTAACCCTCTTTTTTCCTTTAGAGATCTTCTGTGTTTGTCCCATGCTTTCTTGAATTCAGATGCTGTCCTCATCTCGATTACCACCACTGGGAGACTATTCCACGTATCTGCCATTCTTTCCCTAAAGAAATATTTCTGCATATTACTCCTGAGTCTATCCCCTTTCACCCTCATCCTATGTCCCCTCGTAGCAGAGCTTGCTTGCTTACTCTCGTGCATTTCTGCCACAAAAGTATTTAAACGTCTCTATCATATCTCCTCTATCCTGCCTTTCCTCTAACATATACATATTAAGATCTTTAAGTCTGTTCCCATATATTTTATAACTAAGACACTAACCATTTTAGTAGCCACCCTCTGCAACGACTCCATCCTGCTTATATCCTTTCAACAATATGGTCTCCAGAATTGCATACAATATTCCAAATGAGGTCTCACTAAAGACTTCTACAGAGGCACTATCACCTCCTTCTTCCTACTGGCCATTCCTCTCCCTATGCATCCTAGCATCCTTCTGGCTTTCACCATTGCCTTTTCTATCTGTTTAGCCACCTTAAGATCATCAGAAATAGTCACGCCCAGGACTTGCTCTTCTTTTGTGGACAGAAGTACTTCACTCCCTACACTGTACCACTCACTTGGATTTTTGCAGCTCAAATGCATGAACCGGAATTTTTTTAGCATTAAATCTCAGCTGCCAAATTCTTGACTATTCTTCAAGCTTAGCTAGATCCCTTCTCATGTTATCTACTCCTTCCTGGTGTCGACTCTATTGCAGATTTTTGGTATCATCTGCAAAGAGGCAAGATAGTCCAGATAGTCCTTGCCAGATAGTCCTTTCGCAATATCACTAACAAAGATTTATTTTACTTATTTTATTTAAAAGCTTTCTATACTGCCATATCAGTCAATCAAAGCAGTTTACAAGTTAACATAACTCAAACAATTGCATCATAACATGATTAACTATGTACAGTGGAGCTAGTTGGGTTTACAGTGCAACGAGTTGCATTTGCTAACATTCAATGACTTTATACAATTAGAGTGAGGGCGGATATTTACAATGCAGATAGGAGGTATATTAGATGCATCATGTGCACTGTACATTTATGTTGGGTGCGAACCTGAGTCTGCTTGATGTGTCCCATAGTGCTCCTAAAGAGTAGTGTCTTGATACTTTTTCGGAAATCCACAAGGTCTCTTATATCCCTTATTTTTGGTGGGAGGGAGTTCCAAAGGATCAAGGCATAGTATGTGAAGGCTCTATTACTCACTGATTTGTTGCTCTTGAGGAAGTCAGCTGAGAGGGACAGGGAGCTTTGGTTGCATCCCCTTCTCTGTCTAGTGTCCGGGATTCTGTTTATTAATGTGGTAAGGTGAGAGGGTAATATGCTGTGCAGTAACTTGAAGATGACGACTAGGTGCTTTGTACTTGCTCCTGATAGGGATAGGAAGCAATCTAATTTGTGTAGGATTGGAGTGATGTGTTCCGATCTCGATGCTCACATGATTACACTAGTTGCTGTATATTGTGCTATTTGCAACTGCGATAATGCCTGTTTGGATAGACTCTGCAATATGCTATTACAGTAGTCTATATGTGGGTTAATCATCGCCTGTAAGACCAATCTAAAATCCGATGAGACTAATAGGGGTGTTAGTTGTTTTAACATCTTAATCTTTCTATATATGTCCTGCTTATATGTGATGATAGGCTCAGGGTTTTATCTAAAATAATGTCCAGATATTCTACTTCATCTTTTACTTCTATTGTGGCTTCTCTAAACTGAACGTGCGGCAGGGGGTGGGGGGGGGGGATTCTTTGCCCCTGGTAATAAAAATCACTTCTGTTTTATTGAAATTTACCTTCAGATTGTTCAATGAGAACCAATGAGAGACTTCATTGAAACATGTTATAATTTGTTGGAGGTTAATTTTTGCAAAGTAAGCAAAGCATTATATCATCAGCATAAAAGTGTAGTTACTCGCCTGTAACAGGTGTTCTCCGGGAACAGCAGGAATCGGTCCTCAAATATGGGCGACATCAGTACAGACGGAACCCTCGCGGAACCATCCCCCTAGCTTTCAAAGAAAGCCTTTGGGGGATGCTACCACGCATGCGTGGTCCCCTTCCCGCCCAAGTGTGCCATCTTGCTCAGTCAGATGACATAGCTAAAAGACGGCAAAAATAAAAGATTATAAAGGAGCAACTCCAAAGGGAGGAGGGAGGGTTGTGAGGACTGATTCCTGCTGTCCCCAGAGAACACCCGTTACAGGTGAGTAACTACGCTTCCTCCGGGAACAAGCAGGAAATCAGTCCTCACATTTGGGACTCCCCAGCTACAAGCTACCGAAAGCCCACAGCAAAAACAGGGGCTCCCTCATGGGGAGCCACAAGCAGCAGCAAATGAGTCCGTGTCCACAGACCACAGTAGGACCCCTGTGTCCGATGAAACCAGCATTCCGGTAGCCTGAACACAGAAGAGTCGGAGGGTAGGAGTTGCCTAAACCCCAAAAAGATTACGGAGGACAGCCTGGCCGAAGGCTCTTTCCAGGCAGTAATGGGCTGCGAAGGTATGGACTGAAGACCAGGTGGCAGCTCAGCAGATGTCCACCATCGGGATGGAGCGCAGGTTTGCCACCAAAGCCGCTATGGCCCGGCCCTGACATGGTGCGCCGTGACTCAGCCTTCCAAGCAGGAGCCTTGCTGCTCGTAAACGAGGGCTATAGTGTCCGCCACCCAGGTGGACAATGTACATTTGGTCACCACCTCCCCCAGCCTACTGGGGTCATCGGAGATGAAAAGCTGGGAAGTTTGTGGTGGCCCTGAGTGCGTTGGATATAGAAGGACAAGGCTCTCTTAAAGTCCAGGGTGTGAAGGACCGTCTCCGCCCGACTGGAGTGAGGACTAGGAAAGAAGGTTGGAAGCACCACTTCCTGGTTGAGATGGAAGGGCCACACCACCTTCAGCAGAAATTTGGGGTGCGTGTGAAGCACCACTCTGTACTTGTAGAACCTGGTATAGGGTGCCTCTGCCACAAAGGCCTGAAGCTCACTAACTCTGCGATCTGAGGTGAGCGCAACCAGGAAAGCTACCTTCCAAGAGAGACCTTAGCGAAGGTGGCAGGTAGCCTGAGGCTCGAAGGGTGGCAGAATAAGCTGCACCAACACTACTTTGAGGTCCCATTCAGTTGCCGGAGGGTGAACCGGGAGCTTCGATAAGAGCTGGCCCCGAAGGAAACGGGTCACCAACTGTTGGAGCGAGAGGGGCTTACCATCCACCAGATGGTGACGCGCCACCAGGGCACTAAGGTGCACTCGGATGGAGTTAGACTTGAGCCCGGACTGAGAGAGGTGGAGAAGGTACTGTAACACCAGAGTCACCGGGCATGAGAAAGGATCAGCGCCATGTTCAGCACACCAAACAGAAAACCTGTGCCATTTGAGGGCATAGGCCTTCCTAGTAGAGGACTTGCGAGAGGCCAGCAGAATGTCCTCCACCTCAACCGGAAGGTTGAAAGGGCCCAGAATCACCTTCTCAGCAGCAACGCTGGTCAGTGACAGGAACCCCAAGTTGGGATGCAGTACAGAGCCCCCCTCCTGAGACAGGAGTCCTGGGGCGGCTCCCAGGGGGATTGGGGCATCCACTGTCAGCTGCAGAAGCAGTGGGAACCACGGTTGCCTGGGCCACCAAGGCGCTATCAGGATGAGCAAGGCCCTGCCACGGAGGGTCCTGAACAAGGTCTTGGCGATCAGCGGCATCAGAGGGAAGGCATACATAAGGCCTCCCGACCATGAGACTAGGAACACGTCCGCTGCCACCCTGGAGGGGTAGGGCTGCCAGGAGCAGAAGCGGGGCAACTGAAAGTTGTCCAGGCTGGCGAACAGGTACATCACAGGTTCCCCCCCAGAGCCGGAAAAGCTGACCGGCTACCCTGGTGTCCAGTTGCCACAGGAGGTAACTGCCGCAGGAGGATACCCTGTTGGATTGCGTACCAGCAGAGGACCAGAGAATCCTGGCAAAGGGCACGAGACCCCATACCCCCGTTTCTTCATGTAGAATATCGCCACCTGGTTGTCCGTCTGGACCAGCACTGCCTGGTGACGCAGGTGGTGACAGAAGACCCTCAGGGCTAGGTATATGGTTCGGACTCCAGGAGGTTGATCTGCTGGGTGCTCTCGTCTGGTGACCAGTTGCCCGAAGTGCAGAGATCTCCGCAGTCAGCCGAGCAGGAAGGCGTTCGTGGTGAGGATCCTCGAGGGGCTTGGGATCTGAAAAGGCATATCCACTTCGAGAAGCTGGGGTGGCTGCCACCAGACCAGGGAGTCCGTCAGTTGGCGGGTCACAGCATAGTCTCTGAGCCGGTCCGTGGCCTGAGACCATTGATCCCGGAGATACCACTATGCTACTCTCATGTGGAGGCGAGCGTCTGGGGTGACATGGACCGTAGAGGCCATGTGCCCGAGGAGGGATAGGAGAAGCCGGGCGGGCACCGAGGGCCAGTCCCTGGGCATGAAAGCCCGCAACTGGAGAGTGTTGATATTTGCCCCAATGAACTCCAGACACTGTGTTGGGAGGAGGTGAGACTTGGGGTAGTTTATGACAAACCCCAAGTGTTGCAGAACCTGGATGGTGCATGTGGTGGCCTTCTGCACCTCAGAGGCTGTGCCACCCTTTATGAGCCAGTCGTCCAGGTAGGGAAAGATGAAGACCCCCATGGGGCCAGAAAAGGCAGCCATGACTGCAAGGCATTTTGTGAAAACTCTTGGGGCAGAGGCTAGGCCAAAGGGGAGGACCTTGTATTAAAAGTGCCTGCCCCCCACCATGAACTGCAGATACTGTGGCTGTGGTGGATGAGAATGTGGGTATAAGCATCCTTGAGGTCTAAGGAGCATAGCCAGTCTCCCTGCTGGAGGTAAGGCAGCAATGTTCCAAGGGATAGCATCTTGAACTTCTCCCTCACCATGAATTTGTTGAGGTTGAGCAGGTCGAGGATGGGCCTTAGGCCCCCTGTCCTCTTTGGCACGAGGAAGTACCTGGAGTAGAACCCTTTGCCCTTGAGGTGGTGGGGCACTGATTCCACTGCTCTGTTCTCGAGAAGATCTGC
Source organism: Ichthyophis bannanicus (assembly GCA_033557465.1). Classification (NCBI taxonomy): domain Eukaryota; kingdom Metazoa; phylum Chordata; class Amphibia; order Gymnophiona; family Ichthyophiidae; genus Ichthyophis; species Ichthyophis bannanicus. The sequence continues at coordinate 382,203,173 of CM066038.1, forward strand.
CAACTCCTTCAGAAGGTGGTCCCGGTGGAGGGGAGACCTGAGGGGCTTGCCTGGGAAATAAGGGGAGGTGTCTGACTCAGGTGGAGGAGGTATCCCTCCCTAACTACCCTTGGTGCCCAGGAATCAGTTGAAATAGTCACCCACCTCTGGGCATAGAGGGCCAGACGTCCCCCCCAGTGCCTGGAGTTTTGGAGCCTTCTGCTTACGTGGACCATGCCCTTGTGTTGGGCTGCTGTTGGGGGGCTGGGGGGGGCTGGGGAGGCCTGATAAGGTGAGTAGTTTCTGTAAGCAGCTCCCTTCCTCGGGTAGAAGGTGTTTTTTTTGTTTGTTTTTTTTTTTTTTTTAAGAGAGCCTGGTCCTCGACATGAACTGTCTCCAGCTCAGCAGCCTTGTCGGTCATTGGTTTCCCAAAGAAGTTCACTCCTTGGCAGGGGACATCGACCAATTTGTCCTGAACCCATTGCTCAACTGTAGCCAAGCTTGGCGGCGTGCACCGATGCCAGACCAGAAGGCTCCACAGCCTTTGGCACGGGTACAGAGGGACTCGGGCTCGACGCCGGCTTCCCCAAAGGGGAATCCTCGACGAGGATAGTGTCTGGGGACAGAGGCTGGTCCATGGTCAGATCCTTCCAGTGGACCTTCGCAGGCCGCTCCTTCTCAGACGCCTCGGACGGGCTTCTTGGACTGCAGGACCAAGCCCGGGGAGGGCACCCAGGCGGTCGGAGCCGTCTAGGGACGCCGCCTTCGAGGGCTGCTTCTTCCTGGATTCCTTCGAGGGAGCCCCTTTCCGAGGACCCACAACGAGGCTCGGGTACAGAGGATTCTGCCCGAGATGTCAGAGCCTCAGATGAGGCCCTGGCCTTTGGAGGCACTGGGAACTCTGAGAAAATCTTAACTTGCTGCTGCAGGTGGCTCTTGAGGGCCTTACTGGACATCCTCTTGCAGGGACCGCAGTCATGCATGTTGGTCAAGGACATCATTTTGGAGCACCAATCACACTTCTTAAAGCCACTGGTAGCCATGGGGGAAAAAAGTACCCCTGCAAGGTCGAAGACTCTCCGGGCTGCCAGTGGAAGAAAAAAGGTGCAAAGGCACCAGGAAAATTAGAACAAAAACTACAAAAATAGGCCAACTCGATGCCGAGATGAAGTCAGCAGGCGGGAAGAGTACCAGTGATATACCAGAAGAGAGTATGAAACTCAAGAGAAGAAAAAAAAAATCAACTTTTTCTGGGGACAAGCCAGACGAATGTCTGAAGAGCTCCGCAGAAAAAAAGGAGACTGAGCAAGATGGCACCCTTGGGTGGGAAGGGGACAAAGCATGCGTGGTAGCATCTCCCAAAGGCTTTCTTTGAAAGCTGGGGGGAAGCTTCCATGAGGGCTCCGCCGGTGCAGACATCACCCATATGTGAGGACTGACTTCCTGCTTGTTCCCAGAGAATGTGATAATTCACTTTATGCTTCCGAAAAATGTTGCAGATTGGCTGGAGGTATATGTTGAACAATAGGCTGAAAAAGCAGAGCCTTGAGGAATCCCCTGGTTTTGACTGAATGGGTTTGATGTGGCTTGGTCAATTTTTACTGTTGCGTGCGGTCCTGCAAGTGTGATATGAACCAGCTGAGGGCAGTTCTGCTAAGAAGTAATTAGATCTTACCTGCTAATTGGTGTTCCTGAAGGAACGACAGTCCAGTCCCTTTACTTCTGGGTTACGCAACCCTTCCAGCAGCTTGGAGGCTGAGCCCAACCTTTTTGGAGGTGGGGCGGTATAGCTACCACTGATACCACCCACTAACTCCAGTATTCGAATGAAAAAGCAGACTAATCAAAGTTCTATGAACAATCAACAAAACTACAAAATCTAACTCCCTCACGGGATACTTGACCCGAACCAAAATATTGTGGGGTTTTTTTTGTTTTTTTTTAAAATAAGAAATAGGATCCAGAAAGGAGGAAATACCACGGAGGGGGAGGAGAGGGGTGCCCGATACTGCCCTAGGCGACTTTCTCCTGCCCTCCTTCCCTCGGACCTGGTTCTACGCTCGGCCAGGCGCTCCGCTCTTGACTGATGGGCCTTCAAGTCCGACCGTGCCGGGTGGGATCAGGGACTGGACTGTCGTTCCTTCAGGAACACCAATTAGCAGGTAAGATCTAATTACTTCTTCCTTATCGTCACTCCAGTCCAGTCCCTTTACTTCTGGGATGTACCAGAGCAGTTCAATCCTGGGTGGGTTCCGGCAAACCGGACTGAAGGACTGCCCGACCAAACCGAGTGTCCGCCGCACTCTGTACGTCCAGCCTGTAATGCCTTGTGAAGGTATGCAAAGAGGACCAAGTCGCCGCTCTACAAATATCCACAGGGGGGACTAGACTGAACTCTGCCCACGAGGCAGCCTGAGCCCGGGTGGAGTGCGCCCGGAGCCCCCCTGGGACCTGCTTCCCTTTCAGTATGTAGGCGGATGCAATCGTTTCTCTGATCCACCTGGAGATGGAGGCCTTGGCCGCCGCCTCTCTCCTTTGTGCGGGCCTCCAAACTGGACGAACAGCTTGTCGGATTTCCGGAAAGGAGCTGTGCGTGAGAGGTATCGCTTCAAAATCCTCTGGACGTCTAAGCGTCGCAGCTTGCTATTTCTACCTTCAGGTCCCTCGGCCGGCCAGGCTGGAAGGGAGACAGTCTGGTTCATATGAAAAGGAGAAAGAACCTTGGGCAGGAAGGAAGGTACTGTGCGTAGTACCACTTTGTCTCTGAGAAAGGATAGGAAAGGCGGTCGAGGACAGAGCTTGCAACTCGGAGACCCGTCTGGCCGAACAGATAGCGACCAAGAAGACTGTCTTGAGGGTTAAGTCCTTCAGGGAAGCCTTCTTTACCGGCTCGAAGGGTTCCCCGAGCAATGCATTTAGAACAAGATTGAGATCCCAAGGAGGGATCACGGACCTCCGTTGAGGACGCAGCCGCCTAACCGCCCTTAGGAACCTGGAGACGTCCGCGTGGGCCCCAAGGGGCTTGCCGTGGACCTTGCCTCTATAGCAAGCGATGGCGGCTAGTTGGACCCGCAAGGAACTGTGCGCCAGGCCTTTCTCAAAGCCCGCTTGTAGGAATTCCAGCACCTCAGGGACTGAGGCCAAGAGGGGTTTTCTTCGGTGTTCCGAACACCACGCCTCAAAGATGCGCCAGACCCTTACGTAGGAAAGACAGGTCGTTTCTTCGCACTCAACAGCGTTGAGATTACCGCTCCTGAATAGCCTCGCTTCAAGAGGTGCGCCCTTTCAATAGCCAGGCCGTAAGCGAGAATCGATCCACGTGAGGCATGATTACCGGGCCTTGTCTGAGCAGACCCCTTTTGCAAGGGAGCTGCCAAGGTCGGTCGACCAGCAGCCTCACCATATCCGCATACCAGGGACGACGCGACCAATCCGGTGCAATGAGGATCACCAGCCCTTGGTGAGCTTCCACCCGCTGCAGGACTTTTCCGATCAGAACCCACGGGGGGAACACGTAGAGAAGACCCTCCGTCGGCCACTTCTGAGACAGGGCATCTAGGCCTTCGGACATTCTTTCCCTCCGCCGACTGAAGAATCGGTCCACCTTGGCTGACGAGAAAGTTGCCATGAGGTCCATGACTGGTAGTCCCCAGCGGGCCACTATCTGGTCGAAGGAGTCCTTTTCCAGCTCCCACTCTCCGTGGTCTATCTTGTGTCTGCTGAGGTAGTCGGCCGTGTGGTTGTCCGTGCCTGCCACTTGCTGAGCCGAAAGCGCTTCCAGGCGGGTCTCTGCCCACTGGAAGAGGGCCTCCGCCTCCTTCTCCAAGGCGGGGCTGCTGGTACCGCCCTGGTGGTTGATGTAAGCGACCGTGGTGACGTTGTCGGAGAGAACGTGAATTGCTCTTCCTAGCACTAGAAACTCTAGCTCTCTGAGCGCTAGGATGACGGCCCGCAACTCCAGTCTGTTGATGGGCCATTGAGATTCCAACTGCGACCAGAGGCCCTGGACGAACTGGTCCTCGCAGTGAGCCCCCCCAGCCTGTCAGGCTGGCATCCGTTGTCAAGAGTACCCATAGATGGGGTTCGAGGGGCATCCCCTGCTCTAGATTCCTTGGGCACCGCCACCAGCGAAGGGATTGTTTGGTCCGCGGAGCACAGGGTAACTGGGTTGACAGACGATGATGTTGTGGGGACCACCGACGCAATAGTGCGCGTTGTAGTGGCCGCATGTGGGCCCTGGCCCAAGGCACTACCTCTATCGCCGCTGCCATTGTGCCCAGCACCTGAAGATAATGCCATGCTGAGGGGTTTCGTCTGCTCAGGAACTGTGCAACTAGTAGTCTTAGGTCCCTTGACCGCGCTCGAGACAGGAACACCCTGCCCCTTCCTGTGTCGAATCTTGCTCCGAGATATTCGAGGTCCTGGGAAGGCGTCATCCTGCTCTTTGCTCAGTTGATGACCCACCCTAACTCCTCTAGCACCTGAACCACTCTGCTCGTCGCCATGCGACTTTCTTCTTCCGATTTTGCCCGGACCAGCCAATCGTCTAGGTACGGGTGTACTAGGATTCCTTCCTTCCGGAGGAAGGCCGCCACCACCACCATCACCTTGGTGAATGTCCGTGGAGCCGTAGCTAGGCCGAAGGGAAGGGCCTGGAATTGGAAATGGCCCCCCGGTACCGCGAATCTTAGGAACTGTTGATGGGCCTTCCTGACTGGAATATGCAGGTAGGCTTCTGTCAAGTCGAGGGACGTCAGAAACTCCCCGCCCCTTACCGCTGCGATGACTGATCGTAGAGTCTCCATGCGGAAGTGTGGCACTCTGAGACAGCGGTTGACCTGTTTTAGATCCAGGATTGGCCGGAAGGACCCCTCCTTCTTTGGCACTACGAAGTAAACCGAGTAACGACCCAATCCGGACTGGTCTGGAGGTACAGGCACCACTGCCCCGAGTGCGATTAGCAGAGCGAGGGTTGATTCTATTGCTGACCTCTTTGCCGGAGATCCGCTGGGAGATTGAATAAATGCAGGAGGAATTTGCTTCGCGAACTCGAGAGCGTAGGCCTCCCTGATGACCTCTAGTACCCACTGATCCGAAGTGACCTGGGACCAGGCAGGGAGAAACTGCCTTAAACAACCTCCCACTGGCAGCTCTTCCCCCTGGACCCCCGTCGCCTCATTGCTGTTTTCTAGGGGCCGAGGAGAAGGAGGAGGCCCCAAAACCCCGACCTGCTCCCCGAAACCCCCGGAAACCTTGACCTCTAGTGGAGAAGCGTCCCCTGGAGGGAGGGTTGGATCTGGTTGGACGAAACCTCCGAGAGTCCCTAGCCTGGCTACGAGACGAAGCCAGGGGACGACCTTGTTTTGGTCTGTCTTCCGGGAGCCTGCCACCCTTGGACTCGCCAAGGTCCTTTACCAACTTCTCCAAATCCTCACCAAACAGCAGTTTCCCCTTAAAGGGGAGCCGGCTCAGGCGTGCCTTCGAGGAGGCATCCGCTGCCCAGTTCCGTAGCCACAAGCAGCGCCTGGCTGCCACCACCGAGGCCATGTTCTTGGCCAGGCTTCTAATGAGGTCATAGTGACTATCCGCCAAGTATGCTGCTCCTGATTCCAGCCTAGCGGCGTTGGGCTGGGGGTCGCCCGCGGGGGTCTCTGCTGACTGAAGCTGCTGGGACCATCTTAAACAGGCCCGAGCTACCCAGGCTCCCGAGACGGAGGCTTGCAAGGCGAGAGCGCTGACGTCGAACGCCTGCTTCAGGAGTGTATCCAATTTTCTGTCCTGTGAGTCTCTTAGGGCCGTGCTGCCCTCCACCGGAATAGTAGTCTTCTTTGTGACTGCTGATACCGCTGTGTCCACTCTGGGAGACTTTAAGAGCTCTTTGTCTGTCTCTGGGAGAGGATATAGGCGCATCATGGACCTGACTCCCCTTAGGCTAGATTCCGGCTGGTCCCATTCTTCCTGGATCATCTGACGCACCACTCTGTGGACCGGGAAGACTTTCTGAGACCTCCTAAAGGCTTGGATTAATGGATCCTCCAGCGCCTCTTCTTCTGCAGGCGTATCTGAGGCCACGTTGAGCGCTTTTAGGGACTCACTGATTAGTGCCGGAAGTTCTTCCCGGCGAAAAACCCTAATAACTCTGGACTGGTCTTCCTCTGGGATCTCTCCTTCTTCCAGCTCCTCCTCTTCTTCATCCAACTCCCTGTCAGAGTAAGCCTCCTCTGGGGTGCCCTGAGAGAGAGCTGCCAGAGGATCCTCCTCACTCAGACGGGGGCGCTTAGGCGGAATGCCCTGCTCTTGAGTACCTGTTCCCAGGAGTCTGGCTGACTTATCTTCCCTTGACGAACCAGCCACTCCTGGCCCCAGACCCTGCTTCCGCAAACAATAGGCTTTGTGGAGCAAAAGGATGAAATCTGGAGAGAAAAAATCTCCGGTCCCTCCTTCCCGGAAGGTAGGGGGGAGGGGGGCCGGGAAGGAGGGGTTACGTCCGAGGACGTAGAAGGGGGTAACTGGGGTCCTCCCTCCCCCCCTAGGAGGTCACCTGACCCCTGAGGAGGGGGAGCGATGGACAGATTAATTTCCTGCTCAACTGAGGCCGCCACAGCGGCGCAGCTCCTGCAGATTCCTGCCTCTGCGGAGGTGCCTCTGCGTGTTCCGCAGGAAGGGCAGCGGGGCTTGGTCGCCATGACTTGGATCCTCTCTAGAAGAGCCCAAATTCAAAATATATTTCTCCCCTTCAGAAGCTCTTAGGAGAGGTAACTAACACTTCGAGATTGAAGGAGTTAAAGCATTAAATGCATTAGCTGAATTAAATGAGTTAAATGTATTCAAGTAAATCCGGTAAAATTAAAGTAAATTAAAGTGAACTTAAAATAAAATTAAAACACATTAATTGCAGAAATATATTTATATCTTTTCTCCTCCCACAGAGGTACTTGCGTGTAGACAGACTGAATCTCCTGGGCCCGACTCTGCGATCCTTGCCCGGTGGCTCTACACGTGGTAGGCCTCACCACGTGGAGCCTGGGCAGAGGACCGCGAGACAATTTCCTGGGCCGCGCTGTGCTCCTTGCGAGGTTCCCCCGTAAAGTGCTGCATTCTTGCAGCCTTCAGTCTTGTTCTCTGCCTCTCTCTCTCCCCCGTAGAAGCTCCCGGGGAGTAGCGAGACTTGCCTCCACGTCCTTCTTCCTTGGGACGGGTCCGGCGAGGAGCGCTGCCTAGCGGCGCCGCCTCCAGCGCTCAGCCGCCAACGGGGCTTCGGCGCGAGGCAGATGCGATCCGGAGCAGAGGGCAGGAGAAAAACGCCAGGCAATCCGGAGCAGAGGGCAGGAGAAAAACGCCAGAGCCCTCGTCGGGGCAGGGGAGCAGGAGCGAGATTGCCTCCGACGCTGCGAGGAGAGAGCACTTCCTAGGCCCGATCCGGGAAGGGGGGGGGGGAGGAGGAGGAACCGAGAGAGCCGATAGAATTAAAGAAACAGGACGGAGAAGTCCCAACAAGTAAGAAATGAAGCCAAATTAAGGTAGAAGAAATCAAAATGAAATTAAAATGAACTTAAAATAAAATTAAATCAAGATTGCTAACAAGAAGGACTCCAGTAAGCCCTAGGCTTACGGAACCCTCCAGCTGCTTGGAGGCTGAGAATACTGGAGTTAGTGGGTGGTATCAGTGGTAGTTATACCGCCCCACCTCCAAAAAGGTTGGGCTCAGCCTCCAAGCTGCTGGAAGGGTTGCGTAACCCAGAAGTAAAGGGACTGGACTGGAGTGACGATAAGGAACTCCAATTTGCTGCAGTCTTGTTAATAGTATATTGTGGTGGATAGAGTCAAACACTGATGCAATGTCGAGTATCATCAAAATGAATGCTTGCTTAGGAGCTTCGATTCCCTTAATCAGTTTATTGAAGAGGGCTATGATGAGGGTTTCTACCCCATGGTACAATCTGAAGCCGTACTAGTGTGGATCCAGTGGGGCACTGGCATCTACTAAGTGGTCTTGCAGCTGATTTTGTACTATTTTTTCTATGACTTTTGCTATGTAGGGGAGGCTGGATATTGGGCGGTAGGAATTCAGTTGTAGTCTGTCCAAGGTCTTACATTTTAGAATTGGGCAAATAGAGGTTTGCTTCACTGTTTTTGGCATGTAGCCCTGGGATAATAAGTCAACTATTTTTAGTATAGCCGGTGCCAATTCATCGCAGGACATTTTTAACCAGCTGACCGGGCATGGATCACCTAGAGATGTGGTAGTGTTTATTGCTGTAATTATTTGATCCAGGTGTTCTAAACTGACTGGGGTGAGGGATCGCCATGCCAGAATGTTAGGAAGGGGTACTGATTTATTTGTTGCTGAATTGTGGGTGTGCAGACCCAGCTTGGTGCTGTAGAAGTTGGCTAGCATCTGTGGGCTGATGTAGGTAGAGAGATCTCTGTTTGGTGATAGGGTTAATGATTTCACAATGGTCTATTGAGCGATTTCATTAGTAGCCTGGTGTGGTTTTCTCTCTTAAGGTTGTTGATGGTCTCTGTAGGATTGCAGTGTGTTCATATATTGTAAACTGTCATCTGGGAGCTTGGATCTCCTCCATCTTCATTCTAGTTTGTGCAGAGCTCTTCTTAGGATTCTTAGTTCGTTGTTGTACCATTAGATTTTCTAGTACTTCCTTTGCATGCGTTTTCTGGGGCAGCTGCAGCTTTAGATAGTACAGAGTTCCAGTTATCCAGTAGGATAGTAATATCAGAGGTGTCATGGTTCAGCTGTGGAAGTATTTCTTGTAAGAATAAGTCTTTATTGTATGTTTTAAAGAGTGCTTTTGTATCAGGTTCTGTACTTTGCCCCAATGAGCTGCAGATACTGTTTTGTTTGTGAAATCTTGAAGGTGACGCTGAAATGGTCAGACCAAGGGACGGCTTGGGTTTGGTAGAAGGGGGGGGGGGGCTGTTTATTGAGTAGACTATCCAGGAGGAATATTAGGTCTAGGGTGTTTCCCTTGTGTGTTGGGGAGTTTACAATTTGGATGTAGTTCATATCATTCATAGCTCTAAGGAAGGAGCACGCCTGTGAACTATGGATTGAGGCAAGATTAAAGTCACCTAGAAGAATTAATTCTTTGTTAGTGTGTGTGCGGGAGCATACTGTTTCTAGGATTCTACTTAAAGCATTGGAGTCCTAAGTTGGGGGTCTATATACTAGGCAATATGTGGCCTGTTTGGTTTCAACTAAGAGAATGTCCAGGCTTTCATTACAAATATTAGCTATTAGGGAGAGTTGTAGTTCTTTCTCTGCCAGGATCAGGACTCCACCTTCACTTCTGCCTTCTCTAGGAGTGTGGAAGATCTCGAAATTAGGTTGTTTGATTTGATTAAGGAGGACTGTGTCCATGTCAGCAAACCACGTCTCTGTGATTAGCATGGTATCTGGGTCATTATCATGAATGTAATCTAGAAGGATAGGAATTTTATTTTTTACCGATCTAACATTAATTACATTAATGTTAACATTAATCTAACATAATGGAATGGAGGAGTGGCCTAGTGGTTGGGGCAAGGTACTTCAGGCCGGAAGGTCGGGGGTTCAAATCCCACTAGAGGACAGCAAACTTGGGCCGGAAGGACTGGGGTTTCTAGTCCCACAGGTGCTCCTTGTGGTCTTGGGCAAACCACTTAACCCTCCATAGCCCATGTTCCCTGTAAAATAGTTATCTCCAAGATATAATGCCCTGTTCAATGTAATTTCAGTTTGTTCAATGTAAACCGCACTGATGCAGAATAGCGTGGTATATAAGAGAATGTAAATAAATAAATAAGGAAACAACTTAAAGTTGTAGGACTAGGGTGATCGGCTATCCTGACATCAGGGGCATGGTAAGTTGTTATGTGGATAAGACACTCGCTTGTGTTACGAGTTGTACCTGGCCATTTATATCTCATTGTAGCTCCTTTCATGCGATACTAGTAGTGAATTATAGGTATGTTATAGTGCTGTTGGTATGGATCAATTGCATGGTACAGAGCAGGAGCATACAGAACAAACAGAGTGGTTATACAGAGAACTGTCATACGTCTTCAAATCCATTTCGGTACTCTCAAGGATTGAAGTAGCTACACAGAATAATTAAGATTAGCAGGCTTACACAGAATAATAGAGTTAAGGAGTGCTCTTGCAATTTCTTCGATGCACGGTAAATTATTTAGATAATCTGGTATGATACATCTATGAGTTAGATTGAATCAGAATAATCTGCCTTACGTATGCTTGCTGCCCTATTAGGCTACATTTGGGTTAGGGAAAACATATGCCGAGCTTACCATGTTGTGCTGCTAGATAATTGGTGAGACTGTGGGTTTGTTGATTGTTTGACCTATTGTATGTGGCTTCCTGTCATTGTTAGAGTCCCCCCCACCTACAGTCTCCACCTAAGGGCCATGCCAAAGGGCCCTCTGGCAAGACCCTCTGGCAAGGCCCTCAGGCGCGGGCACGCCCGATGGCACCTTGAGTTTGAAGAGCTTCTGAGACCCCTGACTGGCCTGGTGCCAGGGAGCAGGGAGGAGTCCTGCTTCCCGCTCCCTTGTTCTAAACTGATCAGAGGAGCTTGGGTAGATACGGCAGCTCCGGCAGTCTTATTTCATGATGTTAAAAAGAACCACTTCTCCTCCCTCTCCCAGTCCCCTCTCTTCCCACATTTTCTCCGATTTGAAAATCTATTTCTTGTTACAGGACTTGCTGTTTTCCTGGTGTCCGTCCCATAATATTGTCTTTATCTGGGTATAGAAAATCAAAAATGCTCTATATTCTGAGTTTAGCAACCATAGTTATCAAAATTTTAGAGAACAGTCTTGAAGCCAAGGTTACACTGAAATAATAGCCATGGACTGGCAATGCAAGTCACTCAAGCTGACTCCAAGATACTTCTTGCAATATACAGAAATCAAAATATGCAAGTAAGCCATCTGTAAATACAAAGTAGGTCAGACATTTCTTATTCTAACTGCTTGAGAAAGAGCAAAGATTTCCATTCTAAAGAGCCAAAGCTGAACATGCTCATTTTCTTTGCATGCTGGAAAAGTCTGAAGGCTCTAGACTTTAAGGCTAAAAGGGAGTTGAAATGAACATGTGGATACCTTTGTGCCACAGATACTGGTACAACTATCCCATCCTTAAGTAACCTGCTGTCAGGGCAAGACCTTGAGGGGGCTTGAATTGGCATTGGTTCAGGAGGTTCAGGACAGATGTCCTAACCACCAGATCAGCTAACAGGATGGATAAAGTTAAAGCCGTAGAGAAAAGGTCTATATGTGGTTAGGCCTAGTGGTTAGGACAAGGTACTTCAGGCTGGAAGGCCGGGGGTTCAAGTCCCACCTGGGGACAGCAATCTCAGGCCGGAGGGACTGGGATTTCTAGTCCTATAGGCACTCCTTGTGGTCTTGGGCAAGCCACTTAACTCTCCATTGCCCATGTTCCCTGTAAGTATTAGCGTATGTGTGTCATATCCCCTCGTGTTAAATGTATCTCCCAATTGACCGCTTTGACCCGGTGAAAAGCAGGATATAAATACAGCTAAATAAATAAAACAGCTAAATAAAATGATAGCCAAGACATCAGGGGTGGGCTGAGTCTCAGTTAAAAGGAGCTGTTGGGAAGCAGGAAGCGGTTTCAGCAACCTGAAGGCTAGTCAACCTGTTTGCCATTGAACCTCTTATACACAGAATCCTTAATGCCAAGTTTTCTGCACCAGGTTTATCTGCTACCTAGCTGACAACTCTTGCTCCAGGCCTGCCATTCCAGTTTGCAGCTCCTCCAAACATGGGATCTGCTTCATTGCAAGCTCCAATTCTTGCTACTTTTAAGTTTCAACTCCAGCTTTCTGTTTACCTGAATGTAGCTCCCAATTTCTGGATGTTTCCAGGACTTTGTAAGTACTAAAAAGGTAGTAACTTAATACCTGCTTCCTCTGGCCAAGGCCTTAGGTAAAGTATACATTCTACCAAGCTACAGTAAGCCATTAAGAATGGCTGCACCTATAGCGTAATTACTCACCTGTAACAGCAGGGACAGCAGGAATCAATCCTCACATATGGGTGACGTCGGCGCGACAGAGCACATAAGGAGCATTTCCCCAGCTTTCAAAGAAAGTCTTTGGGAATGTTACTATGCATGCATGGTCCCCTCCCAGCCCAAGGGTGCCATCTTGCTCAATCAGATGACACAGCTTAGACAAAAGGTGAAATAGATAAAATAAGGTAAAGGAGGCAACTCCTAGTGGAGGAGGGAGGGTTGCGAGGACCGATTCCTGCTGTCCCTGGAGAACACGTGTTACAGATAAGTAATGACACTTTCTCCAGGAACAAGCAGGAAGTCAGTCCTCACATATGGGACTCCCTAGCTACAGGCTGCCGGGGACCGAACCATTCCAAAAATAAAACCCGATACTAATTAAACTGAGTGCCCAAAATCAGTAAAAATGCTCTATGTAACAACTTTTTTTGTCGGAAAGGCCAACCAAGCAAAGAGGAGTGCACCTCTCACCGTTGTGGCCCGTCCATTTTTGTAAATAGAAAACAGTCTTTTTCTCTTATAGAGACAGCTTCAATTATGTTACTTAGCTGAATCGGAATCTTGAAAAGGCTGCTCAACAACGCCATAATAAGCAGTAATACAACGTGTCACGTTTCGGGGTGTTCAAAGCAATCCCCCTGCTTCAGGTCAACGCCACTGTGTGGTAAGAAATCAGCCATCAAACTTGTTTCTGTGGAGAACGGTTTTTTATATACACCAGTCCCGCCAACGTTCACCCAGCTGTTTCAGAATGCACCAATCAAAGTTGGTGCAAAAAGGAGCCAATCAGAATGGGAAGGGGAGGGATCACTGAACAGAGACCTCCCCCAAACATAAATGATTGATTTTTCACTCTTTAAAAAGCTGTATTATTGTACCGTATGCCAATCCACTTGCATGTTCATACCTTGTGGATGTACGGTATTAAGATGGAAAATCCACCTCTGTTCCAAATTCTGTAAGAGTTGAAGTCGATCCCCACCACGCGGATTCAATGGCACAAAGTCCAACACACGCCAACGAAGCTCTTCAAAAATATGGGGCAACTTCATACAATGTTCAACCAAAGGAGCCGATGCTATTTTTGTTCTTAATCTAGAAGCATGTAAATGACCGCGATGTGCGTCCAACATAATATAGGTTGCAGGGGCACACTATCAAATACACAACATAAGATGAAGTGCAATCAGTGTGCCAACGGGTCGAGTAAGTAGTTTGGGTATGACCATCGACCCAGATGAGAACAAAAATGGTGTTCAAACAATATTTGCAAGAGCCACAAGGAAAGTGGCCTGCGGAATCATGGAAGACAGGAGGACGATCAGCCACTGTTGTAATGTGAACTAGACTGAACCATGACAGCACCAACAGTTACCAATAGGGAGATCATGAGTTGCAGGTGGTGAGTCCCTACCAAGAGACTCTGCAGACCCCAGCATCCAGCATCACCATCACTCCGGTAGCCTGAACACAGAAGGGTCGGAGGGCAAGAGTTGCCTATACACCAAGAATACTTCGGATTACTGCCTGACCAAAGGCACTGTCCCTGCAGGACTCACTCTCAAGACAGTAGGGAGCTGCAAACCTATGCACTGAAGACCATGTGGCAGCTTTACAAATTTCTGTCAATGGCAATGAGCGTAGGTTGGCCACAGATGTGGCCATAGCCCTCACACAATGAGCAGTGATCCGGTGCTCTAGGGAGAGGCCAGATCGCTCATAAGCAAAGGCAATACAGTCTGCCACCCAAGTGGACAGGGTTTGCTTGGTCACAGGTAGCCCCAGTCTGCTGGGGTCATAAGAGACAGAGTTGAGAAGCCTTGCGGTGGACCTGGGTCCAGATAGGACAGGGCCCTTTTACAATCCAACGTATGCAAAACAGACTGTCTTACTGGCATGGGGCGGTGGGGAGGACCACCTCCTGATTGAGGTGGAAAGCCAACACCACATTCAGGAAGAACTTGTGAGTGCTTGCGAAGCACAACCCTGTTTGTATAGAAAATGGTATAAGGTGGATCCGCCACCAGGGCCTGTAGCTCGCTCACTCTCCAAGCTGATGTCAAGGCCAACAGGAAGGCCACCTTCCAGGAGAGATACTTCAGGTGGCAAGTTGCCAAGGGCTCAAATGGCAGTCTGGTAAGCTGTGAGAGCACCACATTGAGGGAGTGAGGGGGAGGGGCTTCAATAGCAGAAGACCTCCGAGGAACCTGGAGACCAGGCATTGGCTTGAGAGGGGGTCTTCCCTCCACAGGGTGATGGTTAGCCGCTATGGTGTTGAGGTGCACCTTGACCAAATTAGATTTCAGTCTTGAGTGGGAGAGATACAGCAGGTACTGCAGTATGAGCTGCAGCTGGCAGGAGAAGGGATTCTCATTCTGCTCTGCACACCATAGAGAGAATCTCCTCCACTGCAAGACATATGCCCTTCTGGTGGAGGGTTTCAGGGAGGCCAAGAGTATCTCTTGCACTTAGTCTGCGAGACTGAAGGGGGCCCGTTCAGCATCCATGCAGCTAATGTCAGGGATCCCAAATTGGAGTGGAGAAGTAATCTGGCTGACGGCCCAGTGCCACCGGGGGTGCCACTTACAGGAAGAGCATCAGGGGGAACCAGAGCTGTCTTGGCCACCTGGAAGCAACCAGGATTACTGCGGCATGTTCGCACCGAATCTTGAAAAGGCACCTGGCAATTAGAGTGGTCGGTGGGAATGCATAAAGCAGGCCCCTCAACCATTTATTTTATTTATTTATTTATTTATTTACATTCTCTTATATACCATGCTATTCTGCATCAGTGCGGTTTACATTGAACAAACTGAAATTACATTGAACAGGGCATTATAACTTAGAGAACTATTTTACAGGGAACATAGGCAATGGAGGGTTAAGTGGCTTGCCCAAGACCACAAGGAGCACCTGTGGGACTAGAAACCCCAGTCCTTCCGGCCCAAGGTTGCTGTCCTCTAGTGGGATTTGAACCCCCGACCTTCCGGCCTGAAGTACCTTGCCCAACCACTAGGCCACGAAAGGCATCCGCTGCCACCCTTCTGTGATGTGACTGAGGTGAGCAGAACCTGGGTAGCTGCACATTGTTCGGGGAAGCGAAAAGGTCCAGCCAAGGTCTCCCAAGAGGCGGAAGAGCCTCTGTCACTCTGGGATCCAGGTGCCACTCGTGATGGTTCCTGCTCGGCCTGTCCACCAGGAGGTTGTCCTGGCCTGGTATGTACACCACTCTCAGGAGCATGCTGTTGCACACTGCGAAGGAGTGGTGGTCTACTGCCTCCTGACAAGAGGGAGTAGGAGCCTGTGCCTCCCTGCTTATTCACACAGAACATGGCAACTTGATTGTCTGTCTGTATAAGGACCGATATGTTGCTCAGGAGGTAGCGGAAGGCCTGTAAAGCCAGAAAGATGGCCCTGAGCTCAAGGATGTTGATTTGTAACAGATTCATCTGGGGACCAGTTGCCCTGAGTGCAATGGCCCTTGCAATGTGCGCCCCAGCCTGCCAGGGAAGCGTCTGTTGTTGTCAGGACCTTTTGTGGTGCTGGTGTTTGGAAAGGCATCCCTGCCCTGAGATGCTGTGGGGACTGCCACCAGTTGAGGGAGGCTGCCAGTCAGTGGGTGACCCTTTGCCTGTCTCTCAGCCTGCATGTGGCATGTGTCCATTAGGATCCGAGGCACTACTGGGCTGCTCAGATGTGCAGGCAAGCCAAGGGCGTGACATGAACCATTGAGGCCATGTAACCTAACAAACGAAGGTGCAGGTGGGTTGGCACTGACCAGCAGTCTTGAACCTCCTTCGCTAACTGCATCAGGCAGTGGGCCCTTCCTATTGGGAGGAACGCCTTGACCTGTAGAGTGTCCAGCTGGGCTCCTATGAATTCCAGGTCTTGAACTAGGGAGAGGCTGGACTTGGGGTAGTTGATGATCAATCCCAATCGCTGCAGGGTGTGTATTGTAAGCCTTGTGGCATGGCAGGCCTCGAGGGCCGTGCTGCCTCTGATGAGCCAGTCATCCAGATAGGTGAAGACATGGGCCCCTTGGAGGCACACATGGGTGGCCACAACCACCAGGCACTTCATGAAGACACTTGGGGAGAAGGTGGCGAGGCTGAATGGCAGCACCCTGTTACTGGTAGTGCTGCCCCCCCCCCCCCACCATGAATCTCAGGTACTGTCTGTGGGAGGGATGGACGGACAAGGATATGGGTGTACGCATCCTTGAAATCCAAGGAGCAGAGCCAGTCTCCTTGACAGAGGTAGGGCAGCAGTGTCCTAAGAGAGCATCTTGAACTTCTCCCTCCCCAGGAACTTGTTCAAGTTGCGCAGGTCCAGGATGAGCCAGAGGCCCCCTGTTCTTTTTGGGACAAGGAAACACCTTGAGTAGAACCCCTTTCCCCAGAGGTGTTGGGGTACAGGCTCTACCACCTCGTCCTAAGTAAGCCTGCGAGCTCTGTGATGAGCAAGGCTTGGTGGAGGAGAGGCCGTGATGGTTCTCCTGGGAAGAAGTCTGGAGGGTTCTGTTGTAGATGGAAGTGGTAACTCTCCCTCACCACCTGCAGGACCCATCTGTCCATGGTGATGCTGAACCATTTGTGGGCAAATGTGGCCGGCCAGCCAACCCCCCATGGGCTGAGGCAGGATTCCTGGGGAGGAGAGGCCCTGCCCAGGGAGTCAAAAGCGTCCCCCCTGGTTGGGTGGGAGCTGGTGTCTGAGGCTTGGGGGCCTTGGGCTTCCAGGGCTCATGCCCCTGGCTTTTAGGCTGTGAGGCCTGATGCTACTGCCCGGCCTGGTGATAGCCCTTTTTCCTCGGGAAAGAGAAATAAGACTTACCTGCTAATTGTTGTTCCTTGAGGAACTCCACTCCAGTCCCGCACCTCTGGGTAGTGTACCTCTTCCAGCAGCTTGGAGAATGAGCATGTCATCTTTTTGATGACACCAGTGTACATATGCAGCTGGCAATGCCTATCAGCCCCAGTACCTATTGACAAAGCAGACTCAGAGGAGCAACAAATAAGTAGTTAAACATGCAACAAACACTTCTACGTCTAAATAAACTAGTACCCCCTCCATCCTCTGGGAAGGATACCATGTCTTCCCCCCCCCCCCTCCAGGATGGGGAGGCCTACCTGTTGAGCACCTGATCAACTCCAACCAGCGGGGAACGAGCAATCGACAGCTCTTCTGATCCGCCCCTTTCCAAAATGCTGATTACACACCCCTCTCCGGTTCCCCCTGGCAACTTCCTCCACCAAGGGAACCAAGTTCAGGACCGGGGTGTGCACAGATTATCACAGAAAGCACTCAGGGAGGGTTCCGGGACTGGAATGGAGTTCCTCAAGGAACAACAATTAGCAGGTAAGTTTAATTTCTCTTTCCTTATCGTCCCTCCAGTCCAGTCCCGCACCTCTGGGATGTATCAGAGCAGTTAAACTAACGGGAGGGACCTGCACAACCAGCCTGAAGCACTTCCGATCCGAAAATGAGCATCCCCCGCTGCCTGGACATCCAGGCGAAAATGTTCAGAGGAAGTATGCCACCCTACAGATCTCCACCGGCAGAACTAAACTATACTCTGCCCACGAGACTGCCTGAGCCCTCGCGGAATGCGTCTGCAACCCGCTGGTACTGCTCTACCCTTCAAGCTGTATGCAGATGTGATTGCCTCACCGATCCATCTGAAAATGGAGGCTTAGCTGCCGCCTCACTTTTGCGCGACCCGCCAAACAGAACCAACAGATGGTCCGATCTCTGAAAGGACGATGTCCTTTTCACATACCTTCGCAGGACTCTTATCATCCAAGTGGCACAGCTGTGGAGTGGCAGGGCCCATATCCGCTCTCGCCCACATCCGCACTCGCCAGAACCGTTAAGGAAACGGCCTGATTTACATGAAATGCTGACACCACCTTGGGCAAAAATGAAGGTACCAGGCGCAGGACCACTTTCTCCTCAAAGAAGGAAAGGACTGGCTCCTGGCATGACAGGGTCCGAAGCTCTGAAATCCTGCGTGCCGAGCAAATCACCACCAGGAATACCGTTTTCAGAGTCAAATATTTCAGGAAAGTTTGACTCAATGGCTCAAAAGGTTTCCCCAGACAGCATCGTCAGCACCAGGTTGAGATTCCAAGGCGGTACCACTGCCCTCTTTGGCAGATGGAGTTGGGTCACCGCCCCTAGAAAGCTCAGCCCATCTGGATGTGTACCCAATGGCACCCCGTGGACTTTCCCACGATAACCGGAAATCGCCGCCAATTGCACTCTCAAGGACCCTTACCAAAGATTTCAAGAACACCAAGATGTCCAGGATGGAGACAGTGGAAGGGCACGCCTGCCTCTCTCCGCAACATGATTCAAAGATGTGCCCTAAGCAGATGCATGCCAGGTTTGTAGACCACCTCTGGGCCTGTAGCAAGGTCGCTATCCCCGAGCCTGATTATCCTTTCTTCTTTAACCTCGCCTTTTCAAGAGCCATGCCGTAAGCGAGAATTGATCCACCTGGGGCATGCGAAGCAGCTCCTGTGTTAAGAGGTCCTTCCAAACCGGAAGTCACCACAGTCAGTCAATCTGCCAGTATCCAAATCAGGTCAGCATACCATGGGCACATCGGCCAGTCTGGTGCCATCAGAATTACAAGTCCCCGGTGCGCCTCTAGCCATTGCACTAACCGGCCTATGAGCGCCCACAGGGAAAAACAGAGAAGACCCTCTTCGAGCTTCTGCTGAATTAGAACATCCAGGCCCGTGGACTTCCTCTCTGCTTCTGCTGAAAAACCGGCAGGCCTTGGACGACTCGAACATTGTCATTAGGTCCATGACCGGTGTGCCCCATTGGCGGACCACCTGATCGAACACCACCTGATTAAGCTGCCACTCTCCGGGGTCCATGCGCACTCAGCTGAGGTAGTCTGCCGTCACACTGTCAACTCCTGCTACGTGCGCTACAGATAACGCCTGGAGACAAATTGCTGCCCATCCAAATAGCCTTTCCACCTCCTCCTCCAGGGCTGCACTGCCCATGCCTCCTTGCCGGTTGATGTAAGCCATCATGGTCACATTGTCCGAGAGGACTTGGACCACCTTCCCTTGCAACCATGGCTCTAAACTTTCTAGCGCCAAGGTCACTGCTCGCATCTCGAGCCTGTTGATCGACCACAGGGCCTCCTGCGGACTCTTGCCCCTGAACAAAGCCTCCTTCGCAATGGGCTCTCCAACCTGACAGGCTGGCATTGGTCATCAGAGGAACCCACACCGGAGACTCCTTCCAGGCTCCCCACATGCTGCCACCAACTGAGGGCTCTCCTGGCGCTCCGTGGGCAGGGGAGTACTTGGGACAGGGGTTGACTCAGATGCGACCATCGATGGAGCAGAGCCCTCTGCAGCTGTTACATATGCGCCCTTGCCCATAGGACTAGCTCTAGAGTGGCCGCCATGGTCCCCAGAACCTGCAGATAATGCCACACTGATGGTCTTGCCATTTTCAGGACCTGCCGTATCCACTGTTGTAGCTCCTGCGTACGGCGAACCGGCAAGAAAATACTGCCCACGCAGGTATCAAAGCACACTCTCAAATACTCTAGCTCCTGGGCCGGCCGTAACCGACTCTTGGCCAGGTTGACCCCAACCGAGACTTTGAAGGAACTCTCCCACCCGCACTGCTGCTCTTTTCGCTATCGTCCCTGGACTTCGCCTGGATCAGCCAATCGTCTAGGTAGGGGTGGACGAGAACCCCTTCCTTGTGGAGAGCTGCCGCCACCACCACCACCACCATGACCTTGGTGAAGGTGCGGGGGTGGTCGCCAGACCAAAGGGCAACGCTCAAAACTGGAAATGGCCCCTTGGCACCACAAAGCAGAGAAACTGCTGATGTTCTCGATGGATGGGAACATGTAGATATGCCTCTTTGAGATGTAGAGTCGCCAAAAATCTCCGCTTCCTACCGCCATTATTACTGTGAAAATGCAGTACCCGGAGACCGTAGTTCATGCCCTCGAAGTCGAGAATTGGGTGAAAGGAACCTTCCTTTTGGGCACCACGAAATACATGAAGCATCGACGCAGACGTACTGGTCTCGCAGAACCAATTCCACGGCTCTCAGCTGCAGGAGACAAGTCAAGGTCTCTTCTACTGCTGCCAATACCGCTGTGCCCACTTTGGGCGATCAAAGGAGCTTGTTCTTGCTCTGGCAGGGGGTATAGACGCGTCATGGATTGCACCCTTTAAGGCCAACTTCCAGCAGATCCCACTCATCCTGGATCATCTGTCCTACTACTCCATGTACTGGTAAGACTTTCTGCATTTCCATACCGCCTGGAACAGTGGATCCTACAGCACCTCTTCCTCTGCCGGGAGGTTAGCAGGCATATTCCATGGGTGGGAGGAGTGGCCTAGTGGTTAGGACAAGGTACTTCAGGCCAGAGGGTCGAGGGTTCAAGTCCCACCTGGGGACAGCAATCTCAGGCCGGAGGGACTGGGATTTCTAGTCCTATAGGTACTCCTTGTGGTCTTGGGCAAGCCACTTAACCCTCCATTGCCCATGTTCCCTGTAAGTATTAGCGTATGTGTGTCATATCCCCTCGTGTTAAATGTATCTCCCAATTGACCGCTTTGACCCGGTGAAAAGCAGGATATAAATACAGCTAAATAAATAAATATTCAGAGCCTTGAGAGATCTCCAAGGTACACATAGAATGTGAGCCCTTTGGAGACGAGGAATTGTATCAGTACCCGCTTGTAGTGATTGTAAACTGCCCTGGTGGCCTTCAGCGTGGGCGGTATATCAAGAAATTGCATAAACATAAGCATAAGCATAAAGATGAGCGCTGGTAGCTCCTCCCGGCGGAAAACCCAAACAATCCAGGCCTGATCCTCCTGTTCTGGACTCTCTCCTTCTTCCAACTCCTCCTGCAGATCTAGCTCCATGTCAAGGTCTTCCCCCATCCAGCCCCTCAGACAACAGCGATTGCGCTACTCCTCTAAGCCTCTAGCCTGCTTAGACGCCACTGCTCCTGACTCGTGCTCTTTTGCATCTGAAATCCTCTTAGCCCTGTGTTCCGGGGTTGAGGAGCCCCTTGGTAGGCAAAACGCCTTATGCAAAAGTAAGACAAACTCCAGTGAGAACTCCCCCGGGAGCCCTACTGCTCCCTGGGCTTGAGGGGTGGATTGTCAGGGCATCATACAGGTACCAGGGGCCGAATCCGTTGAAGGTAACATGGCACCCCCTGCCCCCAGGGTCTCTTGCAACCGGGAGGGACTCTCCTGCCTCATCTGATCCTGCAGATCCTGCTCCCATGATAGCCTATTGCGTACAATTTAGGCAGATGCCTGTCTCAGAGACCACACCACATCGGGGACCACATATCTTGAGGATTTTTAGATTGTGCTGCAGTGTTGTATCTTAAAGATATGAAATGGACCTTGCTCTGGTCCAATCAAATTGACACGTTCTCTGAGTAAAGTTTATGTTTTTATTCTAATACTACAAATGGCTATAAGAGAGTATAGCTTCCCTTACAAGCAATATTACAGATTTAATAGGTACTTAATCTGGGCTAAGAGACAAGAGATGATCATGTCAGGTTACTCACTGACCATAGACAGATGGAAGGATTTCATTTGCTTCCTATCCACTGACTATCTTTCAAATTACATACATTTCTTGTATGCAGGTACTTTCTGTTTTCCACAGAGCTGTAGCTGCTACAAACCTATATGCAGCACTTTTTTTTTTTTTACACTTATCTTTATTTCTTTCTCTGACTTTTTCTCTGATCCTTCTCAGGAGAAAGTAACGTCTCAAGCAACTGCCACTTACATCACCTGACCAGGTACAACAGCACTCTGAAATCCACCCAGCGACAACAATGGCATATCTGAAAAGGCTTTTCCCACATGTCTGCATCAAGTCATTGTGCAATGAATACGTTTTGAGCGGTATAACACAAGGAATTCTTAAATATTAAGTGGGGTTCACGCCCCTTGATACTATCCTATACCAGGCACTGGAGTCTGGCCGGCATGGTGGGAAGGGCTTGTGGCACTCCCCAGGAACGCCCTCAATCTATACCCGGGTAGGTAAAAGGATCCCCAGCACAGTGCACCTCCACAGGCTCAGGCACAGAGCCCTTGAACTAAAATAAAACCAAACCAAACCAAAATCTAACAAACTGAAATGAAAAAGAAACTGCAAATGGCTCACTAGGAAGAGGCTGCTCTGTCCTGCTTTATTCTTCGGTGGCTGCCTCTCCCGGGCGCCCAAAACACAGCAGGGGGTTAAACACATGCGGACCTGAATAAGAAAAACATTGCACCTAAATGCAGCAGGGGGAGTTTTCTACACTGCTGCAAGATCCCAAAAATGCGGCTGCAGGCTGCTCTTTGTCTCCTCGTGTTCTGACGGTTGCTAGAGGTTTCTGCTGTCCTCCCCCCCCCCCCTCCCGCCACTCTTACCTTGGAGCCTCTTTGCCACATGGCTTTTCTACCATTCGCGCTCAGCATTCCTTCCCGGCTTCGGTGCTGAGGGGGGCGACTCGGGGCTGCCAGCTTTCACTCCTGTCAAGCAACTGCAGCAGCTCCTTGCCCGATAACAGGTTCGGGAGCAGCCAGAAGTCTCGGACTGAGGAAGGTCCCCACAGAACTCCCCCCCTCCCTGAAATCCTGGGGGGAGAGGGGGAAGAAGAAATATCCTCCCCTCAGCCCTGTTGTTCCCCAGGTTCTCTCTGTTCCTTCTGATTTTTTTTTAAACTTCTGCCTTTAAAAACAAAAAAACCTACACCTTAACAGGGGAAATAAAAGCAAACTAACTAAACCTATCTTCTTAGTTGTCCCTTCTGCGAGTCCAGCACCCTGGCTCACAACCTCCTCCAGCTGCTTGGAGACTGAGCATACAGGGGGCTGGTAGGTGGTACCAGTTGCATATGTACACTAGTGTCATCAAAAAGATGACATGCTCAGTCTCCAAGCTTCTGGAAGAGGTACACTACCCAGAGGTGCGGGACTGGACTGGAGGGATGATAAAGAAATAGGGCTCCCCCCCCCCCCCAAGGATTTTTTCTTGGGGAGGATAGAGGTCTTCCTGAACAGCCTTTACCAGGTCACTACCTCAGCCTCGATTTCAGCCACCCGCGGCGCACGATACTTCTCCTTGTCCTTATCCGCCAAAGGATTGAGCCTGTTCATGGTCTTGATGCCTTTTAGGCCTGCCTCCGGCTGAGTGGAGGAGTGGCCTAGTGGTTGGGGCAAGGTACTTCAGGCCGGAAGGTTGGGGGTTCAAATCCCACTAGAGGACAGCAACCTTGGGCCGGAAGGACTGGGGTTTCTAGTCCCACAGGTGCTCCTTGTGGTCTTGGGCAAGCCACTTAACCCTCCATAGTCCATGTTCCCTGTAAAATAGTTATCTCCAAGTTATAATGCCCTGTTCAATGTAATTTCAGTTTGTTCAATGTAAACCGCACTGATGCAGAATAGCGCGGTATATAAGAGAATTAAATAAATAAATATAAATAAATTTTGGATCATCCAATCCACCACCCGGTGAACCGAGAACACCATCTATGATTCCCTAACTGCTTGGATGAGGGGATCTTCCAACCCCTCCTTCTTCCGCCGGCTGTGCTGTGGCAAGGTTGAGAGTCCGAAAAGCTTCTGTAATGAGCTGCAAAAGCGCCTCTTTGCGAAATACCCGTATGATTCTCGCTTTAGCTTCAGGTTCTGGTATTTCTTCGTCTTCCAGCTCCTCTAGACCCGACTCCGAGTCCGGTTCTGCATCTTCTGACTCTGGCCAATCCACCTCGGAGGGAACGGTGCCGGAATATCGAGGTCTCTTAGCCGGCGCCGGAAGAGCACCACTTGCCACTTCCACTCGGGGCGAGGGAAGCCCCGTTGTCCCAGCTACAGCCTCCGGCAGCTTGCCTAGGCGCCCCAAGCGGAAAACCTGATGCATAATAAGGACGAAGTCCGAAGAGAAATCTCCCAGCGATGGCTCGGAGCCCGCAGCCAGAGGTGCCCCCGAGGGCCCCACCAGGGACTCTGAAGAAGACCCCGCGGGACAACCGCTAAGGGCTCTCCCTCCCCTCCAACCGGGAGGTCCGGAGCGTCCTGGACCACCTTGCCTTCCATCTGTTGTTCCATTGTGGTAGATATGGATGCGCAGCCACAGTAAATTCCAGAATCGGACACCGTGCCCCTGCACGTGCCGCAAACCACGCACTGTGGGTGAGATGACATGGGTTAGACCTCCCCCAGCACCGGCTATCTATGCCCCGGAAAACACAGGTACCAGGATTACCCTTTCCTGCTTTCCCCTGATTCTCGTGACAGGAACTTTTCCTCTTTTTTTTTTTTTGGCCTCACACCTAACCAAACCAAGCTAGAAGACTCCGAACGCTCCCCGGCGCACAGCAGCCGAAAAAAATTACACCTGCACTGTCCTGAAACTTGCCAAGCGCTCCTCACACGATGCACCCACACGCAACCCCGACCACGCCATGCGGCTCTGGCAGCACGGGAAGACTTTAAAATGGCTGCCACGGCTAACCGCTCGGTGGGAAAACCAAGCACCGGCCTCTCAAGCCCTGTGCCGTTAACAAAAGGGCCAACGCTAACCCTGAACCCAGTCCTTACCTCCGGTGCTGTGCACTGCAAGCCGCGACGTCGCTCAGCGTTGTCAAGAGAGACGTTCATGGCGAGGGCTTACTTGCCTGCCGGCTGCACTGCTCACACGCTGAGGCACCGTCTGCTGTCGTCCTCACCGGGAGCTCCCGAGGCTGTGTTGGGTGAACGTGCTGAGCAGAGCTCTCTCCCGTGCAGTCAAGGGAGAGAGAGCTGCAAGGTGCCCCAGAGACAGAAGGAAGCAGAAGAGAAGTGTAGGAACGCGATTCGGCTTGGCTTTTTTTTTTTTTTTTTAAAGGGCAGATCACCTAAAGGCAAAGAAAACAAAAGAGAAGGGAACCAAAACAGGAGGAATAAAATCCTAAACCCCAACTACAGAGCTCCTTATGTATTCTTCCAGTGAGCCCAGCCCAGGCTCACTACCTCCTCCTGCTGCATGGAGACTGAACACACTGGGGGCTGATGGAAAGACCAGCAGAAGGCATCCAGTGCTATCAAGAATTTGATTGGTCCAGTCTCCATGCTGCAGGAGGAGGTACACAACCCAATGGTGGAGGACTGAACTGGAGGACTGCTAAGGAACTTATTTTGTTTATATGCGTACCTACAGTTTCTATGGAATACCCAGCAAAATGAAAGCATTTTTGTTTTGTTCAGGTATTCTTTTTCTGCGGGAGAGTGATCTAAGAACAAGCCTGACATAAAACTTTCTATTCAAAGCCCAGAACAGTAGTTTATGGCCTCTGGTGTTCTTACTCAGTTTGCAATCATGGCGCAGCCTGGGAATCAAACCAACAGAGGGGTCCAACCGAAGGCCCCAAACTGCAGTCCCAGCACACTTTTGATGCCCAATGGTCTCTGCAAGTCTTGCAAAATACATTGTTAATGCTTAGGCTGTTGTGCTGCAGGAACTCCAGTATACCATATGCAGAATTCAGACTTGCAGCACATGAACCCTTGCACTTGCACACTGGACAATTAAAGCAAAGGCTCAGGAAGGTGAAGAATGAAAGTTCAATGGAAGAATGCATGACCAGAACACTTTCCTAGCAGTATGCACTGGTTTGTCAAGGTAGCATGTGGCATAGTACCTTAAGTAGTACAGGCAGACATAACCAAATATGACATATTCAGCTAAACACAGAATACCCGATATGTGCCCTCACTTTAAAAGAGCCAAAGAATTTTGTGGAAGATAGCCATGAATAATAAATTTCTGGCACTTGGCAGTTACAATGAAAAACACTCTTGAAACTATCTTTCTCAATTTTAATGCCAAGCACGAAGGAAGATTAGTTTCTAAATATATGGATCAAGCAGGAACTCATGTTATACCAACAATAAAGAGTTGTAGGAGAACAGGGAAGATTAGTCTCCTCCTACTAAAGCACAGATGGAAATCATCAGAAATGCTTTAATCCCTCACACTAAATCACCAAAGCAAGAACTCAAAAATATGCTTTTTCAATCTTAATAAAATTTAAATTGGCTCCAATCTAAGGTTATTTGAGTATTTCTTTTTTAATTTTGTATTTTGTTTTTTTATTATTGTTGTTTTTGTTTTGTTAAGTTAAATAGATCTAGAGAAGAACAGTAGGCACAACTATGTGAAAACTAGACCAAAGCAATCTCTCTGTAAGTCTGAAGCAGATGATTCCATTCGTTCCTCATTAAATACATACCATTTTGAATATGGCAAATGAACAAAAGATTAATCAAACAGTAGATAAAACAAAAAAGCTGTACAATACACACAAAGTAAGAAAATACTTGTCTGACAAAACATTAAATATTAAGCTCCTCATTCAAATGTTCTCCTGCAGCTCTCAGTTTGTTCTCTGAGGATGACTGACAGATTATTTTGAAGTGAGCAGTCTCTCAATGCCTCATGTTCCTTTCTTGACATATATGAATGCTGATTGCAATTAGTAATATCTAAAGACCTTCATTTTTTTTTATTTCATTCTCTCATGGTATTTATTAGTGTTTATGCTGCTGCATGTTGACAAAATAAGCATTTATTTTCATGTGCATTTATTAGCATTTTCTTCTTCAAGTTAATTTTGTACAAAACAATGTAATTTTTTTAAATTAACATCTGACATATTAGGTAGTTGCCTAAGGACCAACAATTCATACAGATTCAGAAGCAAGGCAACAGATGTGCAGGAGCAGAAAATTTTCAGGCACCAGATCATCTGGTCCTTGCCTGGAAGAAGCTGCTTCCAATTGCAACAGGCCAAGCCAGAACAGCAGCCTCCACTGTGATCAGGCTTGGAAGGAGCAGTCACTTCTGTTAACTGAATTCCATGCTGGGAGGAGAGCTATGGAGAAATTAGACCTTACCTGCTAATTGTCTTTCCTTGCGTTCTCTCCAGGCCAGTCCAGGAACAGGTAGGGTTGTCAGCCCCCTCCAGCAGCTGAGGACTGAATCACAGAGTCTTGCTGACATCCTATCCAGCTCCCCCTGGTGCCAGAGACTCAGTCTTCGATTAGCAAAGCAGCTCCATATCCACTGCCTTCAAATCAACTACACTATAAAAACGGAGAAAGTACCATAAAAACCAGAACAAACTTCTCATCTTATCTCCTTCCTTCCCCCCCCCCCCCAAACCAGGAGCCCTGCTCATGCCCCTCCTAGCGAGAGACAACAGGCAGACAGAGCCCTCCTCACGGACTGAATCAGACGCCTAACTGCTCCCACGCTGAAACTACATCAGACACACTCGACCACCCTATACTTTGCTGCCGACACTGTAGCGCCACCCCCAGGCCAACCCCCCCAAAAGCAAATGAAGAGGAGGGTCCTGGACTGGCCAGGAGAGAACTCAAGGAAAGACAATTAGCAGGAAAGGTCTAATTTCTCCTTCCTATTCGTCTCTCCAGGCCAGTCCAGGAACAGGTAGGGTTGTACCAGAGCAGTACCTAAATACGGGAGGGACCTGCCAATCCAGCTACAATGGCTGCAGCTCCTATATTTGCATCCCCTCTAGCCTGAACATCCAATTTATAATGCTTCGCAAAAGTGTGAAGGGCCGACCAAGTCACTGCCCTACAAATCTCTATCGGAGGAATCAAAGCGAACTCTGCCCAAGACATTGCTTGCCCCCGAGTAGAATGAGCTCTGAGTCCCTTAGGAGGAACCTCTCCCCGCACCACATACGCTGTTCCAATAGCCTGCCTTACCCAGCGAGCAATGGAAGCTTTGGAAGCCGCCTCCCCCTTTTTGCTCTTTTCGGGTCCGTGAAACAACCGAACTGTCTTACGAAAAGCCTCCGTCCCCTTGAGATAGACGGAGTACCCTGCCAAGATTCAGTATCCTCAGGGACTGATGCTCCCCGTCCCCCTCTAAACGTGGAAAGGTTGGAAGAGCAATAGACTGATTGACAAGAAAGATCGATACCACTTTGGGCAGAAAGGAGGGTACCGGACGCAACACCACCTTCTCTTGCCGAAAAATGAAGAAACAGTTCCCTACACGAGAGTGCCTGAAGATCTGAAATCCTCCTCGCAGAACACACCGCCACCAAGAAAACCGTCTTCCAAGTCAAATGCTTCAACAACACCTTCGCCATTGGCTCGAAGGGAGGAACGGAGAGCGCCTCCAGTACCAAGTTCAAGTCCCACAGCGGAACCACCTGCCTGATTGGTGGACTAACATGCTTTACTGCCCTGAAAAAACCCACCACATCTGGATGAGTCGACAACACAGAGCCCTGAACTCAACCCCTATAACACGCCAAGGCGGCCAGCTGCACCTTAAGGGAACTGAGCGCTAGACCCTTCTCTAGGCCTCCTTAAAGGAACAACAAAATGTCCGGCAATCCCGAGGCGAACAATTTAACGCCCTTGTTTGCACACCAATTTTCAAAAATGTGCCACACAAACATACGACAGAGACGTAGATCGCTTCTTTGACTGTAACATCGTCGCTACTACTGCTGCGGAGTACCCTCGTCTCCGCAACCGCTCCCTCTCAAGAGCCATGCCGTAAGCAGGAACCGATCCACCTGCGGCATTAACACTGGGCCTTGACTCAACAGATTGATCCGATCGGGCAGCCTCCACAGCAGCTCCACCCGAAGCCGCATCAAATCGGCATACCAAGGTCTCCTCGGCCAATCCGGCGCAATTAGAATCACCAGCCCTGCGTAAGCTGATATCCTTTGCACGACTCAACCTAATATCGGCCATGGTGGAAACACATAAAGCAACTCATTCGCCGGCCACGGCTGCACCAGCGCATCGAGTCCTTCTGACATGTGCACCCTGCGTCTGCTGAAGAATCTCGCCGCCTTGGTATTGGGCAAGGGTCGCCATCAAATCCATTACCGGAAGACCCCACTGCAAGGTGATGTCGTGGAACACGGCGCATTGAGCTCCCACTCTCCGGGATCCAGGACATTCCGACTGAGATAGTCGGCCTGAATGTTGTCCTTGCCCGCTACATGCACCGCCGATAAGGCTATTAGATGTCTCTCCGCCCACTCTAGTAACCATTGACTCTCTTCCAACAAGGAAGCGCTGCCTGCGTCGCCCTGCCAATTGATATAGGACACCGTTACCACATTGTCGGAGAAAACCTGAACTGCCTTTCCCTCTATTAGGCCTATAAACTGAAGCAGCGCCAGCCGCACTGCCCATATCTTCAACCGATTGATCGACCACCATGATTCCTCCAAGGTCCAACCGCCTTGCGCCACTTGCGACAGACAATGTGCTCCCCAGCCCGAGAGACTGGCGTCCGTTGTGACCAACACCCAATCCGGCTGTTGCAAGGGCATGCCTGCCTGCCTGAAGATGCGCGGAGTCCAACCACCACCTTAGACGGAACTTCACCATCTGCAGACACACCAGCTACTGGGAAAGAAGGTGCTCCTGCGGCGACCACCTCGACAGTAGAGCTCTCTGTAGCGGCCTCATATGCGCCCTGGCCCACGGCACCAGATCTAACGCCACCACCATGGACCCTAAGAGCTGCATGTACCTCCACGCCGTGGGGGCCTGCATACTCAAAAAAAGTCTGCACTTGACCCTGGAGCTTTAGCATTCTCTCTTCGGGCAGAAACACCAACCCGGCGACCATGTCGAACACTGCCCCCAGATACACCAAACGCTGAAAAGGCCTCAACTGACTCTTGGCCCGATTCACTACCCAACCAAGCTGTTCCAAAAACTCCACTACCCGCCTGGTTGCCATAAGAGACTCTGCTTCCGAGTCCACCCGTATCAGCCAGTCATCCAAATAGGGATGCACTCTGATGCCCTCCTGACGCAACGCAGCCGCTACCACAACCATTACCTTTGTAAACGTCCGCGGCGCCGTTGCCAGCCCAAATGGCAGTGCCCGGAACTGAAAATGGACCATCGGAACGGCAAAACGCAAGAACCTGTGATGATCTGGCCTGATCGGAATGTGCAGATAAGCCTCCGTGAGATCTATTGAGGACAATACTTCCCCCAGTTTCACTGCCAAAAATCACTGACCTCAAAGTCTCCATCCGGAAGTGTGGTACCCGCAAGCACCGATTCACATGCTTGAGATCGAGAATGGGTCAAAAAGAACCTTCCTTTTTGGGAACCACGAAATAGATAGAGTATCGACCTAATCCGCACTGGTCAGGAGGTATGGGAACTACCGCTTGCAGCCGCAACAATCTTTGAAGAGTGTTGCTTACCGCCTTCTTTTTCCCCTGCGCCTTGCAAGGAGATACTACGAACGCATCCGCCAGTGGGTGATCGAATTCCAGTGCGTAGCCTTTCTGGATGATCTCCAGCACCCACTGGTCCGTGGTGATGGTGGCCCAGGCAGAATAAAACTCCTGCAAACATCCCCCTACCGGAACGTCCGCCTGGGCCTGCCCGCCTTCATTGTGGCTTCTTGGTCTGCACCTGCTGGGAAGGCAGATACCCTCTGCCAAACCCCCTTGCTCCTCGAAAGGACGGCCGCCTAGCCTCAAAATGCCCCCTCTGATAAGGCGCATAACGAGCCGCCCGAAACCTGCGGAATTCTCTTCCCTGACTGCGCTGCGGTCCCCCTGGTCTCAGAACTCTCGGACGATCCTCTGGCAGCCGACCTCCCTTAGAATCGCCCAAATCCTTGACAATCTTTTCCAGCGCTTCCCCAAAGAGCAGCTTACCCTTATGGGGAAGTTTACTGAGCCGCGCTTTAGAGGAGGCGTCGGCGGCCCAATTCCGCAACCAGAGAAACCTCCTCGCCGCAATCAGCGACGCCATCACCTTAGCTGAGATCCTAAACAAATCATAAAACGCATCTGCCAAGTACGCCGCTGCCAACTCCAGCTTGGCCCCCTCCGGTGACTGACTCTCGTCCCCTTCCGGAGAAACCTCCCCTTGTAGCCACAGAATGGAGGCCCTGGACACATACGCCCCACAAGTCACGGCCTGCAACGCCAATGCACTTGAGTCAAAAGCCTGTTTAAGAATAGACTCCAACTTCCGACCTTGGAGATCCTTAAGGGCCGCTCTGCCTTCTACAGGAATGGTAGTCTTTTTCGTTACCGCCGCGGCTAAGGCATCCACCTTTGGCATACGGAGCAACTCCTTCTCTTCCTTGGGAATCGGGTACAAGCGCCCTATGGCCCTGCTACCCCTCAGGGACGCCTCCGGGCACTCCCATTCCGTTTCTACCATTTGCTTGATAACTCTATGAATCGGAAAGCATTTCTGCTCCGCTTTAAATCCCTGGAGCAGAGGGTCCTCCAGGGGCTCTTCCGGCGCTACCAGAAGACTGATATTCAACGTCGCCAGGGACTGAGCAATAAGCGCTCCCTGCGGAATACCCGAAACAAATTAGGATCTTACCCCGGCATGAGCTCTCCTTCCTCAAGCTCCATGGCCCACGGATCGAACCCCGACAGGACCTCCCCGTCCTCTGCCAGCCACGGTTCAGAGGCCTGCGGACCCCATCCGTCACCGGCAGACCCCACATCGCAATGCTTATGCGAGGGACCCTCCTCCAGGTCCTCCTCCCCTGTAACTGCCGCTCTCTGCGACCCTGAAGCCCGGGTAGCCCCTGATCCACCCTGAGCCTGCTCTCTCCTGAGGCAATAGGCCTTATGCATCGCGAGTATAAAATCAGCAGGGAAGAACGTATCCAGCCCTTCCTGTAAACTTAACACTGGTGCCTGAGCCGGCACCGCCTTTACCACAGGCCCAGAAGCCTTTTTAGACTTAGCTTTCTTCTTTCCCTGTTTGTCTGGCAGTGTGGGAGAAATCCCTGCTTCGTTTAAAACGGCCGACTTTCCCGCACGATCTTGGGGTCTCCCTGCTAGCTCCCCCCTGAGCCGAATTCTCCTCCATCAGCACAAACCGCCGTTCCAAATCACTTCCTCGGCGCACACAGGACCTGCAGAGCCCCGGACCAGCTAAACCACGGGCACTCCCGCACTGTAGACATGCCACCGTGATCGGTAGCATGCGCCTGCAATGGAGCCCTACTGTCGGCCAACCTACAACGCCACGAGACGTCCGATGCAAAACTCGCCCCCAGAACAATCCGTACCTTTTCTGAAACCAACGCTACAAACAGCTGATCACTCGGACCCCACTGCTAGCGGGCGGTGATCAGGCATTATGGCGGCAGAAGAAGAATGCGGCTGGGGTTCCCAGGCACTCTCTCTCTCTCCCCCGGGCAGCAGTCGGCTCCCAGACTGTGGGGCAGGCTCTGCCCCGCTGCCCTCAATGTCTGTTGGTAGTGGGGATCTGGCAAATCTCTCCTCTGGATAAGTGCCTTGCTAGGACACACCAGAAAACAAATATTTGCAAAGAAATGAGTAGCTGGGAGGAGTTTGCTCTGTTTTCTGTCCCTTTCCTATCCTTTTTTCTTTTAACTCTGGAGCCTGAGCCAAAACAAAAAACTGTCCTATCCAGCTGCTGAGGACTGAAAGACTGAGTCTCTGGCACCAGGGGGAGATGGATAGGATGTCAGCAAGACTGTGATTCAATCCTCAGCTGCTGGAGGGGGCTGACAACCCTACCTGTTCCTGGACTGGCCTGGAGAGACAAATAGGAATGTCAGTCTGGCCCAAGCAGAGAAGCTGTTACTACTGCTGCTGGCAGGTTGGGGGGGGGGGGGGAAGAAGTGGTAAGGTAAGGTAGAGGAAGAGAAGGAGGTGACACCAGGAGAAAATGAGGCTGAAACAAAAATATAAGGGAATAGTTGGGCAAGGCAGACAATGTTTTTCCTGAAATACTTTTGCTTGCTCCCAAGTGTTTAGAGTGTGCGCTGCCTTTGTATGGGCGCACATCTCTATGCATATCTGTCATGTTACTATGAATCAGCGTTTCCTATCATCTTGCTAGATCAGTCCAGATGAGTGGGTTGTGCTCCCTTGCCAGCAGGGGGAAGCAGACGAACAAGTTTCAATGATGTCATCACTTAGTATAACCTTTTGCACAGCAGTGAAAGAAGCTAGTATTGTCTGCCTCCAACATATGGTAAGGCGTGTGAGCTGGTACAGCAGTGCAGATAGGCCTGACTCTCCTAGCACACATTATGATGCAATAATCTGAGGATCAAGTCTGAAGGGCCCCAAATGTGCTTGAAGCAAGGGTGCACCTTTGACTCCTCGAATTAACAGCCGCCCAGAATTCAGTGCTGTTTCTCGAGACTTACTGCACTCGGTGAACCAAAGAGTAATAGGAAGACCCATGGTGCTCCTGAGAGAGGGTGTTTGGTACCAGGCTCCACTTCCCTCTTACTGTCCATATCTGCATGGCCTGTTTTTATATGATTAATTTTTCTGATTGCTTTTTTTTTTTTTTTATCTCCACTGAATTCAATGGGAAGTATAAAGCAGTTTCAAATAAAAAGGCCTTGATCAAAAGCTGGGCCTCGCCCAGGCTTCTGTGCGTGTCTGGGACTTCCCTGATTCAGTCTGACAGCCTAGGGATTCCCTTTTTGGGACACACTTTTTTGCCAGACTCCTTTTTTCACCATTATTTTCTTTTAGCCATTGTGGTTTTCAGCCCAGCAGTCTAATGCCACCTGCAGGCCAATCAGAGGGGGATGGCACCGCAGTGATGGAAAAGAAGGTAACTGACACCCGGCACCAGAAAGAGGCAGCAGTGGTGGTGGGGAAAAAGGGGCCTGAAAACAGGGGAGGGGGGCAGGAATGGGGGATCCCACCAGAAACATTTGCTCTGGGCCCCATAAAGGGTTGAAGCAGCCCTGTCCAGGAAGGGAGGTTTCTTCTTATTCTGGTCTTAAAGGCAGTTGTCTTCGGGCTCAAGAGTCATTTTCACATGGGATATTTTGAGTCTCTCACTCCATCGGTCACATAGTAGGTGTTCTTCACCTCCTGCACCATGCTATCACATTTATTGCTTTCCCATTATGGTCAGCTATTTTTGTGCTGTGTTCTAGGCCTCCTCTGGTTCCAGGCACAGCTACACATATCTACACATCTGGCTGGCCCGGTCAGTCTTTTTGGTGAAGGCCAAAACATGACACAGGCCTGTTGAGCTCTGCCTGAAAAAATGGGGTCAGTGATAGTGTCTCCTAGAGCAGCCCAATTCTTGCTGCAACCAATATCCCCCTGAATTTACCCTTACAGCGACCCCTTCCCCACCCAGTCCAACAGACTGATATCTATAGTCACAATCACTTGGTGTGGAAACTCCAGGGACATCCATTTCAGCACAGGACTCATTTGGAGGTACCAGTCCAAATCACGCATAATCTTCATGAGAAAGAGGATACGCAAATCGAACTTTTGAGAGGATGGGGACCAGTGGGCCAGAAGAGGTCTCGGCAAGGGATGTTTACGTGCCTCCACCCATGGCTCCAGGTCTCAGATTAATGTCAATCAAGCAAAGGACCCATAGCCCTGGGAGATGGCAGAGTGTAAAACTTCCAAAGCTGTGGCTGCAGCTTAATAAGCTTGTCCTGAATGAGAAAAAACATGCCCTGAGACACCCTACAATCCAGGAAGGTAGTAGGCTGCTTTTGACATAATTGACTATCCAACTTAGCTGCTCCAAGCACTGCAGTGTCCTGACTGTTGCCAACATGGTAGTCTCTGTAGGATCTGTCTCAATCAGCCAACTGTCCTCTAACCCCCAGCTTGTGCAGGAAAGCTGCAACCACCACCATGATCTTCAACAAGTCCATGGAACTATGGTCAACTGGTAATGACACCTAAGGACACAAAAGCAGAGATACCACAGAGGCTGCTTCTGAACAGGGATGTGAGAAAATATCCTTCTGAGAAAAACCAAGGAAGAAAGGAACTCTCACTCTCTTACCACCACAATGGCCAAACAAAAGGACTCCATATGAAAGCCAGGAACTCTGAACTTTGCCTTCACCCCACTCAGAACCAAGATGAGTTTGAAGGATTCCCCATTTTTAAAACCACAAAGTAAATTGAATATTGGTTGTGTATTTGCTCTGCTATGAGCACTGGTAGGATGCTCCCAGGCATATCAGGCAGACCAGGCACGTGAGGAAGGATTTCTTTAACCATCATCCTTTGGAAAGAGAACCATCGGAGGATACCACAAAGGCATGCCAAATAAGTTGTATAGCCTTCCTGAATAACCTCTAGCACCCAATGGTCCAAGATAATGGGAGCCACTTCAAGAGATCCAAGCAGAGGTGCCCTCCTAGCAGTTGAAACTCAGAAGGTGCCTGCCTCATACCACTGGGACCTCTTGGTGACCCACAAGAAGCCAGCCAAGTCTTGGGCCCTCTAGGCTCCCCAAAAGGACTGCCCTCTTCTAGCCTGGCTTCAGAATAACAAAGTAGGAAGGAGCAGATCCCTCCCCTGTTAACAGTCTCAGTCTCTATGCTGTAGCTTGTGCTTTGGCATCTCGAGCCTTTAGCTCTGCCCTCTGGTAAACTCTGTGGGCACGGTTCCGCCATCTCTTTCATTAATTCATCAAATTTCTCCCCAAAGAGCAACTTGCTTTTAAAGGTGGAGTTTACCAAGTTGCATCTTGGAAGTCACTGCTCCACCAGACACAGCACTGGTTTAAGGGCCTCTTCTCTCATTCTGGAACATGCTTTTCCTTGCCTCTTCTCTCCCCCCCCCCTTTATTTCTGTGTGTGTCCTGTTGGTTAATTATAATTTCCTCTCTTATTTCTTATTATTTTGTAAGCTGTCTTGAAGCATCCTTTGGGTCTAAAGGTAATAAACTAAACCATAGCTACCAGCACACACCACCACCAAAACGCATCATACAATGTGACCGCTACAAATGAGGCACTGGATTCCAGCTTTGTGACCTCCAGACTATCTGGCAACTGCTGGAGTCGACACAAAAGTGTTGTGACAACAAATGTCCATTCAAAGTGCCAAAGGGCATCTCTAGGGTTGAAGCCACAAAAGCTTCCTTGGAGAAAGCTTCAACTCTCCTTTTGCAAGTCTTTTTAAGGGCAGGGCTGCTCTAGGCCACAACAGCTGTTCACTTGGTTACATCCCAAGATGAAGGCCTTTGTCATGGAACATTAAAAGCTGTTCCTGGTTCCTCTCAGGGAAGCAGACAATATCCTGGTGCCTTTCTGCATCCCTCTGGCTCCTCCCATGGGAAAATAGCTTCTTAGAGACCCCAGAACTAGAAAAAAAATTCTGACGACTGCCCAAGTTCCTCCACAATGGGGGCCACGTTCAACCACACTTCTGGAGGGGAAACCAAAATGCAGAGCCATACAATTCAAGCTCAGAGGGTCCTCTTTGTGAAATGACTTACCACAGGATCTTTAACTCTCGAAAGGGGTGCTGTTCATCCTCCTCAGCAGAGTGGCAGGAGAAGGTAAGCCCTCTTCTGCACCCTAGTCATCATACAAGAAGTTTGCGATGGGCTTCCAGGGGACCACCCTAGGCTGCACATCGCCCTTTGTACTGGAAAGAGGGCCACATGGCCCCCAGATACCACCCGAGGAAGGACAGGTGACTAGCCTTCACCAAGAATCTCCGGAAAATATTCCTACACTCTAGTATTTTTGAGTTGCGATTTAATATAAGGGATTTTGTTTATATTTTCTCGGGTCTCAGACTTCACAGTGGCATATCATCTTGGGTATTGTGTGAGCCCAATATTTATGCCTGCTTTACATCAATGACCCTGTTATATGCAAAAATATTCCCTTTATCGTTTGTGTCATACAGCAACCAATAAAAATGTCAAAACTGTATTTGTCCACTTAAATTGTATTTGATGAATTTTTCAAAAAAAGTTGCATGATTCTGATTATATCTTGATGTCCCAACGCTGTACTGAAAGCGCCCCCGCGTTTCACTGTTCAGGTTCTTCAGGGGACCATAAATCCTGACACGTTGATGCTGCCCACGTCTTCATAGCCGACATAGGTTCATTCAAGTATTTCTAACGGTCCTTGGACGCCGCGCATCACCAAGAATCTGACAAGCAGCATATGAAATGCTTCAGCAAACGCTGCTTGAAACCAGCTGAAAATGGCCCCATGGTCCCCAAAGGGATTCTTTGGCTGTAGATCCCCATTCCTCATATAGTATAACCCCGTGGGAACCATGCAGCTATTTCAGGGTCTGCATCAAAAAGTGCCTTACGTCCCATATCAGTGCAGGAACCTTACCCTGAGGCATCTTTGACACACTTGGGACAAAAAGCATTGCGGCGCTCCTGGCACTGTAACTGTGGAAAAAAAATAAGAAAAGGCTTACTGCCATGAAAATTGAGTCCTGAGTACAAATGGGAACTACATTCTCCCTCCTCCAATGACTGGCATAGCCCTTTCAGAATTTTCCCTATGCCCCCGCAGGACCGATGGAAGTTGCCTTCCTGCCTTTTTTTTTTTTTTTAAACAGCCTGCTTTATTGGCAGAGCCACTTCTCCAGGCAATAGGCACGTGAGTAAAAGTCCAACTTAGCAAACATGCAATTAAGAGAAAAAGAGGAGGAGGGGGCAAAGAATTGTACTCAATGCCATCAGAAATGCTACCTGAAAGGACCCTGAGGCAGTGCCTTGGAAGGCTCTTCTTGCCCACCAGTAGTGGAACCTGTGGGTAACAACGCTGGACCAGGGTATTCACTGGCTCCAGGAGGCAAGGGCATACCAAGCCTTGGATGGGTCCTCAGAGCTCAAAGATAAGGGCCAGAAGAGCTTGGTCTGGACCCAGAAGCCAGACCAAGCCTCAAACTACTGCAGCACAACACACGCCAACCATCTGTTGGAAGCAGAGAAAGCACAGTTACTTACCTGTAACAGCTGATCTCTGGGAACAGCAGGAATAAGTCTTCACATATGGGTATCGTCGGTACCGACGGAGCTTGCGCGGGAACGCTCCCCAGCGTCCAAAAGGAAAGCTTTTGGGAGCATTCCACAGCGCCTGCGCGCTGCCTTCCCGCCTTTCCTAACCGCCTTTCTCCAGTTCGAGTTTTAAAGCTGTGACAAAGAGAGAGTGAGGAAAGGAAAGAAAGATAGAGAGATACAACTCCTAGGAGAGGTGGGTGGGTTGTGAAGACTTATTCCTGCTGTTCCCAGAGATCACCTGTTACAGGTAAGTAACTGTGCTATCTCCAGGAACAAGCAGGAATGAGTCTTCACATATGGGGACTCCCCAGCTAGAGATGCCTGGGAGATCACCCAGGTTGTGAGTCCCTGGGAAGGGCTCTACCTCCACACATAAATCTCAGGCATCCAGCCAGGGATGGAGGGTAGGAGTTGGTTAGGTATGGAACAGGTGTTTGAGAACAGCCTGACCAAACAAGGAATCCCGGCGGGAGTCCTTGTCCAAGCAGTAATGGGCTGTGAAGGTATGAACCAAGGCCCAGGTGGCCGCTCGACAGATCTGGTCGATGGACACAGAATTTAGATGAGCCATAGAGGCTACCATGGCCCTCACATTGTGAGCTGTGACATGGCCCTCCAGAGAAAGGTTCTTACTCTGGTAGGCGAAAGAAATACACTGAGCAATCCAATTGGACAGAGTTCTCTTAGAGACTGGAAGTCCTAAATGAGAGGGATCAAAAGCAACAAAGAGTTGAGAGGACTTTCTATGTTGCTGTGTCCTTTGTAAGTAAAAAGCAAGAGCTCTTTTACAATCCAGGGTATGAAGATTCCTCTCTGCACTTGAAGCATGAGGCCCTGGAAAAAAGACAGGCAAACCTCCTGGTTCAGATGAAAAGGTGAGACCACTTTAGGCATAAAGTGTGGATTAGTCCTGAGGACTACCTTGTCATGATGGAACCTAGTATAAGGAGGATTAGCCACCAAGGCTTGCAGCTCACTGATGCGGCGAGCTGAAGCGACTGCAATGAGAAAAATAACCTTCCAGGAAAGAAATTTCAAGGAGGTAGTGGCTAAGGGTTCAAAAGGTGGCTGCATAAGCTGGCCAAGAACCAGATTCAAGTCCCATGCCATTGGAGGTGGTCTGATGGGAGGTTTAGTCAAAAGAAGGCCTCTCATGAATCTTGCTATAAGAGGATGAGAGGAAATAGGCTGTCCATTGAGAGGTTTTAGGGATGCTGCAATAGCACTCAAGTGGACTCTTACTGAATTCGTTTTAAGGCCTGCATGAGATAAATGCAGCAAATACTCTAGTAAAGAATTCAGAGGTATTGCAAGAGGGTTAAGACCCTTCTCTGCACACCAAATGGTAAACCTTTTCCATTTAAAAGCATAGGAACGTCTAGTGGAAGGCTTTCTGGAAGCATGAAGGATATCCTTTACTTGCTGAGAAAGATGCAAATCGTGAAGGTCTAGGCCTTCAGCAACCAGGCTCTGAGGTGAAGAGACTGGGGATTTGGATGCCACAACTTTCCCTCCTCCTGGGACAGGAGGTCTGGAGCAGATCCCAAGTCCAGGGAGGGAGCTTGGGAGAGATGCAGAAGTAGAGGGTCCCACACTTGGCGTGGCCAATGTGGTGCTATGAGGATCATAGACCCCTTGTCTCTCTGAAGTTTGAAGAGTGTCTTGGGAATTAGGGGAATGGGTGGAAAGGCATAGAGGAAGTCTTGCCCGCAATGAAGGAGGAAGGCATCCCTGGCCTGAACTCCCTGACATGGAATCCTGGAACAGAACCGGGGAAGTTTGGCATTCCACGGACTTGCAAAGAGGTCTATGTCTGGGGTTCCCCAAATTCGGAAGATCCTGGCTATCTGGTTCCCCATGCAGGGACCATTCGTGTGGAAGCAGAACTCGACTGAGTCTGTCTGCCCAAGAGTTTTCAACCCCTGGAAGATACACTGCCATGAGATGAATTTGATGCTCTCTGGCGAAGGCCCACAATCTCAGAGCTTCGTTGCAAAGCGACAGAGAGCCAGTCCCGCCCTGCTTGTTCACGTAGAACATGGCTACTTGGTTGTCCGTGTGGATGAGGACTGTCTTGTAGCTGAGCAGGGTGTGGAAGACTCAGAGCTAGAAAAATTGCTCTGAGCTCTAAGAGATTGATATGTAGAGATGTCTCCTCTAGAGACCAGATGCCTTCAGTGGAGAGATCTTGAAGATGAGCTCAACAACCTCTTGGAGAGGCATCTGTTGTAAGAGTTGCTTGGGGTAACACCTGTTGAAAGGGGGACTCCAGCAACAGAGTTTGAGTGGACTTCCACCAGTGGAGGGACCAAAAGAGGCGACTGGAGGTTGCTATTTTGTCTGACAGGCAACCTGATGCCTGGGTCCATTGGGTGGATAGAGTCCACTGAGCTGTCCTCATGTGAAGGCGAGCGTAAGGAACCACATGCACAGTGGATGCCATGTGGCCTAACAGTTGTAACATCTCTCGAGCAGTTAAATGGGATTTTAACTGAATTTGTGAGGCTAACTGCACCAAGTGTAGGCAACGGGCCTGGGGAAGATAGGCCCTTGCAGTTGTGGTATCCAGTAAGACCCCTATGAACTCTAGAGACTGAGTAGGGGTGAGATGGGATTTTGGAAAGTTCATTACAAGTCCCAGATATTGAAGGATATGGCTTGTGCAGGTTAGAGAAGTCTGGTCCTCTGACTGGGATGGAGCTCGGATGAGCCAGTCGTCCAGATATGGGAATATGAATATCCCTAGAGTGCGTAGAAATGCAACTACTACTGCCATGCATTTTGTGAACACCCTTGGTGCAGAGGCCAGACCGAAAGGAAGCACTCTGCATTGGTAGTGCTTCCCTTGATAAAGGAACCGAAGGAACCTTCTGTGTGTTGGATGGATGAGGACATGGGTGTACGCATCCTTGAGGTCTAGAGAGCAAAGCCAATCCTGACTCTGAAGGTATGGAAGGAGAGTATCGAGAGAAATCATCTTGAATTTCTCCTTGCATAGAAACTTGTTCAATTCTCTGAGATCTAATACGGGTCTGTAGCCCCCTGTTTTCTTTGGGATAAGAAAGTAGGGGGAGAAGAACACTGAGCCCTGTTGAAGAAGGGGTACTTCTTCTATTGCCCCTTGGGCAAGAAGGGTAGTAATCTCCTGACCCAGAAGGTCGAGGAGAGATGTCTGAGAATTGAACTGTCTCACCATGGTGTGAGGAGGAAGGTTTAAGAAATGAAGCTTGTACCCCTCCCTTATAGAAACATAGAAACATGATGACAGAAAAAGGCCACATGGATCTCATGCCATCAACACCCACTTTCTGCTCCTAGTCCTCACTCAAACACATGCTAACCAGTTAATATGAGATTTTTACCATGGAACATAGAAACATAGAAACATGATGACAGAAAAAGACCACATGGCCTATCTAGTCTGTCCTTCCATAACAACAACTACAACAGTCCACTTTTTACCTTTAGAGATCCTCTGTGTTGGTCCCATGCTTTTTTGAATTCAGTTACTGTCCTCATCTCTACCACCTCCACTGGGAGACTATTCCACGGATCCACTACTCTTTCTGTAAAGAAATATTTCCGCATATCACTCCTGAATCTATCTCCCTTCACCCTCATCCCATGTCCCCTCGTAGCAGAACTTGCTTTCAATTGAAAGAGGCTCTCTCCCTGAACATTTATGCCATGGAGGTATTTAAACATCTCAATCATATCACCTCTATCCCGCCGTTCCTCTAAGGTGTACATATTAAGATCCTTAAGTCTGTCCTCATATGCTTTATAATGAAGCCCATTAATCATTTTAGTAGCAACCCTCTGCACCAACTCCATCCTGTTCACATCCTTTTGAAGGTGCGGTCTCCAGAATTGCACACCATACGCCAAATGAGGTCGCACCAAAAACTTATACAGAGGCATTATCACCTCCTTTTTTCTGCTAGCCATTCCTCTCCGTATGCACCCAAGCATCCTTCTAGCTTTTGCCATCGCCTTTTCTACCTGTTTAGCTACTCTAAGATCATCAGACACAACCACGCCTAGGTCCCGCTCTTCTTTAGTGGACAAAGGTACTTCACCTCCTATACTGTTGCTCCCTTGGATTGCTGCAGCCTAAATGCATGACCTTACATTTATTAACATTAAATCCCAGCTGCCAAATTCTAGACCATTCTTCAAGCTTAGCTAGATCCCTCCTCATGTTATCTACACCTTCCTGGGTGTGTTCTCTATTGCAGATTTTGGTATCATCTGCAAAGAGGCAAACCTTACCCGACAGCCCTTCCGCCATATCACTAACAAAGATGTTAAAAAGAATCGGACCAAGGACAGATCCCTGGGGCACACCACTGGTAACATCCTTCTACTCAGAGTGAGCTCCATTTACTTGTAGTCTTTGTCGCCTCCCACCCAACCAATTTCTAACCCAAGCAGTAACTTTAGGGTCCATCCCTAGGGTGCTCGATTTGTTTATAAGTCGCCTGTGAGGAACAGTGTCAGAGGCTTTACTGAAATCTAAATACACCACATCTAGAGCTCTCCCTCGGTCCAACTCCCTGATCACCCAGTCAAAGAATCAATCAGATTTGTCTGACAAGACCTGCCTCTGGTGAATCCATGCTGCCTCGGATCCTGTAATCCGCTGGACTCCAGAAACCTCACTATTTTCTCTTTCAGCAGCGTTTCCAATAATTTACTCACCACCGAAGTTAAACTAACCGGCCTGTAGTTTTCAACCACATCCTTACTTCCGCTTTTGTGTAAAGGCACCACATGAGCCTCTCTCCAGTCCTTTGGCACCACTCCCGACTCCAACGAGGCATTGAAAAGGTCAGTCAGTGGAGTTGCTAGAACGTCCCCAAGTTCCCTCAGTATTCTAGGGTGTATCCCATCCGGTCCCATTGCTTTGTCTACTTTAAGATGGAGAGGGTCCATTGCTCTGCTGTGATTTGTTCCCATCTGGGAGCAAAGTAAGCTAACCTTCCTGGAATGGTGAGAGGCTCTGGATGTTCTAGAGCCAGAAAGGCTAAGCTCTCTAGTTGTAAGTCAAAGGCCCTGAGGAGGCTGAGGCTGTTGGGCCGTAGCAGTCCTAGCAGCCTTAGGCTTGCCCTGTTTCGGTTGTTGCTGTCTCTTTGTAGCAAAACGACCTGCAGTAGATGACTGCTGACCATAAGCAGAATAATATTTCCCTTTTTTGGGAAAAAATCCCTTTTTGAACAACCTTTTCTTAAAAGGGGCAGAAGTAGACTTTGAAAGTCTATCTAAAGCAGAATTTTCAGCATCCATTTGGGTGGCCTTTGCTTGCCAATCTTTGCCAAAAAGGTTTTCACCTGTACAAGGAAGGTTTCCTAGTCCATCTTGTACCCAAGGTTCCAAATCAGAAGCTTGTAACCAAGCAACTCTGCGTGCACCTACGGCAATGGCCGAGGCTCTGCTGGCACCTTCAAAAGAGTCAAAGGCTGCACGGTTGGAAAACTTGGAAATATCCTGGGC
This sequence comes from Ichthyophis bannanicus, assembly GCA_033557465.1. Classification (NCBI taxonomy): domain Eukaryota; kingdom Metazoa; phylum Chordata; class Amphibia; order Gymnophiona; family Ichthyophiidae; genus Ichthyophis; species Ichthyophis bannanicus. The sequence continues at coordinate 382,246,559 of CM066038.1, forward strand.
ATATTTGAGCCAGGTGAGGAACTCTTCCCATTTATCTTCTGAGATAAAAGGAGATAAAGTTTGCAGGTGATCTGTAACTTCTTTTAGAAACATCCCCATATAGAGACTATAGGAGTTGATTCTGGCAACAAGCATACAGGCCTGGAAAATTCTCCTGCCAAAGGCATCTAAGGTTCTGCATTCTCTTCCTGGAGGAGCAGAAGAGTGCCTTTTTGTACTCTTTATCTTCTTCATAGCAGACTCCACCACAATGGAGTGGTGAGGAAGCTGAGTCTTATGAAAGCCAGGATAAGGAGGAACACGATACATGGTGCCCAACCTGCGAGAATGAGGGGAAGTGGTGAGAGGAGTCTCCCATATGCCCAACATGTGATCATAAAGAATCTCATGTATTGGTAAAGTGGCTGCCTCTTTAGGAGCCTTAGGATATTGTAAAATATCTAATTTTTTGGCTCCAGGCTCTGTCTCAGGGGCCACTGAGCTGGAAAGACCCCTGGCCACTTCCCTAATGAAGTCCTGAAAAGACAAGTCTTCTGGAGGAGACATTCTCCTTTTTGGAGAAGAGGGCTCCTGAGGATGAATCACCGATGCTTCGACAGAGACCTCTGATTCATCAGAGTCTTCAGAGGAACCAAAGTATCGCCTGTCTGGATGCTCCTGCAGAGCCTGATACGCATACCGGGTGGTATCGACATCGGGAGTGATCGGTACCGATTCGGTACCGATGGGCATTACAGAACAGTGCACCGCTGCAGTCGACACTGAAGCAGATGTCGATGCAATCGGTACCAGTGCCAGAGTCGGTACCGGTGCCGGAGTCGGTACCGGCAACGGAGTTTGTTGCAGTACCGAAGGCGTCGCAGCTTGTCTGAATGCCGTGATGGCACGCTGCATGGTCAGGATATTCTGATTCATTGACGCAACCAATGTCTGGATGTCGGTACCAGTGAGAACCACCGGTACCCCAGAACATGGCAACAGGTGATCGGTCGAGGCCGAGCCATCGATGTCAACCTGTGACCCCATAGATAAAGCTTTGGAAGCCGGAGTCTCCCACCGGGGTAATTTTGCCGGTGCAGATTCCTTGAGGGCAAGCCCGGAGGCATCTCGATATTTGGAGGGAGATCTACCCTTCGAGGACCGGCTGGATTTAAGTTTGGTTACCTGAGATCCATGTGAGGAAGAAGCAGCCCTGGAAGACGGTGATGCAACCGAAGCTACCTCCGAGGGAAACAGGGTACTGAGCTTAGCTGCTCGATTCTGTAGACCTCTTTTAGACATCATGGAGCAGGACTCACAATCCGCAATGGAGTGGTCAGGACCTAAACATTTTAGACACCATTCATGGGTGTCAGTGACAGAAATAGTGCCGCTGCACTTCGTGCATTTTTTAAACCCAGAGGCGGGCTTTTCCATGAGGAAAAATGTCCTAGGCCTAAGGCCAAAGAAGAAAATGCACTGAAGTGAGAAAAAACTGTCTCTTTATTCTAAAAAAAAAAAAAGAAAAGACCGGTGGTACCGGTCCAGCGTTGAGAAGGCAGACGCGCGACCAAATTAATAAAATAAAGAAATTCTTCAGCGGTGACAGGAACACGACCTGCTGGCTCCGCGGAAAAGAAGAACTGGAGAGAGGCGGTTAGGAAAGGCGGGAAGGCAGCGCGCAGGCACTGTGGGATGCTCCCAAAAGCTTTCCTTTTGGACGCTGGGGAGCGTTCCCGCGCAGGCTCCGTCGGTACCGATACCCATATGTGAAGACTCATTCCTGCTTGTTCCTGGAGATTAGTGAAATTAGACTTACCTGCTAATTCCTGTTCCTTGAGGAACTCCAGTTCAGTTCCGCACCGCTGGGTAGTGCACCTCTTCCTGCAGCATGGAGACTAGGCATGTCAGAAGTCTGGTACATATACCGGTGGCACTTCCCACCAGCTACCAGTGACCTATTGACAAAGCAGACTCTTAACACATAAGTACAGTAGTTATAACCAACTTGAAATATAAACTGAAGGCTTTTTATAGCCACTGAACTGAACCCCCTGAAAGAAGAGGATAACTTCTCTACCTCCCTTGCAAGGAAAAAAACATTGAAAAGATGTGAGACAGAAAAGAATACAGAACAGAGTATAGAGATAAACTAGCCACTTACCCTACATGAAGAGTAAAACTTACTGAAATGTGTTTCTTCATCCGGACAGCTTCTTCTAATATCCTTCAGTCCCTGACCCCCCAACATAACTCAGGTGGGAATCGGGACTGAACTGGAGTTCCTCAAGGAACAACAATTAGCAGGTAAGTCTAATTTAACTTTCCTTTTGGTCCCTCCGGTTCAGTTCCACATCGCTGGGATTAACAGATCAGTACACTAATGGGAGGGATCCGCCAAACCGGACCGCAAAACCGCTGACCCAAAACAGGCATCCTCTGCCGCCTGAACATCCAGATGGTAATGCCTAATGAAGGTGTGCAAGGAGGACCATGTGGCCGCCTTAAAAATTTCCACTGACGGAACCAAACCATGTTCCACTCAAGACGTTGCCTGAGCCCTAGTGTAATGAGCTTGCAAATCCATAGGCACCTGCCGGCCCCACAAAATATAAGCTGATGTGATCGCTTCTCTAACCCACCTAGAAAGAGAAGCCTTGGATGCCGCTTCTCCTTTCCGTGGACCTCCAAAAAGAACAAACAAGTGCTCCGATTTGCGAAACGACTGACGCCTTCAAACAGCGTAGCACTCTCTTCACATCAACCAACCGCAGACTATGACCAGCCATGCTGCCATCCGCTGACTTCAATACTGATAAGGAGATGGACTGATTCACATGAAATGGCAAAACCACCTTTGGAAGAAAGGACGGTACTGTACGCAACACCACCTTTTCCTTGAACAACAAAAAAGGCTCTCAACAAGATAACGCTTATAACTCCGACACTCTCCGCGCAGTGCAAATGGCCAACAGAAATACTGTCTTCAACATCAGATCCTTCATAGATGCTGCATTCAGCGGCTCGAAAGGTTGTCTCATCAAAGCTCCCAACACCAAATTGAGATCCCAAGGAGGAACCACCAATCTGCGTGGAGGCCGCAAGCGAGATACCGCTCATATAAAACGCAAGACATCCGGATGAGCTCCCACAGAACAACCTTGAATCTTACCACGATAAAAGGCAATTGCCGCCATTTGTACCCTCAACGAACTGGCTGCCAACCCCTTACCAAAACTATCCTGAAGGAAACTCAACACCACCGGAATTGACACCGAGGACGGCCAAAGCTGCTTAGCCGTACACCAGTCTTCAAAGATAGGCCAGATCCGAACATAAGCTAAAGAAGTCAAATGTTTTCTGGCCAAAAGCAAGGTAGCAATTACCGCCGAAGAATAACCTTTCTTCCGCAACCGAGCCCTCTCAATGGCCAAGCCGTAAGCGAGAACCGAGCTATCTGCGGCATGCGAAGAGGACCCTGCAGAAGATCCTCCCACATCGGTAATTGCCAGGGTTGCTCGTCGAGAAGTCTCACCAGATCCGCGTACCATGGGCGACATGGCCAATACAGAGCTATCAATATCACGTCCCCTTGATGCGCCTTGATGTGCTGAATCACCCGGCCTATGAGCGCCCAGGGCGGAAATGCATACGGAAGCCCCGGAGGGGGCCACTGCTGAATCAATGCATCGATCCCTTCGGACATCCTTTCTCTTCTCCTGCTGAAGAAACGACCGACCTTGGCAGACTGCCAAGTTTGTATAAGATCCCATGACGGGCATCCCCCACTTGACTACTAACTGTTGAAATATTTCCGGGTTCAACTCCCATTCTCCGGAGTCCACCATCACGTTGTCTACTCCCGCAATGTGTGCTGACAACACTACCAGACGAAGCGCCACCCACTGGAATAGAGCTTCCGCCTCCTTTTCCAGCGCCACACAGCCCGTGCCTCCTTGCCAATTGAGGTACACTACCGCCGAAGCGTTGTCTGATAACACTCGAACCAAGCGCCCTTGCAACACGGACTCAAACACCCTCAGAGCTAGAGCTACTGACCTTAGTTCCAGATGGTTGATGGACCACTGAGCTTCCAGAGCGCTCCAAACTCCCTGCGCGAAAAGCCCCTCGCAATGAGCCCCCAAGCCCACCAGGCTGGCGTCTGTCAACACCGGAACCCATTGCGGCTGTTCCAAAGGCATCCCTGCCGTCAGCTTCTCCGGACGTAGCCACCAAAGGAGAGACGCTCGCACCTGCCCCGGACAGGGAAAGGGTTTGTTCAGAGAAACCCTCTGGTGCGACCAGCGCCGAAGCAGAGATCTTTCCAAGGGCCGCATGTGCGCCCTGGCCCAAGGCACCACTTCCAGGGTAGCTGCCATGGTCCCCAGCACCCAAAGATAATGCCAGGCCGTCGGAGCCAACCGTTTACGAAAGTTGCGTACCAAAGACTGAAGGCCTTGCACCCGTGGTTCCGGGAGAAACACTGCCCCAACCCGCGTGTCGCATCAAACTCCGAGATACTCCAAGGACTGCAACGGTACCAACCGACTCTTGGCGGCATTGACCACCCAGCCGACATTTTGCAAGAAATGCATCACCCTGGCCGATGCCCTTACACTCTCGGCCTGGGACTTCGCACGAATCAACCAATCGTCGAGGTAAAGGTGAATCAGTACCCCCCCTCCTTGCACAAAAACGCTGCCACTACCACCATTACTTTGGTGAACGTCCGTGGAGCCGTTGCCAACCCAAAGGGCAAGGCTTGGAACTGAAAATGACCCCACGGTACTGCAAACCTTAAGAATCTTTGGTGATCCGGCCTGATCAGAATATGCAAATAAGCCTCAGCGAGATCGAGCGACATCAGGAACTCCCCCTGTCGCACCGCCATCATTACTGACCTTAACGTTTCCATACGGAAATGGGCCACTCGTAGAAAGCGGTTGACGCCTTTGAGGTCTAGAATTGGGTGAAAAGTCCCATCCTTCTTTGGAACCACAAAATAAATCGAGTATCGTCTGGAACCGCATTAATCTAAAGGAACCGGAACCATGGCACCTAGCTGCTCTAGGCGCGACGTCGTCGTCCGAACCACCAACTCATTGTTCTAACCTCTGCAGGGGGAAAGAACAAAGGAGTCTTGAACCGGTCGGGCAAACTCAAGAGCGTAGCCCTCTCGAATAACCTCCAACACCCAGTGATCGGATATTATCTGAGCCCAGGCAGGCCAAAATTCCCGAAGCTGACCCCCTACGGGTTGAAGCGCTGCCTGAGCCCCTCTCGTTTCATTGCGCCTTTTTAAAACCAGCTGGCGGAGGGTTTGCGAACCCCATGCCTGCTCCTCTGAAACCTCTATAACCTTGACCCTGAAAGGGATACCTTCCCCTCTGAAAGGACCCCAAACGCAAGTCCGAAACCGTCGAAAGTCCCAAGGCTGCCCCCTCATCACCGGTCCAGACTTCCCAGGTCTTGGCTTGTCTTTCAGCAAGCGGCCGCCCTTGGACTCTCCCAAGTCCTTTAGAAGCTCGTCAAGATCTTCACCAAAGAGCAGTTTTCCTTTAAAAGGAAGTTTACTGAGTCTAGATTTGGAGGAGTTATCCGCCGCCCAATTCCGTAGCCAAATGTAGCGACGTGCCACCAAAGACGACATTATTTGCCAAACTCCTGATCAAGTCATAATGCACATCTGCCAAATAGGCCGCCCCTGACTCCAGCCTTGACAAGTCCTGCACCTGTTCCTGCGAGGGCTCTGCAGCCTGTTGCAAATGTTGGGACCAATGAAGACAAGCCCTTGCTACCCAAGCGCCACAAATCGAGGCTTGCAAAGAAAGCGCATTGGCCTCGAAGGCTTGCCTCACCAAAAAGAGTCCACCTTTCTGTCCTGAGCATCCTTTAGCGCTGTGCTAACTTCAACTGGAATTGTAGTCTTTTTCATGACTGCAGACACGGCTGCATCTATCTGAGGCGAACGAAACATCTCCCGTTCCTGATCAGCTAATGGATAGAGCACAGACATAGAGCTCACCGTTGAGAGTTGCCTCCGACAAGTCCCACTCATCCTGAATCATTTGTTTAATCATCTTGTGAACAGGAAAGACCGTCGGAGACTTCCACACCGCCTGGATGAAAGGATCTTCCACACTCTCTTCCTCTACCGATAAGGCCACTGCGAGGTTAAGTGCTTGCAGCAATTCCGTAATCAGAGCTGTCAACTCCTCTCTCCTAAACACACGTATAATCCGGGCCTGATCCTCCGGTTCTTGGATCCCCCCCCCCCCCTCTTCCAGCTCCTCTGCCGGACCTTCCAACTCCACCTCCAAGTCATCTCCTTCTACCTAATCTGGAGCAAGCGTATTCTCATCCAACATGCACAGCCTTTTAGTTGACCGCACTTCAGCCCCAACTGCTGCCTCCGCTGCTGCCCGAGCCACCCCTGAAGGCAAACCCGAGGTGTCCGGTGCAGCTCCCTGCCTATGAAGGCAATAAGCCTGATGTAATAGCAACACAAAATCCGGGGAAAAATCCTCCATAAGCGAGGCAGCCACCCTATGAGGGTCACTCGAACCGGGCCGCGACGCAACGCAGTTGAGGCCTGCGGCGAGGAAGGAGGCTCCAGAACCCCCCTTCCTCTGAAAGCCCCCCAACCCCTTGGAGGGGCCCCGTCCTTAAGTTTGTCCTGTAACTCCTGTTCCATAGAGAGTGCCTCTACAGCGCAACCACGGCACACGCCGTCGATCGAAACCGCCCCCCCCCCTTGACAGGTACAACACACTAAGCACCGAGGATGTGCAGGCATCAGCCTCTGCAAAGCCTCACCAATATACAGTGCTTTCCAATCATCCACTGTAACCCCAGCAGCCTCCCCGCAGGCCTCACTAGGGCTACCAGTTGAGAAGTAATTTGTATTTATCAGTGGAGCTGAATGTAATTCAAATCACTCTTAAAAATTGTATTTATTTATTTATTTTTAACTCCAAGATCTCCCGCAGTTACCAGGGGCCCTAGCAGCAGAAAAAAGATGGCAGTTTCCTCAATTCACCCTGCTAAAACGACTAGGAACCTCCTAAGAAAAAAAATAATTTCCACAAAAATACCACAGGGAAAAATGGCAGAATTAGCAAAATGGCGCTTTCAAACTCAGCAGCCAGCTTCCCACGAGGTGACAGGCCTCGTTACGGAGAAACTGAAGATTTTCTGACAGCCCTGCTCTCTGCAAACGTGCAGCAGATTCTGAGGCTGGAAGACCACTGCTGACGTTTCTGCTGTCTGACACCCGGCACAGAAAAGATTGGCAGGCAGAGCCCCAAGTGACAGCAGCTCCCCACCATGCCGACTAGGCAGGGAGTGCAGCAGGGCACCAGAAAAGAAAATTAGCGGGAAGGGAGAGCAGGAATCCTCTCTAACTGTCCCCTTCCCTGCCCTGAACGGATCTAAGTAATCCTTCAGTTTTTTGTTGTTTTTTTTTTTAACACTACCAAATAAATTAAAGGTACAGTGTACCCAAAACAAAATAAAAAAAAACCCAAATAGAAAAACCTACCACCACTTATATGCTCCTCGTGCTGAGCCTAATCCCTAGGCTCACAACCTCCTGCTGCATGGAGACTGAGCACACTGTAAGCTGGTGGGAAGTGCCACTGGTATATGTACCAAACTTCTGACATGCCCAGTCTCCATGCTGCAGAAAGAGGTGCACTACCCAGCGGTATGGGACTGAAATGGAGGGACGAAAAGGAAACGGATTTCCACTGCTGCACCACCACTTATACAGATAATAACATGACAAAGTTGTCTTGATCTGCCTCCATCTGCTGGCTGGGGGGCATAACCCATTCATCTGCAGTGTCTAGCAGAATGAGGAGAAATGTGAATAATTTAAAATGTGGTACATATCACAGCTAGAAAATTATTTGTAATCCCTGTACATGTGTGCCTGTTCTGCACTCACTCTCTCTCTCTGTGCTGTATCTGCGGGGGTAGCAATAACTGACGGTGGTAGGCACGTCCAGACGACATTTTTTGGATTGTGGGGATGAGGGCAGTTAGTGGGGTGGTGAGACAGTTGTGGGGATATTTCTCAGTGGTGAGGTAGTTTACCGAGTGGTAAGGCTGTTGTAGGAGGTTGCTTATTTCATGGGGATTGGTGGACGATTGCTGGACTGGAGAATAGGAGGGCAGTGAGTTAGGGACCTGGCCCCTCTCCCCCCCCCCCCCCCCGTCCTCCATTTTCTACTTTAATTTTTTGTATTTTTTTTTGTTTGCTATTTATTTGTATGGGCTCTCTGTGACAAGTAAAGGCGGCTCCACTATAAGCAGTGCAACCATGGTGTCCAAAATCAAGGTGGGGAGATGCTCCCAGTGAAACAATCAAATCATTACTAGATCTTCACCCCTCCCACCATAGGAAGCTCTTCTTTTGCTGACACACTCGTGAAAGAAAGTGAATCCTCATCTTTCTCTTTCTCACCTCCTCCCCAGCCCTGTCATGGAGGAAGGGGGAGGCTGGGCTCCTGGAAGACTAGACATGAGAGAATGAAGGTCGGGGGTGCTTAATTCTTTTGACAACAGATGAGGCAACTCCAGAGGGACCTAGATCCCCTGTAATGGCGGTCAGGGGTGCCAACTCCCCTCCCCCCTCCAAAGTGGGCTGCCATGCAGCGAGAAGGGTCTAAAGATAGCCTATGAGCTGTTTTCATGAGCTGCTGCTCAAAGACGGTTGAGAATGGATCCCTGCGCCCCATGGGGTGTATCAAAATTGCAGAAAAAGCCTACCTGAGGTGTCCCCATTGCACTAGGGCAAAAAGACCAAGACATGGAGCTAAACCATGAGGAGCCACGAGCCACACCCCAGCATCACAGCTGAGCTCAGCAGCAGTGAGAAAACAAACAAAAGGAAAAAACCTGACAGAAAAAGATATGTAGAAAAAAAGGAACCTTCGACTAGCAAGGGATTCCTCCTGTCAAGCCAGCCAGGGAAACCAAAAAAAGACTTCCCCAGGTGCCTATAGAAGTCTGGGGAAGCCTAGCTGCCTAAAGAGTGCATTGGGTTTTTTTTTCTTTTAATGCCTTAATGATGGTCAGACCAAGGATTTGGATTAATTTCATACACTTCAATTTTACTACTAAAACAACCCAATTTGTTGCAAAAATCATATCAAACATATGTCCACCTTGAAAAGCATTGTACTAAAAAAAACCAGCCTTCTCCTCATTTTTCCTTCGATGTGTGCATTCAAATCCCCTAGAACCTTCATGCCTGCAATTGTAATCTTGCCTCAAGAATAATTTCTGCAATCCAGTGGGCAGTATAACACACACCTAAGTTTTTATTTTATTTAACAGGTTTTTTTAATACCTCTATCATTTCAGTCAAAACTGTTTATATTGTAACTTAAACTTGGTGATGTACATTAAACAGGAATTTTTATGAGGCAATGGAGGGTTAAGTGACTTGCACAAGGCCACAAGGAGTGCTAGTAGGAATCGAACCCTGGTCTCTTGGTTCCCAAGCCAGTGCTCTAACCATTAGGCTTCTCCTCCACAACTGCATCTTTAATCATGAGATTTCCTCTCTAAACATAATTGTTCCCTCTCCTCCTGTTTCCCTTCTATGCAAATATTTATATGCCTGGTCGGATATAGTTATCTTATTTAGATCCCTGTTTGCAAACCACATTTCTATCATAAAGACAGTCGTATTGACTATCCTCATTTAGATTTTGTAATAGGGGCCATTTGCCTGTTACCGATCTCATATTCAGAAGGGCAGAAATGAACATCTATAATCATGAGGTACTAAATCGTGCGTTCTTGGTTTTGTCACTATCTGTATCAAACGTCACTCTATTTGTTTTTTAATCCAATTTTTTCTCCTTAAATTGAAACTAATCAGGAAAATTGCCCTCGTCCTGCTAACTGTTCAATTTTTTGTATCCCTCCCTCCTTCCAGTTCTCCTCCATAGTCAGACTTAACATAGACTATAATAAAGTAAAAAAAATGTTTAAAAAAAACCCCACACCCCTGTACATTTTCCCTTCACAATTCTGATTATTCATACCCAGTCACTTTGTCTTTGTTAATTCTGTACAGAAGATTTCTAAGGAAAAGAACAAAAAAAAATCATTTTCCTACCTGAACTAATTAAGCTGTGGGAAAATGCCAAGTCACATTTCCTCCCACTTCTTACTTGTGCTTCATGAATCACCATGGTCCAAGTAACCAACTAGGTACATTTGAAGTAACTTCCGGGCTGGTCCATAAAAATTTACAGAAAAGAGAAATTAGACTTACCTGCTAATTGTAGTTCCTTGAGAAAGCACAGTTACTTACCTGTAACAGGTGATCTCTGGGAACAGCAGGAATTAGTCCTCACATATGGGTACGTCGGTACCGACGGAGCCTGCGCGGGAATGCTCCCCAGCTTCCCAGAATGAAAGCTTTTGGGGCATCCCACAGCACATGCGCGCTGCCTTCCCTTCCCGCCTTTCCTAACCAACTCTCCTCAGTTCAAGTTTAAAGCTGAGACAATAGAGAGAGAGAGGAAAGGAAAGATAGAGAGAGATACAACTCCTAGGGGAGATGGGAGGGTTGTGAGGACTAATTCCTGCTGTTCCCAGAGATCACCTGTTACAGGTAAGTAACTGTGCTATCTCCAGGAACAAGCAGGAATGAGTCCTCACATATGGGGACTCCCTAGCTAAGATGCCTGGGAGATCCCCAAGGGCATGAGACCCTGAAGGGTTCCTCGTCTTCCTATGGATCTCAGGCATCCATTCAGGGAAGGAGGGCAGGAGTTGTTCAAGAATGGAACAGGTGTCTGAGGACAGCCTGACCAAACAAGGCATCCCGGCGGGAGTCCTTGTCCAAACAGTAATGGGCTGTGAAGGTATGAACAGAGGCCCAGGTGGCTGCTCGACAGATCTGGTCGATGGACACAGAATGAAGATGAGCCATAGAGGTGGCCATGGCCCTCACATTGTGAGCTGTGACATGGCCCTCCAGAGAAAGGTTCTTACTCTGGTAAACAAAAGAAATACACTGAGCAATCCAATAGGACAGTGTTCTTTTAGAGACTGGAAGTCCTAGATGAGAAGGATCAAAAGCAACAAAAAGCTGGCAAGACTTTCTATGTTGCTGTGTCCTGTGTAAGTAAAAAGCAAGAGCTCTTTTACAATCTAGAGTATGAAGGTTCCTCTCTGCACTGGATGCATAAGGAGCTGGAAAAAAGACAGGTAAATATACCTCTTGATTAAGATGAAAAGGTGAGACCACTTTAGGCATAAAGTGAGGATTTGTCCTAAGGACTACCTTATCATGATGGAACCTTGTATAAGGTGGATTAGCCACTAAGGCCTGCAGTTCACTGATGCGGCGAGCAGAAGTGATTGCAATAAGGAAAATAACCTTCCAGGAAAGAAATTTCAAGGAGGTAGTGGCTAAGGGTTCAAAAGGTGGCTTCATAAGCTGACCAAGAACCAAGTTTAAGTCCCATGCCACCAGAGGAGGTCGAATGGGAGGTTTAGTTAAAGTTAGGCCTCTCATGAATCTTGCAATGAGAGGATGAGAGGAAACAGGTTGTCCATTGATAGGCTTAAGGGATGCTGCAATAGCACTTAAATGGACCCTTACTGAATTCGTCTTAAGGCCTGCATTGGAAAGATGCAGGAGATATTCCAATAGAGAATTCACAGGAAGTGCCAGAGGGTCAAGACCCTTTTAAGCACACCAAATGGAAAATCTTTTCCACTTAAAAGCATAGGAACGCCTAGTGGAAGGTTTTCTGGAAGCATGGAGGATATCCTTCACTTGCTGAGAAAGATTGAAGTCTTGAAGGTCTAGGCCTTCAGTAACCAAGCTCTGAGGTGAAGGGACTTGGGGTTTGGATGCCACAAAGTCCCCTCCTCCTGGGACAGAAGGTCTGGCGCAGCTCCCAAGTCCAGGGAGGGGGCTTGGGAGAGATGCAGAAGTAGAGGGTACCACACTTGGCGTGGCCAGCGTGGAGCTATGAGGATCATAGATCCTTGATCCCTCTGGAGTTTGAACAGAGTCTTGGGAATCAAAGGAATGGGTGGAAAGGCATACAGGAAGTCCTGACCCCAATGAAGGAGGAAGGCATCCTTGGCCTGAACTCCCTGACACGGAATTCTGGAACAGAACCGGGGAAGTTTGGCATTCCACGGACTTGCAAAGAGGTCTATGTCCGGGGTTCCCCATTCCTGGAAGATTCTGAGTACCTGATCCATGTGCAGGGATCATTCGTGTGGAAGCAGAACTCGATTGAGTCTGTCTGCCCAAGAGTTTTGGATTCCTGGGAGGTATACTGCCAGGAGACGGATTTGATGCTCTCTGGCGAAGGCCCATAATCTTAGAGCTTCGTTGCAAAGCGACAGAGAGCCAGTTCCTCCTTACTTGTTTATGTAAAACATGGCTACTTGATTGTCCGTTTGAATGAGGACTTTCTTGTAGCTGAGGAGGGTATGAAAGACCTGGAGAGCTAGGAACACTGCTCGAAGTTCCAAGTGGTTGATATGAAGAGAGGTCTCCTGTGGGGACCAAGTGCCTTGGGTGGAGAGGTCTTGTAGATGAGCTCCCCAACCTGTTTGGGAGGCATCTGTTGTGAGGGTTGCCTGGGGCAACAAAGGTTGGAAGGGGGACCCCAGCAACAGATTTTGAGTGGACATCCACCATTGGAGAGACCAGAAGAGACGTTTGGAGGTTGCTATTTGGTCTGAGAGAGCTCCTGAAGCTTGAGTCCACTGGGTGGACAAAGTCCATTGAGCTGCTCTCATGTGTAGGCGAGCATAGGGCACCACATGCACTGTGGAAGCCATATGGCCTAGCAGCTGTAGCATCTCCCTGGCAGTTAAAGTGGCTCTTTGACTGAATTTGGGAGGCTAACTGCACTAGACGTTGACAACGGGCCTGAGGAAGGTAGGCCCTTGCAGAAGTGGTGTCCAACCAGGCCCCTATGAATTCCAGGGACTGAGTAGGGGTGAGCTGGGACTTTGGGAGGTTTACCACAAGTCCCAGGTATTGCAGAATGCGCCTGGTGCGGTTCAGGGAGATCTGAGCCTCCGACTTGGTTGGAGCTCGGATGAGCCAGTCGTCCAGATATGGGAAGACAAATATTCCCAGAGTGCATAGAAATGCAGCAACTATTGCCATGCATTTGGTGAACACTCTTGGAGCAGAGGCCAGACCGAAAGGAAGGACTCTGTATTGGTAATGTTTTCCCTGGAACAGAAAACGTAGGAATTTTCTGTGAGATGGATGGATGAGGACATGAGTGTACGCATCCTTGAGATCTAGAGAACAAAGCCAATCCTGACTCTGTAGGTATGGAAGGAGAGTGCCCAGAGAAAGCATCTTGAACGTCTCCTTGCATAGGAATTTGTTCAATTCTCTGAGATCTAGAATGGGTCTGTATCCCCCTGTTTTCTTTGGAATGAGAAAGTAGGGGGGAGTAAAACCCTGACCCCTGTTGAAGAAGAGGAACTTCTTCTATGGCCCTCTGGGACAGAAGGGTAGTGACCTCCTGATCCAGAAGGTCGAGGAGAGATGTGGGAGAATTGAAGTGTCTCACCATGGTGTAGGGAGGAAGGTCTGAGAAATGAAGTTTGTAGCCCTCTCTTATGATAGAGAGGGTCCACTGCTCTGATGTGATTTGCTCCCATCTGGGAGCAAAATGAACTAACCTTCCTGGAATGGTGAGAGGTTCTGGCTGTTGTAGAGCCAGAAAGGTTAAGTTCTCTAGTATCAAGTCAAAAACCCTGAGGGGGTTGGGACTGCTGAGTTGTAGCAGCCCCTGCAGGTTTAGGCCTGGCCTGTTTAGGTTGCTGACACTTAGTAGCAAAGCGACCTGTAGAAGATTGTTGGCCAGAAGTGGAAGGAAATCTGCTCCTTTTGTAAAAAGGCTTTTTGAAAGACTTTTTCTTGGCTGGAATGGAAGTTGACTTGGAAAGTCTATCCAGAGCAGAATTCTCTGCATCCATTTGAGTGGCTTTTATTTGCCACTCTTTGCCAAAGAGATTTTCACCCGTACAGGGCAGATTTCCTAAGCCATCCTGAACCCAGGGTTCTAGATCAGAAGCCTGGAGCCAAGCAATTCTGCGAGCAGCTATGGCAATGCCTGAGGCTCTGCTGGCACCTTCAAAGGAGTCAAAGGCTGCCCTGTTGGAAAACTTTGAAATGTCTTGAGTATGCTTAAGCCAAAGGAGGAATTCATCCCTTCTATCCTCTGGAATAAAAGGGAGAAAGTTGTGCAGCTTTTGTGCAACTTCCTTTAGAAACATACCCATATAAAGGCTATATGAGTTGATTCTGGCAATAAGCATACTGGTTTGGAAGATTTTTCTACCAAAAGCATCCAAGGTCCTGCATTCTCTTCCTGGAGGAGCAGAAGAGTGTCTTTTGGTACTCTTTATCCTTTTCATAGCTGACTGCACCACAATGGAGGGGTGAGGAAGCTGAGTTTTCTGAAATCCAGGACAAGGAGGGACACGGTACATAGTGTCCAATCTGCGAGAATGAGGAGAAAGGGTGAGAGGAGTCAGTAGCCTAGTGGTTGGGGCAAGGTACTTCAGGCCGGAAGGTCGGGGGTTCAAATCCCACTAGAGGACAGCAACCTTGGGCCGGAAGGACTGGGGTTTCTAGTCCCACAGGTGCTCCTTGTGGTCTTGGGCAAGCCACTTAACCCTCCATTGCCCATGTTCCCTGTAAGTATTAGTGTGTGTGTCTCATATCCCCATGTGTTAAATGTATCCCCCACTTGTGTTGTGACCGCTTTGATTGAAGGATAAGGCGGTATACAAAAACTGTCTAAATAATAAATAAAAAAAATAATCATATGTTCATGAAGAATTTCATGAATTGGCAAGGTGACTGCCTCTCTAGGAGCCTTAGAGTATCCTAAAATATCTAATTTTTTTGCTCTAGGCTCTGCTTCAGAGGTTACTGAAATAGAGAGTCCTTTAGCCACTTCTATTATGAAGTCTTGAAAGGACAAATCCTCTGGAGGAGACATTCTCCTTTTTGGAGAAGCAGGCTCCTCAGGAAGGGTAATGGATACTTCAGGAGACTCATCTGATGAATCGAAGTATCGTCTGTCCCCTTCCAACGATTGATACGCGTATCGATCGGTACCGACATCGGGCGTCCCCGGTACCGGGTCGGTACTGAGAAATAGCCCTGGACAAGGAACCTGAGTCGGTATCCTGGCCGATGTTGATGCAGTCGGTACCAGTATCGGAGCTGGTACCGCTACCGGCGCCGGTACCGACAACGAACCTCGTTGCGGTACCGTCGGCGTCGCAGCTTTAATAAAAGCCATTATAGCCTGCTGCATGGATTGAACAGTGTGATCCATGGACGCCACGACTGCCTGGATGTCGGTACCGGAAGATTGTGCCGGTACCCCAGAGCAGTCTAACAGGTGATCGGTCGAGGCCGTGCCATCGATGTCAACCTGTAACCCCATAGGAGGAGCTTTGGAAGCCGGAGCTTCCCGCCGGGGTTGTTTGGCTGGGGCAGGATCCTCGAGGGCAAGCCTGGAGGCATCTCAATGCTTGGAGGGAGATTTGCCCTTCGAGGACCTGCTAGGATTATGTTTGGTTACCTGAGAGCCATCGGGAGAGGAAGACCTGGAAGATGTCGATGCCACCGCCGGTGCATCCGTGGGAAACAGCACATGGAGCTTGGCTGCTCGGTTCTGTAACCCTCGTTTAGACATTAGAGAGCAGGACTGGCAATCCGGAATGGAGTGTTCAGGCCCCAAACATTTAAGACACCATTCATGGGTATCTGTAACAGAAATTGTACCGCTACACTTAGTGCATTTTTTGAAGCCAGAGGCTGGTTTTTCCATGAGGGAAAAGTTTCTTGTGGGCCTGGAGGCCTAAGAAGAAAAATACACCAAGTGAGGAAAAAGTATATATATATATTTTTTTTTTTTTAGAAGAAAAGAAAAGAAAAGACCGGCGGTACCGGTCCGGCGTCAGGGAAGGCAGACACGCGACCAAAGAAATAAATTAAAATAAAGAACTTCTTCAGCGGTGACAGGAACACGACCTGCTGGCTCCGCGGAAAAGAAGAATTGAGGAGAGTTGGTTAGGAAAGGCGGGAAGGCAGCGCGCATGCGCTGTGGGATGCCCCAAAAGCTTTCATTCTGGGAAGCTGGGGAGAATTCCCGCGCAGGCTCCGTCGGTACCAACGTACCCATATGTGAGGACTCATTCCTGCTTGTTCCTGGAGATACTCCAGTTCAGTCCTTCACCTCTGGGTAGTGTACCTCCTCCTGCAGCATAGAGACTGGGCATGTCAGAATCGTGACCTCACTGAATGTACTCTGCTGGTCTCTCCCATCAGCCCCAGTGAACTATTGACAAAGCAGACTCAAAGGAGCAACAAATAAGTAGCTATAGCATTAATTTCAATGTTTAACAACTAAACTAAATCTCCCTAAATTAAGAGGAAAAAAACGTCATCACTCACTCTCTGTTCCCTCCAGGAACAAACTGGGATAGATAAGTTAGAGTAAAAGAACCACATCGATCCCGAAACTTTGAAAGGTTCTACACACATCATGACTGATATTCCCCCCAGACACAAACTGACATCGAAATTAACCATCCCCGGGCGGGAATCAGGACTGGAGTTCAAGGAACTACAATTAGCAGGTAAGTCTAATTTCTCTTTCCTTATCGTTCCTCCAGTTCAGTCCTTCACCTCTGGGATGTAACAGAGCTGTAATCATTGGGAGGGACCTGTGCACATGGATTGCAAAACTGCCGACCCGAAACAGGCATTGTTCACCGCCTGAACGTCCTGGCAATGGTCGTCTCTCCATACTTTCAGCAAGCACTAAGTGGCCACTCTGCAAATCTCCACTGGCAGAATTATGCTCCGCCCACGAAGTCGCTTGCACTCTAGTAGAGTGAGCCTGTAACCCCGCAGGTACCGGACGACCTTGCAAAAGGTATGCCGATGCTATCGCTTCTCGGACCCATCTGGAAATTGAGGCCTTGGCTGCCGTTTCCCCTTTACGTGGACCACCAAAGAGAATGAACAAGCACTCAGACTTGTGGAAGGATTCTGAGACCTTTAAGTATGGATGTAAGACCCTCTTTATGTCCAACCGACGCAGACTTCGGTCCGACGCGTCCTCCACCGCAACACCCAATACTGGCAACGAAACCGATTGATTCATGTGAAACGGAGAAACCACCTTAGGCAAAAAGGACAGCGCTGGCCGCAACACCACCTTTTCCCTAGAAAAAGACAGAAACGGCTCTCAACAGGACAACGGCCTGCAACTCCAAAATTTGGTGTGCCGAACAAATGGCCACCAAAAACACTGTCTTTAATGTTAAATCTTTGATCGACGCTTGGTGCAGAGGCTCAAAAGGTTCACTAGTCAATGCCCCGAGAACCAAGTTGAGATCCCACGGGGGGAGAAACCATTCTGCGAGAAGTTCGTAACTGAGATATCGCTTTTAGGAAACGTATCACGTCGATATGTTGAGCCCAAGGCCACCCCCTGGACTTTACCTCGATAGCAAGAAATAGCTGCCAGTTGGACTCTTAAGGAGCTAGCTGCCAGACCCTTATCAAAACCGTCCTGCAAGAAACTTAATACCATAGGCACTGAAACCGTAGATGAGCGGATCTGACGTTGCGAACACCAGTCCTCAAAAATACGCCATACTCGTATGTACGCTAGGGAGGTGGATGTCTTTCTAGCTCAAAGTAAGGTCGCAATCACCGCTCCAGAATAACCTTTCTTCCTTAACCTTGCCCTTTCAATGGCCAAGCCGTAAGCGAGAACCGATCCACCTGAGGCATTCGTACAGGGCCCTGAATCAGAAGATTCGCTGTTGCGGGCAATCGCCAAGGTTCCCCGTCGAGTAGCCGAACCAGATCGGCACACCACGGATGTCTCAGCCAATCTGGCGCCACTAACAGAACTCGTCCCCGATGCGCTTCGATGCACTGAACCACTCGCCCTATGAGCGCCCACGGGGGAAAGATGTAGAGAAGGTCTTGCATTGGCCATTGCTGCATCAGGGCATCGATACCCTCCAACATCCGTTCTCACCTTCTGCTGTAAAAACTCTTCGCCTTGGCTGACCGAAAGCTCGCCTTGAGATCCATTATCGGAGGACACCATCTGATGACTATCTGAGCAAACACTTCCGGATGAAGCTCCCATTCTCCGGCATCCACTCGAACTCACTCACATTATGGGAACATCACATTGTCCGTTCCCATAATGTGTGCAGCTGAAATCGCCTGCAGCCGAGACTTCACCCAGGCAAACAGAGCACCTCCCTCTTCTTCCATGGCCGCACTTCCCGTGCCATCCCTGTCGAATGAGGTAAGCCACTGTCGTGGCATTGTCCGACAGCACTCGTACCGCTCGATCTCACACCGAGGTTTCGAACGCCCGAAGTGCTAGTGCCGCCGCCCGAAGTTCCAGGTGGTTGATCGACCATTTGGCCTCCTGCTCGTTCCAACTTCCTTGTGCGAAGAGATCCCCGCAATGAGCTCCCCAACCTGCGAGACTTGCATCCGTCAAGACCGGAAGCCACTGCGGCTGCTCCAGTGACATGCCTGCCGCCAAATTTGCAGGGCAAAGCCACCACCGAAGGGTCTGCCTGACATGTAAGGGACAGGGAAGACATTTGAGCAGAGAATCGTTCTGGTGCGACCACCGCCGGAGCAACGACCTCTGTAAGGGATGCATGTGTGCTCTGGCCCATGATACTACCTCCAGGGTCACCGCCATAGTCCCTAGCATGCGAAGATAGTTCCAAGCTGATGGAGCTGGCGTCGCTACAAACTTGCATACTATATGCCGAAGAGCTTGCTCCCTCCGATCCGGCAGAAATACTGCTCCCACTCGAGTATCGAATCGTACTCCCAAGTACTCCAGAACCTGAGATGGAACCAAACGGCTTTTGGTTGCATTGACTACCCAACCGAGATTCTGAATGAACTGCACCACTCGGCTTGTAACCTGAACACTCTCGGCCCTTGATTTCGCTCGAATCAACCAATCGTTGAGATAAGGGTGAACTAATATTCCCTCTTTTCGTAAAGCCGCCGCTACCACCACCATAACCTTGGTGAAGGTGCGCGGAGCCATTGCTAGACCGAAGGGCAATGCTTGAAACCAAAAGTGCCCCCACAGAAGCGCAAATCTTGGAAACCTCTGATGACCTAATCTGATAGGGATGTGTAAATATGCCTTGGTAAGATCGAGGGATGTCAAGAATTCCCCCTGTCGAACCGCCACTATTACCGACCGCAATGTTTCCATCCGAAAATGAGGTACTCGTAGACAGCGGTTTACCCAGTCTTTGTTTGGTACTACAAAATAAATAGAGTAACTTCTGATGCTGCAGAGCTCCTGCAGAACCGGTACCGCTGCTCCCAACTGCAACAGACGACCTAACGTCTGCTGAACCGCGAGAGTCCTCTGCTGCCCTTTGCATGGAGAAAGAACAAACAAATCTAGTACCGGACGAGCAAATTCGAGAGCATAACCTTCGCGTATTACCTCCAACACCCACTTAGTTGGACGTTATCTGGACCGAGGCAGGAATAAATTCTCGAAGCCAACCTCCTACCGGCTGAATTCCTACCTGAGCCCGCCCCGCTTCATTGTGGTTTTCTAACAGTCGCGGAGGAAAGGGTTGCAATCCCTCTACCTGCTCCTCGAAAAACTCGAAACCCTTGACCTCACGAGGCCAAACTTCCTCTTTGGAAACCTCCCAACCGTGAGGTACGAAAATGCCTGACGCGAAAACTGTCCTTGTGAAGCTGGAAGAGGCCTGCCCTGCTTAGGCTTATCTTCCGGCAACCTGCCGCCTTTAGACTCCCCCAAATCCTTGACCAACTTGTCAAGATCCTCACCAAACAACAACTTTCCCTTAAACGGAAGTTTACTAAGACGCGACTTGGAGGAACCATCCGCCACCCAGTTTCTTAAACACAGATAACAACATGGGGCTACCAAGGAAGCCACACTATTTGCTAATGCTCTGATCAAATCATAGTGGACATCCGCTAAATAAGTCAATCCTGATTCCAGTCGTGTCACATCCATTAAGCGCTCTTGTGCCTGCTGAACCAGCTACTGCAAGCGCTGTGACCACATAAGGCAAGCTCTCGCTACCCAAGCCCCGCAAATAGAAGCTTGCAATGAGAGAGCATTAACCTCAAAGGCTTGCTTCAATAAGCCGTCCACCTTTCTATCTTGCGCATCTTTCAAGGCCGCACTGCCTTCTACTGGAATAGTAGTCTTTTTTTTTGTGACCGCTGACACTGCTGCATCTATACGCGGAGAATGAAATCTCTCCTTTTCCTTATCCGCCAAAGGGTAGAGCCTATTCATAGCTCTAACGCCTCGTAAATCGGCTTCTGGCAAATCCCATTCATCTTGAATCATCCGGTCAACTACTCGGTGAACCGGAAACACCGCCTGAGTTTGCCACACAGCCTGAATGAGAGGGTCCTCCAGCCCCTCTTCCTCCAATGTCTGAACCGAAGAAACCTTGAGCACCTGAAGGGACTCCATGATGAGAGCAGTAAGCTCTTCCTTCCGAAAAACCCTTATAATTCTCGCCTGATCATCAGGCTCCGGAATCTCACCTTCCTCAAGTTCTTCCATTCCTGCTTCTGGCTCTAAATCCGAGTCTTCCGCGTCCAGCCAATCCGAATCTAAAGGCTGATCCTCGAGAGAACAAGCTCTCTTAAGTGGTCTCACCATACTACTTCCGATCTTTTCTGAGCCTGATTGCGCTACCGCAGCCCCAAGTGGCGACAGATCCGCAACGGCCCCCTTCTGCCTAAAGCAATACGCTTGATGCATTATCAGTACGAAATCCAGAGAAAAATCTCTAAGTGCCATCCCAGGCCCTGTCGGAGCAACCGAACTAGATGACCCGCTTGGCTTTCCATAAGAGGCACAGAAGGGACTTGCTGAAGGGACTCTCCTTCCCCCATCGCAGACGGACTCTGAGGCCCCTCACCCGTCTTATCCTGAATTTCTTGCTCCATAGTGGTTGAAGCAACTGCGCAGCACCGGCAGATCCCGGTGTCCGAAACCGCGCCCCTGCGTGTGCCGCACACCAAACACTGTGGACGTGACAGCATTAGCTACATATAAAATCAATATCCCCAGCAATGAAGGAATAATCCCTAAAATAAAATTAAGGAAGCTCTTCTATTTTGAATTAATTTTTTTTTTAAGGCACAAGAATTATAAAACCAACAAGGATACCAAAATTAAACTGAAATAAATTAAATTACATGAAATTAAACCTACAACTAATCGGCCTAAATTCCACAGCCTGAGGCAATATAAAAAGTTGAAGCAGCCTCGCGCTTGAAAAGCGCGGGAAGCAACGGCCCGCGATTCAGCAGGCCTGCTTTACCGCCAAAACGCACCCGATTAGGGCCTGAAAGCCTTCCCGCTTGCTAGACGCCCACCGGAGCACTTACTCTGCTTCGGGCCTGAAATTGCTCACAAACTGTTCTTCGCCGCTCCGAACGGCAGCCCTGCGATCTGCGGTGCTGCTCTCAGAGAGTTCAGAGCAGCTACTGCCGAGAGGACGTTCCGGCACCGGCTAAGCTTGCAAGTTAAAGCGCCTCGTAAACCCACCGCTGAAAAGCAGGACTTTGCACCACAGCACAACGCCCCTCCATCCAAACTAGGAGGGGAGAGCAGCTCGGATGACCAGGGAAAGCCTGAGGGGAGAGAGAACGACGCTAAGCAGGTTCGATCCCCCTGAACTCCAACTCTTTTGGGTTCGGTTTTTGTTTTTTTTGTTTTTTAATAATATCTCCTTAAAGCAAAATTAAATTATAGGGCATAAAGGAAATCCTTAACCTATCTATAGTAATAAATGCTCCTTATCTGTTCCTTTAGTGAGCCCAGCACCTAAGCTCACTACATCCTCCTGCTGCATGGAGACTGGACACACTGGGGCTGATGGGAGAGACCAGCAGGGTACATCCAGTGAGGTCACGATTCTGCCATGCCCAGTCTCCATGCTGCAGGAGGAGGTACACTACCCATAGGTGAAGGACTGAACTGGAGGAACGATAAGTAAAGGGGAATAGCATTTTTCTCAGAGTTAGGTTTACAGAAACCTCCCCACAAAATTTTCCTTTAATTTTTGAAGCTAAGTCACATGAAAGTACATGGCTAAATAATAGATTTTAGATCCTAGAAAAAGCATATCCTGGTCCTATTTTATTTACGCATTGAATTTTACACCACTCCTTTAAAAGCTCTGGTTGATGTACAACAAAAGCAAACCAAACCAATAAATATATATTAAAAATGGAAATTACACTTACCTGGTAATTGATGTTCCTTGAGGGAGTACAGTTCAGTCCTCCACCACTGGGTAGTGCACCTCCTCCTGCAACATGGAGACTGGACAAGTCAAACTTGTGACATCACCGGGTATATCCTGCTGGTCTTCTCCCATGATCCCCCAGTGACCTACTGTCAAAGCAGACTCAAAGGAGCAAACAAACAACCAGTTAAAGTACTAAATACAGGGTGAGCCAGTCAAACCTGCATTTTTGAAATGACTGTAAAAAATAAACGGATGGATATGTCAAAATTTTATTGTTACTATCTTAATGTACATTAAAAAGCATTTAAGAAACAACATTCACTGTTTAAAAATAATGCCAGTAAGATGGTGTCCTTCCCGATTGAGACATTCTTGTAGGCGATTTCTGAAACTGCCCATCACATCACGCAGCATATGCTGAGGAATTCTCTCAATTTCCAACCGGATTCTCCTCTTGAGTTCCCCAAGTGTTGGAGGTCGTTGTTCAAAGACTTTACTCTTCAGGTACCCCCACAAGAAAAAAAAATCGCACACTGTGAGGTCGGGCGATCGGGGAGGCCAAGAAATTGCTCCATTTCGGGATATCACCCGATTTGGAAAAACATTGTTGAGAACATTCATGCTCACACGGGCTGTATGACTTGTGGCACCGTCTTGCTGGAATAAGGTTTCATTGTTCATTCCATGTTGACGAAGCTGAGGAATGAAGAACGAATGCAACATTTCCGAATAGCGTTGTGCATTCACAGTAACTGCTTGCTCCCTGTCATTTTCAAAAACATACGGGCCTATGATTCCCAATGAGGACATTGCGCACCAAACTGTTACCTTGCTTGAATGGAGTGGTTTTTGATGGAGTTGTTGAGGGTTTTCATCACTCCAATATCGGAAATTTTGTTTATTCACAAAACCGGAGAGATGGAAATGTGCCTCATCGCTCATCCACAGGTTGTGAACAAGGTCCTCGTTTTCATCAAACATGTCCAACAACGTTTGACAAAAACGCCGTCGAGCTGCAAAATTGTTTTCATTCATAGCCTGAACAACCTGAATTTTGTACGGGTGATGGTGTAAATCTAACCTCAAGATTCTTCGGACTCTCGTGTTTGCCATGCCAAGCGCAGCACTCTGTCGACGCGCCGATCTCCGAGGGCTTCTTTCCACAGCAACTCTCACGCGGTCAATATTCGCGGGAGTTCGCACTGATCTTGCACTGCCACCCCTTCTGCTTCTCGTTTCACCAATTGCTTCAAAGTTTGTCACCCACAATTTGATTGAATTAACAGACGGCACTGGCTTATTTCGATTAATTTGAAAATTCGTCCGGAAACGACGCTGAGCGGCTGCATAACTACCACTTTGGTAAAACGCTTTCACAGCGAATGAACGTTGTTGTTTAGACCACTGCTCCATGGCGACTGAAATGCTTAGTTGTGGGGGACACAATGGTAACCTTGCTAACTCGCTCCGCCCACTTTCACGGCTCTCCCGCCCTTTTCAAAAATGCAGGTTTGACTGGCTCACCCTTTACAAAGCTATGCTCAAACTTCAACTTTAAAATCACAGGGCCCCAAAAAGAAAGGCCGAAAACACCCTCGTCCGTGCCCCTGTCCCCCTGCGCACCAAACAGCGGAAGACAGAGAGCTAGAAGGAAGGAGAACTAAGGAAGAGTATAGGCAGAAAAGGTTGCTCTCGCGATTACCTGCCAATCAGAGCCCGTTGCCGACTCTAGGATCCGAAAGCATACTTGGAACTGACGCCTCGCGTCTGAAACATCCATCCCCGGGCGGGAATGAGGACTGAACTATACTCCCTCAAGGAACATCAATTACCAGGTAAGTGTAATTTCCATTTCCTTATCGGTCCTACAGTTCAGTCCTCCACCACTGGGATGTACCAGAGCAGTAATCATTGGGAGGGACCTATCCAGTCGGCTCGGCCCCTAAACGAACAGAGCAGGCACCGACCCCAGCCCGCTCCTCACGTCAACAGGCGGTAAGCCAACCAGGAAGACACGACCGAGAGCCCACTTGGATCCTCTTCACTGGTGAAAACAGCACAGAACTCTGCCCCAAGCAGCGCTAGTGCTTCAGAAAGACAAACTCGCCATCGCAAACACACTGAACGCCCTAGAAACAGACCTACTGAGAAGGCTACCGGAGCTCCGCCTGAAAAATCCGCTTGAGCTCCCCCTTGGCTCTCGACCCCACCAGGGTGTCAAGTGTTAGCAACCGCTGCTCTCCCGCAGAACCCGCCTCCACGGAGGGACAGGCAGCGAAGAGACCTCCCAGAAAGCGACGGAACCTCACCTAAGGTCCAAGGAACGCAGGTTACAAGCAAAGTGTTCTTGCGTAAGTCCCAAACCGACAACTAGACAGGCACAGCCGGATTCCACAGGGGAGAACGGAACCAAGGTCCATCCAGACAGAGGTGGGAAGCAAAATGAGGGAAATGGAAAAACCACCAGCGTCAAACACCCTATTTGTCACACCTCTTAAGGGCTTTATTCTTTGCAACACAAAGTAGCTCTACAGCTATGTCCTGGACCAGTTGGAGTCTTTTTAATTGAGAATGTGGAATGCAGCTAAGCAATGAGTTGCAATAAACCAAGCGTGATCCACCAAGGGCATATAAGAGGGTGTCAAGTGCCCCAGAGTCCAGCGTTGTTTCAGAAGATGTGGAGTCTTACATGGTGTGACAAAAAAGAAAGGAGACTCTGGTAGCCACGCCCACGACGCAATGCCAGTAGGCCAACTGCTTACATCACCTGGATATGCCCTCCGGAATTGGAAGAACCATGCAGAAGTAGCAATCGCCGACGTGATCCATGGGCCCTCTCCAGATCATTGGAACCGCAAAAGACTTTGATGGTCTTTTCCCATCCATCCACAGCCTGAGATCTGCTACACATGTATTGCAGCATATGTGTGGTGCCTAGCTTTTATCCTGATCTTTTATTCTGCAGCCAAAATATAAATTGTAGGCTTTCTGAACCGCCACAGTCATATGCCATTTTTGTGATGTAAAAGTCACATCACCACAACTAGAGCAGAAATTATCTGCATGATTAACACCAGGACGAGGAATCGCCAAATATGCTGTGAGTGACCTATCGGTATAAAATAAATATGTCTTTTGTTTTTTTTTTTTTGTTGTTTTTTTTTACTGTCAAGCGAGGCAAATTTAAGTAGTGACTGCATCAACTGGTTTTGGACAGTTATTTCGATTGGTTGCAAGTAAAGATTATGCAAGCTCACGCAAATGTTGCAGAATACACTGGCAATGGTCCCCACTGACTAATGAAGAGCACATATCTTAGCAACCAGACCCAGTCGGCCATTTTCACTATGACCTCTGAAAGGCATAGAATGGACCGGGCCACGGCCCCGTACCAATGCGTCGACGCTATCCAGTAGCCTCATATGTCCTCTGCTAAACATCGACCCGTCGCTGCAGACTGACAGGTCGCCATGAGGTCCAATATGGGCTGACCGCATCTGAGCACACGCGGCGCGCACACACACCGCCTGATGCAATCTCACTCCTCCGGCAAACACTCGGACCCCGCTAAGGACATTCGCCACCACAGTGTCCCCACCGAAACGCAGGCCGCCAAGGCTTCAACCGCGCACGCTGTCCCTTCGTTCGGGCCACCCTGACCACCTGACCGACTCCACCCTGCCGATCGAAAGAGGCCACCATCCCGGAGATCTCAGACAGCACCTACAGCGCTCGATCCGCTACCGTGTCCGTGAACGCCTGCCACGGCTGACGTACCGCGTACCGTTCCAGTCAGACGATGGAACACTGGGCGTGCTGCGTACACTAAAACGCCTTGTACATAAAGGATCCCCAAAATGTAGCTGAGTCTAACCACGCTCCGGCCAAGCTCCCGGAAGAAAGGGACAGAACCTTATAAAAAAAGAAGTGGGGACAATTAGGAAGGCTTTCCTGTTTGATTATTCTTTTTTTTCTTTTTTTTTTTTTTGTTTTTCCTTTTTACAACTCCATAAGGGCCACAAGGCACACAACCGAACAGGGCATTGTCCAGAGAATGCAAGGCCCCTCCTCCAGGCTGACTCCACAGCCTAAACCGGCAGTCACCTTGGCTGATGCCGAGCAGCGCGGAAGCCAACTTGTAAGCCCAGCATATGAAGTATGCCTACTAGTACAGCATTCCACAATGGAGGGACATGTAACCGGACGGCTTTGAATATGAACCTACAGATATCCCGCGCTTGCTCCAAGACAAGCACTGTGCAGCCTACTGGTCTTCTCGGAGCACCGCCACGACCCGAAGACCTAAACCGGCCAGCAAAAGACGACGTACGCTGGGCCCGAAGGAACCTGGTTGAACGGATCCCAGCACTCCCTGTATCGTTAGGATCGGAGCCTCCTCCCAAGGACTCAGCCCTGGCTGGAACCGGCTGAGCATAACTCCAGGCCCTGCGGCGAGCCCCCACGAAGAAGTGGGGCGCAACGATGCCTTGAGGAAAGGGAAGGCCCAATGGGTGAAGCAAGTTGCTAGCCGACCAAGGGAGTAAACCCCACACGCGCACCTCAATGGAAGGTCGGAAGAACCGAGGATTCTGGTCCCACAGGTGCGCCTGCTAGCCTTTAACAACATACACCTCCGCAGGTACAAAAAACTTAAATTGTGAGCACCTTCAGGGGTAAGGGGAATAGACGACAGCCTCCGACTGTTGACCACCTTGTCTTGCACAACAGACAGCAGCACCCCACCAAACAAATGATTGGGAATATATGACCTCAGAACCCCAAGACAGAGGTAAAACAGTAGAACGTGCAGTGGACGTGAATTTCCAGATCTGCCAGCCCCCCTGCCCACATTGAGAAGAGGCAGAGAAGAACTGGACCGGCGGATCTGGAGGGGTGCCTCCTGGACAGCCGGGCCACCGAAGGGAAAGCTGATGATTGAGGCCCAAACTCCTCAGGATGGCCCCGTCTTGCATTGGCAACCCCATGCAACACCATGACAACCCCGCTCACGATATCCCAAGCGATCTCTGTCATTGCTGCAACAATCACCTGAGCATGAGATCACAGACGGAACACGGACATGCAGACGCACTCAAGGAGAGTGCACCTAAGACGTATGAGCCTATCCAACATCCAGCACCACATGTCCAGGTGTCCCACTCCTGTCACCCAAAACACAGGATGCTTGAACCTAGGTGACCGTCATAGCAAAGACAGGGAGGCCTGACTGCCGCTATCAACCCTTCCAGGACCCTGGAACACTAAGCCCCGGACTGTGCCATCCAGCAACACTTCTCACGATCCCCAGCAGGGGCCTTTCCCCAGATGGCCCAGATGGGCAGTGTTCCCGCCAAATGGGCAAGCTGCGCTCTGATAACATAGTGCAGAAAACCAAATCAAAGTGTCTTAACCTAGCTAATTTTTGTCTAATAGTGATCATTCATAATATCAGCCAGGCTCAATCATAACATTAGTATTAATGATCTCTAAAGATTGAAGAGTTACTAATGTAACACTAATTGGGTTTTTTTTTTTGTTGTTTTTTTGTTTTTTAAAGAGCTTCAAAGGCGATCTTGGAAACTACAGACCAATGAATCTGAGTTCAGTGCCAGTTAAATGATAGAACTTGTTCTGAAAAGCAGCACCAAGCTATCTTTTCAAAGGGTTAATAAACATGTGAGTAAGCCAAATGATATGTATCTGGATGTTTTAGAAGGTACTTGACAAAGCCCCTTATGAACTTCTCCTGAGGAAGGAGATGATGTGCTATTATAGAATGGGAAATGGATCAAAAACAGGAACACAATAGGACTAAATGGCCAGTTTTCTCACAGGAGACCCGTAAATAGTGGAATGTCTCGGGATCTGCACTGGAACTGGCATCTGGTAACATCTACTGCACTGAAATGATCTGGAAAAGAGATCAGCAAGCATGGCGATCAAATTTGCAGATGGCATAACGACATTTAGAGGCTGTCTGCACAATTTCCAAGCGTATAAACATGGAAATAGCATCCTTATGTAAATGGCAATTTCAGAAAGGGCTCAATTTGTAGGTGGTTGTGCCGCCGATGACCCTGAATGGCCAAATCCTAGCACGGAAACCTGCTGCTGACAGACGTCGCTAACTGCCAGAATGCAGACAAAGGTAAAGGCACCCCCCAAGAAGTAAAACCCAAACCAATCACATGCATTCAAAGAACTATAAACTATCATGAAATTAAAAGGAAATTAAAATTAAAAGTAACAGCAAAAGGAAGTCCTTATCTGGGTGTAGCCGCGTGGAACAGCGTCGTCTGCTCAAACGCGGGGCTGCTCCGCTCTCCGCCACAAGGCCTCAGCCCTGCTGAGAAAATGGCGCCAATCCGAAGCAGGCCCGTTTGGCGCCAAACACCACAGAGGCGGCAAGAGCTCAGAGCCCCTCCATGCGGACTCGAGAGACTCCCTTGTGGCGTCGGGATGCAGCAGTTACCCCGCTGTAGCTGCGGGGTGAAGAGCTGTCCAGACACGCTGCTGCCTCGCGCCACCAGAAGTAGCAGACGCTGCGAGCCACGGCCCACCGGCTAAAGAACCTCAAACGGCCTGAGGCTCCCGCCGCGATGGGAATCTGCCGCATGGACACTGCCAAAATGCAGGTGTTCCACAGAGCTATCCCCCGTACAGTCCTGGGGGAGAGATCATCACCGGGCACAGAGACCGAAGAATCCCAAGCAGAGAGGCTAGCTGGCAGCGTGAACTTTGAAAGGGGACAGAACCCCCCTTTACACTAAGGCAGACTAGGTGAAAATAAATAAGTAAAAGCAAATGAAATTAAATGAAAATGAATTCAATTTACAGGATTACACCTAAAGAAGGGCAAAAGAAATGCAAGGTAAATCAAATCCTGACTAACTGCTCCTAAACTGCTTCTCAAGTGAGCCCAGCACCTAGGCTCACTACGTCCTCATGCTGCATGGAGACTGGACACACTGGGGGATCATGGGAGAAGACCAGCAGGATATACCCGGTGATGTCACAAGTTTGACTTGTCCAGTCTCCATGTTGCAGGAGGAGGTGCACTACCCAGTGGTGGAGGACTGAACTGTAGGACCGATAAGGAAACCACCATTAAAATTTACTAGAAGCTCAAAAAAAACAAGAAAAAAAACAAACTAAATAGTACCAAATCATGAATGCACTTTCAAAAAGCCAAACCTTGATAGATTTTACAAAATCCATAATGATTTACTTTAAACATTTACAGGATACAAAGCTGATCTTTCCAATACTACTGTAGCTTGTTTATGCAGCCCTAGAGACATGCACATTAAATCGATCCTAACACATTTAACAATGTTTTAATTTTTTTTTTAAATCTAATATTGCATTTCAAACTACTTAGATGTGTAGCTTGCTCCTGGAAGCAGAGAAAAGTATAGATTAACATAGCATATTTCTGAACAGATTCAAACACAATTAGGGTGTACCAGACATTAAAGCTGCAAGGCAAACAGCACACCTCATACAAACTGATTATTGCACAATTGCATACCACTTTGCCTGCTATTGTTTAAATATTACCCTCCTACAGAGGGTGGCTCCTTCTAGTACAGAGATCAACAGCAGATAATGCAAGCAATTTTGCATTCTCATTTTAACTATATGACCCATACATACACAGAGGACCTTTGTGGCTTATACTACCTGCCACTCCAGCTTATGTGTTTGCTTTGACCTGATGATAGTATAGTTTTTAAAAACTAGTCAGAAATGTATTGTTAGCCCATTCACAACTTTTATTAATATGGATTCCATTGCGTTAAAATTAAGATAGGAAGTACACTACTTAAGTATATCCTTATAAAGATCAAATGAATCCCACACAAATTCTTACAAAACAAATCTAGCTTGTAAAATGAAATTAGAACTTACCTGTTAATTTTCTTTCCTGGGGTCTCTCCAGTACAGTCCAGATGCACAGGTTATGCTCATCCACCAGCAGGGGGAGACTGAGAACAGCAACTCAAAAAGCTTTTCCTTTAAGTAGTCTGTGCTTCCCTATAGAGCCAGCATGAAACTCACAGAGCAGCAGAACAGAGTCCCAAAACCCCAACAGATCCACAAGCCTTGCAATAAGTCATGCACCAGAACAGCATGCACACTTGGCCATCGAGTATCAACTTGTCTTAAAGAATTTTCTTAAAGAATTTTTTGTCCCTGTCAAAACCGGGGCCCCCAAACCTTCATTGTGAGGACTTTGACACCGGAGCCAGCTGCAGCCCTCCTCTGCCACTCCGATCGCCTCCACGAAAGGGAGGGAGCCTTTTGGGAGAAACCACGACCCAGAACTTCCACACCTCACGTCCTCTGCTTCTAGAAGATGACCACCGGCCTGCCACCTTGGGCTTGTCCTCCAGAAGCCTCATGACCTTAGCATTTCCCAGACCTTTTACCACTCCAAATCCTCCACAAACAGGAGCCTTCCTGAGAAGGAGAGCTTGCTCAACCTAGTCTTGGCGGCCAAATCTGCCAACCAGTTCTGTAGCCACAAGAACCTCCTGGCAGCCAACACAGTCACCACAGACTTGGCTGAGGCCCTAAGCAAATCGTGGAGATCAGCCAAAAAGATGGTCCCAGACTCCAACTGGACTGCTTCCTCGCGGGCTGCTATTTCTGGGAGCAGCGTCTCCTGAATTTTCCGCGACCAACGTAGGCAGGCCTGCACCACAAAAGGAGCCATAGATGGCTCCTTGCGAGGCCAGGGCCAAAATATCAAAGTCCTGCTTAAGCAGTGCCTCCATACTCAGATCCTGTGGGTCCTTCAAAGACACCCCTCCTTCTAACAGGATGGTAGTCTTCCTGGTGACTGCCACCACGAGCACATCCACTCGGGGGAGGCACAAGCGTTCCCTCTCATCTGGAGGGATGGGGCAGAGCCTGCTTATGCTCCTACCGACCCACAGACCGGCATCCAGGACATTCTACTCCTCATCAACTCGATGGACGGGAAAAGAATGAGGCGGCTTCCAAATATCCTCGAGGAGCGGATCCTCTGCCTGCTCTGCAGGTCTGGCAGTGGATCATCTGTGATCTGCAAAGCTGCTGTCAAGGTCCTGACAATGAGGGAGGTAAGGGGGAGCTTATCCCAATGAAATACACGAATGGCTGACGAATCTTCCCCCCCCCCCCTTTAACTCCTCAGGGTCCTGATCCTCCAAAACTTCAGATTGACCCTCTAGGGCCCTGAAGGACCTAAGGACCCCATCGAGGCCCCAATCCTCAACGTCCAGGGACCTCTCCCAGTGCAGGCACTTCCCCATAACCAGGACCAACAGTCCCCCCTGCAAGGAGGGAAACCACCGAACAGGGTGCCCTCTCTAACGCCTCACTGCATTAAAAAGGCCTGATACAGCAATAACACAAACTCCAGGGAAAAAGGAGACTTGCACCCACTATTCAGACCCCCTCCAACCACCCCGGGAGGGTTTGGGGCCACTGGCTGCAAAAAAGGAGCTTCTCTGCTCTAAGGCAGAAGTAGCAGCAGCAGACAAGATTACGGTCACCAAAACCATGGTTGTCCCAGCCTCCCTCGATGGGCACTCACGGCCAGAAAGCCCCCTGCCCCCCAAGGCTGCCGACTAAGATCTCCGCAGTAGCCATGCTCTCCTTAACATAGATGCAGCAGAGCCCTACACTACTAAGAGCAAGCTCCTGCGGCTGCTGCACAACAGCCCCTCTCCGGGTCAGCCATGTGCGCACCATGCGAGAACCTCACCCACCCTGACTCACCAGTTTCTGAAGATCCTGCTTTGCTGCTGCTGTCTCTCCCGATGTTGTCTGCAGATTTTTTTTTTAATAGATTTATGAAGGAGCAGAGAGCTTAACCCCCGACCTCCTTCCGTTGGGGGGGGGGGGAGAGGGAGGAGAAGGGGGAGCAACTGTTTCCTATTGCCCAGAGGGAACTGAGGAGCGGCTGAAGGAGGGACCCAATGCCACCAGGTTCTGCACACCCAAAATTGCATCCCAGCATTTAACTAAGGAAAAACAGCAGGCAGCCAGCACAGGTCTATGCTCATCCACCTGCTGAAGACCGAGAAAAACTGGCTCTGCAGGGAAGCTCGGGCTACTTAAGGGAAAGATTTTTAGATTGCTATTCTCAGTCTCCCCTTGCTGGTGGATGAGAATCTGGTCTGGACTAGAGGGACAAACTGGAAACTTACACTATTCCCCAAATGAAAAAAGTGCTCAATTTTGTAATTTTACAACTGACCTTTCAGACAAACTACAAAAAATGCCTTATGTTCTGTGTGACTGGAGAGTGATTGAAAAGGGTGCCATTACGTCAAAAGGATAATCCTATTCTTTTCAGAAGTTTTCACCGAGGCCCTCTACCCTTTGCAAACAGTCAAAGACAAATTATATATATATGCATGATGTATATTCATTGTGGATATTGTGAAAGCCAGATTGACTTTTGGCCTTCAAGGAATGGATTTCAGGACTCCTATACTAAAGGTTCAAATTCTAAGACTTATTTGTCATTGAATCATTTTGCATTCTCAGTCCTCAAATATAAATTATTATAATAGCTTTGCATTATTTTTCTCAGCATCTCAACCAAGCTGGCATGTTTCCTTGGTGTACTGTCAGCAAAATTGGTAACTCCAGCTATGTGCTCCTTAGGAGATAAAGCACAACAGCATCTCTAACAGGCATTCTCCGAGGACAAGTAGATGATGTCATCCAACAAAGGATAAATCCAGAGAAATGCAAATAAAGTGCAAAGAGCTGAGCACCGAGCACATCTGGGACTAGCCAGGTCAGCACAAGTGCACAGTATCACCTCAGTTCCACATGGAGCTACTACATGAAGCCAACTCCTTAGGCAAGGAGGGTGGGTTTTGTAAGTAGTCCTTGGAGAACACCTGTTGTAGATAACTAGGCTTTTTCCAAGGAGAAGTGGGATATGCAATCCTCGCAAATCAGAATTCATGCTTCCTCTAACAAAACAAACGTTGACAATCCTTTGCCTTTAACAAAAGAGGGGCTTTTGGATCCTGACCATTTATTCTCCTGTTTATTACCAATCACTTAATTTCCAACATAAAATGCAACCAGCTATCTAAAAATGAAGCATAAAAAAAATAAAATCAGACCTTCTCCGAGAAGTCAGTATATGAAAGATAGCACAAAGCAATCTCACTGGCAAAGCTCCATGTGGCAAAAAATAAATAAACACACACACACACACACACCTGAAGAATAAAAGCCCACGGAGGGGGAACCACACAAACATGGCCATGACAAAAAAGGGGGGTTCCCAGCACCTGCAAGGTTGGCCGGTTGAAACCTGAGGAGGAAACCAGCTACTGAAAATGGAAATTGCACTTACCTGGTAAAGCACAGTTACTTACCTGTAACAGGTGATCTCTGGGAACAGCAGGAATAAGTCTTCACATATGGGTTTCGTCGGTACCGACGGAGCCTGTGTGGGAACGCTCCCCAGAGTCCAATCAGAAAGCTTTTGGGAGCATCCCACAGCGCCTGCGTGCTGCCTTCCTGCTTTTCCCAACTGTCTCTCAGTTAGGTTTTAGAGCTGAGACAAAGAGAGAGAGAGAGAGGGAAAGGAAAGAGAGAGAGACAGACAACTCCTAGGGGAGGTGGGTGGGTTGTGAAGACTTATTCCTGCTGTTCCCAGAGATCACCTGTTACAGGTAAGTAACTGTGCTATCTCCAGGAACAAGCAGGAATGAGCCTTCACATATGGGGACTCCCTAGCTTTAGATGCCAGGGAGAGATCCCAGAAGTTGTGAGTCCCTGGGACAGGGCTGCACTTCCCCACATGGATCTCGGGCATCCCATGAGGGATGGTGGGTAGGAGTTGATTAAGTATAGAACAGGTGTTTAAGAACAGCCTGACCAAACAAGGCATCCCGGCGGGAATCCTTGTCCAAGCAGTAATGGGCTGTGAAGGTATGAACCGAGGCCCAAGTGGCTGCTCGACAGATGTCGTCAATAGACACAGAGTTGAGATGAGCCATTGAGGCTGCCATGGCTCTCACATTGTGAGCTGTGACATGGCCCTCCAGAGAAAGGTTCTTGCTCTGATAGGCGAAAGAAATACACTGGGCAATCCAGTTAGATTGTTGCTTTTGATCTCCAAGAGAACACTAAGAGTTGAGAGGACTTTCTATGTTGCTGTGTCCTCTGTAAGTAAAAAGCTAGAGCTCTTTTACAGTCCAGGGTATGAAGACTCCTCTCTGCACTTGATGCAAGAGGTCCTGGAAAAAAGACAGGTAGGTAGACCTCTTGGTTGAGGTGAAAAGGCGAGACCACCTTAGGCATAAAGTGTGGATTAGTCCTAAGGACCACCTTGTCATGATGGAACCTTGTATAAGGTGGATTAGCTACGAGTGCTTGCAATTCACTAATACGACGTGCTGATGTGATTGCAATGAGAAAGATAACCTTCCAAGAAAGGTATTTCAAGGAGGTGGTAGCCAAAGGTTCAAAAGGCGGCTTCATAAGCTGACCAAGAACCAAGTTTAAGTCCCATGCCACTGGGGGTGGTCTAATGGGAGGCTTTGTTAAAAGGAGGCCTCTCATGAATCTGGCTACAAGAGGACGAGAGGAAATAGGTTGTCCATTTAGAGCAGGGGTCACCAACCTGCGGCCCGCGAGGTCCCTCCGTGCGGCCCGCGAGACTCTACCCCGGTGCGGCCTGCCAAGGCAAACTCACCAACTCCTTCTTCTGCAGCCGCGGCTCCCTGCCTCTTAGGGAACCGCGGCTGTGCTTGTAAAATCATCGCGGAGCCCTTCCTGTCTTGACGGGCTCCGTGCAGCATTGTCCCGCCTCCAAAGGAAGTGGTAAACAACTTCCTTTAGAGGCGGGACAATGCTGCACGGAGCCCGTCAAGACACCTGGTCCATTTGAGGGAGGAGTAGCCTAGTGGTTGGGGCAAGGTAGTTCAGGCCGGAAGGTCGGGGGTTCAAATCCCACTAGAGGACAGCAACCTTGGGCTGGAAGGACTGGGGTTTCTAGTCCCACAGATGCTCCTTGTGGTCTTGGGCAAGCCACTTAACCCTCCATTGCCCATGTTCCCTGTAAGTATTAGTGTATGTGTCTCATATCCCCGTGTGTTAAATGTATCCCCCAATTGTGTTGTGACCGCTTTGATTGAAGGATAAGGCGGTATACAAAAAACTGTCTAAATAAATAAATAAAAAAAATATGTATGGACCACTCGTGTGGAAGCAGAACTCGACTGAGCCTGTCTGCCCAAGAGGTTTGAACACCTGGAAGATAAACTGCCAGAAGATGAATGTGATGCTCTCTGGCGAGGGCCCACAGTCGCAAAGCTTCGTTGCAAAGCGACAGAGAGCCAGTTCCTCCCTGCTTGTTCACATAGAACATGGCTACCTGATTCTCCGTGTGGATAAGGACTGTCTTGTGGATGAGCAGGGTGTGGAAAACCCACAGAGCAAGGAAGATTGCTCTGAGTTCCAAAAGATTAGATATGTAGACAAGTCTCCTGTGGGGACCAGATGCCCTGGGTGGAGAAGTCTTGCAGATGAGCTCCCCACCCCATTGGAGAAGCATCTGTTGTAAGAGTTGCTTGGGGTAGAGACTGCTGAAAGGGGGACCCCAGCAACAGGTTTTGAGGGGACTTCCACCACTGGAGGGACAAAATGAGGCGACTTGTGTTTGCTATTTTGTCTGACAGGCAGCCTAATGCCTGGGTCCATTGGGTGGATAAAGTCCACTGAGCTGCCCTCATATGAAGGCGAGCATATGGTACCACATGCACGGTGGATGCCATGTGGCCTAGTAATTGCAACATCTCTCGAGCAGTTAGGAGGGGCTTCAACTCTGCTTGTGAAGCTAACTGCACCAAGCGAAGTCAACGGGCCTGGGGAAGATAGGCCCTTGCCCTTGTGGTATCCAGCAACGCCCCTATAAATTCCAGGGACTGAGTAGGGATCAAATTGGATTTTGGGATGTTTATTACCAGCCCTAAATACTGAAGGATACGCATTGTGCAGGTTAGAGAACTCTTGGCCTCTGATTGAGTGGGAGCTCGAATGAGCCAGTCGTCCAGGTAAGGGAAGACGAATATTCCCAGGGTGCGCAGAAAAGCAGCTACCACTGCCATGCATTTCGTGAAACCCCCTTGGTGCAGAGGCCAGACCAAAAGGGAGCACTGTGTATTGATAATGCTTCTCTTGAAAAAGGAACCGAAGGAACCTTCTGTGAGTTGGATGGATGAGAACATGAGTGTACGCATCCTTGAGATCTAGAGAACAAAGCCAATCCTGACTTTGAAGGTATGGCAGCAGAGTTCCCAGAGAAACCATCTTGAATCTTTCTTTGACTAGGAATCTGTTCAACTCTCTGAGATCTAAGATGAGTCTGAAACCCCCTGTTTTCTTTGGATTAAGAAAATAGGGGGAGTAGAAACCTGTGCCCTGTTGTTGAAAAGGCACTTCCTCTATTGCCCCCTGGGCGAGAAGGGTGGCAACCTCCTGCCCCAACAGGTTGAGGAGGGAGGTTGGAGAATTGAACTGGTGCACTCTTGTGAGAGGGAGCAGGCTTGAAAAATGAAGTTTGTACCCCTCTCTTATGATGAAGATTGTCCAATGCTCTGCTGTAATTTACCCCCACCTGGGAGCAAAGTGACATAACCTTCCTGGAATGGTGGAGGGCTCTGGTCCTTCTAGAGCCAGGAAGGCTAAGTTCTCTAGCGGAAAGTCAAAGGCCCTGAGGGGGCTGAGGTTGCTGGGCTGGAGCAGGACTAGCAGCCTTTGCTTTGCTCCGTTTGGATGACTGCTGACGTTTAGTAGGGAACTGAGCTGCAGAAGATGCCCGCTGACCATAAGCAGGATAGAATCTTCCCTTTTTAGATAAAGGTGTTTTCTTGAATAACCTTTTCTTAGCAGGAGCAGCTGTGGATTTGGAAAGTCTATCCAAAGAAGAATTTTCAGCATCCATCTGACTGGCTTTTGCTTGCCAATCCTTACCAAACAGGTTCGCACCTGTACAAGGGGATATTTCCCAATTCATCTTGAACCCAGATCTCCAAATCAGATGCTTGAAGCCAAGCAATCCTACGTGCACCTATGGCAATAGCTGAGGCTCTGCTTACGCATTCAAAGGAGTCGAAAGCTGCATGGTTGGAGAATTTGGAGATATCTTGGGCATGTTTGAGCCCAGTGAGAAAGTCCTGCCTTTTATCTTCAGACATAAAAGGACTTAAAGTCTGCAAATGGTCAGTGACTTCTAAGAACATTCCCATGTAGAGACTATAAGAATTAATTCTCGCAGCAAGCATGGAAGCTTGGAAGACTCTTCTTCCAAAAGCATCCAGGGTTCTACATTCACGTCCTGGAGGATTAGAGGCATGTCTTTTGGCACTTCTAATCTTTCTCATTGCAGACTCAACCACAATAGAGTGGTGAGGAAGTTGAGTTTTATGGAAACCAGGACAAGGACAAAATTTGGACAATATTTGGTGTACTCTATCATCTATATGCAGATGATATCATGATGTACATTCCGTTCACGATTCCCAACTTACCGATGCAAACTCTGTCAGATTGCTTCAATGAAGTCACATCCTGGCTAAATACCCACAATGAAGTAATTAGATCTTACCTGCTAATTATTGTTCCTGAAGGAACGACAGTCCAGTCCCTTTACTTCAGGGTTGCGTAACCCTTCCAGCAGCTTGGAGGCTGAGCCCAACCTTTTTGGAGGTGGAGCGGTACAAATACCACTGAGACCACCCACCAACCCCAGTAATCGACTGAAAAAGTAGCCTAAGTGAACCTTGTCACAACTAAAAATCAAACCTAACAAACATGCAAACTTTTTTTTTTTTTTTTTTCATAAGTAAACAGGAAAAAGGAGTAGAGGGGGGAGAGGAGGAGAGGCGCCGAAGGAGGACTGCTCGCCTACTTACTCCTGGCCTCCCTCACCCCGATCTGGTCCCCCGCTCGGTTCGCTGTTCCGCCCTATTCCGACAGGCCTTCAGGTCCGACATAGCCGGGTGGGGTCAGGGACTGGACTGTCGTTCCTTCAGGAACAATAATTAGCAGGTAAGATCTAATTACTTCTTCCTTATCGTCACTCCAGTCCAGTCCCTTTACTTCAGGGAAGTACCCGAGCAGTTCAATTCTGGGTGGGATTCGGCAAACCGGACTGAAGAACCGCTAGGCCAAACCGAGCATCCGCTGAGCTCTGCACGTCCAGCCTGTAGTGCTTGGTGAAGGTATGTAGGGAGGACCAAGTTGCCGCTCTACATATATCCAGCGGGGGGACTAGACTGAATTCTGCCCATGAGGTAGCCTGAGCTCGGGTGGAATGAGCCCGCAGCCCCCCCGGAACCTGCTTGCCTTTCAGGATGTAGGCGGAGGCAATCGCCTCCCTAATCCACCTAGAGATGGAGGCCTTGGCCGCCGCTTCCCCTCTGTGGGGGCCTCCGAACTTGACAAACAGTCGGTCTGACTTCCGGAACGGAGCGGTTCGGGAGAGGTAGCGCTTTAGGGTTCTCTGAACGTCCAATAGCCGCAGCCTGCTATCCTTGCCTGCCAGGCCCCCGGTTGGGAAGGCCGGGAGCGTGACAGTCTGGTTTACATGAAAAGGAGAAATAACCTTGGGAAGGAAGGAGGGCACCGTGCGCAGAACGACCTTGTCCTTGAGGAAGGCCAGGAAGGGGGGCTTGGAGGAGAGAGCTTGTAGCTCGGAGACCCGCCTGGCCGAGCAGATCGCAACCAGGAAGACTGTCTTCAGGGTTAAGTCCTTCAAGGAGGCCCTCTTTACCGGTTCAAACGGTTCCCCCATCAGTGCATTTAGTACCAGGTTAAGGTCCCAGGTGGGTACGACCGACCTCCGCTGGGGACGCAGCCGTCGTACTGCTCTTAGGAACCTGGTGACGTCCGTGTGCACCCCTAACGGCTTGCCGTGGATCTTTCCTCTATAGCACGCGATAGCGGCTAGTTGTACTCGAAGTGAGCTGTGCGCTAGACCCTTGTCGAACCCTGCTTGCAAAAATTCCAGGATTTCTGGGACTGAGGCGGTCAGGGGCTTCCTACGGCGCTCCGCGCACCATGCCTCGAAAATGCGCCAGACCCTTACATAGGCGAGACACGTCGAGCGCTTCTTAGCGCTCAACAACGTTGAGATTACTGCCGCCGAATATCCGCGCTTCAGAAGCCGCGCCCTTTCAAGAGCCAGGCCGTAAGCGAGAACCGATCCACGTGAGGCATCCGGACCGGGCCTTGCCTGAGAAGGTCGCTCCTGCAGGGCAGCCGCCATGGGTGGTCGGCTAATAGTCTCACCAGGTCTGCATACCAGGGGCGGCGGGGCCAATCCGGAGCTATGAGGATTATCCGGCCCTGGTGAGATTCCACTCGTTGAAGAACCTTTCCGATCAGAGCCCAGGGAGGGAATACATAGAGGAGGCCCTCTGCCGGCCACTTCTGAGACAGGGCATCCAGACCCTCGGACATCCTCTCCTTTCGTCGACTGAAGAATCGGTCCACCTTGGCCGAAGAGAATCTTGCCATGAGATCCATTAGTGGGAGACCCCACCGAGCCACTATTTGGTCGAAGACTGCCTGCTCCAGTTCCCACTCTCCGTGGTCTATTCTGTGTCTGCTGAGGTAATCGGCCGTGACATTGTCCGAGCCTGCCACGTGCTGGGCCGAAAGCGCTTCGAGGTAGACCTCCGCCCACTGGAGGAGAGTGTCTGCCTCCTTTTCCAGGGCCGGGCTGCTGGTGCCGCCCTGGTGGTTGATGTATGCCACCGTTGTGATGTTGTCGGAGAGGACGCGGATTGCCCTTCTTCGTACCCGGGGCTCAAGTTTCTTGAGCGCTAGGGTGACGGCCCGTAACTCCAGTCTGTTGATGGGCCACTGAGATTCCATCGGGGACCAGCATCCCTGAACGAACTGGTCCTCGCAGTGTGCCCCCCAGCCTGACAGGCTGGCATCCGTCGTCAAGAGGACCCACTGGGGGGGCTCGAGGGGCATTCCCCGTTCCAGGTTTCTCGGGTGTTGCCACCATCGAAGAGCTCGTTTGGTCCGCGGAGCGCAGGGTAACTGTGTTGTCAGAGGATGAAGTTGCGGAGACCACCGACGCAATAGGGATCGTTGCAATGGGCGCATGTGGGCTCTGGCCCAAGGTACTACCTCTATCGTTGCTAGCATCGTGCCCAGGACCTGAAGGTAATGCCATGCTGAGGGGTTTCGCCTGCTTAGGAACCGAGTGATCAGAAGCCTTAGGTTCCCGGCCCGGGAAGAGGGCAAGAACACTCTGCCCCTGCCGGTGTCGAACCTTGCGCCGAGATACTCGAGATTCTGGGAGGGGGTCAGCCTGCTCTTTGCTCGGTTGATCACCCATCCCAATTCTTCTAGCAAGCGAACTACTGTGTCCGTCGCCGAGCGACTTTCTTTCTCTGACTTTGCCCGGATCAGCCAATCGTCTAGATACGGGTGAACCAAGATCCCCTCCTTCCGGAGGAAGGCCGCTACTACCACCATCACCTTGGTAAATGTTCGTGGAGCTGTCGCTAGGCCGAAGGGAAGGGCCTTGAATTGAAAGTGACCCGCTGGTACCGCAAACCGTAGAAACTGCTGATGGGATTTTCTGACCGGGATATGCAAGTAGGCCTCTGACAAGTCGAGGGCTGTCAGGAACTCCCCCTTCCTTACGGCAGCAATGACTGACCACAGGGTCTCCATTCTGAAGTGCGGGACCCTGAGGCAGCGATTGACCTGTTTTAAGTCCAGAATCGGTCGGAAGGTGCCTTCCTTCTTTGGCACCACAAAGTAAATCGAGTATCGACCTGAGCCGCACTGATCTGGGGGCACTGGAGACACGGCCACGAGTGCAATTAAGCGCGTGAGGGTAGATTCCACCGCTGTCTTCTTTGCAGGGGTACTGCAGGGGGACAGAACAAAGGCTGGTGTTATTGGCTTCGAAAATTCGAGGGCGTAGCCCTCCCTGATCACCTCTAGTACCCATTGATCCGACGTGACCCGGGACCAGGCGGGAAGGAACTGTCTTAAACGTCCTCCTATGGGCAGCTCTTCCCCCTGGGCCCCCGCGGTTTCATTGTTGTTTTCTGAAAGACGAGGAAGAGGAGAAGGAGGTGGTTGCCCCAAAACCGCGACCTGCTCCCCGAAACCCTCGAAAGCCCTGGCCCCTCGAAGGGAAACGCCCCCTGGAAAAGGAGCTGGATCTGGCGGGGCGAGATCTCCGGAAATCCCTGGGCTGAGTACGTGCCGGGGGAAGTGAGCGGTTTTGCTTCTGTCTATCTTCCGGGAGTCTGCCACCCTTTGACTCGCCCAGATCCTTTACCAATTTCTCTAAATCCTCGCCGAACAACAGTTTCCCTTTAAAGGGGAGGCGACTCAGGCGAGCCTTCGAGGAAGTATCCGCTGCCCAATTGCGTAACCATAGATATCGCCTGGCCGCCACTACCGAGGCCATGTTCTTCGCCAGGCTCCTGATGAGGTCATACTGACTATCCGCCAAGTAAGCTGTGCCAGATTCCAACCTGCTTGCGTTGGTCCGTGTCTCATCTGCGGGGCTCTCGTCTGTCTGTAGCTGTTGTGACCACCTTAGACAGGCCCTGGCCACCCAAGCTCCAGAGACCGAGGCTTGCAGGGCGAGGGCGCTTATGTCAAAGGCCTGCTTCAAGAGAGTATCCAACTTTCTGTCCTGAGGATCCCTTAAGGCTGCACTGCCCTCCACTGGAATAGTGGTCTTCTTGGTGACCGCTGACACTGCCGCATCTACCCTGGGAGACTTTAGCAGTTCTCTGTCTACCTCTGGGAGGGGATAGAGACGAAGCATGGACCGAACACCCCTTAGACTAGACTCCGGTTGGTCCCATTCTTCTTGGATCATCTGTCGCACCACCCTATGTACAGGAAAGACCTTTTGAGATCTTCTAATGGCTTGGATCAACGGATCCTCCAACGCTTCCTCTTCCGCAGGCGTATCGGAGGTCATGTTGAGGGCCTTCAGGGACTCGTTAATCAAGGCCGGAAGCTCCTCCCGGCGGAATACTCTAATTATCCTAGCCTGGTCTTCTTCCGGAATCTCCCCCTCTTCTAGCTCCTCCTCATCCTCGCCCAAGTCCTTGTCCGATGGCGTCTCTTCCGGGGATCCCTGTGAAAGGGTCTCCTCTTCGCTCATCCGGGGGCGCTTAGGTGGGACATCTGAATCTGGATTGGTCGCCCTCGAGGGCCTGGCTGTCTTGACCTCCGCTGCCGAGGGCGCCGCTCCTGCTGCCCCTGAACTCTGCTTACGTAGGCAATACGCCTTGTGAAGCAAGAGAATGAAATCCGGGGAGAAGAAATCTCCTACCCCATCCTCCCCCGCCGGGAGGGGGGAGGGGGATAGGGAAGGGGTGGGCAAGTCCGATGATGTAGACGGAGGGGCTTGTGACCCCCCCTCCCCTACTGGGAGATCGTCAGACCCCTGGGAGGCCTGGGCCATGGTTAAATTAATGTCCTGCTCCGCAGAGGCCGCCAACGCAGTACAGCTTCTGCAGATACCTGTTTCAGCAGACGTACCCCTGCGTATTCCACAGGAAAGGCAGCGGGATTTGGATGACATGACCCGGGGCTGAGGACTTTCCAGTCCCAGACCTCCAGACCCGGGGTGGGGTACTCTCCTTGAAGATGGAGACTAGCTGTTCCCTGACCCACAGATCTGAGGTTTCTTTTCTCCTCGAGGAACCCCAGGGAAGAAACCGGCAATTAATCTTGAGGTAAAGGAAACCACAGAACAAAGGAAAATGAGCCAAAAGTAAGGAAACCACTGTACTCCTAAATAAATTTAAAAGAAATTTAAATTAAATTTAAAACATAAAATTTGTAAGTTAAGTTAAGCGCTCTGTTGCTAGTAAAATTAAATGTAGGATTAAAACCAATTGCATCCCTTTTACTTGCGGTTAGCTGCGATGAGGAACTGGGCCGATTCAGCGCTGTGTGCCCGTTGGCTCTACACGTGGTAGGCCTCACCACGTGGAGCCAGAACGGGAAATTGTAAGGCTCTCTCACGGCCGCGGTCCGACTCTGTCCTTGCTCACCGGAGCCGAAAAACCTTTAGTTCCTGTGGGGATCGCTGCCTGCGTTCTCCTCTCGCGGTCCCCGACGGGGCCGAACCTCGCCGCCGCGTCCTTCAGTCTCCGGACGGGTCTGGCGGTAGCATCAGGCCAGCGGTGCT
Organism: Ichthyophis bannanicus; assembly: GCA_033557465.1. Taxonomy (NCBI): domain Eukaryota; kingdom Metazoa; phylum Chordata; class Amphibia; order Gymnophiona; family Ichthyophiidae; genus Ichthyophis; species Ichthyophis bannanicus. The sequence continues at coordinate 382,290,123 of CM066038.1, forward strand.
GCCTCAAGCGCTCAGCCTCCGGGGGGCTTCGGCGCGAGGCAGCAGCGATCAGCGCGGCTCAGCAGCAGAGGAGCAAAGCAGCCGTGAGACCTCCTCGATGCTGCGATCCGCGGTTCTCCTCCGACGCCTGAACCGGTAGGGGGGGGGGGGGAGGAGGGAGAGGAGAGAGCAGGAGAGTTAAAGCAACAGAGCCCTTGCAATTAATTAGCTACAAACAGTATAGAAATTAAAATAAATCAATTAAATCAATTAAATCAACAGTAAATAAATTTAACTAAATTTAAAGAAGGACTCCAGTAAGCCCTAGGCTTACGGAACCCTCCAGCTGCTTGGAGGCTGAGATTACTGGGGTTGGTGGGTGGTCTCAGTGGTATTTGTACCGCTCCACCTCCAAAAAGGTTGGGCTCAGCCTCCAAGCTGCTGGAAGGGTTACGCAACCCTGAAGTAAAGGGACTGGACTGGAGTGACGATAAGGAACTCCAAATAAATCACTCCAAAACTGAAGTGCTAATCGTCACCAAAAACCAATCCTATACTCCACCTACACACATAACACTTCAAAACCAAGAAATTAAAATAAAAAATGAAGAAAGATATCTAGGTGTTATTCTAGATAAACACCTTACATTAGACACCCACATTAGAAACACCACAAAGAAAATCTATTTCAAACTCAAAATCCTTAAACAACTAAGACCCCTTGTATACATACATGATTTCATCAGCATAATTCAAGCCATCATAACCCCCCACTTTGACTTCGCTAACCTAATTTTATTGGGTATAACAAAACAAAACATTAAAAGAATTCAACTTGCCCAGAATGCAGCAGCTCGGATAATAACGAAAGTACACGCACATCAACATATAACACCAATACTAGAATCCCTTCACTGGCTGCCTATACAAAGTAGGATAGTATACAAAACATTGATAACCACATTTAAAACTCTAAACGACATGGCCCCAGTCACCCTAAGTAACCTAATCAGCAAAGAGCACTCAAAATCTACTCAAAGAAAAGGACAAACAAATAAACTAAAAACTCCCAAAGACTTCATAAAAGCAAATAAACTCACAAACAATAGAGCTTTTTCTCATGCAGCTCCAACAATCTGGAATTCCCTCCCAGATGATCTAAGATTGCTAACCGAGATCATCGAATTCCGCAAAAAAGTGAAAACCTATCTCTTTTCTAAACATTACAACAACTCAGATCATCCCTCAATAGACTTAGATAATGGCTAACCAGTTTTTATCTAACAAATCCCAAATGACCTACACATACAATTCTTCATAGCTGATACTGTACTTTGAAAAACGCTTAAGCCCCACATAATGTGTATTTGTACATAATGTATATAGTTTACACTGTTCTATACTGTTCTGTATTAACACTGGTTGTTTATCTTATTGTTATTTGGTCATATGATGTTTTATGTAAAACAAACTCCGATTTGTTAACTGTTGTTTATTGTGAACCGCAACTGAACTATGGAAGATGCGGTATATAAATCATTGTTAAATAAATAAATAAATAAGGAGGGACACGATACATGGTATCCAACCTGCAAGAATGAGGAGAGGTGGTTAAAGGTGCTTCCCACATCCTCAACATGAGATCATACAGAATCTCATGAATAGGCAAGGTAGCTGCCTCCTTAGGAGTTTTAGGATATTGTAAAATATCTAACTCCTTGGCTCTGGGGTCTGTCTCAGGGGCCACTGTAATAGAGAGGCCCCAAGCCACCTCCCTGATAAAGTCTTGAAAAGACAAATCCTCTGGAGGAGACAACCTTCATTTAGGAGAGGACTCCTCCTGTGGAAGAAGCATCACTGCATCGACAGACTCTTCAGAATCCTCAGAGTCTTCAGAGGAATCAAAGTATCGTCTGTCTGGATGCTCCTGCAAAGCCCGATACCTGTACCGACTGGGATCGGTATCGGGAATAACCGGTACCGGGGTATCGGTACCGGAGGGCTGCCGAGGACAGGGTACCGGCATAGCGGACACCGATGTCGATTCCATCGGTACCGGGATCGGTACCGAAGGCGATGCTAGAGCCGGTACCGGCAGGGTAGTCTGTTGCAGTACCACAGGCGTCGATGCCACAAGGAAAGCCGCCAGACTGCGTTCTATGGACAGAATCCTCTGATCCATTGACGCTGCCAATGCTTGGAAGTCGGTACCGGTGGAGGCCACCGGTACCCCAGAGCATGGCATCAGGAGATCTGTCGAGGCCACGCCATCGAGATCATCCTGGAACCCCGATGATGATGCTTTAGAGGCCGAAACCTCCCGCCAGGGTAATTTTGCCGGTGCAGAATCCTCGAGAGCAAGGCCAGAGGCATCTCGATGCTTAGAAGGAGATCTACCCTTCGAGGACCGGCTGGATTTATGTTTAGTTACCTGAGATCCATGTGAGGAAGAAGCAGCCCTGGAAGACGTCGATGCCACCGAAGCCGCATCAGAGGGAAACAGGGTACTGAGCTTGGCAGCTCGGTTCTGCCGACCTCTTTTAGACATCATAGAACAGGACATACAATCTGTTATGGAATGGTCAGGACCTAAACATTTTAGACACCAGTCATGGGTGTCTGTGACGGAAATGGTACCGCCACATTTTGTGCACTTCTTAAATCCTGAGGCAGGCTTTTCCATATTAAGGAAAACAAGTTTTGGGCCTAAGGGCCAAAACGCAAGTGCACCTGAAGAAAAAGAACGGAAAAAAGTTTTGTTTTGTTTTTTTTTACAAGAAGAAAAGAACAAAGACCGGCGGTACCGGTAGAGCGTTGAAGAAGGCAGACGCGACACAAAAGAAATAAAGAAAAAATAAGGAAATTCTTCTGCGGTGACAGGAACACGACCTGCTGGCTCTGCGGAAAAAAAAGAACTGAGGAGAGACAGTTGGGAAAGGTGGGAAGGCAGCATGCAGGTGCTGTGGGATGCTCCCAAAAGCTTTCTGATTGGACGCCGGGGAGCATTTCCGCGCAGGCTCCATCGGTACCGACGAAACCCATATGTGAAGACTCATTCCTGCTTGTTCCTGGAGATTTGTTGTTCCTTGAGGAACTCCAGTTCAGTCCTCCACCTCTGGGTTGTGTACCTCCTCCTGCAGCATAGAGACTGGACAAGTTAAACTCGTAACATCACTGGATATACACTGCTGGTCTTCTCCCATCATCTCCCAGTGAACTATTGACAAAAACTCAAAGGAGCAACAAGTAGCTAAAGAATTAAATACAACTCAAACAACCTAGAAGTCTTAAAAATTAAAATCCCCTAAAATAAAGGGGAAAGACAGCACCTCCTTCTTGCCCCTGTCCTTCTCCCCCCAGATCGGAGAAAGACCGCCAGAAAGAAGGAAGGAAGACCAAAAGAGGCCAGAGAATGCAAAGATACCACCGTGATCTCCAGCATATCAGACCTATTACATTCTTAGTGATTGAAAACCCTCTCCAAACTGAAGAACCACGTCTGAATAGCTCATCCCCGGGCAGGAATGAGGGCTGAACTGGAGTTCCTCAAGGAACAACAATTACCAGGTAAGTGTACTTTCCATTTCCTTATCGGTCCTCCACCTCTGGGATGTAACAGAGCAGTAATCATTGAGGGGGATCTTTCCAGCCGGGTGCAAACACCACCAACCAGAAACAGGCATCATTTGCCATCAAAATAAAGTAAAGGAAACTGCAAATGTCCCCCTAGGACGAAACTGCTCTGTCCCACTTCACTCTCCGGTGGCTGCCTCCCCCCGGCACCCAAAACACCGCCAGGGTGAAACACATGCGGGCCTGAATAAGAAGACATCACGCTTAAATGCAGCAGGGGACTTTCCCATTCAAATACTGCCCTGTTTCAATCCTACCAAAAACTTATGAATCCCGGGCCAAGGAAAAAATATGAACAACCAAAAGGTTTGAATATATTCCTGCATGAACAGCCATGAGGTGGAGCCTCACTCAGAGAAAGGGCCCCAAGTAAAACACTGGATGTGTGTATCTCTCTGAGTATTAGAGCTTTAGAATGATTAATGAAAATACATGCATTTCTTCAAGCGAAATACCTTTGATAACGTCCTATAGGAAGCAGAAGATTTCACTCCAGGATCATCTGCCGCTGCAATTTTAAATTTGTAATACTTGCAGCCGGCGATCTAGAGAGAGATTCCCTTCCTGAGATGCAGAACTTGTAATATATTGTCCATAGAGCTCCAGCAAGCCTGGCGCTTCCCTTGTCCTGAGGGCCACAGTTCCCCCTTCTGCACCAATTGTTTAGCCCTAAATATTCAATTATCTGATTTGGAACACCCAGTCAGCACGGTAACAACAGAGGAAATTTCCGGGCAGACTTTACCTTATTGCTTTCTGTATACTGAAACTTAGTCGTCTGCACATACTCCTAGCTGGGGCCAGACTAAACCCAGGTAAAGGGACGGCCCCAGCTCGTGTTCTGGTGGCAACCTCCAGAAAATCCCATTTTAGCTAGGATGGGACAATGGAAAAGCAACAGTGCTTTGCCTTAGCGTATAGAACATACAGACCATAGAACTGATAAATAAATAACAGGCCTATACTAAAATATATAATAAATATAATTAATAAAATAAAATCATCAAAATAAAGGAAGTGAATATCACTTGACTAATGTCTTTTACATGCAGGGCCTGTCAGCGCACCTGAAGATAAGGCCCCATCGCTGCTCCCGCGTTTTTTGGGTTTGTTTTTTTTAACAATAGATAAGAGTGACACTAAGTCAACCAGCTTCCTTAAACAACTGCTCCCCCCAGGAAAGAGAGGCTCAATGAGAGCTCAGTTGACTGTAGGAATCGCTTCACCCGCTGACTCGCTGAGCCGTGCTGTCCCTGCCACGCGGCTAAAAGGCGCAGGAAACCACCAGGAACCGTCTACATAGCAAAAATTCAAAATTTCTTGAGCCTCCTTTCAATTTAACTTTAATTTAACAAAAATGAAAATGAATCAAAAATTAAAGCAAACTAACTTAATCTAGCCTAATCTACCGTAAATTAAGTTAAATAAGTCTAATCCACACTGAATTTAAGCTCCTGGCAATGAGCTGCATCTGCCTTGTGGCCAGAGAAAGTGCGGGAAGAAAAGCCCGCCAAAACGCGTCAAGCCTGATTGTCACCGCGATCCCCGATGCGGCAGTAAGACACTTCCCGCCGAGCTGCAGCTCCCCGAGGCACTCACCTGCATGTCGGGAACCCCCAAACAGCAGTTTTTACTTCGCCGATGCGATCGGCAGCCCTGCTACCCACGACGCTGCTCACACAGTATTGTAAGCAGCGATCGCGGAGAGAGCTCTCTTACCCCGACTGCTCAGCCAATGCCGGAATCAGCACGTTACGATCACTGGAGCTGAAATCAAAACCTATCTGCCCTGCTGCACAACTCCCCTCCGTTCAAGCTAGGAGGGGAGAGCAGCTCACCAACAGCAGAGAGAACTCAAGAGGTGAAGGGCATCAACTTAAGCTGGATCGAGCCTTGCCAGTTTTTTTTTTTTGTTGTTGTTTTTTTTAAGCAACAGCACAAAATAAATGAATAAAGTAAAGGGGAAGAAAATAAAGGAACTCCAATTAACTACTCTAAGTGTAAATTAGACTTACCTGCTAATTGTAGTTCCTGAAGGAACTCCAGTCTAGTCCCGGAAACTCTGGAGTTGTGATCCTCTTCCAGCAGCTTGGAGACTGATCCACATCATTCTTTGATGTCACTGGAATAAGGACTCAGGTCACCATCAACTCGATGGATACCCCACTCCCCCATCCCACCACCACCACCAAGAGGAGGATCAGGTTGAGAGTTCATCTACTTGAGTACAAGGCCAGGAGCCCTTCTACCCATGACCTGGCTCCCCCCATTATAACTAGTGCCAGTTTCAAGTTTCATGCAACTCCAATGGTAACTGCCCAGTCTGCAATAAGGGGCGCATTTTGTAGCTCGTCATTGCCAGAGAATAATGGGCAATCAGAGGCTCCGACTATAGTCCTTCAAAAGGCCTCGTTTTCAGGATAACCAAACTAACTAACTACCCTAGCTCAAATATACTGAATGAATATTCATGGTTGATGTCCTTGAAACAAACCAGTTTGCAGCCTTGCAGTACTGAAACTGAATACTACTGTAGTGGTAAATAACCAACTTAATGCTTTATAATGCAGAATAAGGGAAGCTAGCATTCTCACATGTCTATCACTCAAACCAGAAGAATGAGTTTGTTCTTAAATTTTAATTTTTGTGATGCCTCTCTCTTCTACTCAAAGATAGTGCAATGACAAAATGACTACCTGTTTTAATCTTGATAAGATCCCCTGTGAATAGGAGGATTTGCTCAATTTTCATTTTACATCAGGGAGTACCCCAAGGATCGTCCTTATCGGCACTAATGTTTAATATCTACATGCAGCCGATATGTGACTTGATCAGATCCTTTAATGTACAATGTCTTGCTTACGCAGATGACATCCTCCTTTATTTGCCGTTCTCAATTGAACATCCAGTATTCTCCCCAATAATCAACTGTTTTGAAGCTGTAGCCGAATGGTTGCTATCACAAAACCTTAGGATTAACCACAACAAAACTGACGTTCTTTTTGTCACAAGGAACCGTAAGTTCATACCTCCTCCATCACTATTCGTCAACAACGTGGAGTTGAAAGCAAAATCTACAATCCGTTACCTTGGCATCACATTGGATCAACACCTGGACATGACAACACATGTCAAGAACATCACAAAAACTATATATTATAAGATCAAATCGTTACGTCACCTCCGCCCCCTACTAGATCCTACAGACTTCCGAACAACCTTCCAGGCATTAGTCCTCCCACACCTGGATTTTGCCAACATCATCCTCCATGGCCTCCCTAAATCAACTTTAAATCCGCTCCGCCTAGCCATGAATACAGCCGCCAGAGTCCTCTCCGGCTCATCAAGATCTGAACATATAACACCCATCATGAAAGAACTGCACTGGTTACCATTACATGCCAGAATCCAGTATAAGTCTTTAGTTCTTACTTTCAAGGCCCTAAATAACTACCCCCCTACGCCAATCAGCAAACTTATCCATGGCACCCTGGAAAACAGAAAAAGGAGAACTACATCATTGAACACCTTAATAGTCCCAAAAATAATAACGAAGTGCACTAAGGCCACCTCCAACAGGGCCTTCTCCTTATTTGCACCTCTAAACTGGAATGCACTTCCGCACGAAATCCGTGCTATCAAAAACCTAATCCTATTCAGAAAAGCATTGAAATACCACTTATTCACAAAATGCTACCCAGAAGTCAACCTAGCCATTAACAATACTAGCACCTCAATACAACCAGAAAAGGGCTAGTTGGTCAATCTTCTCTCTAGTCCTATTAGTCAACCACATTGCAACATCTAAATCATGTTTTATATCACTGTATATATTATTTAAGTCAATCTGTACATAGTTCCCCCGGTTGTCCTATGTTGAATCTTCCTGTTCAATGTAAAACTCAATGTTACTTGTATGCATTGTAGTATGTTCTTGTTTCAATGTACACCGCACTGATTGAAATAGCGCGGTATAGAAAAATTGTTAAATAAATAAATAAAATAAATAAAAAAATAAATAAAAGGAGGAATTCTCCTCTTATGAGTTAACTGAAGGCAAAAGGAGCCTCAAACCTGCAGGGATAGAATCCAGAAACAGCACTAAAAGGCTGCTTTTGAAATTGAGACATTGTTGCAATATACAGCCCATGACTTTAGTCACTGAAACCAACAAATCCTTTCTAGGTCAATGCTGACAAACCAGATTTTTGTTTGTTATTTTAAAGATGTGAACCTTTTCAAGCTGCAAGCTTGGGCCATCTTCTACACACAAAAGAATGTGTGTATTCAAAACCCAACATCAACAGATTATGTCAGTTAAACAAGCATGCATTCCCATACAGCCATGCATTACACTCTTGTGGACATGTGGGAGGATGTGTCTATACATAGTCCAGTTCTAAAACAGTCAGATATTTAAAATGCACGCAGGCCTGAAGACGACGATATCGCACCTAAACACAGTGGGGGGAGTTTCCCTCACCACTTAGGGCTCCCAAACACACAGCTGCAGACCGCTCTCTGTCTTCTAGTGTTCCAGCGGTTGCTAGGGGCTCCTACTGTCGTCCCCCCCCAACCCCGCTCTTAACTTGGAGCCTCTTTGCTGTGTGGCTTTTCTACCCCTCGTGCTCAGCCTTCCTTCCCGGCTTCAGTGCTGAGGGGGCGACTTGGGGCTGCCGGCTTTCACTCCCGTCAATCCACTGCTGCCCCTACGGCAGCTCCTCACCCGATAACAGATTCAGGAGCTGCCAGAAGTCAGGCCTCCACAGAACTCCACCCTGAAATCCTGGGGGGAGGGGGGAGAAGGAATATCCTCCCTTCAGCCCTGTTGTCCCCCGGGTTCTTTCTGATCTATCCCTGGGTTGGTTGGTTTGTTTGTTTGTTTTTTTCCCCCATTTCTTTTCTGCCTTTAAAAACAAAGAAACCTGCACCTTTAACAGGGGAAATGAAAAAGAAATTAACTAAACCTAAATCCTTAGTTGTCCTTTCAGTGAGTCCAGCACCCTGGCTCACTACCTCCTCCAGCTGCTTGGAGACTGAGCATACTGGGGCTGGTAGGTGGTGCCAGCTGCACAAGTACACTGGTGTCATCAAAAAGATGACATGCTCAGACTCCAAGCTGCTGGAAGAAGTACACTACCCAGAGGTGCGGGACTGGACTGGAGGGACGATAAGGAACATTCCTTTCAGAGTCCTCATGTCCCCAAGGCAGGTATTAAAAATTTGCTCCAAAGGACAAACACATCACATAACACACACACACACACACACACACACACACACACACACAATCTTACAAATCTTTTTTTCCTTTAGAAAAATTGAAAGGGATATCAGCTATTTACACTTAAAATAAAGTGAGCCCATGGAGCACCACAAACATAACAGATCACAAACCATTCTAAAACTAGAGATTTACTCTGTAAATACAAATATAAATATATAGCACCCCATATAGGAGTGGAGTAGCCGCCTAGTGGTTAGAACACTGGCTTGGTAACCAAGCAACCAGGGTTCAATTCCCACTAGCACTCCTTGTGGCCTTGGGCAAGTCACTTAACTCTCCACTGCCGCGGAAGAAAGGCCTGGCAATCTACTTCCGGTGACACTGCCAAGAAAACCCAGGAGCTTCTGGGTCGCCAGGAGTCAGGACTGACTCGAAGGCACACATTGAATTTGAAAGAAAGGGATCTCTTCTCCAATTAGACCTTGCATAAGGCCCAAACAACAAAAAAAATACAAGCAGCAGCTAAACAGTAGCTTTATAAAAATCTAAGTTGTTTCATCTGGAACCAGATATATGTGCACACTGACCTTGATAAGTAGGTCTCTTGACTAGATTGTAAACTCTGATGAGCAGGGATTGTCTTTTACATGTCCGTGCAGCGCTGCGCACGATTGGTAGCGCTATACAAATGCTCAGTAGTAGTAGGTCTCGCCACTATAAGCTGACTGGTGCCAGGGTGTAAAGTTTTAGATAATTTGGAGAACTTCAAAATTATATTAGGAGCCACAGAACGTTCTCCTTAAATTTAACCAAAGTGGATTTGATTTAATACAGTGGTTAGGAAGCCTCGTTTTATGGTTTTCTAGAAAAGGTTAATTTAACAACCATATTATTCATAACTGAGAAAGATACTAGGTCTCACTTAAACGCTACACAGAACACAATTTAAAGTAGCAATGAATTGGGGGGGCGGTGTTTCAGACTATTTACAACCACATTAGAAAACGAATACGATTTAGTTATTTTATTTAACAAATTTGATGAAAAATCTTCATATTTCCTCTCAAGGACTAAAAGCACTTCTCGGGATGATTTTTCAGGCAACCAGGTCTTCTATTTCTTTGTTCACATTTTGAATGCATACCTGTCTTAGCCAGTAGTACAGGAAATTCTTTAAAATATTTCCAAACATGGTCTCTCTGCTATAGATTTTTCCTATCACCATTCCATCACTAATCAATGGAGAGGCTCACATGAGTCCCAGAAAACCTCCACTCTAAATGTTTCCAATTCATTTGTACTACTATTCCATACTCAGATCCACTCCATCAAGAATTATTTAACCCACTTTTAACATTTTTCACTCTGAGGACCATGTAAACATATGACAAACATATATGCTGAGAGACCAACAAGTCATCTCCGAGCATCACTGGAAATACCAATCCACAGATGGAGGTCTGAAAACAAAACAAGTGTGAAGAGCGTGCAGAGCATGGCTCATGAAATCCCATCTAACCCTTTTATCTGCATGCGGGCATCTGCATCTGTGCATGTAGGTGTGTCTGTGTGTATCTTGTGGCAAATCTTGCAGAAAAGAAAAATCTATGGCTGCAAACCCAAATATCTATATTGGTGCACTGTGGCAAGGGTGCAAATTTCAAATAAATGGCCAGTTCTTCCTGCTTACTCTGATTTTACAACAGTAAAATGTGTGTCCAAGAAGAATACTGAAGGGCAGGTTTACTAAACTGCTCTAATGTGAGTAGAAACAATGCGCGATATATGCAACAATTGTGTGCTCCTTGTTAGGGGCATGTAAAGCATGTCCTCAACAGATAACATGGACAGCAGCAGCAATTGCACTTAACGCTATCCATTGAGGTGGCATTAAGTGAAGCCACGCTAACGGCAACATTGACAAATGCACGTTACCAGACCCCCCACGCTAATCAGTGTGTGCAGTCATGCTCATTTTCTGCCCCTACCCTGCTCATTTCCCTTTCTGTCGTGTGCTGAACAGAATGTGTTTTAATTGATGTGCTTCAATAAATAGCTGGTACACAGAGTCCTGGAAAGAAAAGATAAGCGCTACCCACTTCCAGTTACATCGTGAAATGAAGAGATTTTAATATATCTGATAATCTTCTTTCCTTGAATCCTGCTAGACCAGTCCAGACAATTGGGGTTGTGTCCCCCTGCCAGCAGGTTGAGACAGAGTTGAAAAAAAGTGAAATTAGACTTACCTGCTAATTGTTGTTCCTTGAGGAACGCCAGTTCAGTCCCGCACCGCTGGGTAGTGCACCTCTTCTTGTAGCATGGAGACTGGGCATGTCAGAAGTCTGGTACATCTACCGGTGGCACTTCCCACCAGCTTCCAGTGATCTATTGAGAAAGCAGATTCTACGGAGTAACACATAAGCAGTTATAAACCAACTTAAAATCTAAACTGATGGCTTTATAGCCACTAAACTGATCCCCCTGGAAAAAAGAGAGAATAACTCCTCCAACTCTCCACCAAGAAACAAGGTAGCAAGAAGATGTGAGAGATAAAGAATATCAAATAGGAAAGAGAGATAAAACCAGCCACTTACCGTTCATAAACATCAACTTACTGAAATGTGTGACTTCATCCGGCCGGCCTCTCCTAACATCCATCAACTGCTGACCCCCCCCCAACATTTCTCGGGAGTGAATCGGGACTGAACTGGAGTTCCTAAGGAACAACAATTAGACGGTAAATCTAATTTCACTTTCCTTTTCATTCCTCCAGTTCAGTCCCGCACCGCTGGGATGTAACAGAGCAGTACACTAATGGGAGGGACCCGTCAAACCGGACCGCAAGACCGCTGATCTGAAACAGGCATCGTCTGCCGCCTGAACATCCAGATGGTAATGTTTACTAAAGGTGTGCAAGGAGGACCACATGGCCACCGTACATATTTCCACAGTCGGAACCAAACCATGTTCCGCCCAAGAAGTTGCCTGAGCCCTAGTGGAATGAGCACACAACCCCACCGGCACCTGCCGGCCGAGCAGAATATAAGCTGATGCAATCGCTTCTCTAAGCCACCTAGAAATGGAAGCCTTGGACGCCGCTTCCCCTTTCTGTGGATCTCCAAAAAGAACAAACAAGCGCTCCGATTTGCAAAGTGACTCAGACGCCTTCAAATAAAACCGGAGTGCCCTCTTCACGTCAAGCAACCGCAAACTACGGCCCGCCACGCTTTCATCGTGTGACGACACTGGTAAGGAAACAGACCGGTTTACATGAAATGGCAAACCCACCTTTGGGAGAAAGGATGGTACTGGACGCAACACTACCTTTTTCTTGAAGAACGACAAAATGGGCTCTCGACAAGATAACACTTGTAATTCGGACACTCTTCGCGCCTAACAAATGGCCACCAAAAAAACTGTCTTCAATGTCAGATCCTTCACAGAAGCTGTCTTCAGCAGCTCAAATGGTTACCTCGTCAGGGCCCCCCCAACACCAAATTGAGATCCCAAGGCGGCACCACCACTCTACATGGAGGCCGCAAACGAGAGACCACTCTCAAACCGCAAAACGTCCAAATGAGCTCCCACCGAACAACCTTGAATCTTACCATGACAACAGGCAATCGCCGCCAATTGAACCCTCAATGAACTGGCAGCTAACCCCTTATCAAAATCATCCTGAAGAAAACTCAAAACCACCGGAATTGACACCGACGACGGCTGCAGCTGCTTAGCCGAATACCAGTCTTCAAAGATACGCCAGATCAGAACATAAGCCAAAGATGTTGAACGCTTTCTGGCCAAGAGTAAGGTAGCAATTACCGCCGAAGAATAGCCCTTCTTCTGCAATCGAGCCCTCTCAATGGCCAAGCCGTAAGCTAGAACTGAGCTACCTGTGGCATGCGAAGAGGACCCTACAGGAGCAGATCCTCCCGCATCGGTAACAGCCAGTTGCCCATCGAGAAGTCTCACCAGGTCTGTGTACCACGGACGACGCGGCCAATCCGGAGCTATCAGTATCACGGACCCTTGATGCGCCTCATCACTCGGCCTATGAGCGCAAAGGGAGGAAATGCATACAGCAGCCCCGGAGAGGGCCACTTCTGAATCAAAGCATCGATCCCTTCAGACATCCTTTCCCTTCTCCTGCTGAAGAAGCGACCAATCTTGGCCGACTGCCAAGTGGCCATGAGATCCATGACGGGCAACCCCCACCTGACTACCAGCTGCTGAAACACTTCCGGGTTCAACTTCCACTCTCTGGAGTCCACCCGAACTCGGCTGAGATAATCCGCCATCACGTTGTCTACGCCTGCAATGTGCGCCGCTGATAACGCCACCAGCCGGAGCTCTACCCACTCGAACAGAGCTTCCGCCTCCTTTTCGAGCGCCGTGCTGCCTTGCCGATTGAGGTACGCTACCGCTGAAGTGTTGTCCGATAGTACCCGAACCGCGCACCCTTGTAGCACGGACTCTAACGCCCTCAGAGCTAGAGCTACCGCCAGTAGTTCCAGAAGGTTGATAGACCACTGAGCTTCCTGCGCACTCCAAACTCCCTGCCCAAAAAGTCCCTTGCAATGAGCCCCCAGCCCACCAGGCTGGCATCTGTCAATACCGGAACCCATTGCGGTTATTCCAATGGCATCCCCACCGTCAGCTTCTCCAGACATAGCCACCAAAGGAGAGATGCTCAGACACACCCCGGACAGGGCAAGCATTTGCTCAGCGAGTCGTTCTGGTGCGACCAGTGTCGAAGCAAAGACCTTTGTAATGGTCGCATGTGCTCTCTGGCCCAAGGCACCACTTCCAAGGTAGCTGCCATGGTTCCCAGCACCCGAAGATAATGCCAGGCCGTCAGAGCAGATCATTTCCAGAAGTCGCGTACCAAAGACTGAAGACCCTAAATCCGCATCTGTGAGAAAACACCGCCCCGACCCGCGTGTCGAACCGAACTCCAAGATACTCCAAAGTCTGTGAAGGTACCAACCGACTCTTGGCGGCATTGACCACCCAACCGAGACTTTGCAAGAACTGCACCACCCTTGCCATTACCCTTGCACTCTCGGCCTGGAACTTCGCACGAATCAACCAATCGTCGAGGTAGGGATGAACTAGCACCCCTTCCCTGCGCAAATACGCCGCCACTGCCACCATAACCTTGGTGAACATCCGTGGTACCGTTACCAACCCGAAGGGCAAAGCTTGGAACTGAAAGTGACCCCACGGTACTGCAAGCCATAAGAACGTTTGGTGATCCGGCCTGATCAGAATATGCAAATAAGCCTCGGTGAGATCGAGCGATGTCAGAAACGCCCCCTGTTGCACCGCCACCATCACTGATCTTAAGGTTTCCATGCGGAAATGGGCCACGCACAGACAGCGGTTCATGCCTTTGAGGTCCAGAATGGGGCGAAAGGCGCCATCCTTCCTTGGAACCACGAAATAAATCGAGTATCGTCTGTAACCGCATTACTCTGAAGGCACGGGGATCACGGCTCCTAGCTGCTATAGGTGCGACAACGTCGCCCAAACCACCAACTCCTTGGACCTTCCTCTGCAGGGAGAAAGCACAAAGGAATCTTGAACCGGTCGGGCCAACTCGAGCACGTATCCCTCTCAAATAACCTCCAACACCCACTGATCAGAAGTTATCTGAGCCCAGGCAGGCCAAAACTCACGAAGCCGACCCCCTACAGGTTGCAAGTCTGCCTGAGCCCCCCTCGTTTCATTGTGCCTTTTTGAAACCGGCTGGCAGAGGGTTGGCGAACCCCCTGCTCGCTCCTCTAAAACCTCGAAAGATTTGACCTCGAAAGGGATACCTCCCCCTCTGGAAGGACCCAAAACGCGAAGACCGAAACCGACAATAGTCCCGAGATTGCAACCACAGCACCGGCCCAGACTTTCCCGGTTTTGGCTTGTCCTCCGGCAAGCGGCCACCCTTGGACTCGCCCAAGTCCTTCACAAACTTGTTCAGATCTTCACCAAAGAGCAACTTTCCCTTAAAAGACAGCTTACTGAGTCTAGATTTGGATGAGTTATCTGCTGCCCAATTCTGCAGCCAAATGTAGCGACGGGCCGCCACCAAGGAGGACCTGCTATTTGCCAAACTCATGATCAAATCATAATGTACATCAGCCAAATAAGCCGCCCCGGACTCCAGCCTTGACACATCCTGCACTTGTTCCTGCGAAGGCCCTGCAGTCTGCCGTAAACGCTGGGACCAACAAAGACAAGCCCGCGCTACCCAAATTGACGCTTGCAAAGACAGCGCATTGGCCTCGAAGGCCTGCCTCACCAAAGAGTCCATCTTTCTATCTTGAGCATCCTTTAGCGCTGCGCTACCTTCCACCGGAATCGTAGTCTTTTTTCGTGACCGCAGACATGGCCGCATCTATCCGAGGCGAACGAAACATCTCCCGTTCCTGATCCGCTAACGGATAGAGCCGAAACATGGACCTCATGCCCCTGAGCGCTGACTGCGGCAAGTCCCACTCATCCTGAATCATTTGTTTGACCACCTTGTGCACCGGAAAGACCGTCTGAGACTTCCGCACCGCCTGGATAAGCGGATCTTCCACACTCTCTTCCTCCACCAACGAGGCCCCTGGAAGGTTAAGCGCTTGCAGCGATTCCGTGATCAGAGCTGGAAACTCCTCTCTTCTTAATACACGGCTAATTCGGGCCTGATCCTCCGGTTCTTGGATCTCACCCTCTTTGAGGCCCCCTGCCGGATCTTCCAACTCCGTCTCCAAATCATCTCCTTCTAACCAATCTGAAACCAGCGTGTTCTCATCCAACACCCTCTGTTTCTTAGCTGACCGCACTTCAGCTCCAACTGCTGCCTCCACTGCTGCCCGAACCATCCCTTGAGGTAAAACAGAGGTGTCCGGTGCAGCACCCTGCCTATGAAGACAATAAGCCTGATGCAATAGCAACACAAAATCTGGCAAAAAATTCTCCATCAGGGCGGCAGCTGCCTTCTGGGTGTCACTCGGCCCAGGACACAACGAGGTTAAAGCCTGCGGCGAGGAAGGAGCTTCTAGCCTCCCTTCTTCCTCCAAAAGCCCTACGGCCCCCTGGGCTTTGGAGGGGCCCTCGTCTTTGAGCTCCTGCTCCATGGAAAACGCCTCTGCCGCGCAACCACGGCACACGCCGTAGACCGAAACCACCCCCGATGTATGCCACGCACTGAGGACGTGCAGGCATCCGGCTCTGCCAAGTCCCAGCAATACCCAGAGCGCTTTCCAATCTGCTATTGTAGCCCCTGTAGACTTCCTCTAGTCTCCCAAGGACTACCCGCTGAAAGTAGACTGGAAATTATTCCAAGATCTGAGCTTAACTCGAATCACTTCCTTAACAAACCCGCTTATTATTATTAAACCCTTTTTCTTTTTTTTCAACTCCAAGACTCCTCACAGCTATAAGAGTCCCCAGTAGAAAAAAAGAAGATGGCATCAACCCCCATTCAGCCTGCCACCATAACTAGGAACCTCCTCAGAAGAAAACATAAGTTCCCTCTAAAACTGCGGGAAAAAATGGAACAACCTGCAAAATGGTGTTTAAAAATTGATCAGCCAGAGGGGGGGGGGGGGGGCTTGGATTAAGATGGCGGCAGCCATTTGTCCGGAGTGAGCGCGTTTTTCTTTCAGTTCTATGGGCAGGAAATGCAAGGGGAAAGGTGGGTCGTTTCCCACCCAGTCCCACCTAACCTCTACGCCGATTGCTTTGGGACCTTTAGACACCTTCGTAGTTCGTGCGCTCCGGGACCCGGTTGTGGGGGATGACCACGGAGCTGCAGCGTTGCCGGAGTCGGGTGATTCGGCGGCTGCACTGGCTACATCTGGCTCCCCTTTGAGCCTGGTGCCGAAAGTCTTCCGAGGGCAGTCCTTACCTGAGGGTTTCCTGGAGCTTGGTTCCCCTCCCTCAAGGAGTGAGGCTGGTAGCTCGAGAGGGCCAGGAGTGGAGAGTCCACGGAAGCAGGAGAGTGAAGTCTTAGGGCTTCACAGCTCTGTTCCAGCTTCGGCGCCGTTGAGTGAGAAAGCAGAGCAGGAGTTCTCTGCAGTGTGGGGAGGAGAGACGCCAGCCAGAATGGAAGCTTTTTCAACATCTGCTGATCCAGGGTCAGTTTTCTCTCTTCAGCAGCCGGTAAATTTTACCCTGGAAGCTATCTGGCAGACTATTTTATCTTTGGGAGAAGCTTTGGTTCAACAGATAATATCGCTGGATCGGAAGGTAACTAATTCAGTGGTTGAGGTTAAGGAGGTGGAGCGGAAGCTTGTGAAAGTTCAATCTGAAGTGATGGAGACTCGGAGAAAAGTTTCTCTTCTTGAAGACCAATCAGATGTATTTAAGAAGAACTTTTCTTCTGTTCAAGTTAAGTTGGAACATTTGGACAATTTGTCTTGAGTTAATAATTTACGATTAATTAATTTCCCTAGGCTTCTTACTGTGTCCCCTAGAGAAATGTTCAAACAATATCTGGTTGATGTGTTGGGGATCTCCCCTGAATTAATACCGCCATTGGTTAAGGTTTACTATCTACCTAAGGCCAAGATGACATCTGCTTTGGTTCATTTAGGGGGAGATCCGGAGCAAGGGAATGTACTGAATGTTACTGATTTACTAGAGCAATCTGATTGTGAACCTCCAGTTCCCTCTACTTTATTGGTCACCTTTGCTTTACTCTGATAGAGTGTGGCTTTTAAAGCTTTTCTTTAGGAAGCGTAATTTACCATTTAAAGGATTAATTGTTCATATTTACCCGGATCTAGCTAGGGAAACCCAGAAACGCCGCAGGGAATTTCTTCTGCTGCGTCCTGGTGTTCTACAACTGGGAGGGCTCTTTTTCTTAAAACACCCTTGTAAGTGTTTGGTGAGGTATCACTCTGTTTCGTATATTTTTTACGAACCCTCTCAACTAACTGCTTTCATTAATGCTAAACGCCTGGAGTCCTCCATCGGTGCCTCACCTGTGCTCTCTTAGTTTAGGAATTGGTTTTGGTCTGTCGTATATATTTCTTTTCTCTTTGTTTGTGATAAAATTAATAGTGTATTGTCTCCCCCTTTTTGTGGGCTAGGGTGAGTAGATACATTAGAAATTACAATATATCATAAACAAAGTATCTGCTCTTTTTTCTGCAAGAATGATTGTAAGCTTTCTTGGTTTAATTTCAAAATTTCATAAATAAAAAATTTTAAAAAAAAAAATTTGATCAGCCGGCTTTCCACGAGGTGACAGGCCTCGCAACGGGGAAAGTGAATAAATAGCACTTACCTGCCCTCTAAACGTTTCTGCTGCAATTCGGAGCAAAATTGCCATCAAACTAACAAGTTTTCTGCCATCCCAGCTCCCAGCAACGTGCAGACAGGCTCTGAGGCTGGATGACCATTGCCGACGTTTCTGCCGTTCAATTCCCGGAACAGAAACGAACAGCAGACAGAGCAGCAAGGGATAGCAACTCCCCACCGTGCCGACTAGGCAGGGAGTGCAGCCAGGCACTAGAAACTGAAATCGGTGGAAAGGGAGAGCAGGAATCCCCTCTAACTGCTTCCTTCCCAGCACAGTTCTGCTCTGAGAAATCTCTTCCAATTTTTTTTTAAACAACTGTAAGCAATAAATTAAAGGTACAGCACCCAAACAAAAAACAAAAATCCCCAACAGAAAAAAAACCTACCACCACTTATATGCTCCTCTTGCTGAGCCTAATTCCTAGGCTCACAACCTCCTGCTGCATGGAGACTGGACACACTGGAAGCTAGTGGGAGGTGCCACCGGTAGATGTACCAGACTTCTGACATGCCCAGTCTCCATGCTGCAGGAAGAGGTGCACTACCCAGCTGTGCAGGACTGAACTGGAGGAACGAAAAGGAACTTTCAGTGATGTCATCACCTGGTATTATCCCCTGGTACAGCACTGAGAGAAGCCAGTATAACACTTCTCAAGCAGCAAGCAAACTGAAAAACCTAACATCCTTGTCACTAAGACTGTGGTCAAGTACTTGGCTCTCTTATTACGAGAAAGTGGAGCCAGCCCACAAGGCTGACTAGAACTTCCATGGCAGCAAGAAGCCCTCAAAACCTGCAGAAAGAATCTCCCAGGCAGAATGCTAGCTCGACCAAAAGGGACCATGTTTTCCAATCTGCAAAAGGAGTCCTTCGGAGCAGGTCCTGGACTGATCTAGCAGGATTCAAGGAAAGAACACTATCAGGTATCTTAAAATCTATCCTTTATCATCCTGCTAGACCAGCATCCGCTGGAGAGGCGGACATATGGGGTACTGGAAAGCCAAGTCTCCACATTAAGATATCCTCTGTGGAAGGGTTGAATTTTCATTTCACTCGGACCCATGGAGCTCTGGTACAGATAGACTACATGCTACCAGACTGCATGCTAATGAAGCTTGCAATAAGTTCTACAGGAGCAATCAGATGCTCCTCTGCCAAACAGTACTGCTGTACAGCTGCCAGAACTACTCCAAACCTGCAAGCTCTGCCACAGCAGAAGGCACGCGCTACCATCAAGGTCATGTTCAAGAACACTTAGCCCACTGCTTCCCTTAAAAGGAGGAACAAGCTGCCCCAGGATCAATGTGACCACTGCAGCCTTCATATAGAAGATCCTCCCTTGGGGCCCTGTGAGGGGACAGTACCTGAGCCAACTGGACCTGTTCTCCTACCTCCAAGCCCTTCCAGACAGAAGCGAGGCTGATAAGGCTCTTCAGGTGATTCCCACAGCCTACCAGTCAGAAGATAGAACTACATCTGCTACTTCCCCTGCTCCTAGATCTCCTAGGGAAGAAGAGGAGCCTACTGGAATGACAAGAAACACTAGAGACTAAACTAGGCAGTGCATCTCAATCAAGTGCCTGTGCCCCCTAATACAAAACTCTGGCTGTATATCAATGCTACACGCCCAATGGCCAGAGGAGATAAGACCCATTGACCTGACACAAGACCAGATGCTCAGTCTGCAGATTTTGAACAGAAAACTCCACACAGGAGAGTAGTAACCAACCTTGCAGGACTTCACTCCCTGGGAGATAATCAGGCTGCTCAACTCCTGACTTTCCAGCTTGAGCTCCACTGGCTTAAGTCATTTGCACTCTTTGCTAATGACACTTAACCAGGTCAGCTTGACATCCAGGCATGAGCGACCAACCCCTCTGCCTGCTGAAAGGCACTGTTAGCAACATTAAACACCTTGAGAAAGGTACAGGGAGCTGCAAAGTGAGAAATGCCCTAGTGAGGTCTAGGAGATGGAAGCATCCTCCATAGGACCAATGCAACAACCAACCCAAAGGGCCCCATATGAAAATAAGAGACTGAGTCCACAGACAACTAGCTCTAGAACCAAAAAATGCTGGAAGAAACCTCTCTACCAGAATTCACATGTATCCTGGATAACATGCCTGGTCCTGCTGTGGAAGGGATGGGAGAAACAACCTGTCACTGCCAGAGGCAGTAAGAAATATCCAAAACTGTCTGCCACCTGAGCATAAAGCCTAAAGGAGACTCTCCTGGGAAGATTTTGCAACCACCACTGCTGCTCAAATAGTGCATTTCAGAATTCCCAGGCTGGTTTGGGCCAGCAACTTGCAGGACCAAATATAATGGCTTGTCAACAGTGCTAACAAAATTCTGATCTTCCTTAAGGACCCCAAAACTCACTAGCCTAATGTGGTACGGGTGTGCTCAGAACAGACTAGGCCCCAACCGGGTGCCCCTTGGGGAGGGGGGGGCGCCAACATCCAGTGAGTGGGATTACAGGCTCCCAAAGGCATCCAAGGACAACAAAAGCCTGTAAGAATCTCAGTCAGGATTGGCCCTACTGCAATGGAGGCTACTAATGGCTCCTCTTCAGCAAAGAGAAACTCTGGGCTATATGCAGCCCTGACCCTTCTAAACCTATCCTCCCAGAGCGGTTATGGTCAAGCTTCTCCTTCCGAAGAGAAAGCTGCCCTGCAAGGGGAAGTGCTCCGCCTCAGACCACAGCCATCAGTGGAAGAATGCCAGAACTACTAACTGGTCACTACTGCAGGCATGGAGCTGGAAGAAACTCTGAACTAGCCTCAACAAGCAGCCACTGCTTTAGTGATCCACCGCGAGCCTGCTAGTCTCCAGAAGGAGATTGGGCTCAGTGATCATTTGCCCCAACTCAAGTCAGGTGTTCCCAGGAACAATCTGCAACCATGGGAGTAAGTGGCCATAGCTCTTATGACCGGAGCCATCAGGCTACCAGCAGAGTGGAGCATGTATCAGAGGACTATGCTCTACCACCCGATAGTTGAAAATGGCTACCGTCAAGGCCTCCTGAATGACCCCGAGCCTTCCAAACAGAGAAATTTGTACATGCAGCAATCCTTGCGCCTGGGATGGTCATGCAGCTCATCACCACTAAGAATCAAACTTCCACCCCAAGGCCCAACAAGCTGGTCCATCTCGCCACTGGCCGAGAGTGCAGCAAAAGCAAGATCTTAAGGACTCCAGGGCCAAGCTTGGGCTTTCACCCCCACAAGCCCATACACTACAGCTAGGGAGCTGAAAAAAGCAGTACATCACAGAGCCACAGATCTGCCAGGGGCAAAAAGGACCAGTCTGCTATCCTCACCCAAACGTCAGATCCGAAACCTACTGAGCCACCATAACATCCCTTAAGATAGGGCTTGACGAATCCCAGGAAGTCAGTCCTCACATATGGGTGACGTTGGTGCCGACCGAGCCCATGCTGTGACGTTGGTGCCGACCGAGCCCATGCTGTAACCTCTCCCCAGCTTTTAAAGAAAGCCTTTGGGAGATGCACCACACGTGTGGTCCTCTTCCCACCCTAAATGTGCTATCTTGCCTCAGTATGACGACATAGCTCAAGATGGCAAAAAAAACCCCCAAAAAAAACGCAACTCCACTGGGAGGAGGGAGGGCTGTCAGGACTGATTCGTGCTGTCCCCAGAGAATACCTGTTACAGGTGAATAACAACGCTTTCTCCGGGAACAAGCAGGAAGTTAGTTCTCACATATGGGACTCCCTAGCTACAGGCTACCAAAAAAACAAACAAACCTGTAAAAGTCAAGGGTGACCAGAAAAAGGTGAACCGTGAGAAGCAGCAACGGAGTCAAGGAACAGCAGACCTACGAGTAGCCCCAAGTGTCAAGTGAGGAACCAGTCATCCGGTAGCCTGAACACACCAAAAAGCCAAAGAACAGGAAGTGCCTTACACCCCAAACAAATGACGGACTACTTCTTGGCCAAATGCGCTGTCCCAACGGGACTCCCTCTCCAGGCAGTGGTGTGCTGCGAAGGTATGGACTGAAGACCAGGTGGCAGCCCGGTAGATCTAAGACAAGGTAATGGAGTGCAGGTTCGCCATAGCCGATACTGTGCACTGTGATATGGCGCTCCAGCAAGAGACCAGCCTGCTCGAAAGCGAAGGCGATGCAGTCCACAATCTAAATGGACAGGGTATGCTTAGAGACTGCTGTCCACAGCCGATTTGGGTCGTAGGAGATGAACAGCTGTGAGGAGCGACAGTGGGTCTGGGTACGCTCCAGATAGAAGGCCAGGACTCGCTTACAGTCCAGAGTGTAGAGAGCAGCCTCCACTCTGTTAGCATGAGGCTGCGGGAAGAAGATGGGGAGCACCCCTTTTTGGTTGAGGTGGAATGGAGACACCACCTTAGGGTGTGTGCGGAGCACAACCCTGTTCTTGTGATGCGCCAAGAGTTGGACTTCAGTCCAGCCAAGAAGGGATTGATCTGCTTCTCCATGCACCACACCGAGAATCTCTGCCACTTGAAGGCGTAGGTCCAGCGTGTGAAGGTTTTGTGGGTAGGTCGTCCTCCACCTCACTTGAGAGATTGAAATGAGCAAAAGCTACCCTTTCAGCAGCCAGGCCATCAGTCTGGGACCTCAAACTGGGGTGCAGGAGAGCAGTCCTTCTACAACAGCAGGCCTGGGGCGCATCTCAGCGGAACTGGGGGGTGCCTGGGACAGATGGAGGAGCAGAGGGAACCACGGCTGCTTGGCCCACCAAGGAGCCGTCAGTATCAAGATGGCTCTGTCAAGCTAGATCTTGAACAAGGTCTTGGCTATCAGTGGCATGGGTGTGAAGGCGTAGAGGAGGCCCCCTGTCCACGAAATGAGGAACACATTTTCCGCTACCTGCAAGGAATGTAGTTGCCTAGAGCAAAATTGAGGCAGTTCAGCATTGGCCAGGCTGGTAAAGAAATCCATCTGCAAGAGCCCCCAGAGATGAAAGAGCCGGCTGGCCACCAGGGAATTCAGCCACCACTCATGTGGTTGGAGAACCCAGCTTAGCTGTCCTGGCCCGGGAGATAGACTGCCTGCAGGAGTATACTATTGTTGCTGGCAATAGAGAGGCTCACCACATCCTGGTACAGGAGGGATGATCAGGTACCTCCCCTATATGTTGATGTAGAACATCGCCACCTGGTTGTTGGTCTAGATCAGTGAAAAGCCCGGAGGGCTAGCGCTATGACACGGAGCTCTAGGAGGTTGATCTGCTGGAGGTTCTGTGCCTGCGACCAACTGCCCCGAGTGCGGAGATTGTCGCAATAGGCCCCCAGCCCAGTTTGGAGACATCCATGGTGAGGATCCCCTGAGGGTGGGGGGCCTGGAAGGGCATCCCGCCCTGAGGTGCTGGAGCTGTTGCCACCAGGAAGAGAGTCAGCCAGAGGACGGGTCACGACCACTCTGTCCCACAGGCGCCCTGTTGCTTGAGATCACTGGGAGCTTAGAGCCCACTGGGCCGGCCACATAAGCAGACAGGTGTCTGGGGTGACATGTACCATGGATGCCATATGACCCAGCAGGCAAAGCAGAAGGTGGGCAGAAGCAGAGGGATGACTCTGGACGTTCCCCGAGAGTGCCTGGAAGCGCTGGGGCCTGTCTGGAGGGAGGGAAGCCCTGGCCTAGACAGTGTCCAGCAGTGTGCCTATGAACTCCAGGCATTGTGCCAGATGGAGATAGGACTTTGGGCAGTTTATGAAAAACCCCAAGTGTTTCAGAATGAGAATGGCGTGACCCGTCGCCTGATGCGCTTCGGCAGCAGTAGTGTCCTTGATGAGCCAGTCGACCAGGAAGACAAATATACCCCTGCAGCCGCAAGTAGGCAGTGATCTCTGCTAGGCACTTGGTGAATACCCTCGGAGAGGAGGCCAGACCGAAGGCTAAAAACCCTGTACTGGTAGTTGCAGCCTCCTACCATGAAGAGGATGTACTACCTGTGAAGAGGATGGATGAGGATGTGTGTATACACATCCTTCAGATCCAAGGAGCATAGCCAGTCTCCCTGCTGGAGGTATGGCAGCAATGTTCCAAGGGAGAGCATTTTGAACTTCTCCCTCATCAAGAACCGGTTGAGGTCCCACAGGTCTAGAATAAGCCGAAACCCTCCAATCCTTTTGGGAACCAGTAAGTAGCGTGAGTAGAACTCCTTGCCCCTGAGGCGGACAGGGACGGTTTCCACCACCCCTACCTGCCAAAAGACTAGCGAGTTCTTGCTAAAGCAGGCTCCGGTGAAAGGGAGTCTCCTGGAAAAAATGACAGGGGCATTTGCTCGAGGTGGAAGAGATAACCCCCCTTCACCACCTGTAGGGTCCATGTATCGGTGGTGATGGTGCACCACCAGTTGACGTAAAATACCCCCCCATATGCTGCTGGAGGAAGAGAGGCTATGCCCAAGGAGTCAAACACTCCCCCTCCAGGTTGCGCCAGAGGCACTGCCTGGGGCTTGAGGGTCTTAGGCTTACAAGGGCTGTGCCCTAGAGTTCCTTGACCTGCTGGTCCTGTTTGGAAGCTGGGAAGTCAGAGTACTAAGGGTAGTTTCCGTAAGCCCTCCTCTTCTTCGGTCATACAGGGGGGAGGGGGGGTTTACTCGAAGCCTTCCTTCGGGAAGGGTCAGCGGTCTTTATAGAGAGCCTGGTCCTGGTCATGAACTTTGACTCCTGCTCAGTGGCCTTGTCTGCCATGGGCTTGCCAAAGAGGTCCTCTCTCTGGAAAGGGACATTGATCAACTTGTCCTTCACCAATTGCTCCAAGTCAAAAACTGTAGCCAGGCCTAGCGACAGGCACTAATGCCCACCGCAGCCACTCTAGCTGCTGACTCAAAGCCGCCTTAGGCCGTCCGAGTCAAATTTGGAGCACTCTGACTGTGGAGGTCACGGGTCCGGAACTGCTGGTTCCTCGGAGAGACCTGCCAAGAACCTGGCGAGTTCCCACGCCAGATCCCACGAGTATATGCCCATGTACAGTTGGTAGGCCTGGATCCGGCTGATAAGCAAAGAGTCCTGGAAGCACTTCTTGCTCAGGGCATCCATGGTGCAGGCCTCCCTGCAAGGGAGTACTGAGGAGTGCATTTTCTGGCTCTTGAGCCTACGCATGGCAGACTCCACCACCATGGAGTTGTGAGGAAACTATTTAAGACAAATAAGAGAAAAAAAATTTTCACTCAACGTGTAATCAAACTCTGGAATTTGTTACCAGAGAATGTAGTAAGAGCTGTTAGTGTAGCTGGGTTTAAAAAAGGTTTGGACAAGTTCCTGGAGGAAAGGTCCATAAACCATTATTAAAAAGGAACCCAGGATATCAATGCTTGACCCAATACAAGCATTGTAGAACCTGTGTCTTTTGGGGATACTGTTAGGTACGTATGACCTAGATTGACCACTGTTGGAAACAGGATACTGGGCTTGATGGACCTTGGTCTGACCCAGTATGGCATATCTTATTTTCTTAGGAATATGAGCTTTTTGGACCCCTACATCAAAGCCCAGCCGCCTGCTCACAATAGGCACCAAGACCGGGGTCTCACACATACAGAAGAGCAGCTGTTCCAGGAAGGGGTGGGGGGGGGGAAATGGGCACCGTGAGAGCCTCTGACTTGGCAGTGAAGGCAAGAACCTTGGGCCATATCCCAGACAAAGTGCACAAAGGCCAGGCCCTCGGGTGGGGACTGGCACCGGGCTTTGAGAAGAGAAGGGTCCAACCCTGTGGAGTCGAATGTCTGTGTACTCGTCATCCACAGTCACCCAGTGCGATCCAGGCCTAGGGCTCTTGCCCCAGCCTGGATGGCTCGAGGGCCCTAATGCCCCGAGTCTGGAGCACTGTGTGGGGAAGCCCTCGGCCTTGAGTGAGACCGGGATCGAGGTGTTTTGAGGCCAGTGGCGCTCGCGAATTGGCTCCTTCTCCGGGGACTCCTTCCCTGTGGAGGGGCCAGTGGTCGGGAGTGATGACCTGGAGGAACCAGGCATCAAAGTCCGCTGTTTGGCCATGAAGGCAGACAAGCTGCTGTCAAGGCCGCCATTCTGGCCTTGGGGTCAGAAGGTTCTGCAGTCACCAGTGCAGGCACAGAGAACCTCGGTCCCAGCGCCGGCACCATAGGGGGGTGTCCTCAATGAGGATGACCTCAGAGGACCAAGACTGCTCCCCAGAAGCTGATGGCATTTTCTCCCGCCAGGGCAGCTTTGAGGGCCACTCCCAACAATCACCCATGGCCTTGCATCAAGGTTTCTGAGGCTGGGAGCCATGGGACTTCCCCACGGCCCCGGACTCATCACCCGACAAGGCCACCAACAATGTCCAGCTCTTCGAGGGGTGTCCCTTCCCAAGGGAGCTCCTGCTCGATGCCCTGTGACCTCAAGACTCTGAGGAAGCGCTGTCGCCAAAAAAAACCACAATGCCTAGGCAAATGGATCTGAGAGGCAAGAAGGGTACCGATATGCAACAATTCAAAAACCGAAGAGAAGAAGCACCAAAAAGATCCCACCCCCAAACAAAATCAACTTCTTCCGGGAAGGGAGGGGGACAGATATGTCCGATGGGCAAGTGCACCTACTCTTGCCGCCTTGCTGGGCAGACTAGATGGACCATACTGGTCTTTATCTGCCATCATATGGTAATTAGGCCTTACCTGCTAATTGCTGTTCCTGAAGGAACGACAGTCCAGTCCCTTACTTCTGGGTTGCGCAACCCTTCCAGCAGCTTGGAGGCTGAGCCCAACCTTTTTGGGGATGGAGCGGTATAAATACCACTGGGACCACCCCCTAACTCCAGTATTCGAATGAAAAAGCAGACATAACCAATTTTCGGAACAATCTATACAGCCTACACAACTCAAGAAATATTGTCTACCACTAAACTCAAACTTTTTTTTTTTTCTTTTTTTTTCGGATGGCATAGGCAGGGATGAGAGGGATGAGCCCGGGCGGAGGGGGGTTTGCCGGGGCTAGCCGCACCTGGACTGTGTTCGTTCCGGTGAATCTGCCCTTCTGCCTAAACCACAATCTTCAATTCGGCCGGAACCGGGAGGGATCAGGGACTGGACTGTCGTTCCTTCAGGAACAGCAATTAGCAGGTAAGGCCTAATTACCATTTCCTTATCGTCACTCCAGTCCAGTCCCTTACTTCTGGGAAGTACCAGAGCAGTTCAACCCTGGGTGGGGTCCGGCATACCGGAACGAAGAACCGCAAGGCCAAACCGAGCGTCCGCTGCACTCTGGACGTCCAATCTGTAGTGCTTGGTGAAGGTGTGGAGGGAGGACCAAGACGCCGCCCTACATATGTCCAGCGGGGGAACTAGGCTGAACTCCACCCAGGAGGTAGCCTGAGCCCTCGTAGAGTGTGCCCGCAGGCCCACGGGGACTTGTTTCCCCTTCAGGATATAGGCGGAGGCGATTGCCTCCCTGATCCACCTAGAGATGGAGGCCTTGGCTGCCGCCTCCCCTTTGTGCGGACCCCCGAACTGAATGAACAGGCGTTCGGATTTCCTGAAGGGCGCTGTACGGGAGAGGTATCGCTTCAGGGTCCGGCGAATGTCTAGTAGGCGAAACTTGTCATCTCTAACTTCCTGCACCTCCAGAGGGAAGGCCGGGAGGATAACTGTCTGGTTCACGTGGAAGGGAGAGGTGACTTTGAGCAAGAAGGATGGAACCGTGCGCAGAACCACTTTGTCCTTGTGAAAGGCCAGGAAGGGGGGCTGCGAGGACAGTGCCTGTAGTTCCGAGATTCTTCTGGCCGAACAGATGGCGATCAGGAAAACTGTCTTCAAGGTTAGATCCTTTAGGGAGGCATTCTTTAATGGCTCAAAGGGATTCCCGATCAAGGCATTTAGTACTAGGTTAAGGTCCCAAGGGGGGATGATAGACCTTCGTTGTGGCCGTAGCCGTCTAATTGCCCTTAGGAACCTTGCGACGTCCACGTGGGTCCCTAGGGGTTTGCCTCAGATCTTGCCTCTGTAGCAAGCGATAGCTGCAAGCTGGACCCTTAAGGAACTGTGGGCCAGGCCCTTGTCAAACCCTGCCTGCAGGAATTCCAGCACCTCCGGCACCGAGACCGAGAGTGGTTTCTTTCGGCACTCCGCGCACCAGGATTCGAAGATGCGCCAGACTCTCACGTAGGAAAGACAGGTCGAACGCTTCTTGGCCTGCAACATAGTCGAGACTACTGCCCCTAAGTAACCTCGTTTCAGGAGCCGTGCCCTTTCAATAGCCAGGCCGTAAGCGAGAACCGATCCACGTGTGGCATCAGAACCGGGCCTTGACTTAGAAGGTCCCTTTTGCAAGGAAGGCGCCACGGTTGGTCGGCGATCATCCTCACCAGATCCGCATACCAGGGTCGGCGAGGCCAGTCCGGAGCTATGAGGATTACCAAACCCTGGTGTGACTCTACCCGCTGGAGCACTTTTCCGACCAGAGCCCAAGGCGGGAATACATAGAGAATCCCCTCCGAAGGCCACTTTTGGGATAGGGCATCCAAGCCCTCGGACATTCTTTCCCTCCGCCGACTGAAGAGAACCGTGCCATGAGGTCCATGACTGGCACTCCCCATCGAGCTACTATTTGGTTGAAGGTCTCCCGTTCCAGTTCCCACTCTCCGTGGTCTATCTTGTACCTGCTGAGGAAGTCGGCCGTGACGTTGTCCGTTCCCGCCACGTGCTGCGCTGATAGTGCCTGCAGATGGATTTCCGCCCACTGTAAGAGGGTGTCCGCCTCCTTCTCGAGAGCGGGACTGCTGGTGCCTCCCTGGTGATTGATGTACGCCACAGAGGTGACATTGTCGGAGAGGACGTGAATTGCTCTTCCTTGTACTAAGGACTCGAGCGCTTTGAGCGCCAGGGTGACGGCCCGTAATTCCAGTCTGTTGATGGGCCATTGCGATTCCAAGGGTGTCCAGCGACCCTGGACGAACTGATCTTGACCGTGTGCTCCCCATCCGGATAGGCTGGCATCCGTCGTCAACAGTAGCCACTGAGGGGGTTCGAGAGGCATCCCGCGATCCAGGTTCCTTGGGTTTCTCCACCAGTAGAGTGCCTGTTTGGTCCGCGGAGCGCACGGTAACTGCCGAGAGAGAGGATGATTCTGGGGAGACCACCGACGCAACAGTGAACGCTGCAATGGGCGCATGTGGGCCCTGGCCCAGGGAACTACCTCTATTGCCGCCGCCATTGTGCCCAGGAGTTGAAGATAATGCCACGCCGAGGGGCTTCTTCTGGATAGAAACTGTGAGACCAGGAGCCTTAGATCCCTTGATCTTGTTTGTGACAAGAAAACTCTGCCGCTTTTGGTGTCAAATCTTGCCCCGAGGTACTC
Organism: Ichthyophis bannanicus; assembly: GCA_033557465.1. Lineage (NCBI taxonomy): Eukaryota > Metazoa > Chordata > Amphibia > Gymnophiona > Ichthyophiidae > Ichthyophis > Ichthyophis bannanicus. The sequence goes on from CM066038.1 coordinate 382,319,563, forward strand.
GAGATCCTGGGAGGGAGTCAGCCTGCTCTTTGTAGGATTGATGACCCAACCCAAGTCCTCTAACACCTGGATTACTCTGGTCGTTGCCGAGAGACTCTCTTCTTCTGATTTCGCCCGGATTAGCCAATCGTCCAAGTAAGGGTGAACTAATATACCCTCCTTCCGGAGGAAGGCTGCCACCACCACCATTACCTTGGTGAAAGTTCTGGGGGCCGTAGCTAGGCCGAATGGGAGGGCCTGGAATTGAAAGTGGCCTCCTGGTACCGCGAATCTCAGAAACTGTTGATGGGACTTCCTGATTGGGATGTGCAGGTAGGCTTCCGTCAGGTCGAGGGACGTTAGGAACTCCCCTTCCCTTACGGCTGCTATGACCGAACGGAGGGTCTCCATTCAAAAGTGGGGTACCCTGAGGCAGCGATTGACCTGTTTTAGATCCAGGATCGGTCGTAGGGAGTCTTCCTTTTTTGGAACCACAAAATAAATTGAGTATCGACCCGATCCGCGCTGGCTTGGTGGCACGGGGATCACTGCCCCGAGAGCTAGTAGGTGAGCGAGAGTTGCCTCCACCGCCGCCCTCTTTGGAGAAGAGCCGCAGGGGGAGCGGACAAAGGCCGGGGGAATTTGTTCTGCGAATTCGAGAGCATACCCTCCCTGATCACTTCTAGGACCCACTGATCGGACGTGACTCGGGACCAGGCGGGAAGGAAGAGCCTCAGGCGGCCTCCTATCGGGTGCCTTCCCTCCTGGGCCCCCAACATCTCATTGTTTTCTGGGACCCGAGAAGGAGGAGGAGGAGGCTGATCCAAAGCCTCGGCCGGCTCCCCGAAACCCTCTGAAACCTTGTCCCCTTGAGGGGAAACGGGACTTGGAAAAGGGGGCTGACCTGGCTGGACGAAACCTCCATGGATCCCTAGGCTGGGTACGTACTGGGGGTAGGGAGCGCCCCTGCTTTTGTCTGTCTTCCGGGAGCCTGCCTCCCTTTGACTCTCCCAGGTCCTTCACTAGCTTTCCTAAATCTTCGCCGAACAACAGTTTCCCCTTAAAAGGAAGTCGGCTCAGGCGCGCCTTAGAGGAAGCATCTGCTGCCCAATTCCGTAGCCAAAGATAGCGCCTGGCCGCCACCACCGAGGCCATGTTCTTGGCTAGGCTTCTGATGAGATCATACTGACTATCAGCCAAATAGGCTGCTCCGGATTCCACCTTAGCCGAGCTGGCCTGTGTTTCGTCCGTTGAACCCTCTGTTGACTGGATCTGTTGTGCCCACCTTAAACAGGCCCGAGCCACCCAAGCCCCTGATACGGAGGCCTGCAAGGCCAGAGCGCTGATGTCAAAGGCCTGTTTCAGGAGTGTATCCAATTTCCTGTCTTGAGCATCCCTTAGGGCCGTGGCTCCCTCCACCGGGATAGTGGTCTTCTTGGTGACTGCTGAGACCGCAGCATCCACCCTGGGGATTTCAGCAGTTCTTTATCCGACTCCGGGAGAGGGTAGAGGCGAGACATGGTTCGTATCCCTCTCAGGCCAGATTCCGGTTGATCCCATTCCTCTTGAATCATTTGACGTACCACTCTGTGGACAGGGAAAACCTTCTGGGACCTTCTGATGGCCTGAATCAGGGGATCCTCTAATGTCTCGTGCTCTGTTGGGGAATCAGAGGCCACGTTGAGGGCTTTTAGGGACTCATTGATTAAGGCCGGGAGCTCTTCTCGGCGAAACACTCTAACAATGCGAGCGTGGTCTTCCTCCGGGATCTCCCCTTCTTCCAGCTCCTCGTCTTCCTCCTCTAGGTCCCTCTCGGAACCCTCCTCCTCTGGGGTGCCCTGAGAAGGGGGAGGGAGAATTTCCTCACTCATTAGTCTGGTGCGCTTGGGAGGTATCCCTGAATCCTGACCGCTTGCTCTCCTAGGTTTGGCTAAACTGGCTTCTGCCGGTAGGCCTGTATCCCCTGGCCCAAGCCCCTGCCTGCGCATGCAGTAAGCTTGGTGGAGTAATAGGACGAAGTCTGGGGAGAAGAGCTCTCCGACCCCTCCCTCCAGCGTGGCACGGGATACAGGGGGTGTGAGAACCTCAGTGCTGGTAGTCGGAGGCAACTGAGCTCCCCCTTCCGCTTCCAGGGATTCCCCAGGCACCAGGGGTACTTGGGCCATGGCCAAACTGATCTCCTGCTCTACAGGGGTAGACGCTGCCGCACACGCCCTGCAGATTCCCGTCTCTGTGGGGGTGCCCCTCCGTGTGCCACAGGATGGGCACTTTGCCTTGGAAGCCATGCTTTCCAGTTGTCTCAGGGAGCAGTGCTTGGTGGCAGGTCAGAGCAAATGGCGGTATGGGAAAAAGACCCGAAAACAGAACCAAAATTAAAATTAAAGGCAAAGCAGAGGACCCACTCAAGTGTGGAAAATTGCTGCAGATAACTCCTGTGCCTTCTCTTCCCCCCAGGGAGGTCGGTAAAATCGGGGGCCAAGAAAGGCCTAGCCGTTGGAAACAATGACCGAATTACAATGAGGTATTTAAAATAAATTAATTTAACCTAAAATTAAATATAATAAAAGGTAGAAATAAAATAAAGGCAAGGCATAAGTGCCGGTGATAATACTTGCTGTTTGTTGAACCTCCGGGGGAAAAAACGCGCATCCACTCCGTTGGCTCAACACGTGTTAGGCCGCGGCCACGTGGAGTCCGGAACGGAGGATGCGCTGCTGCTCGCTGCCCTGTTGACCCAGCTTCTACCGTCACGAAGAGGGATCGTGCACCGCTACGCCGACCGCTATTGTTGCCGCCGCTAGCCCTCCCTCCGGAGAAGAGAGGCTTCAATTGCCGGCTCCGGGGGTCGCCACCGCACCCCGCTGCTCCCGGGGGGGGGGGGGGCGTTAGAGAGACTCGCTCGCGTCTCTGCCTCTAGCGCTCAGCCGTCTTCAGGGCTTCAGCGCGAGGCAGGGCTGCTCCTCGGGGAAGCTGCTAATCACCCCAGCAGAGGAAGAAGAGGATCTTCCGACCCCCTGCAGCAGGCAGCTCCGGTGTCTCCTCCGGTCTCCGCCCGGACTGGAAGGGAGGGAGGGGAGGGAGGGAGAAGGAGGCAGACTGCAGGAAAAATTAAAGGTACAGGCAAGAGCTCAGGGCAATAAAGAAATAATTAAAATTAAATAATTAAATAATAAAAATAAAATAGATTAAATAGGAGAAGGCAGGACTCCAGTAAGCCCTAGGCTTACGGAACCCTCCAGCTGCTTGGAGGCTGAGCAATACTGGAGTTAGGGGGTGGTCCCCGTGGTATTTATACCGCTCCATCCCCAAAAAGGTTGGGCTCAGCCTCCAAGCTGCTGGAAGGGTTGCGCAACCCAGAAGTAAGGGACTGGACTGGAGTGACGATAAGGAAATACTGTTACTATATTAGCAGTAAATTTAAGACAGATCATACTCCACATACTCTGGAGCTTAGAAGCGAGGCTCATTATTGTCATGGTATGCGCAAAACTAACCCATTTGAAGACACTGCACATACCCAAAGAAAGGGAAGAGTTTTATGAATATTAAATAGCTGGAGACCAAGTGAGGAGTAGAGCTCTAAAATGTGCAGGACAAAAGACACAAAATTATCAAACATATAACACAAAATTTAAGGTCAAAGTTTTGCCTCTAGAATTTTAGAGTCCTAGTTGACCCCAGACCTTCAGTCAGTAACTTTGAAATAAGTTGCACAGGGATTTTTGCATCCAGCAACACATCTGTATCCCAATGAAATCAATGGTGCATTCAAGGAGTGAAAGCTAGGGCCATTACAGGATCCACGAAAAGCCTAAATGATGCATGCTAAGTAAGCTTTCCTTCCATGAACAGGTCACAAATGGAAGGGGCAGTTACAATCTTCCCTTACATTGACGTCTTCAATGTACTCAAAAACTGCACGTTAAAAGGAAGAACCTGAGCTTCTGTTTGATATCAGTGTCGGCTTTATCAGCAAAGTTCTGCTTATGACACATTCTAATTATCATCATGATTTGTACAGCAAATACCAGATATATGCCACTCTGTACAAAAATGCATAATGAAGCTTCTAGTCACTAGAATTTTCCATCTACTCACAACAGAAAAAACAGATAGAACACAAAGAAAAACAAAAAGGAGGCTTTGCATTAACAGTATCAAGCCCATAGCTAAGAATATTTAAAAGGTAGATGGAATTAAATTATACTATATAATGATGCACTAAAATGGAATTCTGTCATATGAAACCTAAACCTACGAAATTCACTCAATTAAAATTCATAATCTCAATCAGAAGAGCCTTTTTTTTTAAATAAATCACTCATCAAGTTTCAGTGTTTTGAAAATGTCATTTTTGTTCTTTACGCACAGCTGGTTAATTACAGGCAAACATTACTGGCTTCTCTCAGTACTGCACTAGAGGGTATACCAAGTGATGACATCACTGAAAGTTGCTCAAATCTGTCTCCACCTGCTAGCAAGTGAGCATGGTCTCCTTAAGCCAACAGAGGCACTCTATGTAGTACTTCCAATAGTACACCAGCAATCAGATGGTCTTTCAATTTTCTTTTAATCTGCTTTATTAAAAGCAGCAGACAGCCAAATATATTTCCCATTGAAACCTACGGGGGAAAACGAAATACTTAGGAAAAAAATTCAGCAGGTGGAGGCAGACTTGAGCAACTTTCAGCAATGTCATTACTTGGTATATCCTCTGGTGCAGCACTGAGAAGCCAGTATGACATTTCCCACAAACAGTTCATTGAGCATGTGATTCCTGGTCTGCTCCACAGGCTTGAGACTCATGAGGCCCTTGGGGTGCATGACATCAATCTTGAAGCTGGATCCTTGGACCAGGATGCATAGGTAATTCTTGCAGAGGCACCAGTTAATATTTTTGTCTCCATGTTCCCCCACCATTTAATCAGGCTTTCCCTCTCCTCCGGGGGATCAAGGTGACATTAGGCCTTACCTGTTAAATTTCTTTCATGGAGTTCCTTCAGTCCAGTCCAGATGCATGGGTTATGTTCATCCACCAGCAGATGGAGACAGAACAGCAAGCTCAAACCTTTCACTTAAGTAGTCTGTGCTTCCCTGCAGTGCCAGTATAAACCTCAAAGCAGCAGAATGGCATCTCAAAACCCCAATCACTCCACCAGCCTTGTCACAAGTCGTGCATGAGAATCAACATGCACACTTGGACACAGAGTATCTCAACTTGTCTGTAAGAATTTATGCTTTTCTCAGTCAAAACTGGACACTCCCCCCCCCCCCAAACAACCAAAGTCCGCAATAGGGAGAGCAAACCGTTCAACAGCACAGCAGAACCCCCTAGAACCACAATGAAACAAAGGGAGAACTGCCAAAACCAACTGGCCCGAAGATCGCCCATTCCAGCTAACAGCATCTTTACAACAAGCACCAGACCAGAAAGACAGAAGACCCAAGAGGGACTGGCCTGGAGGGACTCCAGGAAAGAAAAATTAGCAGGTAAGGTCTAATTTCACCTCCCAGTTCATCCCTCCAGTCCAGTCAAGTCCAGTCAAGTCCAGACGCGACGCGACGCAACGCAACGCGTGGGACGTAACAAAGCAGTACTATCCCAGAGTGGGCACTGAAACTCCTGTCTGCAACACCCGAGCTACAAAATCCACATCCTGATATGCCTGCATAACCAGCCGGTAATAACGCAAAAAGGAATGGAGCGATGACCACATCGCCACCTTGCAAATATATTGTGTGGCAGAACAAGGCTGAATTCCACCAAGAGGCTGCCTGAGCCCTAGTAGGATGGGCCTATAGACCAGTTGGGACAACGCGCCCCTTCAGCAAATAAGCAGATTCAATGGCACCCCGAATCAAACAGGAAATAGATGCCTTGGTCACAGTCTCATCCTTGGGAGACCCATCAAACACCACAAAGAGATGCTCTAAGCACCGGAAGGCTTCAGTTGCCTTCAAATACCACAAGTGCCCTGCAGACATCAAGTAAGCGCAAATCCCTTGACTCAGCTGAGCCCAGTGGACTGGCAAAAGCTGGCAAGGTCACTGCCTGATTAAGGTGGAACACCGAAACTATATCTTTAGCAAGAAGGAACTGGACGAAGAACCACCCTTTCCTCTGTTATCACCAAATAAGGCTCCCAACATGTGAGAGCTCCAAAATGTGACATGCCAAGCAAATGGCCACTAGAAACATCACCATGAGTGTCAAACCCTTCATGGTGGCTCTCATGAGAGGCTTGCACAGAGAGAACCAAGTTAAGGTCCTAGGACAGAACTGGCGGATGACAAAAAACAGTGCTTGACACCCCAAAGAAAACAGACCATGGCCCGGTGAAAGGCGAGACACTCGCTCTGTACTTGGCCCTGGAAGAAAGGCAGGGCCACAACCTGTACCTTCATGGCCAAACCTTTATCGAGATCATCCTGTAGGAAAGCCAAAATATCCTAGAGAACGGCCCCTAGGGGCCGCAACTTTCTCTCTTGGCACCAAGCCTCAAAAATGTACCACACCCGCACATAGGCCAAGGATATGGAATGCTTCTGCTCCTGCAACAAAGGTGTCGACCACCTTCGGAGGATTACCCCCTATGCCATAAATGCACCCTGTCAAGAGTCAAGCTTTAAGCAAGAACTGATCCACGTCCGGCATCTGGATTGTACCCTGCATCAGAAGCTCCACCTCCAGAGGACAGGGGAGAGGCTGTCACCTGGACTCGCACCATGTTTGCATATCATGGACACCTGGGCCAATCCAGGGTCACCAATATCACACGTCTTGAGTTGGCCTCGACCCTCTGCAGGACATGCGCCATCAGCAGCCATGGAGGGAACACGTAGAGAAGCCTGTCGCTGGGCCAAGGTTGGACCAGCACGTTAAGTCCCTCTGCCATGCATGCTCCCTGCGCCTAAAGAACTTGGGAGCCTTGGCATTTACCAATGTCACCATCAAGTTCATCATGGGAACACCCCAGCGCTCCACAAATCAGCTGGAATGATGTCTCAAACAGGGACCATTCCCCTGGGTCTAAGATGATGGCTTAGGCAATCTGCTTGGACACTCTGTCCTAGCCACATATGCCAGTGAAAGATGGAGGACTTCTGCCCACTGCGGGAGCGGCATTGACTCCGCCACCACCAATAAGCTCCGAGTGCCACTCAGCTGGTAGTATGGCATTGTCGGTAAGCACTCTCACGGCCCACCTTCAAATCGCGGGGAGGAAAAACTCCAGGGCAGGATGCACTGCCCTGGTCTCCAGGCAACTGATAGACCAGTGGCTTGCCTCTGGAGACCACTGCCCCTGGGCCATGTGGCCCCGACAATAAGCCCCCTAACCAAAGAGGCTAGCAACAGTCATTACCACCACCCAGCCCGGGGTCGCGAAGGATACCTCGCCCGCAAGGTTTGTTGAGTTGAGCCGAGCCATCAGGCCAAAATCACCTAGGCTATCCTGGGAGAGCAAGACAAAATATCCATCGACTACACCTGTGGGAACCACTGTGCCAAAGACACTGCCTGGAGGGGCTATATGTGGAGTCAAGCCCAAAGCATTAACTCCAAGGAGGCTGCCATCGAGCAGAGTACCTGCAGATAGTCCCAAACCTTCAGGCAGGGAATCGTCTGCAAACTCTTCATCTGCCCTTACAGCTTCACTATCCTGTCCTCCGGCCTTAAAACCATCCCCCGCTGCATGCCGAAGCGGACACCCAGATACTCCAAGGACCTCATTAGGGACATCTGACTTGGTGAAATTCATAACTCTGCCAAGCTCCTGCAGCCGGCGTGCCACACAGGCCATCGCCTCCAGATTCTCCTCTAAGGACATCGCTTGAATCAACCAGTAATTACCTCTATAACACTGATCAACAAATTTTTACAAAGGTCATGTTACTGAAATAAAAATAGTCATTTCTTAACAATTTTTATATGCTGAACACAAATATGACAGTGAAATTGCAAAGTTGGCTCTAGTTTCTTTGTAATCTACAAGAATTATTGTTTACATCACAAAATGCATGTCAATAGTAAATATAATAGGCCTTCGGTTAATACCTGTAAAAAAACAAGTCATAAACTACTTCTTAGATTTTTTTGCCTGTCTCTTATACAGCTGTTCGGGAGCTTCTCTGGGGAGTGTCCAGCAGTAGTCAGCCAGCATTGTAGTGAACCATTTTCCCTGGTATCTTTGCTCCATCGTTGTGATAGCCTGGTGAAAACGTTCACCCTGTTCATCACTAACCATACCACAGCTGTCAGGAAAGAAATCGAGATGGGAATCAAGGAAATGGATCTTTAGAGACATATTGCAGCCAAGTTTCTGATACTGCATCAGCATGTCTTCTACTAGTTCCTTGTAGTTTTCTGCCCAAACATTCCCGAGAAAGTTTGCTGACACTAGGCGAAAAGCATTCCATGCTTGTTTCGCATCACCCTGCAGCAAGTTGTTGAACCGGTCATCTTTGAAGAGCTCTCGAATCTGAGGACCCACAAAACCTCCCTCTTTAATCTTTGCTTTGCTGAGTCGAGGGAATTTTTCATGCAGGTATCGGAAAGCTGGCGAAGTGCAGTCCATGGCTTCCACAAAGTTTTTCATCAAACCTAGTTTGATGTGAAGGGGTGGTAGCAGGATTCTGTGAGCCTCAACCAGAGCTGGGTGCTGGATATTCTTCTCTCCAACTGTTACATTTTGTCTGCGATTCCATTCCTTCCGCAAGTAGTGCCAATCCCTTGCTCGGCTATCCCTCTCACATAAGAAACACATGTATTTTATATATCCCTGCTGCAGTCCCATTAAAAGGGCAACTACCTTCAAGTCACCACAGAGGTGTCAGCTGTACTTGTTATAGTTAATGGAAGTCAGTAGATGCTTTAAGCTATTGTATGTCTCTTTCATGTGGACGGCATGCACTACTGGAATAGATGGAAGACGGTTTCCATTGTTCAAAAGCACAGCCTTCAGACTCAATTTCAATATCGGAACAGAATACCAGATTACTTTCCTTTCTGAAGAAAGGCTCCAACTGCTGGTGGCGCTTTCGATATGAAGTAATGTTGATATCTTCTTCTAGAAGATTCCATTGTTGGATTCTTGATCCTAGCAATTCTGCCTTGTTCTTGGATAAGTCCAAATCACGAACCAGGTCATTTAGTTCTTCCTGTGTGGAGTTCATAATGCATCCCAGTGAAAATCTGGGTCACTGCATGCTGACGGACCAGGAGAAGAACAGGTCGGCTCACCCTTGTCCTCATCAGATGAATCAAGAGAATATTCTGATGGAGGTTCTGGACTAGGAAGTCCCTCACCATGTGGAACTGGTCTCAATGCAGACGGAATGTTTGGGTAGACTATGCTCGACTTCTTTTGCTTCATTATTCCGCTGGAAAGAGGAGGAACCAAGCAGAAGTAACAGTCATTTATGTGGTTGCTTGGCTCTCTCCACACCATGGGGACTGCAAACGGCATTGATGGTCTTTTGCAATTCAACCACTGTGAAAGCTGTGTTGTACATGTAGTGCAGCATATATGCGGGCCCAAGGCTTGTCTTGGTCACCAATCTTGCATCCAAAGTAAAGATGATATGCCTTCTTCAGTTGAGAAGTGATACTTTTCTTCTGGTTGGCAAATATCACTTCCCCACAAATGTAGCAAAAATTGTCAACGGTATTAACGCACTTTCGCAACATTACCATTCTGTATTGTACCTAAATGGCTAAAATTATATGATTAATAAAAGTTACATGTAACAGTAGCTTAAACTGTCTCGCACACAGTCTGAAATATTTTAAATGCTCAACCTTTCCGACTGCATATAGTACACTGCTGACGTCAGATGGCTTCAGCAGCCATCTGGCTGTAGTATTGCATTGCATCAGAAAATGATGCAATCCACTCTGGATGATGTGTGCATGCTGGTATTATGCAATGTGATGCAATATTACATCATTCAAGGCTTACTTGGGATGTTGACGTCCTACTGGATAAATTTACAAAGTGAAACGTCAAAAATGAACTACATGCAATATCAATAAAAAAATTTTAATGTTATATTCGTGTTCAGCTCACCAAGATACTACAGATTAGGGCCTTTTAAAGTCAGTAACGATTTCAATGTTGACCAGTGTAATCAATGCCGTTCGAGCCTTTTCCAGGCGGGAAAAAAGGGGGAATAGGAGAGAGGACTTCAGGAAAAAAAAAAAGGAGGGGGGGGGACTCAGAAGAAATCAGATGAAAACTTGGTATTCAATCTCTTTAAGGCCGTCTGGCTGTACAATCGCCAATTCAAAAAAAAATTGAGTGCTGTTTTTCTCGCAATAGTGTGGTTTCTATATCTCCTCCCCGTAGTGGCAGATGAATAACCCTCAGTACAAAAAAGGACAAATCTCCAACTGTATGTCCATATTGAACCCAGTGGTCAACAAGGGGGGTCTTTGCAACCTTACGTCTCAGACAGCTCAAATGTTCTTGTATACAAATTTTGACTGCTCATCTGGTTTTCCCAATGTACAGCATCCCGCAGGGACATAAAATGATGTAGATGACAAACTGGGAATTACAACCAGAAGTAGGGCGTAACTTATATCGTTTGCCTGTTTTAGAATGTTGGAAAACATTAAGAGCAACCACATTTGGGCAAACCAAACACATCCCACATTTCTTGTGACCCTACGTTGAGGTTGTCTACTCAAGGGGTCTGGGAGGAAAGAGGTAACCAAACTGTCCCAAAGCTTCTTCCCTCTACTATAAGCAATTGTTAATCTTTGATTTTGAAAACATGGTAACGTCTGAAGAATGTGCCAATGTTGCCACATAATTATAACAACTCGTAGCTTTTTCTTCTTTCTGTAACAGCTTCGAGTTAGTAATCATATTTTTTCAGTAATATTTATGTCAGTATGAATTAATTAGTCCTTACCTGCTAATTAGTGTTCCTGAAGGAACGACAGTCCAGTCCCTTTACTTCTGGGTTGCGTAACCCTTCCAGCAGCTTGGAGGCTGAGTCAAACCCTTTTGAGGTTGGTTAGGTATAAATACCTCTGGCACCACCCCTAATCCCCAGTAATCTATTGACAAAGCAGACTTAACGAACAAAAACCATTAACTGTAAAACTTTTTTTTTTTTTTTTTTGTAACTAATGTAGGAATAGAAACGTGCGGGGACCAGGAGAAGTGGGACAGGGAGGAAAGGTATAACCAGAGGCTGCCGCAGCCTTCCCGCCCCCCCGGCTCACCTGCCCCATGCAATCCAAGACTCCTTCCGCCTCTGCCCCGGAATCGTTCCGCTATAATCACCGTAGCCCGGGTGGGATCAGGGACTGGACTGTCGTTCCTTCAGGAACACTAATTAGCAGGTAAGGACTAATTAATTCTTCCTTATCGTCACTCCAGTCCAGTCCCTTTACTTCTGGGATGTAACCGAGCAGTTCAAACCTGGGTGGGGTTCGCTATGCCGGAACGAATGACCACGTCCCCAAAGCTAGCATCCGTAGACCTCTGCACATTCAGCCTGTAGTGCTTGGTAAAGGTATGCAGCGAGGACCAAGTTGCCGCCCTGCAAATATCAACTGGCGGAACCAGGCTGGACTCAGCCCAGGAAGCAGCCTGCGCCCGTGTGGAGTGGGCCCGCAGGCCTGCCGGGGACTGTTTCCCCTTCAGGATATAGGCGGAAGAGATGGCTTCTCTGATCCATCTAGAGATGGATGCCTTGGCCGCGGCCTCCCCCTTGTGAGGGCCCCCAAACTGAATGAACAAACGTTCGGACCTTCTGAAGGGGGCCGTGCGTGAGAGGTAACGCTTCAGTGCTCTGCGTACATCTAGGCGACGTAGAATGCCATCCTTCTCTCCCCGCCTGGCAGCTGGGAACGCAGGCAGCGAAACCGGCTGGTTCAGATGGAAAGGCAATATCACCTTGGGGAGGAAGGAAGGGACTGTTCGTAAAACCACCTTGTCCTTAAAGAAGGAGAGAAAGGGAGGCTGGGAGGACAGAGCCTGGAGCTCGGAGACGCGTCTTGCTGAGCAGATGGCTACCAAGAAGACCATCTTCAACGTCAAATCTTTAAGTGAGGCATCCATTATTGGTTCAAAAGGTTCTTTGGTCAAGGCATTTAACACCAGGTTAAGGTCCCAGGGGGGGATTATCGATCTTTTCTGGGGGCGCAGGCGACTAACTGCTCTCAGGAACCTGGTCACGTCCGGGTGGACTCCCAAGGACTTCCCCCGGACCTTGCCTCTATAGCAAGAGATGGCTGCCAGCTGGACCCGTAGGGAGCTGGGAGCAAGGCCTTTCTCAAAACCCGCTTGCAAGAATTCTAGAATCTCTGGGATGGAGGCTGAAAAGGGTTTCTTCTGGCGTTCCGTACACCAGGCTTCGAAAATGCGCCACACCCTCACGTAGGAAAGACAAGTGGAGCGCTTCCGCGCGCTCAGCAAGGTTGCAATCACTGAACCTGAGTATCCCCGCTTCCGAAGCCTCGCCCTTTCAATAGCCATGCCGTAAGCGAGAATCGATCCACGTGAGGCATCAGCAGGGGCCCCTGTCTGAGAAGGTCCTTCTTGCAGGGAAGACGGAATGGTTGGTCGACCGCCAATCTCACTAGGTCCGCATACCACGGGCGGCGAGGCCAATCTGGGGCAATGAAGATGACCAAGCCTTGGTGGGATTCGACCCTCTGAAGCACCCTCCCGATCAAGGCCCAAGGAGGGAATAGGTAGAGAAGACCCCCGGAGAGCCACCTCTGGGCTAGGGCATCCAGGCCTTCGGACATCCTTTCCTTTCTTCTGCTGAAAAAACGATTTGCCTTGGCCGACGAGTAGCGGGCCATGAGATCCATGATTGGGGGGCCCCAGAGGGAGACAATCCGGTTGAAGATTTCCTGATCCAGCTCCCACTCTCCCTGGTCGACCTTGAACCTGCTGAGGTAATCCGCTGTGACGTTGTCCATGCCGGCCACGTGTTGAGCTGAGAGGGCTAATAACCGGGTCTCGGCCCACTGGAACAGGCTGGACGCCTCCTTCTCTAGGGCGGGACTGCTCGTCCCCCCCCTGCCGGTTGATGTAAGCCACCGTGGTGACATTGTCTGAGAGGACGCGAATTGCGTTCTTCCTCACTAGAGGCTCGAGCGTCTTGAGCGCCAGAGTAACTGCTCGTAACTCCAGCCTGTTGATGGACCACTGCGACTCCACCGGAGACCAAGGCCCTGAGCAAACTGTCCCTGGCAATGGGCTCCCCAGTCCGACAGGCTGGCGTCCGTTGTAAGCAGGATCCACTGTGGAGTTTCGAGAGGTGTCCCGCATTCTAGGTTCTTCGGACACCTCCCCCACCGGAGAGCTTCCCTGGTTCGAGGTGCGCAGGGTAGAGGAGTGGACAAGGGATGATTCTGAGGCGACCAACGACGTAACAAGGAGCGTTGTAGGGGCCTCATGTGGGCTCTGGCCCAGGGAACTACCTCTATTGTCGCCGCCATGGTACCCAATAATTGGAGGTAAAGCCACGCTGAGGGGTTCCGTCTTTCCAGGAACCGTGACACAAGAGACCTTAGATCCTTTGCCCGTTTTCGGGGTAGGAACACCCTTCCTCCTCTGGTGTCGAATCTTGCCCCGAGGTATTCGAGTTCCTGAGTGGGTATCAACTTGCTTTTTGACCGATTGATTATCCACCCTAACTCCTCCATGACCTCTACTACTCTGGCTGTAGCCGAGCGACTTTCCTCCTCTGATTTCGCCCTGATCAGCCAATCGTCCAGGTATGGGTGCACCAGGATTCCTTCCCTTCGTAGGAAGGCGGCCACCACCACCATTACTTTGGTAAAGGTCCTGGGAGCCGTGGCTAAACCGAAGGGCAGCGCCTGAAATTGGAAATGACCTCTTGGTACCGCGAACCTCAGGAACTGTTGATGAGATCTTCGGACCGGAATGTGCAAGTACGCTTCCGTCAGGTCGAGAGCTGTGAGAAACTCCCCGGCCCTTACGGCCGAAATGACTGACTTCAGGGTTTCCATTCGGAAATGGGGTACCTTGAGACAGCGATTGACCTGTTTTAGGTCTAGGATAGGACGAAAGGAGCCTTCCTTTTTTGGGACTACAAAATAAATGGAGTACCGACCGGAGCCGTATTGGTCTGGTGGGACCGGGGTCACAGCCCCGAGCGCTACCAGTCTTGACAGGGTGGCTTCTATAGCTTTCCTCTTTGTCGGAGAGCCGCAGGGGGATTGAATAAAGGCTGGAAGAATCTGTTTTCCAAATTCGAGGGCATAACCTTCTCTGATCACTTCCAGGACCCACTGATCGGAAGTGACCCGGGTCCAGGCGGGAAGAAATAGCCTTAGACGTCCCCCCAAGGGTAATTCGCCCGTCCGGACCCCTTCTATCTCATTGCGATTTTCTAGGTCCCGAGAAAGAGGTAGAGGCTCCAAAACCTCTCCCTGCTCCTCGAAACCCCTTAAAGCCTGATCCCCTGGCCGGAAAGCGACCCTTAGGAAAGGAACTTGTTCTGGAAGGCCGAAACCTCCGAGAGTCTCTTGGCAGACTGCGGGAGGGCGCTGGGAGGCGAGGCTGCTTCGGTCTGTCCTCCGGAAGTCTGCCCCCTTTGGATTCGCCCAGGTCCTTCACTAGCTTTTCTAGGTCCTCACCGAATAGCAACTTCCCCTTAAAAGGAAGACGACCCAGGCGAGCCTTTGAAGAAGAGTCGGCTGCCCAATTGCGTAGCCATAAACAGCGCCTAGCTGCGATCACAGATGCCATGTTCTTAGCTAGGCTCCTGATAAGATCGTATTGACTATCTGCCAGGTAGGCTGCTCCTGATTCCAACCTAGCTGCCATTGGTTGCCCGTCTCCTGCGGAACCTTCCGACAGCTGAATTTGTTGGGACCACCTTAGGCAAGCCCGAGCTACCCAGGCTCCAGAAACCGAAGCCTGTAAGGCGAGGGCACTAACATCAAAGGCCTGCTTTAGTAATGTGTCCATTTTTCTGTCCTGAGAATCCCTGAGGGCCGCGCTACCTTCCACTGGGATAGTCGTCTTCTTAGTAACTGCAGATACGGCCGCATCCACCTTGGGCGACTTCAGCAATTCTCTGTCCGCATCTGGTACTGGATAGAGGCGTGTCATAGATCGCACTCCCCTCAGGGGAGATTCAGGCTGGTTCCACTCTTCCTGGATCATCTGGCGGACGACCCTGTGTAAAGGGAATACCCGTTGAGACCTTCTGATAGCTTGGATCAGGGGATCCTCCAGCGCTTCGTCATCTGCTGGTGTGTCTGAAGCTACCTTGAGGGCCTTTAGAGACTCATTGATTAGCCCCGGGAGCTCCTCCCGGCGAAAAACCCGCACTATGCGGGATTGTTCCTCCTCCAGAAGCTCTCCTTCCTCGAGCTCCTCCTCCTCATCCCCTATCTCCTTGTCGGAGAACTCCTCCTCCTGAATGTCGTGAGGAGGGGAAGAGAACGGTTCTTCACTCGCTAGTCGCGCGCGTTTAGAAGCTGGCCCCCCTGGGATGCCGGGATCCTGGGGGGCGGACTTCCCTGGATTAATCCCCAGGTCTTCCTTCCCTGAGCTCTGGCCTCCTGCCCCGAGCCCCTGCTTGCGCATGCAGTAGGCCTTGTGCAGCAGGAGGACAAATTCGGGTGAAAAAAGGTCAGAAGGACCCTCTTCTCCTAGGGCAGGGGAGAGAGAGGACAGAGATGGAGTGGGGAATTCTGATGTTGAGGGCGGAGGGATGCAGGGCTCTCTTTCGCCCTCCACATGCTCCACTGGGTTCTCATTAGCGTGAGAAGCAGCCAATTGAATGCCGTGCTCTACCGAGGCAGCTTCTGCAGCACAAGCCCTGCAGACCCCTGCCTCAGAGGCCGAGCCCCTGCGGGTGCCACAAGAGGGGCATCGGAGCTTGGACATAGTTTTCACCAGAACCAAGTGAAATAAAAAATAACTCTAACTCACTCCCGTGAGACCCCAAACTTCCTCCCCCCACACTCTCCGATAAAATAAAATGAAACAGAAGCAACGTAGATGAGCTGAAAATTAAGCTACCAATTAAGCTAAAAATAAGTTAAAAATTAAATTATAAATAAAATCATAAATAAGTAAGTTAAAAATGGCCCAATGCAAATATATCAAAACAGGAGGGGGAAAAAAACCCCTGTACTTGCGTTTTCCCGGCTCCTACGATTATCGCAGATCTCCGAGGTGAAGAGTTGCCTGCGGGATACTACACGTGGCTGGGCCTCAGCCACGTGGAGTGCAGGCCGGGACCCGGCGTCTCGGCTTACACCGCCGTCCCGCACTGCCGATACGGAGCGATCCCGCCGCCGACTTCAACCTCCAGCTGCTCCCGAGCTGTTTCGCTAAGCCGGGAGCGCGGAGGGAGGGCGCGTTGTAACCTCAAGCGCTCAGCCGCCTGAGGGCTTCGGCGCGAGGCGGAAGAGTCCGGAGCTGAAGACAGAGAGCCGCCGGGCTGTAGGGCTTCCACGATCCACCCCCTGCTGCCGGCAAGCCTCTTTGGAGAGGGAGTCCCTTCCCTAGCACCCCCGCCACCGGTAAGGAGGGGGCCTTGCAGGCAGAGAGCTTGAGCTCGAACTCCGGAGGGTAGAGGGAGGGAGGAGGGAGGGAGGGGGGAGGGAGCAAGGAGCAAGAAAGGCTTAAAGGGGCACTAACTACAACTGCAGAAAAATTAAATTGAACGGCAAACCTTAAATAAAATTATAAATAAATTATAAATATCCAATAAGGGGACTACAAGGGAGACTCCAGTAAGCCCTTGGCTTACGGAACCCTCCAGCTGCTTGGAGGCTGAGAATACTGGGGATTAGGGGTGGTGCCAGAGGTATTTATACCTAACCAACCTCAAAAGGGTTTGACTCAGCCTCCAAGCTGCTGGAAGGGTTACGCAACCCAGAAGTAAAGGGACTGGACTGGAGTGACGATAAGGAATTATGTTTTTTTCAGCTTACACTGGTTCTCTCTTCTTTCATATTCGTATGGAGAGAACTGAAGCTAGCTAGCTATAATATCTCCATTGTATTATTTCACATGTCATGTCTCTTCAGTAGTATATATGTCAATATTTATGGTTCTCTTTTTTTATGTCTGCATGTAGAGAACTGAAGCTAGCTAGCTGTAATATCTTCATTGTATTATTTGTATCAATTATTTCACAAGTATTCTATAGGTTCTTATATATTTTTTATATGGATGTTTTACCAATAGGTGATTGTTTCTTGCATTGTCTTTACTGCTATTGGAGTTTGTATAAGACTGACTTTCAAGTGCTATTGTATCATTTTTTTGTTTTTGATTATTCCTTACTGTATTGTCTGGAGAATATTTTTGAATTTCTGTGTATATATATTTTTATCTTTGACCCCTGATGCAGGCTGACAGCTGAAGCTTGGCCAAGTCGGGTCTGACTTGAAGGTTTTATGTAATACAAGTTTTTTCTACTTTTAAAGTGGTGTGGCCATGCCATGTCTTCCTTTCGCTGTTTTTGTGATCCTTCGTTGTTCCTGCAGAGGGTCGTCCTTCCTGTCACCCTTGTGTTCCTCATCTTTTTGATCTGAGCCAGACTGTTGTTCTGCCTTCCTTCATAGAAAAGTGTCTTTGGAAGGACCCCCTACTGGAACTCTGGGACGTGCAGAGGGTGTTTGCTACCATACATGACAATTCTACTCCTTATACTGGGTGCATCTAATTCTGTCCTCCCAGAGGTTTGGGAGATGAACTGACAGAGGTCATATCCTCTATTGCCCAGTGGCTTAGGGAAGCCATTGGCTTAGTGTACATTCTAGCTAGTAAGCATATGGCAAAAAGTGTCAGAGCACACTCCTTTATGGGAGCAGGCCTCCTGGGCAGTTTTTGCTCTGGTCTCTACAGAGAATGTCTGTAAGGCAGATTTTCCTGGTCCTCGCTGGAGTCCTTTGTGAAACCCTACAGGTTGCTCATGGGGGATTGGGTCAGATGGTGCCTTTGGCAGGGTAGTCTGTTCTGAGCACAGTCGTCCTCCCACCCCATATTCTCACTGCTTGTGTACGTACCACTCATCTGAACTGGTCTAGAATGATAAAAGGTTAAGTTTTACATACATAATTTACTTTCCTTGAATCCTGCTAAACCAGTCTAGAAACCACTCTGGATGACACTTTTCAGCAGGTTTGGGGGTTCCGGCTGCCATAAAAAGCCTAGTCATTCCTATGGACTGATACCAATTTCATCATAGTCAAGAGAGACAAACACATGCTTATGCCATTTGTGGCAAAGCTGCTTGTGTTTTATAATGTTTTCTGAGTTTTTCAGTTTTGCTTACTGTTTAAGTATTATTATACTGGCTCCTCTTAGTGCTGCACTAGAGGATAAACCAAGTGATGTTACCACTAAAAGTTGCTCATGTCTGCCCCCACGTGCTGACAAGGGAGTATAACCCACTCATTTGGCCTGGTCTAGTAGGATTCAAGGAAAGTAAATTATGGTATATAAAATGTATTGGTGTTTACGCTATCAACATTACAGTTACAAAAATTTACTGAAACACATCAGCAGCACATCAATCTCCATTCCATAAAGAAAATCCCCGATACAATCCACTTTATTAGAAGAAGAAATATCTCTTTTCAGTAGTGGAACATAGGAAGAAATGACATACTGAAGCCCTTCTGTATCTAATGAGTTTTTAAGTGATGTGAGGATATTGCAGCCTTTCTTTCAATACCGATGTCATCATGTAACTTTTAAGAACATGAATAATTAAATATGTGAATCCTGAAGTAATTCTGAGAACTGAAGGTAAATACAGAACGTTACCCCAGAGTATTTCTTCATAGCAAAATATGAAAAGTCATTGAGTGGAGTATGTCATTTAACCACTCCAATAACAGGAGGCAAAAAGAAGCAGCAGAAGCAGTTCTGAAACCCGTACTTTCAAAACAAACACCGGGCTCATGAATTCTAAATCAGGCAGGATCTTTCACACCAACAATACATTTGGTCCCGGTAGGCACCATAACTTCACAGTTTTATAAAACAGTGTTCCAATCTCCCTCTACTTAAGTCAGTTTTTTCTATACAGTGTGCCATGTTGCACTAGCATGCCTATAACCCCATTATATGTGCTATGGAAAAGAAGCTTAACACTGTCTGATGTTTGTATCTAGGGAGGGGGGGGGTCCTCTCCACCACACTTGTCTGCCCTTTTTTTTTTTTTTTAAACTTTAGCTAATCAAAGAAAATAAGCCCACCATGACTATGAAACAACATAAAGAAATTAAAGAAATTAAAACTACACTATGCTCCTTAGCTGACCCTCCAGCACCCTGGCTCACTACCTCCTCTAGATGCTTGGAGACTGAGCATACTGGGGATGGTGGGCAGTGCCAGCTGCATTAGTATAATGGTGTTATCAAAAGATCACATGCTCAGTTTCCAAGCTGCTGGAAGAGGTACACTACCGAGACGTGCAGGACTGGACCGGAGGGACGAGAAGGAAAAGAAATGTAACACTGTCTGATGCTCACATCCAGGCCAGCAAAAGGGCTCTAGCTCTTGGCACCTTGCAGCAACAAGAAACACCAGCAATGGCTCAAATGCACAGGGGCTCCTGCTAGGTACATATGACCTAGATTGGCCACTGTTGGAAACAGAATACTGGGCTTGATGGACCTTGGGTCTGACCCAGTATGGCATATCTTATGTTCTTATGTTCTCCTTTTTGATCAGCTGTGTAGCCACACATGCTTCTATCCCTTCTAGATGCAGCATGAATCCTGAAGTGTAGAAATTAACAGGTAGCATATAAAGGGCAGTGGTTCTCAACCTAGTCCTCTGGGATCCCCAGGCCAGTCAGGTTTTCAGGATATCCACAATGAATATACATGAGATAGATTTGCATACAATGGAAGCAGTGCATGCAGATCTCTCATATACATATTTATGCACTGAGGAGCAGTGTCAGGAGAAGGAAAAGGATCTTCTACTTGTGGATGTCTGGAGGGTGCTTTTCCGGTACAAAAGGAATTTGTAATCTCCAAGTAAGTCAGACCATCATTTTTGTAATGTTTGGGAGGATGTAGTAAAGGCTGTTAGTGTAGCTGGGTTTAAAAAAGGTTTGGACAATTTCCTGGAGGAAAGGTCCATAAACCATTATTAAGAAGGGACCCAGGATATCAATGCTTGAACCAATACAAGCATTGTGGAACCTGTGTCCCTTGGGGGAAACTGCTAGGTACATATGACCTAGATTGGCCACTGTTGGAAACAGAATACTGGGCTTGATGGACCTTGGTCTGACCCAGTATGGCATATCTTATGTTCTTATGTTCTTATGAGACGCGGCAACCAAGTCGA
The DNA here is from genome assembly GCA_033557465.1 of Ichthyophis bannanicus. Taxonomy (NCBI): domain Eukaryota; kingdom Metazoa; phylum Chordata; class Amphibia; order Gymnophiona; family Ichthyophiidae; genus Ichthyophis; species Ichthyophis bannanicus. Next base: position 382,339,869 of record CM066038.1, read on the forward strand.
CTTTGGGGCACTGGATTAGGGAGGCATATCTGCGAAACCAGCCAGTTTCAAAAGGGTTTATGCTTTCTACCACAGCATATGCATCCTTGTAGGCGGAACAGTGCTTAGTAGCCTCTGCAGACATTTGTCGAGCAGCCGCATGGGCATCACTTTCCACTTTTGTCAAGCATTACTGCTTGGATGTGGGACACGGCCCTTGACTCAAGGGTTTTGTAACCTTCTGTGTCTTTTTCCCACCCAGTAGAGTTGTAGCTTTGGTACGTCCCACTTGTCTGCACTGGTCTAGCAGGACAATATGAAAGCTGACATTTTACTTATCAGTTAGTCCTTTCCTTAAGACCTACTAGACCAGTCCAGGGGCAAGTCCCTGGAACTATATTGGGTCTGCTATGTTTTTTTCTATTTGGCTCTGCAGGTTCATCTTCTACTGACAACCTTATATTTATGCTTTACTGTACATAGTTCTTTACTGTTGATCACTCATGGCTGCCCACGGTTGAGGTTGTGTGAGACTTGCTATGTTTCTCCCATATGCTTTGGGATGAATACTAAAGGGGACCTCTGGTGACTGAGGCAGATAGAGGCATGGAAGTGATGTCATTGAAAACTGGGCTTTTCATTGGTTGTCTCCACCAATCTGCTGGTAGGGGAACACAACCCACTTGTCTGGAGTGGTCTAACAAGACAATATGGAATGTTCATTAGGTACTAAAGCATAACACAAACTAAGTTTCCCCTTTCTCAATCTTATTTTTGGAGTATTTTTGAAAGCTTTTCGTATTTGGTTATTCCCACTATTGCAAATCTAAATTTCTTCTTACTCATTTCATTTCACTTAATAACTGCTTAACATAGTGTCTCAGCAATGTACCACATACATACTGTACATAATCTCAAACTGAACAAAATATAATAAAGCAGTATAAATAATCAAGACTGCCAAGTGACATCAAAGACAGCAAAAGAAAATGAGTGGGCCTTGCGGACCTTCTGCGTAATTGCACATTAAAGAATTTGCACACAATTCCCCTCCTGTACAAGATTCTACCCAGGGACCAACAGTAATGGCGACTCACTTGTTGCCCTCCCTAAACCACAGCACCCCTCCATAGCAAGACTCCCCCACCAACAGAGGACAGATACTGAATTTGCAGTCTTTCCCTACATCTACCCCAAGCCTCATCAGTGCAAGCGAGGACAAAGGAGAGCAGTTGTATGCTAGGCCACATCCTCTTTCTCTGCCACCTGTGGCTGACTGCTAACTTTGAAATGTAGGGCTCCAGATTGTCCTGTAAGCTTCAAATTCAGTGGTAAGGTAGCAGTAGAGGAGATGGCACTGGAGGAGAATGACGTAGCCAAGCTCAACATGCAGTCAACTCTAATCCTCCTTCACATATGACGATTAGTGCCAGGGGAGGGGGTAGGTCCCATATGGATTGTGTCTTCCGTGTGCATGTGTGTGTCTTGCTGGGGAACCAGGAGAGAAGCAGCCGAGGGGATATTCACCCTAGGGAGGGGTCCAAGACTCAGCAGAAAGAAGGGAGGATACAGCCCTTTATGATGAAAGAATTCTACAGAAAAGCTTACGAAGAAGAATGCAGAATGTCACAGAACCTTAAAAATACTGTGCACAAGTTTTCCAAAAATTGTTGCACAAAATTCCCCCAGGAGAAATAGACTGAGCATGATTGTGTTAACACTGGCCAGAAAAAAAAAAAGGGAGAGGTAAGGCTAATTATCCATAACTATTCTTAAGATGCAAATTAAGGGCAATATATCAAACTTACTGATTCTATCATAACATTACTACCCTCATAAGACTCATGTAAAGGTTGACCCAAATTGAAGAGTTTTTGCTTTATTAGGATTCTTCATATATTGCCTATGGACAAATGCAACAAAGCCTTGGACCTCTGTAGATTGAGCTTCAAGTCCGACTGCCCCAACCCAAACTCTGCCATCAAGCTTCTTAGCAACCTCTCAGGGTCTTCAGAACAAAAGGTAGTTTGCGAAGGCCGCTACTTGTAAACACTGCTTTTCGTTTTTTACCCTCTTGATATCCAGATGCCACTGGATTTGGCACTTTAAAGGGATCCAACTGCAAAATAAAAGGGAGAGGGACCATCCGTGACAAGTTCCTCTCTGAAGAAGAAAGGACTGAGACAAGAGCCCAGTTACCGGAAGAGGTGGTCAAACTGGAGAACAGAATTTGTACTACCTGAAGAAACATCTCCCATTATACCATAATGGGGCAAGAACTCCATTAAGTAAGCTCACTCCACCCAGTCTAATGTTTTTTCAGAATCAACATTACTGGCATAGAACAGGTGTTCCTCCATCTGCCACCCTCCACCAAAGCTATAAGCTTGCACAGGTTGAATACACTGTACAGTGAAATTAGGCCTTACCTACTAATTGACGTTACTTGAGTGACTAGTCCAGTCCCATCCCGCACCTGTGGGTAGTGTCACCTCACCAGCAGCTTGGAGACTGAACATGTCATGATTGACGAAATCAAGGTATACATACCGGTGGCACCTCCCACCACAGCCAGTATCCTATTGACAAAGCAGACTGACGAAAGTAACAAGTACAGAACTAAGTTCAACTATATATAATGAAGCCCCCTCAGACAGGATACACCTCTGCCAGAGAGAGATCGCTTACCATGGTGGAACCTTTTCACAGCTGAACTTCCCTGACACTCCTGACTCTGCCAAGTCGTGACTCCGAGGGTTCCTCTGAGCTGTGCCTGACAATCCAGCACTACTTCTCCACTTTAGACCTCCGGCCACTATCTGAGTTGATTTTCTTCAGAACCGGAGACTAATGCCCCAAGGAAAAAAACAAATCCCCTAGGGTAGGATCGAGACTTCACTGGACTCACTCAAGGAACGTCAATTATCAGATAATGCCTAATTTCATAAGAACATAAGATATGCCATACTGGGTCAGACCAAGGTCCATCAAGCCCAGTATCCTGTTTCCAACAGTGACCAATCTACGTCATACGTACCTAGCAGTTTCCCCAAAAGACACAGATTCCACAATGCTTGTACTGGGTCAAGCATTGATATCCTGGGTCCCTTCTTAATAATGGTTTATGGACCTTTCCTCCAGGAACTTGTCCAAACCTTTTTTTAAACCCAGCTACACTAACAGCCTTTACTACATCCTCCGGTAACAAATTCCAGAGTTTTATTATATGTTGAGTGAAAAAATATTTTCTTTTATTAGTCTTAAATAGTTTACCCTGTAGCTTCATTGCATGTCCCCTAGTCTTTCTATATTGTGATAACCTTCCTTATTGTTCCTCCTGTCCAGTCCTGCAACTGTGGGATGTACCACAGCAGTACTAACCTTGAGAGGGACCTGCCAGAGTGGCCTGAAGAACCACCGATCCAAAACGCGTGTCTGCTACCGCCTGAACATCTGGCCTGTGATGTTTGACAAACGTATGCAGGGACAATCAAGTTGCTGCCCTACAAATATCTCACTAACCTCGACTCCGCCCAAGAAGTAACTTGTGCTTAGGTTGAGTGTGCTCACAACCCAACAGGTAGCTGTTTGCGCCACAGCAAGTATGCCGAAGATATCGCCTACCGTACCCACTGGGAAATAGCCTTTGAAGCCACTTCTCCTTTACACCCTCTGCCATACAAAACAAACGATCTGACCTATGAAAAGACTCTGTCCTTTTCAAGTAGCGACGTAATACTCTTGATATCCAAACAGTGCTGAAGGGGGATCAGTCTCCTTCCCCTCTGCACCCGAAAACAATGGGAGCATCACCACTCGACTCAAATAAAATACGGAAAGAACTTTTGGCAAGGAAGGAAGGAATTGTCCCAAGAACCACTTTTTCCTTAATCACCAGAAATGGCTCCCTACACAACAACGCCTGCAACTCTGATATCTGTCTCACGGAACAGATCACCACCAAGAACACCATCTTTATCGCAAGATCATTTAACATACATTAACCCAATTGTTCAAAAAAAAAAAAAAGGCGCCGTTAGAACACACAATACAAAATTGAGGTCCCAAGAAGGTACCACCGCTCTTAGCGGCAGGTGCTCCTGCTTCACTGCTCTGAAAAACGGGACATTAGGGTGAGCCGCTATTGAAACCCCTTGGGACTCTTCCCTGGTAAAAAGATGGCCACAACCTGCACTGCTGCATGCTAGACCCTTTTCAAACCCTGCTTGCAAGAACGCCAACACCTCCGGCACTGATGCTGACAGCGGTCGACTGTGGCAATTTGCACACCAGCCCTCAAATACTCTCCACACTCTCACATAAGCAAGCGATGTCAAGTGCTGCCTGGCTTTCAACAAAATTGAAATCATCAGTGCCAAAAATCCCAGATGCCACAATTTCACCCGCTCAATAGCCAAGCCAGAAGAGAGAACTGATTGACTTGTGGCATCAGAATGGGACCCTGTGCCAGCAGGTCTGGCCGCAAGGGTCTCCTCCACGGATGGTCCATCTTCAATTACACCAAGTCGGCATACCACAGGCAACGAGGCCAATCTGGGGCTATCATCAACATCAGACCCTGATGTGCCTCTATCCTCTTTAACACTTGACCTATGAGAGCCCATGGAGGGAATGAATAACATAACCCCCACCCCCGACGGCCATGCCTGGACTAGGGCATCCAGTACTTCCGACATTTGTTCTCTCCTGCTGAAGAACCATGGTGCCTTTGCTGATTCATATGTCGCCATGAGGTCCATAATCGGTTAGCCCCACTGTAGGCAAGCAAATACAGTGTCATTGAGCGTCCATTCCCCCAGGTCGATATGTACCCGGCTGAGGTAATCGGCTGCCACAATGTCCTTCCTTGCCACATGTTCTGGCGATTGAGTCTGCAGATGCTCTTCCGCCCAGGCTAACAAGGGAGCTACATTTTCCTCCAAGTTAATATTGCTTGTGCCCCCTGACAATTGACATACGCTACAGTCGCTACATTGTCTGAGAATATGTGCACTGACCTGCCAAGAAGCCGAGCGCGGAACTGTTGTAAGGCTAAGAACCCTGCTCTCAACTCAAGATGGTTGACTGACCAAGTGGACTCCTGATCTGACCAACATTCCGCCTTTGATATACCCCTCCAACCCCTCGAAGCTCTCTCCCTTCCATAAGAACATAAGATATGCCATACTGGGTCAGACCAAGGTCCATCAAGCCCAGTATCCTGTTTCCAACAGTAGCCAATCTAGGTCATAAGTACCTAGCAATTTCCTCAAAAGACACAGGTTCCACAATGCTTGTATATGGTCAAGCAGTGATGTCCTGGGTCCCTTTTAATAATGGTTTATGGACCTTTCCTCCAGGAACGTGTCCAAACCTTTTTTAAACTCAGCTACACTAATAGCTTTTACTACATCCTCTGGTAACGAATTCCATAGTTTCACTACACGATGAGTGAAAAAATATTTTCTTTTATTATTCTTAAATAGTTTACCCTGTAGCTTCATTGCATGTCCCCTAGTTTTCTATATTTTGATGACGTAAACAATCGATCTACGTTTACCCGTTCCACTCCATTCATTAATTTATAGACCTCTATCATATCTCTCCTCAGCCGTCTCTTTTCCAGGTTGAAAAGCCCTAACCTTTTTAGCCTCTCTTCATAGGGGTATCCTTCCATCCCCTTTACCATTTTGGTGGCTCTTCTCTGTAGCTTTTCTAATACCGCTATATCCTTTTTAATATATGGAGACCAAAATTGCACACAATATTCAAGGTGCGGTCGCACCATGAAACGATACAGAGGCATTATAATATCCTTTGTTTTATTTTCCATTCCTTTCCTTATGAAATCTAGCATTCTGTTTGCTCTCTTGGCCACCACTGCACAATGCCTTGGGCGGAGGATTTTAACATGTTATCCACGATGACACCTAAATCTTTTTCCTGGGTGTGATTCCTAATGTGGAACCTTGCATTATACAACCTTAGTTTGGGTTTGTTCTTTCCAAGGTGCATATCTTTGCATTTGTCCACATTAAATTTCACCTGCCATTTGTATGCCCAGTATTGCAATTTATCTAGATCCTCTTGCAATTTTTCACAATCCTCATGGGTTTTAACAACTTTAAATAGTTTTGTGTCATCTGCAAATTTGATTACCTCACTCTTTATTCCCTTTCCCAGGTCATTTATGAATATGTCAAAAAGCAATGGATCCAGCACAGATCCCTGGAGTACCCCTCTATTCACCTTTCTCCATTGGGAAAATTGGCCATTTAGCCCTACCCTCTGCTTTCTATCTTTTAACCAGTTCCTGATCCACAATAGTACACTGCCTCCTATCCCACGACTTTTTAGTTTTGCCAGAAGTCTCTGATGAGGGACCTTGTCAAAGGCATTCTGAAAGTCCAGATAGACAAAGGTGAGTCGGTTGATATAGTGTATCTGTTTATTCACACCTTCAAAAAAACATAACAGATTAGTAAGACAAGATCTTCCTTGTCTAAAGCTATGTTGGCTGTCTCCCATTAAGCCATGACTATCTACATGTTCCGTAATTTTGTTATTATGGTTTCTACCATTTTTCCCAGTACTGACGTCAGGCTCACCGGTCTGTAGTTTCGTGGATCACTCCTGAAACCCTTTTTAAAAATTGGCATTACTTTGGCCATCCTCCAATCTTCAGGTATTACAGATGATCTTTATGATAGTTCACAGATTACTAATAGCAGGTCTGCAATCTCATACTTCAGTTCTTTCAAAACCCTTGGATGTATATACCATCCGGTCCAGGTGACTTGCTACTCTTCAGTTTATCAAATGGTTGTAATACATATTCCCGGTGTATCGATATTTTCTTTCAATTCTTCCGCAGTATCACCTTTAAATACCACTTCAGTCATGGGTAACATCCCTACATCTTCCTCAGAAAAGACTGAAGCAAAGAATTCATTCAGTCTCTCCGCTATGGCTTTGTCCCCTCTTAGTGCCCCTTTTACCCCTCTATCATTTAATGGTCCAGTAACATCTTCCTGTTTTATATATGCCCTTTGTCTCAGTGTCTCTTTCCTATCCAACACTGTAGTTCCTTTTCCTTTTTGGCATTAGCCATTCTCTGATTTATTTGTATATTGTACACCGCCCTGGTGTTATGAAGGGCGGTTTATCAAGCAACGGAACAAACATTAAAAAAACCAAACAGCTCTGTGCTCTGTGACCCTCGCAATGAGCTCCCCAGCCCGCCAGATTGGCATTGGTTGTCAATGGAACCCAACTGGGAGTCTCCAGAGGGATGCCCAACCGAAGGCTGTTACCGGTTAGCCACCACCTGAGCGAGCTTCAGGTCTTCACCGGACAAGGTAGAGGGAGTGACAGCGGATGATGCTGTGCCCACCATCTGCACAATAAACTGCGTTGCAACAAGCGCATGTGAGCCCAAACCCATTGCACTAGCTCGATGGTCACCACCATGGATCCTAATACCTGCTGATAGTACCACACTGTCGGTGTCTTCATGTCACAAAAGAGTAAATTAGGCTTACCTGCTAATTGTAGTTCCTGGAGGAACTCCAGTCTGGTCCCGGAATGTCTGGGTTGTCAACCTCCTCTAGCAGCTTTGGAGACTGAGAAACTTTATTCTTGTGATGTCATCGGTATATAAAGCCTGGCTCCTCCTCTCCACACCAGTTTATCTAATGACAAAGCAGACTCACCAGAGCAACAAGTAAGTAGCGAAATACAACACCCACTAATCCACCCCAGTGAACTGCAAAGGTCCGTGGACCGAACTATGTACAAAAAGTGAAATACTAACGAGTTTTTTTTGTTTTGTTTTTTTTTTAAACTACTGCTCGCATGTCCTGAGGTCTCCTGTCCACCACCGTGGAAGTTATATGCAGATGACTTTCTTTACCAGGAAATGACCCCCGCTATTCTGCTCCTCGCTTTTCGAAGAAAAAGAGAAAAGATTGCTTACCAGTAAGACTGCTCATGCTTCAGGCCACAGGGCATCCTGGAACCCAGGCGGGATCCGGGACCAGACTGGAGTTCCTCCAGGAACTACAATTAGCAGGTAAGCCTAATTTACTCTTCCTGATCATCCCTCCAGTCTGGTCCCAGAATGTCTGGGATGTAACAGAGCAGTAACTACATACAACGGGAGGGTCCCGCAAGTCCGGCCTGAAGCACTGCCAAACCAAAAAAGGTGTCCCTGCTCGCCTGAACATCGAGACGATAATGCCTCACAAAAGTATGGAGAGACGACCACGTCGCCGCTTTACAAATCTCTACTGCTGGTACCAAACCACATTCCGCCCATGACGCTGCGTGGGCCCGCAGACCCTCTGGAACCGGACTGCCGCGCAACATGTAAGCCAAAGCGATAGCCTCCTTCACCCATCTAGCAATGGAACCCTTGGAAGCCGCCTCTCCCTTCCTTGCCCCTGCAAATAGCACAAAAAGCCTGTCCGACCTACGGAAGGATGCCGTGCGCGCAACATACTTCTTCAAAGCACACCGAATATCCAAGCGATGCAGACACTGCGCCAGCTGACCTTTACCCTTTTCTCGAAAAACTGGCAAGGACACTACTTGATTCACATGAAATGCAGACACCACCTTCGGCAGGAAGGACAGAACAGGTCTCAAAACCACCTTAGAATCACCAAAAGACAGAAAAGGCTCTCTGCAAGACAGCGCTTGCAACTCTGAAATCCGCCTCGCCGAAGCCACCACTACCAAAAACACTACCTTCAGCGTAAGATCCTTCAAAGATGCCTCCGCTAAGGGCTCAAACGGTGCCTTCCCCAAGGCGTCCAAAACCAAAGGCAGGTCCCACACCGGAATTACTCTATGACGGGGCGGCCGTAGAAGCGAGACCGCCTTCAAGAAACGCTTAACATCCGCATGAGACCCCAGAGCAACACCGCGCACCTTACCCCTATAACAGGACAATGCTGCCAACTGCACCTTCAAAGAAGAGGCCGCCAGCCCCTTCTGAAACCCATCCTGCAACTGGAACTGAGGCACTGAGGCACCGAGGCTCACAACGACACACAGTTCTTCTCTGCACACCACGCCTTGAAGATGCGCCACACCCTGACGTAAGCCAAAAATGTAGACCTCCTTCGCGCCTTCAGTAAGGTAGTTATCACTGCCGACGAATAACCTCTTGCCGTCAACCTAGCCCGCTCAATGGCCAGGCCATAAGCGAGAATCGATCCACCTGGGGCATGCACAGAGGTCCCTGAGTGAGAAGATCCCTGCGGACGGGGGAGCTTCCAAGGCCGGTCCACCAGAAGTCGTACTAGGTCTGCGTACCACGGGCGCCTTGGCCAATCCGGCGCGACTAGAACCACTCGCCCTTTGTGTCGCTCGATGCGCTGCAGTACCCGACCGATTAACACCCACGGGGGAAACACATACAGCAGCTGCTCCTCCGGCCACTCCTGAATGAGAGCATCTAAACCTTCTGCCATCCGCTCCCTTCGTCTGCTGAAGAACCGATCGACCTTTGCGGATTGAAAAGTCGCCATGAGATCCATCACCGGAAGACCCCAGCGCCGCACCAACATCGCAAACACCTCGAGATGCAAGGCCCATTCCCCCGGGTCCACCTTCACGCAACTTAGAAAATCGGCCTCCACATTGTCCATCCCTGCGACATGCGCTGCCGACAAGACCACGAGATGGGTCTCCGCCCACCCCAACAAACTCTCCGCTTTTTCCTCCAGCGCTGCGATGCTGGTGCCACCCTGACAATTTACATAAGCCACCGCCGTGGCATTGTCCGAGAAGACCCGAATGGCCTTCCCCTGAACAAAAGGAGTCAACTCCCGCAGCGCCAACGCTACCGCCCGCAACTCCAGCCGGTTGATCGACCACGTCTTCTCCAGATCGGACCACTAGCCCTGAACCAGGCGTCCCTGAAAATGGGCCTCCCAGCCGTAAAGACTGGCATCCGTCGTCAGGGAAATCGAACTGGGAGCATCCAAGCACATGCCTTTCTCCAGACTCCCCAGCCGCAACCACCAACCGAGCGCCTGGCGAGTCTGTAGAGGGCAAGGCAACTGCTGACCCAGAGAATCCCTTTGATGCGACCACCTGCGTAACAGGGCCCTCTGCAATGGTCTCATGTGAGCCCGAGCCCACGGCACCGTCTCCAAGGTTGCCGCCATCGTCCCCAACACCTGCAGATACTCCCAGGCCGTGGGACACCATAGACCGAGGAAACGACGCACCAAATCTCGGAGCCCCAGCGCTCGTTGCTGAGGCAGAAAAACGCATCCTACTCCTGTGTCGAAACGAGCTCTCAGGTATTCCAGGTCCTGCGTCAGCGTCAACTTGCTCTTCGCCAGATTGACCACCCAACCTAGACTCTGCAACAGGGTTACGACCTTGGTCGTAGCTGCCACACTCTCCTCTCGGGACTTTGCCCTGATCAACCAATCGTCCAGGTACAGATGCACCAACACCCCGTCCTTTCGTAAGGCTGCCGCCACCACCACCATAACTTTGGTGAAGGTGCGCGGAGCAGTCGCCAACCCAAAGGGGAGTGCCTGAAACTGGAAATGGCCCATCAGTACTGCAAACCGGAGAAATTTCTGATGCTCCCGCAGAATTGGAATATGCAGGCATGCCTCTGATAGGTCTAGGGACGTCAGAAACTCCCCCGTTCTGACCGCCACAATGACTGATCGGAGGGTCTCCATGCGAAAATGAGACACGCGCAGAGAAAGCACAGTTACTTACCTGTAACAGGTGATCTCTGGGAACAGCAGGAATTAGTCATCACATATGGGTACGTCGGTACCGACGGAGCCTGCGCGGGAAAGCTCCCCAGCTTTTCAAATGAAAAGCTTTTGGGGCCTCCCACTGCACATGCGCGCTGCCTTCCCGCCTTCCTGACCAGCTCTCCTCAGTTCGAGTTTAAAGCTGAGACAATAGAGAGAGAGGACAGGAAGATAGAGGAATAGAGAGACAACTCCTAGGGGAGGTGGGTGGGTTGTGATGACTAATTCCTGCTGTTCCCAGAGATCACCTGTTACAGGTAAGTAACTGTGCTATCTCTAGGAACAAGCAGGAATAAGTCATCACATATGGGGACTCCCTAGCTGAGATGCCTGGGAGATCCCCCTCCAAGGGTAACCATCTTCGGATGGATCTCAGGCATCCATTCTGGGAAGGTGGGCAGGAGTTGTTTAAGTATGGAACAGGTGTTTGAGGACAGCCTGACCAAACAAGGCATCCCGGTGGGAGTCCTTGTCCAAGCAGTAATGGGCTGTGAAGGTATGCACCGAGGCCCAAGTGGCTGCTCGACAGATCTGATCTATGGATACAGAGTGAAGATGAGCCATAGAAGTGGCCATGGCTCTCACATTGTGAGCTGTGACATGGCCTTCCAGAGAAATGTTCTTACTCTGGTAAGCAAAGGAAATACACTGAGCAATCCAGTTGGAAAGTGTGCGTTTGGCGACTGGAAGTCCCAAATGAGAAGGATCAAAAGCCACGAAAAGCTGAGAAGACTTTCGATGTGGCTGAGTTCTATTGAGGTAAAAGGCGAGAGCTCTTTTACAGTCAAGAGTATGAAGGTTCCTCTCTGCACTGGATGCATGAGGAGCCGGAAAAAAGACAGGTAGATATACCTCTTGATTAAGATGAAAAGGCGAGACCACTTTAGGCATAAAGTGGGGATTCGTCCTAAGGACCACCTTATCATGATGAAATCTGGTATAAGGTGGATTTGCCACCAAAGCTTGCAGTTCACTGATGCGGCGAGCCGAAGTGACTGCAATAAGGAAAAGGACCTTCCAAGAAAGAAATTTCAGGGAGGTAGATACCAACGGTTTCAAAGGTGGCTTCATAAGTTGACCCAGAACTAAATTCAAGTCCCATGCTACCGGAGGAGGCCGGATGGGAGGCTTAGTGAGTGTTAGGCCTCTCATGAATCTTGCAATAAGAGGATGAGAGGAAACAGATTGTCCATTGATAGGTTTTAAGGATGCTGTAATAGCACTTAAATGGACTCGTACTGAATTCGTCTTGAGGCCTGCATTGGAAAGATGCAGGAGATAGTCTAGTAGAGAATTCAAAGGAAGTGCCAGAGGGTCAAGACCCTGTTGAGCACACCAAATGGAAAAACGTTTCCATTTGAAAGCATAGGAACGCCTGGTAGAGGGTTTCCTAGAGGCATAAAGGATATCTTTCACTGGTTGAGAAAGATTAAACTCTTGAAGGCTTAAGCCTTCAGTAACCAAGCTCGGAGATGTAGGGACTTGGGGTTTGGATGCCACAAAGTCCCCTGCTCCTGAGACAGAAGGTCTGGTGCAGCTCCCAGGTCCAGGGAGGAGCCCTGGGAGAGCTGTAGAAGGAGAGGGAACCACACTTGGCGTGGCCAGCGTGGAGCAATGAGGATCATGGATCCGTGATCCCTCTGAAGTTTGAACAGAGTCTTGGGAATCAAAGGAATGGGTGGAAAAGCATACAGGAATTCCTGACCCCAATGCAGGAGAAAGGCATCGTTGGCCTGAGCTCCCTGACACGGAGTCTTGGAACAGAACCGGGGAAGTTTGGCATTCCACGGACTTGCAAAGAGGTCTATGTCCGGGGTCCCCCATTCCTGAAAGATTCTGCGTATCTGGTCCATATGTAGGGACCATTCGTGTGGGAGCAGAACTCGACTGAGTCTGTCTGCCCGAGAGTTTTGAACTCCTGGAAGATATACTGCCAGAAGATGAATTTGGTGCTCTCTGGCGAAGGCCCATAATCTGAGAGCTTCGTTGCAAAGTGACAGAGAGCCCGTCCCTCCTTGTTTGTTGATATAAAACATGGCCACCTGATTGTCTGTCTGAACTAGGACAGTCAGGTTGGCAAGGAGGGTATGGAAGACTGTGAGGGCAAGGAAGATTGCTCGCAGTTCCAGAAGGTTGATATGAAGGGTGGTCTCTTGGGGAGACCAGGTTCCCTGAGTGGAGAGATGTTGAAGATGAGCTCCCCACCCTGTTTGGGAGGCATCTGTTGTGAGGGTTGCTTGGGGCAACGAAGGTTGGAAGGGGGTCCCCAACAACAGATTTTTGGAGGATGTCCACCACTGGAGAGACCAAAACAGACGTTTTGAGGTGAGTACCTGGTCTGACAGCAGTCCCGATGCTTGAGACCACTGAGTGGCCAATGTCCATTGAGCTGCTCTCATATGGAGACGAGCATAGGGCACCACATGAACCGTGGAGGCCATGTGGCCCAGAAGTTGCAGCATTTCTCTGGCTGATAAGTGACTTCTGGACTGAGCCTGGGAGGCCAAGCTTATTAGCCTTTGGCCTCGGACCAGAGGGAGGTAGGCCCTTGCAGTGGTGGAGTCCAATTGGGCCCCTATGAATTCCAGGGACTGAGTAGGGATGAGTTGGGACTTGGGAACGTTTAGCACAAGTCCCAGATATTGAAGGATACGCCTTGTGCGGTCCAGAGAAATCTGGGCTTCTGATTGAGATGGAGCTCGGATGAGCCAGTCGTCCAGATATGGGAAGACAAAGATTCCCATGCCTCTGAGAAATGCGGCAACGACTGCCATGCATTTTGTGAATACTCTTGGAGCAGAGGCCAGACCGAAGGGTAGTACTCTGTACTGGAAATGTTTTCCCTGGAACAGAAATCTTAGATATTTTCTGTGGGATGGATGGATGAGTATATGAGTGTACGCATCCTTGAGATCTAGAGAACAAAGCCAATCCTGACTCTGAAGGTATGGAAGGAGAAGGCCCAGAGAGAGCATTTTGAATTTCTCCTTGAATAGAAACCTGTTCAATTCTCTCAGATCTAGGATAGGTCTGAAGCCCCCTGTCTTCTTTGTTATGAGAAAGTAAGGGGAGTAGAAACCTAACCCCTGTTGTGGAGGAGGAACCTCCTCTATTGCCCCTTGGGCAAGAAGAGAAGAGACTTCCTGACCCAACAGGGTCAGAAGAGATGGGGGAGAACTGAATTGCCTCACCATGGTATGGGGAGGAAGGCTGGAGAAATGAAGTTTGTAGCCTTCTCGGATAATAGAGAGGGTCCATTGCTCTGATGTTATTTGCTCCCATCTGGGAGCAAAGTGAGCTAGCCTTCCAGGAATGGTGAGGGGCTCTGGTTGTGCTAGAGCCAGAAACGGCAAGTTCTCTAGAGGGAAGTCAAAACCCCTGAGGGGGTTGAGCCTGCTGGGATGTAGCAGACACTGCAGGCTTTGACTTTACCTGCTTAGATTGTTGACGCTTAGCCGCAAGGCGAGGCTGAGCAGATTGCTGGCCAGTATTTGTGGGAAATCTGGTCTTTTTATAGTAAGGCCTTTTAAAAGGCTTCTTTTTGGTAGGGGTAGAAGTAGACTTGGAAAGTCTATCTAGAGTGGCATTTTCTGCATCCATTTGAGCAGCTTTAATCTGCCAGTCTTCCCCAAATAAGTTCTCACCGGTACAGGGCAGATTCCTGAGGCCTTCTACAACCCAGGGTTCTAGGTTAGAAGCCTGGAGCCAAGCGAGACGTCGGGCTGCAATAGCAATTCCCGAAGCTCTGCCTGCAACTTCAAAGGAATCAAAGGCTGCCCTGTTGGAGAACTTGGAGACCTCGGAAAGTTGTGTCACCATAGAAAAGAAGTCCGCCCTTTGATCATCAGGGATAAAGGGGGCAAAATTCTGTATTTTTAGGGCAAGTTGCCCAAGATACATGCCCATATAAAGGCTATAAGAGTTGATCCTGGCTATAAGCATACTAGCCTGGAACATCTTTCTTCCAAAAGAGTCTAGGTTCTTACATTCTCGCCCTGGAGGGGTAGAAGAATGCCTCTTAGGACTCTTTATTTTCTTCATGGCAGACTTCACCACAATGGAGTGGTGAGGCAGCTGAGTTTTCTGGAACCCAGGCGAAGGAGGGACCCAATACATGGTGTCCAACCTGCGGGAATGGGGAGACAGTGTTAAAGGAGTCTCCCACAAATCCATCAAGTGTTCTTGAAGGATTTCATGGACAGGCAGAGTGACTGCCTCTTTAGGAGCTTTTGAGTATCCTAAAATGTCCAATTTTTTTGATCTGGGTTCTCTTTCAGAAGATGTAGTAATAGAAAGTGCTTTAGCTACATCAACAATGAAATCCTGAAAGGATAAATCCTCTGGAGGAGACATCCTCCTCTTGGGAGAAGAGGGCTCCTCAGGAAGAGTAAGCTCAGCAGAGTCATCAGAGGAATTGAATTCATCAGAAGAATCTGAGTACTCCTTCTGTGCTTCCAATGTACGATACGCATACCGATCGGTATCGACATCGGGCGTATCGGGCATGGGATCGGTACCGGGCGAAAGCCGGAATCCGGCATGCGGAACCGATCGACGTTTAGAAGTCGATGGTCTCGGTTCCGGTGTAGATACCGGAACCGGGGTCGGTACGCGTCGCAGCCTTAATGAAGGCCAGTACGGCTTGCTGCATGGTCTGGACAGTACTGCCCATAGACGCCACTACTGCCTGGATGTCGGTACCGGTATGGGCCGGTACCCCAGAGCAGTCCAACAGGTGATCTGTCGAGGCCGTGCCATCGATGTCAACCTGTGACCCCATGATTGCTTTGGAGGCCGGAACCTCCCGCCAGGGTTTTTTGGCCTGGGCAGAATCCTCGAACTCAGAACTGAGAGCCTCTCGATCTTTAGAAAGAGATTTGCTTTTAGAGGATTTGCCCACAGAAGTTTTGGTTACCTGAGATCTATCCGGAGAGGAAGACCTGGATGACTGTGATGCTTCTGAAGGAAACAGCACATGGAGCTTGTTAGCCCGGTTCTGCAAACCGCGTTTAGACATCTGGGTGCAGGATGGGCAGTCCGGTATGGAGTGCTCAGGTCCCAAACATTTGAGACACCATTCATGGGTGTCTGTGACAGAAATGACAGCACTGCATTTGGTACATTTTTTGAAACCAGGGACTGGCTTCTCCATGAGGAGAAATTGTGTAGGCCTTAAGGCCTAACACCGGGTACCAAGCTGTGCTGAAGAAAATAAAAAAGTCTTTTTTTTTTTTTTTTTGATATAGAAAGAAAGAAAGACCGGCGATACCGGTTTCGGTATGGGGAAGGCAGGTACGCGGTCTAAAGAAACAAACAAAAGTAACAAATTCTTCAGCGGTGACAGGAACACGACCTGCTGGCTCCGCGGAAAAAGAAGAACTGAGGAGAGCTGGTCAGGAAGGCGGGAAGGCAGCGCGCATGTGCAGTGGGAGGCCCCAAAAGCTTTTCATTTGAAAAGCTGGGGAGCTTTCCCGCGCAGGCTCCGTCGGTACCGACGTACCCATATGTGATGACTTATTCCTGCTTGTTCCTAGAGATCAATTTACCTTTTTCAGATCCAGAATCGGCCATGTGCCTTCCTTCTTCGGCACCACGAAGTAAATGGAGTATCGACCGCAACCTAACTGGTCGGGAGGAACCGGCACCATCGCTCCGAGACGTAGAAGCCGCTGTACCGTTTCCCGAACCGCCGCACGCGTCGCTGGAGCGTTGCACGGCGACCGCACGAAAGCATCGGCTACCGGATGCTGCAGCTCCAGGGCATAACCTCCGCGAACCACTTCCAAGACCCACTGATCGGACGTGAGCTGGGTCCAGGCCGGATAAAATTCCCACAACCGACCCCCTACGGGAACTAACTCCTCCTGGACCCTCCTGATCTCATTGTGACTTTTTAAAGGTGGACGACGAGGATGCCGCAGCAAAGCCCCTATTCACTCCTCGAAACCCCCGGGAACGACCAGGGAAACGGCCGCACAGCCCTTGACTGCTCCTAGGCGGATTGAACCGCCGAAAGTCACGCTGTTGCTGCCAAGACCCGGGAACGGAACGGCTCTGCTTCTGCTTGTCCTCTGGCAGCCGTCCACCCTTAGTCTCTCCTAACTCCTTCACCATCTTTTCCAAATCTTCCCCAAAGAGCAGTTTACCGCGAAAGGGAAGCCTACTTAACCTAGCTTTAGAGGAACTATCCGCTGCCCAATTGCGCAGCCAAAGGCATCTGCGACCTGCGACCCGCGACCACTGACGCCATGCTCTTTGCTAACCCACGGATCAGATCATAATGAATATCAGCTAGATACGCCGCTCCGGACTCCAATCTGGCCGCCTCCTCGGCCGGCTCTACGGGATCGTCCCCCTGGATTCGCTGCGCCCAGCGGAAACAGGCTCTCGCCACCCAGGCTCCACAAATAGACACCTGTAAGGACAAGGCATTAGCCTCAAAGACCTGCTCCAGCAAAGACTCCAATTTTCTGTCCTGCACATCCTTTAGAGCCGCGGAACCTTCCACCGGGATAGTAGTCTTCTTAGTCACTGCCAAAACGGCCGCATCCACTCTCGGGGCCTTAAATAATTCTCGATCTTGATCCAGTAGCGGGTACAGCCTCGACATAATCCTAGCGCCTTTAAGGGCAGCCTCCGGCATATCCCATTCCTCCTGAATCATCTCCTTAAACACCCTGTGCATTGGAAAAGCCCTCTGAGTCTTCCGGACCGCCTGCAGCAATGGATCCTCCAGGGTAGCATCCTCAGCCGGACCAACGTCCAGCATATTAAGTGCCTTAAGCGCCTCCGCTATAAGCGCCGGTAGTTCTTCCCTCCGGAAAACACAGACCACCCGCGTCTGATCCTCCTGCTCCCGAATTTCACCTTCTTCTAGGTCCCCTAGAGCATCTTCAGAACGCAAGTCCTCTGACACCACGGACTGATCTATGGGATCCCTCTCCAACCTAGCCACTTTAGGACAGACTCCCGATGCACCTGCCGAGAAGGCTGAACTTGGCCTCTTGTGCCCCGACTCAGCCCCAGAGGTACCAGCCGCCTGCGCCCCACTAGAGCTAGCTAAAGTCCTTTGGAGCAGGGCCATGAAATCCGTCGAGAAAATGGACGCCAAACTGCCTCCCACCGACTGTTGCGTAAGTGGAAGATCGGGCCCTAAAGTGGCACCCAGCCCAGGCTCCGCAACCGACAGAGATGGGATAATGGGCTCTGGCACTGCCTCCAAAACCTCCTGTTCTGCTATCTCAGCTGCAGGGACGAACTCCTTGGCCTCCAACTCCGGAGCACAACCCCTGCAGACATCCTCTTGGGAAACGGAACTCCGTTTAGCCCCACACAAGAGACACTGTTGTTTGGACGGCATGCTGAACAGAGAACTAAGCCTCCAGCTACCCCCCAAACGTTAAAAAGGCACCAAAATTTTTATTTATTTTATTTATTTATTTATTTATTTTTTACTACTGGAAGCTCCTCAGAATTGCCCTCCCAGGTGATTCGTTAAGAAAGCCCCCGAAAACGAGGCTCACAGCCGAAGCTACAGGGCACTAAAACCCGACAATGCAAACCGGGGCCTTTTCCCGCCTCAGGCACACGCGGTCTGGCCTGCCCTACACACGCCGCCGATTCCTGCCGAAACCGGCCGCTTACCTCCTGCTCCTGTTGCGGCTGCAAAGGAACTCTCCGTTCTGTCTCTGAGCAGAGCCCCTCAATTCAGAGCCCGCAGCAGAAGAAAGCAGTCTGAGCTGATCGTAAGAGCTCTAAGCGCCGGCAGGCAAGGCTTCTGCACGTGCTGAGCCAGGCGTTCCCCCGGATCCGTTCACCGCTCACCGGGACGGATTTCGGGCGCCAGTCCTCTCTCCCCTATTAGATGAGCAAAAAACAACAAACCGCTGAGCTGCCTGCCTACCCCAAAGGGAAGACTGAGGAGAGCAGAGGACCTCAGGGCAAGGGAAGCCGTGAATTGCAACCGGCTCTGCAGTTAATGAACCACCCGAGCAGTTCCTTAAAGTGCCCCTTACCCTAATTTTTTTTTTTCCAATGTAATCTGAAAACCTTGAAAATCCTAACCCCCTACTTAATCGTTTCTCTAGTGAGCCCCGGAATTTCCTGGGCCCACCACCCTCCTAGCTGCTTTGGAGACTGTTAAACTGGTGTGGAGAGGAGGAACCAGGCTTTATATATCGATGACATCACAAGAATAAAGTTTCTCAGTCTCCAAAGCTGCTAGAGGAGGTTGACAACCCAGCCATTCCGGGACCAGACTGGAGGGACGATCAGGAACTTTCAGATCTGTCCTTTGAACATTCGAACATGGTTCTCTGGTAAGGATATCCATCCTGCCGCTGTCTGAAACCAGGCCCCCAGGTACACCAAGTCCTGTGAGAGCCGTAGTTGACTATGCAAAGTTTATCACCCATCAAAGATTCATTAAGTACGTGATCACTCTCACCATGACCCACATGCTTTCTGCCTCCGATTTTGTCCAGATGAGCCAATCGTCCAGGTACAGATGTACAAGAATCCCTTCCTGTCATAGCCCCGCTGCCACCACCACCATAATCTTTGTGAACGTGTATGGTACAGTTGCTAAGCCGAAAAGGAGCGCCTGAAACTGGAAACCTCAAACCTTAGGAACTGTTGGTGCTCCGTCCGAATGGGAATGTGCTCGTTTTTGTTGATATTTCCTCGGCTTTTGATAGTATTGCACAACACCCTGTTAAATCGGCTAGCAAACATTGGTCTCCACAGCACCACACTCAAGTGGTTTCATTCCTATCTCAATGAAAGACAACAAAAGGTCAAAGTCAGATCAAACACCTCTGCACCATTCAATATGACACAAGGAGTCCCACAAGGATCTTCTCTGTCTGCCCTTCTCTTCAACATCTATATACAGCCTGTCTGTAACATCTTCAAATACCACAAGGTTCAATATGCCATTTTTGAAAAATTTTTGAAAAAGAGGTGCAACGCCAAATTCAAGACCACATAGATTCCGCAGCTCCTCTTGACTACTTTCAACATGGCTTCAGAGAACATCATGGAGTTGAAACACTCCTCACCACCCTCCTCAATAACATACTCACCAGCATAGACAACATCCGTCAAGGCGTTGTGCTAATCTTCTTAGATATAGCAGCGGCGTTTGATTCGGTAAATCACGAGATACTCATTACACGGTTGAAGGAAAAAGGCATCGATAGTTCAGCACTGGAATGGTGTAAATCTTACCTGAACACCAGAATGCAATATGTAAAATCTGCAACGGGAGAATCAAATCTTTTCCATCAAAAACAAGGGGTACCGCAAGGGTCATCTCTTTCATCTCTCATGTTTAACATCTACATGCAGCCTATCTGCAATATCATCAGATCATTCAACGTGAAATGTATGATATATGCAGATGATATCCTACTTTATATGCCATTTTCTACATTGCAACTAGATCTACTGCCCATAATAAATTGCTTCAATGCGGTATCAGAATGGCTTCTCTCACAGAACCTCCGCATCCAACACAAGAAAACGGAGGTTCTCTTTGTTACGAGAGACCCTAACTTCATTCCACCATCACATATAAGTGTTAAAGGAGCTGATCTATCCACCAAAGAAACAATAAGATACCTTGGAGTCACCCTGGACCACCGTCTTAATATGAAAACACACGTAAACAATATTACAAAGGCTGTGTACTTCAAGATACGCACACTCAGGCATCTACGCTCATTACTGGACCCAGACGATTTTAGAACCATCTTCCAAGCACTCATCCTACCCCATTTCGATTTCGCCAATTCAATTCTACAAGGTCTCCCACAATCCACTCTAAGTTCTCTTCAACTGGCCATGAACACTGCTGCAAGGGTTCTACAAGGAGCATCCAGGAGTGATCATGTGACACCAATCCTCAAACATCTTCACTGGCTCCCGATACAAGGCAGACTCATATTCAAAACCCTAATTCTCACATTCAAGGCCATCCATGGTTTGTCTGCAAACTCTCTAACTGATCTCACACAAGCATTACCTCCAACTAGATCCAGAAGACAAATTGCGATAAACACCCTAATAATGCCGAAGGCTATAACAACTTGTAGCCGAGCAACAGCGAACAGAGCCTTCATGTTTTGTGCCCCAAAACACTGGAATTCCCTACCACCCGAAATTCGTGCCATAACTGGCATAGTCCAATTCAGAAAGGCCCTCAAACATAACCTATTCATTAAATACTACCCTACATAAAGTGCATAATATTCACTACAAACGAACCACATTCCCTCCTTTTCCAAACATTTTTGATAATTTTACATAAATACCTCTCTTATGTGATCGGATTAACAGATCAATATTCTATGTATATAGTTTTACCCCATATTATCCATGTTTATCTTATCCAAGTTTATTTTCCGGTTTTATGTAATACCGAGCAGCCTGTTGTTCTGGTCTTTGGTTCTCTGTAAACCGCGCTGATTGTAAATAGCGCGGTATATAAAAATTGAAATAATAATAATAATAATAATAATAATAATAATATATACAGATGACATCATGGTCGATACACCAATTCACCTTGACACCCTGGACTACTCAACAATGTCGTCTTCAAGAGATGAGTAACTGGCTTTCCAACAACAACCACCTTCACATCAACTTTAAAAAAAAAAAAAAAATCAGAGGCACTAATTATGACACATGATGCCTCCTTCACCCCCCCCCCCCACCTCAATCTTCATGGCAGGCATACCGATCTCTATAAAAAAAGAGAAAGTTTGCTACCTAGGTATCACTCTTGATCACCACCTAAACCTACAAACCCACATCAACAGAACCTCTAGGAATGCATTACATAAGCTAGCTATTATCTGAAGTCTCAAACCCCTCCTCAGTCAAGACCATTTCCTACAGTCTGTCAAGCAGTGATTACTCCCATGCTGGACTACTGCAATTCCCTTCTCCTAGGGCTTCCATTGCATACCAACTGACCTCTGCAACTAGCCCAGAATACTGCTGCCTGCTCCATCACAGGATCTTCAAAGCATGGCCACATAACACCCCTCTTGGGCTAGCTACATTGGCTGCCAATCGCATCACGAGCCAAATACAAAACAGCGCTGATCATCTTAAAGATCAGAAAAAACATGTCAAGCCAGAATTCTACAGGACTTGATATTCACTAAATCAAACAGACCAAGGAGACAAAACGCCGAAGAAACTATTGCAACCCCCAGCTCATACACCAAAGCAAACAGGTCCACAGCAAAGAGGGCACTCTAACTAGCAGCACCCACCATCTGGAACTCACTTCCAGAGAAATTAAGGACCACCAAGGACAAAGGACTTTAGGAAACAGCTCAAAACCTTCCTCTTCACTGACCACTTCAGAGAAGACACCTAACTCTCCTCACTCCTGACATTTTTATAAGCCACTTGATATCTGTTTATATGTTTTTGCTGTAAATGAGTTATGCTTCCGAGCATCTCCCACATGTCACCTCTCCCCATGATCACAATATGAATTCTCTGTTTCAGTTATAATGTAAACCACTTTGATTTTACGATAAGGCAGTATAAAAAACCCTTGTTAAATAAATAAAATAAATAAATGTGTAAGTAGACGTCCATCAGATCAAGGGAAGTCAAGAATTCCCCTTCCCTGACTGCCACAATCACTGACTGGAGTGTTTCCATATGGAGTCAAGGCATCTTTAGACACCGACTGACGTGCTTGAGGTCCAGAATGGGTCATAAGGCACCCTCTTTTTTGGAAACTACAAAATAGATCTAGTAATGACCATAACCACATTGATCATCCAGCATCTGTGTGACAGCTTGAAGATCTAGGAGTCTGATCGGATGTAACTGCACCCACAAAGGGTAAAAATCCTGCATCCGAACTCCTACAGGTACCACCCTCTGTGTGGACAGTCCTCCCTTCATTGTGACCTTTTAGGGACCGTGGGAGTGGAAGAGAAGAAACCTCTTCCTGTTCCCCAGAACCCTCAAAAAGACTGTTCCCTGGAAGAGAATCTGCCTCTCTGATATGGCACACCACTCTAACCCATCGAAAATTTGACGACTGACCCCACTGTGGGCCAGTGGAACTAATGGGCTTCTGTTTGTTTTCCAGCAGGAGACCACCTTTAGATTCTCCCAAGTCCTTCACCAACTTAGAGGTCCTCCCCAAAGAGGAGTCTTCCTCGGAAAGGTAATTTGCTCAAATATGACTTAGATGAACTATCAGCTGACGTAAGCTGCACCAAACTCTAATTTGGCTGCTTCTGCCAGAAGCTGTTGGCCCAAGGACTCAATTTCTTGCACCCATCTTTAGTATATGTGCACTACAAAGGCAGCACAGACCAATGCTTGCAAGGAAAGGACATGGATTATCAAATGCCTGTTTTAATAGCATTTCCACCTTCCTATCCTGAATGTCCTTGAGCGCCAAACTACCTTACACTGGAATGGTAGCCTTCATAGTCACTGCTGATACTGCAGTGTCCAACTTTGGAAACCGCAGGTGGTTTCTATCCTTCTCTGAGTGGGTACAGCCACGCCATATTTTGTGTTCCTTTCAAAATGGCCTCCGGCACATCCCATTCATCCTGAATCATCTGTCCGATGACCCGGTGTATAAGGAATGCCTGCGTCTTTCTGACAGCCTGGAAGAGCCTCTGCATCCATATTAAGGGCCTTCAGGGAATAAGTGATCAAAGCCACAAGCTCTTCGCTCCAGAAAACATGCACTATGCGTGACTCCTCAGCCTAAGGGATCTCCCCTTCCTCCAGCTCCATCTCCTCCTCTTGTGCCAATGTAAAATAATCTTCCTCCTCAGACTGAAGAGAGACCAGCTCCCCCCCAAGGGTCCTCCTCCGTCCGTCTCCTACTAGAACCCGGCTTCCCCAGTGCTTTACCATCTGAAAACGACCCCAGTAATGCGTTGTGCAGGAGAACAACAAATTCTGATGAAAAAGCACCTGGCACATCTCCCGCTGATCCATAGTTGGCAAGTGCTTTGAGGGCTTCACAGACTTCCCCGACTTCTTTTTCATGACATGTGCCCCTGGAAGTAGGGCTTTGGAGTCCTCCTTCCCCGCTGTCCTGGCTTGGGCCACAGGAGCGGGCCCCCTGTGGGGATTTGTAGTTGGAGAAGAGTCTTTGATCTCCCTCAAGAGCCTCATCATATTGTCCACCCAGCCCTCAAGGAAGCCTTCTTCCGCTGACCTGGCCTCTGCTTCACAAGTGCGGCAGAGACCAGCACTGGAAACAGAATCCCTTTGAGAGCTACATGTCAGACAAGTGTTCTTAAGGGGCATGCTGTGTCTGTTCTGACTTCACAGCTAGCTTGCTCTTTGCTCCTTATTTTCTTTCCCCAGAGAGAGCGAGAGAGAGAGACACAAAAAACACCAAAAGTCAGTAGGCAACTTTAAGGCAAAAAGCACCCTTCTCTCTCTCTGTGCCTAAAGGCTCATTTATTTTCTCATCCTCAAATGAGGAAAAAGAAAATAAAAACAAGTAAATGCGACTGCAGACCCCGGAGTCCGTCTACAGCCCCAGCCTACGCTGCACTGCTGGCTAAAACCAATCACCTTTTAAATAAAGGTGCAAAACGCAGCCGAAAGCAAAATAAAGTAAAAGAAGTGTGACAAAAAAAACTGATCTCCACAAAATGGCCATTCCCACACTGCGCAGGAAACTGCTGCTCAGCATACTTTACTTCGAAATTCGGGCCCCACAGTTTTCCCCTTCCCATGCACTCACCTGGGTGTAGCTCCTTGCTGCTTACACTCCTGTGATGCTCAGCTACTGGGAGAGCTTCAGCGCCATGAAGAGGCCTGCTGCCGGCTGTCCCCCGATGACCGCAGCCTTGAAAGCTAAGCGAAAGGGAGTGCAACAGCGATCCCCTCTCTCTGCCTCAGGGCGCTTGCTGATTGCTTGCCCTTCCGAATCCAGAAATTCCCCAGGTTCTAGGCCCGTTAAGGTTTGTTTTTTTTAAGCAACTTTAATGCTTTAGTTTAAAGAGCTTAGGTAGCTAATGCAGTCTAAAAAACTAAAGCCAAATCTTTTTTGCTTTACTTTTATCTTTTCTTTTCTCCTAATTTTATTCCTGATCAGTTCTTCTAGTGAGTCCAACCTATGGAATCACCTCAATCCCAGCTGCTTGGAGACTTACTGGCTCTGGTGGGAAGTGCCACCGGGGATGTATACACTGATGTCATCAATCATGACATGCTCAGTCTCCAAGCTGCTGGTAACACTGGCAGGACTGGACTGGAGAGACAATAAGGAATATCATTTTAGAAACCCCATTTGACCCTCCCATACCAGATCAGGCACCACCCTGGTCAGCCTATCCACCAAAATCATAGCATGGAGGCTGGCTCTTGGGGATCCTTTCCTAGCTATTTCCTAGTTATTATTGTGTGATTTTTCTTCCCCTTAGGGAAAGATTCCAACTATACAAGCTGGTCACAAACTGCACTCAAGAGGCGTCTTCATGCATCTTGCACATTTCACTTCCAAAGTCATCCAGGCCAGGCTTTATACAGTGCTGCCTGCATTATGACCTGCTGTAACCCATCTGCAATAAACAGGGGCATTCAGAAACTCTTGTTGTTGCGCTGAGACTCTGGAGACCTCCACCTGAGACAAATACTGGAGTCCTTTCTTTTCGACCCTTTCCTTAGCATAAAGGTTCTGATAAAATTCCCTTGGTATCTCACCAATCTCCTCTGTCTTGGAAGTATTCAGACCCTGTGAACCCCTCATAGCTGATATATATCTAGGTCCTGACCATCCCATTTGTCAAGGAAGATATCAATTTCCCAGATTTGTCCCCAATCTGGCAAAGCTTCAATTTATAGTACAATAGAGATTTTCATGCTCTTTGGTGAATGAATGAGTTCATATCTATCAAAGCTGCTGTGAGTTCTTCTTGCACCTTACTAGCACCAGAAGTGCTTTACAGAGGATCCACACACACTTCTGAAGTCTCGGTAGGGCCCGATCTCTAGCCCACCTCCTTCTCAACCCAAAGGCTATAATTGCCTCCCTTAGCACCACCTTTGCAGCTTCCCAAAAGAGCCAGGGAATGTTTGTGTGTTTCATTAACCTCTTCTTATTCTTCCCACTGTTCCTGTGATAGTGTAAATAGTTCAACCAGTTACTCAAGTTGACACCTTCTGTTGTAATATAAAAGGTTACTGTTAATGTTGAATGTCTTGCATTCTTGTTCTATGTAATGAGTGATACTTGTTCTTTGTAAACCGCACTGATTTCAAAATTGTGCGGTATATAAAACCAAATAAATAAATAGTGGGAGAAGCTCTTTTTGCCATATAGATCCACTGGAAATCTCTAGGTTTGCACTTATTCCTTACCACCACCACCACCTCCCAAATGAGCGTATGGTCTGAAGTCTCTGAAGGGCCAATTTCAGCCTTCCTTACCATAGAAAACTTTCTGCTCGATACCAACAAGTAGTCAATTTGGGATCCAGGCCCAAGTGCCCTAGATATACACGAAGAACCGAGAAATAAGGAAAGCCACGAGAAAGTCAGAGAGAAAGGTAGAGGTGGACCTGTCAGGTGGTCTTTTAGATAGCAGCTATGCAAAGAGGTAAGGGATTAAAAAGTCAGATGGAGTGGACTTCGAAGGAGTAAAGGAGTGAGACTAAGGTAGAGGGAGGGGTTCAAAATTGGCAGGAAGGAGAAAGCAGAAACCCCACACCACCACTGCAGCCAGTGGAACAAGGAGTGTGTAAGAATTGGTAGCCACCATGACAGAGGACAGCTACCAAAGCAGCGTCATCAGGGAGGAGCCAGGTTTCAGTAAGAGCTAGAAGTTGAAGACAGTTAGAAATGAAGAGATCATGGGTAATGGGGAGTTTATTAGCATTCCATAAGGCACAAGAAAAAGGAGAGGGGGGAGAGGAATATGTATTTATTTAGCAATGCTTATATACCGCTTTTCAAGGGTCAAAGCTGTGTACATTCACGTACGGTACATATATTTCCCATGTCCCTGAAGGGCTCACAATCTGCGTTTTGTACCCGAGGCAGTGGATAGTTAAGTGGCTTGCCCAAGGCTACAAGGAGCACCTGTGGGACCATAAACTCCAGTCCCTCCGGCCTGAGGTTACTGTCCTCCAGTGGGATGCGAACCCCCCTGCCTAAGGCAACTTTCCCCCCCTATGGATGAGGTTAGAGTGGTTGAGTGAGGAGCAGGAGTGAGAAAAAGGTCTTGGGAGGGCCAGGGTTACGATTAATGTCACCAGATGAGAGGAGGAGGAGGAGAACAGTGTGAGGCAGAGAGGAGACGAAACAGCGGAAATGAGGATGAGGTTGCTTAACCCTTTCCAGGCCGAGCCCAAAACTCTCGCGATCCAAAATTCTGACTAAATATTCCTATCAAATGGTATATAATACATGACCATAGCAAACGGGTACAATTTTCCTGAAATATACAAAAATTAACCCGGCTGCAGAATGTGGATTAAAATTTTAAAGTAGGCCTTCAAAGGGTTAAGAGAGATGGGACAGGAATGAATGAGAGGAAGAAAAAAGGTGAAGTTCAAGAGCTGAGAAAAAGGAGGAAGACAAGACGGGAGGAGAAATGGGAAAGGTAGAGAGAAGGTGATAAGGAGAGGGGATATAAGTTGAAGGTGAGAGGGGAGAAGGTTAGGGAGTGTCAAAGAAAGGAAGAAAAAGTGGCATGGAGCCATAAGAAATGGAGGTGAAATTCCAACCTAATATGGGGAGTAATGATGGGGATGGACAGCGAAGAGCGAGATGAAGGAAAAAATTCAAATATGTAAGAGCAATGAGCATCTAATGAAAATAGTTGAAAAGAGTAAATTAGACTTACCTGCTAATTGTTGTTCCTTAAGGAACTCTAGTCCAGTCCCGGAACCATAGAGTTGTGAACCTCCACCAGCAGCTTTGGAGACTGAACGATGTCATCGCTTTGATGTCACTGGTACTAATAGGCAAGATCTGCCCCCTTTCCACCAGCACCTATTGACAAAGCAGACTCAGCAGAGCAACAAATAAGTAGATATGAACACACAATTGATATATGAACTATATAAACATTCGAGAATAGTGGAAAAATGAACCTGCACCGCACAGACCAAAGGTCAAGGTCACGAGAACGGAAAATCTCCGAACTCACAAGTTGAGCAGGTACTGCTGCGCAAAAAAGGAGGAAGCCTCCCTGCATCACCCAGGGACCGCCCACCCCCCTCTGCGGCCTCTTAGACCTACCAGCACTTCCCGTAAACACATAAAAATTTTCAGGCTGCTTGAACCCCTAAATCTCTGGGAGGGATCCGGGACTGGACTAGAGTTCCTTAAGGAACAACAATTAGCAGGTAAGTCTAATTTACTCTTCCTTTGCGTCCCTCTAGTCCAGTCCCGGAACCATAGAGGATGTAACAGAGCAGTGAATATCAACGGGAGGGACCGGCAAGCCCAACCTGAAGAACCGCTGCGCCAAAACGTCCGTCGTCCCGCGCCAGCACATCAAGCCTGTAATGCTTTGCGAAAGAATGCAGCAAGGACCAGGTAGCCGCCCGACAGATGTCCTCCACCGGCACCAAACTGACCTCCGCCCAAGACGCCGCTTGCGCCCTAGTCGAGTGTGCCCTAAAAGACCGGCAGGAACGACCTTACCCCTGAGGAGGTAGGCCGACGCGATAGACTCTTTAAGCCACCGGGAAATCGACGACTTCGCTGCCGCCTCACCCTTACGAGGACCGCCGAAAGATACAAATAGCCTGTCCGACTTCCGGAAGGACGCCGTCCTGCGGAGATACCTCTTGAGGACTCTACGAACATCCAGAAGATGCAACCATCCGCCCGACTCCGCGCATTGTTCCTCTGAAAACACCGGAAGCGATACCACCTGGTTAACATGAAACCCGGAAACAACCTTAGGCAAAAAGGCGGGCACGGTGCGCAACACAACCTTGTGACTAGAGAAAGACAAATAGAGCTCCTGACACGACAGCGCCTGCAACTCTGAGATCCGCCGAGCGGAGCAGATCGCCACCAGAAAAACCGTCTTTAACGTCAAATCCTTCACTGAAGCTTTACCTAAAGGCTCAAACGGCTCTTTGATCAACGCTTCCAAAACCACATTCAAATCCCACTGAGGGACAGAGCAGCGCCTCGGCGGTCGAAGAAGAAGCACCGCCCGCAAAAAACGCCGTACATCGCCATGTTGCCCTAGCGGTTGCCCCTGGACCTTCCCCCGGAAACAGGAGATAGCCGCCAGCTGCACTCGCAAGGAACTAGCTGCCAGACCCTTCGCCATGCCGTCTTGCAAGAAGGAAAGAATGTGAGGCACCGATGCCCCCAGCGGATGCAGCTTCCTGTCCGCACACCAAGCTTCGAAGATACGCCACACACGAATATATGCTAACGAGGTCGAACGCCTACGCGACCTCAGCAACGTAGAAACCACGCCTCCGAATAACCCCTTGCAGTTAACCTAGCCCTTTCAAGAGCCATGCCGTAAGCGAGAATCGATCCACCTGTGGCATGTGTAACTGCCCCTGCAGCAAGAGATCGTTCCGGAGCGGAAGCCTCCACGGCTTGTCGACCAGCAGCCTCATCAAATCCGCATACCACGGTCTCCGAGGCCAATCGGGAGCCACCAGAATCACCAGACCCCGGTGCCAATCTATTCGCTGCACCACCCTGCCTATGAGAGCCCAAGGTGGGAAAGCATAAAGGAGCTCCTCCACGGGCCACCGCTGTGCCAACGCATCGAGACCCTCTGACGTGCGCTCTCTCCGCCTACTGAAGAAGCGATCCACCTTTGCCGACTCGAAACTCGCCATCAGATCCATGACTGGAATCCCCCAGCGCCGCACCAACATCGCGAAGACGTCCGGGTGTAGGCCCCATTCCCCCGGATCCACCCTGCGGCGACTCAGAAAATCGGCCTCTACATTTTCCACGCCAGCCACATGCTGCGCCGAGAGCGCCATCAAATTCCTTTCGGCCCAATACAACAGTTGACTCGCCTCTGCCTCCAGCGACGCACTTCCCGTACCGCCCTGGCGATTGATATATGCCACCGTTGTCGCATTGTTGGAGAGCACCCGGACGGGCTCCTGACGCAGGGACT
Source organism: Ichthyophis bannanicus (assembly GCA_033557465.1). Lineage (NCBI taxonomy): Eukaryota > Metazoa > Chordata > Amphibia > Gymnophiona > Ichthyophiidae > Ichthyophis > Ichthyophis bannanicus. The sequence goes on from CM066038.1 coordinate 382,369,767, forward strand.
CTTGGAACTCGAGCAGCGCCAAAAACACCGCCCTCATCTCTAACCTGTTGATGGACCACTGAGTCTCCTCCAACGACCAAAGTCCCTGCGCAAATCTGCCGTCGAGATGTGCTCCCCAACCCGTGAGACTGGCATCCGTCGTAAGCAGTCTCCAGGCCGGAGGCTCCAGAGACACACCGGCGCTCAGATTTTTGGGCCGCAACCACCACCGGAGCTCCTGACACACCTCTGGGGGGCAAACTAACCGCTGAGACAGAGCATCCCGCTGATGAGACCAGCGCCGGAGAAGCACACTTTGCAACGGCCTCATATGAGATCGGGCCCACTGAACCACCTCGATCGTAGCTGCCATCGTGCCTAGCAACTGCAAGTACTGCCACGCCATCGTAGCCCTGCACACTAAAAACCTGTCCACTAACGCTCGCAAGGCCTGCGCCCTCTTTTCCGGAAGATACACCAATCCTTGCCTGGTCTCGAAGCGAGCTCCCAAGTATTCCAGATTCTGAGAGGGAACCAAACTGCTCTTTGAGAAGTTGACTACCCAACCGAGGCTTTCCAACATCTGCACCACGCGAGCCGTGGCCGACACACTCTCCTCCCGGGACTTTGCCCGAATCAACCAATCGTCCAAGTACGGATGCACCAGAATTCCCCCCTTGCGGAGCGCCGCCGCCACCACCACCATGATCTTGGTGAACGTTTGTGGCGCTGTCGCCAGACCAAAGGGCAAAGCTTGAAACTGAAAATGCCCCATCGGAACCGCAAAGCACAGGAACTGCTGATGTTCGCGGCGCACCGGGATATGGAGGTATGCCTCGGTAAGATCTAACGACGTCAGAAACTCCCCTGATCTGACCGCAGCAATGACGGAGCGCAAGGTTTCCATCCGAAAATGCGTTATCCGAAGACACCGATTCACCCTCTTCAAATCCAGAATTGGCCGAAACGTGCCTTCCTTCTTGGGGACCACAAAATAGATGGAGTACCGACCGCACCCGCACTGGTCCTCCGGCACGGGTACGACCGCTCTGAGCTGTAGCAGCCGCCGAAGCGTCTCTGCGACCGCCTGTAGCTTCCGCGGTGCTCTGCACGGGGAAAGAACGAAGGAATCTAATACGGATCGCTGTAGCTCTAGAGCGTAGCCCTCCCGGATGACCTCTAGCATCCACTGATCGGAGGTAATCTGGACCCAGGCGGGGTAAAACTCCCGTAACCTTCCCCCCACGGGCACAACCGCCACCTGAGTCCGCCTTATCTCATTGGGGCTTCTTGTTGGAAGAGGGTTGAAAGGGAGCAAAACCCCTGCCGGCCCCCCCGAAACCCTGGCCCCCGCGAGGGAAACCTACCCCTCTGCGGCTGACCAAAACGCGAGGACCGAAACCTCCGAAAATCCCTGAAGGTCCCCCTGGTCCCCGAGGTCACTCGGCCTTGCTTCGGTTTATCCTCCAGGAGCCGACCACCCTTAGACTCCCCCAAGTCCTTGACCAGCTTTTCCAGGTCCTCACCAAACAGCAGCTTTCCCCGAAACGGCAGCTTACTAAGCCGGGTCTTTGAGAATCCGTCCGCAGCCCAGTTACGCAACCAGATACCGACGCGCGGCAACCACTGACGCCATACTCTTGGCGAGACCACGGATAAGATTGTAATGAATATCCGATAAATAAGCCGTGCCCGACTCTAGCCGCGCCAACTCCTCCGCGTGCTCCTCCACCTGCGCCCCCTGCAAACGCTGGGACCATCTCAGGCAGCCTCTCGCCACCCAAGCCCCCGCTATCGAGGCCTGCATAGAAATGGCCGAGACATCAAATACCTGCTTCAATAAGGTATCCAACTTTCTGTCCTGAACATCCTTTAAGGCAGCCGTCCCTTCTACCGGAATGGTGGTCCTCTTAGTGACCGCCGACACAGCTGCATCGATCTTTGGAGAACGAAAAATCTCTCTATCCTGTTCGGACAGCGGATATAGTCGGGTCAAGGCTCTAGTACCACGGAGCGCCGCTTCTGGCAAGTCCCATTCCTCCTGAATCATGTCCTTAAAAACTCTATGAACCGGGAACACCCGCTGAGAAGTCCGCACCGCCTGCAACAGCGGGTCCTCCAACGATTCCTCGACTGGCGGCGGCCCCGAAGACATGTTCAAAGTCTTAAGAGTTTCGGCAATCAAGGCAGGCAACTCCTCCCGCCGAAACACCCGGACCACTCTACTCTGCTCCTCCACCCTCTTCCAAGTCCAGCAACTCTCCTTCCTCCAATTCCACCTCAGAGGCCTCTTCCAGATCCAAGCCCGCCACCCCGACCCCGTCGTCCAAGCACGAGGGCGGGCTGTCATCGAGGGCCGCTCTGCGCTGTTTGACCGACCAGACCTCCTCCTCCGGGAGGCCAGCCGAAGCTGCCCGCTTTCGCCCTGAAGAGCTGCGAGCCGGAGGTGCATGGCGTCTTTGACTTCACAGATGAACGATTGAACGATAGATGATTTGAGATCAGGAGCTGTGCAATCTTCAGGTTTGAACATAGCATTTATGAATAGCATAAGGTGATATTAGGTAGCCTGTTTTTCATTTTGCTCAGATGGTATTATTCAGTTAATCTTGATGTCATTTTTTATTCATTTTTTAGAAACTTTGTTGAAGTTCGGGTCCCTTGAGAAACCCTAAATGGCGAAACGCATGGGTGCCTTGTAAGATGGGCGTTGGGGCACAGCCTTTCTTTCTACAACAAAAGAAAAAGGCTATTATTCAGCAACAAAACTCTTTAAAAAAAATTTTTTTGGAAATGAAGATCAAGACCAGACACGTCATCACAAAAGTTAAGTGATCTTTCTGTTTATACAGAGCACTGTTTTGATTTATTCCACAAGTAGTTGACGGTCGTTAGGTTCTTCACCAATCATAAGCCATTGATGTATAAAACCCTGCACGCGTCCAAGATATTTTACTTTAGTCTTGGTTTTGCAGTGCTAAAAGGGGATTTTCTGAGGCTTATGTAGGACACAAAAAGAAACTGAACAGCAATACGAAGGTGAATTGTTGAATGAGGTACTTTTTTCATTTGTAACATTATCATTCACGAAACACGGCCAAATTTTGATTTAGCAGGTTGTAGCAAGGCAAACGCCTTCTGCATAAGCGTGAAAAAATCCGGAGGAATTGCAGGACCAACTCCTCCGAGACCCCCTTCTTCTGACGCACCCCCACCTTCAGCGAAGTCAGGCCCCGCCACAGCTTCCACCGGTCCCAAAGATGGAGGACTGGACTCCCGGGCCTCCGCTCCACCACCAGAAGGACCTGCTACCTGCTCATCTGTGACACCTCCCAGAGCCCCAGCCATGGTCTCAGCCTGCAAGGAGCAGCCCTTGCAGACCCCGGACTCCGAGACCTCGCTGCGCCGCACCCCACAAACGAAACAACGGGGCTTCGCAGGCATGGTACTCAGCGTTCAGCAAAAGAATCAGTGAGCCTGAGCACCAGAAGGCTGATCCACGTTAAAAAAATTAAAAAAAATTAAACCAATTGAAAGAGCAGGAGCCAATTAGCAAAATGCAGGCAATCCGATTCAAAAACGAAGCTCAGCACGGCTTTAATGAGGCAAAGAAGACCGGGCCGCCAAAAACATGGCCGCCGGCAAACTTCCCGCACTGACTACATGCGGCCCGTTCAAGACCACGAGGCCCGCAGGAGCTGACACGCAAGTACTCTGCCACTCTCACCCACCGTTTAAATCTGCCAAGAAAAAAACCCCTGTATTACTCACCCGGCGAACCGGAGGCCAGAGGAAAGAGGAGGGAAGAGGAAAAGACACTGTCCGACGCTGGAGCACAGCCCTAATGCGGCGTCAGCTCCAGCGTGCAGTCAGGAAGAGAGGAAGCCCTTCAGACTCTGCCGCGGCTCCTCTGCATTCCCCTGCAGACTGCCACGGTGCTGCTCAACGGCTGCCTACCACCTGCTCCTCACCCTTTTATGCGGGTTCGGGAGCAGGGAGGCCTTTCAGGAAATACACCCCCCCACACAGCTCGTTTAAATGCTGGGGCTCAAACAAAAAAGGGGGGGAAGGAAAGAGGGAGAGAAAAGGAGAGAGAGATCCTGCAGTAAGACAGAAAGGACCCCCTGAGCAGCAGCACCGGATCTGATCCAAAAAAAAGGAAAGATCAGTATCAATTCAAATAAAGAAAAGTTAAATTTTCACGAAAAAAAAAAGCTCTACTTATTTGTTCCCCTTGAGCCCAGTCCCCGGGCTCAGAACCTCCAAGCTGCTTGGAGACTGAAAGTACTGGTGGAAAGGGGGCGGATCTTGCCTATTAGTACCAGTGACATCAAAGCGATGACATCTTTCAGTCTCCAGAGCTGCTGGTGGAGGTTCACAACTCTATGGTTCCGGGATTGGACTAGAGGGACGCAAAGGAATACTTAGTTTGTAATATACCTGAAAAAAAAAGTATTGTCACCTCACAAATTAATAGCCATTTTTAATTGTGCATGTATTTTTGACATTGTCTTTCAGCCCACCAGGCCCACTTCAGAGCTTTTACATGGAAGGTAACATTTAAAAAACAGGGGCAACCATAATAAAAAGATGTAGACATTTTCCCAAAATTGACATATGATGCACAAAAAAGGTTTGTATTATATCAAAAGAGATATCAAACTCAAGCAGGCAGGCTGTTTTATGCAATGAACAATAGTGTTGCATTCAGGCTAATAATGCTGTATAAACAAATGATCCAGGAAGGGATGACATTACCCCATATTTTGAGTATAGCACAGCCTGGTTTGAACAACATTAACAACTTGTGCTCTTCCAACAAATAGATGGCTCCTAAAAACAGTAATGAAGAATGCATGCTTTCCTGCTAATAGTAATCAAGGAAATAAAAGCAGCATTGCTCTCCCAAAGTAATCACACCCCATTGGACTACAAATAACCCTGGGATATTATCAGGCAGAGCCTAGTGTATGATTATCTTGCAAAACCAGGCTGTCTTACATTAGCACTTAATTGACATACTTGGAAAATGCCTTATATTTACTATCATTTACAATATACTGTACTTTGATCAACACTGAGTGAAGTAACCATCAGGATTCCTCTACAGCAATGCATGTGCCACTTAACTTCCCATTCTCCCAAACTGTATTTGTATAATAATAAACCAACTGATCACCTGCTGACAGGGCCGGATTTACCTTGAGTGAGGCCCTACGCCAACAAAAATTGTGGGCCCCCAGCAGGGGCGGCCCAAGGGGGGTGCGGACCTCATTTGCATAAGGGGCCTCATTTGCATAAATATTTGCATAATGTTACCATATACTAACTTTTAGTAAACGTGCCTCTTAATGAGTGTATGGATAAAGAAAGACTAAAAGATTTCTACATTACTATAATCCAGTGCCAACTGCCAGACACATTAGGAACTACTACAAACACTGCCCATAGTAAACCCGCCGTATCCTAACAGCACTACCAGGACTCACAAAGCACCATACTCTACCAATCAAAAGGCAACACTGCAAATATTAAACCAATACATTTCAGAGAACAACAATACATGACCTACTGGGGAAAGAGAACAAGTGGCAATGTCAAATAGGAATTATATAAACAGAACACCTCAGCTCAGTTACACATGCAGAACATAGACCATCACCAAACAAGTAATCACAATTTAGAAATAGGAAGACAATAATTAAACTGGGAATCCCAAAAGCCAAACTTGGAATGTACAACACTGTAGAAATAAAACTATACATTAATTTGCTCTTGTACTAAACAAAGCGCAGATGTTAATGATGCACATTTACCAGAGCTGACATATTCCAATTAATAAATTCAAAATAAAGAGATATTTTTCTACCTTTTGTGCATTTTTTTCAGCTGCAATTGCTCCAGCCACTTTCTTCTGGTTTCTTCGTGTCTTCTGCTAACTCTCCATCGTCTGCTGTCCATTTGTCCTTTCTTCTCTCTTCTAGATTTTTTTCCATTCTCTCTCTACATCTGCTTTAACATACTAATCTTTCTCCTTTTGCTCTTTCCTCATTCCTATTTCATCCACTCAAATTTTACCCCTCCATCCTCAATCCCCACTTACTCTCCCAATACCCGGCCAATTGTAGATTTTTTATCCCTCCCACACAAAATATTTTTCCCTTCTCCATTTTACTCTTCCAGCCCCATCCCATTCTAATCCTCCCCCAACATCAGCTCCCTTCTAGTTCCAGCCTCACCCAGCATCCATTCCCTTCTAGTCCCTGCATCAGCCCATTTCCAGTCCTAGCCATCCATCAGCCCATTTCCAGTCCTAGCAACCCCCCAACCCAATACCAGTCCTAGCCCCCCCATCACCCCACTTACAGTCCTTAACCCCCCATCACCCCATTTTCAGTCCTTAACCCCCCATCACCCCATTTTCAGTTTAAGCCCCCCCTATAACCCATTACCAGTCCTAACCCCCCCATCAGCCCACTTCCAGTCCTAACCCCATCAACCCATTTCCAGTCAGCCCCCCATAGCCCATTGCCAGTCCTACCCCCCCCATCAGCCCACAGCCCATTACCAGTCCTAACCCCATCATCCCACCTCCAGTTTTAACCCCCCAGCCCATTTCCAGTCCTAGCCCCCCATAGCCCATTACCAGACAACCCCCATCAGCCCACAGCCCATTACCAGTCTTAACCCCCCCAAAGCCCATTACCAGTTCTAACCCCCCCCAACAGCCCATTACCAGTCCTAACCCCATCAGCCCACCTCCAGTCTTAACCCCCCAGCCCATTTCCAGTCCTAGCCCCCCCCATAGCCCATTACCAGACAGCCCCCATCAGCCCACAGCCCATTACCAGTCTTAACCCCCCCCCAAAGCCCATTGCCAGTTCTAATCAACCCCAACAGCCCACAGTCCATTACCAGTCCTAACCCCATCAGCCCACCTCTAGCCTTAACCCCCCCCCCCCGCCCAGCCCAGCCCAGCCCAGCCCATTTCCAGCCCCAGCCCCCCAATAGCCCATTACCAGCCCTACCCCCCCCAGTCCATTTCCAGCCCCAGCCCCCCCAATAGCCCATTACCAGTCCTACCCCCCCCATAGCCCATTACCAGTCCTACCCCCCCCCCGGCCTAAAGTAAAATTTAATTAAAAAAAAAAACCTGGTGGCTGCCGCCGCGGGGCCCCCTCTGCTGCCGCGGGGGGCCCCGTCTACAAGCTGAAGGGGTCGGGTCGGGTCTCTCTCCCTCCCTCCCTCGCTGCAGGCTGCAGGCTGCGAGAGACGCGAAGGGAGAGCGTCTCCTCGCGTCTGTGTTAAGCCGGCAGGGGCTGATGGGAAATCCCATCAGCCCCTGCGGGCTTAACACAGACGCGAGGAGACGCTCTATCTTCGCGTCTCTCGCAGCCTGCAGCGAGGGAGGGAGGGAGGGAGGGAGAGACCGGACCCGACCGCACTGCTTCAGCTTGTAGACGGGGCCCCCGCGGCAGCAGAGGGGGCCCCGCGGCGGCAGCCACCAGGTTTTTTTTTAAAATTGAGTTTAAAAAAAATTACCTGGTTCTTTTTTTGTGGGCCCCTGCCGGCTGTGGGCCCTACGCCATGGCGTACATGGCGTATAGGTAAATCCGGCCCTGCCTGCTGATAAGCAAAATAATTCTGTTCCAGCATCAGCCTAGTCCGAGTGAAATTTAGGGCTTTTTAAGTTTATTTGTGAAAACCTTTTATTGCTCTTTTTATATTTTGTGTGAACATGTGTATCCCTTCTTCCAGGCTGAGAGAAGACAGAGCAATAAACTTCAAAGGAGGATGATTATACATCATGCATTTCCAAAACACAAAGAGAATCGAACATCTGGTAACACAGCAATTTGGCTGGTCTACTGCACACAGAAGGGGAACATCCCTGGCTGTAGGAATCCTGCTAGAAAAGCTTTATAAAGCATCCACAAAATGTCAGATTGCTAAAGAGAAATTAGACTTACCTGCTAATTGTTGTTCCTTGAGGAACTCCAGTCCAGTCCCACACCTCTGGGCAGTGTACCTCACAGCAGCTTGGAAACTGAGCATGTCAAATTTTGATGACAGCAGTGTCCATATACAGCTGGAACCGCCTACCAGCTCCAGTAATCTATTGACAAAGACGGCTCACAGGAGCAACAAATAAGTAGCAAAATAGGCAACAACAATACTTCTTCCTCTAAATAACCTAGACCCCCCCCCCAAACCTGGGAAGGAATCCCCTGTTCCCCCCCCAGAACCCCAGAAAAAGGAGTCTTACCTGTGGAGCATCTGAGCGACACAGTGCAACCTGGAGCGCAGGACTGACAGTTCTCCCAGTCTGTCCCACCAATGCTGTCTATCTCCTACTTCTTGGCATTCCCTGGTCACCTTTCCCACGTGAATCAGCTTCAGGTCCGGAGCAAAATGAAAATCTCTCTTTCCTTATTGTCCCTCCAGTCCAGTCCTACATCTCTGTGATGTAACAGAGCAGTTAAACTAACGGGAGGGACCTGCCGTACTGGCCTGAAGCACCACCATTCCGAAGCAAGCATCCCTCGTCACCTGGACATCCAGGCGATAGTCATTGGCAAAAGTATGAAACGAAGAGCAAGTTGCCGCTCTACAAATCTCTACTGGCGGAACTAAATTATACTCCGCCCACGAGGCTGCCAGGGCCCTCGTGGAATGTGCCCGCAACCCTGCCAGCACCACTTTGCCCTTCAGTATGTACACCGACACGATCATCTCTTCGCTGCCACCTCTCCTCTGCGCGACCCCCCCAAACAGTACAAACAAATGATTAGATTTCCGCCACAGCACCGTCCTCTTCAAATATCACCGCAGGACGCTTGAAGTCCAACAGGCGCAACTGTAGATTGTCCGAGCCCACTTCCGCTTTTGTTATAGAGATAGGGAAACTAACTGGTTTAAATGAAAGGCCGACACCAACTTGGGTAGAAAGGAAGATACTGGCTGAAGGACAACCTTCTCCCTTGAGAATGCAAGGAAAGCTCCTGGCACGACAATGCCTGGAGCTCTGAAATCCTGTGTGTCAAGCATATCGCCACCAAGAATACCACCTTCAGGGTCAAATCCTTCAGCGAGGCCCAACTCAACAGCTCAAAGGGCTTGCCAATAAGCAAAGTTAACAGCAAATTGAGATCCCAAGGCAGCACCACCCAACTCTGGAGGTCAAAGGTGACCCACCACCCTCAGAAATCTCAGAACATCAGGGTGTGTACTTAACGCCACCCCTTGGACCTTTCCCCAATAACAGGAAATCGCCACCAATTCCACCCTCAAGGAACTAGCGGCTAAGCCCTCATCGAAGCTGGCCTGCAAGAACGCTAGGATGTCCGGCATGGACGGGAGAAAATGCATATCACCACACCACAACTCAAAGATACGCCATACTCGGATGTAAGCTAAACAGATAGAACTCTTCCGGGCTTTTAGCAAGGTAGCAATCATGGGGCCCAAATACCCCTTCTTCAGCCTCACCCTTTCAAGAACCATGCCATAAGCGAGAATCGAGCCACTTGAGGCATGAGTATCGGCCCCTCCGTCAGGAGATCCTCTTGAGCCGGAAGCTGCCACAGACCGTCTGCCTGGATCCTCACTGTCAGCATACCACAGGCATCTTGGCCAATCCGGGGCGATCAGAATGACGCACCCCAGGTGAGCCTCTATGCGCTACACGACCCAACCTATGAGTGCCCACGGAGGAAAAAACAGACTGCTTTCTGGCCACCTTTGCACTAGAGCATCCAGGCCCTCTGACATTCTTTCCCTTCTCTTGCTGAAAAAAAGGTTTGCTTTGGCCAACTCGAACGTAGTCATTAGGTCCATGACTGGCATGCTCCATCGGTGCACCAGCTGCACAAACATTTCCTGACTGAGACTCCACTCGCCAGGCTCCTCTCCTCTAGTGTAGAGTATACATATTTAGGCCTTCATGTCTCTTCTCATACGTCTTCTGATGCAAGCTCCAAAATCACATGCACTCGATTTAGGTAGTCCACCACCACATTGTCGACTTCTCCTACATGTGCTGCCGATAAGGCCTGGAGCTGACCTTCCACCCAGGTTAAGAGCCGTTTGGCCTCGTCCTCCAGGGCTATGCTGCCCATTCCACCCTGGCGGATGATGTAGGCTACCGTGGTCACGTTGTCCGAGAACCCAGACTGCCTTTCCCTGCAACCATGGCTCGAAGCTCCGTAGCGCCAGGGCCACTTCCCCAATCTCCAGTCAGTTGATCGATGAGCAAAGCAACCTTCGCAATCAGCCGTCCAACCAAACAGACTGGCGTCGGTCATCAGCAGGACCCACCTCGGTGACACAAGGGGCATGCCCCTGTCCAGGTTCCCCAGGCAAAGCCACCAACCGAGAGCTCTCCTGGTCCTCTGTAGACAAGGGAGCCTCCTGTATCTGGTGGGACCACCGGCTCTCTGCAACAGTGTGCTCTTTCCCACAGAACCAGCTCGTTCGTGGCTTCCATAGTTCTGAGGACCTGCAGATAAAGCCAGGCCAACGGCGTTGCCATTTTTAGAAAGTGGCGCACTAAGCGCTGCAGCCCCCGCACACGATGTTCTGGAAAGAAGACCTTCCCTTTGCAGGTCTCAAAGCGCGCTCCCAAATACTCCAGCTCTTGGGACGGCACCAAATGACTCATCTCGATGACCACCCAATTGAGACTCTGAAGTAACTGCACCACACGCTTCGTTGACTTTCGCTTTCATCCCTGGACTTTGCCCTTATCAGCCAGTCATCAAGATACGGGTATAAAAGCACCCCTTCCTTGCGGAGCGCCACCACTACCAAAACCATGACCTTGGTGAAAGTACAAGGAGCCGTTGCAAGGCCAAACAGCAGAGCCTGAAACCGGAAATGCCCCATTGGCACGATGAATCGGAGAAACCGTTAATGCTCCGGCTGGATTAAAATGTTCAGATATTCCTCCGTGAGATCAAGCGATGTCAGAAACTCCCTGCTTCTCACTGCTACAATGACAGATCACAATGCTTCCATGTGAAAATGCGGGATCCGCAGACAACAGTCCACTCCCGTGAGATCGAGAATCGAGCGAAAGGAACCTTCCTTTTTGGGCACCACAAAATAAATCAAAGTACCGACCGCAACTGTACTGGTCTCTGGGAACCGGCACCACGGCCCTTAACTTCAAGAACCGTGTCAAGGTGTCTTTTACCACCGCCGCTTTGCCTGGTGCCTTGCAAGGAGCTGCACGAAGGAGTGGCATACTGGACAAGTCCACTCGAGAACATAGTCCTCCCAGATGAGCCCTAGGACCCATTGGTTCGATGTTATCTCGACCCAGGCGGGGTAGAAATCCCGCAAACGACCTCCCACGGGTTGCATCCCCCACTTGGGCTCCCCTTGCTCCACTGCGCTTTCTTGGGCCCTGAGGTAGAAGCGGCACCAAAACCCCTGTCCCCTAGAAGGAAACTTGCCCCTCTGGTAGGGAGTAAAGCGAGACGTATGGAAACGCTTAAAGTCCCGTGGTTGGCCTCTACTCAAAGACTGAATATGGCTCTGCTTCGGTTTATCCTCTAGCAGGTAACCCCCTTTGGATTCACCCAAGTCCTTGACCAATTTGTCTAGATCCTCTCCAAAGAGAAGTTTCCCTTTGAAGGGGAATTTGCTAAGATGGGATTTGGAAGAATTATCTGCTGCCTAGTTCCGAAGCCACAGGTAGCATCGAGCTGCCACTATCAAGGCCATGCTTTTAGATAATCCTCTAATAAGATCATAGTGGGTATCGGCCAGCTAGGCCACCCCCAATTCCAATTTGGCCTCCTCCCCCAACAAGTCCATAGCCAGCTCTCCCCATTGTTGAACCTGTTGCGACCAGGCTAGCTACCCAGGCCCCACAGATGGAGTACTGCAGTGAAAGGGCATTGATATCAAAGGCCTGCTTTAACCCGTTTTGGACCAGCGTATGTTTTACATACATAAGGTTTCCATACTTACTACTCAACTATTTACTAATTAATGGTTATAAATTCAAGAACTATGTTTAGCTATTACACTGGTCAACATTGAAATCGTTACTGAGTTTAAAAGGCCCTAATCTGTAGTATTTTGGTGAGCTGAACACGAATATAACATTAAAAACATTTTATTGGCTCTCGTTTTGAAGATATTGCATGTAGTTAATTTTTTACATTTCACCGTGTAAATTTATCCAGGACATCAACAACATCCCAAATAAGCCTTGAATGATGTAATATTGCAGCACATTGCATAATACCAGCATGCACACATCATCCAAAGTTGATTGCATCATTTTCTGATGCAATGCAATACTACTGCCAGACGGCTGCTGAAGCCATCTGACGTCAGCAGTGTACTACACGCAGTCGGAAAGGAAAGTAATCTGGTATTCTGTTCCGATATTGAAAGCCTCATGAATGCCTTAAAAATCACTCATGACCCACAAGACTGGAGACTATTTATAGACTCTTTGAAACCGAGTATGAAGGCTGTGCTTTTGAACAATGGAAACCGTCTTCCATCTATTCCAGTAGCGCATGCCGTCCACATGAAAGACACACGATAACAAAGCATCTACTGACTTCCACTCCTTTCACACTCAGTTTAAGTTACTTACTCTAGTTCATAGGGCTCTTCACACTAGTACTCCACAATACCTGGCAGACTTTATTACATTCCACACCCCCAGACACACTCCCCGCTCCTTCCACCTTAACCGCCTTAATCTCCCTTCCCACTCCCTCGCTCACCTTCAATCCACCCGGCTCCTCTGCTTTCTTTTTCCTCGGCCCCGCACTCTGGAATTCACTCCCCACCTCCCTCCGGTTAGAACCCCATCACGCCACCTTCAAGCGAGACCTAAAAACCCACCTCTTTTCCTTGGCCTATGACCTTCCCTCCCCTCTTGTCTGATCCTGTCCCCTACGTATAGTCCTGTATCCTCTCTCTCGTTCTATTATATCAACAATTATAACTTCCTTTCCTCCTTTCTGGCCCTGTGCCTGTTTCTAATTGTTTGTGAATTGTAAACCGCTCTGATTGATAAAGTAGGGGCAGTATATCAAATAAATAAATATAAACATAAGCATACAGCTGGCACCTCTGTGGTGACTTGAAGGTAGTTGCCCTTTTAATGGGACTGCAGCAGGGATATATAAAATACATGTGCTTCTTATGTGAGAGGGATAGCTGAGCAAGGGATTGGCACTACTTGCGGAAGGAATGGAATCGCAGACAAAATGTAACAGTTGGAGAGAAGAATATCCAGCACCCAGCTCTGGTTGAGGCTCACAAAATCCTGCTACCACCCCTTCACATCAAACTAGGTTTGATGAAAAACTTTGTGAAAGCCATGGACCGCACTTCGCCAGCTTTCCGATACCTGCATGAAAAATTCCCTCGACTCAGCGAAGCAAAGATTGAAGAGGGAGTTTTTGTGGGTCCTCAGATTCGAGAGCTCTTCAAAGATGACCGGTTCAACAACTTGCTGCAGGGTAATGCGAAACAAGCATGGAATACTTTTCGCCTAGTGTCAACAAACTTTCTCGGGAATGTTAGGGTAGAAAACTACAAGGAACTAGTAGAAGACATGCTGATGCAGTATCAGAAACTTGGCTCCAATATGCCTCTAAAGATCCATTTCCTTGATTCCCATCTCGATTTCTTTCCTGACAACTGTGGTATGGTTAGTGGTTAGTGATGAACAGGGCGAACGTTTTCACCAGGGTATCGCAACGATGGAACAAAGATACCAGGGAAACTGGTCCACTACAATGCTGGCTGACTACTGCTGGACACTCCCCAAAGAAGCTCCCGAACAGCTGTACAAGAGACAGGCGAAAAAATCTAAGAAGTAGTCTATGACTTGGTTTTTTTACAGGTATTAACCGAAGGCCTACTATATTTACTACTGACATGCATTTCGTGATGTAAACATTAATTTTTGTAGATTACAAAAAAAATAGAGCCAACTTTGCAATTTCACTGTCATATTCGTGTTCAGCATATAAAAATTGATAAGAAATGACTATTTTTATTTCAGTAACATGACTTTTGTAAAACTTTGTTGACCAGTGTTATCGTTATGTCAAAAACGTTATATTTATTTTATTTAACAGCTCTTATATACCGCGCTATTTGACATCAGTGCGGTTTACATTAAACAAAATAAACTCAGATTTCGAGAACTTGTCCAAGTTACAGGTAACAGGGGAATAAAACAAGGATTAACTGGGGAATAGCATATGAATAATTAAATAAAAGCAATTACATCAGACTAGAGATCTTGAGTGGGTACAGAGACATGTCATAAATAACATTTAACAGAGCAGGTATATACAGTGAAATATCATAAGGTGGAACGGTCTAACATCATCATTTAACTATTATTGCTGAGTTGAGATAATGGGGTGAGAGGAGGGGAAATATTGATGTAAGAGAAGTGTTGTAAAAAAAGGTGGGTTTTTAAAGCTTTTCTAAATTGCAATATATCTTTTATCAATCTGATGTTTAATGGAAGCTTATTCCAGCACCTTGAAGCAAAAGATAAAAATGATCTGTTAATGGTAGTTTGAGTACATTTTACTAATTCATTTGGAATCACTAGAGTACTTTCAGTTATAGATCTTCTTGATCTGTTGTTTTGGGTATGAATGAGTAGATCAGAGATTGGAGGTGAAATATTATGGAACGCTTTGAAGGTCATAAGAAGTGTTTTATAAGATAATCTACAAATTATTGGGAGCCAGTGAAGCTCCATTAGGATGGGGGTTATGTGTTGTCTCCTTGTAATTCCGCATAGTGATCTAGCTGCTGCATTCATAGCAAGCTGTAATGGATTAAGTGTAGATTTAGGTAGGCCTTGCAGGATAATATATACAGATTATATATATAATTATATATTATATATAATATATATATAATATATACAGATTTATCATCTGAGATCTAGTTAGTTTAATAGGTATTCAAAGTTTGCTGATTTTGACGGTACTGGCGGCTCAACATAAAAAGATCACAAAAAATAGTAAGTAGCTTATAATGCTGTAATAGCTACTATTTTGCAAATAAAAGTATTTGTAGACTTTAGAAAATAGGTTTAGATAACTGTAAGTTAGTGTCAGAGTTATTGGTGCGTATTTCGGCTTTGTATGTTTTTCATACGCTGGGCTAATATGTTGTCGAAACTAATTGCTGTCAAGCATTCTGTTCTAGGTGTTTCAATGGTGCAATATCGACGCACTGCATCAGAAGTGTTTTCACGTGTATCATAGTGTCAGAATGGACTGTTGACAAACTATATTATATCATAATAAAGTGTTTTAAATGAAAACTGCAGTTTCAATAGTATCATACAGTATGTTTATGTCAATGAATATTGGAACTGAATCCTATCTTTTCTGAAGATGGACAATATACTATATTGGACCAGTGTATGAAAAACACACACTATGTGAAACTTCTATTTTCTGCAAAGTTTTAATATTTTTTATTATTGCCAGTATTTCATAGTTGTTTGAGTGTATAACAAATCTAATAAATCATCCAGAACAGAGAAAGAATATGCGAGCTGTCCAAAACGGGTTAACAAAGTGTCCAACTTCTGTCCTGGCTATCCTTGAGGGCTGCACTGCCCTCCACCAGAACAGTTGTCTTTTTTAGTGACTGCAGACACCACCGCATCCACCCTTGGCGAGTGAAACAGTTCACGCTCTTGTTCTGGCAGAGGGTACAGGCGCATCATCACACGCACCCCCCCCCCCCCCCGAGACCCGCTGCCAGCAAATTCCACTCATCCTGGCTCATCTGCCTGATCACTCTATGTACCGGAAAAAACGTCTGCGTCTTCTGTACTGCCTGAAGCAGCGGGTCCTCCGGGTCCTCCTCTGCTGGGCATATTAAGGGCCTTCAAGGACTCCCCTATGAGTGCCGTCAACTCTTCCTGATGGAACACCCGTACAATCCTTGACTGATCTTCCTGCTCTGGGATCTCTTCTTTTCCAATTCTTCACTTTGCCAATCGAGTTCCATGTCCAGGTCCTCTCCTTCCAGACCCTTCGACAAAGGGGATTGCCCATGCCACTCCTCTGAGACCCTGGCCCTCTTGGGAGCCGCCACCTTCACCTCGCTGTCTTTCGTGTCCACTGCCCTCTTAGAACCACGTTCCGGTGCCGAAACACACCCCGCTGCCCCCTGCATGTGCAGACAAAAAGCTTTGTGCAGTAGCAGGACAAATTCTGAAAAGAAATCCTCCCGGAGGCCCTACATCTCCTGGGTTCTGCACCGTGGAGGGTCCAAGAGTAGCTGGGGCCTCGGATGCTGTCTCTACTGCAGCCCGGCACGACCCCCCCCCCCCCCTCCGTGTCTGGGCCTTCCAAGATGTGGACGGAGATCCTTCCTGTTGGGACTTGAGATGCAGGTCCTGTTCCACTGAAGTGGCCTCGAGTGCATCCTACACAGATGCCAGTCTCCGAGACCATTACCCGCCGGGTGCCACAGAACAAGCACTGCAATTTGGCCGGCATGGTGGGATGCAATGCAGACCGTTTGGTCTGCCCAAAGGGGGCTCCATATACCCAGAGGTGATAATCAAACCCAACATTCCTGGGTGTCAGTCTATTGCTCACCACTGGGCTAAAATCAAGAAATGAAACTAAATAAATAAAATTAAATTAAACAAGTAAAGTAAATGAACTCCACAGACTTAAGGAAAATCCTCCAGGTACCTCTTTCCCAATCCTCCACGCTCCTCAGAGGAAAGGGTGTAATTCGCCTCTGGTTTTCTCCTCCTGTGCAAGCCTTGCGAGAGAGAAAAAAATTCAGCCCAGAGGATGCCTGCTGCGCCGGGCCACTGCAAGCAAAAGGACGCACTTCTTTTTCCCACGTCTCTGAGCGCCTCACACCACGCTTTTTCTTTTTTTTTTTTCTTTTTTTTATTAAGGCTGCGAGCCCAGGCCGTCCCCTGCAACTTCACTGAACCACTCTGCCTGGCTTCTTCCGAGTACCACAACGGTCCCTCTTACCTCCTGCCATGCTAGATCAAGCTCCGGGGTGACACAGACTGCTTCTCTCTTCCCTCCGCGCTTAGCCAGTAAGGACAGCTTTGGTGCTGAAGAGACCACACAGGGGCTGCCTGCTGGCTCAGCACTGACCGAGTGGCAACTCCTCACCAGGTGACGAGTTCAGGAGTTGTCCTCGGCACAGGAAAAAACTGCTGCCCCCACAAGAGGCCCCCCTGAACACCAGGAGGGAGAAAGGGGAATATCCTCCGTTTGGCTCTGCACTCCTTGCTCCCTATGAAAGACTTTTTTTTTTTTTTTAGTAAAAGAAAGTTGCTAGCACAGGAATAAAAGTAAAGTAAAAGCTCTAAACCAGGGGTCATCAACCTGCGGCCCGCGAGGGCCTTCCGTGCGGCCCGCGAGACTCTACCCCGGTGCGGCCCGCCAAGGCAAACTCACGGATTCCTTCATGTCAGCTCTCTCCCTTCTTCTGCAGCCGCGGCTCCCTGCCTCTTAGGGAACCGCGGCTGTGCTTGTAAAATCATCGCGGCTCCGTGCAGCATTGTCCCGCCTCTAAAGGAAGTTGTTTACCACTTCCTTTAGAGGCGGGACAATGCTGCACGGAGCCGCGATGATTTTACAAGCACAGCCGCGGTTCCCTAAGAGGCAGGGAGCCGCGGCTGCAGAAGAAGGGAGAGAGCTGACATAAAATATAGGTATGAGCAGGTTTTTTTTGGGGGGGGGGTTTTCGCGCGGGGGGGGTGCGGCCCGCGGGTCTGCCGGTAGTCGGCTGTGCGGCCCGCGGCCCTCTGGAGGTTGGTGACCCCTGCTCTAAACTATCAGAAACTACTTGTTTGTCCCTTCAGTGAATCCAGCACCCTGGCTCACCACCTCCTCTAGCTGCTTGGAGACTGAGCATACTGGGTAGGTAGGCGATGCCAGCCGTATAAGTAAACTGCTGTCATGCTCAGTCTCCAAGCTGCTGAGAGAGGTACACTACCCAGAGGTGCGGGACTGGACTGGAGGGACGATAAGGAATGATGCTGTTTCAGTAAGCTAGATGCAGGTGTCTTACATGTTACAATGTTCAGATTCGGATTGACAGAATAAATTTACTGTCCAGAAATCTCACTGAAACTTTCAAACAGAATCATCTAAAAAGACATCACAAGGCTTAGCTAAACAAATAAATGGTAATTACACTTACCTGGTAATTGTTCTTCCTTGAGGGACAACAGTTTAGTCCTCCACCTCTGTGTTGTGCACCTCCTCCTGCAGCTTGGAGACTGGGCATGTCACAAAAAAGTGACCTCACTGGATATAGCCTGCTGCTCTCTCCCATCATCCCCAGTGAACTATTGACAAAGCACACTTAAAGGAGCAACAAATAAGTAACTAAACAACATTCTCAATGAACGAATAACCAAATACTCTATATACCAAACCTTTTTTTTTTTTTTTTTGCCTCGGAAGGTAGGCTTTCCCTCTTGTGCCCTCGCCTTCCGCCTGTAACAAAAGATAGATCATAAAAGGAGAGCAGAGAATGAATATGAACAACAAATGATCTACCTACCGGTAATTTCATCCTTCGGCCGGCTGACTCTCCTCAGCTTAGCTCCATACTACCCCGGGTGGGAACTAAACTGTCGTCCCTCAAGGAAGAACAATTACCAGGTAAGTGTAATTACCATTTCCTTATCGGTCCTCCAGTTTAGTCCTCCACCTCTGGGATGTAACAGAGCAGTACTCATCGGGAGGGACCCTTCCAGCCGGCCTGCAACACCGCCGCCCCAAATGCATCATCGTTTGCTGCCAAGACATCCAAGCAGTAGTGTTTACTGAACATGTGAAGAGAGGCCCAAGTAGCCGCCCTACAAATTTCCACAGGCGATACTAAACTGTGCTCCGCCCATGAGGCTGCCTGCGCTCTAGTAGAATGAGCTCGCAACCCAGTTGGCACCTGCCGCCCCGACAAGAGATAAGCCGAAGCAATCGCCTCTTTAATCCAACGAGAGATGGAGGCTTTTGCCGCCGCCTCCCCCTTACGGACTCCACCAAACAGGACAAACAAGCGGTCGGATTTGCGAAACGGCTCTGAGACCTTCAAATACAGACGCAACACCCGCTTTAAATCCAAACGACGCAACCCGCGGTCTGATGCAACACCGTCTGTGGAGCCCAGCACCGGAAGAGACACCGGCTGGTTCACATGAAATGGAGATACCACCTTTGGCAAAAAAGAAGGAATCGTACGGAGTACCACCTTCTCCTTAGAAAATGACAGAAACGGTTCTCTACACAACAACGCCTGTAACTCAGAAATTCGTCTAGCTGAGAAAATGGCCACCAAAAACACCGTTTTCAAGGTTAAGTCCTTTACGGACGCTTGCTGCAAGGGCTCAAAAGGCTCCTTAGCCAGAGCTGCGAAAATCAAGTTGAGATCCCACGGCGGCACCACAATCCTACGCGACGGACGTAACCTCGTCACTGCCCTAAGAAAATGCAACACATCAGCATGGACCCCTAAGGCCATTCCTTACACCTTGCCTCTATAACAAGCCAGTGCGGCCAATTGCACCCTCAAGGAACTGGCCGCTAGCCCCCTTTCGAAACCGTCCTGCAGAAAACTCAAAATCACTGCCACGGACGCGGTTGCCGCGTGCACCTGACTTCTGGAACACCAATCCTCAAAAATGCTCCAAATGCGAACATACGTCAGAGACATAAACGACTTCCGAGCCTTAAGCAAGGTCGCAATAACTGCTCCTGAATAACCTCTTTTCTTTAAAAACGCGCCCTCTCAATGGCCAAACCGTAAGAGAGAACCGATCCACTTGGGGCATCCGCATCAGCCCCTGGAGTAGAAGGTCGTCTGATGTCGGCAATCTCCAGGGATCCCCGTCGAGGAGACGCATGAGATCGGCATACCACGGACGCCGTGGCCAGTCTGGAGCAACCAACACCACCCTGCCCGGGTGAGCCTCGATCTGCGGAGCCACCCGACCTATGAGGGCCCACGGAGGGAAAACAGAGAAGACCCAACGCTGGCCAACGTTGCAGCAAGGCGTCGATCCCCTCCGACATCCGTTCCCAACGCCTGCTGAAGAACCGACTGGCTTTCGCTGAGTGAAAGGTCTCCATGAGATCCATGATCGGCAGCCCCCACCTGTGCACCACTTGCGCAAAGACCTGTGGATGCAACTCCCATTCACCGGCATGCACCTGGACTCTGCTGAGAAAATCCGCTGTCACATTGTCCTTCCCGGCAATGTGTGCCGCTGAAATCGCTGTCAGCCAAAGCTCGACCCAAGCAAAGAGTTCTTCTGCCTTTTTTTCCATGGCCGTACTTCGTGTACCACCTTGTCGATTGATGTAAGCCACTGTCATGGAGTTGTCCGATAGAACCCTTACCGCTCAACCCCGCACCGTGCTCTCAAACGCTCGCAATGCTAACGCTAAGAGTTCCAATCCGTTGATTGACCATGCACTCTCCTGAGCTGAGCACAGACCTTGCGTGAAGAGCTCCCCACAATGCGCTCCCCATCCCGCGAGGCTTGCATCCGTCAACAATGGTAACCAATCTGGCTGTTCCAGGGGCATCCAGGTCTTCAATGATCCCGGATGTAGCCACCACTCCAAAGCCCGTCGAACCCTGAGTGAGCAAGACAGACGTCTGCTCAGCGGATCGGCTTGGTGAGACCAGCGGTGTAGTAACGACCGCTGCAGCGGCCTCATATGAGCTTTGGCCCAAGGCACCACCTCGAAGGACGCTGCCATCACGCCTAACACCCGGAGATAATGCCAGGCCGACAGACCCGTAGTATTCCTGAACTGCCGAACCACAAGTCATAATGAACATCTGATAGGTAAGCCGTCCCTGACTCCAGGCGGTCCAGCTCTCTCAGATCTTCTTGCTCTAACTGATTAGACTGTCTTAAACACTGCAACCACTGAAGACAAGCCCGTGCCACCCACGCTCCACAAATGGAAGCTTGCAAGGACACCGCGTTGGCCTCAAAGGATTGCTTCAGCAAACCATCCAACTTTCTATCCTGCGCATCCTTCAAAGCTGAACTGCCTTCTACCGGAATCGTTGTCTTCTTGGTCACCGCCGACACTGCTGCATCAATCCACAGAGATCAAAACTGCTCCTTGTCTTTATCCGCCAACGGATATAGTCTATTCATAATGCGAACCCCCCGGAGCCCAGCCTCCGGTTGATCCCACTCATCCTGTATCATTCTGTCAACTACCTTGCAGATGGGAAACACTATCTGCGTTTGTCGCACTGCCTGAATAATCGGGTCTTCACCATTGTCGTCATCCACCGGCTGTTCCGTGGCGAGCTTAAGTGTCTGAAGGGACTCGGTGATAAGCGCTGTCAACTCCTCCCTTCGGAAGACCTGAATAATCTTCGCCTGATCCTCTGGCTCAGGGATCTCTCCTTCCTCCAACTCTTCATTCGCACCTTCCAGGCAACTTCATGCTCCTCGGACTTCTGTCCGTCCAACTCAGAAATTGAGGGAGCCCGAGTCCTTGCTCATTTTGGCAGTCGCGACGAACTAGGACTCGGCTCAGCCGGCCCAGACTGTTGCGGCGCCACTGACAGCGACAGACCCTCCGGCATCTTCCCTTGCCGCCTCAAACAGAACGCCTGATGCATAATTAATAAAAAGTCAGGACAGAAATCTCCGGTCTGCGGTCCCACCGGTACCAGACCCCCCGTCGGCCCAGCGGCCGCCTCGGCCCCTGCTGCTGGCATGAGAGACCACAGCTTCTCCACAGCCGACGCAGCTAAGGACTCTTGACTCTCCTGACCTACCTTAACCTCCATCTGCTGCTCCACACTGGTAGATACGTGTGTACAGCCCTGACAAATGCCGGAGTCAGCGATAGTCCCCCTGCAGGTATCACACACCGCACATTGAGGGCGAGAGGCCATTTATGCCTTCACAATTCCTTTTCCCTTTTTTTTTTTTTTAAACCAAAGTAAGCTCAACCTGTCTGATTATTATTTTCTCCTTCTTCCTTGTTCTTTTTTTAATAGTCAAGGCCTTTAGTCAAAAATCCAAAGCAGAAGCAGAAACAGATAAGTAGCTGCCCTGAACCAGGCAGCCAAAAATAACAATCCAAACTGAGTAAGAACTACCCCCTTACAAACCAAAGAAAAGAACGAAAGAAGACAGCATAATGTGAAAACTCCTGTACGGGAACAGCTCCGAATCCCGCGGCATGCAGCTGCCTGCCTGCAGCGGCACAAAATGCGCTGTTAAAAATGGCCACCGCCATCTGAGTGAAAGGCAGGGAAAAAGGGCGCCAAAAAATGATGCAGCCTGTACGGCGGTCTGCGCCGACTTGCCTGCCCCCAAAACGGCTCTTGCCCTCCCATTTACCAGGCGACGCTAAGAGCATGAGTTTTCCCAGCCCTGCGGCTCTTTAAACCATGCGGCCCCGCTCCGCTTGCAAGCGGGGAAACGACGGGCAGACTGCCGCTCTGAGACTGCAGCGCTGACACAGGCACACAGCAGCTCCGTGCCACCAGAACCCCAGCTGACTGTTTGTGCTGCCGAGCTCTCCCCCGTACAGATCAAGGAGGAGAGATCGCCGCCGGTAGAAGGAAGAGCATAAAATCAAAAAACAAACAAAGCAGGGGGAAGCAGGGCTAGGCACAAGAGGCAGCACTGCTGCTATGGCGTCTTTTTCTTCTAAGACCTTTCTTTTAATTAAAGGTACAGGCTCCTCAAAAACAATACAAAAACAAAACAATTAGAACCTAATCTGACTATTCCTTATCAACCCTCAAGTGAGCCCAGCACGTGGGCTCACCACGTCCTCCTGCTGCATGGAGACTGGACACACTGGGGATGATGGGAAAGAGCAGCAGGCTATATCCAGTGAGGTCACTTTTTTGTGACATGCCTAGTCTCCAAGCTGCAGGAGGAGGTGCACAACCCAGAGGTGGAGGACTAAACTGGAGGACCGATAAAGGAACATGAATTTTCCTTTGCTGATAAATTACCTATATACCACCACATAACAACTTAGGAAATATGGCCATCTGCCCTCTTTAAAAATAAAAATCACATATTTTCACCCAGAACATACAACATTGATAAGAGATGCATATAATGCAACCATGAAGCACAGAGGTCCAGGTTATTTTAACTTTCCTATCGGATTATGCTGGACTAGGCTCACTTTTCTAAAATTCGTAGTAATAAAATGTTAAACAAAATGACACCCATCTCCAAAATAGGAAACAAACGCCTACTAACCTATCCAGAAACACTACAACAGTTTTCCCAGAAACAAAAATATGTAGAATGAATGATAACCTCTAAACTTTAAGAATATTCCACTTGTTTCTAAAGTTTTAGCTATAACAATAGAAGATAAAGTGCCATGTTTACTACCGGTGTACACCTTGCAGTGCTTTACGATTAGCAATAATAGTTGTAATAGATCCTAACATGTACTATATGCTACACAGCCCATAGAAATAAAAAAGAAAAAAAAGGCACACACTAAGCTTTAGTAAACATAACCCAAACACTACTGATTTATCTAGATTAATATTTTAAAGCAATGTTAATTTACAATTATGATTTTACAACTGTAGCACTGATAGCAAAAGCAGTATTTTAAAACAACAAAAATGAAATACTGAGTGTACATAAAAGGACAGCCTGCACTTTATATAGCAAATATTAAAAGAGTCTGCACTGTGGTACATCGGCTGTATACTTGCATAGTGTGGTCCTAAATCATTGAAAGTGCGGTAAAAAATGTTTAAGACAAAACATTCTAGAATTTGGGTTATATCATCTGACAACTTGGACAACGAAGCTGTGGCAAAGTTTTAGCTCACCAGTAAATATAGAAGAAAATCACCAAAATCCAAACAGCTTGTATTCTAGACAAATAAAATACCACTTCATCTTGACATTACAGTAACTTGAGGTAAATTCAGGTCACTGTATAAAGTAAAGTGAAGTGATTATGAATCCCCACCCAGAAACAAGAAAGCTATGTACTTAGAATCTGAACCAGTTATTAATATCAAACATCGTAGAAAAGGAAGTTCAAAACCATCTCGCCTGCATTCTAAAAATAAGCTGCTACCAGGCAAGCGCAGACGCTAAACTAAGCGTGCCATACTTAACATTTGGCCTGTAAATACCCTCCCCGACCCCTTGCTCTCGTTTGCACCTGAGAACTTCCCCGAATCAGAACAGCAACGGATGAGCCATGTGGTCTCTAGGGGCAGCCTTTACAGGAGCAGCCTTTACCAGCCCTCCTCCCCGTGCGATCGAGGGCAGCCTGAGCCCGGGGTAGTTTACCTCTTCATCTCACATCAGCCGCCCCCGCCCTCCAACATACGACCCGAGTCAGTTTCACTTCTTCACCTTCCCACTGCCTCCGATAGTTTCCTCAAGCTACCACTTCCCTAACCATCCACCGTACGGCTCCGCTATTCTTTCGCGCTCAGTAATGGGTTTCTGTTCCTAGAATTCCCCTGGTCGAACAGAGGCCGGGTCCGAGCAGGACTATCACTCACTTTTTCGCTGCTGCTGCTGCGGCGGCTCCTCGGGGTGGGCTGGCGGCTGCGGCTGCGGCTGCGGCCTTCGTGCGGTCCGTCCTCCCTCCCGCCCTCAGTCAGTCCCTTAACTGCACTGGCAGCTCCGTCCTCCCAGCAGGTGCTTGCGGGACTCGGCAGGGAAGAGGTCCTGAGCTCAGCGGTTCCGGTTGCGAGGAAAAAGCAACAGACAGGACAACACTGCCAGCTAGTCACCGACTCTCCAACTCGGCGGCTCTCTCTGCTCCCCCTCGCGCGGCGCCGCGGAACTGTCAGCCTCCCGCGCTGCTTCCCCCTGATGGCCTGGAGATGTAGTGCAGCCGCTCGGCGCAGCCAGAGAGAGACTAATTTCAAAGCTGCGGTGTCGTTCTCATCCTTGTCTGTAGCGTCGTCAACGCGCACGAGCTCTTTGTTGCTCACCAGCTTCTGGAGCGAGGCTTTCTAGTGGTTTTGAATCTCTATACAGTGTATTATGGTATGATTTTTCAATAGAGTGAAAATATGATCTACAGGGGTGGCCCAAGGGGGGTGCGGGGCTATGTGCGGAGACTCATTGCTGGAGCCTCATTTGCAAAGAGCTACGAAGTTACAAGGCTTGAAACACAGCGTTCCCGATTGCTGTTAGGACTGCGATTTGGTGCTTAGCAGCTTGCCCCATTGTACTCCTCAGTTAAGTATGACACTGGGGGGATATGAAGTTTTGAATACGAACTGGGGTTTTTGTCAAGCCAGCTTGTGAGTTTTCTCGCCTGTTTAAAATGAACGCTATAGGATTGGAAGTAAATGAAGATAATGCCGACTGAGAGTTATTATTCCCTTTTGAGTTTTTGAATTATCCCGACAATAGAAGTTGGTGGAGCGTGTTGGGGATTTTTGTGGGAACATTCAGGTGAGTGTTATCCCGCGGTATGAAGCTGGATTCCAGTTTTTATAAATATTTTGATTAAAAAGGAGAACCCACTTCGGGAGGGAGTAATAATCCCTCATGGTGTATGATCCGACAAAAATTAGTAGGGGCTAATATTTATTTATTTTTATTTATTTATTACAGTTGCTTATATACCGCACTATTCGATATCAGCGCGGTTTACAATATAACAAAAACAACCTAAACACAAACTGTTTTGGGTTAGGCTTGCAGGCTAGGATTTTTTGTATATTCACTTCATTTAGAACCCATAGCAAACCCACCGTATCA
This sequence comes from Ichthyophis bannanicus, assembly GCA_033557465.1. NCBI lineage: Eukaryota > Metazoa > Chordata > Amphibia > Gymnophiona > Ichthyophiidae > Ichthyophis > Ichthyophis bannanicus. Next base: position 382,395,517 of record CM066038.1, read on the forward strand.
TAAAAGCACTACCAGGACTCACGAAGCACCAAACCCTACGTATCAAAAGGCAACACTGCATATACATCTCAGAGAAAACCGAGTTACTTACCTGTAACGTGAGTTCTCCAGAGACAGCAGGATAAGTCAGCCACAAGTGGTGATGTCATCTGACGGCACCATAGACGGAAGTACTCTCACTAGCCCCACCTCCAGATCCGCCCCTAGCTGGCCAGGTTTTCCAAGCTGACGCGATGTTCAGGCTAGGAGGCGGATAGCGAGAGACATGACCACTAGCCCCCACCTCCAGATCCGCCCCTAGCTGGCCAGGTTTTCCAAGCTGACGCGATGTTCAGGCTAGGAGGCGGATAGCGAGAGACAGGAGGTCCCCGCCGGGGAGGAGGGTGGGAAGGTGTGACTGACTTATCCTGCTGTCCCTGGAGAACTCACGTTACAGGTAAGTAACTCGGTTTTCTCCCAGGGCAAGCAGGATGAGTCAGCCACAAGTGGTGTCTCCCTAGCTACACATGCAGCGGCGGGGAAGGTCTGAAGAAACGGAGACACGCATGACCGTGAGGTGCAAGTAGGTTTAATGAATGAACGCGCCTTGGTGCGGGCGTAGTTCAAGTCAAACAACGCTTAACAAGATGTGCAATTCAACATACGGTGCTCTTAGTATGAATAGTGCACAGTAACAACAAGCGAAAATAAGGCACGAAGTGCAGTAATAGCAAGAACAGTGCACAACAAGAAACAGCAAACAATAAGGCACGAAAGTGCAGTAACAATAATAAGGGGCGCTCGCCCACAGGCAATGAGGTGCAATGGTATCAATCAACAGGCAATAAGGTGCAAGACATCAACCACTAGAACAATAAGGTGCAATGACGTCAATCAACAGACAATAAGGTGCAAGACCTCAATCGCTACAGCATAGCAACAAGTTGCAATCAACAATGACAGCCGTAGGGCATGGCAATAAGGTGCAATATCAGCAGAAGTCACAAGTTCCTGTCCTGGCAAGGGGAAAAGGCAGCCGACAGCACTGCTAGCCCGAATGCGGAGCCACTGTGATCAGCCCTGTCGAGGCAGTAGTGCCTCTGGAAAGTCTGTATAGAGGACCACGTCGCGGCTTTGCAGATGTCAGGTATAGGAACGGAATGTAGGTTGGCGATGGTGGCAGCCAACACTCGCAGGTGATGTGCTGTGATACCTGCGGTGGGGCTCGCTCCAGCGCGTGAAAGGCAGAAGGAGATGCAGGCGGAAATCCAGCCGGAAAGCGTGCGCTTGGACACTGGTAGGCCAGGTTTGTTAGGGTCGTATGAGACGAAAAGTTGAGACCCTTTACGTAGTGAGGAGGTTCTGTTGAGGTAGCACCATAGGGCCCTGACACAGTCCAGTATGTGCAGGCGTTGTTGATCCGGACTGGAGTGTGGTCCAGGGAGGAAGCAGGGCAGCTCAATGGTTTGATTGATGTGGAAAGCGGACACCACCTTGGGAACAAACTTGGGATGTGTCCGAAGGCAGGTGCGGTTGAGGTGAAGGATGGTGTAAGGCGGGTAAGCCACGAGAGCATGCATTTCACTGATCCGCCTGGCTGAAGTGATAGCGACGAGGAACAGTGTTTTCCAGGAAGCAAACTTCAAATCTGCAGATTGCAAAGGCTCGAAAGGTTCCTCCGTGAGCTGATTGAGGACCACGTTAAGGTCCCAGGCGGGCACGGGCTCCCTGAGCGGAGGGCATAGATTGGATAATCCTTTCATAAAGCTGGCCACGATGGGCATCGCCGCTATCGAAGTGTTCCCAATGCGGTGATGGAAGGCCGCAATGGCGGACAAGTGGACTTTGATGGACTGAGTCTTAAGGCCGAGCGAAGAGAACGATGCAAGGTATTGGAGGAGCTGCGGCACTGGGCACGAAGAGGGGTCAAGGTGACGGGCCGTGCACCAGATGCAGAAGCGCCGCTGTCAGCATACATTTCATGCAGCTTTGGACTCTGGTGACTTCAGTCTCCAAAGGTAATAGGACAGTTTACAAGATGAGATTAACTCTGACCCCCTGGTGATTTCATTCTCCAAGGCCTGTCTGAAGCCCCTCCTTGCTAAATCAAGAATGGCAGACCTTAAAGGGAGTGGCTAGCAGACCTCAAGGGGAAGGGCTGGAGAGGATTCAATTCACTATAAAGGACAGAAACACTTCCTGTCTCTCTCTCTCTTTCACCATTCATCAGAAATGAAGGACAGGAGGCTCTGATCAATTCCCTTCACCCCTCCCCCGCTCTCTCTCTCTCTCCCTTGCCATGAGGCTCTGAAACACATGTTCTGGCCTATCTCTCTCTCACATTCACACATGCACATGCACACACAGATTCATTGATGCACACTGAAACAGCTCTGTAACAATCACTATATACCTCTGTTCAATACCTATGTATTAAGCCTATTTCTACATAAAAACCTTTCTCCAAGCCACACCTGTTTGCTTGTTTTGTTGCAAACCCTACTGCCTCTGTGAAGTGAAATGAACCCAGGACCTACAGAAGAATAACTGACCAAATCTTACATCTTTATGGGGGCTCGTCTCTCGGATTTCACAGCAGATCACCAGTTGGGTAAGTATTAATTTTGTATAATACATTAAGTAGATTTCAGACAGAATCAAAAGTCCTTGTGACCATTTACAATTGCCAGACTGGATGACACTTAGACACTATTTAGTGAACAGTTCCAGTGATAAATTTGTTTTGTGGGTTAGACAAGGTGAGATTTTTATTGTCAAAAGGCTCTGTAAGCATCTAGAATTTTAAAGACATCACACAGAGTGGCTTGCAATTGTCTTATTTTGATGTATAGGCTTGCTATATTATTTGAGCTGCTAAGAAAAGACAGAGAGATAGTTCAGATTTAGTTTGGAAGTGGTACACAGGTAAACAGTCCCTCATTGAATACAATATACATCTTTCCTGATAAAGCTATTACCTCCTGTCCCTTTTAACTTTTATTTCTCTGTCTCCTGTCAGTAACTATCTTAGTGAGAGCAGGCTTAAAGCTGGCTGCAATTGATACAACAATTCTGTTAATCTCCTAACACCCTTCTTACTATAATTTCACCCTAAACTTCCACCCTGTTAAAAAGGTGATAAGCACTTTTTATTCAGGTATAATTTTAAGGCGTGGTCTGTATGCCAGTACTCTTTACTGAACACCCATAAAAGTTATACCATTCCAACTATAATTCTAAGTCTCACTTCTTCAGAAAAGTGAGCATTCCTCCTTCTAAGGTTACACATTTGAGATAGTCCAACTACAGCCTTTCTGCAGTATCAAATATGGAAGCCTTTGATTTTAAAGAACTTAAAGAAATTTTAATTTCATACTGTAAGAAGAATGGGGTCCCTTTGAAGGTGAATTCCCTGAGTCATCATGGTATAATATTCAAAGACAAATGTTAAACCATGATCAAGAATTCAAAAAGAAAACAAATAAAAGAAAATGCCTTTTTATCCAAGGCATGTGCAGGGGTCTCATTAGCATGAAAAAGGACAATACTGAACTGACTTCTCAGTGTACCCAATTGACCAAAGACCTTGAGGAGGCACAAATTTGCATCTCTATACAAAGAACTCAAGTGATACAAGCCACAAATTCTTTTATAATTGTTAGTGAGCAATTAGAAGCACTTAAACTTGAATTGAGGCACGTTAAGGATCAATTGGCCTCTGGAAGACAAAAGCCAACACCCACTACTCCCTCAGCCCCCTATGCTTATGACACACCCTATCAGCCATGCATACCAGCTATTGACAAACAAAAGAATACTAAAGTATGCATAGTTAAACTTAGAAATGGGAAGAATACAGATGAATCACATGAAGAAATTCATGATAGTTTATCTCAGCCAGAACCCAGCAATAATCAGGATCTCTGTCAGGAGATGAACTCAAAGCACCAGTACTGAACTCAAAGCACCAGTTAAAGTAATGTTGCAGGAACATTTAAAAGATAGAGATATAGAAAAAATAGTTGAGAAAATTGGCACTATGCCTCTTAATGTAAATCAGTGGGTTAAATGGGCGATTGATATTCTGATTCACTGGGGTCTAGGGAAATACAGAAGAAAACTATCAGACTTTGATAGACTTATGCATTTGGCTCTGGGGCCACACTATTATAGAGTTGGCTCTCTCACTCACCCATACCAGTTGGTTAAAAGGGGTACTGAGAAACTATTTCACTGTTCCCCAATGCAAGTATTTAAAATTATTTCACCTTTACCAAATGATACACTGGAACAGTTTGCATATAGAGCCTGGATTTTAAAAGCAGTTCTTAATGAGCAGGAGTCCTGGCCCAAGGCAGAAGATTATGGGGAGAGCATGCATAAGGAATTTTTATTAGAATTGCTATCCCCTGAGATTACAAAACACCTTCTGTTATTTTCTGAAGACCCCGAAGCAACCCCTTTTGATACTTTAATGCTCAGAATTGGGTCTGTTTGGAAGACCCAGCCCTCGCAGGTCATTACAGTATCAGAAGCACGGAAGTGGCAAGCCAAGGAATCCTCTCAGTACATAAGAAACACAGACAGAGGACACACCTAAGTGGCAAGCCGAGGGATCCTCTCAGTACACAAGAAACACAGACAGAGGACACACACCTTGGAGAGCACATGGCAGAGGTACTTTTAGAAACTCCTCAAGTTACATTCCTTTTCAGGAGCTCAAAGCACAGAGAGATGGGCTAGAAAAGGAGAAAACTAAATGGGAACAAGACAAACACATACTGAAGTGGTATTTAAAGGTGATACTGCAGAGGAATTGAGAGAAATATCGCTACACCGGGAAGATATATTACAACTATTTGATAAACTGAATAGTAGCAAATCACCTGGACCGGATGGTATACATCCCACAGTGTTGAAAGAACTGAAATATGAGATTGCAGACCTGCTATTGGTAATCTGTGAACTTTCATTAAAATCATCTGTAATACCTGAAGATTGGAGGGTCGCCAACGTAACACCAATTTTTTAAAAGGGTTCCAGGGGTGACCCGGGAAATTACAGACCGGTGAGCCTGACGTCAGTACCAGGGAAAATGGTAGAAACCATCATAAAGAACAAAATTACACAGCATGTAGATAGTCATGGCCTAATGGGAGACAGCCAACATGGCTTTAGACAAGGAAGATCTTGTCTTACTAATCTGATATGTTTTTTTGAAGGTGTGCATAAACAGGTAGACAAAGGTGAGTCGGTTGATATAGTGTATCTGGACTTTCAGAAAGCTTTTGACAAGGTCCCCCATCAGAGACTTTTGGCGAAGCTAAAAAGTCATGGGATAGGAGGCAGTGTACTATTGTGGATCGGGAACTGGTTAAAAGATAGAAAGCAGAGGGTAGGGCTAAATGGCCAATATTCCCAATGGAAAAAGGTGAATAGTGGAGTACCCCAGGGATCTGTACTGGGTCCGCTACTTTTTGACATATTCATAAATGACCTGGAAAAGGGAATAACTAGTGAAGTTATCAAATTTGCCGATGACACAAAACTGTTTAAAGTTGTTAAAACCCAAGAGGATTGTGGAAAACTGCAGGAGGATCTGGATAAATTGGAAGACTGGGCATCCAAATGGCAGATGAAATTTAATGTGGACAAGTGCAAAGTTATGCACCTAGGAAAGAACAACCCACACTATAGTTACACGATGCAAGGCTCCACATTAGAAACCACCACCCAGGAAAAAGATTTAGGAGTCATCGTGGATAACTGGAGGACTGGGGTTTCTAGTCCCACAGGTGCTCCTTGTGGTCTTGGGCAAGCCACTTAACTCTCCATAGCCCATGTTCCCTGTAAAATAGTTCTCCAAGTTATAATGCCCTGTTCAATGTAATTTCAGTTTGTTCAATGTAAACCGCACTGATGCAGAATAGCGCGGTATATAAGAGAATGTAAATAAATAAATAAATAAAATAACATGTTAAAACCCTCCGCCCAGTGTGCAGCAGCGGCCAAGAAAGCAAATAGAATGCTAGGTATCACAAGGAAAGGGATGGAGAATAAAACAAAGGATATTATAATGCCTCTGTATCGCTCCATGGTACGACCGCACCTTGAATATTGTGTGCAATTCTGGTCACCGTATATTAAAAAGGACATAGCGTTATTAGAAAAAGTACAAAGAGCCACCAAATTGGTGAAGGGGATGGAAGGCTACTCCTATGAAGAGAGGCTAAAAAGGTTAGGGCTCTTTAACCTGGAAAAGAGACTGCTGAGGAGAGATATGATAGAGGTCTATAAATTAATGAATGGAGTGGAACGGATAAACGTGGATCAATTGTTTACGCTATCAGAATATAGAAAGACTAGGGGTCAATGCTTGACCCAGTTCAAGCATTGTGGAACCTGTGTCCTTTGGGGATATTGCTAGGTACGTATGACCTAGATTGGCCACTGTTGGAAACAGGATACTGGGCTTGATGGACCTCGGTCTGACCCAGTATGGCATGTCTTATGTTCTTATGCAGATAGAACTAGATAAATTAAAACAGGATTTACAAGCAGCTCAGGACAAACACAAGGCTAGTGCATAGGGGTGTCCTGACCTCTTGAGTTCAGATATCAAAATGTCTCAAGCCTTCATAGCCCAGCCTGCCTCCTTTATCTCAGCAGAGGACTCAATTCCAGAGCCTCTGGATGATGAAATGGATACAGGCCCAGGACACAATTTAAGGCTTGTAACACCCTTGATACTGGACTCTTGTGCACGCCCCAATGTTATCAGCAGAATAGGGGGTCAGGATAAATTAGCTTTGATTGACACAGGGGCTGGAATTAGTTTTACTAACAGAGCTTCTCCCACTGCAGATCAGAAAAATATGGAAATTTATGAAATTCAAGGAATTAATGAAACAGCTTCCAAATGTGTGGCAATCCAAGTTGTGCACAGTGAACAAAATAAGGAAATGTTGGAAACCACTGCCTCCACTATAGTGAACACACAAAAAAAATAATTGGAATTGATGTTCTCAACCAGTTAAATTTGGTGGTGGATATGGCTAATCTTAAATTGTGGCAGTATTCAGGAACTTCAAGTGCTTCTAAAACTTTAGTGCATGAAGTCATTCCCATGCAGTTAGCAACTCGGTGCACCAAGGCAGCTCAACAGTATGATCTGTGTGTAATTCCTTCAGAGGTGGCTGATATTCCAGTCTGGGTTCAAGACAAGTTAGATTGTGGGGAAATGCACACAGAAATACTGTTGGAAGGTGAGGATCCTCCACCACAGAAGCAATACCCAGTACCTCATCAGGCTATAGAACCAGTGACTAAAATTGTGAAGATACTGGAGGAGAGGGGTCTGATTAGACCTATTTCTTCCACATGTAATTCACCAGCCTGGCCGATAGTTAAACCGGGGGGTTCCTTCAGGCTCACTATGGACTTCCGTGCCCTGAATCAAGTTTCAAAATCTGTAGTGCCCGTGGTAGCCTCATACCCTGAAATGATCTCTAAACTGAATCCCAAATGTAAATTTTCTCTGTTTTAGACATATCCAATGGGTTTTGGAGTCTGCCCCTGGCCCTTGAATGCCAGTACAAAACAGCCTTTCAGTGGCTGAATAAACAGTATGCATGGACTGTGCTTCCACAGGGATATAAGGATTCCCCATCAATATTTCATGAATACATGAAGGAAGCCCTGTCACTAGTGTCTTGCAGAGATGAGACCTAGACCAAACCTCCCCTTTGGAACTGCACAGTGGGAGGGACCGTACTTAGTTACTGATACCTTAGGCCCAAGCCTATAACAGATCCTAATGCCTGACAAGCAGCAGTACTGGAAACACATCACCCAGTTAAAACCATATGGGTAATACGTGTTTTATCAGTCTTTGTTTTCAGATACCACCTGAAGACAGCACGGACAGCTGCTTTCTAAAGACAGCACGGACAGCTGCTTTCTGAACAAAAGTCGCTTGAGGACGGTAACTATTTACTCCTGCTGTATAGTTGACATGTGTTTAATAGTTATGTAAATAAGTAGTAAAAATTATTAATTTTTTTTGTTTTGTTGTTACATAGTATAAGTGGGGAGCATTAGTTTACTCCCTAGTAGAGTGAAACAAGTTTGCTTTTATTATGTCTCGGTTTCCTGTTGTTCTTGTATCTGCTCTCTTCTACTCACGTCTAATTACAGGAACTACCATCCGAATATGCACGATTGGCTGGGCTAACTCCACAGGTGGAGTGTATCGCTACCAAGAAATACCCCCACCTTTCCCGGAAGGAAAAGATCTGGTCATCCTGAGTTTCTGTTCGGTACAGGACAAGCCAGTGTTCTATTCATTAAACATCACTCAAGTACAGTGGGAGCCACCAGTTTCCACTAATCTAGAAAGGACACAAGAATTGAGGGCACGCCCAGAACGTTACTTTCTAGGTCCTCCTGCTTTGATTTTGTACAATATTTCCTGTGAGGACAGAGGTACCTGGAAAATAACTTATACATGGGTTGTGAGTGATCAACAGCACATCACTGAGACTTCATTCCTTTTGGATGTATCTTCTTTACCTACTACCCCTCATCCCACCCCTCCCACTACTTCTGCTCCTCCTGTACTCTACCTTTCTGATATCCACCCATTTCAGGAAGGACATCCATTTCAGATTAAATATGATGCACCACACGATGTTTTATATGATGTGGAATACCATTTTCTTACTTGGCATCTATTTCCCAAATTGTTTCTAGTTACTCACAAATATCCAAATTGCTCTCAGTTTGTTGCCAACCACATACAAATGCTCAATACTTGGTTTGATATGCAGTCAGTAACACCCCAAGCCAAGCAATTTCGACACAAGCGTGAATTAATTGATACAATTTTAGGTGGCACAGGGACTGCACTGGGTGCCCTTAATATAATTGATATAGAGGTGCTCCGTAATAAAATGGGATCCACTGCTCAGCATGCTGCTGATGGTTTTACCTCACAACATATTATTAATGAAGCTTCCTCTGAACTGTCCAATGTAGTTGTAGATACCTTTGCTCTTATATCTCCCATTATAGAACAGAAAATTGTTACCTTAGCACATGCAGAATATAGATTGGGAAAGAATATTTCCTGGGCTCTTGCCTGTGATCAAGTACAGATCGAGCTTATTACTATACTAAAGGAAATTCTGATCACTGCTAAGTTAGGACACTGGCCACCATCTCTCATTCATATGGCTAGTACCAAAATACCGGAATTTGCTATAGCTCACCTTGATTGGTGGACAGTTAGAGCAGCCTTGTGGTGAACAAATGGGAACACTATCTGTACTTTGATCCCATGGTCAGGACAACACACAGTTATTTATCCTATTGTTAATATTGGGGTGCAGTTTGATAATATGCTTATGTATCCTGTGGACCATCTCACATGGGTGCAGCCACTGGACGACACCTGGACTTCATTCAAGCCGATGGACCCCAGTTTGTGTGAGCAGACTACATTTCAGTTCAAGTGTCAACCTCACCAGTTTAAAGAGGCTGACACCTCCTGCTGGAACAATTCCTCCTCTTGCTCCCTGACTGTTAAGCTCTCATACTCCCTGACTACCTCACACAGTTTGTATTACCTTGGAGCTGGACACTTTTGTTTTCATCTGTTCTTTCCCCAGAATGTTTCTTTTTCGATTGCTCCCAGAATGCATGACATTCGCCTTCCCAAGAACACTTTGTTGTACAGTTCAAACTATTTACCAAACAATACCTGGTGCAGTCATAACACCATTGGTCTCCCTCACCATTAATGGGACAACTTATTCCACACCGCTGGTTACCAATGACTCTATGGACATTCCAGACTTTATCTCATATGCTGTGCATCCCTTACCACTTGGCATGGGAGAAGAGACACTATATAAACTGCTCAACTTTACATGCCTATATTGATCACCTTAAAACAACATCCACTGAAGTGAATCACACCATCGCTTATGAGAATGGACACATTCAACAAATTGTTGGACATTTGCTACAAGATGCTCACGTGTCTGTGTGGGAATTGTTATTTGGTTACTCACCTACTGCTGATCATGTCTTTAATGTTTTTATTCACCCTATTATTATTTTAACTGCTGTACAAATATTGCTATGCATTATCATAATTTTCCTGTGCTGTAAGATGAAGCAAATGTACATATCCTTGCAACGCATGTCATACACATCAACAACATTTTAAGGTAGTTACCCTGAACTTCTCCAGCATTCACCCCTACATCCAGGCTAATTTGGCCTGCTAATCTGGCATTTCCTATTACACTGAATACCAGAGTCAGCTGCAGTCTAGTATTGCTTCCTATCCTCACTCATAGCATCCTGGTACCTTTTTGCTTTAGCCTCCTCAAAAATTCCTGCAGACCTTATGCACTGTTCACTCTCTCTAAGACGGGCATGGAGGTAGCATATTGGGTTGGGCCCCCCCCCCACCCAGTAGTGGCTGCTCTACCTAAGACACGAGGTTTGGACTCATAAGGAGACTTGTTTATCTCTAGAACACTAGAGACAGTACTAGAGACAGTACTGTGCAGGACAGGGGACTTGCTGGACATAGCAAGGTATTTAATACAGGAGGTATTAGACAAGCTGCCTACTATCATGTAATGGCAGCTGGGACAGGTACCACAGGCTTGATTCCACCATTTCCAGGCACAAATAATAAATAAAAATAAAAAAGGTGTGGGAGATGTCAGCATACATTTCATGCAGCTTTGGACTCTGGTGACTTCAGTCTCCAAAGGTAATAGGACAGTTTACAAGATGAGATTAACTCTGACCCCCTGGTGATTTCATTCTCCAAGGCCTGTCTGAAGCCCCTCCTTGCTAAATCAAGAATGGCAGACCTTAAAGGGAGTGGCTAGCAGACCTCAAGGGGAAGGGCTGGAGAGGATTCAATTCACTATAAAAGGACAGAAACACTTCCTGTCTCTCTCTCTCTCTTTCACCATTCATCGGAAATGAAGGACAGGAGGCTCTGATAATCAATTCCCTTCACCCCTCCCCCGCTCTCTCTCTCTCTCTCTCTCTCTCTCTCTCTCCCTTGCCATGAGGCTCTGAAACACATGTTCTGGCCTATCTCTCTCTCACACTTCACACATGCACATGCACACACAGATTCATTGATGCACACTGAAACAGCTCTGTAACAATCACTATATACCTCTGTTCAATACCTATGTATTAAGCCTATTTCTACATAAAAACCTTTCTCCAAGCCACACCTGTTTGCTTGTTTTGTTGCAAACCCTACTGCCTCTGTGAAGTGAAATGAACCCAGGACCTACAGAAGAATAACTAACCAAATCTTACAGCCGCCACTTGAGACTGTATGATTTTCTGGTGGAAGGGCGCCGGGCCGCCAGTATGATCTGCTGGACCTCGGTCGTCAGGTTGAAGGGAGCCAGAGCTAGCCTTTCAGCTTCCAGGCCAACAGTGATAGCATCCGCAGGTTGGGGTGGAGCATCGTTCCGCCGTCCTGTGAGAGTAGGTCTGGCCGCAGGGGGAGCTGGATGGGAGGGACCACTGCTAGGCGTTGCAGGTATGGGAACCATATTTGCCTGGGCCAGAATGGAGCCACCAGGATGACCCGGGCCCGGTCCCTGATGATCCATTGGACTGTCCGTGCGATGAGCGGAGTTGGAGGGAACACGTAGGCTAAGGGCCATTGGTCCCAGACCACATCGAAGGCGTCCGCCGCTAGTCTGTGCGGGGACGGCCTCTTGGAGCAAAACAGGCGGCATTTTGCATTCTCCTGGAAGGCAAAGAGATCGATCTGAGGGAGGCCCAACTCCCTGAAGAGGAATGATGATACGTCTTCGCGCAGAGTCCATTCGTGAGGGCTTAGTTGTCTGCTGAGGTGATCTGCTAGTACATTCTCTTCTCCTGGTAGGTAGCAGGCCTGAAGGCTGCATTGGAGCGAGAGGGCTAGTTGCCAGGTGAGGAGGGCTTCTCTGCACAGAGGTCGCGAGCCCGTGCCTCCCTGTTTGTTTATGTAAAACATGGTGACCTGGTTGTCGGTCTGTATCTTGATTGCTTTTCCCCTGACCAGATCCTGGAAGGCCAGGAGGGCAAGGCAGACAGCTCTGAGCTCGAGGACGTTGATGTGGAGGTTCTTCTCGGTGGTGGACCATGAGCCTTGTGTGTGCACGCCCGCACAGTGGGCCCCCCATCCTTGAGCTGAAGCATCCGTGGTCACGGTAATCTGAGGGGTCGGGCCCTGCAGGCGCTTGCCCTGTGATAGATTGGTGGAGTGTGTCCACCAGCGGATCGCCTTGGTCGCCCAGGGGTCCCTGGGGATCAGGGAGGACAAGGGATGTGTGTGTTGGCACCAATGAGTGCGGAGGTGCCACTGGAGAACACGCATCCGTAGTCTCGCGAGGGGAAGGACATGGGTGGCGGCTGCCATGTGTCCCAGAAGGCGTAGGATCGTTCGAGCGGTGGTGTGCGTGGAGTTGAGGACTTGTAGAGCGAGTGCGATGATGGCCTGTTTCCTGTTCTGAGGCAGGAAGGCCTTGGATTGTGTGGTGTCGATCCGAGCACCGATGAACTCCAGTTGCTGCGTGGGAGACAGATGAGACTTCGGTTAGTTGACAAGGAATCCCAATGAGGAGAGAAGAGCGGTGGCTTTCCTGACAGCCATCCGCAGTTCCGCAGGAGAAGGCACTGAGAACAGCCAATCGTCCAGGTAGGGGAAGACACATACCCCCTGTCTGCGGAGGTGGGCGGCAGCCACCGCTACACACTTGGTAAACACTCTTGGAGCAGGTGACAGGCCGAAAGGTAGCGCCCTGTATTGGTAGTGCTTCTCCGCCACCCTCAATCGCAGGAATGTTTTGTGATGAGGGTGCATGGGAATGTGAGTGTACGTGTCCTGAAGGTCCAGTGAGGCAAGCCACTCCATAGGTTGAATGAGGGGCAGGATGGTGGACAGGGAGTGCATCCTGAACCTCTCCTTGGCTATGCACTTGTTAAGCTTCCGTAGGTCGAGGATGGGTCGCATACCCCCCGACCTCTTGGGAATGAGGAAGTATCTGGAGTAAAAACCCTTGCTGGTCTCGCTGGGGGGAACAGGCTCGATGGCTCTGGAGGCAAGCAATGTCTTACTGGCAAGGCGGAAGACAAAGACTGGCCAGCTAGGGGCGGATCTGGAGGTGGGGCTAGTGGTCATGCCCAGAGGGCTAAAGCCCTCTGGGCTAGTGAGAGTACGTCCGTCTATGGCGCCGTCGGATGACGTCACCACTTGTGGCTGACTCATCCTGCTTGCCCTGGGAGAATACCAATACATCTCCTACTGGGGAAAGAGAACAAGTGGCACTGTCAAATAAAAGCTACATAAACAGAATACCTCAGCTCGGTTACACATGGAGAACGGTCACCAAACAAAGAACAAGGGATCGCAATTTAGAAATAGGAGACAATTATTAAATTGGGAACTCCAAAAGCCAAACTTGGCATGTACAATAACACTGGACAAATAAAAATGTAAATTAATTTCCTCTTGTACTAAACAAAAACGCAAAGACGTTAGCGATACACATTTCCCGGAGCTACTACTACTACTATTTAGCATTTATATAGCGCTACGCACGCAGCGCTGTACAGAAATATAAGCAAAAAGACAGTCCCTATCCCAGTTAATAAATTCAAAATAAAAGCTTGGGCATTTTATTTTTCATTTGCAATTGCTCCAGTCACTTTCTTCTGGTTTCTTTGTGTCTTCTGCGAGCTGTCCATGTGTCCTTTTTTCTCTCTTCTAGATTTTTTCCATTCTCTCTCTACATCTGCTTTAACATACTGATCTTTCCCTTTTTGCTCTTTCCTCTATTTCTTTCTTTATTCCTATCATCCACTCAAATTTCACCGTTCCATTCTCAGTCCCCACTTACTCTCCCCATACCCGTAGATTTTTCTTCCCTTCCACACAAAATATCTTTTCCCCTCTCCATCCTCATCCCCCAGCCGCATCCCCTTCTAGTCCTCCCCCACCATCTGCTTCCTTCTAGTCCCATTCTCCCATGCCCCCGCATCAGCCCATTTCCAGTCCTATTCCAGCCACCCATCAGTCCATTTCCAGTCCAAGCTCCCCCTATCAGCCTATTTCCAATCCTAGCCCCCCCATCAGCCATTTCCAGTCCTATTCCAGCCACCATCAGCCTATTTCCAGTCCAAGCTCACCCCCCCCATCAGCCCATTTCCAATCCTAGCCCTTCATCAGTACATTTCCAGTCCTAGCCCCCCCATCAGCCATTTCCAGTCCCCCATCAGCCCATTTCCAATCCTAGCCCCCCCCATCAGCCATTTCCAGTCCTATTCCAGCCACCATCAGCCCATTTCCAGTCCAAGCTCCCCCCCCCCATCAGCACATTTCCACTCCTAGCCCCCTATCAGCCCATTTCCAATCCTAGCTCCCCATCGGCCCATTTACAGTCCGAGTCCCCACCCCATCAGCCCATTTCCAATCATAGCCCCTCCATCGGCCATTTCCTGTCCTATCCTAGACCCCCCGAAGAGCCCCGTGACTGTCTAAGCTACTTCAGAGGGAGCCAGGGAAGCCCACGTGAGGCCCTGGCTCACCTCTGCACAGCCATCAGCGTGAAGAGCGGTGTTTGCCCTCACGCTGGAAGCTGTGTTCTAGTGAAGCACGCTGAATGCAAGGAAAGTTTTTAAAGGGCATTTCCCGGCAGTCGCACGCTTCATAGTAACAGCTGCCAGCGTGAGGGAAAACACTGCTCTTCACACTGGTGGCTGTGCAGAGGTGAGCCAGGGCCTCGCGTGGGCTTCCCCAGCTCCCTCTGCACTGCTGCTAGCATGAAGAGCACCATGTGAGAATGAAGTTTGCACAGGGCCCTGTGCAAACAACATTCTCGCACAATGGGCAGGCCGGCCCTGATGCCCTACAATGAGAGCTAGTATTCTAAGGTTAGAACAGTCGCCAAAGAAACCATGGTTCAAATCCAATGTCACTTCTTGTGATCTTCAGCAAGTCATCTAATCCTCAATTGCTTCAGGCACAAGTTTAGTTTATAAACCCTCTGGGGCAGGGAAATACCTACTGTACTTGAATGTAACTCACCTTGAGCTAATACTCAAAAAGGTATGAGCTAAATCCAAATCACCTTCCCTTTCCCTTATCAAAAACATAACCTTATGCATAAACCAATTTCTGTGTAAAAGACATGGAAAACTATGTTCACAAAGCCTATTATAATTATCAAAGTTTAATTTAGGTTGAGAACTCATTCAAATGTATTTCAATATTTTTTTCAGTACAAGTTTTTTTTTATTAATTTGGTTTTTTTTCTTTCCAACCCGATGGAATGTTGGAAAGAAACAATAAGTAAGAGGTTGAAAGAAATGGCTATCCGAGAACAAAATAATTCTCTGAAAACGAACGGGACCAGATCTGGCAAGGAGAAAGAAACAATGAAAAGACACATTAAGTTTGAAAGTGGACCAGATCATAACGGGTTCCCAAGAAAACAAAGCCCCCCAAATTGACCCAATACATTTCTGTGGAAGAAGCAGTTCCAGCAGCTGCAGCAGCATAGAGACGTTGATTCACTTTAATATTTTAATTAGGGAATTGCACCCTTAAAATGACCTTCCTCTCTTTCCTTTAACAGATACATAAACACAAATGTGCAGACGCGCACAGGCACACACACACACACACAAATATGTGCACACACATATACATAGGCATGATATTGCTTGGGGGTTCAAGTGAGGGTACGTGACCCTGGGGCCCATGGGTCTCGGAGAGGGACCAGCCTCGGCCTGTCTTGCAGCACTCGTACACACTCTAGGCTGACTGCATTCTGTCCCCTCCAACTGGAACTATCAGAGGGAGTGGGATGCACCTGACCTGGAAAGCACACAGGTGTTGCAAGAGTGCTGCCATGTTGATTCTTTATTTGAAGCCTGAGCACACCAGGAGGCTGACGGTAATGGGACCTAGAAAGGTTGTCTATCCTGGGGTCCATGCTGGCTCTCATGCACCTGCACATCATGCATGTTGTTGTTGTTAAGTGCCGTTGAGTCGGTGTCGACTCCTGGCGACTCTCTGGATAGTTAACCTAAACTTTGTTCTGTCTTCAGCCAAGCGGCTTATTGTTGATAGAGTGGTATCCATAGCTGCAGTTATTGTATCGATCCATCTCATTGCCGGTCTTCCTCTTTTATGGTGACCTTCTACTTTGCCAAGCATTATGTCTTTCTCCAATGATCTCTCTCTCTTCGCATGATGTGTCCAAAGTATGAAAGTCAAAGTCTTGTCATCTGAGCTTATAAGGAAAGCTTAGGTTTAATCTCCTCTAGTACACAATATTTGTCACCAGCACCACACATACAAAACAAATACATACAGGGCCATTGGAAGGCCTTTTCCTTTGGGGGGGTCTCATTTTCACCCTAACTCTGACCCAAGCTCCACCCCACAGGCAGAGACCCTTCCTGTTCTACCCGTTGGAATTCGATCTCCTGTGGGCAGACAAGAAGAGTCTTTGCCATGATCATAGCGGGCAGGCAGGATACTGTCCATTGAGATCCCATCCCCCACAGGCAGAAGAAGAGAAGCCGTGATCTCAGCAAAGACTCTTCCTGTTCTGCTCACGGGATCCATACTAAAGGCTGATCCCTTGTTTTCCTTGTGTCTCTTTATCTTTCCCTACTTGTACCCTTACTCTCAACTATTGTATTGTCTGTCTTGATTAGATTGTAAGCTCTGACGAGCAGAGACCATTTTTATATGTATCTGTACAGTGCTGTGTATGCCTTGTAGCACTATATAAATGATTAATAGTAGTAATAGTAGTGAACGTCTTAGGGGGGAGGGGAAAGGGGAAAAATTGAACACTGCAGGAGGGAAGGAAGGGTATATGCTGAATACCTCAGAGGAGAGGGGTGGGGAATGGCTGAATACTTGCTTGGGGCATCAGATACCTTGGGCTGGCCCTGCTCCCAATCCACAAGGATCTCAAGTCTGCCCAAAGTTATAGGCTGCTGGCAAGTTTTGAGGCCTCCATCCCAAGTTCTGTCCTGAGCCCCAGAATGTCTAACCCCAGCTCTGAAAACACACATACACTCTCAGAAACAAAATCCACACATACATAAAATGGCCAGGGCTGAATCTGGATGGGGGGCAATGGATTGGCAGCAGAGTTTGAATTTTATTTCTATTCTTTGTCTTTAGGAAGCTTTTCCCCAGCTTGAATTGTAATTTTGTTTCTTATTGTTTGTTTATTTTAGATTTTTAATTATAAGTCACTCTGATGTTGTTAATGAAGGGCAGTATAGAAAATATAAATAAACATAACATAAAACAAATATAAAACAGAAGCACACATATACACACTTGCAGAGGGGATTGAAATATTTTCATGAGGTATATTCCACTTGCTTTTCCCAACATATTCTCCAAACAAAACATGGATGCATACACACATACAAGCAAAACACAGACTTACACAGATGCACAAACAAAACATAGAAACACACACACACAGATGGATTGTAATAATTCCATGAGGCATGTTCCATATACTCCCTAAAACCACTACCACCACAGTGCTAGCACACATCTATCCCTTCTGGGCTGGCTGTTAGGGATTCAGATGTGTATTTCATTTTCTTTGTTGTAAAATTTATGTTACTGTGAAATCTAGCTTTCTTAACAGTTGCTATGTACAGTGACACCTAGAGACTGAACCCTGTAATTTGCTACTGGTTGTATGTGTACTGCCCATTAGTAATAGCAAAGCATGACAATAGCTTCAAGTTGGTATTGACACTTGCAACCAAGCAGCTCTAGAAGTGGATTGCTAGGCCTTTCATTCCAAGGAAATGAAGGAATAAGTGACTTAGCTAAGGAATTGTAGTGGGAATCAAACCCTGGTCTCTAGATCACCAAACTAGCATACTACCCACTAGGCTATTCCTCAACTCATGACAGCTTGTAGTTAAAATTAAAATCTGTCCTTTGAAATCTGTTTACAGTGACATCTAATGGTTGGTTGTATTATCACAGTTTCATTTTATTCTTTCCAATCCAAAAAAGGCCCCTATACAGCAAAATACTATATGCTGTAGCGCAGCATTTTGTGGAGATCTTCCTGCCTTAGTCTTGCTTCCCAATGCAGAAGCAAATTAGTGCAGGGAAATCCAGAGCAAAACCACTGTGCTAAAGCATAGTACAGTGGGCAGGCTAATCATATACAAGCAAAGGAATACAGAGTCGCTAAGTTACCCATTTCCAGGAATAAGATTGTTTGCCTGTTCTGGTTTTAAAGTTGCATTGCAATTCAGTATAGTATTTATAGACCCCGCTTATACCCATTGAAATCATTGTTGCAGGTCCCATAATGCATCAGAATGAGATTGTCAGAAATCTAGTATTGGCTTAAAATTTCACTCTTGGACTTGGGTAACTTGGCAACTCTGGTATTGCCCCTAAAGCAAAAAAACTGCACTGAAACTTAGTGCTGTGTTTTATTCTCCTTTTTACGCTGGATCTTTACATCAGCTTCAGACAGGCGTAAAGATACCATGGGGAGCGAAAAGATCATTTGAGGTGAAGTTTGACACTTCACCTCAGATGACTCAATCAGGCCCATACCCCCCTATCCCTTGCCATTCTGCTCTGAACTTTCCATTCCCCTCCCAATCCCTTCAAAAGATAATTGGTGACTCCAGTGTCACCCCCACATTCACCACTCTGATGAACACTTGAAACATTGCCAACCCCATGGCTCCTATCCTTACCCCCCCCCCCATCCCCAATCCCCTCCCAAAAACATCTTGAGCCAAATGCCCCCATTCCTGACTCCCAAGAAATGTTAGTCTGCTCTGCGCTACCGCCCTCATACAGCACAAGTACCTTGAATGTGATAGGAGACAGGAGCACTGCCCAAACACTCCTAACTCTGTACTGCCATTTTTACATTTTTGCTTTATTTGGCAGACCTTGCCAAGAAAGTCCAGGGGCTGGGTTACCAGGAGTCAGCATTGCCTTGACATTGTAGGAATGTGAGCATAATATGAAAGGTTCTACCAGAAACTTATTAAAAGCGAACAAAAGTGTCAACAAGAACGAGAAATGTGTGAAGAAGCAGTTAAATTTTATGGTCTCGTGTTATTAAAAGTTTGAAAGTGTTCAGAGTACTCTCAAAAGGCGTAATATAAGAATTGTTAATTTTCTTATTTTGTATAATTAAACCCCTCACTTGGTTTGCAGCTTGTCGTGCTGTGAGGGCTTGTGTGCATCAGTGATCAGTTAAGAAAAAACTAAAAGGAGCAGTTAAGAAAAAACTAAAAGGAGCGAAGGTTAAAGACGTACATCAAGCTTGGGTGTTGTTGAAAAATACTATCTTGGAAGCCCAGACCAGCTGTATTCCACGCTTTAAGAAAAGTGGAAGGAAGTCCAAAAAACTGCCAGCATGGTTTAAAGGTGAGGTCAGAGAGGCTGTTGTTGCCAAAAAAGCATCTTTCAGGAAATGGAAAAAAGAGCCAAACGACGAAACCTGGAAACAGCACAAGCACTGGCAAGTCAAATGCAAGGCATTGATAAGGCAGGCAAAGAGAGAATTTGAGAAGAAGCTTGCTGCGGAAGCAAAAACGCGAAATAAAGACCTTTTCAAGTACATTTGTAGCAAAAAACCTGTGAGAGAGTCAGTTGGTCCATTAGATAATAAAGGGGTTAAAGGAGCACTAAGAGGTGACAAGGCGATAGCGGAGAGACTGAATGAATTCTTTGCTTCGGTCTTTACTGAGGAAGATGTAGGGATGTTACCCATGACTGAAGTGGTATTTAAAGGTGCGGAAGAATTGGAGGAAATATCGATACATCGGGAAGATGTCTTACAACTATTAGATAAACTGAAGAGTAGCAAATCACCTGGGCCAGATGGTATACATCCAAGGGTGTTGAAAGAAATGAAATATGAGATTGCAGAACTGCTATCAGTAATCTGTGAACTATCATTAAAATCATCTCTAATACCTGAAGATTGGAGGATAGCCAATGTAACACCAATTTTTAAAAAGGGTTCCAGGGGTGATCCGGGAAACTACAGACGGTGAGCCTGACGTCAGTACCGGGAAAAATGGTAGAAACCATCATAAAGAATAAAATTACTCAGCATGTAGATAGTCACGACCTAATGGGAGACAGCCAACATGGCTTTAGACAAGGAAGATCTTGTCTTACTAATCTGTTATGTTTTTTTGAAGGAGTGAATAAACAGGTGGACAAAGGTGAGTCGGTTGATATTGTGTATCTGGACTTTCAGAAAGCCTTTGACAAGGTCCCTCATCAGAGACTTTTGGCAAAACTAAAGAGTCATGGGATAGGAGGCAATGTACTATTGTGGATCAGGAACTGGTTAAAAGATAGAAAGCAGAGGGTAGGGCTAAATGGCCAATTTTCCCAATGGAGAAAGGTGAATAGTGGTGTACCCCAGGGATCTGTGCTGGGTCCGCTGCTTTTTGACATATTCATAAATGACCTGGAAAGTGGAATAACGAGTGAGGTTATCAAATTTGCAGATGACACAAAACTATTTAAAGTTGTTAAAACCCAAGAGGATTGTGAAAAATTGCAAGAGGATCTTGATAAATTGGAAGACTGGGCATCAAAATGGCAGATGAAATTTAATGTGGACAAGTGCAAGGTTATGCACCTAGGGAAGAACAACCCAAACTATGGTTACACGATGCAAGGTTCCACATTAGGAACCACCACCCAGGAAAAAGATTTAGGCGTCATTGTGGATACCATGTTAAAACCCTCGGCCCAGTGTGCAGCGGCGGCCAAGAGAGCAAATAGAATGCTAGGTATGATAAGGAAAGGAATGGAAAATAAAACAAAAGATATTATAATGCCTCTATATCGTTCCATGGTGAGACCGCACCTTGAATATTGTGTCGCCGTATCTTAAAAAGGATATAGCGATTTTAGAAAAGGTACAGAGAAGAGCCACCAAAATGGTAAAGGGGATGGAAGGATACTCCTATGAAGAGAGGCTAAAAAGGTTAGGGCTCTTTAACCTGGAAAAGAGACGGCTGAGGGGAGATATGATAGAAGTCTATAAATTAATGAACGGAGTGGAACGGGTAAACGTAGATCGATTGTTTACCTTATCAGAATATAGAAAGACTAGGGGACATGCAATGAAGCTACAGGGTAAACTATTTAAGACTAATAAAAGAAAATATTTTTTCACTCAACGTGTAATCAAACTCTGGAATTTGTTACCGGAGGATGTATTAAAGGCTGTTAGTGTAGCTGGGTTTAAAAAAGGTTTGGACAAGTTCCTGGAGGAAAGGTCCATAAACGATTATTAAGAAGTGACTGAAGATATCAATGCTTGACCCAGTACAGGCATTGTGGAGCTTGTGTCTCTTGGGGAAACTGCTAGGTACATATGACCTAGATTGGCCACTGTTGGAAACAGAATACTGGGCTTGATGGACCTTGGTCTGACCCAGTATGGTATATCTTATGTTCTTATGATGCTGAGAGCTAAACTATTGGTAGCTTAACTACTGGCAGGGTCCTCAAGATGGATAGGCCTCAGCTGAGATGTCAGCCTAAGACAAACAATCCAACTGGGCAGTAGCAGAATGGGACGGTGTTGTAAGCAGAGGATCATATTTCTGTGACAAATGCAACAGCACTGGAATTAACTGCTCAGAAGAAAGGTCTCGGCAAATCTACTTTTGTATCCTGCCACGAAAACCCAATGGATAGTCACAAAACAAATTGCACTATAGTGCTGAAAAATGAGACTCCCAGGTTGGAAGACACTCAAATAGCTACTGGGGATGAGCTGAAGATTTCTCAGAGTAAAGCCAGTATTTATGATGTGGTTGAATCTGCTGATGTAGTTGCGCATGAAAAGAGAGTCAGAAGTTGCAAAGATGTGTTACATATTGGGACATGGAACATACGAAACATGAACCAAGGGAAGTTGAAGGTGGTCAAGAATGAAATGGAACATGTACAACTCGATCTGTTGGTGTCAGTGAACTGAAATGGACTGGCTTAGGGCGCTTTGAATCTGATGATCACATGCTGGAAATGAAAGAGAAAGAAGAAATGCTGTTTGCATTTATAATTAAGAAGAAACTTGCAAGAACTGTAATGAAATACAATGCAGTCAGTGAACTTAAATTCTATTCGTCTACAAAGAATGCCTATCAACTGTCATATGGCCAGCCCTCCGCCTAGGGCTAAGAGGGTTGGCGCTGCCATTATGTTGTCTGATAAAGAGTAGTTGTGAGTCGAGTAGTAAGGCAAAAATGACAAGGAATTTATTCCCAACACAAAAAGAATTCAGTGCAGAACAAAATAGGACAATCTTCAGGTGTTTGCTCAGAGTTATTTACAGAAAATGAAAGCAACTGCATTTCTCACAGTCTCTGCTCCAAACATGTGCAGTGCATATCCCATGTAATCAAAACAGCTTAACAAAAACAGCTTCTGCTTCCAAAGAAAAATACCTCTTTTCCTTTGCTGTCACTCAGCTCTTTTATACGGGTTTTTAGCGCAGGGACTCAATATCATCTGCCACACAAAACATGCAATCCATAGGAACTTCCCCTAGGTCAATATCATTACTGTCCCATTGCATTTCTTCAAACTCAGGGCTTACTGAGTTTGGCTTTAAATTGTTATAGCAGGGTTTCTGATAACCTCCCTCTGCTAACTCTAGTATTTCCCTTGGACACAATTCTGCGCAGTAAGGTTTAGAAATACCTTGGGCTGTGGAGATTCCTCTCTGGCTCTCAGCTAGCTCTCTCCAGCTGTGAGGAATTACTTTCTGCTCTTCTGTTTGCACTGCCTGTCGAGAGCACTGCCCTAGCCCTCTGCTCCCGGTTGAGATTTTCAAACTCCTGGCTTTTGAGCTGGGTTCCCCCCTGGGCAAACTCTGAAGCCTTTCATCCAGCCCTAAGGACTGAAGGGTTCTCTGCTCTTTCTCCCTCAGCAGGTTCCTGACAACAGGCTGTACCTTCTCTCCTTCTGTTCTGCTGGCTTCAATTTCAGACCTGCAGATAGGTTCCTTACAAGGTCTCCAACTCTGGGAAGTTTCTGAGCCTCTCCAACCACGTCCCCTCCAATCTAGAGCGCTTGGCCTTTTCTCAGAAGCTTTTTCTCTCTTCCTCCCTTCAGAAGCTCTGCCTCTTCCCCTGCTCTTCTCCCAAGCTTCTAGCTGGGATTTAAATTTCTGTTCCCTGAGGCTTGGCTCTGCCTTCCTGCACAGGTGTGAGTAATCAAGATCCAAGCTTCCTGCTACGTCAGAGCTTGGGTGTGTCAGCTCTGCTCCTGTCTCCCTCTGCTTGCCTCTCTCTTGCAAATACTGAGACGCGTGTGCTGGCTGACTATCAGTATCTTTAAAGGTAAAATCCTTCTTTCCTTCTATTTCCATAGGCTCTGCATTGGCTTCTACATCACACAACACAACTAAAATTCAAGTATATGCCCCATCAACAGCTGGAGAAGAGGATGAACTTGATAAGTCCTATGAACAAGTACATGCTGAAATTGACAGAACATGCAAACAGGATATCCTCATAGTCATGGCTGACTGGAACACAAAAGTTGGCAACAAAGAAGAAGGCAAAGTAGTTGGAAAATATGGACTTGGCAACAGAAATGAAATTGGAGAAAGACTGATAGAATTCTGAAAGACCAATGATTTATTCATCTCAAACACTTTCTTCCAGCAACACAAATGCTGACTGTACATGTGGACTTCACCCAATGGATTGTACAGAAATCAAATTGCCTTCATCTGTGGAAGTCAATGATAAAAAGCTCAATAACATCAACAACGACAAAACCTGGAGCTGATTGTGGTACAGATCACCAACTATTAGTATGCAAACTCAAGCTAAAGTTGGAAAAGAGCAAGCCACTCATGAATGTTGCAAAATATGACCTTGAGAATATACCACTGGAATTTAAAGACTGCCTGAAAAATGATTTGCTTCTTTAGATACAAATGACAGAGTTCTAGATGAGTTATGGGATGACATCAAGAAGGTTGTTTTGGAACAAAGCGAGAAGTCTCTGTTGTTCTTAAGTGCCGTCGAGTCGGAGTCAACTCATGGCGACCCTCTTGATAGCTATCCTAAATTGTGTTCGGTCTTCGGTCAGGCGGCTCATTGTTGACAGACTGGTACCTGTAGCTGCTGTTATTGTATCGATCCATCTCATTCCTGGCCTTCCTCTTTTGCGTTGACCTTTTATCTTGCCAAGCATGATGTCTTTCTCTAATGATCTCTCTCTTCGCATGATGTGTCCAAAGTATGAAAGTCGAAGTCTTGTCATCTGAGCTTCTAAAGAAAGCTTAGGTTTGATCTCCTCTACTACCGACTGGTTTGTTCTTTGGGCAGTCCATGGTATACACAGTATTCGCCGCCAGCACCATAATTCAAAGGCATCAATTTTCTTCCTGTCTATCTTTTTCACTGTCCAGCTTTCACATCCATATGATGTTATTTATTTATTTTATTTATTTACATGCTCTTATATACTGCGCTATTCTGCATCAGTGCAGTTTACATTGAACAAACTGAAATTACATTGAACAGGGTATTATAACTTGGAGATAACTATTTTACAGGGAACATGGGCTATGGAGGGTTAAGTGGCTTGCCCAAGACCACAAGGAGCACCTGTGGGACTAGAAACCCCAGTCCTTCTGGCCCAAGGTTGCTGTCCTCTAGTGGGATTTGAACCCCTGACCTTCCGGCCAGAAGTACCTTACCCCAACCACTAAGCCACTCCTTCACTCCTATTGAAAATACCATGGCTTGAACAAGTCGAATCTTTGTATGGAGAGAGACATCTCTGCTCTTGAGAATCTTATCTAGGTCTTTCATAACCATTCTGCCAAGACAATGCGTCGTCTGATTTCTTGACTGCTTGTTGCTTCTTTATTGATATTTGATCCAAGTAGGTTAAAGTTGTTCACAATTTCAATTTCTTCTCCTTCATCGATGAACCTGTTGATTATGCCAGTTGTCATGATCTTTGTCTTCTTTACATTAAGGTGCAGGCCCATTTTGAGACTATGTTCTTTGATTGTGAGAGGCACATGTTTCAGATCATCTTCACTTTCAGCCAGTAATGTGGTATCATCAGCATAGCGAAGGTTGTTGATGAGTCTTCCACCAATCTTCACACCTCTGTTGTCTTTATACAATCCTGCTTCTCTGATGATTTGTTCTGCATATAAATTAAACAGGTAGGGGGAAAGTATGCAGCCTTGTCTTACACCTTTGCTTATTTTAACCCTTTGAAGGCCTACTTTAAATTTTTAATCCACATTCTGCAGCCGGGTTAATTTTTGCATATTTCAGGAAAATTGTACCCGTCTTATTCAATATGTTCTAATAGTGATTTTCCTTCTGCTATGGTCATGTATTATATACCATTTGATAGGAATATTTAGTCAGAATTTTGGATCCCGAGAGCTTTGGGCTCGGCCTGGAAAGGGTTTAAACCATTCTATTTCTCCTTGTTCCGTTCGAATTGTTGCTTCTTGATCAATGTACAGATTGTGCAAGAGAGCGATCAGGTGTTCTGGTATGCCCATGCTTCTTAATGTGGCCCAGAGTTTCTCATGGTTTACACAGTCAAAAGCCGTGCTATAGTCGATAAAGCACAAATAGATATCCTTTTGGTATTCTTTAGTCTTTTCAAGGATCCATCTCACATCCGCAATGATGTCTCTCGTTCCTTGCCCTTTCCTGAACCCTGCTTGCACTTCAGGTAGTTCTTGTTCCAGGTATGGTTGTATTCTCTTTTGAATAATCTTCAGTAGACTCTTGCTGGCATGTGGGATTAGAGCGATTGTACGATAATTTCCTCAGTCAGTTGGATCACCTTTCTTTAGTATTGGTATAAACACAGATCTTTTCCAGTCAGTTGGCTATGATGTTGTCTTCCAAATTTCCTGGCAGAGTCTTGTAAGTGTGGTAACAGCTGCATCAGATTGCTGTAATACTTCTATGGGAATGCCATCAATGCCTGGTGCTTTGTTCTTTGATAAGGCTTTCAATGCTGCTTCAACTTCTTCTTTCATCACCAGTGGTTCCCGATCATAAGGTACAGGTTGAAACGGCTGTTGGTCCACTTGATCTTTATCATATAAAACTCTGTATAGTCCTTCCACCTTTTCTTGATCTTCTCAGCATCATTCAACATAGAACCTTGAGCATCTTGTAATATTCCAATTTGAGGCTGGAACCTTTTATTTAACTCTCGTAGCTTTAGGAAAGCCGATCTTGTTCTTCCTCTAATAGTTTCTGCTTCTGTTTCCTTGCATGCATCATTGTAGTACTTTTCCTTGTCCTGTCTTGCTGCACTTTGGAAATCTCTGTTGAGTTCTGCGATTGTCTTTCTTTCTCCTCTGGCTTTAGCTTCTCTGAGTTTCTGAACAATTTTCAGAGTTTCTACCGTCATCCATTTTGGCCGTTTTTGCTTTTTCACCTTTTGAAGAGACTTCTCGCTTTCTTCCAACACAACCTTCTTGATGTCATTCCATAACTCTTCTGGAGCTCTGTCATTTGTATCTAAAGCAGCAAATTGATTTTGCAGGCAGTCTTTAAATTCCAGTGGTATATTCTCAAGGTCATATTTTGCTGCATTCTTGAATGGTTTGCTCTTTTTCAACTTTAGCTTGAGTTTGCATACTAGTAGTTGATGATCTGCACCACAGTCAGCTCCAGGTTCTGTCTTTGTTGATGTTACAGTGCTTTTCCATCGTTGACTTCCACAGATGTAGTCAATTTGATTTTTTTACAATCCATTGGGTGAAGTCCATGTGTACAGTCACTGCTTATATTGCTGGAAGAAGGTGTTTGAGATGAATAGATCATTGGTCTTGCAGAATTCTATCAGTCTTTCTCCAGCTTCATTTCTGTTGCCAAGTCCATATTTTCCAATTACTTTGCCTTCTTCTTTGTTGCCAACTTTTGCGTTCCAGTCACACATGACTATCAGGATATCCTGTTTGCATGTTCTGTCAATTTCAGCTTGTACTTGTTCATAGAACTCTTCAATTTCATTCTGTTCTGCAGCTGTTGTTGGGGCATATACTTGAATTATAGTTGTGTTGATAGGCATTCTTTGTAGAGAAATAGAGATTAAGCGTTCGCTGACTGCATTGTATTTCATTACAGTTCTTGCAAGTTTCTTCTTTATTATAAATGCAACACCATTTCTTCTTTGTCTTTCATGTCCAGCATAGTAGACCATGTGATCATCTGATGCAAAGTGCCCAATGCCAGTCCATTTCAGTTCGCTGACACCCAACAGATCAAGTTGTACACGTTCCATTTCATTCTTGAATACCTCCAACTTCCCTTGGTTCATGCTTCGTACGTTCCATGTTCCGATGTGTAAGACATCTTTACAGCTTCTGACTCTCATTTCATGTGCAGCTACATCAGCAGTCAGACGTCCCGAGGGTTTTGATCCAACTACATCATAAATGCTGGCTTTACTCTGAAAAGTCTTCAGCTCTTCCCCAGTAGCTAGTTGAGTGCCTTCTGACCTGGAGGTCTCATCTTCCAGCACTATAGCACAATTTGTTTTGTTGTAACTATCCATTGGGTTTTCATGGCAAGATGAGAAGTCTCTACATAAGGTGAAAAGGCAAAAACAGCCAAAATGGATTACTGAAGAAACTCTGAAAATTGTCCAGAAATGCAGAGAAGCTAAAGAGGAGAAATAGAGGCAATCACAGAATTCAGCAGAGATTTCCAACGTGCAGCAAGACAAGACAAGGAGAAGTACTACAATAACACATGCAAGGAAATAGAATCAGAAGCTATTAAAGGAAGAACAAGATCAGCTTTTCTAAAGCTACAAGAATTAAAGAAAAAATTCCAGCCTCAAAATGGAATGCTACAAGATGCACAAGGATCCATGCTGAATGATGCTGAGAAGATCAAGAACAGGTGGAAAGAATATACAGTCATTATACCATAAAGATCAAGTGGACCAACAGCCGTTTCAACCTGTACCTTATGATAAGGAACCATTGGTGATGAAAGAAGAAGTCTAAGCAACATTGAAAGCCTTATTAAAGAACAAAGCACCGGGCATTGATGGCATTCCCATAGAAGTATTACAGCAATCAGATAAAGCTGTTACCTTACTTACAAGGCTCTGCCAGGAAATTTGGAAGACAAATTCATGGCCAACTGACTGGAAAAGATCTGTGTTTACACCTATACTGATGAAAGGTGATCCGACTGGCTGTGGAAATTATTGCACAATCACTCTGATCCCATATGCCAGCAAGATTCTACTCAAGATCATTCAGCAGAGACTATGACCATACCTGAAATGAGAACTGCCTGAAGTGCAAGCAGGGTTCAGGAAAGGGCGAGGAATGAGAGACATTATCACGGATGTGAGATGGATCCTTGAAAAGACAAAAGAATACCAAAAGGATATCCATGTGTGTTTTACTGACTACAGCAAGGCTTTTGACTGTGTAAACCATGAGAAACTCTGGATCACATTAAGAACACCTGATCATTCTCTTGCACAACCTCTACATTTATCAAGAAGCAACAGTTTGAACAGAACTAGGAGAAACAGTATGGTTTAAAATCAGCAAAGGTGTATGACAAGGCTGCATACTTTCTCCCTACCTCTTTAATTTATATGCAGAACAAATCATCAGAGAAGCAGAACTGTATGAAGCCAACCGAGGTGTGAAGATTGGTGGAAGACTCATCAACAGCCTTCACTATGCTGATGATACCACATTACTGACTGAAAATGAAGACCATTTGAAACATTTGCTTCTCAAGGTCAAGGAATATAGTCTTAAAATGGGTCTGCACCTTATTGTTAAGAAGACAAAGATCTTGACGACTGGTAAAATCAAAAAGTTCATCATTGATGGAGAAGAAATTGAAATAGTTGATAGCTTTAACTTACTTGGATCAACAATCATAAAGAAAGGACTAGGAGTCAAGAAATCCGACGACAAATTGCTCTTGGTAGAATGGCTATGAAGGACCTAGATAAGATCCTCAAGAGCAGAGATGCCTTTCTCCATACAAAGATTCAACTTGTCCAGGCCATGGTATTTTCAATTATGTCAATGGATGCGAAAGTTGGACAGTGAAAAAGATAGACAGGAAGAAAATTGATGCCTTTGAATTATGGTGCTGGCGACAAATACTGTATATACCATGGACTGCCTGAAGAACAAACCAGTCAGTACTAGAGGAGATCAAACATAAGCTTTCCTTAGAAGTTCAGATGACAAGACTTTGGCTTTCATATTTTGGACATATCATGCGAAGAGAAAGATCATTGGAGAAAGACATAGGGGCATGTTTACTAAACGGCGCACCTGTGCGGGGCGCACCTGAGCGCCCTAAAATGATGCATTTAAGTGCTCTTAAACGCCCCGTACATGTGCGGGTCACATTAACGGGCCCCGCACACGTGCGCCGACAACGCGCACATTTGCGGGGCGGTAATGTGCGAAAGAGGCGTGCCAAGGCGAAATGAGGGCGGAGGAAGGCCCCCTAGGGGCGGAGAGACGGGGTCAGTGGGCGGAATGTGGGAGGGGAGAGACTCGCCGCACAGGAGCGTGCCCGAATCTGCAAAGAACTTTACCGCCAGTGAAACACTCGCGTTAGAGGTGCTGTGCAGGGAAAAGAAACCGTTTCCGTCAGCAATGTGCAGCACAATAGTGGAAGCCCAAAAACCGTGAGCAGTGTGATCTATGTGCACAGATCAAACGCCGTAATGTCACAGGGCACTAACCACACGGGCGCCGCGCACCTTAGCGCATCTGTCAATCACAGCTTCTGTTCCTCACGACGGAACGCCCACTCCTTATACGGCACCCGCTCGGTACCGCGGACCGCACAACACCGGCCTTTAGTAAACAGACCCCATAATGCTTGGCAAAGTAGAAGGTCACCGTAAAAGGAAGACCGGCAATGAGATGGATCGATACAATAACAGCAGCTATGGATACTACTCTATCAACAATGAGCCACTTGGCTGAAGACCGAACAAAGTTTAGGTCAACTATCCAGAGGGTCACCAGGAGTTGATACCGACTCAATGGCATTTACCAACAACAACATAATTAAACCTGTTCAAAAGTTATCTTAAAGAGGTGTTGAATGTCCCAGAAACCTCTCTTCCATATTTTAAGTCAATAGTATTTACCATTGAAGAAACCCAGTATTCAGAATATGAAAGATGGAAAACCTAATAAAGAAGTCTTTATCACTGAGGCTTCTTCAGTGGATTTATCTGTAAGTTTATTGTCTCAGGTTGTTAGTAAATCCACTCTGTTACTCTCAATGTTTCTTGAATTGGATCTAGATTGGGTTTTTAAAATGTTTTTTTTCCTCCAGAGATAAAAAGCTTTTAAGGTGCATTTTTAGAATGTATCCAAGTTCTTGGCTTTAAAAGCGCAGGCGGTGTCTATTGGTGCTAATTTCTCATTGAACTATCTATGTAATGTAAGATAAAATATCTTTCTGATACTTATGTGTTTTATGAACCGGATCAGTTGAAGGCCTTTTTGTTGTCTAAGAAGGATGATGTGGAGTATGATCGTGAGGATGTCTGGTTTGATTTGGTTTGCTTTGTATCTTGTATATGATTTTTTGAAGACAACTGAATGACAGTACTATCATGCTTTGTCTTGTGTTTTGGGTCTCTTTCTTAATAGATTGACTTTTTTGGTTCCTTCTTTTTAGTGGACTCACTTCATTCTTTGTGTTAACTGTATTATGGTTTATGTTGTATCAATTAATATATTAATAAATAAAACAGAATTAAGAAAACAAATTGGCAGCAGAGACGTGTATCTCCCCCCTTTCCCCTCAAAGAGGACCCTGCACAGACTTCAGTCACATTACCTTGCAGGACCTTTCAAAGTCACAGCAACAGACCCTTGGCATATAAGACTGCTGTCTGGCCAGACCACACTGAGATCACTTAGCATTTCTTTTCCTGCCCACCAAACATGTCCAGTGAACAGGTATTCTGAATGGCAAGATGCTGTAAGCCCATATCATTCATGAATGGAACCAGATTTATTGGAACAATTCATCTTCATTTAGGTGAACCTCCTGCTGATTTTTCCAGAATTTCCATACAAGTGGCATTGGAGCTGTAAGTACTGCTACAGGTTACATCTATGGACTTGACTTGCTCACAGTAAACACCACGACTAAATATTTGGAGGTTCACTCCTATTCAACCATTTCCCACAGTATTTGCATTTAGTTTTGTTATGTTTTTTATTTGCGTTTTCAGTGGTCAGTGTTTGTTGTGACTTGCTTAGGATAGTAATTGATTGGTGGGACAGAAATATTTTAAGTAGATAAAGAAATTGTTAGCTCTAGTTACTGTGTAGCAGCCAAACTTGTTCTAACTGGGAATGCAGTGTTATCAATTCTAGAGCAGAACGATGTACAATGATTCTTAAAAAGTGATGTGTATGTACATGTCACCCAATAAGCCACACAATTATTTCTTCCCTGAAATACAGGGGAGGGGTGGGGAGGGAATTCAGCATTTAGAAAACATCCATTGTATTAGGACATGCACTGTAAGACTGACAGTAACCTAGTGGAGGGCAGCAAGGAAATATGAAGTGTTCTATCCCATCTGCTCGGTTATTCCTATCCACACTGCTAATTATGTATCCCAGCTGTCTGCCATAGAAATGTGACGGTAGAAAAAGACCACAGGGCCTATCCAATCTGACTTTTCATATCAACCACTACAATAGCCCCGTTTTTGCCTTAAGAGATCCTCTGTGTTTGTCCCATGCTTCTTTGAATTCAGATACTGTCCTCATTTCTGCCAGCTCCACTGGGAGACTATTCCACACATCTACCACTCTTTCCGCATAGAAATATTTCCGCATATTACTCCTGAGTCTATCCTCTTTCACCCACATCCTATGTCTGCTCGTAGCAGAGCGTGCTTTCAATCAGAAGAGACTCTCCTCCTCTGCATTTATGCCATGGAGGTACTTAAACATCTTAATCGTATCACCTCTATCCTGCCTTTCCTCTAATGTATACATTTTAAGATCCTTAAGTCTGTCCTCATATACTTTATAATGAAGATCACTAACCATTTTAATAGCCACCCTCTGTACGGACTCCAACCTGTTTATATCCTTTGAAGGTGCGGTCTCCAGAATTGCACACAATACTCCAAATGAGATTGCACCAAAGACTTCTACAGAGGCACTATCACCTCCTTCCTTCTGCTGGCCATTCCTCATCCTATGCACCCAAGCATCCTTCTAGCTTTTGCCATTGCCTTTTCTACCTGTTTAGCTACTTTAAGATCATCAGACACAAACACGCCTAGATCCCGTTCTTTTTTTTGTGGACAGAAGTACTTCACCCACTATACTATATCACTCCCTTGGATTGCTGCAGCCCAAATGCATGACCTTGCATTTTTTAACATTAAATCTCAGCTGCCAAATTCTAGACCATTCTTCCAGCTTAGCTAGATCCCTCTTCATGTTATCTACACTTCCTGGGTGTCTATTGCAGATTTTGGTATCATCCGCAAAGAGGCAAAACTTACCCGCCAGCCCTTCTGCAATATCACTAACAAAAATGTTAAAAAGAATTGGACCAAGGACAGATCCCTGGGGCACACCACTGGTAACCTCCTTCTCCTCAGAGTGAGCTCCATTTACCTGGACCCTTTGCCACCTCCCACTCAACCAATTTCTAACCCAGGCAGTAACTTTACTGTCCATCCCTAGGGTGCTCAGTTTGTTTATAAGTTGCCTATGCGGAACGTTGTCAAAGGCTTTACTGAAATCTAAATACACCTTATCTAGGGCTTTCCCTCAGTCCATCTCCCTAGTCACCCATTCAAAGAAATCAATCAGATTTGTCTGACAAGACCTGCCTCTGGTGAATCCATGCTGCCTCAGATCCAGTAATCCGTTGAATTCCAGAAACCTCACTATTTTTCTCTTTCAGCTACGCTTCCAATAACTCACCATTTCTCAATGTCATCCTTATGTCTGCTTTTGTGTACAGGGACCACATCTGCCTTTCTCCAGTCCTCTGGCACCACTCCCAATTGCAAAGAGGCATTGAAAAGGTCAATCAGTGGAGCTGAATAGAATGTCCCCAAGTTCCCTCAGTATTCTTGGGTGTATCCCATCTGGTCCCATTGCTTTCTCTAATTTAATTTTAGCTAATTCCTCTCAAACACAGTCTTCTGAAAATTGTTCAAGATGCCCCTCACTTCTGTTCCTGTTTGTGAGTGTTTTCTGAGGTCCTCCTCCTGGTTCTTCATCTGTGAACACAGAACAGAAATATTTGTTAAGCAATTCCACTTTGTCTTCATCAACTTCTGCATATTCCTCCCCTTCACCCTTGAGTCTGAGAATACCACTTTTGCTTTTCTTCTTCTCACTAACATATCTGAAAAATGTCTTATCCCCCCATTTTATTGCATTGGCTATTTCCTCCTCTTTTTGAATCTTTGCTTTCATGACTACTTTGCTAGCTTCTCTAAGTTTTTCCAAAAATATCCCAGAGAAGCTTGACTGCTAGGAGGATATTATTTCTTATTCATATCATTTTTTGTTATTTTCTCTTTGGTTTTCCTTCTCATCCTGAGATGGGTGGACGAGTAGAGAAGTTCCTGTATTTAATCCAGCACCCAGCAATTTCATATGCCTTGAACCAAGCTTTGTAACAATAGAATAGTCTATAATAGCACAATACCTTTCAATAGCTTCTACAGTAACATCGTAGGTCTTTTGAGGAGTGGTGGGGGGAAGAGACCGGGATTGGTTTTTGACTTGTTTCCTTTTCTTTTGCAACTGCATGATAGTCTGGTGGAGCTATTTTGACAGTGCAGCAAAGAACAGGGTAACTTGATTCTCAAGGGTCAGCTGAATATGACAGTTGCAGGCACGGTGCAGAGAAGGATGGAATTACTCTGAATTCCAACAATGAATTTATAGAGTTCCGGTCCCTGGTCTTTCTGTCTGAGAGTGACGGTTCTCAACATCTTCTTAAAGCAACTTTTCAACCTAGGGCCGGCCCAATCATTAGGCAAGACTAGGTGGTCACTTAGGGCAGCAGTTTCTGGGGATCAGGAAAGAGCAGCAGCAGCAGTCAAAGGGAAATAATAGATCCTGGCAGCCACAGAAACTCAAAGAGCCGTCGGCACATTCTTTTCGCTTGCAGGTAGAGTGGGCCCACATACACGACAAAGGTAATCTTTAAACGTATGATGTCCAATTCTGCATTTTTACAGGATTGTTGTTGGAAGGGTGTTGTTCAGATAATCACGATTACATTTAAATATCGAAATCTGGGAGGCGGGGCGGGGGGGGGGGGGAGGGGAGTAAGAATGAAGGTTTGCCTAGGGTACCCAATATTTTGCCTGACTGATTTTGAAAAATACACACTTGTAGGATTATAGCATTTGTTTAAATAGTGGAGAAAGAGAAGTTTATATA
Source organism: Ichthyophis bannanicus (assembly GCA_033557465.1). NCBI lineage: Eukaryota > Metazoa > Chordata > Amphibia > Gymnophiona > Ichthyophiidae > Ichthyophis > Ichthyophis bannanicus. The sequence goes on from CM066038.1 coordinate 382,430,061, forward strand.
TTTATTGAACCATGGAAATTTCACACGACAAAACGATTTCCGCTCACTATATCCAGTATCTGACACATTGCTTTCTAAATACTCATAGGATTGCCTCCTAAAAAGAAAATTAAAGTGGACCAGTGAACTAGCAGCCATTTTTGCCAAATGACAAATACAGTATCTTCATGTACAAAATCCAGGGGGGGAGAAAACACCACTGTTTGCGTCAGTGCAGACAAGATTTGAGTGAGGGATAGATTATGAAATAGAGAGCTCTGCTAACCACTATTATTTATGAGAATACACTCATGCTTACCTGGGAAAAATCCTCTTACAGTTCAGGTAAAAGTGTGTGCATAACTTCACAGCACATGCACTTTTACAAATGGGGAAGAAAAGGGCAAAATCAGAACGAGGGAGGGAAAGTGCACATGGGATTTCATTTTAAAATCATTCTGATCCCCTTTTATTAAACTGCATTAAACGTTTGCAGTTACTGCACATAAACGGACAAAATTATTGCACAGTCACTGCAAAGCCTCACTGTTAACACATGTTAACTTATTGCGTGTTACCTGTAAGGTGCATCCCTGCCCATTTCCCCATTCCATTCCATGTTAAACGGTAAACATGGGAATTAGTACATACTGTCAAGCCACCATGCTCACTATTGGCACAAGCCTGTGCTGACTGTGTGTGCTAATTCTCTTGTTATCTGCTTAATGCACGTTATTAAAAGAGGGACTGTGTTTGCTTTCTGGCATATACTTTGTGTCATGAGCGTTAAATTGTCAGTGTATCCTGTGCCTTGAGGCGATGCTGGGAAAAAGGATGCAGAGGTTTATTCGGAGAAGCTTGTAAGAATCAGCTGTTTTTGTGTTAACAATACAAGTTCCAGTTCTACTAAATCACCTCCAGTTTTTTATAAGTGAATGTCCAATGATCATGACATGGTGTCAAAAGTGAGCTAAGTCTGAACTAGTGAAGATAGTGAAATTCAGCTCTCCAACAGGCCTGTGGATTAACCTGGAAACAGTGCTTTACATGTTTCAGGACTGCCCTAAGCCCCCAAAACTGAATGCCAAATACAGGAAGTACAGGCTTATTCTTTCACTTATGCACTGAAGTAAAAAAAGTGGTATTGTCAGACTTAAGGGTGCAAGGGAGGAATATGCAGATACTGATGAGGATAAAGCAGAATTATTTTTTTTAGTGCCATCAAGTCAGTGTTGAATCTAGCTACCTCTGGGTTTTCTTGGCAATGTATCACTGGAAGTAGATTGCCAGCCTTTTCTTCCAAGGCAATGGAGGGTAAAGTGACTTGCCCAAGGTCACAAGGAGTGCCAGTGGGAATTGAACCCTTGAGCTTCTGGGTACTAGGCAGTTGCTCTAACCACTAGGCTACTCCTCCACTCATTAAGCAGAATTACTAAATAAATATTTCTGTTCTGTATTCACAGATGAATGGCCAGGAGCAGGACTTCAGAAAATACCCACAAACAGGAACAGAAGCGACATGGATCTCGAATGACTTTCAGAAGACTGTGTATGTAAGGAACTAGCTAAATTAAAAGTAAACAAAGCCATAGGTCCGGATGGGATACATCCAAGAATACTGAGAGAACTTGGGGATGTTCTAGTGGCTCCACTGTCTGACCTTTTCAATGCCTCTTTGGAGTCGGGAGTGGTGCCAGTGGACTGGAGAAAGGCGTATGTGGTCCCTGTACACAAAATTGGGCATAAGGACGACATTGAGAACTATAGGCTGATTAGTCTAACCTCTGTGATGAGTAAATTAATGGAAATGCTGCTAAAACAGAGAATAGTGAGGTTTCTAGAGTCCAATGGATTACAGGATCCGAGGCAGCATGGATTCACCAGTAGGTAGGTCTTGTCAGACAAATCTGATTGATTTCTTTGACTGGGTGACCAGGGAGTTGGACTGAGGGAGAGCCCTAGATAAGGTATATTTAGATTTCAGTAAAGCCTTTGACACGTTCCTCACAGGCGACTTATAAACAAACTGAGCACCCTAGGGATGGATCCTAAAGTTACTGATTGGGTTAGAAATTGGTTGAGTGGGAGGAAACAAAGGGTACAGGTAAATGGAGCTCACTCTGAGGAGAAGGAGGTTACCATTGGTGTACCGCAGGGATCTGTCCTTGGTCCGATACCTTTTAACATCTTTGTTAGAGTTATTGCAGAAGAGCTATCAGGTAAGGTTTGCTTGTTTGCGGATGATACCAAAATCTGCAATAGAGTAGACACCCAGGAAGGAATAGATAACATGAGGAGGGTTCTAGCTAAGCTTGAAGAATGGTCTAGAATTTGGCAACTGAAATTGAATGCTAAAAAATGAAGGGTCATGCCTCTGGGCTGCAAAAATTCAAAGGAGAGGTACGGTGTAGTTGGTGAGGTACTTCTGGCCACAAAAGAAGAGCGTGACCTGGGAATAATTACTACTACTACTGAGCATTTGTATAGCACTACAAGATGTACGCAGCACTGCAGAGACATGAAAGAGACAGTCCCTGCTCATCAGAGCTTGCAATCTAGTCAAGACAGACAACATAGTAGGTGTAGACAGGGATACATATAGGGGGAATGGTAAGGAAACACAATGGAGATCAGGTGAATCATGATCCGAAAGCGCCAACAAAGAGGTGACTTTTCAACCTGGATTTGAAAAGGGCCAGAGAAGGTGCCTGACTTACAGACTCAGGTAGTTTATTTCAGGCATAAAAAGCAGCAAAGTGAAAGGAGCGAAGTTTGGTGTTAGCAATAGAAGAGAAGGGCACAGATCTTAAAGTAGCTAAACAAGTAGAAAAGGCCACTGTGAAAGCCAGAAGGATGCTTGGGTGTATAGGGAGAGGAATGGCCAGCAGAAAAAAGGAGATGATAATGCCTCTTTATAAGTCTCTGGTGTGACCTCATTTGTAATATTGTGTACAATTCTGGAGACTGCACCTTTAAAAGGATATAAGCAGGTTGGAGTTGGTGCAGAGGGCGGCTACTAAAATGGTTAATAGTCTTCGTTATGAAGCATATGAGGACAGACTTAAAGATCTTAATATGCATACTTTAGAGGAAAGGCGGGATGAGGCAATATGATACAGACATTTAAATACCTCTGTGATAAATGCACAGGAGAGTCTCTTTCAATTGAAGATAAGCTCTGCTACGAGGGGACATAGCATGAGAGTGAAAGGGGATAGACTCAGGAGCAAGATGCAAAATATTTCTTTACAGAAAGAGTGATTGTTGCGTGGAATACTCTCCCTGTGGAGGTGGTGGACAAGAGGACAGTATCTGAATTCAAAAAAGCATGGGACAAACACAGAGGATCTATAAAGTTAAAAAGAGGACTATTGTTGTTGATATGGAAGGACTGACTACATAGGCCATGTGGTCTTTTTCTGCCGTCATGTTTCTATGTTTCTATTTACTAATCATCTTTGCTGCAGAGATTTAAAAAAATGATTATGATTATAGAGGTTGCATGATGTCATTGCTTTAGCAACTGATGTCATCCAGTGTCCCTACCAGAGTACTACAATATAAGCTGAAGAAGAGCTAGCATTTTCCAGAGCAGGGGAGTTTTCTTTCTACCCAGTAACCTCATTCTGGGAGGAGACTCATCTGGGAGGGAAATTTCAATACCTATTAAACCACTCCGAAAAGCAAAATTTTGTCTTTGGCACACAGCCACTGCACCATGCTGGAGTAAAGCATCTACTCTTTGGGAGGGGGGGGGGGAGGCAGCTGACCATGGCCAAACCCTAGCTTCTCATTCCTTTTAGGAAGAGTCACAGGCATATGAGCAGAGGAGTAGAAAACAAGGGAAAAAGTGAACATGTGACTAGGCAAAACCTGCCAGCATTCCTGGCTCAACAAGAGTGAATTCCTGCCTATGTAACTGACCTAGAAACCATCAATAGAGACACAGAAGAAATTCCAAGAGACAGGCAATGATAGAGAACTCAGAGCGTTAATCTGTGTTCTGTTTTACCTGGGGAGCATTTAACAATGGCTTCGACTTGCTACATTTTTCAATGCAAAGCTTGAGACAGAGTCCTTTGACCCAAAACACGGTGCTGTGTCGCGTTTTATAACGCCACGTTCTTGGCGCTGCACAGGTTGTTTCATAGTGGAGAATTCTATGCCTGCTCTTCATATTACAGACTGGATCATCACAATTTCCACAGATTTTCGGCTCTGATTGCCAGCTAAGTACATGTTTCTATACCTTGTTGTTTCTTAAGTTTTGTTCTTGGCATGTTGGCTTTCAGTGTCAGCAATGTACAGCATAGGCAGGGAGCCCAAGAAAAGTGATAGTACGAGTAGTGCTCCATTTGCAGCAACAGCATAGTGCCCAAGTATGAAAGGCCACTATGGCGATGGTGCAAATGGGGCATAGGGGGCTGCAGGCGGGACATGTAGCGGGGGCAGCTGGGGTATAGGGTGGACTAGGCGGGTACCTAGGTGGCACATAGGAACATAGAAACCGGAAATCAGCAAGACAGCAGCTGACAAAGGCCAAACACAATCCACCTACATCTACCTGATCCACCCAAGCCAACAGTTGCCAGGGCACTGACCTGACATCCCCCTAGCCAACCATCCCCCAAGCAGAAGGGACATACTATTGATAGGCGGTGATGGGGGGGATATGAGGATGCTCATGTATGTCCCCCACCCCGGACCCCGCTCCCTAGGTGACCACCTACCCACACAGTGGATGGCCTGGGATTGCGCACTACCAGCACTGACAGCATATGGTCATGTCAGCATGGCAGGGGGGGGGGGTGTGCCCGTGGTGGAGGGGGCAGTGGCACCTGCCTGCAGTGGACCTAGGCTATGCCATGTACCAGTACATGGTGTGCAGTGCAACATAAAAGGTCTGGCTGAGGAAAAGTACAAGTAGCTCCAGAGACTCCCATGCATCTGTGTCAACAGTGTGGTGCTGTACACCCAGCCAGTGTTGCCAGAAGCAGAGGGTCACAGGTTCAAATCCCAGCTGTGGTTCCTGCAGAGCATGTCCCTATATTTTACCCTACAATGCAGATACAACAGCAGCATGTGCAAAGTCCAAAGCAGCGGCGAACAGGGGTACAAACACACACTCACACAGGCTTCACAATCCAAAGCTGCATGGAGAATCAGGCTGTTATCACCAGAGCACTACTACTACTTCCTGCACAGTTTATCAATGTTGGCACTGTGATCAGGACCAGTGTGGCGGGCAGGGTTGCCAACCACCCCTATCTTTGCACAATGCTGCCATAGGAGTGTGTGTGTGTATGTCTATCCATTGTTCTGTGGCTGCCCACACCTCACTGAGCCCACAATGTCTGTCCCACTGTTACCAGCGTTAGCCTGAATATGTGCATAATGAGGTATTGTGGGTATGGCCCAGAAAGGGCGGATTGGCCAGGATGCATCTTCACGGGGTGTGGGGCAATGGCTGGGACACTGTAGTGCCCGACCACCGGCTGCATAGACAGGGTGGCCACAGCATGGCATGCTGGGAGGGCACTCACTCTGACCGAGCAGTGACCATAGCATGTCTAGGTTCCCACATAGCACTCTACACTAACTGCTTCCAGTGAAGCTTTTGTGTTCCCAGTGCTGGGGCCCTAATCACTGAGATACCTGTTTGGTGCACATAGTTTCTCTGTGAGCATGCACTATGGACTGACTAGTGGACTACCTGCAGTTAGACTGTGCATGGTTGGGACACCTATAAGGTATTGCAGGTGTAGTCTGACTGTGCTGTCTGCTGGTGATTGACAGTTGGTGGTGTGAGGCAGTTGGGGTTTTCCAGCCCTAACCCCAGCTTTACTGCTGGACTTCCATTGCCCAGTGATAGGTATGGCTCTGGCCCACTAACCCTGGAGGGCTGTCTTATACCAGCAGGATGGAAGTTGCTTCACCAGGGCTCAGGCACCTGTTCTTTACCTATAAAAAGAGTGATTGTGGGCCCTTTGGGGTATAGAGAGTATACCACTTTGACCTATAAAGGCACTGCTACACAAACCTCATGCAAGTCTAGAAACCCCTCTGCCCTGATAACAGGTGCCCATGTCAGCCAGACCCTAACATGGGGTACACACTAATCTGGGTGGTGTCCAGTTCCGGAGGGCCACATGTGACTGCAGAATACAGATGGACACAGAATTACTTTCATTTGCACTGCAAGGGACACCTGTCACACACACTGGTAGTGCTTGGAATGTACAGCAAGACCTATCTCTAGCACCACTTGTACTGCGGACCTAGTGCTGGGTACCTATCCTATCCCTCGGGGTGAACACAGAACCTGCATACTGGCATGATCTGAAGCTACTCTGTGCCAGTATCACGCACTGCCAGGTTGTCTTTCCAAGCTGAGGTATCGGAGAGGTGCAGACCCCATTTGGTGATCATCTGTAGACAGCTATTCAGCATGTGCATTGCATCATGGGTACTGGTGGGGTTACCCTATCCTGGCACTCAGAGCAGACAGTTTGTGCGGTGACCTGCAGTCCTTCTGTACCCAGCCATTGCTGTGAGATACACCACAGAGGTATAGCCTGCTGGTTAGTACAGTGCCATTCTCGGCAGTGTTCATGGGTTCAATTCCTCATTGTACCCTCCTTTCATGCCTGTCTTATTCAAATAGTGTGCATGCCTGTAACACTCATATTTTTGCAGATCTGTGATGCCAGCCCATAATACCTTCGCCACAATTGTCAACATTCCTTCGGTCCATCTATCTGCATCTGTCAACTGTGTAGAGTCCTGTCTGCCTGTGCAGGCTGCCACCCCATGTCCTGCACTGCTACCCTTTCCTGCATTGCGCCTCTTCATGCTTGCCTCGCCTGTGCCTGATCTGCATGGCACCACCACTCCTCTGTCCACCCATCATTGTAACTATCCTGCCACCTCCGCCTCCACTGGGGGACATGTATTCCCATTGTCTGCCACCGACTTTCTTTCCAGTACTTTACATTGCCAACACCCTGTGCTGTGGTACAGTTGCCCCCACCATGTTTGTCAAGAGTACTGGCAGCTACGTATGATGCCCGCAGATATGGCAGGTCCAGCGGCTCCCTGCTCTCCCTCCTTCACTCACCTGTTCATTTCCTTTCCTGAGTGCTCTATCTAGTGTTAGGGCTACATCTGTCTCTGTGCCTCACAGTTCATGCATGTCATCCTGAAGCACCTTTCAGCCTTTAGGGCACACTAACCTAGGGCACCGTAACCTTGTTAGTCTACCTTAACCAATGGCTCCATAGCCCAGGGTTCCTTCTACGGTGCCTTGTCCAGGGGTGCCTAATGCGGCGCTTAGCCTAAGGAGCCCTATAGGGCACCTTATAAGGCACCTTATAAGGCGCCTTACTTATAAGGCACATTATAAGGCGCCTTGTAAGGTGCCTTATAAGGTGCCTTGTAACGCGCGTTAGTCTAAGGCGCCTTGTAAAGTGCGTTAGCTGATACGGCTTGCTGTAACGATGCACTGCCCATGCCTTTATATGGGCATTTGTACCTTTACCACGGAACCTAACGTGGGTGACATTACCGCAGTTTAGTAAACATACCCCTTTACCTCTTTAAGATGGAGATACTTGAGAATCTCTTGAGAGCATCCAACTTAAGGTTTATTAATTTTCTTAAATCTGAAGTGTTGCAAGTTACGAAGAAAGCTGTTCTTCCTGTTTCACGCATATATTATTTACCCTTGGGGAAAAAGCAGACTTCGGAAGGATCTCCATCGTTAGATGTTTTAGATGTTTCGGCTTATTTGGAAAATTCGCAGTCTGAATCCATAGTTCCTGCGACTCTTGTAGTTACCTGTGCATTATCTGTGGATAGAGACTGGATTTTGAAATTGTTTTTCAAGAAGAGACAATTTTCTTTCCTTGGTTGTAATGTAAGGGTTTTTCCTGACATTGCTAGAGAGACAGAGACGTCGTAGGGAGTTTCTTCTTTTGAAACCAGGAGTTGTACAGCTCGGGGCATTATTCTTTTTGAAATTTCCCTATAAATGTTTAGTAAAACTTAATTCTGTTAAATATGTATTTTTTCAACCTTCTGAATTACTTTCCTTTATTAATGGTAGGCAGGTATCTTCTAGTACATAGTCTAGACCTGGTGTAGTAGACGCTCGCTATTGAATCGCTGTATGTTCAGACAGCTAATATTCCTTGATTGTATAATTCCTTTCCAGTTTTATGTAGCTCTCCTTCCCCTGTTTTATAGTGGGTTTGTGGGACTTAGCTTAGGTGTATTACTTTAAATGTTCTCTTTGTATAATGGTATGTTTTTACCTTTCTTTAGCTAATGTTTTCTTTTCTAACGCAAGTTGTTATTTGTAATGTACTTTAAAATTCAAATACAAAATTAAAAAAAAAAACAGTAAGCTTTTGTAATAGTGTTGCCCGATTTCAAGCACAGTTAGAATCTGAGTTAAAACTCTCTAACAATGTGATCGCATACACACGTTTGCCCTTCATTGCTTCATAATAAAATGGATATGAAAATGTTCCCTCTTCTCTGATTCCTTAATGTATCTTTGTTCTATTGCATATCATGAGTGGGTCTCATTTGCATAAGGAGCCTCATTTGCATAAATATTTGCATAATATTAACATGCACTGTTAGTAAACGTGCCTCTTAATGAGTGTCTGGATAAAGAAAGACTAACAGAGTTCTACATTACTATATTGCAGTGACAACCGCCAGGCCCCTTAGGAAGTACTATAAACAATGACCATTTAGAACCCATAGAAAATCCACCCTATCATAACAGCACTACCAAGACTCACAAAGCACCAAACCCTACCTATCAAAAGGCAACACTGCAGATATTAAACCAATACATCTTAGGGAATACCAATACATCTCACTGGGGGAAAGAGAACAAGTGGGACTGTCAAACAGAAACAATATGAACAGAATACCTCAGCTCGGTTACACATGCAGAACATAGACCATCACCAGAGAAAGAACAAGGGATCACAGTTTAGAAAGAGGAAGATAATAATTAAACTGGGAACCCCAAAAACCAAACATGAAATGTACAACTGGAGAAATAAAACCATAAAGTAATTTCCTCTTGCACTAAACAAAAGCACAAAGATGTTAGCAATACACACTTCCCAGACCAGATATATTCCAGTTAATAATTCAAAATAAAAGTATTTTTCTACCTTCTGTTTGGGATTTTATTTTCCAGTTGCAATTGCTCCAGTCACTTTCTTCTGGTTTCTTCTGTCTTCTGCGAGCTATCCATTTGTCCTTTCTTCTCTTTTAGCTTTTTTCCATTCTCTCTCTATATCTGCTTTAACATACTGATCGTTTCCCTTTTGCTCTTTCCCCCATTTCTTTCCTTATTCCTTTAGCATCCACTCAAATTTCAGCCTTCCATTCTCAATCCCCTCTTACTCTCCCAATACCCAGCCCATCATAGACTTTTCTTCCCTCCCACACAAAATATCTTTTCCCCTCTCCATTCTCATTCTCATTCTCATTCCCCATCCCCTTCTAGTCCTCCACCAAAATCAGTTCCCTTATAGTTCTAGACCCACCCATCATCTGATCCCTTCTAGTCCCATTCTCCCATGACCCCACATCAACCAATTTCCAGTCCTATCCCCCATATGCTCTTTTCCAATTCCATTCTAGTCCCCCATCAGCCCATTTCCAATCCAAGCTCCCCCATCAGCCAATTTCCAATCCTAGTCCCCCCATCAGCCCATTTCCAGCCCTATTCCAACTCCTATCAGCCTGCTTCCAGTGCTGTTCCAGCCCCCATCAGCCCATTTCCAGTCCTATTCCCCCATCAGCCCATTTCCAGTCCTAGCCCCCCATATGCTCTTTTCCAGTTCCATTCGAGCCCCCATCAGCCAAGTTCCACTCCAAGCTCCCCCATCAGCCAATTTCCAATCCTAGCCCCCTCGTCATCCCACTTCCAGTCCTATTCCAGCTCTTCATCAGCCCATTTCCAATGCTAGCCCTCCTATCACAGCCCATTTCCAGTCCTAGCTCCCCCCCAAATCACAGCCCATTTCCAGTCCAAGTCCCCCATCACAAGCTATTTCTAGTCCATGTTTTCCCCCATCACAGCCCATTTACAGTCCAAGTCCCCCCCCCCATCACAGCCCATCCAGTCCTAGCCCCCCTCCTCTGAACAGCCCCGTGGCTGTCTAAGGGACTTCAGAGGGAGCCGGGGAAGCCCGCACAAGGCCTCCCACTCCCTCTGCACAGCCGCCAGTGTGAAGAGCCTTTTCCCTCATGCTGGTGGCTGTTTCTGTGAAGCCGCGAATGCTGGGAAAGATTAAAGGTCATTGCCTTTAACCTCTCCCAGCACTCGTGGCTTCACAGAAACAGCCGCCAGCGTGAAGAAAAAGGCTCTTCCCACTGGCGGCTGTGCAGAGGGAGCTGGGGCCTCGCGCAGGCTTCCCCGGCTCCCTATGAAGCCATCCGTTGTGCGATAATGGAGTTCGCGCGGGGCCCTGTGCGAACAACATTAACGCTCAGTGGACGGGCCGGCTCTGGCCTCAGTGACTGGACTTTTGTCAGAGCTTGCCTGGGTTAAGGAGTCAGTGAAGAATTTGCAGATCATTTTTACTCTTTGCTGGTTAAAGACATGGCTGTGATGAAAGTTAAAACTGAACTTTTAGAAAACCAGCTTCGCTCCTCTAACCTCCGGCTGGTGAATTCTCCACGCTCTCCTCTGATTACCGCAAGGGATATGTTGAAGCATTATATGATAGAGACTTTGGGCATTGCCACAGAAACTTTGTGTCCTTTATCTAAAGTCTATTATGGGCCTACTGGAAGGAGGAGTCTTGCTTGTTCTCCACAGACGTCTTCTGAGCCTCTACAAACGGATGTTTTAAATGGATCAGAGTTGTTTGAAACTTCAGATTCTGAGGTTACTGTTGTTGCACTGTCCACAGATAAAAGACTGGTTTTTCAAGATGTACTTTTGTAAGCGTTCTATATTATTCAGGGGACCAAGTTAGAATTTATCCTGATTTGGCTCATGAAACCCAAAAGTGGCGACGTGAGTTTTTGCTTTATAAAGCAATAATTGTCCAGTTGGGAGGTCTCTGTTTTCATAAATTCCCTTGTAAATGCATAGTTAAGTTCTTAAAGCTATATTTTCTATGAGCCCTCCCAGCTTGGTGTGCTTATCAGTTCACGTGTGCCTCTACCTTCGGTATGAGATTGAGTGTAGCAATTAGAGAGCTGTGTTGGCAGGGCAGTTTGGAAAGCTTTCTTTATGTATTTTGTTTGGTGTTTATTTCCTATTTTTGAATCCTCTACAGGCTTGTTGTTGGGCTAGTGGGCTATGGCATTTACTTTAATTTTCCCTGAAATGTAGATACATGTAAATGGCGACTATTTCTTTTGCATAGCCTTTTTTCTCTTTACAAGTGTAAATGCTTGTTAAAATGTTGGAATTGTATAAAAATAAAATAAAATAAAAAAAAGGTGGTGATGAATGCTGCTAGAGTACAGTTTGAGGGCTAACTGGTTTGAGTGTACTCATGCTCCTTGGACTACCTGAGTAGAGCTCTTCATAGCAGTCTGAGGCCCTTATCCTCCACATCAAGGGCCTGCACGCTAACAAGCAGCTGAATATCTTTCAGCTCTGCTTCAACAAGCCTATCAGCTTCACAATAATGCGCACACCCCCATCCTGACTTGAACTCCCTTTTTAAACACCTCCTCTCCTACAATGTCATCATATCTTCAGATGAGCAAAATCCACCCCCACTCGTCTTACCAAGCATTCACTAGCAACTCAGATACAGCTTCCCCACTCGATCTGTGCATTCAGACCTTCAGGAATCACAGTACGAACTGTAAAAATCCACCTCTGTTCACATAGCTCTAGATTCCCGATAGTAGATCTCGGCCCACTAGCAACTGATCCCCGATAGTATTGCACTGTTGTGAGAAAGGTCATTCGTTTACGGATCTCCGATGTTTCTGTTTGGATCAGGTGCTAGAGAGCCGAAAGGGCCGTACTCAAGAACAAGCTCTAGTGCTATGTGAACAGAGGTGGATTTTTATAGTTTGTACTGTGATTCCTGAAGGTCTGAATGCACAGATCGAGTGGGGAAGCTGTATCTGAGTTGCTAGTGAATGCTGGGTAAGGCGAGTGGGGGTGGAGTTTGCTCTTCTGAAGATATGATGACGTTGTAGGAGAGGAGGTGTTTAAAAAGGGAGTTCAAGTCAGGATGGGGGTGTGTGCATTTTTGTGAAGCTGATAGGCTTGTTGAAGCAGAGCTGAAAGGTATTCAGCTGGTTGTTAGCGTGCAGGCCCTTGATGTGTTAGGGTGAGTGAGATGTTTTTTAATTGATTTAATGTTTGTATGTTTTTAGATGGATGTTTTTCATAATGACTGCTGTATGTTTATGTTTTTTAGTTAACATTATCCCCCTGAAGAAGCGATATGACATGCGAAACGCTTGTAAGCGCTTGATTGAGGCGTCAGGGTTGGAACGACCGCATCAAGCTGAAATGGTTGCAAGCTAAGTTGTTTCATCTGTGGTCTTTTCATTCATTGTTTGGGGATTCTATGTAGGAGGTCATTGATGTGAAAGGGCGTTCAGAATAGGTGTTTGTGATCTTGTGTCACGGTAAACACCGGCCCGCTATAGCTGAGACCTTCCTATATGGTAATAACCTGTGTTAATAACAGCAGCAGTTGGATATTGTAGTTAATCCACAAATTATATAAGAACATTTTTTGTTATATTTGAGTGTGTGCTAGTTGCTTTTTGAATAATCATGTCCTGGCAATGTCCCATTTGTTATACCATTTCCTACGATTTCCTTTTTTAATTGGTTTTCTTTTATTTGATTCTTTTTTTGTGTCAATTATGTGTGCATATATAGTCCAAAGCCATTTCATTGACCACTTTCTTTTTAGGAGATATTGTACATTAAGGAGTTGAACTGCAAGGATGCCAGTAATGTTCACCACTAATGTGTGCCATAGCTTGTCTTCCTTTTTAGCACCTTTTCAGTTTCTGATACATGGTTTTGAGATGGCCTTGGGAGCACAGAGCAGGGAGATATAACACTAAAACCAGTGAAGTGATAATCTGAACCAGAAAGCAAGAAGTGACAATTTTAGAGGTAATTTTTTAAAGGCATGTCACACATATGCCAGTATATTTACGCAAAATTCCACTTATACATTTTTTTCATACATACAACTGCATGTGATGACAAGAACATATTTATTTTCACAAACCTCTGCAGCAGAAATGTGCATGAGCTGATTTTGGGTACAGCGTGGGCTCGCACGCTCTTTACTTGAGATTTTTATAAAATATATACGGATTATACATGTGCATATTTACTGCAGCTGGTGTAAATGTACTCAATTTCTGAAGCTTTTTATGGCCAATTTTAAGAAGACACAAAGGTGCCTATGTGTCTTCTTAAATAGGCTAACAATAGGTGCCTGCTTGATCTTCCAATATAGGTGACCTCTTACAAAATTACTCTCCATATTTTGATAGTTTTATAGTTTTTATACTTTTGAAGATTGTGACAAATTTTGGAAGGCACTAAAGACATATCTACTTTTAGAATACTTTAGGAAGGAGACATGACCCCTCCCAAAAGAAACATTCGATAAGACCATTGCATCTTGTTGCTAGCATATCTTTACACTGTTCTATTGCATTCTATGAATAAATGTAATCACTGTTAATGTTCCTTGTAAAATGCAGTGGTGATAGCGAGTGTATTTAAAATGTCTAGCCATCACCAGGCTTTATCACAGCCCTAGATATTCAATGCCGAGATCATATTTGGCCACCAGCATTGACTATTCAATGTGCCCGGATAGCATGTTAGGTAATCAGCAGTGATGATATTCAGTTAATTAACCCAGCTGAAGTTAGGTGAGCCTTTCAAGTGCCTAACTTTAGCCTTTTTACAATAACAGTGGCTGAATATCACTACTGACCGGTTATCGTCAGCGCCACCCCCAGAATGCTCCCAGACCACCCCAATGCTATGTGGTTAGCATCATGGCATCTAGCGGCATTAAAGGGGGATATCCAGCAGCACAAACTGATTATGTACTATTGCGTATCCCACTCACTGTGATTATAATGCAGTTGGCAGGTCTACTTTGAATATGCTCCCCTTTGAATGTAAGATAAATATTATGGAATACAAATTTATACATGAGAAGACATACAATGCATAGCATGATTTCTTTCACATGGTCAGCAAGTTCAACACAAGCATCATCTCAAGAATGCTCTGTCTGTCTAAGCTTTACATGTGTTCTTTCTACTTGCAACCACCAGAGAGCGCTGTTAACCAGCATGTGCACATATACCGAAGCTAAACAGCTACAAGTGAACAAAGAGGACTGCAGTCATCCCATGCCCTACAGACCTCCCATGTGCCAACACACACCTAGAAAAAAAAAATAAAACCAAGGAGCAAGAAATAGCAAGTCTACCATACCAAAATGATTGCTCCCACCAGACCTTTGGTTAGCTACATATATTTTTCAGAAATCACATACTGAATTTAAGAAAATCTATTTGCAAAAAGTCCGTTAGCTTTGCTGGAAAGGTCCATGCTCCAGTCCTAAACCCAGCACCTGGTTCCACAAGGAAGAGAACTGGGCTGAGGAATCAGATGTTCAGCAGCACCTGGTCAGCTAAGAAATTCAGGGCTGAAATCATCTCATAATGCACCTTAGGCAAATGGGGCACAAGAACAACTCCAGCGAGAAACCGTTGTGCATACAAAAGAGGGATTATGAAAACGCTTCATAGTAAATTTGAATAAATGATGCAGTACTCAGTATACCCTGGCTCAAAAATGAAATTTATTCCTGTCACACTATCTATAGAAAGAAAGCAGTCTGTTTAGGTGTATTTGTTTATTTAAAAATATTAAATTATTCAGCCTTCCACAAAAGAACTCAAACTGAGGTATAACCAGACAAAATATTTGTATAACAAAAGCAAACAAAATTTTACAATTCGTAATAAGCAGCAATAGTAAATCAACAGACTCAATACCATATGACTTCTCAAATTACCAAAAGATGATTTCTAAACATAGTCAAAAGACAATATATACTCCCATCCAAAAGATATGCTCTCCTCTCCCTCCCCCCACACACTCACAGTTTACTGCCAATAAAACCCAGTCTTCAGAATGCTAATCTAACTTTGCGATGAGCTAGAGGCCCAAGTAAAGAACCAAGATATTAATCATTTGAGGGAAGGAACTCTTTCAGAAATCATTTCTTTTGGAAGATTAGTCCAGTAAATCAGTGCACAGCATTGGAAGGCTCTATTATGATCCAACATCCCATCTTGACAGAATGACAAGCAACTTCTCTTCTTGCAATTTCAAGGACTGGACTAGGGTATGCCAGGAAAGCTGGTATTCAGGATAGAACCTTGATCATTAAGACCCTTAAAATATTAAACTCAGAGTCTTAAACTGAGCATTTCTAACTACTGGGAAAATACATGTTTCTTCAGGCCAAAACTAACCAGGGCACATGTCTCTGAATTCTGGCAGCTGCAACTGCTTCAACGTCTTCATGGGCAACCCCAAAAATAAGGTGTTGCAGTAGTCCAGGCATGGGGTCACATGAGCATATGTTAGAGTAGCCAAATCTGAGTTTTTAAAGAAAGTTTTCAACCTCTTTTGTATGTTTATATGTTGAATTCACAAGAATTTTCATGTGCAATTTACATTTAGGGGTCTGTTTACTAAACCGTCTTAATGTTACCGGTGCTAGTTGCAGCGATAATGTGAAGAATGCCATATAAGGAGTGGGCGTTCCAGCAGTAAGGTAGCAAGAATCTGTATCGCACGATAGTGGGTGCTGTGGCACGTTAATGCGCGTTAACCCTAAGTTCATGCCAGCGCAGTGTTAGACAAAAAAAAACAGGATTCTGATCTAACAAGGCAAAATTCTTATTTAAGTGAACTTTTTTTGTTGGAGATCTCAGCCCAGTGAAAGGAACTCGATCCAACACCACTGTGGTCACTCCATTTTAATAAATTTTTCAAAAAAACAGCATATCATTTGTACTTAGATGCAAGCTAAACTTCTCATCAGACTGTTCAGAACCCCACCGGAATCTACGACGTGGCACGTTTCAGGTACAAAAAATCTTTTTACCCTGCTTCAGGTCAATCAAAAGTGCGGTCGGTCTTCAGCCTTAAAGAATGTTTATGGAAAGACGCCTTAAATATCACGGCATAACGGTTGATCACACAGCTGATTTTCCCAACCACCAATTAGGAAGAAACATTTTCAAAAAGTTAGCCAATCAAAAAAAGAGGGGAGGTCCCACCATTCAGAAACCTCACCTCAAATGAAAGGCTATGGTCCCAATTCACTTTAAATGATTGTGTTCCAATCCAACTGCATATTCAAACCTTTGGGAAAAACTGTATCCAAACGATAGATCCAACACTGTTCCAACTTCTGCAAACAATATATACGATCCCCACCACGGGGATCTATCGGCACATGATCTAACACACGCCAACGAAGGGATCCAAAAATATGTTCTTTTTTATATAATGGTCCACCATCAGCGCTGCCAGAACATATTTGCACGGACAGGGTGGCCACAGCATATCATGCTGAGAGGTCACTCTCACCCTGACTGAGCAGTGACCATGGCATGGCTAGGTTCCCCCATAGTGCAATACCTTATTTCTCTTAAGTGATATTTATGGGTTCTCTTTTCTGGGGTCCAATCATTGACATACCTGCTGGGTGTGTGTGCTCACATCCCATTTTTGGGTGCACACAGTTCCTCCAGGAACATGCACTATTTACTAGCTAGCAGACTGTCTGCAGTTAGCATGTGTATGACTGGAACACCTTGCAGGGTGGAGACTGACTGTGCCCTCTACTGGTGAATGTCAGATAGTGGTGGGGGGGGGCAGTTGAGCTTCTCCAGCGTTCTGCCTGTCTGCCATTGTCTTATGTGATGTGTACAGATCTGCATCGACTGCCCTGTATGGTGCCTGTTCCCCAGCAGGACTGGGGTTGATGGTCGTCTCTACTGCCACCATTGCAGAGATGTACAATATGGATCTGTTGGTGGGAGATCCTGTCCCCCCACCCTGAGCCACAGAGGAGCTACATAATCCGCTTTTGGGTCCAAACACCCCCCCCCCTCCTTCACTTATAACATGTGACCATGGTACCACACAGGATATGCACTATTCTGGGTGCATCATAGTCCACAAGGGCTAGACATGACTGGGAAATACAGATGGACACAGGTGTATCCTAGGTGTGTCTGCAAGGACTACCTATCACACACTGGCACTGATGGGGACCTGCAGTATAGTCTATCTCAGCCAAGCCAGGTGCTGCGGACCTGGTGCTGGGTGCCCACCTCGCCCTCAGGGTGAGCACAGGACCCGGACAATGTTACGGTCTGTAGCTACTCTGTGCCAGTAACACACACGGTCAGTTCCTCCTACCAGGCCTAGGTGCTATGGGGGCTGCATACCCCATTATGTGATTAGCTGTAGACTGCTGATCTGCATGTGCAGTGCATCATGGGTACGGGTGGGTTTACTCTATCCTGGTGACCACAGCAGACAGTTTGTGTGGTGACCTGCAGTCTTTCTGTAGCCAGCCAGCAGTGTGGTAGCAGCTATAGAGATGTAGCCTACTGGTTGCTTCAATGACTGTGGAGGCAGAGGTCATGGGTTTGATCCCACAGTGGTGTTATTTAGGACTGCTGTCTGAGGCTTTTCCTTTTCATTTCAATCAGTGCTGCCAGCAGAAGTACCCTCACAGTGCTGTAGCCTAAGGTGCCTCATAAGCGCCCTATACAGTGCATACAAATTCCATGTTAACAGAACTCCTGGCCTCAGTCACACACTCAGAACACAGACCCTTGCCAAGTACAGAATAAGTGAGGATAACCTAAAGTGAAAATAAAAATATATAGGGGTATGTTTACTAAACCGCGTTAACATAGCAGCGGCTATGTTAACACGCATTAAGGGGTATGTTTACTAAACCATCTTAACATAGCAGAGTTGACGTTATCGCGCGTTACATGACGTTATCGTGTGATAATGGCGCTTTACCATGCGAGAACATCACGTATCGCGTGATAATGTCTGCGGCGGTGTTAAGGTGCGCAGAGGGTGGAGGAAGGCTCCCCACAGGGCGGAGGAAGGCTCCCCATGGGCGGAGATGAGGGGTCAATGGGCGGAGAGTGGGCGGGGAGAGGCCCCATGCACACTAATGCCTTTATATTGGGCAGGTTTGTTATGCTGTGGTCCAGCTGGGGCACAGTGCGGACTAGGCAGATGCCTAGGTGGCACATAGGAATGCCGAAACTGTAAAGCAGCAAGACAGCAACTGACGAGGGTCCAACATGGGCACGAGTGTGTGTCCCACAGTGTCACAGGGGAGATTACCCAGCAGGTACCCCCAAGGGCACATAACATTGGCAGGTGGTGCAGAGGGGGAAGCGCGCATGTCCATGTAGGCACCCCTACCCGAGAACCCACACCATAGGCAGCTGCCTACCGGCACACTGTATGGCCTGGGACTGCGCACCACCACTGGTATAAGGGCATGTCAGCATGGTGGCGGAGGGTTGCTGGTGGTGGAGGGGGCAGTGGCATCTGCCCACAACAGACCAAGGCCAAGCCCTGTTTAGGCGGGTACCGTGTGGTGCAACAGACAAGGTCTGTCTAACGAACACTAATGGTAGCCCCAGGGAATGATCTGCCTCTGTGACAACAGTTTGGTGCAATACACACAGCCAGTGTGTTCAGCGTCAGAAGGTCACAGGTTTAAGCCCCAGCTGTGGCTCCTGCAAACCATGTCCCCATATTTTACCCAGTACTAAACCGTGGTAATGAGGCAGCCATGAGGCTCTTACACAAGTGATCAGCCTGACCCTTCCCCCAAGCCATGAGGCTCTTACACAAGTGATCAGCCTGACCCTTCCCCCAAGCCATGAGGCCCTTACATAAAGTAAGCAGCCTGCTATTTCAGTAGACACCCTTCCCCCACTCCAGGTCTGAGCACAATATCCCCTAGCCCAGAAATCAACAGACCAGAGCACACCGGTTTGGACAGGTCACCCAGGTACCTTCCCCAGGGGCTGATGATTGGTGGACAGGAAATACCTGTGGCAAATGGGATTATAGAATGAGTTTAAAACTGTACTGTATATAAGGCATTGTAGGACGTCCCTCGGGGCTCAGATTTTTGGTGGAGAGTACCGGCTTTCTGTCTGAGCCTGTGTGCACATTAAATCTTGTTTGCATTCCAGCCTGTCTGTTGGTCTTCCTTCTGTGGGTGAGTGAGAGAATTAAGAGCTTTTTCACAGCATTGCTGCAACATTTTGGTGACCATGAAGGGACAAATTTAAAAGCCTTTCTCATCACACCCACTGTGGGAAGACTACTGCTTTTTGCAGGATCAGGGCCTCCACCGGTCAGGGACCGACCCCTCCAGGTGATTAACGATCCTTGGCGCCACGGGGCCCCTTTGTGCTCCGAAGGACTCTTTGACTTGTGTGGTCAGTCGGTCCCTGCGGCTGACCTCCCCGATTGAAAACCGGCTGGATAGACTGGCATCCAAACTCTTTCTGATCAGAGGTCTGGTAAGTACTGCCTTACTGTTTTGGGTAGTAAATTCTGTGAACCTGTAGCAGCCCGATCACCCGCAACGAGCGGTCCTAGTAGGGACCCCAGGGAGGGTTTTCTGAAGCCACCGTTCGTCCAGTTTTGAGTAGAAATCAGAGGAAAAAGGGGCGGGGGCGCTTGCGAGTACCGGTAAATAGCTGCAGTAAAAATTTGACTTTGCCACCTCGGGCCCCTTTAAAAGGTATTTAGAGTGCAGCGCTGCCAAAAGCTATTAAAATATTTTTGCCCCAAGCTAATTAAAAAATCGTACTGACCGTAATTTGTCCGTGGACGCCAGCTGGCTCTTCCCCTTTGATTTGGATCCGTTGTGTTTTTTGTGTGCCGCGGGCCGGCTGGCCCCTTTAAACTGTTCCTTTTTGTGGGTTTTGTGTGCCGCGGGCCGGCTGGCCCCTTTAAACTGTTCCTTTTTGTGGGTTTTGTGTGCCGCGGGCCGGCTGGCCCCTTTAAACTGTTCCTTTTGTGGGTTTTGTGTGCCGCGGGCCGGCTGGCCCCCCCTTTCAGATCCGTTGTATTTTTTGTGTGTCGCGGACCGGTGGCTCTCCTCCTTTAATTATTTTCCCTCTGTGTGCTGTTTGCCCGTCGCGGCCCGGTGGCTCTCCTCCTTTAATTATTTTCCCTCTGTGCGCTGTTTTCTGTGTGCCAGGGGCCGGCTGGCTCTCCCCTTAAGATTCGCTGTTTTCTGTGTGCCGCAGGCCGGCTGGCTCTCCCCCTTGATTTGTTTTTTCTTTCTCTCTTCCCTTCTTCTCCTGTTCCCTGGTTCTGTTTCACTCTGGAGCTGTTTGACCCGGTGCCTATCTCCTTTTTTAGCTCAGGAGCAGCTGGATCATTGTCGGGCAGTGGAACACACGTGGAGGCAGCCATCTTGTGAAGACCACGTGTAAGCTACACTGAGATACACTTAAAGTGATTCTGGAGCTCCATCTAGTGGACATTAGCTGTATTTCCCATACTACTATTCCTCATGGTTAAAGTGATCCTGGAGCTCCATCTAGTGGACATTTTAAGAATAGCTAGCTATATATATATTTTTTTTTAACTCTATTATCCAAATCAAATCTGAGTGTATATTTTGTAAATTGCCAAGATCTATATTGTAAAATTTTGTGTTTTTTCCCTCCTGAATTGAGATTAGATAAGATCTGTACTGTAAATTGCATTTTCTTGAATTGAGATTAGATAAGATCTGTATTGTAAATTGAATTTTCCTGAATTGAGATTAGGTTAGAAGATCTGATCCACATTGTATACTGCCTTTCTTTAAATTGAGATTAGATAAGAAGATCTACATTGTACAATTTTGTTTTTTTTCCCCAGAATTGAGATTAGATCAGCAGATCCATATTGTACATTGCAATTCCAGAAGTAAGAATAGATTAGAAGACCCACATTGTATACGGCATTTAGTCATTGAACTAGAATTAAAGCATGGGGTCGGGAAGTCAAAAGTGCAAACGCCCCTACAGTGCATGCTTCGCAATTTTAAATCTGGGTTTAAAGAGGATTACGGGGTACCCCTCTCCGCCTCCAGATTATCTTTTCTGTGTGAGAGGGAATGGCCAGCCTTAGTTAAGCTGTGGCCTCCCCAGGGGTCCATTGACCTGGCCACTGTGTCTTTGGTCCATTAAATTGTAGCAAAAGAGCACCCTGACCAGTTCCCATATATTGACTCATGGCTGGCCATATGCCAACTCAGACCAAGATGGCTCCAGCGCTGCCATGAGGATCAGTGTAGAGTAATGGTGGCGGCCATCGGTCGCCAAAAGGGACGGACACCCGCCCCTATCTACCAGGGGCGGGACTCTCCTGATGTTCCTCCTCCACGCCCCCTCCCTCTGCTTCAACCCCATGTCTCATCCGCACCACTGCAGAGTCTGCCCATAGCTGAAGGGACAGGAAGACCTCCTCTTGGGGTGGGTGATGCCAGATTTAGAGAAGATTCTACGGACTCCGGCCCCTCATCTTCAGATTCCCCTCCCACTTCTGGTGCCACCTCCAGTGCCACTATCTCCTCCCCTGAGAGCACAGAGGCTGAGCTTGAATCGTCCACCCCGGTAGCCTACCGCCTGCGGTCGCATGATCTCCAATTGCCACTACGACAAGTACAGGGGCTCCCGTATA
The DNA here is from genome assembly GCA_033557465.1 of Ichthyophis bannanicus. NCBI lineage: Eukaryota > Metazoa > Chordata > Amphibia > Gymnophiona > Ichthyophiidae > Ichthyophis > Ichthyophis bannanicus. The sequence goes on from CM066038.1 coordinate 382,451,860, forward strand.
TTGATGCTACTGGAAAGTTGGCAGTGGGACCATCCAGCCTGATTTATGTCCCTTTCTCCACTACGGACCTGTTGAACTGGAAAACTCACTATGCTTCCTATACTGAAAAGCCCCAAGAACTGACAGATCTTATGACCAGTAGTATGCAAACACACCAGCCTGCCTGGTCGGACACTAGACAACTGCTTTCTACTTTGTTCAGCACAGAAGAACGAGGGCGAGGCCACGGATATGTGGGGCCTAGGTTTCCCCTAGCCCCCAATCAATGTGCCTACTGCAAAGAGGAGGGACATTGGAAGAATGAATGTCCAAATCGTAACACAAGACGAGGGAGATACCCATCCACAAGGGGCGCGAGAGCACCTGTACGTACTACACGGGAGCAAAAACCAGTATGATGCTTTCCCGCCTCCACCGGAACCAGCCACTGAAGGCCTTGTAACCATGGAACATTATGACTCAGATGACTACTAGGCCAGACCGGGCACCAAGTTTCTGTTGGGTCCCCAGGAGCCTATGGTCAACATGAATTTAGGGGGCCGGAGAATGCAATTCATGGCCGATACCGGAGCAACGGGGGAGAGGACCCAGAGACCTTTTTCTGCAAAACCGCATGTGCCAGTTGGGGGGGGGACGGACCAACACTCACCAGTTCCTGTATATGCCTGAATGTCCTATACCCCTCCTGGGTCGGGATGTGCTGGAAAAACTCCAGGCCCAAATCTCATTCGGGCCTGAGGGCCAGGCTGAGCTCGAAATACCCAGCCTGGGCCCAACAGTTTTGGTACTGTCTGTCCAACGAGAAGAAGAATGGCGGTTGTATGAGAACAAGCCCAAATCTGATGTGGCTACCCTGGATACGTGGGAATCAGTGCCCCCTGGAGTATGGGCTGCAGGAAACCCCCCCCCCCCCCGGAATGGCCATCAACATCCCTCCCGTATGCATTGGAATGAAGCCGGGAGCTTCCCCGGTACATGTGCGACAATACCCGCTGCCGCGGGCAGCTGTGGAAGGAATTTATCATCATCTGGTGCAGCTACTACAGCATGGTATCTTGCGGCCCTGCCCTTTGCTGCCAGTCCGAAAACCTGGAACCACCGACTACCGACCTGTTCAGGACCTCCGTCGTGTCAATGAGGCCACTGTGACTCTGCATCCAGTAGTACCAAACCCTTATACACTGTTGGGCCTTATCCCGGCGACTGCTTCTCACTTCTCAGTACTGGACCTAAAAGATGCCTTCTTTTGTATACGCCTGGCTACTGCAAGCCAGCACCTGTTTGCTTTCGAGAAAGAGGACCCTGCTACTGACCGAAAGTCTCAAGTTACCTGGACTCGCTTACCACAGGGATTCAAGAACTCCCCTACCATTTTCAGCACAGCATTGGCCCAAGATCTCGCTAGTTTCCCCCCGGGGGAGCCCGGCAGACGAGTACTTCTGCAGTACGTTGATGACCTGCTAATCGCTGCTGACTCTGAGGCTGAATGTATACTGGCAACCACAGAGCTTCTCCAACTTCTGTACGATGCGGGTTACCGAGTCTCCAGAAAAAAGGCTCAGTTATGTCAGTCGGAAGTGAAGTATCTGGGATTCCATCTGTCAAAAGGAAGCCGACGGTTGGGGAGCGAGAGGAAGGAAGCAGTGTGCCGTATCCCAGTGCCAACAACCCGCAAGCAAGTACGCGCCTTTCTCGGGGCCACTGGGTACTGTCGTATCTGGATTCCCAACTTCGCAAAGATCGCAAAGCCCCTCTATGAGTCTACAAAGGGCCCAGAGAAGAGCCCCTTTGAATGGGGTCGTGACCAACAGGAGGCCTTCGAACATTTGAAAAGGGCATTACTGTCATCACCAGCCCTAGGCCTTCCGGATGTCACCAAGCCTTTCACCCTCTATGTACACGAAGCAGCAGGAACAGCTTTGGGGGTCTTGACCCAACAACTGGGGTCTTGGCCGCGGCCAGTCGCCTACCTGTGTAAACTGATGGATCCAGTGGCCAAGGGATGGCCACCTTGCCTGAGAGCAATAGCAGCAACAGCCTAGTTGGTGGAAGAATCTGATAAACTGTCCATGGGCCAAGGCCTTCTAGTCACCGTCCCACACTCAGTCCAAACATTTCAAACATTGCTAGAGCATAAAGGAAGTCACTGGTTCACCAGCTCCCGGATGTTGAAATACCAGAGCATGTTATGGGGAAATCCCAGAGTGCAAATAACTACCAGCCAAGCCTTAAACCCTGCTACATTCCTGCCTGTTGGCCCAGGACCACCTGATCATGACTGCCTGGAAGTGATGGATACAGTCTTCTCCAGTCGCCCTGATCTAACAGATGTGCCGTTAAGCAATCCGGATGAGACCTACTTCGGAGATGGAAGCAGTCTGGAGTTGGAGGGCCGCAGGTGTGCGGGATACGCGGTGGTGACGATAGAAGAGATAGTCGAAGCTCAGCCTTTACCCCCCTGGAACATCCGCACAGAAGGCGGAACTCATTGCCCTTACCCGTGCCTTAACCCTTGGGACTAACCGTCATGTAAATATATACACAGACTCCAGGTATGCCTTTGCCACTCTCCATGCCCATGGGGCCCTGTACAAAGAAAGAGGGTTAGTTACTGCAGCTGGCTCTGAGATAAAGAACGGCCCCCAGATATTGGCCCTGTCCCAAATACACCCCTCTGCGGCTTGCCTCCAGTAATACAGCCCTCTACCGCCTCTAGCGGTTGAGGTCTCACTTAAAAAGGGGGGAGTGAGGCAGCCATGAGGCTCTTACACAAGTGATCAGCCTGACCCTTCCCCCAAGCCATGAGGCTCTTACACAAGTGATCAGCCTGACCCTTCCCCCAAGCCATGAGGCCCTTACATAAAATAAGCAGCCTGCTATTTCAGTAGACACCCTTCCCCCACTCCAGGTCTGAGCACAATATCCCCTAGCCCAGAAATCAACAGACCAGAGCACACTGGTTTGGACAGGTCACCCTGGTACCTTCCCCAGGGGCTGCTGATTGGTGGACAGGAAATACCTGTGGCAAATGGGATTATAGAATGAGTTTAAAACTGTACTGTATATAAGGCATTGTAGGACGTCCCTCGGGGCTCAGATTTTTGGTGGAGAGTACCGGCTTTCTGTCTGAGCCTGTGTGCACATTAAATCTTGTTTGCATTCCAGCCTGTCTGTTGGTCTTCCTTCTGTGGGTGAGTGAGAGAATTAAGAGCTTTTTCACAGCATTGCTGCAACAGTAATAATGACGGAACTGTTATTGCAGATTAAATAAACAATCCATAAACCCCTATATTTTACCCTACAGGGCACACACACCATAAACATGTGCAATCCCTAGAGCAGAGTTTCCCAACTGCAGTCCTGGAGGGCCAAACACCATTCAGGTGTCATGCTGTCCCTAATAAATATGCCTGTGCTGCAATTGTATGCAACGCCCCCATTGTATGAAATGTATCTCATGCATATTCATTAGGGACACTATACAAATTATGGGTCTAGTTTCCAGAGTAATAGAATTGCTCCAAATAATGTTAAATTACCCTACTCCAACCAACTCATACAGAAGAAAATGGGAGGGTAGTAGTGTATTCAACCTTAGGTAATGAGCAAAGAAATCGTCTCAGACTTATCGGCTGCCTCCTGCTGGAACTTGAAAATTCAGATAGCCAGCGGCGCCTATTAGCATCAATGACGGATTTCTGCTCTTTTTTAAACCTTTTTTTGACCCCCTCTCTCCATGTGTTATATATTTCAATCGCAAGTCTCTGATTATAGTGAAACAAACACTTAGCTCCTCTGTTGCTTCTCAGATCGTATCAACGCCTCTTATATTTTCCCCACATTCAACGTTGTTATCGCGTTTCTCTCTATGTTCTGAGGTTCTTCAGGGGATAAGGAAAATTGCCGAGTGTTTAACCAAATTCAGCCGAACTTTCACACAGCGCTCTGAGCAGCCACACAATCTTCACAAAGGCTCGCTCTGGGATGTGTCATCACCATTTGCTCGAAAATTCATTATTCATTAGGGACAGCATTCATTAGGGACAGTATTCATTAGGGACAGCATGAAAACCTGAACCGTGTTTGGCCCACCGGGACCGGAGTTGGGAAACTCAGCCCTAGAGCAGCAGCCAACAGGGGCATAAACACCCACACCCACAGGCTCCACTATCCAAAGCCTCATGGAGAGTCAGGCTGTTGGGCCCTGCGCAAAGCAGCATCTCCCAATACATTCCCACTTGCATACCTTAGCAATGCCGCCCTTAACTTGGGAACACGTTACACATATATCAAAAGGTTGCTATGATTAATGGCAGATAACAAATCCTGAGCAGTGACCATGGCATGGCTAGGTTCCCCCATAGTGCTATACAGTATTTCTCTCAGATGATATTTATGGGTTTCCTTTTCTGGGACCTAATCACTGATATACCTGCTTGGTGTGTGTGCTCACATCCCATTTTTGGGTGCACACAGTTCCTCCAGGAACATGCACTATGTACTAGCTAGCAGACTGTCTGCAGTTACTATGAGTATGGCTGGAACACCTTGCAGGGTGCAGCGGGTGGAGACTGACTGTGCCTTCTGCAGGTGAATGTCAGATAGTGGTGGGGGGCAGCTAAGCTTTTCCAGCATTCTGTCTGTCTGCCATTGCTTTATTGATGCATACAAATCTGCATTGACTGCACTGTGGGGTGCCTGTTCCCCAGCAGGACTGGGGTTGATGGTCCCCTCTACTGCCCCCATTGCAGAGATGTAGAATGTGGATCTGTTGGTGGGAGATCCTGTTTCCCCACTCTGAGCCACAGAGGGCTGGTTGGGGGGGGGGGGGCGCTACATAATCTGCTTTTGGGTCCAAACACCCCCCTTCACTTATAATATGTGACCATGGCACCCACACAGGATATGCACTATTCTGGGTGCATCATAGTCCACAAGTGCTAGACATGACTGGGAAATAGAGATGGACACAGGCGTATCCTAGGTGTATCTGCAAGGACTACCTATCATACACTGGCACTGATGGGGACCTACAGTATAGCCTATCTCAGCCAAGCCAGGTGCTGCAGACCTGGTGCTGGGCGCCCCACCTCACCCTCAGGGTGAGCACAGGACCTGCACAATGTCACGGTCTGTAGCTACTCTGTGCCAGTAACACACACAGTCAGTTCCCCCTACCAGGCCGAGGTGCTGAGGGGGTGCATACCCCATCTTGTGATCAGCTGTAGACTGCTGATCTGCATGTGCAGTGCATCATGGGTACGGATGGGTTTACCCTATCCTGGTAACCACAGCAGACAGTTTGCGTGGTGACCTGCAGTCTTTCTGTAGCCAGCCAGGGGGGTGTTATATAATGTGCCCTATAAAGCGCTCTATAGGGCACATAAGGTGCATTGGCGAACAGTGCACTTTATAATGTGCCCTATGGAGTGCCTTATAGGGCGCCTTATGCAGCACCTTAGGTTACGGCACTGTGGGTGTTTCTGCTGGCAGCACTAATTTAAATTAAAAAAGGAAATGCCTCAGACAGCACTGATTTAAATTAAAGGGTAATACCTCAGACAGCCTTATTACATAACACCACTGTGGAATTGAACCCTTGACCTCTGTCTCCACAGTCATTGCAGTAACCAGTGGGCTATATCTTTATTCCTTCTATCACTGCACTGGCATGAACTTAGTATTAACGCACGTTAGCGCGCCACTGCGCATGCGCAGCGTGTATGCCGTGCGTGGTGTGAGCAGCATTGCGCATGCGCAGTGTGCGTGCATGCGTCAGCAACCCAGTCACTTCTGTGAATATGGAGAGGTGCTCACGTCAGACAGCCTTCACCAGGCGTGATCTAAAACTCCTCGCAAACCTGATCTGCACAAAGCAGACCAGGTTATTTCCTGGATCATCCAGAAGGCAAGATCTCCACCGCATCAGGAGGGCATGGCGCCGCATCACTAGGCGCTTTAATCGGATTGCTGACCACCCACATGAGGTAAGTGAATAGGGTCAGGTCACACGATGCAAGGTGTGCAACACAATAACCAGCAATCAATGCACATCTTACATGTACAACATGGGAGTGGCAACATTCTGTGGTGCAAGCAGTGCTGAAAGTAGGTGTGGATGCTGCTGTGTGCAAGTATGCCTTATCCCCAGGAGGCCTTGATCTGATTACAGAGGTCAGGCTTAAATCCTGTAGGTATGGAAGTTGCTGCTGTTCATGTGTTTATATCCACCCTACCCCCAGGAGGCCTTGATCTGATTACAGAGGTCAGTTATACACCCTGTTGGTACGGTATTTGTTGCTGTTCCTGTGTTTACATCCACCCTACCCCCAGGAGGCCATAACCTGACTACAAAGGTCAGTTATACATCCTGTTGGTACGGTAGGTGCTACAGTTCATGTGTTTACATCCACCCTACCCCCAGGAGAGCCAAACTTGATTACTGTGGTCTGTTTGAAATCCTGGTGTCAGGGTACCTGCATCTGTTGCTGTTGCACTGCTGAGCCCAAACACCAGGAGACCCACACCTGATCACAGAGGTCTGTTAAAGCTGCTGGTGTCAGCGTACCTGCAGCTGTTGGGGTGTCACTGCTCTGCCTGACCCCCGAAGGGGCCTAGACCGGATAACATAGGTCTATAGCTCAGCTAGGTGGGTTTGTGCATGCTCTGGTTGCATTCGGCCACAACTGCCCTATTCACAGGAGGCCTAAGTCCTGACCACAGAGGTAGAGTTGTAGGTCTGATGTCATGGTAGTGGCCCCTGCTGATGTGCCTGGCCCAACCAATCACCGGGCGAGGTCAGAACACATCGCACATGTTCCTTAGAGAGCTCATGGTGCCACGGTGGGTGTGTCGGCTGATGTGTGTGGGTGAGCCAAATACTCAGGTGCCTGCCGCAGCATACAGGGAGTTTGGAAATCCCACTTTTGGAGACCAACATGACCATCACACACATGGCATGGTGCACCCATGTCATGCAAGGAGGGTGTGGGAACAGGGTAATGGGGCCGGGGGTAGCACACAGTACACGTAGCTGACACCCCACACATGGGCAGACCCACAGCCACACATACATGCGGCGCTGCCAACAGGTAGTAGAGGACCCACTGGCCAGAGCAGCAGCAACACTCAGCTGCCTGCAGTGATGTGTGATATGCGATGGCCACCCACAAGAGATATCCTCCCCCTGATGTTCCCACCCATTGCATTCCCCCCCAGGTAGGGGACCTTCGGAAGAAGGGACGGGAGTTGCGGCTGCACTGCCCGGATGTCCTTGAATGCCTACAAAGGAAGGCACAACAGGAACATGACGGTGAATGTTGCGGCCACTGCAGGGATGTACAGCATGTCACAGTGGGCCAACAGCCTGTGTGTGGCCACACAATATTTATGTGGTGTGGGAATGGCATGATGGTGTCCTAATGACTGTCTTCCCCAACAGAGGTCGCTGCTGCTGGGGAACGGGCATCCACATCCGGGACACACACCACAGGGCCCGCAGCTCCAGCCCAGCCGATGGAGGAGGAGGAGGGGGCAGAGCCGGAGGACGACTCTGCGGAAATGGAGTGGACGGAGGGTAGTGTGGGGCGGGAGGGAGGGGAAGGTGAAGGTCGCTCCGGTGCACCAGTGGGTGGGTGGGAGGATGATGTGGAGGAGGAGGAGGAGGAGAGTGTGGAGTGGGGAGGGCAAGGGTGGGTGGGAGGTGGAGGGGGGAGAGGGTGGCCCTGTGGGTGCAGTGACACCACCACATGCCACAGACAGGGCCCATGCACATGCCACCACACAGACTCCGGGCACCTTGGGCAGATGTGGTGGCAGGTGTGTCCAGGACCTGTCTGTGGCAGTGCTTGGTGTGCTGCAACGCCAGCGGGCCCAGGAACGCACCATGTGGTGGCTGGCAGGTGCCATTCAGTGACTGGCTGCCGAGATGCACATGCAGCGTGCAGCTGGTATGGGGGGGGAGTGCATCTCGGCAGTCATCCCCTGATGGGCATCCCCGGAGTGTCTGAGGGGCAGAGTGGCGGCCACACACGTGCCCTGTGGTGCCATGTCAATCGGGCCACAGCATGGATCTACCTGTAAATATTAGCCATATATGTAAATACACAGGTTTGGTTATACATCACACTGGTCACGTGTTTTCCTTATAGACAGACTGTTGAAGAGAGCATGGGACATGTGTATTGTGAGACTATACCCTTCTTAGGCACCCGCCTAGGTAAGTGGTATAGCTGTATTTCTTACAAGAATAATCCTTAGTCGTGTGTCCAAGTAAAATTAAAGCTGGGTTTTATTCCCCTTCCCTTGAGGATTGCCTTCCAGATACAGTAGATAACGGTAACAAAAATAAACTGTTGCTTCACAAGAAAAATAAAAGCTTTTCAAACTATAACAATGCTTCGTCTTGCTTTTTAACATAAAGAGTCTATCTCATCAGAAAAACAAAGAGCACAATCCATGGGTTCTGGACCAATCTCTGGGTTTGAACTTTCCCACTGCATTAAATCAGGACCTGGTCCTGTAAACGGGCACCATGCTTCAGCATCGCTGGTTTCACAACCTGGCCCCTGAGAGACCTCAGCTTCTATGGGAGGAGACTGTTCTGTGCAGACATGGACATGAGGAGCTGTGCCTGGGGCTTCTTTCCAATACCCACTCCAATAAGGGTTTTCTGACCCACTGTAAGCTTGGCTCTTTATAAAAGGATCCACTTCCTTCCCTCTGGAGAAAACAGGGTACTTATCTTTCTTTCTGGTGTAAAGAGTTTCCAGCCCTTCCTCTGTTAACCAGGGTTTCTTCTCTGGAGTGTAAGCTGCTTTTCTCCGGGAGTTCCAAGCATTAGGCTTAGCTGAGCTGTAATCACCTCCTGGCTTCAGTGAGCTTTCTTGAGTGTGACGTTTGCTCTCTACCTGCTTGGTTGCCTTCCCCGGTACGAGGACCCCTCTGGCTTGGAAGTCTCTTGCACTGCTTTTCCCAGCACTCTCTGGTTCAACAGCTTGCTTCCACTCTGCCCTCTCTCTTCGTGACAGCGTCTCTCTCTTTGTCTGCCTCTGATTCTGACTCCCTTCCTGAGTCTCTGTTTCCTCCTCTCTCTGCTCCTCTCTCTGCCCCTTCTGTGGGATTTCCCACCTGGTTTTATCTCCCTGCTTGTTGTACGTTGTAGGTGATTCTTTCCTCAGGTGAGCATGATTAGGACTCTGAGCTTCTTCTGCGTCACCAATGCTATGAGGAAAGTTTGTTTCTCCATTCCTTGCTTCCCTGCAACCTGAATGCCTTAACTGCTCATGTGGCTGTGAGGTAAGCTCTTCTTTTTCTTTTATTATCCCAGGCTCAGTGCTGTCTACCTCATGACGTATCCCCCCCCCTTAAGCTATTTCGGGCTGGGGGACACACGTCCTCACAGCACGGAATACGTGATAATGCGTCTGCATTGAGGTGGAGCTTTACCTGTAACTGACCAATAGCAGCCTTACGCTCCTGCCAGGATTTTAGGACATTGACATGATACACCTGACGGCGCCCCTTGTCGGTCTCAACCACATAGGAGACTGGTCCCTTGCGAGCTACTACCGTGTAGGGCCCCCTCCACTGGGCTTCGAATTTTGGCCCAGGGTCTGCTACCATTATGACTACTTTCTCGCCTATGGTGAGTTGACGGGGTTTCTTCCCCCGGTCATAATATCATTTCTGCTGCTGCTGACTATCTTGCAGATGTTGTTCCACAGTTTGTGAAGTCCTCTGTAACCGCGATCGGAGCTCCTGGAGGAACTGCGGTATTCCTATTTCCTCCCCTTTTGGTTCTGCCCATTGCTCCCTTAGAATGTCAAGTACTCCCCTTGGGGCACGGCCAAACATCAACTCATATGGGGAAGCTCCCAACGAGGCCTGTGTGCGTTCCCTGCTGGCATATAAAACAAATGGGAGCATAATGTCCCAGTCAGCCATTTTCCCATCTAGTCCCCGCCTCAACATCTGTTTGAGGGTCTGATTAAAACGTTCCACCAATCCGTTGGACTGTGGATGGTAAGCTGCTGTTTTTAGGTGACGTATCCCAAAGGCATCCCAGACTTGTGTTAGATATCTTGATAGGAAATTGCTTCCCCTGTCCATTAACATCTCCTTTGGGAATCCCACTTCACAGAATATTTTGACTAATTCTCCCGCTATTGTTTTTGCTGAAATATTCCTCAACGGTATTGCCCAGGGGAACCGGGTGGCCAGATCCATTATGACCAAAATATATTGAAACCCCCTAGGGGTTTTTACTAGGGGCCCCACTATATCCATCGCCATCCGGCGCACTGGTTCAGATATAGTGGGTGTTGGTATTATGGGAACCCCTTTTGGTTTTGTGGCAGAGACCCTCTGACACGAAGGGCATGCCTTGCAAAAACGCTTGGTCTCTTTGAACACCCCCGGCCAATAGAAACGGGCCAATATCTGGTCCAGGGTACCTGCAACTCCTTTATGCCCTCCCACCGGGTGGTCATGGGCCAATCTCATTACGACCGCCTTAAAAGCGGTGGGCACCACTAGCTGTCTTCTAACAGCGCCAGTCTGGGGATCGTTAATCTCCTGATATAGTATCTCTTCTTCCAGCAAAAACCTGGGAAGAAAGTCTCTATCAGACTGGGCATACTCAAATGCACGCTTCAACGCGGGGTCCGCTTTTTGTTCTTTCGAGAATGAAGGAAACCTCTGCACAGCCGGTACCCAGGGAAAACCTAGCCCATCCCCTGCTCCTGCCCTCAGTTGGGCCCTATGGTGGCGCTCTCGTTGTTTATCACCTTTGCTTTTCTTACTAGCCTTTTTTGGAGGGTTGATTAAATCATCGTGTTTGGGTAGCTCTCCTAACGGGTCCTCTAGGGGTCTATCTCCCTCCAACCGAGGTTCTGCCCCTTCCCCTGAAGGGAGGTCAATATCCTCCGGGGGTCCAATGCTCTCCCTCGAACTTTTGGCCTGTGACCTTGTGGATACCAGCCCCCCTTTTTCTTGTATACCCTCCCTAATGCTCTTACAGAACGGCGGCCAGTCTCGGCCTAAAACTATATCATAGGGCAGCCGGGGAATGACCGCTACTAAGACCTTTCTTCGTGTGCCTAAACCTTTTACCGCCACCCTATACAGAGGATAGGAAGTGGATGACCCGTGTATACAGCGGATCTTAGTTCTGCCCTCTGGTTGACTCAGGGGAATTACCCCACTATCCTGTAGGAAGCGCCAGAATTTCTTCGACACCATAGTTTGGTCTGCCCCTGAATCAAGTAGGGCCTTGGCCAACACGCCCTGTACCTCTACCTCAAGGCGAAACCCTTCCTGCCTATATTTTCCCTTTTCACCCATCAGTGCTGTGCGTGACATGCATTCATCCCTCCTGTGACCCCTCTTTCCACATTTAAAACATTTCATGCGGGTGTCATTTTCCATACTTCTACCCATACATTTCTTTGTATCAGGTGTACATGACCTAGGGCCTTTCATTACTCTGCTAAAATTTGCCACCCCATAAGAGTTGCTAGCTCCTCCGTGAGGCTCATGGGCTAACCGAGCCTCCATGAACCTTTCGGTTAAGTGAGCGGCCTCGTCTGACGTCTGGCAATTTTGGAGAGTGAGGAATGCCCTTACTTCAGCGGGCACAGCCTCAGAGAATTGTTCCAGCACGAGCATATCAAGAATACTCTCAATTGTTCTCCCTTCTGGAGTAAGCCACTTCCACACCAGGCTACGTATGCGTTGGCCTAGTGCCTTGGGAGTTTCACCCGGCTGGATTTTTGTCGCCCTTAACATCCGGCGATACACCATAGGTGACAGGCCTAGCCTGTCTCGTATGGCCGCTTTTACTTCTTTGTAATCAGTTGCCTGGGCGGCGGGCATAGCTTTATAAGCCGCCAAGGCTTCTCCCGTCAGGGAGGTGGCTAACCGGACCGCCCACTGCTTCTCGGGCCAACCTGCACCTCGAGCTACCCGCTCAAAGGCCTCGAGAAAGTCATCTATATTGTCATTGCCTGACCATTGTCCAAAAGATAAGACCCCACAAGTTTGTGGGCCTACCCCACAGTAGTGTCCTTCAGGCATCTTGTCTGTCAGCCGCTCCTTCAGCAAAGCCTGTACCAAGTCTGTTAGCGGCTTCTGCTGCGCTTGCATGGCTGCTAAAGCTTGCTCCTGACACTGCTGGGCCAGCTCTCTTTGTTTTTTGAATTGGAGCCCAATCCAACGCAGCGTGTCTTGTGGAGTCTCCATGTTGGCAGCCTACAACAATAAAGAACAAAAACACACCAAGTGCGGCACCTTTTTTTTTTTTTTTTAATGCAGTTAAGCTGGGGTTTTCCAGTCCCCCTTATCTCTCCTTACAGAATCCCACCCTGGCTGTACCCAGATACCTTTACCTGAGTCAGGTGGTGATTCTGGCTTTGAGAAAGTTCTTATTCTTTCCAGACCCTGGAGTCCTCTGGGCGTGGTCCACTGCAGTCCCGGTCCTGTTCTCCGGCGCTGGTGACTCCACTGCACTCCTACGGTATCCTTCTTTCAAGGAATCCAAAGAACTACGCCATTTGTGAGACTATACCCTTCTTAGGCACCTGCCTAGGTAAGTGGTATAGCTGTATTTCTTACAAGAATAATCTGTAGTCGTGTGTCCAAGTAAAATTAGAGCTGGGTTTTATTCCCCTTCCCTTGAGGATTGCCTTCCAGATACAGTAGATAACGATAACAAAAATAAACTGTTGCTTCACAGGAAAAATAAAAGCTTTTCAAACTATAACAATGTTTCGTCTTGCTTTTTAACATAAAGAGTCTATCTCATCAGAAAAACAAAGAGCACAATCCATGGGTTTTGGACCAATCTCTGGGTTTGAACTTTCCCACTGCATTAAATCAGGACCTAGTCCTGTAAACGGGCACCATGCTTCAGCATCGCTGGTTTCACAACCTGGCCCCTGAGAGACCTCTGCTTCTATGGGAGGAGACTGTTCTGTGCAGACATGGACATGAGGAGCTGTGCTTAGGGCTTCTTTCCAATACCCACTCCAATAAGGGTTTTCTGACCCACTGTAAGCTTGGCTCTTTATAAAAGGACCCACTTCCTTCCCTCTGGAGAAAACAGGGTACTTATCTTTCTTTCTGGTGTAAAGAGTTTCCAGCCCTTCCTCTGTTAACCAGGGTCTCTTCTCTGGAGTGTAAGCTGCTTTTCTCCGGGAGTTCCATGCATTAGGCTTAGCTGAGCTGTAATCACCTCCTGGCTTCAGTGAGCTTTCTTGAGTGTGACGTTTGCTCTCTACCTGCTTGGTTGCCTTCCCCGGTACGAGGACCCCTCTGGCTTGGAAGTCTCTTGCACTGCTTTTCCCAGCACTCTCTGGTTCAACAGCTTGCTTCCACTCTGCCCTCTCTTCTTCGTGACAGCGTCTCTCTCTTTGTCTGCCTCTGAATCTGACTGCCTTCCTGAGTCTCTGTCTCCTCCTCTCTCTGCTCCTCTCTCTGCCCCTTCTGTGGGATTTCCCACCTGGTTTTATCTCCCTGCTTGTTGTACGTTGTAGGTGATTCTTTCCTCAGGTGAGCATGATTAGGACTCTGAGTTTCTACTGCGTCACCAATGCTATGAGGAATGTTTGTTTCTCCATTTCTTGCTTCCCTGCAACCTGAATGCCTTAACTGCTCATGTGGCTGTGAGGTAAGCTCTTCTTTTCCTTTTTCTTTTATTATCCCAGGCTCAGTGCTGTCTACCTCATGACAGTATTCATCCCTATGTGTATGTGTATTAAACATAGGTAACATACATGGACCATCTCCACACTCATGTGTGGTGTCTGACCTTGTGCGTAGCCGTCAGTGCCCCCTGGTGCCCCTGTAATGTACCGCACTGCTGTGTGTACCACCAGCTATGGACACATGCTTGCTGCCTGTCATGTGTAGGCAGCATATCTGATGCACCATGCTCGTAGGGGAATAGGGGGGACGGCCAGCAGCAGGTATGTAACAAACTCTAGTATTGTCACTTTTCAGAGCTTTTTGCTATACAGCTACAAATTTCAGTTTTAAGCTCCACTATTCACCATTGATTATATTGACTAACTTACTATTTAGCGATCAGGTCTCAGATTTGACTTCGGCTACTCACTGAATCTGCTTGTATGATACAGTGAACAACGCCTTCAATACATCAATGACCTGTTTGTGTATCGCTATTCCTAAGTACTATTTTTTTTCTTTTGTTAATATTTTATCTTAAACTGGACTGCAGAGTATATCCATATTATCCTGGAGATTTTGTCTATCGAGATTACTTATCTTGGTGCATCTCGCCTCCTCGAGCGAAGTTTTATCTTATCCACGAAACAAGATTAAAGCCCGACGGCTAATCTTGTTTCGTGGATAAGATAAAACTTCGCTCGAGGAGGCGAGATGCACCAAGATAAGTAATCTTGATAGACAAAATCTCCTGGTGTGTACCTCATTCAACGTGCAGGACATTGGGGTAGGTGGACATACAGGTGATTTGTGTGTGTTGACAGTCAGGAGCAACACATGTCACAGGTTATCTGTCTACTGCCCATATGTTGTGGGTGACCTATTTATCGGGCTCCCCGGTATCCCATATGTTGATGTTGGCCACACATATCCACATATGTTCCTGCGCAGTTTGTCTTCTCCGGCACTGTCTCTGGGACACATCCAACAGGGCTGTGTGTGTCTACAGGTCCCAGGTGTTCTGGTGGTGGGCCCCACTTACACTCTTCCATGACATTGTAGCATCGGCCAACAGCAGTGTATCATAGCATTTGCCAGGCCTTTATCTCCACTATTCGCCCATTGTGCACCTACAGGCTGTATGTTACTGGTGCCACGCTCACCTTCTCATACTGTGTGTGTGGGTGGCTCTGTTATGATACAGTGTGCATGCAGTTTGCACTATCATATGGTGTGAGGGGTCTGTACACCTGGGGAGCAGTGGTGACTGTGCTATCTCTACCTTACTGCTGTTTACCTTGTGGACATTGTGGACATGTGTTGTGTGTTGTGAGCTGACCTATCTCTTGTGTGCTGACAGACCACTGCGCAACAGCATTTTTGTACCACAGATATCGCCATAATGTGGACATGCATCAACAGTGGCTGGACATGGGGACATGGTGACTCTACACATTTCGATAACATCTTCTCCCTTCACTGTGATGTGTTGCGGCCTTTGAGAGCCTCAGGGAATCCCAAACATACACTTGCTGCAAACACACGGTAGGTTGCACCTTTGGTCTTTTGTGAATGACATCAGCCTTTACATGTTAATGATTTGCTGTTTGTCTCATAGACATTTCCTGTTGGGTCTCTGTACACGAACGATGATGCACATGGGGTGGAGCTGTGAAACACCTGTGTAACATGGGCATGAACATGACCATATCCATGTGACACCCTCGTCTGAGGTTCCAATTCAAAATGTCCCCAACATGCAGTGTGTTCTGTGTTGTGATCATGTTATGTTTGCCTGTGTGACATTTCCTTACGTACTGTGGCAAGGAGGCCTATCTGGAGTCCAGGGGAGGACAAAGAGACAGGGAATTCACCCTAGTAAAGGGCCCCCCTTTCACCAAGTCAGGGTAGGAAAGCCACAACCACCTCCAGGAATCAGAAAACCTCCACGTCACCCACATTTCATGTGCCCCCTAGTGGAATGAGGGAGAGAGGATATAGGGCCCAGAACCCCTATGGCAGGGAATTCTCCAAGTACTCAAATACCTGAAGTCAAGTTGATTACTGTCACCTGGGAAGAGAGGAGTTGGAGCTAGAGCCCTGGAAATATAAACCTATGCCAGAGAATGAGGAAGGGGGAAGAGAAGCAGGAAGCCAGGCTGACACGAACAGAGGCACAGATACAAGCAAAGGAAGCTTGACTAGTGCTGAGCAGAGCAGAGGAACAGAGCTTCCAGGAGAAGAAAGTGCTAACTGGCATATAGCACGTCTGCATTCGAGATTGGGGCCAGAAACAAGAGAGACTCCAAGATCCCCTGGGAGGCTGTTAGCTGAGCACTGTGAGCAAGACGGGGAGCCAGAATCCGTGCAGCTGGGAGAGCCCGAGGTGGAGCTGAATAGGGAGGACACTCCCATGGATTGTTCCTTTTGTCAAGCTTTAAACATGGGAATGTAGAGAAAAAACCAGTCTTGAAAGAAAGTCTTCAAGGAAAGAAGGTACCCATAGTCAACAAGCAGGGTGGCCGTGATTCCCACATGTTTGCAAAGGGGGAAGTTTACGGGGACTAAGGAGCAAGCCAGGAACTGTGATATAAGCTTGTTAACCACCTGCTGCCTGAAATTATGACACTGGGGTAAGCTAAAGTAGCTAGTAGAACAACGCTTTCTTTTGCCCCTAGGTTCTACCTTTTTGCTTGGAAGGTAGCCAAGAAAGGTTTGAAACTGAATAGAAGCTAAACTACCACAGACATTAAATTTGATTTGTTTTTGTGCTTTAGACAGCAAGGCTAAGAAAGGAATTTGATATCCTTGCTGTTAAAGACTGTATATCCTGCACTATAGAGAACCTTTGAACAGCCATTCTTGTGTTTGGGTTTGTTTTATGGACAATGCTCTACCTCAAAGAATCCTGAACAGATAATCCTGTGTGTGGTATGTTCGAACCATTGTGTACAAAATAAATTTCTGTCAATTGCCTTACCTTGTTGAGCCTGACGACAACTTTATGCCTGATGCACCTATACAGCTTAACAAAACAAACTACATTTCCCAGAAAGCGCTGCAGGGAAATAATTTGTTAAGGCGGATAGCGGGAAGTTCCTCTAGTAACCACGCCCCTCTAAGCTAGAGGCGGGTGGTGAGGCCGTGACAGTGGCATAGTTGGCAGGATTTACTATCATCCAGGATTTCCGGACATTCAGGATTTTTACCATCCAGGATATACACTTACCAGATTTATAGCACAGAAGGTTGGCGGAGAAGACAAATTTGTTTTGTTTCTCAAGAGTCAACGCATGAGCAAGGTATCTCCGGAGATGGATCCAAAGGAGCTGGTACAATGGATGGCCACTCAATTTCAATGACAGCAGGAGTTGGCCCAGCTAGCACAAGAGAGTGCGGCAGCGGCTATGAAGGAGCAGCAAAAGCCTGTCCTGGACTTAGTGGAAGCCCTTATTACGTCCCAGAGGCAAGGAAGTGGAGGAACCCTAACCCCAGAGGGATCAGCGATGCCGCAAATGGGCAATCTGGCAGGCCCGCACACCAGCGGGGCGTTTAATTTTGGAAAACTTTCACCCGATGATGACATAGACAACTTCTTGGAGTCATTCGAGAGGGTGGCTCAAGCCGTGGGATGGCCAGCTAGCCAGTGGGCGGTGCGATTGGCAACCTCCTTAACAGGAGAAGCACTAGCCGCATATAGGGCTATGCCAGCGGCACAGGCCATGGACTATAATGCAGTAAAAAATGCAATTAGAGACCGATTATAGGGTTAACGAAAATGGTGTATCACCGTATGTTTAGAGCCACTGCCTTAAAGGCCGGAGAAACACCTAAGGCCTTAAGCCAGAGAATTTGAGGTTTAGCTTTAAAGTGGCTAGCCCCGGAAGGGAAAACTATGGATATGATGGTGGATATGGTGATATTGGAGCAATTTATGGCTGCAGTACCAAAAAGGGTACAATCTTTTCTGATTCAGCAAAACTGCCAGAGCACAGGAGAGGCAACCCTTTTGACGGAGCGCTACATGGAAGCTGAATTAGCGTTTCTTCCGAAGGCGGGCCCTCCAAAAGTAGGGGCAGAGGCCAGTTTTGATTTATCAGAAAAGAAACAGGGAAATAATGCAAAGTGTCTAAAAACTTGTGTGTTTGCTCAGGAGGGTAAGTGGGCTGAAAAAAAATGCTATCGTTGTGGGGAGATGGGGCACCTGCAGAGGGGATGCAAAGCCCGCATCGGGTTAACTGGTACCAATGTGAAACATCTAGGAGAGGGATTTCACTACCCATGCTCTGCTCGACTCCGGGGCCGACCAAAGCATGGTGTCATGAAAGCTTTGGCAGGCAATTGAGGCCCAGGATGAGTCTCGCCAGAGGAAGCTGGAAGGTCAGGTCCAAATTAGGTGCATCCATGGAGCTGCCTCTTTCTACCCTGTGTACAAAGTGGTGATAAAAGGGTTGGGGGCGCAGAAAGAAATTCTCGAGGCAGTGGTTCCAAAGCTCCCCTATGATTTAGTATTGGGAAGGGATTGGCTCCAATTTAGGGAAGGATTAGAGAAAGGCGTTGGGAGAAAAGGGGATGGGATGTTAACGGTGGTCCCCGGGCCTCTTTTTGGGACTCCCCAAAAGCCATGCGAGAACCCAGGGAAAGAACCCCTGGGAGGCAGTTCTTCCCTTAAACAGAAGTTTATATTAAAATTTTGTAAGGTATCCGAGAAGGCCCAGGCTCCCAAGAAGGCGTCCCCGCAAGTCGCGGGATATGATCTATGCAGCGCCGAGGATTGAGTGATACCCCGCTGTGGAAAGGCTCTCATTGATACCGGCCTTCAGATGGAGATGCCCGTAGGATGTTATGGTCAGATAGCACTGCGATCGGGTCTGGCTCTGAAATATTTCCTGGACGTCGGGGCTGGGATGATCGACCCTGATTATAGAGGGAGTGTAAAGATATTACTGTTTAATTTTGTCAACAAAGACTTCCCTGTGAAGGTGGGAGACCGGATTGCCCAGCTGCTGTGCGAGAGAGTAGGGTTTCCCCCACTGGAAGAGGTCCCCATGTTGGCTCCTACGGAACGAGGAGCCTCTGGATTTGGTTCCACCGGATTGGCCAGGATGAAAAGCCTGACAGCCACCTGTGGAGAGAGAATGGAGGAGACTGAGAAGGACGACCTGGGACCTCAAGTGGCAGAGTGCAGGAAGAACCTGGAGCCCCAAGTAGGGTAAGAATTATCTTTGGTCCAGAGACGGGATATGGCTCGACTATTGGAGAGGTTCCCAGATGTACTGACCCCGATCCCTGGTGAAACCCAACTGGTGGCGCATGAGATCCTGACGCCACTGGAGAAGGTAGTCAGACAACGACCCTACCGCCTACCAGAAGCTAAAAAGCAGGAGGTCGTGGCACAGGTGCGCGAGATGTTGGCGATGGGTGTCATTGAAGAATCAAGGAGCCCGTGGTGTAGTCCCATTGTTCTGGTTCCAAAACCGGATGGTACATTACGCTTTTGTATAGATTTCAGACAGGTAAATGCCGTCTTGGTATTTGATGCTTACCCGATACCCCGTATCGAGGAGCTGTTGGACCGCTTGGGGCAGGCCCAGTTTTTGACCACCCTAGACATGACTAAGGGGTACTGGCAGATTCCGTTGACTAGGGAATCTCGGCTGAAGGCCTCCTTCAGCACCCCGATTGGGCTATTCCAGTTTAAGAGGATGCCTTTTGGCCTTCACGGCGCCGCAGCAACCTGCCAGAGACTGGTGGATCAAGTCCTGCGTCCTCATCAAGAATATGCTTTCGCATATATGGACGACATTATTATCCACAGTTGCAGTTGGGTAGAACATATCCCGAGGGTTGAAGTCGTCCTGTGATCTATGAGGCAGGCGGGCCTCACCCTGAACCTGAGCAAGTGTGCCTTCGCCAAACGAGAAGTGAAATACCTGGGGCATATGGTAGGATGGGGAAGGATTAGCCCTTGATTGACAAAGTGGACAGCATCAAGAACTTTCCCCGTCCACAACAAAGAAGCAATTAAGAAGCTTTCTAGGCCTGATTGGCTATTACAGGAGGTTCCTATCACGCTTTGCAGCTTTACAGACATGTTAAAAAAGAATTGCCCAAATCAACTCCATTGGAACCCGGAGACGGAGAGGGTTTTTACCTGATTAAAAGGGCGGCTATGCACGGCCCCGGTATTACACGGGGTGGATTTCACACAGCCCTTCATTGTACAGACGGATGCCTCAGAGATAAGCTTAGGGGCCGTCTTGTCCCAGAAGCATGAAGGAAATGAGCATCCTGTGATGTTCCTTAGTAGGAAGTTGTCCTCAGCAGAGCAGCACTACTCTACTATTGAGAAAGAGTGCCTCGCCATCAAATGGGTAATAGAAGCCCTCCGGTTCTACCTCACCGGGCAAAAATTCCTGTTAGTTACTGATCACGTGCCCTTGAGGTGGCTCCAACAGATGAAGAACCACAATGCACGACTAACCAGATGGTACATGGCCCTGCAAGCTTTTGATTTTAAGGTAGAGCATCGGGCAGGGAAGCTACACCAAAATGCAGATATCCTTGTCCAGGATTACGGACTGTTCGGAGGAGCTTCAACAACCTCCGCCAGCCCGTAATATCTTGAGTAGGGGGGTATGTGAAAAGGAGGCCTATCCGGAGTCCGGGGGAGGACAAAGAGACAGGGAATTCACCCTAGTAAAGGGCCCCCTTTCACCAAGTCAGGGTAGGAAAGCCACAACCACCTCCAGGAATCAGAAAACCTCCACGTCACCTACATTTCATGCGCCCCCTAGTGGAATGAGGGAGAGAGGATATAGGGCTCAGAACCCCTATGGCAGGGAATTCTCCAATCACTCAAGTACCCGAAGTCAGGCTGATTACCGTCACCTGGGAATTGAGGAGTTGGAGCTAGAGCCCTGGAAATATATACCTATGCCAGAGAATGAGGAAGGGGGAAGAGAAGCAGGAAGCCAGGCTGACACAGAGGCACAGATACAAGTAAAGGAAGCTTGACTAGTGCTGAGCAGAGCAGAGGAACTGAGCTTCCAGGAGAAGAAAGTGCTAATTGGCATATAGCACGTCTGCAATCGAGATTGGGGCCAGAAACAAGAGAGACATCGGGGCTACTTACCTGTAACGGGAGTTCTCCGTGGACAGCAGGATAAGTCATCCACACCAGGTGGCGTCATCCAACGGCGCCGAAGACGGAAGTAGTCTCTCTCTCTAGCCCAGAAGGAGTTTCCCTTCTGGGCTTGTATCCACTGGCCCTACCCCTAGGACCACCCCTAGCCAGCCACTGTGTCCCGAGCTGAGCCAGAGGCTAGGGGCGATAGGGCCGTGACCTGCGAGGGTCCTTACAGGGGAGGAGGGCAGGAAGTGTGGATGACTTATCCTGCTGTCCACGGAGAACTCCCGTTACAGGTAAGTAACCCCGATTTCTCCTAGGACAAGCAGGATGAAGTCATCCACACCAGGTGCCTCCCTAGCAGTGGGTGCTGAGGTGGAAGGGCCCTGGCAGGGAGGTAGGAAGTCACACCGAGTGGTAGATTACAAGATTGTTTATTTCCGCCGGTTGGAGGACCGGCCGTGTGTAAACAGTAACAGGTGCAATCAGGAACCTGAGTGAACAGGTGCAAGGATACATGTACCAAACAATAACATGTGCAACCAAGCAGTAACCATGTGCAAACAGTAGTAATCATGTGCAAACAGGCAGTGAACATGTGCAAACAGGCAGTAACGTGTATAACCAAAACACCACATGTGCCGCTAACAACTAACAGGTGCAATTCGATAGTATCATAAGCAATCCACAGGAGCAGGAACTCCGGCACTGGCGGCCGAGAGGTCTGGGCATAAGCAACATCAGAGTCAAGGCCCGGTGGGGGCGCAGGCTGCCGTCAGGACCGCCCTCCCAAAGGAGGCAGCTTGTCTGTCCAGACAGTAGTGTCTTTGAAAGGTTTGGATAGAGGACCAGGTGGCCGCTTTGCAGATGTTGGTAATCGGTACCGCTCGTAGATTGGCAATAGAGCTCGCGAGCGCCCTCAGCTGGTGGGCGTTTGCTGGTGGCAAGGGTCCATTGCCGGCTTGGTTCAAGCAGGACGAAATACATGCAGCAATCCAGAGGGACAGGGTGCGCTTGGTGACTGGGCGACCCGGTTTGTTGTGGTCGTAGGAAACAAAGAGTTGCGTGCTCTGTCTTTGCGTGGCTGTCCAGCGGAGGTAGATTCTCAGGGCATGGACGCAGTCGAGCTTGTGCAAACGTTCTTCCTCGGGGAGGAGTGTGGCTCCGGATAAAAGCTAGGGAGCTCGATGGTTTGGTTAATGTGGAAGGCGGAGGCCACCTTCGGAACAAATTTTGGATGTGTCCGGAGGGAGGCCCGGTGCTCGGACAGCTGTGTGTATGGTGGGTGCACCACCAGTGCTTGTAGTTCGCTGATCCTCCGGGCTGAGGTGATCGCTACCAGGAACAGTGTTTTCCAAGAGGTGAACTTGATGTCGGTTGATTGCATGGGTTCGAAGGGAGGCAGCGTGAGCTGGTTGAGGACTGCGTTGAGGTCCCAGTGCGGTACCGGCCTCCTGATAGGGGGATGAAGGTTAGACAGGCCCTTCATAAACCGGGCAACGATAGGCAGTTGGGCAATTGAGCCGTCCCCTGGGCGCTCATGGAATGCTGCGATGGCTGCCAGGTGGACCCGGATGGATTGTGTCTGTAGCCCCTGTTGGTACAGGGAAGTTAGGTACTGCAAGATTGTCGGTATGGGGCAAGAGAAAGGGGACACTCCCTGAGCGGAGCACCAGGAGGTGAAGTGTCGCCACTTGAGGCTGTAGGATTTTCTGGTCGATGGTCGACGTGAGGCGAGTACCACCTGTTCTACATCATGTGGAAGACGGAAAGTGGAAAGGGCTATCCGCTCAGCCTCCAGGCCGTAAGAGCAAGGGTCCGAAGGTTGGGGTGAAGGATGTTCCCTTCGTCCTGTGAGATGAGGTCTGAACTCAGAGGTAGGCGTATCGGGGGGCACACCTGTAGTCGGTGGAGGAGTGAAAACCATCCTTGACGGGGCCAGTATGGGACTATCAGGATGGCTTGAGTTCTGTCGGAGATGATTCGTTGAATGGTCCTGGAGATCAGAGGAATGGGGGGGAAGGCGTACACTAGAGACCATTCCCCCCACGACACGTCGAATGCATCCGCTGCGTGGCTCCGAGCCGAGGGGTGCTTTGAGCAAAAGGTTTTGCATTTTGTGTTGCTCTCCGTGGCGAAGAGGTCGACCGCAGGAGAATCCCATACTTGAAAGAGACGGAGGGCAACCTGGGGCTTCAGGGACCACTCGTGTGGACTGAGTTGCCAACTCAATCTGTCGGCAAGTTGGTTCTGAAGACCGGGGAGGTAGGAGGCCTGGAGTGTGCAAAGGTGGGCAGTCGCGAAAGCCCAGATCTGCAGGGCTTCTCTGCAAAGGGGTCGTGATCCTGTCCCACCCTGTTTGTTGATGTAGAACATAGCCACTTGATTGTCCGTTTTTAGCAGAACTGTCTTGCCCGAGATCAAGTTCTGGAAGGCCTCCAGTGCATATCTCATGGCTCTGAGCTTGAGAAGGTTTATGTGGTAACGCCGCTCCTGAGGTTACCAGACGTCTTGCGTCCTCAGGTGGAGGCAGTGTGCCCCCCAGCCCACAGGCGATGCATCGGTGGTGATGGTTAGTTGATGTGGTGGTTGGGAGAGAGGTCTCCCGCATGCTAGGTTCTTTTTGAGGGTCCACCAACGGAGGGAGGAAAGCACTGTATTGGTGAGGGGAATGATGGTCTCCAGAGACTGTGAATGTTGGGACCAGGCTGCCCGAAGGTACCACTGGAGGCAGCGCATGTGGAGCTTCGCTAAGGGTACCGTCTGGTTGGCTGCCGCCATGTGTCCTAGAAGGCGCAGGAGGGTCCCTGCCGGTGAGGACTGCTGCGTTCGCACGAGGCGTGCTAGTTCTCTGATGGTGTCCCTCCTTGATCGGGGAAGGAAGGCCATAGAGCAGGAGGTGTCCACGATCGCTCCTATGAACTCCATCCGTTGAGAGGGGTTGAGGTGTGATTTTGGGTAATTCACCCGAAAACCCAAGGATGTCAGCAGAGAGATGGTTGTTTGGGTAGCCCGCTTGGCCGCTCTGATGGAAGGAGCAGAGATAAGCCAGTCATCCAGGTAGGGGAAAACAGAGACTCCTTGTTTGCGAAGGTGTGCTCCCGCTACTGCCACACATTTCGTAAACACTCGCGGAGCAGAGGACAAGCCGAACGGGAGAACTTTGTATTGGAAGTTTCTCCCGGTGGCTTGGAAGCGCAGGTATCGCCTGTGAGCCTTGTGAATGGGGACGTGTGTGTACGCGTCCATGAGATCCAGGGATGTGAGCCACTCCTTTGGCTGGATAAGGGGCAGGATGGTTCCAAGGGAGTGCATCCTGAACTTTTCTTTGGCGATGAAGCGATTGAGTTTGCGCAGGTCGAGGATGGGCCGCATGCCGCCAGATTTCTTGGGAATAAGAAAGTATCTGGAGTAGAATCCAGTGTTGATCTCCGCTTCCGGGACCGGCTCTATTGCGTTGGAGGCCAGGAGTGCCAAAATCTCCGTTTCCAATAGTGAGGTTGAGTGAGTGCAACGCGGAGCCGCCCGCTGCATGGGTGGCGATAGAAACTTTAAGCGGTATCCCTTGGCAATGATTGCTAGTACCCATTGGTCTGTCATAATGGTTTTCCAATTTCGCAGGAACTTGGCCAAGCGGCCCCCCATGGGGAGGTCGGCCCCAGTCCTCCCGTCAAAAGGTCTGGTTGGTCCTTCCCGACGCCGGCTGAGCTGGCTTTTGCTGTCTCCTTTCACGCTGGCGGGGCTTTTGCTTGTAGGAAGCGTGGGAGGAGTGTGATTGCTGCTTGTAGTAGGGCTGCTGCCACTTTCGGTAAGAGCCGTACTGGCATTTGTAAGATGAGAAGGAGAAGGGTTTATGCTGGTAGGACGACTTGCGAACAGGGCATTTTAGGCCGTCGTCTGCGAGAGTCTGGAGTGTCGTACAACGGTCCTTCATGGCGTTGACGGTGTCATTAACTTTATCTCCGAACAGGGTTTCCCCCATGCAGGGAGCGTCGGCAATGCGCTCATGTGTGTCCTCCCGTAGGCCTGAAGCTTTCAGCCAGGCAAGACGTCGAGCCGAGATGGAGGTAGCCGCAGTGCGGGCCGCCGCATCAAAAGCATCAAAGGCTGCCCGCACCTGTTTAGTGCATTCCTGCAAGTCGAGGAGGACGGTAGAAGCTGCCGCTTGTGCCTCCTGACTGGAAACGGAAATAGTCGCTTTTAGTTTCTCCATGAGAGTGTCCTGGTACAAGGCTTGTTGTAGTTGATGGGCGTCGACTCTAGCACATAGCATGGATCCCTGGAAGGTTTTCCTTCCAACCTCATCAAGGAGCCTTAGGTCCTTGCCGGGCGGAAAGTTGGATTGTGTCCGTGTTGATTTTGTTCGTTTAAGAGAAGATTCCACCACTATGGAGTGGTGGGGGAGTTGCGTCTTGTCAAAGCCTGGGGAAGGCTGGACCTGATATTTTGCATCCAGTTTCCGAGATGTCGTGGCCCCTGAGGAGGGGTTCTGCCATATGGCAAGCAGGTTCTCGTTCAGCAGAGGATGTATGGGCAGGGCGCAGAGGAGCGTGGCGCCTCCAGGAATTTTCTTGCGGCCTGAGTTTCGGGGCGCTGGTCGATAAGAGGGACCGTGCTGGGGAGACCCAGAGCATCAGCAACCTTACAGAGGAATTTGGGGTATGAAAGGTCTTCTGGGTTGCTGGGAGGGTCCGCGGACTGGGGACCAGTGTTGGAGGAGATCTCTTCAGAAGCTGCAGTATTGCTCTCAGTGTCGTCGTGAGAAAGCCTGGGTTCCTGCATAGAGACCGCGGGGGGACCGGGGTCCGGTGCAGGGTCAGGTGCAGGATATGTAGTAGCATCTGCGAGCTCGCTGGGGACTCCAGGAAGTGCTCCCGCAGCTGACACTGTTGAGGAGCGGGACCATTGCTCAAAGAGACTGGTGAGAAAGGATAAAAATTGAGCAGGAGCTTCCGTAGCCACGAGGGGTTTGTGGGACGTAGTGGCAGGTCCTTGAGTGCGCGGAGGTACAGGGATGAGAGGCCGTTCATTGAACCTTGGGGAGTCGTACCTGTCTGGTGAGGAGGCTGTTGTTTCATGGGAATCGCTGTCCCAAGAAGAGGAGAGTCTTAGGGGCGTGCAGAAGCTGCGGTGGCTCCGGTGCTGCCGATGGCACCGTTGATGTCTGCTCCGGTGGCTGCCTGCATCGTTGGAGCTGCTGCTGTAGCTGGAGTAGCCCCTGTAATTTCTGTGCGGGTCGGGCCGGTGCCTCCGCGCTGAGCGCGATCTGCGCTGATGGTATCTGTGGCGCGATCTGCTCCTGCGCCGTGATTTTCTCTGATTTGCCTGACGATTCTCCTGGCGCCAGCCAATGGCGCCGAGGTGGGTGGGGCTTGCAAGACTGACGTCAGAGAAGATGGCTGCCGCCATGGGAGCCTCGTGGACGGGCGGGGCTGCTGGGAGCACCGGATCCGAAGAAGAAGCACCGGTGGGGGATATGAAGCTAGGCCCAGATAAGCCATGGGAGGAGGCCGGAACCGGCACACCCGGGGCTAAAACAGCAGAAGAGGGCGCCGAACTGTGTTGCAGAGGCCCCGACTGAGGCTGGAAGGCAGGAGAAGAACTGGCAGGGAGCAAGGCACTGTTGGAAGCTCCGGAAGGCAGAGGAGCAGGAAACAGTTCACGAAGCGCATTCTTCCTAGATTTTAAGGCTCTAGGGGACATGCGGGCACAATGTGCGCATCCTTCTACCTTATGGGAGACTCCCAGGCACCGCAGGCAACGATCATGCAGGTCAGTGGTATTCATCTTTCTGGAACAGCTGGGGCATTTTTTAAAGCCCGGTTTTGGATGTTTTCCAGGCATCTTGATTGAAGATCAGTAGGAGACAGAAAAGGTCCGTCTTGCTGGCAAGGCGGAAGAGACAAAAGTGGCTGGCTAGGGGCGGGCCTAGGGGTAGGGCCAGTGGATACAAGCCCAGAAGGGAAACTCCTTTTGGGCTAGAGAGAGAGACTACTTCCGTCTTCGGCGCCATCAGATGACGCCACCTGGTGTGGATGACTTCATCCTGCTTGTCCTAGGAGAATCCAAGATCTCCCAGGAGGCTGTTAGCTGAGCACTGTGAGCAAGATGGGGAGTCAGAATCCATGCAGCTGGGAGAGCCCGAGGTGGAGCTGAATAGGGAGGACACTCCCATGGATTGTTCCTTTTGCCAAGCTTTAAACATGGGAACGTAGAGAAAAAGCCAGTCTTGAAAGAAAGTCTTCAAGGAAAGAAGGTACTCATAGTCAACAAGCAGGGTGGCCGTGATTACCACGTGTTTGCAAAGGGGGAAGTTTACGGGGACTAAGGAGCAAGCCAGGAACTGTGATATAAGCTTGTTAACCACCTGCTGCCTGAAATTATGACACTGGGGTAAGCTAAAGTAGCTAGTAGAACAACGCTTTCTTTTGCCCCTAGGTTCTATCTTTTTGCTTGGAAGGTAGCCAAGAAAGATTTGAAGCTGAATAGAAGCTAAACTACCACAGACATTAAATTTGATTTGTTTTTGTGCTTTAGACAGCAAGGCTAAGAAAGGAATTCGATATCCTTGCTGTTAAAGACTGTATATCCTGCACTATAGAGAACCTTTGAACAGCCATTCTTGTGTTTGGGTTTGTTTTATGGACAATGCTCTACCTCAAAGAATCCTGAACAGATAATCTTGTGTGTGGTATATTCGAACCATTGTGTACAAAATAAATTTCTGTCAATTCCCTTACCTTGTTGAGCCTGACGACAACTTTATGCCTGATGCACCTTGTCATGATGTGGGCACTGATAAAGTTGTTTTGAAGAAAAGAAATCCTGTTTCTTTAGAGGAACTAGATGTGCAGTTACCCCCAGGCACAGCTAGAGGGAGCAGGAACAGACATGCCGGACTTAATGAACCTAAGCTCTCTGATGACCTGCAGCTGAAAGGGAACCAGGAAGTCATCAGTAACCGGTCACTTTATAAGCCAGAGCAGAATGCTTCTGGACAGGAAGAGGAAGAGGACAGGGAAGGAGTAGAGCTGGTAGTAGAAGAAGGAGAAGGAGAAACAGCAGAGAAGCCTGGAGGCTACCAAGGAGATAAGCCTGATTGCTGTGAAGGAAGCAAAGCTGGGAGCTGGAGAAGAAACACACCTCACAAGGTGGGAAGCCAGAAGGCCCAAACTGATCCTTTTGTACAAGGGGAGTTTGGTGGAAGTTACCCCAAGGTGAGAGCGTCTGCCACGCCTAGTTCCTATACTTTGCCTGGATATAGAATAGAGAGAGGAAAGCCAAGAACCAGAGAGAAAGGTTCTGACAGAAGCTTATTATCTCTAGAGGATCATTACCCAGTTTTACCTGTTCAGAGGGAAAAGCACTTTTATAGGCAACAGGAGCTTTTACCCAGAGTGAGAGGAGAATCCAACAGAAGTTTTATTCCACTGCCTAGAACAGGGGTCTCAAACTCAAATTGCTTTGAGGGCCAAATGAGGACTTGTAAAGTAACCCGGGGGCCGCATAAGACGCGGGGCCTCATTTGCATAAGGGGCCTCATTTGCATAAATATTTGCATAATGTTACCATACACTAACTTTTAGTAAACATGCCTCTTTAATGAGTATGGATAAAGAAAGACTAAAAGATTTAGAAACAAGAAGACAATAATTAAACTGGGAACCCCAAAAGCCAAACTTGGAATGTACAACAACACTGTAGAAATAAAACTATAAATTAATTTCCTCTTGTACTAAACAAAGCGCAAACATTAATGATGCACATTTCCCAGAGCTGACATATTCCAGTTAATAAATTCAAAATAAAGAGATATTTTTCTACCTTTTGTGCATTTTTTTCAGTTGCAATTGTTCCAGCCACTTTCTTCTGGTTTCTTCATGTCTTCTGCTAACTCTCCATCGTCTGCTGTCCATTTGCCCTTTCTTCTCTCCTAGTTTTTTTTCCATTCTCTCTCTACATCTGCTTTAACATACTAATCTTTCTCCTTTTTCTCTTTCCTCATTCCTATTTCATCCACTCAAATTTTACCCCTCCATCCTCAATCCCCACTTACTCTCCCAATACCTGGCCAATTGTAGATTTGTCTTCTCTCCCAGACAAAATATTTTTCCCCTCTCCATTTCACTTTCCCAGCTCCATCCCATTCTAATCCTCCCCCAACATCAGCTCCCTTCTAGTTCCAGCCCCACCCAGCATCCGCTCCCTTCTAGTCCCCCCATCAGTCCATTTCCAGTCCTATCCTAGCCTCACCATCAGCCCATTTCCAATCCTAGCCCCCCATCAGCCCATTTCCAATCCTAGCTCCCTCCCCTCACAGCCCATTTCCATTCCAAGGCCCCCTCCCCATCAGCCATTTGCAGTTCAAGCCCCCTTCCACTCAGCCCATTTCCAGTCCTAGCAACCCCCCCCAGCCCATTACCAGTCCTAGACCCCCCATAGCCCATTACCAGTCCTAACCTCCCCATAGCGCACTTCCAGTTTTACCCCCATCAACCCATTTTCAGTCTTACCCCCCCATAGCCCATTACCAGTCATAACCCCCCCTGCCAATAGCCCATTTCCAGTCATAACCCCCCTGCCAATAGCCCTTTTCCAGTCATACCCCATTACCCCCCTGCCAATAGCCCATTTCCAGTCATACCCCCCCTGCCAATAGCCAATCTCCATTCAAAACCCCCCTGCCAATAGCCCATCTCCAGTCATAACCCCCCCCTGCCAATAGCCCATCTCCAGTCATAACCCCCCCTGCCAATAGCCCATTTCCAATCATAACCCCCCCTGCCAATAGCCCATTTCCAGTCAATTCCCCCCCCCTGCCAATAGCCCATTTCCAGTCCTACACCCCCCCCCCCAGGTAAATTAAAAAAAAACCTGGCTTCTGCTGCTGCAGCAGAAAATCAGCTGTCCCGCGGCCCCTTCCCCTCTGCGCGGAGAGCCCTGAGTGTGCTTCATCTGCGGCGTGCTTTTTAAGCCGCGAAGAGAGTATTTCCCTCTCGCGCGGCTTATACCTAGTCACTTTTCAAGCCTCGTGAGAGGGAAATACTCTCTTCGCGGCTTGAAAAGCACCCGCTGATGGAGCACTCTCGGGGATCTCCGGGCAGAGAGGAAGGGGCCGCAGGACAGCTGATTTTGCTGCTTGAGCAGCAGAAGCCAGTTTTTTTTTTTTTTAAAAATTGACCGTCGATTCTGCCGTTGCCACGGCGGCAACGGCAGCAGCAGAAGCCGTCGCGGGCCGCACAACGTTCTCTCGCGGGCCGCATGCGGCCCGCGGGCCGCGTGTTTGAGACCCCTGGCCTAGAAGCACAGCTCGGTCCCCGGCTGGTAGGCAGAACTGCAGCTACCAAGGGAGAGGTGCAGGAAAAAGAAGCACTGTGGATTTTATCTCACCAAAGCCAAGGTATGAGGCATTAAACATTGACTGTAGTAATTGTGCTACTAAAAGCTCTGCTAAAACAAGTATTCCTTCTATGAGAAACAAGACTCAAGACTGGTTTAGTAAATTACCACCAGCCTTGAGAATCCCTGGCTATGGGAAGCCAGACTCCCAAGTTTTAAACTACCATGCTGAGATAGACAGGGACAGTGAATGCTCCTTGAATAAGTACAGGGGAGAAGAATCTATGAAGTGGATTATCCCAGCACTGTTCCCTCACCTATGCCAGAGTTAATGGAATGTGATTGGTGCACTGCCTATGCTCCAAAGTCTGTATGCTCCACATACCAGAGAAGAATAAGTGAAATATGATTTAATGTTTCTTACACTGAATTCTACTATGGAAAAAACCTGCCTTAACTGTGAAGTAACAGTTAAGTGCTCAGTGTGAATATTGGTACCTTTTAAGACAAAGGACTGTTTCTGTTATCTGGAATTATCTCTTAGTTGAACCTTGCTTTAAACAGGGAATAAAAGCCTTTATTTCCCTCCACCTGGTCTCTTTGATCATTAACGTCTCTACATAGTGGCGTAAAATCTTTGTGTCACCGGGAACCCCGTGACATAAATGGCATAGTTGTTCGGATGTGTATATAATCCTAAGAGATACAGCAAAGAAATATAGAAACAAATTGCCAGTGTTCATCTTGGAAAAAAAAAACAAAAAAAAAACCTGGACTGGAGTTAAAGGAAAACCTGGACCGGAGTATCAGAAAACCAGACTGGAGTGAAAGGAAAACCTGGACCGGAGTATCAAAAAGGAAACTGGATCGGAGTGAAAATCCGGACTGGACCTTTGAAAAGAGCCGGATCGGAGTTGGAGAAAGTGGACTGGACCGCAGCAAAATCCGGAACGGAGAACGAGTTCCTGGAGGGTGTTACGACGCGAGGCCGCACCACCGTTGCTGAGAGCCCTAGTCTACATTTCTACCAGGGATCATCGCGATGGAGCAACGCGACCTATTTGATTGGATGGCGTCCCAATTCAGTAAACAGGCTGAACTGGCTGCGCAGACCCAGCAGCATGCTATCCTGGCGATGCAGGAGCAGCAAAAGCCAGTCCTGCAGATGCTGGAGACTTGGATGAGCCATCAACAGAAGACACAGGAAGCAGCCGCTGGACTCATAAAGCAGAGCTCAGGACTGAGCCATGGTCTGGTAGGACTAGGGTCCTATGACACTCTGACTTTAGGGAAGTTGGGGGAAAAGGACGATCCAGATGAATTTCTGGACGCATTCGAAAGAATTACCCTTTCTGTGGGCTGGCCAGAGGACCAATGGTCCATCAGACTGGCAGTGTCCCTTACCGGAGAGGCACTGTCAGCCTACAGGGCAATGCCCGCTGCGTTAGCGGCAGATTATAGCGAAGTGACAAAAGCCATCAGGGAACGCCTGGGCTTGACCCCACTTATCTATAACCACAGGCTACGAGCAGCCCGGCTTGAAGTAGGCGAAACGCCTAAGTCATTGGGTCATCGACTGAGGCGCTTGGCTGAAAAGTGGCTAAGGCCCAGTGAAAGATCCATAGATTCATTATTGGATATGATAGTTCTCGAGCAATTCATGACTGCAGTACCTGGTAAAATAAAGAGCTTCCTTATTCTCCAGAATTGTCGCTCAACTATGGAGGCGATTGCTTTGACCGAGAGGTATTTGGAGGCCGAATTAGTTACCCAGCCTACGGACGGGGTAGCTAAGACAGCCATAGCGACATTCAATCCAGTCTCAGGAAGTCTCTACCAGTCTAAAACACCTAATGTAAAGTGTGATAAAAAGGCAGAGAAAAGTCTTGTTAAGAGATGCTTTAACTGTGGGAAGTTGGGACATGTCATGAATGAATGTAGGGTACGTACTGCTCTCATAGGGGAGCATAAGCATTTATTGACAGAAGGTTTTGTACTAGATGTCACGGTGCAGGGAGTAGCAGCCAAAGCCTTACTGGACTCTGGTGCGGACCAGATAATGATCTCGCGCAAGCTCTGGTCTACCATTCAAGAGCAAGCTGCGTCCGCCCCAGACCGTCCAGAAGGTCAGGTAAAGATTAAGTGTGTACATGGCGCTGCTACCTTGTATCCCGTGTACAAATTGCTGGTCAAAGGTCTGGGAATAGAAAAAATTATGCTGATAGCAGTAGTCCCTAGATTGCCCAAAGAGCTGGTCCTTGGTAGGGACTGGCCACAATTTGAGAAGGGCCTAGAAAAGGGTCTGAACCCCAGAGAGGTTTTTGTCTCCACTCGTGGCCAGGCGAGTGCCGCAGAAAAACCCTCCTGTTCTAGGGAAGAGAGCATAGTTGATCTCCCATCCCATGATGATTTAGTCAATATTCCTCCAGATAGGGACAGAAAGACTAAGGCTCAAAAACGCAAAGAGAGAAAAGGACGCTCTCAAGGCCGAGCGGGTTTAGAAGCGGGTGAAGAACTACCATGGATCCCAGCGGAACTGGTAGAGAAGTTCCCTTCATTCGCCGCTGAGCAAAAAGAGGACCCTGTGCTAGCACGCGCATTTGAAAATGCCTCAACGAAAAGAGATGTTTTTCCCCGTTTTATAAAGGAAGAGGGACTCCTTTATAGAGAGAGCATAGACCCACGGACTAAAAATGTCCGAAAACAGTTGGTAGTCCCAAATACTTTCAAAGCGGCAGTATTAAGGATAGCCCATGATCACCCGACGAGCGGTCACAAAGGGGTACAAGGAACCCTTGACCAGATACTGGCCAGATTTTATTGGCCCGGAAGTTTTAGGGAGGTCGCACGTTTTTGTGAGTCCTGCGCCTCCTGCCAAAGGGTGACCTCCATAAAACCCGCTGGAGTGCCATTATTACCAATGCCAGTGATAACAGAGCCTATTAAAAGGATAGCCATGGACATAGTTGGCCCCCTTTTAAGGACTCCCAGGGGTTTCCAATATATATTGGTTATCGTTGACCAGGCAACCCGGTTCCCTTGGGCCATACCCTTGAGGAATATATCAGCAAGGTCCATTGCTGGGGAACTTATAAAACTGTTCTGTGAGGTGGGCTTCCCTCAAGAAGTTTTGACAGACCGAGGTACGAACTTTTTGTCCAAATACCTAGCCCAAGTGTGGGACGCCTTCGGCATCAGGCATCTCAAAACCTCCGCATATCATCCCCAATGCAATGGTTTGGTAGAAAGGACAAACCAGACCATCAAGCAAATGTTGCGACGAGCGCTGGATGGGGAAATGGAAGAGTGGGACACAATGCTACCGTTTATATTATATGCCTGCAGAGAAAGGACACAAGCTTCATTAGGCACGTCGCCTTATGAGTTAATGTATGGGAGATCACCCAGGGGCGTGCTTGATATTCTGAAAGAGCAATGGGTGGAACCCGAAGAAAAAGAAATAGGGATACCCCAATTCTTGAGGAGATTAAGAACACGATTAAGAAAAACTTCACGATTTGCTGAGGGACAACTGAAGTGCAGTCAGCAAAGACAAAAACAATATTACGATAGGAATACCAAGCCTAGACGCCTAACTGTGGGCGAGAAAGTATTCGTCTTGGTATCAGGCACCACTCCAAAATTCGAAGCTAGATGGAAAGGACCTTATGTCGTGGCCCAACCACGAGGTACAGCATCCTATTTAATAAGGGATGAAAAGGGACATGAACAGGTCTATCATATCAATGTTCTTAGAAGATGGCACGAGAGATACACCTTGTTTGCATCAACACAACAGAGCTCTAGGATTACGTGCTGTAATGATGGTCATTCAGCCCGTAATATTTTAAGAGGGGGGATGTGTCATGATGTGGGCACTGATAACGTTGTTTTGAAGAAAAGAAATCCTGTTTCTTTAGAGGAACTAGATGTGCAGTTACCCCCAGGCACAGCTAGAGGGAGCAGGAACAGACATGCCGGACTTAATGAACCTAAGCTCTCTGATGACCTGCAGCTGAAAGGGAACCAGGAAGTCATCAGTAACCGGTCACTTTATAAGCCAGAGCAGAATGCTTCTGGACAGGAAGAGGAAGAAGACGGGGAAGGAGTAGAGCTGATAGTAGAAGAAGGAGAAAGAGAAACAGCAGAGAAGCCTGGAGGCTACCAAGGAGATAATCCTGATTGCTGTGAAGGAAGCAAAGCTGGGAGCTGGAGAAGAAACAGACCTCACAAGGTGGGAAGCCAGAAGGCCCAAACTGATCCTGTTGTACAAGGGGAGTTTGGTGGAAGTTACCCCAAGGTGAGAGCGTCTGCCACGCCTAGTTCCTATACTTTGCCTGGATATAGAATAGAGAGAGGAAAGCCAAGAACCAGAGAGAAAGGTTCTGACAGAAGCTTATTATCTCTAGAGGATCATTACCCAGTTTTACCTGTTCAGAGGGAAAAGCACTTTTATAGGCAACAGGAGCTTTTACCCAGAGTGAGAGGAGAATCCAACAGAAGTTTTATTCCACTGCCTAGAAGCACAGCTCGGTCCCCGGCTGGTAGGCAGAACTGCAGCTACCAAGGGAGAGGTGCAGGAAAAAGAAGCACTGTGGATTTTATCTCACCAAAGCCAAGGTATGAGGCATTAAACATTGACTGTAGTAATTGTGCTACTAAAAGCTCTGCTAAAACAAGTATTCCTTCTATGAGAAACAAGACTCAAGACTGGTTTAGTAAATTACCACCAGCCTTGAGAATCCCTGGCTATGGGAAGCCAGACTCCCAAGTTTTAAACTACCATGCTGAGATAGACAGGGACAGTGAATGCTCCTTGAATAAGTACAGGGGAGAAGAATCTATGGAAGTGTATTATCCCAGCACTGTTCCCTCACCTATGCCAGAGTTAATGGAATGTGATTGGTGCACTGCCTATGCTCCAAAGTCTGTATGCTCCACATACCAGAGAAGAATAAGTGAAATATGATTTAATGTTTCTTACACTGAATTCTACTATGGAAAAAACCTGCCTTAACTGTGAAGTAACAGTTAAGTGCTCAGTGTGAATATTGGTACCTTTTAAGACAAAGGACTGTTTCTGTTATCTGGAATTATCTCTTAGTTGAACCTTGCTTTAAACAGGGAATAAAAGCCTTTATTTCCCTCCACCTGGTCTCTTTGATCATTAACATCTCTACATAGTGGCGTAAAATCTTTGTGTCACCGGGAACCCCGTGACAACCTATACAGCTTAACAAAACAAACTACATTTCCCTGAAAGTACTGCAGGGAAATAATTTGTTAAGGCGGATAGCGGGAAGTTCCTCTAATAACCACGCCCCTCTAAGCTAGAGGCGGGTGGTGAGGCCGTGAAAGTGGCGTAGTTGGCAGGATTTACTATACAGCTTAACAAAACAAACTACATTTCCCAGAAAGCGCTGCACGGAAATAATTTGTTAAGGCGGATAGCGGGAAGTTCCTCTAATAACCACGCCCTTCTAAGCTAGAGGCGGGTGGTGAGGCCATGACAGTACATATTGATGTTTGACTCTGCAATTTGGGCTGATGTTTAATGCAGCATATCAATACATTGTTTATCCTCTTCTGACACAAGGCAGTGAACACACGATGCACATCTACTACAGTGCATCCGGTGTCACCATCAACCACCTGTTGGAGGACACCACAACACCATGGAACTATGCCCAGGGTTTCAAGGACAGTCATAACATGACCTGTTGGATTGCAGACACCCTTTGCACTTTGGACACTGTGTACTGGTTCCCACATGTGCAGCAGGGACAGACATTGTCGCTGTATGTTGCACATCCTTCTGACATTGTGTTGTTGTGTTTTGCCCATGTGTGTGACATGGAACGCAGGATATGCTCATCTGTTTGTTTCAACATGAGCATACAGCCATGCATGTGGCACAGGGGGAGCAATGGAGAGGTCCTCTTGTCCATGTCCACCTAGCCTCCACTTGGACATGACACAGTATTTGCCACTACACCACTTTACTGCACACCAGCATCTTGGATTGATGTTTGCAATCACCAAGGGTGTTACAGTGCATTTGTGGCATCACTGTATCATGTTTCAACATACACAGTGCATGTGCATGTGACTGACTATGTTGGTGCAACACAGCATGTTGCAATATGGCTTCTGTGTGGGTTACTGTTACATGTTTGACCTTTCTTTCCATCTCTATATACAGGTTATTGCATCTGTTTACTGTACAGACGTGACGCTCTGCATTGATTTGCAAACCCAGCATTGCATGTCTGTACAGTCCTATTTATCCCCTGAGGTAACGACACTCACATTGCCCCGTTATTTTTGGAGCGTGGCAGTGTGAGTGTCCATTTTCTTCCTTCATTTGTGCATTCCATGTACCGTGATATATGTGTACAGACACTGTATCCACACCAACCAGTGCAGGGGGACCTTCTGCATAGTGTTATCTCTGCATGTTTCTGTGGATGGTTTCATTTGACTTCTCTGTGTTCATGTGCCTCTGCTACCTGTTAGCATATCCTCATTGTGCATTTGACGATTGTATAGGGTTACATTGTTGCAGCATTGATTCCTGTATCAGGCATTATGTGACAGCTGTAACATATATTTCGATATGTGTGTTTATACTTTCTTACTTTTAACATATGCTGTTTCATTTGTGTGCCTCCTGTGTTGGCAGACAGATATGTTTTAAGGAACAGATCATGATTGATGTGTGTTGGGCCCTCATCATGCACCGCCTACTATCTACATGCACACATATGTAACTAACACATTTGGGGCATGCAGCAGCATGTGGGGGGTGGGGGCCTAATGCATACTGCACACCATGCACCTGATGCACATTATCTCTCCTGCCCATCATCTGTAGATGGGCCAGTGACTTTTCTGTAACATGTGGGTTGCTGTCCTGCAAAATGTGTTTTCAGATTTTCACCTGGGATCCAATCACCTTGATATTATGATAAGCGGTATCTGCACTATCTCTGATGATTAACCAAAATAAAAATATGTGTTGGATGTACATTTGTCTCTGCTGCTGCTTGAACACACTGACACACGTATTGGTCATGTACATGGCCCACCTGTGCTCACATCCTTGTACAGTGCCAGCTGTCTATCTGCCAGCCATCTGCCACATCACTGGATGTTACAGGTTCCCATACACACATTTCCTTTGAGATAATATCTTTGCATTGTGCTTGGGGTGGTTGTTTGGGATAGTGGTTGCGGACATGTGTTGTAGCACCTGCGACGCTCCTGCCTGTGCCCTGGAGCTAACAGGCAGGAGTGGCCTTATTGTCCCTTTTGAGCAGAGGTAAACTGTTCCCTATGGATGCTGGGAATTGTAGTTCACTCTCTTTTCTCTCAGGAATAAAGTGTAGTTGCGATCAGAGATGGTAAGGCTTGCAAGAAATATTTATTTGTATTGGGGAAGTTTCTCCAGCGCATCAAAATTCAAATACATAAACGTAAAGGGTGCACTTATAACACAAACAGAAGTAATCAGGAAGTTAGGTCAACTGAAATAGAATTAGCTTTAACTTCAGCTTTTCATCTATTGAGGAGCTTAACTCAGCTCTGCCTCGAGTGGTCACTTATGAACATTGCAGCCTCATAATACCAACTGTTCTTTTCACAGCGTGGGTTCAGAACACAGGTGCAGATAATTAACTCTTACAGCACAGGCAGCAGAAACAGCAACGTTTTGTATTCTTTTCATACAATGTGCAAAGCTTCTTTTATACTGCTATTCTTTACAACATACAGAGCAGTCCATGCTACAAGGGTCAGTGCTTACGGTAGGTAAATCATTTTCTACCTGCATCAAATCCTCTGACTTAACAGAACTACTATCTTCATTAAGCTTTTGCTGTTTTCCTGCTTTCAGTTCTAGAAACTGCTTAAATTCTTGGAAGAGCAATTCAGCCTGCTTATTATCAGATTGGCCTTTGTCAGCAAATGTTATGCCCTTCTCCCAGTCACTAACAGTTCCCACTTCAGCACTCGGCTTAAACAGTTCAGGGCAGTGCACAGGTTCCTTCAAGAAAGCCCTAAAAATAGGAAGTTGTGCTTTACCTTCTCTATCTTGGCTTGTATCTGCCAGGCTCTTCTCCTCTTTGGTAGCTCAAGAGCTTTCCAGGTGTGGGTTTTTCTGGGCTTTCCAGGTCCAGGCTCTATCCTGTAGAATGAGTTTTCTTCAAACTGTGCCTGCCTTTGAGGCTTTCTATTCCAGGGTTCTGTCTTCTTCCAGGACTCTAAAACATGGCTCCGTCCATTCCTCACAGGACTCCTTTTAGCAGCACCTTTAGAACTCCTTGCAGACCCTTTCCAAACACTCTCAAATCTTCCAGACTCACTCGTACAGCCAAACTGCTTCCTGGTCTCGGACCCACTCTTCCAGCCAAACTGCTTCCTTGGCTCGGACCCACTCTCACACGTAATCTTAGAGCCACACGTAATCTTAGAGCCACATGTAATCTGCCTAGCAGCCTTGTTCAAAGCTTTAAAAAGGGTTTCTTTTCCCGGCACACCTTGTCCAACCCCTGGGTGTGCCCAATCAGCATTGCCTAACTCCTCCCCTGGGCTGGTGTCTGTGCTCAGCTCAGCAGAGCATTGTGTTTTTTTCCTTCTAGGATTGAAAATCCTGTGTAAATCCTTTCGCTTTTCAGGATTTTCTTCAATCTCCATCTCCTCTGGAGGGCATTCTTCACCACACACCATAGGTTGCAGGTTTGATTCCCATATGGGTTTTTTTTGTGTTATGCTGACCTGACCATGAGCTAACTACAAAGTTAATCACCTATCCACACACCCTTCCACCTCTTCACTGTACATCAGTGTGCCCTCTGTGCTGCCTATCCATCACATATTAGCTGTTACATATGTCTCTTTCTCTGTAGTGTGTCGTGAGGTACAAGGTTCAGAGCCGATGGAAACAGAAAATTCACTGCAAAGTGAAACCAGGGTTGACAGCTCTGAAGCAAGCATGGAGGGTTGGCATAGAAACCCCAAACAAATAACGTCACAGTGTGCTAGGGAACGCCCGTCCCACAAGCTAATTCCTGTTTCATCAGGGAAAGGGAAACAGCTGGTGGGGGGTGGAGCCCAGCCCAACGGAAAAAGAAACACAGATAAAAATCCCTTAGTGGAGGATAGAAGGGAGACTACTAAGAGACATGAGGAGAGACCTGACGAGAGGCAGGAAGGAAGTCCTAGGTATAATCCTAGACACAGAGAGAGACCTGGAAGAAGCCAAATAGAGAAAGACAGATACCCTGAATTCAGCCAAGGCTTGAGGCTAGGAGAAGAGAGAAGGGAAGGGAGTCCCAATCTCACTCAGGGAAGCTTCTCGGAGGAGGGGAACTGTGAGAGATATACAGTCCCAGGTCGCAGAGAGCAGTGCACAGCTGGCAAAAGCACTGGGGATTTCTGCCACTCCA
Source organism: Ichthyophis bannanicus (assembly GCA_033557465.1). NCBI lineage: Eukaryota > Metazoa > Chordata > Amphibia > Gymnophiona > Ichthyophiidae > Ichthyophis > Ichthyophis bannanicus. The sequence goes on from CM066038.1 coordinate 382,491,457, forward strand.
AAAGCAAGGAGGTTTACTCTAAAAGCCAGAAAAGACAGCCACAGTCTTATAACTACAGATATCCTGAAGGTAACGCTCATTTTCCTGTTACAAAGGTTTTATCTGAAGGAAAGAAAAAGTTTTACCTGATACCAGATTGCAGCCAAGAGAGGTTCCTGGGAAAAAGCTGTTTAGAAGACAGGCACGTAACTCATAATAGCCAAGCAGAAGAGGACAGTTTGTATCCTTGCGCTTACCAGGAGCTGTGTGCTCGAGAATCCAATACTTATGGTAAACACCCAGACTCCTCTAGCTGGTTGGGGGAAGGGAATACACTGACTGAAGCTGAGAGGTTTTCCCAGCAGGCAGAAGAGTTCTCTCCACGGGACACTGAAGGAGAAAGTGACTCCATGCAATGGGATTCCTACCAACCCCCTGAGCCTGAGGTATACATGGACTGCTCATATATGATATCTGATAATGTACAGTCTCTTTGTTAACATTGTTGGAGTATTTGAAAAGAAGAAAACAGTCCAAAAGAGCATTTGGGAGCTAAACTGTTTTCTGTTCTTTTGTGCCTTAAAGCTGAAGACAAGCATTGTTTGAGTTTACTTATTTTTGTTATACCAGAAGCTTGGTTTTTCTGTTACTGTAACCTTTTGTTCAATGGTCAACGATATCCAACCCCGGGAGGGGAATAAATTCCTATTTAACCTGAAAATCACTCGTGCACAACTATAATTTCTTCAAGTGCTGTAGAACTACATTACCCAAGAGGCCGTTCCAAACCTCACCTAGTGGTTCCCAGACACACGAAGCACAACTGCCCACTCACCTAGCTCAAGCTGCATGCCTCTGGGAAGGTGAGTGGTGACAAGTGTTCACATAGGCAGTCTGTTTGGGGGATTGGCATTGCTGTGGATTAGCTGGACTGTAGCACACCTGTTTGCAGGTTCAATTCTCACATGCTTCTGTTCTGTTCCATATTTTGCCCTGCTCCACAGGGCATCCCCTGCTACCCTTTGGGTTTAGGTTCTTTCCTCTTATGCATGCTGTATCCACTGCATAACATTTCATTGTGTGTGTGCATGTAGTTATATGTGGTTCTGGTCCCAATTACAGACTGTGATTTGAGCTGTACACACCAGATTTGCATATGCATTCCATCATGGTTACTGTTGGAGGTTTGCCTATTCTGGCAGACAGCAGGCTTCTTGTGTGATGCTCTGCAGTATTCTTGTATGCAGCTTTTGCTAATGACCTCATGTTGGTGGTGTAGCCTACCGGTTTGTGCACTGACATTTGTGCTAATGGTCATAGGTTTGACTCCTCTCTGTTCTCTTTCATTTGTATGCCTGTCCTGCACAGCTACTTTTCATTCCTGTTACAGTCATATCTGTGCATATCTGTGCTGTTAGCATATTGTACCCTTATCACAGTTGCCAGCCATCCTTCTGTCCTTCTATGTGTGTCTGGCAGCTATGTGCCATCCTGCCCTGATGTGCAAGCTCCTACCCCATGTCCTGCACTGGTACATGTTTCTTCATTGCAGCTGTTCCTGTTTGCCTCTCCTGTGTATGCTGTGCATGGCACTGCTACTCCTCTGTCCTCCTGTCATTGCACCTATCCTACCACCTCTACCTCCTCTGCTGGACACATCTTCCCATCCTCTGCCACACACTGTCATTGTTGCATGGTACATTACCATCACCCTGTGCATCACTACAGCTGGCCCCAATATGTTTGTCCATTTTTCAAACTGCCACATGGGCTGAACGCAGATTAATCTGATCCATCAGCTCAGATCTACTTCCTTTCATCACTTGTGCATTGTCTTTCCTTGGTGCTCTGTGCAATGTTAGGGTTACATCTGTGTTTGGCCCATACCTTTCTTGCTTTTCAACTTGGGGAACCTTACTGCCCTTGGCCAACATTTCTTGAGTGCCCTATACATCCTTGGGGCATCTTTAGCCATACCTTGGATTCAGCCAGCTTATGGGGCGCCTAACATGGTGCCTTGGGGGTTGACAACCTTTCAACACGCCCTCTGGGGCACATTATAACCCATCTTGGCTGACGTGGTGGTTTAGGATGTGCCTTCTGGGGCGCCCTAAAAGGTGCATTAGTTTATGGCACTGGGGTGCGGGTATTTTTAGCTGGCAGCACAAATTGTTGGACTGTTACGAGCAGGAAAAGGAATTGCCTTGGTCACCCTTATTCATTAGGCCCACTGGGGGATCAACCTCATGACCCCTGTTTCAGCAGTCATTGTATTAACCAGTGTGCTACACCTCTATTGCTGTGATTGCAGGTCAGCACGTAAAGTTAAGGTTAACACGCGGTAACATGTGCGGCTCCCTCTATCACGTGATAATGGACACGGCGCACTTTATCGCACGATAACCCGCGATTGCTACCTTAAGACCAGAACGCCCACTCCTTATATGGCATCCTTCACATTATCGCTGCAACTAGCGCCGGTAACATTAAGACGGTATAGTAAACATACCCCATAGTCTTACAGTGGGCCTGCACCTTAACATAAAGAACACAAAGATCCTGCAACTGGCAAAATCAATAAGTTCATCACTGATGGAGAAGAAATGTAAATAGTAGAAAACTTTAACCTGCTTGGATCAATATAATCAGTAAAGAAACGACAAGCTGTTAAGAAATCTGATGAAGCATTGCTCTTGGCAGAATGGCTATGAAAGACTTAGACAAGATTCTAAAGAGTAGATATGTGTCTCCATACAAAGATTCGACTTGTCCAAGCTATGGTACTTTCAATAAAATCTTATGGATGCAAAAGTTGGACAGTGAAAAATATAGACAAGAAGAAAATTGATGCCTTTGAATTATGGTATTTTGAGACTGAATGAATTCTTTGCTTCGGTCTTTACTGAGGAAGATGTAGGGATGTTACCCATGACTGAAGTGGTATTTAAAGGTGCGGAAGAATTGAAGGAAATATCGATACATCAGGAAGATGTATTAAAACTATTAGATAAGCTGAAGAGTAGCAAATCACCTGGGCCGGATGGTATACATCCAAGGGTGTTGAAAGAACTGAAATACGAGATTGCAGACCTGCTATTAGTAATCTGTGAACTATCATTAAAATCATCTCTAATACCTGAAGATTGGAGGATCGCCAATGTAACACCAATTTTTAAAAAGGGTTCCAGGGGTGATCCGGGAAACTACAGACCGGTGAGCCTGACATCAGTACCGGGAAAAATGGTAGAAACCATCATAAAGAATAAAATTACTCAGCATGTAGATAGTCATGACCTAATGGGAGACAGCCAACATGGCTTTAGACAAGGAAGCTCTTGTCTTACTAATCTGTTATGTTTTTTTGAAGGAGTGAATAATCAGGTGGACAAAGGTAAGTCGGTTGATATTGTGTATCTGGACTTTCAGAAAGCCTTTGACAAGGTCCCTCATGAGAGACTTTTGGCAAAACTAAAGAGTCATGGGATAGGAGGCAGTGTACTATTGTGGATCAGGAACTGGTTAAAAGATAGAAAGCAGAGGGTAGGGCTAAATGGACAATTTTCCCAATGGAGAAAGGTGAATAGTGGTGTACCCCAGGGATCTGTGCTGGGTCCGCTGCTTTTTGACATATTCATAAATGTCCTGGAAAGTGGAATAACGAGTGAGGTTATCAAATTTGCAGATGACACAAAACTATTTAAAGTTGTTAAAACCCAAGAGGATTGTGGAAAATTGCAAGAGGATCTTGATAAATTGGAAGACTGGGCATCAAAATGGCAGATGAAATTTAATGTGGACAAGTGCAAGGTTATGCACCTAGGGAAGAACAACCCAAACTATGGTTACACGATGCAAGGTTCCACATTAGGAACTACCACCCAGAAAAAAAGATTTAGGCGTCATTGTGGATATCATGTTAAAACCCTCAGCCCAGTGTGCAGCAGCGGCCAAGAGAGCAAATAGAATGCTAGGTATGATAAGGAAAGGAATGGAAAATAAAACAAAAGATATTATAATGCCTCTATATCGTTCCATGGTGAGACCGCACCTTGAATATTGTGTGCAATTCTGGTCGCCGTATCTTAAAAAGGATATAGCGATTTTAGAAAAGGTTCAGAGAAGAGCCACCAAAATGGTAAAGGGGATGGAAGGATACTCCTATGAAGAAAGGCTAAAAAGGTTAGGGCTCTTTAACCTGAGGGGAGATATGATAGAAGTCTATAAATTAATGAACGGAGTGGAACGGGTAAACATAGATCGATTGTTTACCTTATCAGAATATAGAAAGACTAGGGGACATGCAATGAAGCTACAGGGTAAACTATTTAAGACTAATAAAAGAAAATATTTTTTCACTCAACGTGTAATCAAACTCTGGAATTTGTTACCGGAGGATGTAGTAAAGGCTGTTAGTGTAGCTGGGTTTAAAAAAGGTTTGGACAAGTTCCTGGAAGAAAGGTCCATAAACCATTATTAAGAAGGGACCCAGGATATCAATGCTTGAACCAATACAAGCATTGTGGAACCTGTGTCCCTTGGGGAAACTGCTAGGTACATATGACCTAGATTAGCCACTGTTGGAAACAGAATACTGGGCTTGATGGAGCTTGGTCTGACCCAGTATGGCATATCTTATGTTCTTATGTTCTTATGTATGGTGCTGGCGAAGAATACTCTGTATACAATGGACTGCCCGAAGAACATACCAGTCAGTACTAGAGGAGATCAAACCAAAGTTTTCATTAGAAGCTCAAATGATAAGACTTCGACTTTTATACTTTGGACAAATCATGCGAAGACAGAGATCATTAGAGAAAGAAATCATGTTTGGCAAGGTTGAAGGTCAATGCAAAAGAGGAAGGCCAGCAATAAGATGTATTGATACAACAACAGCAGTTATGGATGCCACTTTATCAACAATGAGCTGCCTGACTGAAGACCAAGCACAGTTTAGAACAGCTATTGAGAGGGATGCCAAGAGTTGACACTGACTTGACGTCACTTAACAACAACACAACCCGCTTACTACTCCGCTATGGGAATCTCCTAATGGTTAACAATAATAATATCATAAACATTCTCAAAAAACATTATTACAAAATATTATATATAATACATTAATGATGAAATCTAACCCCTTCCTTCCCCTCCACCCCCAGCAACCATCCAGCTTAATCTGAGATAACTAGCTATGTTTTTAGTTGTTTCCTAAAGACCTTATAGGATGTCTCCTTATGAAGAGACTCTTAGCAATATGTCCCACAAGGGACCCTGTTAAATTGATGCTATTTGCCTTGTGCAGTCCAGTTTAATCTTATCCAGTGAAGGCAGCTTCAAATAGCTTCAATGCAATGAATGTAAAACCCTTCCTGGATATACTTCAAACATCCATATATTCTGGGCACCACCAATGGACAGGATTGAAAACATAGAAACATAGAAAATGATGGCAGAAAAAGACCACATGACCTATCTAGTCTGCCCTTCCATATCCACTACAATAGTCTCCTTTTATCCTTTAGAGATTTTCTGTGCTTGTCCCATGCTTTCTTGAATTCAGATACAGTCTTCATCTCTACTACCTCCACTGGAAGCCGTGGGTCGGGTGGCAGGGAAAAGGGGGGCCGAAGCCGCAGGAGTCGGGGGTACGCCAGGCTGTCCATGGGCCCGATTCTGTGCATCGCGGGAACAAATGTTCCCGCGGTCCAGAATCGGGTCCAAATGGGCCCATCTTCCTTATGGAAGTCTGGACAGCCCGGATGTCCCGCTATCTGAATCGGGATCCACATGTTTTATATTAGATTCCCAGGCTAAATAATTAAACTACTACAATTTTTGCTGCATATAAACATCATTGCAACTTTTCTTTTAATTATATAGCTTGGGAATATATTGCTTTTACTATTTTTGGGACAACCACCTGACCAATGTTCTGAGTGGGGGGAGACCTCCTGTTCCCTGACTAGGCCCCTCCATTTTGGCTGCCAGGCAGGGGGGTGGGGGGGGGGGGGTGTAGTCAGCTCATCTCACCTCAGCCAGCAGATTGTTTTGAGCCAGCCCTGGTGTCCACATATGAGTCCCACCCGCATATTCACTTTCTTAATGCTGCTTTTTAATTGAGTGTAACCAATCCTGAGGAAAGACTGTCAGATAAGATATGCCTCTTTACAGATGATACCAAGCTCTGCAATAGGATAGATACCCTGGAAGGTGTGGATAACATGAGAAAGGATTCAGAAAGGCTTGAAGAATAGTCTAAAATTTTGCAGTTAAAATGTAATGCTACAAAATGCAAGGTCATATAGCGACTGCAAAAACCCTAGAGAATGGTACAACTTATGGGGTGAAGTACTTCTGTGCACGAAGGTAGCCTATTATGTAGAAAAGGTGATGGCAAAAGCCAGAAGGATACTTGAGTGCACAGGGAGAAGAATGGCCAGCTGGAAAAGGATGTGATAGTGCCTCTGTAAAATTCTCTAGTGAGACTTCATCTGGAGAACTGTGCATAATTCTGAAGATTGTACCTTCAAAAAGATAAAAGCAGGATGGAATCAGTCCATCGGGTGTCTGCTAAAATGACCAATGTTTTTTGTCATAAAGCATATAGGAACAGACTTAAAGATCTCAATATGTACACTTTTGAAGAAAGGCGGGAGAGACAAAATATGATAGAGACACGTAAATACCTCCATGACATAGATGCCCATGAGGTAGGCCTCTTTCAATTGAAAGTAAGCACTGGAATGAGAGAGCATAGGATGAAGGTGAAAGGGGATAAAATCAGGAGCAATCAAAGTATAAGAATGTTTTCCAGACCCTCACTCATTCAGTACACACTTGTTCCAGGACTAACTGGTTAGCAATGAGGCATGCAGCAACAGCTCCTGCGGATATTCAGCAGCACTAACCATGTTAGTGCCGTTGAATATCCTGGCTAAGAGGATTAACCTGGTTAGCAGGTCTGCTACCTACATTAATCTCTTTCAATATCAGGGCCAAAGGGTTCAGGAGGATAGGAAGAGCCTAAGCTCAGGGCCTAAACTGGAATTGATGAAAAAGATAGTAAGCAAGAAGACAAAATCAGTAGAAATCTTTTTTTTAAAGTAAAAACAGATTCATTAGGTGAACCCCACCAAATAAACAGTTTGTAGTTCAGATACCACAATAAGCAAGTCAAAATACAGCTGGCTGTTGTAAATCCTTGGACTTAGAGTCTTCTTTCCACTCCCTCTCCTGGGTTTCCCCTGTTGACTCCCAGCTAGGTACTATTCTCCTTCTGCAGATGATTTCCTGGGAGAGATAGCAGATCCCCTTCGGATCAAGTCAATCATGTGCAACTTTGGACTTAAAAATAGCACAACTCCTAGTGGCCCTTTAACGAAGAGGGGTACACCTCCTAGGAATAAGTATGCTTCTCAAGGATCCACTTGCTCTTCTCTTGAGTGCAAATGCAAAAATATAGTCAATCAACAATATCCTGAGCAATTATGTGACTGGGAGGCTAGGGATGAACCTGCCTTGAGTTCAAGTCTCTTTTTAATTATTTATTTGTATTAGTTTTTGCCTTTGCAGTAGTAATACAAGGTAAGTTACATATAGGTATAGTAGATATTTCCTTGTCCCCAGAGGACTGACAGTACATTCTAAGCTTGTACCCGAGGCAATGGAAGTCACAAGGAACATCAGGGATTTGAACCCTGGCTTCCAGCCTGCTGCTCCAACTACTAGGTGATGCCTGTTATGCCACAGATAGGCAGATAGCTATCATTCTCCTGGCACATCAGCTCCTCTGTCTCTCCACACCCTCTCTTTACCAACCAGGCCTCCCTTGCAGGACCGACCCCAAGCCTTACACTCCCCCGGCTGTCAAAATCTATTGTTTAGCCTTGAATGTCCTGCCCTTTGATGCCCACCAGAGGTCATGGCTCTAGGCAACTGCCTAGTTTGCATAACGATTGGGCTGGCCTGTTCCCTTATTTGCGTTCTCTTTACTTCCTGGTATTTGCAGCATGTGGGTCAGTTTGTGGGTGATCTGCAATCATATGTAGTGGATGAGTTAGGCTCATAGATACAGGACCGGTGCTACTCGGTAAGCTGGGTAAATGCGGGAGGGGGGGTTCCAGTGTTCAAGAGCGCCATGTCAAAGTTGCAGCCATGATTGTATAATAGTGTTCAGTGCCCATGGAAACAGCCTCTATCCCGCGGGCCAAAGAAGAGAAGAAAATCATGGCCAGCAGTGCAGTTGTGTTCTGCTCTTTGGCCCATGGGACAGGCTGTTCCCCCGGCACTGAACACAATTGTGCCGCTCTCCACAATCACAGTATTCTTTTCTTCTGCTGCTCGGGGCAAAGGCTGTTCCTGCGGGCATTGAAGAAGGTTGAGATCATGTCCAACAGCATGATCAGTGCTCATGGAACAAGCTGTCCTGCGGCCGAAGAGGAGAAGAAGGCTGAGATTGCAGCCAAGAGCACTGAAGGAAGAGGATTTGGGGCCAAAAACATACAGGAGGTAAGAGGGATAAATTTAAAGGCATAGTGGATTTTGGAAAGAAAGGGAGGGGAATTGTGGGCAAGGAGTGAGAATGCTAGAGAGAGGGGGAGGGAGAGGGGAGTTGTGGGAGGCAGCTGGAGAGGGTCTGCAGCCAGGGGAGTACAATTGCAAGAGTTGGAGGAAGAAGAGACGGCAGAAAAGAGCACAATGGATATATGCTAAAAGGAGAAGCCCCTACCCCCACCCCCACCAGAAGACACCCAGGCACCCCACTCTTATATCACACAAACATACACCCAGAGGCATGTCACTCCTGCAGCATACAACATACACACACACTTGACCCAAGTAGCATGAACACACACAGGAACCCCACACCTGCAGTGCGCACACACACACCCACACAGGCAGGGACCCCCATCCCTTCACTTCACCACACGGACAAATACACAGGCACCCCACCCGCACACCACACACTCACTATCTGAAGAGAGAAATATGTATACAGACAACACTAATTATAAAGATTCCTCATACAGCTCCTACTACCATACCGAAAAACACTTTATCATCTCCCTTTGAACTCTTCTCCACACACACACACACACACAGATATGTATGACTGCAAATGAAGGAAGGGGAAATATGTCGCTTTGACACACAGTATGTTTCACATACACACACAGTCCCTGACATATATTAACATACACAGCCCTGCCCCAACACATCTCATGACACACAAGCATGCAGCTCCTGACACTCTACATGACACAGACATGCACGTTGCCCTCAACAGGCTCCATAACACACACATGCATGTACTGTATGTAGCACCCAATAGTCCCCATGGTGCACACATACACACACGTGTGTATGTAGCCTCCAGCAGTCTCCATGACACACACAGAGACACAAACACATGCACCCACTGACACTTGCACATGCACGGCCCCACCCCCCAACACTTTCTATAACACACACAGATGAAGCCCCTAAATATCTGATCCTGTGAGTGAGGGAAATGCACCATTATGCCACATTGTAAAGTATGAACCTTTTTACTTGTTTTAGCTTAGCTGCAGGGCACCAAAGATTCTGGACGTCCCCGCTTGTGGCATGCTGCTAGGGTTAGATTTACCTTTATGTCCCAGTCAGGCAGCCAAGCACAGAGAATAGAGGGTGTAGGGGGACCTCCACTGCAGCGAGTTGGTCGGTCAGAATCAGACACACATATGTTGCAGCACAGGGCATGAAGCTTGCGGTTAGCATACCTGCCAGTCTACTACAAGGTGCACTACCACTGGCGCTCATGGGAGGCTATGGAGTGATCTTTCCACTTTCATCCAGCCTGGTTGTAATGCCAGCAAAGTAAGCACTGCTCTCAAAGAAATCCCAAAGCCCAGCCAAGTAGTGTTTTGCACATTGATACTGCCACTGCCACTGCCGACTCTCAGGACTGCCGACATCAGCTCTTTATTCTCTATTCAGCATTTGATTTACCGCACCTTCGATTTCATCAGGGCGGTTTACAATAAAGCAAAATGCAATAGTGGCCAAGGCCGGAAACAGAAGGGAACTACAATTCATGACAGGAAAGTATACAGACACACCAGAGATAGAAAAGAAAAGGGGGGATATTGGGAAAGAGAGGGAAAGAATTGAGGGGATGGAGGGGGGAAGGTCATAAGCAGCACAGAAAAGATGGGTCTTGAAAAGTGCTTTGAACTTGGGATATGATTGTTCTTGATGGAGGGCAATGGGGAGTGAGTTCCAGAGGGGGGGTCCTAGGAAGAAAAAAGCTGAGTGACGGGTTTGTTCCAAGTGAGCACAAGCTGGGGAGGGGAGGTCCAGGCGGTTTGTGTGAATAGACTAAAGATTGTGGGGTACAGAACAAAACTGTAAGGAGTCAGCCCAATATTGAAGGGTGTTAGTGTGGAGTGCTTTGAGGATTAGGATTAAGAGCTTGTAGGTGATGCAGTGAGAGACACGTAACTAGTGCAAATGAATGAGCTGAGGTGTGAGTGGCTGTAACAGGGGGGTGTGGGAGAGAATCCAGGCAGCGTCATTTTGAATCAACTGTAGGCGGTATAGCTGATAGAGGGGGGAGGCCCGCAAAGATGACATTACAATAGTCAATTCGTGAGATCACCAGGGAAAGAAGAGTGGTGAGAGAAGAGAGGGACAAAACAGCACTAACGGCTTGAATTTGGTGAAGATAGAAGTAGGAACGGCGGGTGAGAGTTGAGATGTGATCGTGGAAAGAAATCTGTGTTTAAGGTCACCCCAAGATAACGGAGTGATGATACGAGTGGGATTCCATGGCTGAACCACTTTGCGGATGTTTTGGAGGGGTTCAGGTGGAGAAGGTTCATGGACAACCGATTAGCGATGTGCAACAGACAAGCATTGAGGGGTGAAAGATCTGGACTGACGGGGGAGGTGTGGAATGATGTCATCAGCATATTAATATGCCGAGACACCGGACTGCTGCACCAGTAAAGTAAGAGGAGCCATAAAGATATTAAAGAGAAGCGGTGTAAGGACGGAACCCTAGAGAACCCTGCAGTGCAAAGGGAGAGAGTCAGAGGTGCGGGAGTCAGAGCCCATGGAGAAAGAATGAGAATGAAGGAAAGAGTGAAATCAGCAGATTACAGTGCCCCGAAGACCTGCATCCCTGAGATGGGAAAGAAGGATGATATGATCAACGAGATTGAAGGCGGCTGAGAGGTCCAAGGAGGCAGCTAAAGAAACAACACCCCGATTGTGAAAGATGTGCAGTTCATTGAGGAACGATAGAAGGATCGTCTCAGTACAGTGGCTAGGATGAAAACTGGATTGCCGTGGGTGCAGAAAGTGTGTGGAATCCAGATGAGAGGACAGCTGGGAGAAGTCTACCTTTTCAAGGATCTTAGAAATAAAGGGAACGTTGGAGACAGGACGGTAGTGGACAGGGCCACCAGGGTCTAGGGAAGGTTTCTTGATAACGGGATGGACTAGTGCATGTTTTCAGGATGATAGAAAAGCACCAGAGGCTAGGCATGTGTTGAACATGGAAAGGAGAAAGGGAAGGAAAGTGAGGGACAGCTCTAAAATCCAGTTTGAGGGGATGGGGTCAAGGGGACAAGTGGTTTTCTGGGTAGCGGTTATAAGTCTGGAAAGTTCCAGAGAGGAAAGGGGCTGGAAGGAGGACCGGGTATGGGACAGAGATGGGGAGGGGGGTGGTGAGGGAGGAGGCAGAGACTTGAGTGGGGTGGAGTCACCCTGAAATGTGGTGCTGAACCTTTGAGGAAAAGAAGGAGGCCAACTCCGAGGGACTTGGCACCGAGGAATGAGCATTACTGGTTGTGGAGGTACGTAGGGAAGATAAAGATTTGAGGGTCGCATAGAGCTGACATGTAGTTAGAGGCGGTGGAGACACAGTTTCAGTAGTAGGAACATTTTGTTTCGAGGATGAGTGAACGATAGTGCAAATGACAAGAGTTGAAGTGCCGAAGGGACTCAGGAGTCTAGTCTCTCCTCCAGAGACATTCTGCGTGACAGAGCTGAGACCTTTGCAGGAGGAGTCCTGGGTAGTACCAGGGGTGGTGAGAGGTAGACCGGGGTATGTACAGGATTGAGTCCTGCCTCTTAGTGCTCACTGCAGTTTCCTTGTGGCTTACACCCAGGGATAGCAGTGACTTTCTCCAGATCTGTCTTAACAGTCTATTGACTCTTTCTCCAGGAACTTGTCTAAACTTTTTTTAAGCCCAGTTACACTAACTGCTTTTATCACCCCCTCCTTATTTGTCAGATTTATAAAAGAGCTGTGTAATCATGGATGCAGAGACAGAGCTGTGGAACCATAACAGGCAGGAAAAGCTGTGGAGTGGAGGAGTGGCCTAGTGGTTGGGGCAAGGTACTTCAGGCCAGAAGGTCAGGGGTTCAAATCCCACTAGAGGACAGCAACCTTGGGCCAGAAGGACTGGGGTTTCTAGTCCCACAGGTGCTCCTTGTGGTCTTGGGCAAGCCACTTAACCCTCCATAGCCCATGTTCCCTGTAAAATAGTTATCTTCAAATTATAATGCCCTGTTCAATGTAATTTCAGTTTGTTCACTGTAAACCACACTGATGCAGAATAGCACAGTATATAAGAGAATATAAATAAATAAAAAGCTAAGTGGTCATTGCTTTTTTAGATCTCTTTTAGGTTCCTACAATGTTAAATATTTACTTCTAATTATTTCTTTTTATTCCAGCTATACATGTGCCCCTTCACTGCAATTTTCTTGTTGCAACATTTGATTATAAGAAGAAATATTAGCATCATGTGAACAGAGTTCACAAAGAAATTTTGGGAAAGGGGGTGGGGTGCAACCTACCATTAATAGTAATGAGGCTGGGGCGCCAATCTATAGGTTGCAGGGAGGTGCCACAGACCCTAGCACCGGCCCTGCATAGATACTGACCTCTGGTTGAGCTGTGTCCCAGCGATAGGTTCAGACTGTCTCTCCTTACTCTCCAGGACTTCTGTGAAGGAAGACTCTAGGCACTGACTGTTCAGGCTCTTTATACTTCCCTCTAAAAGTGAAGGTGGCTCTTTCTATCTTCTGACTCTCAGAAGAGGTCATACTCTGGAGACTTATTTACAAGCAGGGGCTCCAGAATATTCCTCATTTGTGATACAGAGGGCACATAATGGGGTCCTGCTACATATACATGAGATATATTTGCATACAATGGAGGTAGAATGCTTGTGAATCTATTCCATGCATATTCATTATGTATATCCTGCAAACTCAACCATTTTGTGGCCCTCAAGGGTCATTAGCGAATACTACATGCTCTTGCATGACTAATGGTATGTGTAGAACCTCCTCTCTCCGCCCCCTCTTTAAAAAGAGAGCAGCAGATATCAAACATGCTTAAAATCTGTGGCACTTCTGAAAACACACAGGGGAAGCTCACCAAAGGAATATGCAGCAGGACCACAGTATAGAGACAGAAGGGCTTTTAGCTGCCTTTATTGCCTCTAAAAAATTGCAAATCAATCTCACTGCTTCTAAAAAGACATCTCTCCATTCTATTCCTATGGAAAATATCTTCACTGAATAAGCCTCCAAAGATGGAACTTTACAGTATTTGGTCAATTCCAGCAGGAGAAGTCGAAGGGGTTAAAATGCTCCTTGCCTCTGCTGGCCTCCCTTGTAGGCTTGCTGTCCACTTTTCGGCTGGTTATTAGATTGTTCATGGTTATTAGGGTTATTTGAATAAGCTCTTTTGTGCTATGGTGTTTTCCCACGTCCTTCCTTTTGCTAAGCAGTCGCGTGTCTTAAGTCAAAGCAGGCTGCAGCCATGAATTCCTAAAGAAACTTTTCAGAGCAGGACATCTGCCTTGGAGGGAATCTGACAACATCTGCCACACTTTGCCCATTTTCCAGACCCCTTTTTTCCCTCTCAAAAAGTGCAGGAACAGATGTTTAAAACTGTTTTCTCTCTAAATAGTGTGAAACACTGAAAAATAGTGAGAGGGAAAGAAAAGAGCCAGTCCGATGCCTGCTTTCACATTTTAAAGCCTGGGAGGAGGAGGAGGATGCTTTGTTTTATAAATTACACTTTCCATTTCCAACTTCTGCCCCCCCCCTCCCCCACCGCCAAAAAAGAAAAGAATGTAAAAGAATCTCAAAATGTGCCTTTTTTTCTCTTTTCAAAATTTATAGTTTTCAGCATATGTCGCATTATGTTCTCCACACAGCTGCCGCATTTTAATTGAAGAAAACAAATTCTTAAACCTGCTCCAAAAACTGAACCCAAGACAATCAAGGCTTAGTGCAGAGTGCGGAGTGGAATGAGCCGTGGCCAACTACACCTGGACTTTGGTTTGGGAAGATTAAAGAGAAGCTTGGACTCTGTGGCAGCTCTGGGCCATTTTTACCGTGGCTTTCCTGGATAAGACCCGTCCGCTTTCCTGTCAAAATATCCCAGAGGAATGCCTGAAGAAGGGCAAGACATGGTTAAGAATTTCATTCCGAGGTTAAAGCTGTGGCTTGTGCAAATCAATGCCACTGATTGCACCAGAAGGGATTTCTCATGGCCCTAAGGGAAAGAAGGAGCCGAAAATCCTTTGTATTTAAAAAAAAATTAAATATACGATTTTACAATAAATGGTAAATGACAATCTTTCTAATTTACACTCTAGTCTAAGGGCTTATTTATAGACTGATTATTTAATTCTGATGTAATGAAGAAGAGGGCATATGAAATGCTGCAAAATGTAAACAAAGATAAGTTAATAGGGGATTTGAAGCTGGACAGGTAGAACAGCTGAGGGAGTTCTTTCCTCCAAAATGCTTGAAGATGCAGAGATTATTGCATATCTTCAGGCATGTATTTCACATCTATTTTATAATGTAAGGTGCACACATGCTTTACTTTATAAAACAGGGGCATAAGTTATTAAAAATGTAGGTTAATTTAAGCCACGAGCACTTATGCCAGCCCTGCAGCTGATGTAAGTGTTCAAGCTTAGATTTTTCAGGAATGTGCATAAATTATAGTATTTTATAATTTATGCATATAATGCTGTGCTCCACCCACTCTCCACCCAAATTCCGCCCTGTATACACCCACAGTGAAAGTATGCAAATTTGGCTACATGCGCATACATCCAGAATAGCGAAATTTATGCATATTTATAACCAAAATACCTAGATTTGCACATTTAATAGATACAGTTTATACAATTACCCCACAAGGGGCTAATGTACTAAGCCACAAAATAATGTTCAAAAACACAATCACCTATAATATTCGAGGAGAGATATATCCAATATAACTATAAAATACTCTCCTCCAATCCAGTAATAGAATATATAATTATAACACTATTCAAAGGACCTCAACATCTTTTTCAAGCACATGAAGAATATGCAGACTATCAGTCCAAAGAATTAGTCAAAATATTCAAAAAAGCCAATTAATTTATAGTTTTAAACAGTGTATAAACAATGAAGAGAACAGCCAAACATCTGATGCAATATTCCACTAAACTGAAATTCAAAGACTGCATTAACCTCACCCTAACATGTAATAAAACCAATCAACTCACTCAAATTCAAATCCACCATTCAACACGAACTACCAAAATATCCAATCAACGTTGGCTGACAAAATATCCAATCAGCTCAGAATCTACAATTACTTCAGAGACATTGGACAAATTCAAGCCAGCACAACCAATCAGTCAACACACAACTTTCACACTCAAATCAATGTCATCCATTCAGTCTCCTGGTTCAGACCATGAGGTTCAACATAATTGAAACATCCAATCACATTCCTTTCTATTCAACAGAGACAAACAGTCCCCCCTCTTCCAGGACATCCAAATACAATCAATGACACGCCATCTCAGATCAGAAACAGTATGTCCCTTAGCCATCCAATGAGCGACTAAAGGAGCAGACACCATGGCATTAGCAATATGGCTCTTATGTTCATTCAGCCGAAGACGGATCTTCCATTTAGTACGTCCCATATAGATCAATGAGTATCCCAGGTGATCATAACCTCCTCATTCTCTGTAATTTTCTTAGGATCATGATCCCAGTGCTTTTCGGGCACAGTGATGTTGTAGTGTTTCCAGAGTTTCCAGTGGATGAGGTACGCTACTTTATTATGTCTTTCTGTATAGAAATTTTCTACCATCAGAATTTCACAGCCAGCTATGAGGTGAGTCACCATTTCCAGGTCTTTCTTACAGAATCAACATGTCTTTATTACCAGTTTTTCAATGTTCGCTGTAAACCATCTCATCCGTAAGCTGCTATCCTGGGCTGCAACTATCAACCTCTCATCCTTCGGTTTCAGTTCATGAACATCGGCATAGAATAATGTTCTCCACCCAAGATGACTTGCAATCTGATCAAAAGCTCTATAGTTCCAGAAATCAACAATTAGCAGAGCAAATCTGTGTGGTGAAAAGCTTTTCTGATGATATCAGGATAATCTTTGGCCTTGACAAATGTGCTAAAGCAACTTTTTTTAGAGGAAAATCTCCCTGGCTGAAGGCTGTGACATCAAGGACCTTGAATAGAAAAGCGTATATAAGTATCTCAGAGTAGAAGGCACGACACTCAAGCAGAAATTACTGAGAGAAAAGTAAAGAATACTATACGAGATCAAAATCATTATTGAAAAGTGCTTTAACATCATGGAATTAGATACAAGCCATCAATCAGCTGGCAATTCCAGTACGTTCATACAGCTTTAAGGTTGTGGTCTGGCCTCTTAAAGATCTTGAAAAACTGGATGTGCAAACACAAAATCTTCTCCATGCCCATGCAGTGATTTACAAGAATCAATGAATGCCACGACTGTACATTCCTCGAGCTGAAGGGGGGCTAGGTCTCATAGAGAATGATTATGCATACAGAGTTACTATCATAGGCCTCCAGGCCTACTTAACTGCATTCTTGGATTCAAATATGCAAAAAGTGCTGAAATATGAGAGTAAACATCCAGAATCTGTCTCCATCATCAAACTTGGACAAGCGTTACGGCAACTAGAAGGAATGAGTAAAAATCCAAAGCATGCACAGAGAAGGCAGTAACGGGATTTGCAAAACAAGAGAAAAAACTCTTCAACGAATTAGATCAACAAACAAGGAAATTCAAGTGGCAGAGTGTTACTCCAGGAACTCTTTGTCGATCAAGAACGGACACATGAATGGTTAAGGAGGGGTGAACTGAAACCGAAAGATGAGAGGTTGATAGTTGCAGCCCAGGATAGCAGTTTACAGATGAGATGGTTTACAGCGAACATTGAAAAACTGGTAATAAAAACATGTTTATTCTGTAAGAAAGACCTGGAAATGGTGACTCACCTCATAGCTGGCTGTGAAATTCTGGTGATAGAAAATTTCTATACAGAAAGACATAATAAAGTAGCGTACCTCATCCACTAAAACTCTGTAAACACTACAACATCACTGTGCCCAAAAAGCACTGGGATCATGAGCCTAAGAAAATTACAGAGAATGAGGCGGTTATGATCACCTGGGATACTCCTATTCCGACCGATAAGAAGATGGATAAGATGAAGCCGAATATATTGGTTAAGGAGAAAAACATCAGAACGGCATTGATAATAGAGGTGTCAGTTACAAGCGACTACTCTGTGAATCATGTGGAGAGGCAGAAGATCCTCAAATACCAGGAAATGCAGTCAGAGACCAAGAAAATGTGGCAGAAAGATACAGAAATATTTTCCATTTTTTGATAAAGAAGAATTTCCAAGCACATCTTGACAAATTGCCCATACATGTTACATCTTACAAACTCCAGCAGGAGGCTCTCTTTGGCACGATGCAAGTATTATGCCAAGCCTTAGCAGTAAATTTGAAAGATTGAGATCATACTCCATATACCCTGGCTTAAAAGTGAGGTTCATGCCTGTCATGGTATGCGCAAAACTAACCCATTTGGAGAAACTGCCCTGAGATATTCCTCGGCGCTCTAAGGAAGTAAGGATCCTCTAATTTATAGATATCTCTCAATACCAGGTCCTTAAAAATATTAATAATAGGGTTCATAGTACCCGGAGCTATCCATCAAGATTTAGAACACATAATGGATCCATCAGGATTACTCGGATGTTTTGCAAAAAAACACCTTCAATTGCAGTTGCTGAACAAAACGAAAGAAAAATGTCCAAAACCAAAATGGGTCATGATACGCTGTAGACACAAACCCCAGGCCCAGGTTCAATACTTGCTCTTGAGCCACAGATAACTGACAGTTAGATATATTAATCACTGTTGATTGTCTTGTACTTGTGATTACGTTACAGGGCCGTGGTATTGGTATTGACCCCAGTCCCGGCTCCTGCTCAGGGAGAGTTTTTTTTTAAATATTCAGCATAACAACTATTTTTGAGAAATTCTGCAATGGGATGCAAAGGAATTCCTGGCTCTTTTACATCCCATAGCAAAATTTCATGAGAAATGTTTTGCATATTGCCATGGGTGGGAGCTTTATTTCCAGTTATGGCAATGTGTAAGAATTTTAACAAAAAAAAAGACCCTCTCGTGTGGTGTGGCAGAGGCCATTTGTCCTTCTGGCAGAAGTTCCCCTCAAAGGGGAATCTCGAGGCCCTAGTGGGACCTCACTAGCCATGTCCCAGGGATTAAAATGTAAAAAGTTCAGCATTCCATGCAGGCCCATACCTAGCCCTATGCGAGCGGTGCGGCCGCACAGGGCACAAAGGTTTAAGGGGCGCATTTTAGTTGTCTTCCATTGCCTGCTGCCGCCACTTTTTCTTCTCTCAGCAGCGGCAGGCAATGGCAGGACAGTTAAAATGTGCCCCTTAAACCTTCTCGCCGGCATGCTAAGCAGATCTGTCCCTCCCTGCTCTTGCACATCATGCCGGCGACTTGCCGGAGAGTTGCACATCCGGCGTGCCTCTTATCTCCCGCCGCGGGGGGGGGGGGGGGGGAGGGCGGGGGCACGCACCCGATGTGCAAGTTGCACAGGGGGCGATCTTCCCTCGGTACGGCCCTGATTCCATGGGTAAACTTGCTCCATCACTAAGGAAGTTCCACCTTTTTGAAAAAGAAAGTGCAGCATCCCCATGACCCGCCTACTCCCCCCAAGCTCCTTTTCCTGCTCCCCCCAGTGTGGATCCCCCTTAGGCAGAACATCTTCTAAAATGGCAGCACCTGATCCCTAGCAGTACATAAGAACACCCCCTTATTACGGAGGTTGACCCCCAGACGTACATTCTGATGTGACACTAGGTCAGGTGCCACTATGCTAGAAAATGGCAGCACCTAGGGCAGGAGCAAGTGTGTATTGCTCCTGCTCACTATGGGGGAATCATTGAGATGTTAAGTGGAGGACACTGGTAGGTTTTTGCAAAGGGGTGGGGCTTCCTTATGGGTGGGAAGGTACGTACCAGAGGCATAGCTTCAGGATGGGCCTGTTGAGGAGAAAGTAAAGGGCGGTATATCAAATGTCTTAACCATAACCATAACCATCTTTCTTTCACCAGAATCTCTGCCTGTAATAGCCCATCATGTTGTTCGATCATGTTGCATGATATATATGGTCTTGCTAGGGACAATCACAAGCTTTGACTTCTGGCATCACAATCCTATGAGATATGAGTATGCACTGTTTGTAACTTGTTTGGTATTGCAATAAAAAGAGGGGACATGGAGAGAGAGAAATAGGAGGGGGACAAAGCAATGCCTACAAGGAGAAGGGATGGAGAAAAAGAGAAAGAGATGTAGCAGAGACAAAAAGAGGAGGAAGAGAAAGGCAACAAACAGAGGATGTGAGACAGAGACTGCCTTACTGAACAATATGCTTGTAAAAAAACAAGTAGTTGGGAAAATATTTGCAGCCTATCCTGACTTTAAAAAAGCATTTTTTGTTGTTGTTTCGTCTTCAAAGTATTGCAACTTGGTTTCTGTGGTTGTCTGTGTTTCTTAGGGAGGAGGACATGTATGATATAATCATCCATAGTGCTTGCAGAAAGCCTCACAGAGAAACCAGGAGGAATACAGGGATGAAATCTCAGTCCTGTACTGCTTAAACATCTACATCTGTGCTCTTATTATGCTATAGAAGAGCCCCCCCCCCCCCCACCTTCCTCCCCATTCTGGGAACAGAACAAAATGACTGACATTAAAAGCTGTATTTTAGATGGGTTATGGAGAGGGGAACTGAGACTCCTAGCTTGGGATGTGCACAGTTTTGCCTGTCTTTTTTACAAAGACTCTACCAAATGCTTATCCTTTTGTAAAATACTAAATTCGCAGCTGGACTCCTGGGGGTAGTACCACAGCACTACCACTAGGGCTCAACTGGTGCTATTTTGAACCCAGAGCCCAATGGAGCAGGAGTGCCTGAAGATTGTTCTTGCTTCTCCTAGACCAGCGTTTTTCAACCACTGTGCCGCGGCACACTAGTGTGCCGTGAGATATTGTCTGGTGTGCCGTGGGAAAAATTCCAATTTCATCCGTAACATGTGGTCTCGGCTCACAAATTAGGGTTGCCAACCGGCTGGTTTTCAGCCGGCCTGGCCGGTTTTTCCATGGCCAGGCCGGCTGCCGGCACAGTTGTAAAACCGGCCATTGAAAAGCCGTTTTTTTGCTCTGGCCACAAGATCGGGAGCGGCCAGAGCAAAAAACCGGCTTTTGTGCCGAAGTCCGCGGCACGAACGCGATTCCCTATAGCAGTGCAGCCGCTGGTTCTGCTTTGTACAGAGCAGCGGCTGCACTACACTTACATTGAAAAGTAAAGAGAAACTGTGTCAGGAGCCCTCCGATCATGCAGAGCCCGAGGAAGTGATGTCATGGGGCGGGCTCCTCACAGGCTGTCTTTCCTTTTCAAATTAACTTTAGCTGCAATAAAGTTAATTTGAAAAGGAAAGACAGCCTGTGAGGAGCCCGCCCCCATGACATCACTTCCTCGGGCTCTGCGATGACCGGAGGGCTCCTGACACAGTTTCTCTTTACTTTTCAATGTAAGTGTAGTGCAGCCGCTGCTCTGTACAAAGCAGAAGCAGCGGCTTGGGCAGAGGGGGGGTGTGTGTGTGTGAGTGAACCAGCAAGGGGGGGGGGGAGTGTGAGTGAACCAGCAAGGGGGGGGAGTGTGAGTGAACCAGCAGTGGAGGGGGGGGGGTGGTGTGAGTGAACCAGCAAGGGGGGGGGGGCGATGGTGTGAGTGAACCAGCAGGGGAGGGGGGTAAGTGAGTGAGTGACCCAGCAGGAGGGGTGAGTAAGTGACAGGGGGGTGGGTTAGTGAACCAGCAGTGGAGGGGGGGGGGGAGGTGGGGTGAGTGAACCAGCAGGGGAGGGGGGTTGGTGTGAGTGTTTGATTCCTATTCAAGAGAATTACTTTATATATAGTCAATATAGGCACAGAGGTAAATTTTTTTAACATTTTCTAATGGTGTGCCTCGTGATTTTTTTCATGAAAAAAGTGTGCCTTTGCACAAAAAAGGTTGAAAAACACTGTCCTAGACAACCAGGAAAAGTCCCCTGGTAGGTGCCGTGGGGGGGGGGGGGGTGGATTGGGGAATGGGGGATGGGGGGTCAAGCTTGGCAGGCAAGGAGATGGGGTGTGATTAACTGTTTCAGGTGTTGTTGGGGGAGGGTCGTGGGAGGTTATGTCAGCTTTTGCATATATGCCTCTTCAAGTTGGCATTTGTGTGCCTACTCAACCATTAGGCATGACTAAGGGGTAGCCTAGGGTGGATGTTTCTGAGTGGTGATAAAGAGAAGCAGCAGTCAAGGCAAAACAATAGATCCTGACAACCAGACAAATTCAAAGAGCCATTGTACATCCTCTTGCTTGCAGAGAGGGCAGGCGTGCACATGCATATACACAAAGCAAAGGTGAATATTTAAAAGTATCCTGTAAAAAAGTATTTTGACAGGATTGTTGTGGGAGGGGCGATGTTGGGATGATCACAATTGTTGAGTTTAATTCTCAGAATCTTAGGGGGGACAGGGAGAGACTGTTTTTCTATTCACATTCAATCTCTTTATAAAATGGGGACTACATGTTGATATTTCAAACCCATCCAAACTACTGTATATCCTATCCATGCACAAACCATGTCCCTTGAAATCTGCACATGGTGTAGATCAGCATTTGTAAATAATGACTTCTAAAATTGCTATATGCATGTCTATTCAATCTATATTTATTTATATTCTCTTATATACCATGCTATTCTGCATCAGTGCAGTTTACATTGAACAAACTGAAATTACATTGAACAGGGCATTATAACTTGGAGATAACTATTTTACAGGGAACATGGGCTATGGAGGGTTAAGTGACTTGCCCAAGACCACAAGGAGCACCTGTGGGACTAGAAACCCCAGTCCTTCTGGCCCAAGGTTGCTGTCCTCTAGTGGGATTTGAACCCCTGACCTTCCAGCCTGAAGTACCTTGCCCCAACCACTAGGCCACTCCTCCACTCCATATGTGCAAATGCCATTATTTACACATGGAGATGGTTCTAAAATAACGGCCTTATTGTATGATCACCTGGGCATTCCGCTAGCTACCCCAGAAGGCTTGCAAAGCAGCCTCAACCTAGCAAAGCCCCAGGGCAAATCATAGGCCGTACACATGCATTTGAACAAGATATATACTAAATACCATAAAAAGCAGACAAACATTTGATGCAGGGCTGGCACGGTGGTGCTCTTTGTACTGCCAGGCAAAGAACTTGGGTACAGTTGCTGGGGTTGCTACAGAGACAGTATGTTATTCCCTGTATGGGGGAGGCAGTCACAGCCAGCATACAGCAGTGATAAATTTAAGGCCCATGATTTAGAAGGAACCCTGGCAGACTGTCATTACAATGACTGGGCTAAATGAACTGGAAAGAGGATATAAAATTGTAGACTTATCCCTGGGTGGTTGAGAACGAAGGCTCATAGTGGCAGATCCAAACCTAGTTCTGACTGAGCTTAAAAGCCAAAGGATCAGAAGGAAACTGCCAGGCCTCCCCTTGCCCAAAAAACAACCAACGCAATCTCATATTCTACCTAGGTAGCCAAGTAAAAGACCATGGAAATACAAGGTGTGCCTTTGAATCAATGCTGACTATTAGCAACCCAGCAGCTCCTGGGTTTTCTTGGCAGTGTGACTGGAAGTAGATTACCAGAACTTTCTACAGAAGCGATGGAGGGTTAAGTGACTTACCCAAGGAGTGCTAGTGGGAATCAGACCCTAGTCTCTTGGTTATGAAGCCAGTACTCTAACCAGGCCACTCCTCTGTGCCAAATGACTACCTTGCACCATACATACATTGACTTCTCAATATGGCCTTCTGTACTAAGCATTTCCCCCACTGATACTGAATAGGAAAAACACGTTCACACGTTAGTACCATATTTATCTGGGAGCTTTAAATTGGCTATAAAAAATATTACAGGAGAAAGTCAAGAGATGTTATATCCCACCTCAGACTAAAGTGAGAAAGCGACAGAGTATCAAATTTATGCATAAATAAATAAATCAAACTAATTTTTATGCAATAAAACTCCCACAGCAAAGCTTCAACCCCACATTTCTTCCTGTATTAATACTGCTATTTTTTTTCCATAGCATCATTCAACCAATTTTACAAGATGGGTGCAAAGCGGGACTAGCATTTTTTCCCTTATCAAACTGGCCTTAAAGAAAAGAATATTAAAATTCTGGTGGCACCTCTTTCCACTGCCAGGCCTATTATGAAATAGCACAAAATCCTATGAAATAGCACCACACACCCACATCACTGCTCTGCCATGCCATCATAACATCAACACTGATACCAGGGACTTGAACATTAGCCTCTACCCAACTCACTTTGGGCATTCTTTCAAGGACATATCTAGTGAAATGGAACAAAAGAAAGGAATAATAAAAATAAGAATGGCAGATCTCCAAACACCTACAACAGGCTCCAGGATATCTGTACCATCCCTGTTACTACTTACCCCCATAGCCACTTCCTGGGTTCTCTTCTTTACTCTAACCTTTCTCCATAGCCTCTTCCCGGGTCCTCTTCCTCCTACTCTCTCCCCCATAACCACTTTCTTGTTCTCTCTCTCCAATCTTTCCCCATGACCCTTTTTGGGGTCTTCACCCTCATGCCCTTATAGGACTGATTCTAGGCTTGGCAGAGATCTTTAGGTGGAGTCAGTATGATATGGCATGGGGCTTGCAGCGGTCCTGCACCTTACACAGGTTTCTGTAATAATATGACGCCTCTCCAGGAGGAGGATGGAGCCACTGTAAGGCTTGTGAGCACCTGCTGGTTTACAGGCCCCACAGTGCCTAAAGTCCTTTGTGGGCTCCCCCCCCACACACACACTTTCTAATTGAGAGCGAACTTTATTTGTATGACTAATTATACATAAGTAGCCGAAGTACCTAGATAGTAAAGAATAAAGAAAGATGAGAAATGAGGATAAGATTAAACATGACAGAGCGTAGATACTCACCTGTAGCCGGTGTTCTCCATGGACAGCAGGAATAAGTCCTCACGTATGGGTGATGTCCTCGATGGAGTCCTCCACAGGAACACTCCCCAGTTTCCATAGGAAGCTTTTGGGAGGCTCCATCGCACATGTGCACCTGCCTTCCCACCTGCCACAGCACCAACTTATCTCCAGTATGATAACAAAGCTAGTAGTCAAAAACAATTCCATGGGGAGGTAGTAGGGTTGTGAGGACTTATTCCTGCTGTCCACAGAGAACACCTGCTACAGGTGAGTAACTATACTTTCTTCATGGACAGTGGGATAAGGAAGCTTATCATAGCTCAGGAAGGAGCTATAGAAAAGGTGATGTGACTCTGAATAAGCAACCTGTCAGTTCTGGTAGAAATAAGAAAACAGAATTTTCCCATAAAAGACTACCAGTCCCAGAATGCACCAGGTTTCCAGCAGCCATTAGAGGAGCTGAAGTGGGGAAACGTGTGTTCAATCAGGAGGGCTATGAGGTAATCCCTAAGCACTCATCTCAAAGGGCAGGGCCTGATTCAGCACAGCTGCGCTGTGTTAGGGAGGAGCACTCATCTAAACAGAATAAAGGTAGAGTTTATTCTACAGAGAATTATCCTGAGAATCAGCTTGAGCTTGATCATCTTCATCATCAGGAGGATCATCAGAAGCAGAAGCCAAACCGGACGGACAGAGAGGGAAAGAAACCCTTTGGAAGAAAGAGGAGAAAAGCCTTTGAGAGGTCTAGAAGAGTCCAGAGCAGTACGTATACTGGGAGGCATTCCAAGGGCCAGCATACACCATTGGACTGGGGAAAGCCAGAGGAATGGTGCTGCAGAGCTAGGAATCTCCAGACGGTACCTGGGAGGGAGACGGCTGCACGTGGAAGGGACCCTAAGACCCGTGCCAGAAGGTATGTGAAGAGAGATCCAGTGTCCAGGGATCTGGATTGGAAGGCTGGACATAAGAACTGGACTACATACTGGCCAGGCTATATAGAGAGGAACTCTAACAGCAATGGAAGCTCAGGTATGAACACTGATCTATGCCCTAGCTATAACCTTGAAAGACAGCAGGGAAACAAGTATTCTCCTGAAAGTGCTCCATTGGGAGATTCATCTGTGCCAATCCATGATATTGAACCCATGCTTGTTGAAGAAGAGGGGGTGATAGCAGATGAAGAATCTGTTTACATGGACTGCTCTCTGTCTAAACTCCGTTGGTGATTTTCTGTTATAAAGTACAGCAACCATCACAAAGAAATACAAACTTGTTCTTTAATCTACTCAGAAAAGCTCCTGTGTAGGATTTCTAGCCACGCAGTAGAAAGCAAGCCAGCTAAGGGGTTTCAGCTGGATAACTGCTAGCAATTGAGCCTTACCTAATTGCTTGTGGGCTCTGAGAGAATCACTTCTGAATCTATGTGGGAAGATACAAGAAGTTATCCTGAGAAGAACAGTTTTTTCCTTTCTTTGTGGCTTTTGTTTGTTGTTTGATATATTGCTAAGAGAATATTAGCTAAAGCCTACAGAAAAGACCAGTTTGTTGCCAACCAGGTCTTATTTCTTTTGCTTTGATTGCCTGATAAGTTAAAATGTTGTTTTCCTGATTTTGTTTTTTCAAGTTTAACACTGAAAGCAAGTAACCTGATTTATGTGCTACCAAGCATATCTGTGTTGGGAGAAATAACCCCATAAATAAATATCTTATTGGCTTTACCCAAAAGCACAACTAATTATTGTGAGCAGCTGTGTCTGGTGTGAATGAACTGCATTGCCCACAATCCCTTGCAAATCATATAGATATATGCACTTGCCAAGACTGAAGATTCTCACCCAGGCAGCCGTCTGACAACAGGCAGGAAGTAAGTCCTCACGTATGGGATGCTCCAGCTACAGACTACCAAAAAATGAGAAAAGAGCACAACAGGGGCAACAAAACTAGAGAACTGAGAGAAACAGCATGGGTAGTCCCTCTGAGGGACTCCACTGACTCAGCATCCACAGCGTACATCAACACCAGGAGGATTATTTTGGTAGCTTGGATGAACAGAAGGACTGGTGGGAGAAGTTGAACCTAAGTCATAAACAGATGGCGAAGTACGGCCTGGTCGAAGTTGCTGTCATGTCAGGAATCCCTCTTCAGACAGTAGTGGGCTGTGAAGGTGTGGACTGAGGACCACATTGCAGCCCTGCAAAACTCCTCCATGATGACCAAGCACAGGTTGGCTACTGAAGCAGTCATGACTCGGACATTGTGAGCTGTGATATGACCCTCAAGGCTCAGACTTGCCTGAGCATAGGCAAAAGAAATGCAGTCTGCCACCCAAATGGACTGCCTGCATTTGGAGACAACTGATCTCAGCTTGCTGGGGTCAAAAGAGATGAAGAGCTGGGTGGAATGCCGATGCGCTTTCATCTGCTCCAGATAAAAGGCCAGGGTACTTTATAGCCTAATGTATGCAGTGTGGCCTCTGTTCTGTTGGCATGAGGCCTGGGGAAAAAGGTGGATAAGACCATTAACTGATTAAGGTGGAAAGAGGAGACCATCTTGGGCAAGAAACACAGATGCATCCACAACACTATCCTTTTCTGATGAAACCTGGTGTATGGCAAGGGAGCCACCAGGGCCTGAATCTCACTAGCATGGCAGGCTGAGGTGACCAGTGACTGCCATGAGGAACATGACCTTCCAAGTCAAGAATTTCAGCGGGCAAGATGCAAGCGGCTCAAAGGGAGCAGACAGGAGCTGTGCCAGCACCACACTGAGGTCTCAAGCCATCAGCAAGGGCTTAACCAGAGGTTTAGAAAGAAGCAAGCCCCATATAATGCAGTTCACTAGTGGCTGAGTAGAGATGGGCTTGCCCTCCAAGTCATGATGATAGACCCAATTGCTCTCAGGTAGATCCAGACTGAATTAGACTTGCCTGAATTTGAAAGGTGTAGGAGATACTCCAGGCGCTTTTCCACTGCACAAGAGAAGGGATCCAGTGCCCTTCTCTTGCACAGTGAAAAGGCTCCTGGAGAACAGAGAACCTTTGCCACATAAAGGCATAGGAACAAAGTGTAGACTCCCTGCTGGAAACCAGAAGAACATCAGTCACCTTAAGTTCAGAGAGAGCTACTCACTCAGCATCCAAGCCTTGAGGGCCAGGGACTGGACACTGGGGGTGGAGTAAGGTCCCACCCTCCTGAGAAATGAGGTCTAGGTCGCAGCCCAGACAGAGAGGCTCCTGCCAAGAGAGTTGAAGCAGCAGAGGAAACCACAACTGCCTGGGACAGTATGGAGTGATGAGGATCATGGTACTCTGGTCTGCCTGGAGCGTCAGCAACATCTTCACCAGGAGCAGAATCAAGGGATAAGCGTAAAGCAGTTCCACCTCTCAATTCAGAAGGAAGGCATCCGAGGCCAGCAGGTCTCTGGAGGCCATCCTGGAGTAGAACCGAACCACCTGGGCATTGTGCAGCATGGTTAAAAGATCTATCAACGGAATGCCCCACACTCAAAAGATGCGGTCCACTACCTTCCTGTTGAGGGTCCTCTCATGTGGCTGGAGGACCCTGCTGAGGTGGTCCGCTAGGTCATTGAGCTCACTGGGCAGATAGGTCACCCTGAACTCCATCCCATGGGCCATGGCAAACATCCACAAATGCACCACCTCCCAGCACAGAAGATACGATCACGTACCGCCCTGCTTGTTGATGTAGAACATCACTACCTGGTTGTCCAATTGGATCAGGACCATCTGGTTGGCTAGCTGTACTCAGAATACTAGAAGGGCATTGGTAATGGCTTGCAGCTCCAGAAAGTTTATTTGGGGCTGGCATGGTGGCAGCAACTGGAAGAGGAGGCCCAGAAGCAGGTTCTGTGGCTCCAACCACCACTGGAGGGATTCCAAGAGGGGCGCTATAACCACCACCCAATCCCAGGGGCAGCCCATGGCTTGCCACCACTGGATGCTCAGGGTCCACTGAGATTGTTGCATTTGGAGATGGGCCAATGGGGACACATATACTGTTGAGGCCATGTGACCGAGTATCCACAGCATCCTCTAAGCTGTCGTGTGATGCCTCTGTCAGATGGTGGCGACCACCTCTGTGACACTCTGAAGGCAGTCCATTGGGAGGAAGGCTCAGTCTCAAGTGGTATCGAGGAGGGCTCCAATGAATTCCAGCTGCTGAGAAGGTTGGAGGTATGACTTGGGATAGTTTATCACGAACCCCAGTCACTCAAGCACCTGAATTGTCAGGTGGGCCAAATGTTGGACCCCGTCTGGCATGGAGCTCTTTATGAGCCAATCATCTAAGTAAGGGAAGACAAAGACCCCCAGGGTCTGGAGACAAGCAGCCACCACCACAAGACACTTTGTAAAGACCCTGACGCCTATCCAAATGGAAGTATTCAGTACTGAAAATGCTGGTCCCCCAGGATAAATCAAAGGTATTTTCTGTGCAGAGGATGGATCATGATATGTGTGTATGCATCCTTCAGATCCAAGGAGCATAGCTAATTGTCCTTGAGGAGGTAAGGGAGCAGGGTCCCTAGAGAGACCATCTTGAACTTTTCCATACTAAGAAGTAGTTGAGGTTCTGAAGATCCAGAATGGGCTGAAACCCCCTGTCTTTTTGGTGACCAAGAAGTACTGGAAGTAGAAGCCCTGCCTGACCAGAGCCGGTGGCACCAGTTCGATGGCCAACTTGACCAAAAGGGTAGTGACTTACTCCTGGAGGAGACTGTGGTGAAGTGGGTCCAGAGGGCATTCTCCTGGGAAGAAGTGAGGTGGCAGCTAGGCAAAATGCAGCAGGTAACTGCTCTGGACAATCTTCAGGACCCAGGCATCTGTGGTGTTGAGAGACTACCTGTGCATGAAGTGAATCGTTTTTATTTACTTGATATACCGCCTATAGTGGGTAGCAGCTAGGCAGTTAAGGAACTTAATATTCAGGTACTGTATGTATTTCCCTGTCCCCAAAGGGCTCAAAATCTAAGGTCATACCTGAGGCAATGGAGGATTAAGTGGCTTACTCAAGGCCACAAGGATTGTTAGTGGGACTGAAATCCCAGTCCCTCTAACCTGAGGCTGCTGTCCCCCAGTGGGACTTGAAGCCAGGTCCCTCCAGAGCAAGCAGACTAGCCCAAACACTAGGCCACTTCTCCCTCTGTCCTCCCACCTGAGGGGGCACCCTGTCGGGGACTGGGTGATTGGCTGCGCTCCTGAGAAACCAGTCAAAAACCCACCCCCAGCTTGGGCATGGGTCGGGCCTTCTGCAGCTTGTCATGTCTCTGCTGGTGCAGGCCTGTGCCTTCAGCTGGGCACACTGAGGGCTTTGGTAGTACCTGTGCTTGCGCTGGTATTTCTTTCTCGAGGGGTCGGCAGACTTTTGTGAGAACCTGCAGATGGTAACATGCACCTTCTCAATCTCACCTGCACTCTCTTCCACTGGCTTACTGAAGAGGTTCTCCTTCCAGCAAGGTACATCTGCCAGTTTGTCCTGGACCCATTGTTCCAAGTCCAAGAACTGGAGGGAAGCAAAGCAGCATGCCCCAATGCCTACAGCTTCCACCCGACTCAAAGGCATCGTGGGTGGCACAGACCATGTATATTGAGCAGTCCTTTCCATGGCCCACCAGGATGCATAAGGAATCAAGGCACTCCGCCGGTATGAGAGAGCTGAACTTGTTCAGGTCCACCATGACGTTCTTCAGGAACATACTCATGTAAAGTTGGTAGGAAAGTATGCGGACAACCAGCATGGAGCCCTGAAAGCATCTTCACCCGAAGGCATCGAGGGTCCTGGCCTCACGGCCCAGAGGCATTGAGGAATGGGACTTGGTACTTTTAATCTGTTTCATGGCAGACTCTACCACCAAGGAGTTGTGAGGTAGCTGAGGCTTCTAAAGCATAGGGCCTTCTGGACCCAATACATGGAATTGAGCTGTTGACTGATGGCCGGCACCGTCAGTGGGTTCTCCCATATCTAGAGCTGCTGTAGGACCTGGTGCATGGCACTCTGACAGCATCCCTGCAAGCCGAGGGGTATTGGAGGATCTCCCTCTCCTCCACCCTCGGCTTGTCTCTGCTTCTAGTGAGAAGAGGATGGCCTTTGCCATACCCAGGACGAAGTCCTCTGGGGATGACTTCCTTTGCTCATACGGAGGGGAAGGGTCCAACAGCAGGTCCAGAGACTCCCGCTTGGAGACCACCAATTCCTCCTCCGTCTCCCATCCCTCAGAGTCCAACTCCAAGAGGAAGTCAAAATAGCACCGGGTCATCTCCTGACGCTGCCACCAATCAGGCGAGGAAGCTGGGCATTGATGGGACTGATGACGCTCCTCACGAGGGCGCTGGTGTGTCGCGGTATCAAAGCCTGAGACACTGGAGAGAGAGATGGTGGTCAGGACCGGTGTGGACTGACTGCCGACCCAATGTTCCCACCTCGGTGGGGAGTACATGGGGCACTAGGATAGGTTGTATGGCATGCGGCAATGGTACCGAGGGCAGCGGGGCCCCAGGACTCATACGGCCAGTACCGCCGCCATATGCACCACGAGGGCCTGAAGGCACTCTGCTAGCATCACCGTCTCCAAGGTCATCGGGGCCAGGATGACAACTTCGGCCACCGACACCCGTCTTGGGGACTCCACGGTGGTTAGCAAATCAGGAGATTGCCGATGGCCCTCCAGGGCCTTGGGAGTCAAATCTTCCCACTGGGGCAGCTTGGCAGGCCACTCCCAGCCATTGCCCTCAATGTCGCATTGGGAAGGGCTCCGGTGTCAATGCCTATGGCCTTTGGCCCAGTTCTTGGATGCTCCTTTCTATTTTGACAGAGTGGATGACTGCTCTTTCCATGGCTCCGACCGGAGGTCGATGAACAGTCTCCATTCCCCTCGTCTCTGAATGAGTACAGGCACCACGCAATGCGATACTTTGGCGGAGCCCTGCGAGTGTGTTGACGCCAGTGTCAATGCTGGAGCTGAGGACGCCGAATCTGACAACTCGAAGAAGGACTCTCGCTGCTTCTCTCAGCCCTTCAGGCCCTTCCTAGTCATCTGCAAGCAGAGATTACAGGAGGAGGGCTCATGGTCAGGACCGAGGCACTGGAGGCACTAGTTATGTCAGTCTGTGACCAAAATGATACATGCACACTTAGTGCATTTTTAAAATCCACTGGCTGGCTTAAACATGACCAGGAAGATGGCCACCGCGAGATTGAACAGCTGAATGTTGCCAATCAGCAAAAATGGTAAAAACCAGAAACAAAAAAATTTGAAAAGATACCCGTCGACAGGTGGAAGACATTAAAAAAGAAAAGAGAAGCACGTGGGTGCAAAAAAAATCACTCTTTTCCAGCAACAAGAACATGTCCTTGGGGATCCACAGAAAAAGAAGACTGGAGATAAGATGATGGCGCGACAGGCAAGAAGGCAGGTGCGCATGCGCGATGGGGCCCCCCAAAAGCTTCCTATGGAAGCAGGGGAGCGTTCCCACATGGGGCTCCATCAGGGATGTCACCCATACATGAGGACTTCCTTCCTGTTTCTCCACGGAGAATGCGTCTGTTCTGTGGTCTGCTAATAAAACCTTTCTGACCTGATGGCATGAGGCACCAGATACTGCACAGAGGTTTTCTTGATCATTCTTCTGTGGAAAGCTTTTGACTTTATCATTTTTGCAGGCTGCCTGTACCTCTGAAATTTTTGTATTTTGAACAACACCAATGACGACAAAGCCTGAGCACACGCTACAGAGAAATTGAATATACATATAGAGCATTTTGGGGAGGGTTATTTCCCCCCATCTCCCATCTGAGTTTTGGCTTCCCATCTGAGTTCATGGCCTTATTCTATGACTAAAGATTTTCAGCCTGATATTCAAAATGGCTTACCTGGTTAACAGAATCTGCAAACTTAGAGTCAGCCCAACCACTAGGCAAACTAGGTGGGTGCCTAGGGCAGCAGCTTCTTGGGGGGCAGCTACAGTCAAAGCAAAGCAATAGGTTCTGGAAGCCACATAAACTCAAACTGTCATCAGTCATACTTTTCCCTGCAGGAAGAATGGGCAATATGCAAATAGTCCATTTCCCCTTGTAAGTGGCTTTTTGAAATCTCCCTCATTATGCATATATTTACAAAGCAGTTTAATATTGAAAAGTATGATGACTAGGGTCTAAAAGCTAACTGCGAGGAGGTGCAAGGCTGAAGTTTTTAATGTGCCTATTACCCACGACCTGGCCCTGCCATTGAGTTAAAGGATGTTGGGGTCTTGTTAACCGAGGGTCTTCCTGACTGATGTTTATAGAGAGAATGTCAGGCAAATCTACCCCCTAGGGGCCTAGCCTGAAATAAAAGGACACGATTTAATGGAAGCCGCTGCCCCTCTGCCTTGTCCAATATTCCAGTAGCACAGAGAGCATATATCCACCTTAGCGAGCAGGGATTCAAATGTTGCTGCAATATTGGCCCAAGATAAATAGAAGACTTTGGAGATTATGATATGTTGTTATTGGACCAAACAAGAGGTTCACTTTTAAGGCTACAGAGGTGAGGTTTCTTTTTCAAGAGTCATCTGATGAAGGGATCTATGAGGACCCCTTGCCAGCTAAAAATGTGCTTTTTTAAAAAATATTTAAATTGTCAAAAAAGGAGGGGGCTGTAGTACTTAATATGTGGTATGGATGGGCAGACTGGATAGCCCTGGCCTGGTCTGCTGTTATTTTATGTTTCTGCGATTCTTCTTCCTGGGACTCTGCAGGCTGGCAGAAAGAGACAGAAAGTCCTGTGATCTTTCTCGATTGTCCCTTCTGCTTCACAAAAAAAAAACGTTTTCTGCAGAGGGGAGCATTGAAGGCCGGACATCTGTCGCTGTTTGGGCGGGCAAGTTAACCGTTCAAAGGAAGCAGTGAGCTGTCAGGCCTGATTGATGGTCACAAGCCTCTGGGCTCGAACCCTCGTGTGGGAAAAGAGCTTCAGCCAAAGAAAGGCAATTCATTCGCATGCTAATGCGGAGCTATAAATAGGGGAGATGGAGGGAAGGCGCCAGCCCCGCTTAGAAAGCAGCTTCTTGCTCTGGTTTCTTCCCTGGATTACAATGACTGCCACG
This sequence comes from Ichthyophis bannanicus, assembly GCA_033557465.1. Lineage (NCBI taxonomy): Eukaryota > Metazoa > Chordata > Amphibia > Gymnophiona > Ichthyophiidae > Ichthyophis > Ichthyophis bannanicus. The sequence goes on from CM066038.1 coordinate 382,525,016, forward strand.
GCTCTGGACGGCAACCCGCAGAAACTAGCTAGCACCAAAGAGGAAAGAAAGGTAAGACCCCAGTTCCCCGTTCCCAAAGAAGCTCTGCGCTATTCAGGGGCTCAGTTAGCATATGGAGGTGGCTGAAGTTCCCAGGGGTGGTTTTTCAGGCCTTGGGGGAAATGCTAAACGCAATGGTCGGTGATAATTAAAGAAGGATGAGAACGAAATAGCTTGCTCGAGTGTGTGTGTAGCGGGGAGCTCTCTACGCTTTCCTTTCCGCCTAAGGTCAGCAGCGCCCACAGTCCGCATTGAATGGCACTTGTGCGGATTTCTAAAACGTATTTCCCCACTGTTTGCTTTTTAGTTAAGGAAACCTTTGATTGAAAGAAAAAGGAGGGAAAGGATAAATAATTGTTTGGACCAGCTGAAGGAAACCGTCGTGGGTGCTTTTCGCTTGGATGTAAGTGGAGAATTAATTTGTACCGAGCTTAAGCCCTTTCGAAACGTTTAGGATAACCTTTAATAATAATTCGTTCGTTTCTAACACACTTGCATACTGGAGCAGTCCGTTGCTTTCGGGTGAGACGTTTCAACCTTGTTTTTACAGCAATCGAAATTGGAAAAAGCAGACATCCTTGAAATGACGGTCAAGCATCTGCAGAACATTCAAAGTACCAAGTTGATGGGTGAGTGCCTTCTGGGGCCCTGGGATTTCTTTTCGGGTTTAATATCCGTATTTCCGATAGAAGCTGAGACCAGCTACATGTACTGAAGTAGCAAATGTTTCTCTCTTACCATACCAGCTTTGGCCTTTCCTGACTTTACCTCACCTCTCCCTTACTCTTCATGGGTTTTAGTTCCACTTTGTCCTAACATTTTTATGCATTTTTATATACTTTTACATTTATTTTATTGATTTATTTAAACTTTTATATCCCGCCTATTCACAAAGCTCAGGGTAAGAACAAAAACAAGCCACAATAAATAAATATAACACAAACATTAAAAAAGACATTAGGTATCAGACAATTCCAGTGCATCTCTAAGCAAAGACATTTTAATAAATTGCCTTAAGCCTAGTAGGCCACATGTATCTCTCATTGCATTAGGAAGGCTGTTCAAAAACTGGAGCATAAAAAATACAAAGTAAAGTTACCCATGTTCAATGAAGGGTTTATTAATGTATCACTTGAAGGTGAGAGGGTACCAAAGCTGATTATGACCTTCATAATCAGCACCAGGGTCTTAAAATTAATCCAATATTTGATTGGTAACCAACCAGTGCAACTCACCCAAACATAGGGGAATATGATTAATCTGATCTTCTGTAATAAGATTGGGGCTGCTATACTCTGCACAAGCTGTAAAGTTTTCATGGTGGAAGCTGGAAGGCAGGGCTGGCTCAGCCACTAGGCAAACTAGGCAATCACCTGGGGCAGCAGCTGCTCCTGAGAGGGGGAGCAAAGAGCAGTGTACACTCTGACAAAAGCAATGGGTCCTCGGAGATATCAGTGTGTACTTTTCCCTGCAAGAAGAATAGACAATATGCAAATAGTCCGTTTACCTTTGTACTGGCTTTTTGAAAATTCCCTCATTATGTTTATATTTACAAAAGAAAGTTTAAGATTTAAAGGTGTAATGTCCAAATGTAATGTTAAAGGATTGCTTTGGAAGGAATGGTGTTGAGATGATTACAGCTGAATATTATTTACTGGATATGTGAGAGATGCCATCGGGGGGGGGTCATGGGCTCTGCGGATGACCAGTGCTGCACCACTGCACCCATCATTTTCTAATAGGGAAGAAATGGCTGTGGCAGAAGAGCTTTCATAAATGTTAAAATAATTTTTTACAGAAGTGAAATCAAAATGAAGTGGGGAATTTAAATTGTGTTGCATTGCTCTAAATGCTTTTGACGAAAGGAAGCCCCCTTCCCCAACAAACGATGGTGCTGTTTTTAAGTTACGGGGGAAAACATGTCACTTTTCTAGAAGATGCCTGTAAATCTTATTATTTACCATTAGAGGGAGGTCTGGAGCTAAAATCCTTCAAATCCTGGTGATGTGGGGAAAACATCCCATGCTCCTTTGTGTCATTCTTATATTACAGAGCATTATTTATTTATTTCATGGTATTTTATTTAGTTTGACTTATGAATTGCCTCTGTCCACAGATATGAGGCATATACAAATATTATGGTGTTCTCTAATTGAAAGAACTCTTCAAAACTAAGTTCATGAATCTATTAAGTTACAAAAGCCAACTATAGCAGTCACCGTTGTACTCATAAAAAATCATCTTAAAGCTGGGTCCCCAGTGTTTCATTTTAAAGTGGAGGTAGTAAAGACAAGGACAGTATCTGAATTCAAGAAAGCATGGGACAAACAGAAGAACTGTAAGGATAGGCCCTATGGTCTTTATTTGCTGGAATATTTCTATGTTTCTATTTTAATTCTTTCTCCTTAATGATGCTAAGTTTGCTTCCTGTTTAATGCAGCAGATTCCAAAGTGGGTCTGGAAGCACAGCAGAGATACAGCACAGGTTACATTCAGTGCATGCAAGAGGTACACAACCTTCTTCTGACCTGCGAGTGGATCGACAAGGCCTTAGGAGCTCGCCTGCTTAACCATCTTTTGAAGTCCTTGCCTAGATCCAGTGTAGAGAGCAGCAAAGCTACACCCACAGCAAGGTCCTCACTCCCTGATCCACTGGCAGAAGAGAACTGTCCTGCCCCAAAGCGGGAGAACCCTGCAGCTTCTGGTCCATCTCCGGACCAGCTCCTCCATACTGAGAAGGCCTCACCTCAGCCTTACCCACAACCTCCCTCCAGGCAGCCTGGCATAGCCCCTCTCAGCCAGATCCAGCAACCCAATTATTCTCATTTTTATAACCCAAGTATGGGTTCCCTAGACATGTGGAGACCATGGTAATCTATAGTGGCAGACAAACTTTACTTCTAATTTGTAGACACCTCTTTATATGTATCTTATAGATATGCTTCTTTAAAACACATTTGGAGCAAGACTGTTCCTGTTAGGTGTACTAAAGACCAGGTACTTCAAGCCGAAGTAAGCTTATATTGTAGCCTGCATTGTAGAAGGCTGACTGTTTGTATTTATTTAATACATCTAAATTATTGTATAGAACCTTTCTTGGGCTTTTAGTGTACAGTAATTAAAAAAACTTTTTTTCCTGCTTATAAAATTAAAAGAATTAACAGTGTATTAATAAAAATGAAATTTCCATGTATATCTTGTCTCCTGCTTTTGATGAGGGCAGAAGCTAGAACATTTTACTTTTAAGATGTCATCCTAAAATAAAAATGGCACACATAAAAAAAGTCTGCAAAGCAACCAGAACAGCTCTACCTGTGTATTGAATTTCTCTGTAATGTGTAGTCAGGCTTTGTGGTCATTGGTTAGTCATCTGTGAAATATCGAGATTTTTGGCTTACAGCAAGCCTCCATTAATAAAGGTCTCTTGAGTTTTTCAAAAATGTTATCTGGGATCTCTTTAGTAAAGGATATTAATCCACAATGTTGACAGTTAGGCTGCACTGAGATTACTGAAGGCTGCATGAAAATCTGTTTGTTAAAAGGTATTAAAATGCATGTTAGTGGGCACATCTTACTGTGAATACAAGCATACTGAGCAGAGTTTGAGAACTGAAGATTGTGGATAATGTATGTTATTGGCGGATATACAGTAAGTACATGGGAAAATGTTTTCCTGATGATGTCACTTCAGCAAAACAGTTAACCTGATCTTCGTGGACCAATTGCAACACGCAGTGGTTGATGAGGGGAAAAATCAATTTAGGTAAACTTTAGCAGAAAGTCATTTTTCAAACAAGTGATTTAGAGGGCAAGTTACTAAGATGCACTAACATTAGCATGCATCAATTCACAGTTAATGTGCATTATTAGTAACTAGGTCACATTGAATAATATGGGATGTGCACTAAAGTAATGTGCATTACGGTGAATTAACGTGCAATCATGTTTGCAAACTAATCATGGCTCCAGTAGGGTTCGATGGCAAGATGCTACCACCCACATCCTGTACAAACCCACAGTTTCAGCTAAAAGACCAAAGATGGGACCGTCCTCAGCTCACACGTGAGACCTTACATTTAATCTTGGCCGAAATCTGGTGGTGAAATGATCTGGGCAGAAAGAATGGAGCACTTACCCACACTGTAAAGAGCAAGATTCCATTTTCATACTTTAGTACCAGCTCGCTGGCTGAAAGAATGCTTTAAATTTACAATTGCTGTTTATTGTATCTACCATAAAAATACATGCAGAGGAAACTTCAGAGGCTTGATCCTACGAGTCTCCTTTTAGCCCTACCTAGGAAGGAATCAGGTTGGATCCTTTGTAACATTTGGCCGCAGTGGTTAAGGCAAAGGCAGTACATTTAAAAGAGGAAGGGTTCCTTAAGTTAAGAATCTGCATACTAATGAATGATGACTTCTGAGTCTTGAAAGCCATTATGCAGCCTAGTTTGTTTGAATAGGTGTTGAAGGAGAGGCAGGTGGTCTGGCCTACTGTTATCCCTCTAAGAAAGAGCTTTCCTTTTATCTAGATGTCTTGAAAGGTCCACTGAAGGAGTAGCACAAGGATGCTACAAGCAGCACTTGGAAGCAGATCCAGGTCAGGAGAGACCCAGGGCCAGTTCAAGGGGTTGTGGCGCCCGAGACAAGTTTTATTTATTTATTTAGAAATGCTTATATACCGCTTTTCACCGGGTCAGAGTGGTGTACATTCAGGTATGGTCTATATTTCCCTTGTCCCTGAACGGCTTACAATTCACGTTTTGTACCTGAGGAAATGGAGGGTTAAGTGACTTGCCCAAGGCCACAAGGAACGCCTGTGGGATTAGAAACCCCCAGCCCGAGGTTGCTGTCCTCCAGCGGAATTTGAACTTTTGATTTTGTGCCCCACTCCCTTGGGGCCAATCTTGCAGTTTGAACTTCTCAAATAGGGGTCAATTTTCAGCTGATGCAGTCACTGGCTTAAATTAAATGCCAAGCCTGCCATTTCATTTAATTTGTATTTTCAGTCCCACTATCCATATAGGCAATAGTGCTGAATTTACAGAAGCGCTGTCTGGTTAGTTAAGGTCTGCTATTTGGCAGACCTAAACTAAATATATAACATCTCTGAATGGTAGCTAAATATTGCCACTATCTGGATAGTTTTCTGGCCTGCCCTCACTCCTCTAGCATAGCCCACATACACGCAGGTGATATCTGGCCATTTAGCAATTTAAATAGCCCAATATTATCTGTATATTTTTTTGAAAATACATGGATAGGCTAATTATGCATTTGCCAGCAAATGTATAATTGCTTTTGAATGTCAGTCCAATAGGCTATAATTATCCATTCATATGGGACATGTCCAGACTAATCAATCAAACTCTCCCAACAATAGATACAGAGCAGAAGTAGGATATTTCACTTTACAGCTCAATATACAAAAAAGATTCTATACAAATTCTGATGTCACATCAGTGATACCACCAATTCCCTCCACTGCCAGACATTGTACATCAATACAAAATCCTGAAAACTGGCACTCAAAAGTTTACTATACTACAACAGTACCAAGTCCATGAGCTCAAACTGCACCAACCCTACCTATGAAATGTCTGCACTGCAAATATTCTAGAACACCAGTAACCTCCAGTTGGGAAAAGAGAACAAGCTGAACTACAACAGATTCCTATACAGAACCAATATGTTAAGAATCCTTCTCCTTGACTGCACATGGAAAACATAGACCATCACCTAGTGAAAAATACAAAACTACTATTGATCATTTGTATAGCACTACAAGGCATACAGAGCACTGTACAGAGACAAGTATGAGATGAGCCCTGCTCATTAGAGCTTAGAAACAAATATGCAGACAAAAATTTAAATAGGAAACCCCAAAAACAGATGCTGTGGGACATTAAAGAAAGAGCAACAAAATACATTTCCTCCTGTATGGAACAAAATACAAAGAAATGCACACTTTCAATGCTGATAGATTTCATTTTCTAAAAACTGTCATTCTTTTGTACCTTTATTGTCTGATGTTTTATTTTCCAATCAGGTCGGTCCTTGTCTCTTTACCACTTCCTGTGGTTGATTTTTTTCTAAGTCATTTGTCAGGATCTCATTTCCATTTTCTGTCTCTTCAATCTCCCTGTCTTCTTCCTTTCCTTCTCTACATCTCTCTCTAACATTGATCCTTCTGTTTCAACTTTTTTCTCCTTTTCTCTCATCTGCCTTTTTACCTAAATATAGCTTGATTACATTCTTCATTCTCCTTTAATGTTCAGTCTCCCTTTTTCATCTTTCATCTGCTTACCAGCTTTCCATTTCTTAATCTTAGTTCCCTAGTCCTTTCATTCCCACCTCTGTCTCACCCCTTTGCCAGTCTCCCATTCCCCCATTTTTCACTCACTTTCCAGTCCCCTGTTTCTTCCATCTGTGCTTATCCCCTCCTTAGCCACATCCGCCTTCTTCTGCTGTTCATCCTCTAATCAGCTCCAGCTCCTTTCCTATCACTCAGTACTAGATGTCCCATTCGGCACTGTAAGCACAGTGCTTAGGGCCTATGAAACTTTTAGGGCTTACAAAGGAGGGAAACACTTTAAAAACAGAAACAATAAGGTGAAAAGATTGTAAAATAGAAATTCAGTGCAACTAAAATGTCAAAATTGCATTTCAAAAACATAATTCTAGAATTTTTAGGCATTTCCTAAGAAAGTTTCTTCAGCTTCTCCTTTCAGCAACATCTTTAATAATGTCCTCAGAGTCCATAGTTCGGAGCGAAAGTGCCTAGGGCCTAGAAAATCAAAATCTGACCCTGCTATCACTCATCACCTCTCTATCTCCAGGTCTTTTCTTATGTCTTACCCCCTATCCAGGCTTCTATTTTCTCTTTCACCTCCCCCATGTCTGCTTTCTCTCACCTTCCTTCAAAGGCCTGCCCCCTTCCTCTCACCCACTCGATAGCTCTCTATCCTTTTCAACTGCTTCCCAAGTCCTCTCCAACCCCTCCAGCTCCTTCAGACTTTTTCCCTTTCTCATACTTTTGGATTTGGTTTCATAGCCCTATTCATACCTTCCACCCAATCACTTAGACCCCATTGTGCTCTTAATCTCTGGTCAATTTCTTAGTCCCTGCTACTCACTCCCCCTAGGTTAATCCCAAAGTCCAGGGCTACCAGCCCCTGAATCATCTCCCTTCAAGTCCCAGTCTCAGTTCCAGTTCCCAGCCCCTTTTCAGTCCCAGCCCCAGCATTAGCCCACTTCTGGTCCCAAGATCCCCACCCCCCGCCTTTCATCAGCCATCTTCAAATCACAGTCCCCAACACCACCATCAACCCCTTCCAATCCTCCCCCCAGCATCAGCTTCATTCCAGTCCTATTCTCCCCCCTCCCAGTATCAGCTTCCAGTCAGACCCTCCCAACATCCAATTCCCAGTCCCACGCCCTCCCCCAGTATCAGCCCAATAGCCACCTCCTTCTCCCCCTCACATTACTCACAGCTAGCCATCCCCTCTCCTTCCCTCCCTGCCTCTCACCACTACAGTAATATTTAACATAGCCGCGGGAGTGTTTTACTTTGCTCCCTGTTTGTGTTGTGCTGAAGCTGCCAGAGCCATGACATTAAGCACCTCCCATCTCTTGCAAGAAATAGGAAGTGCTTGTTTTGGCCTTTTAAACATGCCATGGTGCTGGTGGCTTTATCATAGCACCTTAACGGTAATGCAGAGGCAGGAAGGGGAAGAGACACCTTGAGCCAGTGCCTCATCGGTCACACAAATAGAAAGTGTAAAATTGGTATCAGAATAGCATGTGTGTTATTTATTCAATGCAGCACAGATCTGCTAACATGTTATTATATGCTGAAGTATTATCAGTCCCTGGTATTCATGAAATGAATGCTACAGGTGGGGAGGAGAATATTCTTGGCAACATACTGCCGGCCAGTAGTCGAGAACTGAGTGCTTTGTACCTTGACATTGTTAGCTAGATTGTAACACAGCCTCATAGACTGAAATGCAAGCTTGAGAGGACATCAGGGCTATACCCTGTCCTGAAAGCTATGCAGTACAGATTTATGGTATGGTTACCAGAAGGCTGCAAGTGCTCAAGACCAGAGATTGAACCTGCATTGTCACTGTTTGTCTTCAGCAAATCTGAACCACAACTCTCTACATGCAATGGGGATGATACCTGGCTTACCCTGTCCTTAATAACCAGAAGTCATCTGCTAATACTGGCTACCGAAAAGGTTACAGGTCATTGGCATTGCCAAAGAATCCTGAAATGTGAGGGGCAGGATGACCTACCATGTTTCAGAACATGTGACTATTTCTCTGCCAAATAGAGGTATCAAACCACAGTGCTGGAGGGTCATAAACCAGTCATGTTTTACAGGAGATCCCAAATGAATATCCATAAGATATTTGCATGCAGTTTCTCCAGCTTCTGCAGATTTCTTTTATACATATTCATAAGGGATATCTTGAAAACCACACTGATTTCCTTCCTTCCAGGACTGCCTATGACCGGGCATGAGCAGTAGGGGATTGCAGTGCAGAGTGACCACTGGGTTCCAGATTCTAAGGACCATGTGAGTCAGTTTGGCTTTTTCAGTAACCCTGTTTGCATATTGTGAGTCATCCTGAATTCTTAAAAGCTAGAAATGACTCATCTCTTTCCTGTGATCTGGAGCCTTTAATAAACTCAGGCCTGCTTGTAAGCACAGGTAACATAGGCAATTGCCTGTTGTGTCAAATGTTGAAACACCAATGGGGTTATTCTGTCCCCCTGCTATTTGTGGGCATCCCTGCCAGTGTCTAACTTCCCCACCAGTTGTATGGGGAAGTTAGACGGGGACGGAGTTAGGACAGGCAGTGGGTGGTCGCCGGCCCAGGATATACAGGGCCAATTCTAATGTTGACCCTGTACATCCAGGGTTGGCGATTTGTATGGGGAAGTTATTCCACCTTCGAGGTGGAATAACGTCCCTGGATGTAGTAGATCGACGGGCCCAGGGCACGTATAGGGCAGGAGGGGCTGAGGACATTCCCCGCAGCCCGTCCCAGATTGGGGGTCGGGCTTCAGGAAATTAGCTGCAAGAGCCGGCAGCTGGGATCACAGCTTTTAAAAGGAGCCATGGTGCCATAGCAACCGGACACCATGGCGCCACGGCTCCATTAAAAGCCCTGAGTTAGTCGGGCCTGTCCTGTACATGCAGGCCGGGCTGAATCACAGTCCCAGCCTGCACGTACAGGACTGTTCATGATTCTGATCCCGTGGGGTAAGACGTGCCCTGTGGGATCAGAATCACGACACTCTCTGTACGTCCGGTTCAGACAGGACATACAGAGGGCTTCAACGTCCGGGATGGAATTGGGCTAGAAATGCCTGGACTAAACAGGAGCCTGATTCCCCCTTGCTTTAGGATTATTCTCTATCTGCTATCTGGTCTGCTTAAAGGTACCAAAGAGAGTCAGAGTAGGCACAACTGCCCGTAGGCAAACAGGTGACAACAGGAGCGAAGTGGAGTACAACACTTTAGAAAGTCCAAAAACAGCTTTGTTGACCCGTACACTTGCAATGTTTCGGCACGTATGCCTTCTTCAGGGGGTGGGGCATATGTGCCAAAACACTGCAAGTGTAGGGGTCAATAAAGCTATTTTTGGACTTTTTGAGGTGTACTCTGATTCGCTCCTGTTGTCACCTGCTTAAAGGTACCAATATCTTAATTATGGCCCTAGATAGACCAAGTATTGCCTTCTGCTTCTAAATATGCCTCTCTGTTATGAAGGCAAGACATTTTTTTGTGGGGGGGGGGGGGAGGGTAGCTCACACTTTTTAGTAGTTGCTAAAAGCAAGGTATATTGAGGTACCATATTTCTTTCTTGTCCTTAGAAGACAAACGATCTAATAGCTAGAGTTACTGTATGAACATGTGCTACTGGTTGAGAATGAGCTCATACTGTTAACGTGTGTTATTTGCAGTTGAGTCCTATTACATAAAATGGGACCTGTTGTAAAACAATGCACATTAATGGCATTCGCAGGTCTGTGAGGTATCTTTACAAAAGGACATTAGGTTTAATGTCGGGTATTGGTGCAAAAAGCACTGTGGTAGCTGCAAATGTTGTGCATTATCTGCACCAGAAGACAATGTGGTAAAAATGCAGGGATTGTGACATGACAGCATCTGTGATATCTGCAAAAGGTGCGGCTACAGTGCACTGTCAATACCTGCGGTAACCACATGGTGCAGGCACGTCCACTCTCCGAGCACACCCCACCCACCCACACTTACTCCTAATCCACAGTATGTAGCAGGATCAGGGCCGGTGCAAGGAGATGAGGCACTCTAGGCAAACCTCATCCCTTGTGCCCCCCACAGCACCCCCCCCCCCACATTCATTGCCGCTGCTGCCCCCCCTCCAAGACATGCAGCAGCAGCAATGATAGCAAACAGCCCCATGGTGCCTTACCTTAACCTTCAGTGCTGTGAGGCAGTTTGCTTCGGCCCCTCTCTGACTCCCGATGCCACACAGGAAGTCAGCATCAGGGGTCAGAGAGGGGTGGAAGCAAACAGCCCTGTGGCACTGAAGCTTAAGTTAAGCACTATGGGGCTGTTTGCGGTGATTGCCGCCGCTGTAGGTTCCTAGAGGGGTGACAGCAGTGGCAACTGGTGCCCCTGCAGGGCTGGCGCTGTAGGAGACCACCTAGTTTGCCTAATGGGTAGTGCCAGTGCTGCCCAGGATCGTACCAAGCAAGCAATGCGCCCCATGGGACTGGTGAATCTGGTACCCCACCCTATTCACCCAGCTGCATGCAAGAACAGGAGAATCAACGTCTGATCTATTCCCCCTTAAACAAGGTGTCCCGCAGAGTTCCTCATTGTCCGCCTTAATGTTCAATATTTATATGCAGCCAATCTGCGATCTCATACGCACCTTCAACATACAATGTCTTGCCTATGCTGATGACATCCTGATGTTTGCCCCATTCAACATAAAACAACCAGATTTTACACCAATAGTTCACTGCTTTGAAGCTGTATCCAACTGGCTCCTCAATCAGAATTTACGGATAAACCATAACAAAACAGATGTTCTATTCATTACACGGAACCCAACATTCATACCACCTACCTCTCTCCAGGTAAACAATATTGAGTTGAAAGCACAACCCACAATTCGATACTTAGGAATTATATTAGATCAACAGCTTAATATGGCAGCCCACATTAAGAAAACAACGAGTGCAATCTACCACAAGATACGATCATTACGTAATCTCCGACCTTTACTTAACTACTCCGACTTCCGTACCATATTCCAAGCCCTGGTATTACCACACTTGGATTTCGCCAATATCATTCTACACGGTCTCCCGCAATCCACCATAAATCCCCTCCGTCTAGCCATGAATGCAGCCGCGAGAATCCTCGTAGGTGCTCCACGATCAGAGCACATAACCCCAATATTGATGAGCTTACATTGGCTACCCCTACAAGCCAGAACTCTATACAAGACCCTGGTCATGACTTTTAAAGCATCAAAGTGCCCATCTCAATCACCTCTCAGCAATATGATTCATATCACCCCAAATAACAGATCCAGGAGATCTGTTACATTAAACTCCATCGACCTACCAAAAGTCATCACAAAATGTTCTAAATCAACAGCCTCTAGAGCTTTCTCTCTGTTTTCACCCAGAGCCTGGAATGCCCTTCCACCCGAAATCAGAGCTATCTCAAGTCTGATTAAGTTCAGAAAGGCACTGAAGCACTATTTGTTCCTAACATACTACCCCGAAGCTACTCCATCCGAAGCTACTCCATCTGAAAACAGCTCTCATGCAGATCTTTCATATTTGACCCCTGTAGAGAATGGATAATTACGATGATTATTACCTGCTCACTATTGGACATATTTATTCTCACTATATTTAGCATATTTACTCTTTAATTTAATTAACTTCTTATCCACGGCATTAATAATTAACCAAAATATCCATGTATATAGTTGCCATGTATATAGTTATTTATATATAATTACCATGTTTTACCAAGTTTATTTACCTTGTTCATTGTAAAAAACCAATGCTGTTTGTACCATTGTGTTTATATTTGTTCATATGTAAACCGCACTGATTTAAGAGCGCGGTATATAAGAAAAATAAATAAATAAATAAATAAATAAATAACTCACTTTTGTCATGCTTCTTTGAAGCCCAGTAATGACATTTAGCACCCCTTCTGTACTGGCGCCTGTGCGGCTACACCTCTTGCACAGCCCTTGGTATGGCCCTGATATGTAGATATTGCCAAACATTGCCTGCATTAGCTGACACTTCAGTGCAATCTTCCCACAATGACAGGCAGTGCCCTTTAGTGAACATCCCCCTAAGCATGTGCATGAGGAAATGGAGGGTTGTGACTTTCCAAAGTCATAAAGAGCATTAGTGGAATCTGAACCCTGGCTTTCATAGTTCTCAGCTCACCACTCACACCACTAGGCAGCTACATCACTTAATATAACCTTGCACTGCCATCAAGCTGTCCCACTCAGCATCTCTCTGGTTTTCTTACATTTTGGACTCATACCCAAAGCATAACTATTCTCTCTCTCTTTCTCTTCCTGTGCAACCCTTTCTCTCATGTACAGTGACTTTATTCTGGCTTTTGCAAATAGGATAACATGAAACTATATAATATACATTTAAAAAATTGACACAATACTGAAAAGCGTAGTTACTCACCTGTAACAGGTGTCTTCCGGGAACAGCAGAAATAAGTTCTCACATATGGGTGACGTCGGTGCCAACGGAGCCCTCACAGAAGCATCCCCCCAGCTTTCAAAGAAAGCCTTTGGGAGATGCCACTACGCATGCATGGTGCCCTTCCCACCCAAGGGTGCCATCTTGCTCAGTCAAATGACATAGTTAAAGGACGGCAAAAATAAAAGATGGTAAAGAAACAACTCCACGGGGAGGAGGGAGGGTTTGAGGACTGATTCCTACTGTCCCTGAAGAATACCTGCTACAGGTGAGTAACTACACTTTCTTCGGGAACAAGCAGGAAGTCAGTCCTCCCATATGGGACTCCCTAGCAACAGGCTACTGAATGCCCAAGAAAAAAAACATGGTCACCCTCAAGGGGAACCGTGAGCAGCAGCAGTAAAGACCCACCTCTTCACTGTCGCTTTTAGATCCTGACTTCTATCCTTTATCTCAATCTGACTCCCGTCAATTTTCATAACCAAATTGTAAAGACCATATTGTGCTTTGCACCAATTTGACTAATCCTCTGTATTGTCTCAATTAGATTGTAAGCTCTGATGAGCAGGGACTGTCTTTTGTATGTATGCCTGTACAGCGCTGCGTGCGTGGCGCGATATAAGTGCTAAATAGTAGTAGTAGTAGTAGTAGCAATTGAGTCTGCAGATACAGACTGCAGTAGTACCCGTGTGTCCGATGGAAAGCAATGCTCCAGTAGTCTGAACACAGAAGGGTCGGAGGGTAGGAGTTGCCTAGCTCCCGAAAAGATTACGGAGCATGGCCTGACCAAAGGCACTGTCCCATTGGGACTCCCTCTCCAGGCAGTAATGAGCTGCCAAGGTATGTACTGAAGACCAGGTGGCGGCCCAGCAGATGTCCACCATCGGGACAGAATGCGGGTTTGCCACAGAGGCCACCATGGCCCTGACATGTTGCGCCATGACACAGCCTTCCAGCGGGAGCCTCCCCGGCTCATAGGTGAGGGCAATACAGTCCGCCACCCAAGTAGACAGTGTACGTTTGGTCACTGCCTCCCCCAGCCTACTGGGGTCATGAAGCTTTATGGTGGCCTCGGGTATGCTGAATGTAGAAGGACAGGGCCCTCTTATAGTCCAAAGTGTGGAGTACAGTCTCCGCCCTACTGGCGTGAGGCCTTGGGAAGAAGGTGGGCAGCACCACCTCCTGGTTGAGGTGGAAGGGTGATACCACCTTCAGAAAGAATTTGGAGTGTGTGCGGAGGACAACCATGTTCTTATAGAACCTGGTATATGGAGCCTCTGCCACTAAGGCTTGGAGCTTGCTAATCCTGCGAGCGGAGGTGAGCACAACCAGGAACACCACCTGTGCCAATACTATGCTGAGGTCCCACTTGGTCGCAGGGGGGCGGACTGGGGGTTTTGATAACAGAAGTCCCCTCAAGAAGCAGGTCACCAGTGGCTGGACCGAGAGGGGATTGCCATCCACTGGATGGTGATATGCTGCCAGGGCACTGAGGTGCACTCTGACGGAGTTCGATTTGAGCCCGGATTGCAAGAGATAGAGAAGGTACTGCAGCATCAGCTGCACCAGGCAGGAGAATGGGCTAATCCCTTGCTCCACACACCAAACTGAAAATCTGTGCCATTTGAAGGCGTATGCTTTCCTAGTGGAAGCCTTATTGGAGGCCAGAAGGATTTCCTCCACTTCTTCCGAGAGGTTGAAAGGGGCCAAGGTCACCATTTCAGCAGCCACGCTGTCAATGACAGGGACCCCAAGTTGGGGTGCAAGAGAGAGCCCCCCTCCTGAGACAGGAGCCCTGGGGAGCTCCCCATTGGGATGGGAGTCTCCACCGACAGCTGGAGGAATAGCAGGAACCACGGAAGCCTGTGCCATTGAGGGGCTATCAGAAGCAGGAAGGCCCTGTTGTAGAGGGTCCTGAATAGCATTTTGGCAATTAGTGGTGTGGGTGGGAAGGCATACATGAGACCTTCTGACCACGAAATGAGAAACACGTCTGCCGACACCTGGATGGGGTGGGCTTGTTGGGATCAGAAGCGAGGCAACTGGTAGTTGTTCGAGCTGGCAAAAAGGTCTATCTATGGCTCCTTCCAGAGATGAAAAAGCCGGTTGGCCACTCTGGGGTCCAGCTGGTACTCATGCGGCTGGAGGACCCTGCTCAATCTGTCCGCCAGTGAGTTGTTCTTGCCTGGCAGGTATACTGCTCGTAGGAGTATGCCCTGCTGGACTGTGTAGGAGCAGAGGGCCATCGCTTCATGGCAGAGGGTGCGAGACCCTGTACCTCTCTGCTTGTTCACATAGAACATTGCCACCTGGTTGTCCGTTTGGATCAGCACCGGCAGGTGGTGGTAAAAAGGTGGTGGTAAAAAGTTTGGAGGGCTAGATATATTGCCTGCAGCTACTCTCATCCTGCGACCAGCTGCCCTGGGTGCAGAGTTCCTCGCAGTGGGCTCCACATTCCAGCAGGGAGGCATCCGTAATGAGAACCCTTAAGGGGCTTGGAGTTTGGAAAGGTATCCCTGCCTCGAAGTAATGGGGGCGTTGCCACCAGGTCAGAGATTCTGCCAATTGACTGAAACTCTGTCCTGGAGACAGCCTGTGGCCTGTGTCCACTGGTCCCAAAGACACCACTATGCAGCCCTCATGTGAAGGCAAGCATCTGGGGTGACATGGACCGTGGAGGTCATGTGCCTGAGTAGGTGCAGCAGGAGCCGAGCGGACACCGAGGGATGGTGTTGTATGTCTAGGGCCAGTGCCCTGAGATGGTCAGCTCGGTCCTCGGGAAGGAAGGCCTATGCCTGGAGGGTGTCCAGTCTTGCCCCTATGAACTCAAGACACTGTGTCAGGAGGAGGTGGGACTTGGGGTAGTTTATTGCAAACCTCAGATGCTGTAGGACCTGGATGGTATGTGCAGTTGCCTGCTGCACTTCTGTAACCATGCCTCCCTTTATGAGCCAATTGTCCAGGTAGGGGAAGACAAAGGCCCCCTGGAGGCAGAGGAATGTGGCCATGACTGCCAGGTACTTGGTGAAGACCCTTGGGGCGGAAGCCAAGCCGAAGGGTAGCACCCTGTACTGGTAGTGGCTGCCCCCACCATGAAACGCGGGTACTGCCTGAGGTTGCGGTGAATGAGGATGTGGGTATAAGCATCCTTCAGATCCAAGAAGCATAGACAATCTCCTTGCTGGAAGTAAGGCAGCAAGGTTCCAAGGGTGAGCATCTTGAACTTCTCCCTCACTGGTGATTGCGCAGGTTGAGGATGGACCTTAGGCCCTCTGTTCTTTTTGGTATGAGGAAGTATCTGGAGTAGAAGCCCTTGCTCCTGAGATGGTGGGGAAATGGTTCTGCTGCCCTGTCCTCGAGAAAACCTGTGAGTTCCTTCAGTAGAAGGTCCTGGTGAAGGGGTGACCTGGGGGGCTATCCCGGAAAGAAAGGGGGAGGTGTCTGAACCAGATGGAGGAGGTAACCCTCCTTGACCAACTGGAGTTTCCAAGAATCGGTGGTGATGCCTGGCCACCTTTGGGCATAGTGAATGAGACGTCCCCCTTTGGGTTGCTGACCTCCTTGGGATGGAGAGGCTATTCCCAAGGAGATAAAAGCTCCCCCCTGGCTGGGCCAGGGCCGACACCTGTGGCTTGGGAGCCTTCTGCTTATGAGGGCCTTGCCGATGTCCCTTGGCCTGTTGACCCTGCTGGGGAGCCGGGGAGGCCTGAAAAGGTGGGTAGTTTCTGTAAGCAGCCCCTTTCCTTGGGTAGAAGGGCTTTTGTCAGGGAGGGGCAGTGGTCAGGGAGGGGCAGTGGTAAGGGAGGGGCAGTGTCAGGGAGGGGCAGTGGTCTTTTTAGAGAGCCTGGTCCTCGTCATGAACTCGGTCTCCAGCTCAGTGGCCTTGTCGGTCATGGGTTTGCCAAAGAGGATCTCTCTTTGGCATGGGATGTCGACCAATTTGTCTTGAACCCATTGCTCGAGGTCGGACGACTGTAGCCAAGCCTGGTGTCAAGCACCAATGCCTGCCACCACTATTCGAGCCACCAACTCGAAGCTGCCATAGGCTGCCCGAAACATAAATTTGGAGCACTCACGGACAGCCTTGGACAGGTTCTTGAACTGCTGCTGGGATTCCTCGGAAATACCAGATGAGAACCTGGTGAATTCCTTTGCCAGGTCTCTCAGGAACATGCCCATGTACAGCTGGTAGGCACAAAAAGGAGCAGGTCATACCACAGCTTGGAAGACAGAGAGGTCGCCCTACACGTGTTTCGGCAATAGCCTTCTTCGGGGGTATATAGACCTCTGGAAAAATAAAAAATTATTTAAAAATATATGAATAAATTAATTAGTCAAACATAAAACATGCAGCAATTAATACAAACAAGAAAGGGGACATATAATGTTAATCACAAACTTCATGCAATGTAAAATTGTCCAATTAGTGGAAAACCACTTTAAATACAGTCATATAACAATAAATAATAAAAAATAGTAATCAATATATCATAAATCACTATGAAACTCATAAAAACATCTAAAGAACAATAAAATTACACATATAAACATTCAAAAATGTAAATAAACAAACACCAAGGGGTATGTTTACTAAATAGCGGTAGCGGCTTCTGTGCGATATCGGAGCTCCGGCCCCATTGAAATCAATGGGGCTGCGGCTCCGATATCGCACGGAAGCTGCTACCGCCAATTAGTAAACATACCCCCAAGAGTTAATAGCATGCATTAAAACATGTATAAATGTTAATACAATGATAAAAAGACTGCCTTATAATCTCCAAATTAAAAAGGAGTAAAATTGTGCTAGATATACAAAAAGAAACATATGAGATGACAAATAGAGAGGCGAGGATGACCACCAATCTGGGTAGGTGGTGACCATAAACTTACCAGAGAGGAGGGACCTAATCATATGCTCTCTTGATTGAATATAACCTGTATACCTGTGGTACACAACAGCAGGGAAATAATATAATAAAGTTCTCAATATTAATGTATAATTTCTTCATTGTGGAATCACGTCCTATCCATATAGTACCCACTGGCTAACTCAAGGAATTCTGAACGCTAACTATAATCTATTAGATAAATAGGGCCTACTGACTATTTTAGGGGATTATGAGAGCTAAACATATTCAATTGGATCTATTGGATTCTTTATTAAGAAAATATGTAATCTGCATTTATCCTTATAAACTGTCATACCTCCACTACAGCGGGGCTTGAGCAAGGGATAAATAACATGTACCATCTCAATTGATCTGTTGACAATATTTATCAGGACTCTACTGACCTAGCCACCTATTTGCATCACCTATATCACCAATCATTTAAACATCTAGAAAGACCCCAGTCTTTATGAGACCAAACTTATGTTATGTGCTTCATGGACAGATATGATCAAAATTTGGTGGGAGGAAGACTAGAGCTAAATGGATGCTCGCACCTCCGACTGCTTTTAACTAGCAACTCACTCACATACTTGATTTAACTACAGGGCTATATAGCATGATATTAAAAACATGTCCATTTTTGCAAAGCATATAACATTGTATTCCTGAAGCACAGGCATACTATTTAGAGGATCAGACCTTGAATGCTCTTTTCATTTCTATTTTTAGTTTTTTTCAAGAAAGACTCTTCAGCCGATGCATAGCTGATTCCACCACCATGGAGTTGTGTGGCAGCTGTACCTTCTGGAAGCTTGGGCTTCGGCAGATTCAATACATCAAGTCGAGTCACTTGCTTACCACAGGCACCGATGCTGGTGTTTCCCACATACAGAGCATTAGCAGTTCAAGGATGGGTGGGATGGGCACCGTAAGCGATTCCCTCAGGGGGGGGGCTCCTATTGGAGGATTTCTAGCTCCTCCGTCTGAGGGTCCTCCTCCGATTCCGTCAAAAACGCTAGAGCCTTGGACATGTCCCTGATGAAATAGAGGAATGCCATGTCCTTGGGTGGGGACCGACGCCGGGTGTCCAAAGGAGGATTCCGAGGGGATGTTGCGGTGGCGACGGGTGCCCGGCGACTCCTTGTCCTCGGTCTCCCACTCAGAATAGACCGTCGAGGACTCGAGGGAAAGATGACTCACAGGTTCCAGGCCTGAGCCCCGCCTGTGGCCCTCGGAGGCCCCATGGCTGGCACTGAGCACACTAGTGGGGGAAGATCACAGCCCTATGGAGTGGTAACCAGATTGAGACCTCAGCCGAGGATCGACTCGAAGCTGAATGGTCACAAGGATTGGCTCAGCCTCCAGGGACGTCTTCGACATCAAGGGCCCGGTGGTCTGGGCAGAGGAACAGCACCCACTGCTGGTCCATGAAGGCAGACAAGCTGTGCTCCAGGGCTGCCATTCTGAACTCGAGTTCAGAAGGCTCTGCAGCCATCAGCATGGGCACTCAAGGAATCGGGCCTAACGCCGGAGTGCCCAAGGGAGGCCCAAGGGAGAGTTCCCAAGGGAGGCCCAAGGGAGTTCCCAAGGGAGGCCCAAGGGAGAGTTCTCGATGAGGATAGTGTCTGGCGACTGAGGCCAGTCCGAGGTCAAGTCCTTTCAGGGGATCTTCACAGGCCGCTCCTTCTCCGATCCCTCAGACGAGCATCGAGGACTACGGGACCTGGCTCGGGACTTACCCAGCTTGTCAGAACCGTCCAGGGATGCTGCTTTCGAGGTCTTCTTCTTCTTGAGTTGCCTCAAGGGAGACCCCCTTTCTGAAGAGACACTGCATTGATCGGGGTCCATGAGGCTATCTCAAGATTCCACAGCTTCAGAGGAGACCCTGGCCTTCGGAGGTACTGGGGACTCCAGAAAAGCTTATCGTGTTGCTGATGGCGGCTCTTGAGGGCCTTAGTGGACATCTTTTTACAAAGGCTGCATGTCGTGGGGTCGTGGTCCAGCCCCAGGCAGTGAAGGCAGCAGTCGTGTGTGTCGGTCTGGGGCATTATTTTGGCACATCGATCACACTTCTTAAAGTCACTGGTAGCCATGGGGGAAAAAAGTACCCTAGCGAGGTCGAAGACCTGCGGTGCTGCCAGTTGGAAAAAAGGCGTGAAGGCGCCGAAGAAAGGAAAGAAAAAACAAACTAAGAACTCGAGACCCTGCTAAGTTCAGGTGGTGGGAAGGAGGATTTCCCGCTCAGGCGCTCTTCCCCGATCGGGGGAGCTTCAAAGTCCGGCGGGTGTGTGGTGGAGGAGCAGCGGTGCCTGTTCTGCAGGGCCGCCGCTTTTAACGGTGCTCCCACTGCCTCGATTGGGCAGGAGCTTCTGAGCGGGAGGATTTCCCACTCAGACGCTCTTCCCCAATCGGGGGAGCTTTAAAGTCCGGCGGGTGTGTGGTGGAGGAGCAGCGGTGCCTGTTCTGCAGGGCCGCTGCTTTTAACGGTGCTCCAACTGCCCCGATTAGGCAAGAGCTTCTGAGCAGGAGGATTTCCTGCTCAGGCACTCTTCCCTGATTGGGGGAGCTTCAAAGTCCGGCGGGTGTGTGGTGGAGGAGCAGCTCACATGGCAGGACACTCCATGGCATCCAGCACAGTATGGTCCATCTAGTCTGCCCAGTAAGATGGCAAGAGTAGGTGCACCTGCTACTCTGTGCAGGCCACCCCTCCCCATGTCTTTGTTTAGGGGTGAACCCACCGCTCCATGTAGGACACCCCTATTTGTTAAGAAATTAGATGGTTCAGTTTATTTTGATTTTATCCTGTTGCTGTAAAGGGATCCACTGTGTCTGTCTGGGATATTCTTTTTTCTTTTTAACTAGGGGGGGAGGGTTAAAACACTGAACTAACTAGCCAGGATGTTGGTCTTTGTCAGGGAGTGAACCGAACTCCTCTGGACAGTTCCCAATGGGGATCGGGAGCTATCCAGTGGTGATCAGTGCTAGAGGGGGGGAGGCCACACTTTTTATATTGGTGGTGCTGCAGATCTGTACATTCGGAGCATCAACAATATTGACAGATTGGGGAGAGGGCCGGATCAGGGCATTGGAGGGCTGATTGTATCCAGGGAAGATGGCTACTCCTGATCAGCAGCGACAATGAAGTGGCTCAAACTGAATCACCTGCAGCCAAGATTGAGTCATTTTTGGCAGCCATTGCGCAAAATATATTTGCGCAGCGGCTGCCAAAAATAGGAACTCCTACTCCATGCCTGGATCCCACCTCCCCCAGGCACACTGCGCGAAAAGCAGATACCGCAGAAAAGTGCCTGCAATATCTGCATTTCGCTCGCATTAGCTGCTACTGCCGGGCGATAAATCTGCATTAGCTTCACGGTAGAAGCTAACATCCTTTAGTAGACATGCCCCACACAGTCTACCTGAATATCAGGTGGGCAATTTTGCATTAACTCATTTCCATGAAAATGATCTTCCCTGTGTATTGCTTACCATCCCTATGTATTGCTTTGGTGACACATAAAATTGTTATGCTGATACTGTACAATTCCAGCTAGCCAGCCATGCAATCTTAGAAGAAAATACAGAGACAGGCAAAAAGGGAGACAGAAGATGAAAAAGAATGAAAAAAGGAAAGGAGAAAAAGATAAACAAAGTAAAGCCGAGAGGAAGAAAGGCAAAGAGGTGCCAGGCTGAGGGAGCTGTTAAATCTCCAGTCTAGGTGTAAGAATGATTGGGCTGCACTATGTGTAGGGCAGAGAGCCATTAACTTGTACTTCAAAGCCTGTTCACGCAGCTTTAAAGCTTGTTAGCTTTTATTACACTACTTATTCCTTCCTTGCTGAATTACAGGCAGCAAATGTAAGGGTAGATGATCCGAATAGACTGCGAAAGACGGCGGCAATTTGCAGGGACCACAGACAGCTGAGGAACAGTGGCTGCCACTCTGCAAAATTCCTCAGTCCCATAAAAAGCTGAATATGTACAGATATGCAAGCCATCACATATTTCTCATTTCATCAAATATGGCTGGGGCCAGCTGGTGAGCGTGATGTGTGACATTTGGCTCTTTCTTCGGAATTTTGGAGGAAACAGGCCAGCCCTTGCTATGGTTAGCTCCATAAGGCTTGGGAGAGATGTGCGTGCACAAACCTGTAACCCTCACGGCAAACTGCAGGAGGAAAGTAAACGTGACTGTAATTTGTAAGGGCGCGCTGCCACTTCAAAACAGCAAATACTCTCTGGCTACTCTTGTGCTTGTGTTTCCCATCTAAAATGTCCGCAAAAAGCAGGGAAACAGCATATCTTTTTGTTTCTGTAACACTGGCTTGTGCTAGTACACACCAGAGCTTAACATGCTATCCCCTGTCCCTTTACTTATCAACTAGAAATTAAGTGAATCGATATGCTGTAACCAGTAAAAATACTGTAAATTCTCTGTTAATAACTACAGCGGTCCAGCTTTGTACTGCTTCATGTAAATAGTTTGAGGGTTCCCCTCAATTCAATTGATCTATGTATAAAGTTCTAAACCTGTTGCATGTAACTGTTACTGTTAAAGTTCATTTTTATAATGCAAACCGCTCCTGATCTCTGGAAGGAGCGGTATAAAACTGTAATCAAATAAATAAATAAATATCACACGTGAAAACAACAGAAGCAAAACCAATATTTAAATCTGGCTGCATAACTTATCGGGACAATCTGCGATTTCTTCCTTCAGGCTCGACCACATAGGCTATAAGGATACTTGCTTTTTCAGTTAAATTCTGGCCTTGCCCTGGCATCAGAGCCTCTATTGCCTATGGGAAAAGGGCAGCAGCTTTGAGTCCCTGCAGGTTACCAGATGTTCCCAATTTTCAGAAATTGTCCCTGATTTTAGAGCTGTGTACCTGATTTCCATCTGTTTGGCAGCCTCCAGTTAACGGGGCTAGAGGGATATGGAAAGAACTCATTTTCAATTTAATGATTTGACTATATCTGTTTTTAGAATTTACACCCATTATCTTTCTATTTTGCACAGTACGAAGGGAATGCATCACTTTTTCTATTTCTCTTTTGATTTGTCTGCATGGAGCTGACCAACAAAGAAGCACTGTGCCACGAAAAACCAGGAGACCAAGTCCAAAAACGTAGCACAAGGAAGGAAAGCCTTAAAAATTCTTTATTTTATACTTAAATGAGATTGCGTGCCATCATTTCCCATCAGCCCCGGCAGGCTTAACAGAGCCGCAAGAGGGACACTTTCCCTTCACGGCTCTGAAATCCGCACCGAGTGATTGAGGTGGGCTCTGCCGGGCAGCCGGGGGGGGGGGGGGGGCCGCGGGAGACACTTGACTGCAGGAGACACTTCATTCTGCCGCTGCCACGGCGGCAGTGGTAGCAAGTTTCTTTTTTCTTTTAAAGTGGCTGATGGGCAGAATGTTGTTTGCGTGGGGCCCCCTGAAACGCAGGGCCCTGTGCAAACAACATTCTTGCTCAATGGACGGGCCGGCCCTGAGCTTCCTTATACATATCTACACGTGTATATTTTGCATCAGCTAATAAAGACCGTGGTTTCTTAGGGCACTTTGACATGTGTTTTTCTCCAGGCTGTTGGTTTCATTCTTTCCTCATCCAGCCCTTGAGATATTCTGCGATGTCTGAGAAGAAGACACCCTCTATGTTTGAGGACTACAATCATTTCACAGTCAAAGGTGTGGGGTCACTTTACTGTCTTTTTACCGTTCTGTCTCTAATGATAAAGAGCTTGATGAATCAGGTCTTGTGTGGCACAAAGCAAATATCTAAGTTGGCAATTTTTGACAAGGGAAAAAGAATAAAAAATGACATGTCCATAAAAGCATCTGGAGCAGTGGAGCTTGTTTCCTGTTCCGTGGGTTTCGGATCTCTGAGGCTACAATACTTGGCAGCTGAGGGCTACGTCTCAGCGCATAAGGAGTGAGCTTGGCTGTGTGAAAAATGGCAGCAATGAAAAATTAGGTTGCCAATAAAAGACATTTCCAAAATTTGGCACTCCTGCCCAATCTGCACGTTTCTTTTCCTGTATTTCATTTTATTTCTCATACTTTTATACTTGCAGAGGGACAACATGACCCGTGTTTGTGGTCCTACCTTATTTTGAAAGATTTGCCTCGAGGTTTCACATACCACAAATTTTGAAACTTGGCCCCAATGACACCATTTGTCAAGGCTTTGACCTTAATTACTGTGTTGAGTAAGTCACTTCTGCCCCCATGCAAAAAGAAAGTCGGAGGAGGCAGAAGCACAACCCCCCCCCCCCCCATGGCACTGGAGGTTTAGGTAAGCGCTGTGGGGCTGTTTGAAGCCATTGCCTTTTCAGCAGGTCGTGGAGAGGGGGGGGGGGGGCAGTAGCAGCAATGGAGGCAGGAGTGGGATCAGGGGAGCACATGGGAAGAGGTTTGTCTAGGGAACCTCATATCTTTGCACCCGCCCTGCTGCTGATTGTAATCTGAAAGAGTAACAGCTGGCTTTTCCCTCTTTACTTCTTCCATCCCATTCGTGATTTGATAGATCTCTATCATATCTCCTCTGATGTGTCTTTTCTGCAAGCTTAAGAACCCTAACATGTTTGGCTTTATTTATAGGGGAGCTGCTCCATTTTCTTTATCAATCTGGTTACCCTACTTCGAACCATTTCCAGTTCCACCAAAGCCAAATTTTGGAAATGTCTTTTATTGGCAACCTAATTTTTCATTGCTGCCATTTTTCACACAGCCAAGCTCACTCCTTATGCACTGAGACGTAGCCCTCAGCTGCCAAGTATTGTAGCCTCAGAGATCCGAAACCCACGGCACAGGAAACAAGCTCCACTGCTCCAGATGCTTTTATGGACATGTCATTTTTTATTCTTTTTCTCTTTTTCTCAGATGAGGCGGTCAGGATTGCACTCAAGGTGAGATCTCGCCATGGATCAACAGAGCAGTGCTATGATATCCTGGGGCATGTTTACTAAAATGCACTAAGAGGGGTGTGCGTTAAGATGCAAAATTTAGCATGGGAAGGGAAAGAGGCTCATGCTAGCTGTCATTGGCATACTCAGCATTTCCTCTGGTAGTTAGAGTGCTACAAAGTACCCCAGCACACTACACCGGCAATCACTATTACCACCCATTGAGGTGGTACTAAGGCAACTGCACTAACTGCAACATTGATGATTGTGCCACGCTATTCACCTCCACGCGCTAACCACAATGTGCAGTCAATGCCCACTCTCCGCTCTTACCCGCCCAGTCTCTACCCCATTGCGCAGAGTAGTTAGCATAGGATTTTTACCGCGTTGGCATGCTAGCTATTAGCGCACTTTAGTAAACATGCCCCTCTGTCTTATTCTTCATTCCTTTCCTATGAATCCCTAAAATTCAATTTGATTTTTTTGAACGCTGCCACACATTGATCTGATGATCTCAAAATCCTTGTATTGCATGGTGACTCCTAATATGGAACCCAGCATTGTGTATCTAAAGTTAGGATTATTTTTCTCCATATGCAACACCTTGTACTTATCCATATTAAATTGCAGATGCCATATAGCTGCCCAATCATCTGCCTCACAATCCACCCATGCGTTAACAACTTTGAATAATTTTGTCATCTGCAAATTTGATCTCTTCATTCATTTCTCCAGATCATTATAAATACGTTTAAAAGAACTAACCCCACCACAGACGCCTAGTGCATTCAATTTTCCTTTCTTCTTTTGGAAAACTGACCATTTATCCCTGGTTTCTTTTAGCTTTTAACAGTATATTGCCTCCTATCCTATGACTTTTTGATATCCTAAGGTCTCATGAGAGACTTTATCAAATGTCTTCTGAAAATCCAGATACATGGTATCGACTACCTAATCCCTCATGTTTGTTAGCACCTTAAAGAATGCAATTGGTAAAGCAAGGCTTCCCTCAGCTAAACTGGTGTTGGCTGTGACCTATTAAGCCATGTTTATGCATATTTTCAGTAATTTTGTTTTTCAGAATGGCCTCTACCGTTTTGCCGTCTACTGATGTCAGACTCACTGCTCTATAGCTTCCTAGATCTCCCTGGATCAATTTTTAAAAATTGCCATTAGATGGCCGGATTCCATCCCTCAAGTACGTTAGCTGATTTTAGTGAAAAGTTACAAATCAGTGGTATTTAGGGAACTAGTTACAAAGGTGCACTAGCATTAATGCATGTTATTAGTAACTCAGTCCCAGTGAATTAATGCTCTTTAATGTTCACATACTTTAGTAAGTCTGCAATTAATTGGAGTTCTTTTGGAACTCTGGTGTGACTATCATCCAGTCCTGATGATTTGTTACTCTTTAGTTTATCCAGTTTATTCTATGACATCTTCCATCAAACAATACATCATCATAGAATGGTTTTCCTCAGTAGAGGTAAAAGCAAAGGATTCATTTTATTTTTCTGCTATGGCCAAGATTTCCCCCAAGCTATATGTGAGTCCTCTGCCCACATGCTGCCGGTAGGACAAAGGGCTGCAATATAATTTTTTTTAGATTTTATTTGGGACATTTTCTCCAAATGGGTTAATTTTGCAGATACCATGACAGTCGTGAACCTCACTTCTAAGCCAGGATATCTGGAGTATGATCTCAGTCTCTCAAATTTACTGATAATGCTCGGCGTAGTACTTGCATTGTGCCAAAGAGAGCAGGAACAGGCAGTGCTGCTCCTTGCCACTAAAAGTGTGATATGGCAGCATCATACCCTACCAGCAGCAGCATGGATGGAAGACTCCCACACAGCTTGGCAGGAGCGTTGGCTATGGCTTTGTTCACTCTTAGTACCCTTTTTAACATTTGTTCATCTAGAAATCCAACCAGCTTCCTTAATGTTTTTTTGCTTTGAATGTACTTGAAAAAAAAAAAGATTTTATTATTAGCTTTCACCTTTTTTTTTTTTGCTTGCTTTGTTATTGATTTTTATCTATCTTTCCGGTGCTAAACTTTATAAAGCAGAGCAGCCTGTTGTTTGCTGCTTACCTGGAGTGGAGGGGGGCAAAAGGCAAAGAAGTCATAGTGACAGTGGGGACATGGGGACCAATTTAACATTACTGCCTGCAATATTGGGGGGGGGGGGGCATGCCGCCCATGCCAACATCAAACTTCACCCATGGAAAAGGGTCCTGCAACTGCTAAGCCCTGATTCACTAATGCATTTCTCATACATATTTTATGTCTATGGGAAAATACTTTATTGAAAAAGGTCTTTAACTCCATTTAATATGCAATGCATACCATCAAGCTGATGCTGACTCAAAGCCAGGCCATTGTTCCACACAGTTACTTTACAGCCCCTGATATTTCAAGATGGGCACCCATCCAAGTACTAGCTAGCCCCAGGCCTGCTTTGGTTCAGAGATCAGTTGAAGTCTCTATATTATAAATGAACAGATGCAGGGCAGGTAGTTATCCTGGCCTTTTATAAAGGGATAGTTGGAGTGGGAGGTTTGTTTTGTTCTTATTAATTTTATGTTGTTATTGTAAACTGCTTAGAGGTTTTTGATAGGCAGGTAAATGTTTTCAAATAAATAAATAATTCTAAGAGTGGTTTCGGTGACAAGTTTAGGGAAGAGAGAAGTTACAAACACAGTCCAGCGCTGCTAGTTTCTTTTTCTAAATTGCTGGTGGAAAGGACAGATTAAGACAAACATGAGGAAGCAGCATTGGGGGAAAATCCCAGGGACATAAACCAACTCTATCACAGATCACATAGAGTCAGTAGCAGAGGCAAATCTTGAGCTCACATCCTAAATCCTCTCCTTAATTCTAACCATAAATGCCCTCATCCTTCTACTAAGTCCAGTGCTCCTCTCCACGCCCACATGAAAGTTCTTTGGGAATAGATAGGGTTTGCTGTTGCAATATTTTAATCCAGGAATTAGATACAGGGATTATGAAAGGAAATACTGGCTCATTTTTACCTCTGTTTAATCACTGACACATGAATCTTCTGCTTTGCATCACAATGACAGAGTTTGTACAAGGTAAGCACAAGCCACACAGGGACACCTGAATCATCTAATTCAGGGGTGTCAAACTCAAATACACAGTGGGCCAAAATGTAAAACTTGAACAAAGTCGCGGGCCAGCATTGAACAAATGAACCTTTTAATATAGACCCAAACAAGATTTGCTTTAACATTGCATTTGAAGCAACACTTATTACTATACAATTTATAACTTAATAGTTCAGATATGCAAAAACCAATTTCAAATAAAAAAAAACATCAATGACATTCATTTATTAAATAAGACTTAAATAATAATAAATAATTATTTTTAAAATAAAATAGCAATAATAAAAATTAATCACCATTCAAGCCCATGTCTTGGAGTAGCAAGAAAAAGTGCCATAAAGAAAACGTTAATTATTGCTCAGTTTGCTGCACACTGATCTAATCTGATGTGCCCAAGCCAGATACCTGGCAATCTCTTCTTGGATGATAGTTCATCAATGTCTGGGCTCAGGCTTTGAGCTGAGGAATCCTCAGTATCGAGCGAAGGTGTTCATCAGTCAGACGTCTCCTGTGAGATGTTTTGGTCATCTTCATCGAGGAGAAAAGTTGCTCACATAGATAAGTGCTGCCGAACATGGAGAGCATCTGAGCAGCTTGGGTGCGGAGCTGAGCATTGTGTCAGGGATGAACTGTGGAAACTGGGCGGCGCCCACAGCATCATACTTTGACTTCAGCGTGTCATTACACTGGAGTTCAATTAGCTCCATTTGGAGGTTGGTTGGTGCGTTTTCCACATTAACTGCAAAGGGATTACTGATCCGTTCAAACCTACATTTCCTGGACATCAAAGTCGGCAAATCGCCGGCTAAACTCAGCGCCGAGTACACTGAGTTTTTCAGCAAACTGTG
This sequence comes from Ichthyophis bannanicus, assembly GCA_033557465.1. Classification (NCBI taxonomy): domain Eukaryota; kingdom Metazoa; phylum Chordata; class Amphibia; order Gymnophiona; family Ichthyophiidae; genus Ichthyophis; species Ichthyophis bannanicus. Next base: position 382,553,595 of record CM066038.1, read on the forward strand.
CGCATGGGAACAAGTTGGTAAAGAACTGCGTTTTCATGGTTTGGCAGCAGGGAAAATGGCCAAGGTTTCCTTGCAGCATCTGATTCTCCCACAGGCACAGTTTAGTTTTAAAAGCCCTCACGCACTGCAGCGTACATGTCTGTGATGATGCGCCCCCGCCCCTGAAGCTGCAGGTTCAGCGCATCGAGATGGCTCGAAATGTCACACAGAAAGGCCAGCTCACACAGAAACTTTTTCTCCCGAAGCTCTGCTGTGTCCTTCCCTTTGCTTTCCAGAAACTGACATATTTCCTCATGCAGCTCAAAAACATCTATTCAGTACTTTTTCCTCGCTTAACCATCTCACCTCTGTGTGATACAGCACGTCTGCGTATTCCGAACCACACTCCTCCAGAAAAGACTTAAACTGGCGGTGATTCAGACCTTTGGCTCTTATAAAGTTAACTACTTGTGTTACTGTGGTCATAACATGTTCCATCTTTAGGGCTTTGCCACACAATGATTCCTGATGTATGATGCAGTGATAAACATTAGTTCACCTGCACAGTTCTCTTCCTGCATCTTCTCCCGGACCCTGCCCACAGTCCACTTGTTGTAACACCGCACATCGCTGGCGCACCATCTGTCGTTAATCCCACGAGTTTTATCCCACGGCAGCTTTATTTCAGTTACGCATTTGGAAACCTCCTCAAAATTTCCTTTCCTGTGGTTGTGCCATGCATTGATTTGAATCCCAATAGCTCCTCCGTAACACACATATTTGAGTCCACTCCACGGATGAAGACTGACAGCTGAGCAGTATCAGATGCGTCGCTGCTCTCATCCACAGCAAGGGAGAATGCAATGAAATCTTTTCCCTTTTCCAAAAGCTGGTCATACAGATTGGTGGCAAGATCACATGTGCGATCAGCTACTGTGTTTCTGCTCAGGCTCACGTTTGAAAAGGCTTGCTTTTTTCTCTGGGCACACGATGTCACCAAAACTTTCAACATGCACTTTTTCACAAACTCTCCCTCATTAAAGGGCCGGGCTGATTTTGCGATCTCTGCTGCCACAATATAACTAGCCTTTACAGCAGCCTCACTTTGTGATGTGGCTTTTTTGAACATATTCTGTTGTGAAACCAAACTTCTTTTCATCTCCTCCACTTTCTGGCTCCTTTGAGTCATGTCCAGGTCCTTGTACTTGTCATGGTGTTTGTGTTCATAGTGTCGTCGAATGTTATACTCCTTAGTTATAGCCACGTTGACTCCACAAATCAGACAAACAGGTCTGTCTATTTTACATATGTAAACAAATATTCTGTCTCCCACCTGTCCAGAAAGTTCCTGTTGTCTGCCTTTCTTTTTGCCATTTTTGGAAGGGGTTCCACAGTGACAGTTGTAGCTTGAGATCGCTATGGCTTCTGTCACACAGGAGAGGGCGTTTCTGGGACCTGTCCTGATTGACGCGCCAAAACAACAGCAATGAATTTTGTGTTTTGTAGTATTAGCGATGAATGAATGCGCTGTATAATACCGGCGGGCTAGCTCTAGTAGTCATTTGGTATAGCCTCGCGGGCCAAATATAATTACACTACGGGCCAAATTTGGCCCGCGGGCCAGAGTTTGACACCTATGATCTAATTGGTTAATGCAGCACTATACCAAGCTATAATTGTGCTCTGAGTGATTTGCAACCCTGGTGCCCCCTCTGGCCATGCACAGGAACTGCCCTTGCTCTTATCAGGCTTTTGTAATTTAATTTTTGCATCCCTCCATATTTGCGTCCTGAGCAACCACGCTGCTCACATAGCCTCTGGTACGGCTCTGAGTTAGTGTTCTTATTTTTGATTCCCCATCACAACACCAGTAGTTATTTTCTGTAGAGTTCCCACCTTCACTCCCACCATCATGCGGTCTCTCTACAAAACTTTCCTTGAGGCCTAGAATTTGAACCTACACCACTGATACCGAGGAATTAGTATATTCCCAGTTTTGTTTTCTATTATTTTATGAGTAACACTTAACATGCTATTTGCTTTTTAGCGTGCTGCCACACCCGCATATTGAGCCAAGAATTTCAATACATTGTACACGCTCCAAGGCCTTTCTCTAAGTGATGACTCCATATATGGAACCTAGCATCGTGCACCTATAGCTAGAACCACTTTCACATGTCCACATTATATTTCATTTGCCATTTGGAAACATTTTCTATGGAAAGGAGGGGATTGTAGAGCTTAATAGTTGGTATGGATGGGCGGACTGGACAGGCTCTATGATCTTTATCTGCCGTTATGTTTCTATGTGTCTATGATATCTGGCTCCCCAGTCTTGCAAGATTCTCCAGCAATTCCTCACACTCAGCTCATGCTTAAACTGTTCTGAATGGTCTTTTGTCATCAATGAGTTTGACAACCTTTTATGAATTTCCTATGGGGTGCGGAACATGGCCAAATCTGCCAGAACAGGATTCCCCCTGAAGTTCATAAAATAGGGAGGGCATCCATCTCTTACCATACTTTAGAGGTGTAATGCAATGTGTACTATTGAGTCAATGTTGACCTGGGTTTCCTTGGCAAGATGTGACTGGAAGTAGATTGCCAGGCCTTCCTTCTACACAGTGAGTTTACAGCCCCTGGTATTCTAAGATGGTCATCCATCCAGTACAAGCCAGATCCAATGCTGCTTAGCTTTAAAGATCAGTCAAGAGTAGATTCATTTAGAGATGTTTATGGCCAAAATAAGTTTGCTTTGTGCTTATAAAACAAATTTTTCCAATTTTGGGCATTCTTTTTGTTTGCTTTTTAGGTATGCATGATACAACTTTTTAAAGCATGCAAATTGATTGTATGCATGTTAATTCATAGATATAGATGCCTGCACAAGCAGTTTGGATGAACTTTAAATTTTTAGGTGCTCAAATGAACCGCATACAAACTCACAAATGCATATCCTTACTGTCCATCAGCTGCTGCTGTATGCACTATCGCAATTCAGAGAAAATGACAGCAATGGCAGGGCTACTGCAGCCGTGCAGGGTTCTCAAACGCACAGGGCCTAGGGTAATCGCCCAAATTCCCCTACCCCATGGACTGCCCTGATCCCTTTGCCAGATCATGGATGAATTTAGTAAACAACACTTTCCCAGTGCAGCTCCTTGGGACACTCTGCTATTCACCTCTCTCCACTGGCTAAACTGAACTTTTAAACCTACTATTGTTTCATACCCACAATAGGACATTGCCCTCTCTCTCAAAAGGGTACCAAGTCTGTGACATCATCCTAAGAACTGTGGAGGCAACTGGGTTAAACCTGAGGCAGGGCTGGCCCCAGAGCTGGTTCAAGGCATCGGCACCCTAGGCAACCTCAAGCCCCTGGCTGTCAAAATATATCCTTTAGATTTGAATACCCTGCTCTTTGCTTTCCCCTATAAGTTGTTGCCCTAAGCAGCTGCCTAGTTTGCCTAGTGGTTGGCCTGGCCCTGACCCCAGGAACTTGTGAATTTAGGTCAATTACACAAGAAAGGAGATTGCCTTATAAACTGAAGAAAAATCCCACTTCTTTATGTGCACTTGACAGGAAACATAGAAATATAGAAAAACGACGACAGAAAAAGACCACATGGCCTATCTAGTCTGTCCTTCCATATCAACAACTACAACAGTCCCCTTTTTTCCCTTTAGAGATCCTCTTGTGTTTGCCCCATGCTTCTTTGAATTCAGATACTGTCCTCATCTCTACCACCTCCACTGGGAGACTATTCCACGGATCCACCACTCTTTCCGTAAAGATATATTTCCGCATATCACTCCTGAATCTATCCCTTTTCACCCTCATCTCATGTCCCCTCGTAGCAGAACTGTATACCTAGAAATTAATGTGTTCAATTAACTTGTGCTCTTATTAAAATTCTAGCGACCATACAATGCATGCCTAAAGAACAAATACATGAAATAAACATGAAAAAGTGCCCAAAAATTGAGAAAAACATTTGTTTTAAACAAACCCAAACCAAACTTTTATTTGGCCATGCACATCCCCCACTAATTCATAGGCGTGAAATGATAGTAGCTGGTAAATTAAGTAGAAAAATCAAGTTCTTGCCATTTGGAAATCTGTTGGAGGGTATGGGGAGCAGAACCTTGCACTGTGTTTTTGTAGTGTTCTACTGTGATGCTGAAATATTTATTTATTTAATTTTCTTATATACCGCGCTGTTTGTCATCAGTGCGGTTTACATTGAAACAATATAACAATTGGTCAGATATAACAGACCTATTACAAGTAACAGGAAAATTAACATGGAAGTAAACAACTGTTTGATATTATGTTATACCTGAAAATTTGAATGCACTTCTGGGACAAAAGATTGATGTCACCATGACCCTGAAAGAGTAGGTGAAAGCTGCCAGGTGCAAGATTTATTTTTAAAAAAAAGACTTGAATAAGCAGGGCTCAGGCATTGCTAAATCACAATTAAAAAGTTATAGCAATTAGCTCCATCTTCGCCTTTGAGTCCTGGGGGTGTGGATTTTTGCGATACATATCTCTTTCTCCCCTTATTAGTTCACTGTCAAAGAAAAGCTCTAAGGCCATAGAGCTGACCTGGACCTCCAAACTTCACAGGAAGGTACGGTTTCCAAAATCTGTACTGGGGACCCCATAGCCAGTCAGATTTTCAGGATATCCATGATGAATATGGATAAGTTCATAGGCGTCGGAATGGGGTGGGCTACACAGGCTCTGGCCCCAGCAAAACTTTGCCTGTTAACTACAATTGCAGCAGACTCCTGTCTGCGCACGGGAGATCGGATCACCGCGGGCAGGGTGGAAGGCCGCCATGATCACGACAAAGATCCTGTCTGTCCATAGGATCCCCGTGGGCAGAGATGAGTCTTTGCCGCAATTGCAGCGGCCTTCCCCTCCTACTGTGGGGATCCGATCTCCCATGGGAAGACAAGAATCCATGGGAGATCGGATCCCCATAGCAGGAGGGGAAGGCCGCTGCAATTGCGGCAAAGACTCATCTCTGCCCACGGGAATCCTATGGACAGACAGGATCTTTGTCGTGATCATGGCGGCCGTTCCCTTCTCTTCTGCCCATGGGAGACGGGATCCCCACAGGCAGGAGGGGAAGGCCGCAGGGGGCAAGAGGATGGAGTTTAAGGCAGAGACAAGGCGGAGCTTGGCCCCCTCCAATTGGAGAGGCGTTCCAGAGCCCCTGGATAAGGTTACCAGTTGTCCCCAAATTTTGGAGATTGTCCCTGATTTTAGAGCAATGTTCCTCCTGACTCCCACCTGTTCAGCCGCCTCCTGTCCCCAATTCCAGCAATGGGTATAAAGAGTAGGAAACATTTTTTATTTTCAATTTAGTGATTGGAATAGGTCAGTTTTTAGAACTTACATCTGTTATCTTTACATTTTGTACATTATTGGTGAAATGTATCACTGTTCACTGTTTCTACTTCTCTGTTGATTTGTCTGCTTGGAAGTGATATTTTTGCTGTCATGGGATGGGGGGGGGGGTGGGGGGGGCGGACAGGGCAATGACTTCTCTTTCCTCCTCCATGCCTGTTGCTCAAGCCTGGAACTAAGGAGTCCCTTATCCCCCCACCCCACCCCCATTCTTTTAGATAGCAAGAGTCCCAGAGATGCCTGAAAAAAAATCTGGCAATCTTAAATATGGATGAGATAAATTTGTATGCATTTGAAGACCAGTGTTCGCACATTAATTTCATGCATGCGTATTCACTATGAATATCCTGAAAACCCAATTGGCTGTGAGGTAAGGTCACTAGAACAGGTTTCCGATGCCCTGCTATAAAGTGTCGGCATTGTACCTGCAGTGTTTGTAAAACCCCAAACCTTCTGACCTATAAATGCATTTGTGCTACTGCTCCTCACTACCTTTCCTCTCTCCCTACACTCCTCTGGTGGATCGCTTCTCTGTCCCCTTTTCTTCTACTGCCAACTCCGATCTTTTCACCTTGCCGCTCCTTATGCCTGCAACAAACTACTGGAGCTTGTACGTCAGGCTTCATCTCTCTCCCTTTTGAAATCCATGCTAAAGGCTCACCTCTCCGAGGCTGTTTTTAGATCCTGTTCCGCTTAGTCTCCTATAAGTCTCCTTACCTTCCCTAGCTGTATCCTTGTCCTCACCTGTGGTATTGTCTGTCTTAACTAGATTGTAAGCTCTGATGAGCAGGGACCGTCTTTTATATATGTTTCTGTACAGCGCTGCGTATGCCTTGTAGCGCTATATAAATGTTCAATTGTAGTAGAAATAGTGGTAGTAGTTCAGGGCTGGCCCTACAGTTCTTTCACAACCAGCCTTGTGAAATTCACTCTGCTTAGGTCCACTGCCACCCTCCTTGAAGTTCATGTGCTAGATGCACATGGTATTCACTTGTGTTATGTCTGAAGATTTTCAAGGGACAGGTGAGCCCAGAGTGTACTGATACAGTACAAACACAGCTGCAGAGTACAAGGCTACTGTGTGTCACACCAAGGCAATGCACTACAGAGCAGGGAAGTGGTAGCACACCATATGCTGCGGAGAGGGAGGGGGGATTTCGAGGGGCGAGTTACATTTAGCAGATGGCAATTACTTGTGCCAAAATGAGGAAACGGTTATACAAATGCTCTTTTCACAAAGGGGGGGGGGGGGGGGTATTTGTATACACAGCCTCCTTATCTATGCCTTAGTCTCTCGCTATCAAATGTGCGGATAAACTACAGCGTCCTGATTAGAAGCGCATGAGATCATGCGTATGTTTTATTTTCTCAGGCTGTAAAAGTATGATACGTCCGCGAGACTAATAACAACAACCCTCTGCCCCCTCCCAAAATAAATCTCAAAGTTGGAAACAATAGGGAGAGCAAGGGAGCACCTGTCGCTCTCCTTGGGGACTGACCCTGCTGCTTTTCAGTCTGCCGAGGGGACTGCAGCTGCCAACTGTCGGAGGCATCAGGTTACACTCACAAAGCCCGGCTCGCTCGATCTTCTGGTTCAGGGAGACGACCGGACGGGAAATCTCCAGGAGGGAGGGAGACACTTTCCAAGCCGCCAAGCAGCACACAGCCTGCTCTTGTCATCGTCCAAACAAATGTTACTAGCAGAAGGGAATCGTTTTCCTATAGCTTGCCTAGAACTACAGGGTACTCACGTTTTCAAGAGAAATGACCCCTTACGAGCCATAACCATCCTACTGCATGTTGGTAACTGATCACCTATCAACCACCATCTTTACCCCACTAGCACGTTGCCCCTTCAGGCTATTATTGGAATACTTTTTGTGATTCTCATAAACTTTTTGGTGTTATTATCTTTTGCTCATTCTTTTCTGATCTAAGGAAGCGGGTTTTAGCTCCCCAAAGCTAGTCAAGAGATGTATTGAGTTAGCCCAATGAGAAGGTAACATCTTATAATTCTTTTATTTGCTAATCTTGATTTGTGTGCACTTCCAAAATTTGCAAGTGCAAAATAGGCACGCGGAAAGCGTCTCTGTACCTTGCATCATATATGGGCAGGTGGTCAGGAGAATGGGGGGGGGGGGGGGGGGGGGGGGGCGAAAATAGCAAGTGTAGGTATTGAAGACCAAATTTACACCATGCTGTTTTCCTCCCAAAATCTAAACACCGCAACAGGAAGGCTTTTTATGTTCTTAAGAAAAATGTACCTGTGCTAGGGAAGTCACTCATAACCCTTGGCAAACTTCTCCTTTGGATCTGGTGTTGGGAGGGAGATGATGGGGGGGGGGGGGGGGGGGGGGGGACACTTCTCTGACATTCAAAATCATCTCCAATTGGAAAACGTTTGACTTTCGGAAGACGGATTCTTAGTTACCTTTCCATGGCTGTGCAGATTTCCAAAATCTGTCATTTGTAAGCGTAAATATCACCTCTTATACGCGTAAGTCGCAAAATCGGCATTTTTGCATGTAGCTCTACTTCACGTGCAACTCTTTTTTTAACTTTCTTTTTGGTAAACTGAATGTTCTTGTTTTGTCTGGCACCAAATATACAGGTTTCTTTGCCAACGGAATATGATTTTTTTAGAAATTCGCAGAGCCCTTTCTTAAATACTAGTGGGTTTTCTTTTTTTTAAATTTAATTTAATTTAATTTTATTTTTGCATGTAGGGATGCTTCTAAACTAAGGGTCATGGTGGTTTAACTATTTCCTCTTGTTTGCAGTTTCCACAGATCACGGCTTCCTGAGTAGCAAGACTGAAACTGGAAACAAAACATAAGGACAGGCAATGTATATCGACAAACAGCTATTGCAGTCCTACTTCTTTGAACTGCTTGAAGGACAAACTTCTGATGGCTGCTGCCTTTTAACCAGTGCTCAGTTTTACTAAGAGTCTGTTCCCCTTTATTTTTTAAAGTGCTGTCAAAGTCAATGCAGTAGCCCCTGGATTTTCCTGGTAAGATATGACTAGAAGTAAATTGCCAGGCTTTTTCTTCCAAGGCAATGGAAAGTAAAGTGACTTGCCCAAGGTGTATCAGTGGGAATTGAACACAGATCACTGTCATACCAGACTATTGCCTCTAACCACTATGCTATTATTCCTACACTCTAATACCAAACATATTTCGTTGTCCTTATCACTTCACAAATCTCCATAGTGTTTTTCTGGTACCCAGTGCAGTGGATTTTACTGACTAATGTCTTCTATGGATCCTTCCCTTCTAAAACAGGGAATGGTCATTTTTAAAGGCATTTCCATGGCTAAACTGTACCTGTAGAAATGGCCTTTTACAAAGCTGCCTGCTCACTCCACACCTAACCTAACCTGCCAATGTGCAAGTTTACCTGCTGTTCGAGGAGGTGTTGGAAAGCAGGGTTAGGGAGCGGTTTGCAGTCCCGCACACACCTTTGAAAATTCAAATAGAGTAATGCAAATGTTAAGCACAAAGCTTTCTTAGGACAATTTACAAAGCAGAAGTGTGCACAAAGCATGTTCATATGTTTTACCTGTGTGCCCAATTATACAAGGTGCGATCAAAAAGCATCGAGACTTGTACAATAATACAAGAAGTATAACACTGACAGTTATTGCACCCAGTCTCCTTCAAAGTAGTCCCCTTCCAATAAAGCACAGTTACTTACCTGTAACAGGTGATCTCTGGGAACAGCAGGAATTAGTCCTCACATATGGGTACGTCGGAACTGACAGAGCCTGCGCGGGAAAGCTCCCCAGCTTCCCTAAAAGGAAGCTTTTGGGGCCTCCCACTGCACATGCGCGCTGCCTTCCCGCCTTCCTGACCAGCTCTCCTCAGTTCGAGTTTATAGCTGAGACAATAGAGAGAGGAAAGGAAGATAGATAGATAGATAGAAGATACAACTCCTAGGGGAGGTGGGTGGGTTGTGAGGACTAATTCCTGCTGTTCCCAGAGATCACCTGTTACAGGTAAGTAACTGTGCTATCTCCAGGAACAAGCAGGAATAAGTCCTCACATATGGGGACTCCCTAGCTAAGCTGCCTGGGAGATCCCGTTCCAAGGGTTCGCCATCTTCGTATGGATCTCAGGCATCCATCCTGGGAAGGTGGGCAGGAGTTGTTCAAGTATGGAACAGGTGTTTGAGGACAGCCTGACCAAACAAGGCATCCCGGCGGGAGTCCTTGTCCAAGCAGTAATGGGCTGTGAAGGTATGAACCGAGGCCCATGTGGCGGCTCGACAGATCTGATCTATGGAGACAGAGTGAAGATGAGCCATAGAAGTGGCCATGGCTCTCACATTGTGAGCTGTGACATGGCCTTCCAGAGAAACGTTTTTACTCTGGTAAGCAAAGGAAATACACTGAGCAATCCAATTGGAAAGTGTACGTTTGGAGACTGGACGTCCCAAATGAGAAGGATCAAAAGCCACGAAAAGCTGGGAAGATTTTCAATGTGGCTGAGTCCTGTTGAGGTAAAAGGCAAGAGCTCTTTTGCAATCTAAAGTATGAAGGTTCCTCTCTGCACTGGATGCATGAGGAGCTGGAAAAAAGACAGGTAGATATACCTCTTGATTAAGATGAAAAGGCGAAACCACTTTGGGCATAAAGTGGGGGTTCGTCCTAAGGACCACCTTATCATGATGAAATCTAGTATAAGGTGGATTAGCCACTAAAGCCTGCAGTTCACTGATGCGGCGAGCTGAAGTGACTGCAATGAGGAAAACTACCTTCCATGAGAGAAATTTCAAGGAGGTGGAGTGTAAAGGCTCAAAAGGTGGCTTCATAAGCTGACCTAGAACTAGGTTCAAGTCCCATGCTACCGGAGGAGGTCGGATGGGAGGCTTAGTTAGAGTCAGGCCTCTCATGAATCTTGCAACAAGCGGATGAGAGGAGACAGGTTGTCCATTTATAGGTTTTAAGGATGCTGCGATAGCACTCAAATGGACTCTTACTGAATTTGTCTTGAGGCCTGCATTAGAAAGATGCAGGAGATAGTCTAGTAGAGAATTCAAAGGAAGTGCTAGAGGGTCAAGACCCTGTTGAGCACACCAAATGGAAAAGCGTTTCCATTTGAAAGCATAGGAACGCCTCGTGGAGGGTTTCCTAGAGGCATGCAGGATATCTTTCACTGGTTGAGAAAGATTGAAGTCATGAAGGCATAGGCCTTCAGTAACCAAGCTCTGAGGTGTAGGGACTTGGGGTTTGGGTGCCACAAAGTCCCCTCCTCCTGAGACAGAAGGTCTGGCGCAGCTCCCAGGTCCAGGGAGGGTCTCTGGGAGAGATGCAGAAGTAGAGGGAACCACACTTGGCGTGGCCAGCGTGGAGCTATGAGGATCATGGATCCGTGATCCCTCTGGAGTTTGAACAGAGTCTTGGGAATCAAAGGAATGGGTGGAAAGGCATATAGGAATTCCTGACCCCAATGCAGGAGAAAGGCGTCGTTGGCCTGAGCTCCCTGACACGGAGTCCTGGAACAGAACCGGGGAAGTTTGGCATTCCACAGACTTGCAAAGAGGTCTATGTCCGGGGTTCCCCATTCCTGAAAGATTCTGCCTATCTGGTCCATATGTAGGGACCATTCGTGTGGGAGCAGAACTCGACTGAGTCTGTCTGCCCGAGAGTTTTGAACCCCTGGAAGATATACTGCCAGAAGATGAATTTGATGCTCTCTGGCGAAGGCCCATAATCTGAGAGCTTCATTGCAAAGTGACAGAGAGCCTGTTTGTTTAAGTAAAACATGGCCACCTGATTGTCTGTCTGAACTAGGACGGTCAGGTTGACAAGGAGGGTATGGAAGACTTTGAGGGCAAAGAAGATTGCTCGCAGTTCCAGGAGGTTGATGTGAAGGGTGGTCTCCTGCGGAGACCAAGTACCCTGAGTGGAGAGGGATTGTAGATGGGCTCCCCACCCTGTTTGGGAGGCATCTGTTGTGAGGGTTGCTTGGGGCAACAAAGGTTGGAAGGGGGCCCCCAACAACAGATTCTTGGTGGACATCCACCATTGGAGGGACCAAAACAGAAGTTTTGAGGTGAGTATTTGGTCGGAGAGCGCTCCTGATGCTTGAGTCCACTGAGTGGCCAAGGTCCATTGAGCTGCTCTCATATGAAGACGAGCGTAGGGCACCACGTGTACCGTGGAGGCCATGTGGCCCAGAAGTCGCAGCATTTCTCTGGCTGTCAAGTGACTGCTGGACTGAGCTTGGGAGGGCAAGCACAGCAGACGTTGGCCCCGGACTTGAGGCAGGTAGGCCCTTGCAGTGGTGGTGTCCAACTGGGCCCCTATGAATTCTAGAGACTGAGTAGGGGTAAGTTGAGACTTGGGAAGGTTTACCACCAGTCCCAGATACTGCAGAAGGTGCCTTGTGCGGTCCAGGGAAATCTGGGCCTCTGACTGAGATGGAGCTCGGATGAGCCAGTCGTCCAGATATGGGAATACAAAAATTCCCAGACCTCTTAGAAATGCGGCAACAACTGCCATGCATTTGGTGAACACTCTTGGAGCAGAGGCTAGACCGAAGGGAAGTACTCTGTACTGGAAATGTTTTCCCTGAAACAGAAATCTTAGATATTTTCTGTGGGATGGGTGGATGAGTATATGTGTGTACGCATCCTTGAGATCTAGAGAACAAAGCCAATCCTGACTCTGAAGGTATGGAAGGAGAATGCCTAGAGAAAGCATTTTGAATTTCTCCTTGTACAGAAATCTGTTCAATTCTCTCAGATCTAGGATAGGTCTGAATCCCCCTGTCTTCTTTGTTATGAGAAAATAAGGGGAGTAGAATCCTGTCCCTTGTTGAAGAAGAGGAACCTCTTCTATTGCCCCTTGGGCAAGGAGAGAAGAGACCTCCTGATCCAACAGGTCCAGGAGAAATGGGGGAGAATTGAAGTGCCTCACCATGGTATATGGAGGAAGGTTGGAAAAATGAAGTTTGTAGCCCTCTCTGATGATAGAGAGGGTCCATTGCTCTGATGTGATTTGCTCCCATCTGGGAGCAAAGTGAGCTAACCTTCCGGGAATGGTCAGGGGCTCTGGTTGTTCTAGAGCCAGAAATGTTAAGTTCTCTAGGGGCAAGTCAAAACCCCTGAGGGGGTTGAGCCTGCTGAGGAGTGGTAGACACTGCAGGCTTTGACTTTCCCTGTTTAGGTTGCTGACGTTTAGTAGCAAAGCGAGGCTGAGAAGATTGTTGGCCAGTATTTGTGGAAAATCTGGCCTTCTTGTAGTAAGGCCTCTTGAAAGACTTTTTCTTGGCAGGAGCAGAGGTAGACTTAGAAAGTCTATCCAAGGTAGCATTTTCTGCATCCATTTGGGTGGCTTTAATTTGCCAGTCCTTACCAAATAAGTTCTCACCTGTACAGGGCAGATTCCGTAAGCCATCTAGGACTCAGGGTTCTAGGTCAGAGGCCTGGAGCCAAGCAAGTCGTCGGGCTGCAATAGCAATGCCCGAAGCTCTACCGGCACCCTCAAAGGAATCAAAAGCTGCTCTGTTGGAGAACTTAGAAACATCTAAAAGCTGTTTCACCAGAGAAATGAACTCCTCTTTTCTATCCTCAGGGATAAAGGAGGCAAAAGGTCGTATCTTTAGGGCAAGTTCTCTAAGAAACATGCCCATATACAGACTGTAAGAATTAATCCTGGCTATAAGCATAGTAGCCTGGAAACTTTTCTTGCCAAAAGAGTCTAGGGTCTTACATTCTCGTCCTGGAGGGGTAGAAGAGTGCCTTTTGGTACTCTTAATCTTTTTCAGTGCAGACTTCACCACAATGGAATGGTGAGGCAACTGAGTCTTTTGAAAACCAGGAGAAGGAGGGACCCAGTACATGGTGTCCAACCTACGAGAATAAGGAGACAACGTTAGAGGAGCCTCCCATAAGTCCATCAAGTGTTCTTGAAGGATTTCATGGATAGGCAGGGTGACTGCCTCTTTAGGAACCTTAGGGTATCCTAAAATATCCAATTTCTTTGACCTAGGTTCTTTTTCAGAGGATGTGGTAATAGAAAGTCCTTTAGCTAGTTCAATAATGAATTCTTGAAAGGACAAATCCTCTGGTGGAGACATTCTCCTCTTTGGGGAAGAGGGGTCTTCATGAAGAACTAGAGACAGCTCATCAGAGTCCTCAGAGGAGTTGAAATCCTCTGAGGAATCAGAGTATTCTCTATTTGCTTCCAATGCACGATACGCATACCGATCGGTATCGACATCGGGCGTACCGGGTATGGGATCGGTATCGGGTAAAAACCCGGATCCGGCATGCGGAACCGATCTGCATTTGGAAGTCGATGGTCTCGGTTCCGGTATGGGAGACGATACCGGAACCGGACCCGGTATCGCTGAACGCGATACCGAGGGCGTCGCAGCATTGATAAAAGCCAGCATGGCCTGCTGCATGGTCTGAACAGTATTGCTCATAGACGCCACTGCTGCCTGGATGTCGGTACCGGTATGGGCCGGTACCCCAGAGCAGTCCAACAGGTGATCAGTCGAGGCCGTGCCATCGATGTCAACCTGTAACCCCATAGATGGTGATTTGGAAGCCAGAGCTTCCCGCCGGGGTTGTTTGGCTGGGGCAGGATCCTCAGACTCAAAAGAGAGAGCCTCTCGATGCTTTGAAGGAGATTTGCTCTTTGAGGACCTGCCCACAGAGGGTTTGGTTACCTGAGATCCATCCGGAGAGGAAGACCTGGATGACTGTGATGCTGGATTATCAGAAGCAAACAGCACATGGAATTTGTTGGCCCGGTTCTGCAACCCACGTTTAGACATCTGGGAGCAGGATGGGCAGTCCGGAATGGAGTGGTCAGGTCCCAAACACTTAAGACACCATTCATGGGTGTCTGTGACTGAAATAACAGCACTACACTTGGTACACTTCTTAAAACCAGGGGCTGGTTTCTCCATGAGGAGAATTTGTGTAGGCCTGAGGCCTAACCGAAGTCACCAAGTTGTGCAGAAAAGAGATTTTTTTTTTTTTTTAAAAAGAAAAGAAAAGAGAGACCGGCGGTACCGGTTTCGGTATGGGGAAGGCAGGTACACGGTCTAAAGAAACAAACTAAAACAATAATTTCTTCAGCGGTGACAGGAACACGACCTGCTGGCTCCGCGGAAAAAGAGAAACTGAGGAGAGCTGGTCAGGAAGGCAGGAAGGCAGCGCACATGTGCAGTGGGAGGCCCCAAAGCTTCTTTTTAGGGAAGCTGGGGAGCTTTCCCGCGCAGGCTCCGTCGGTTCCGACGTACTCATATGTGAGGACTTATTCCTGCTTGTTCCTGGAGATAACACACTTCCTCCAGTGTTCCTGCCACTGCTGGAAACAGTTTTGAAATGCCTCTTTCATTATGCTGTGAAGCTGCTGTGTCGCATTTTGCTTAACGATCTCCAAGTCGTCGAATTTCCTTCCTTTCAGTGGTAATTTCAGTTTTGAAAACAAGAGAAAGTCACAGGATGCGAGGTCAGATGAGTACGGAAGCTGACATACTTGCTAGATTTGGGGTTTGGCCAAGAACTGCTGGACAGGATGTGATGCGTGAGCTGGGGCGTTACCATGATGAAGCAACCATTCACAATTCCTGTGCAAATCTGGCCTCTTACAACAAACTGCATGGCTCAGAACTTGGACGTAGTACTCCTTATCCTGATAAAGAAAACTGTGAGCATGACCTTGATATTGCTCTTCATCTGATGGGCTTT
This sequence comes from Ichthyophis bannanicus, assembly GCA_033557465.1. Classification (NCBI taxonomy): domain Eukaryota; kingdom Metazoa; phylum Chordata; class Amphibia; order Gymnophiona; family Ichthyophiidae; genus Ichthyophis; species Ichthyophis bannanicus. The sequence goes on from CM066038.1 coordinate 382,568,707, forward strand.
CTTGGATCTGGGAGAGTTTGGAGTCTTCCATTGTGAGGACTGAGCTTTATTTTCCGGGTCAAAACCATGAACTCATGATTCATCACTAGTAATAATCCTTTTGATGAAATCTGAGTCATTTTCAATGCATTCCAACAACTCTCTGGCTGCAAAGAGAATCTTCTTTTTGGTCAGGGATAGGAGTTTCGACACAAATTCTGCAGACACACATCTCATCCCCAAATCGACAGTAAGAATGGACTGTACCGACCCAAAACTGATGTCCATGTCCTCAGCAAGCTCCCTGATAGTCAAGCGATGATTTGAGCGTATTGCGGCACACACTGCTTCAACATTGTCTTCATTCCTGCTCATGGATGACCTTCCAGAACGTTCGTCACTGTCAACACATTGGCGGCCTTCTTGGAAACGTTTGTAGCAGTCATAAACTCAAGCACGACTCATGCATTTATCGCCATACACTTGCTGTAACTTGTCAGAAGTCTCTTTGAACAAATCAGCAAGTTTCTGCTAGAATTTAATGCAAATTCGCTGTTCCGTTTTTTCACTCATCGTAAATCTGATGAATTGCTTTTACATGATACCAAACATCACATGATTTAAAAAAAGTACAGGTGTGCTCCAGCCACTCTACACTCTGCACACGCAGAGCATATAACTAGGTCACTGCATGCTTAACAGCTTCGTGGTGCGACATATTGTTATATAGCTTCGCAAAAAGTCTCCATACTTTTTGATCAAACTTCAGATAATCACCCCTATGCTGTTCAGTCATTTAGCTTTTAGTTTTTGCCCTGGTGAATCAGAGCAGGGACACAGCAGGAGAACAAACACAAAGATCCTGTACCCAAAACAAGTGTAGCTCTGTCAGCAACTGTACTTCGGTGCATGACTCCCAAGGTTCCCTACATTCTTCCAAGCTCTCAGACACTTAGGCATAACAGCAGTTTAGGAACACTAAGCCACTTTATTGCATTATAACCACTTTAGCCCCCTTAACAATCACGTTACACTGCAAACTAATATTCCTTGCTAGCACTCCCTTCTCTGTGCATCTTTTTCACCAACCTCAGCCATACTCTTCCTTACACCAGAGGATGGCTCGTTCACTCTTTTAATGGGGAGGGGGAAGGGCTAGCAGCTTCTTTTGCATCTGTGAACTTCTGGCTTATTTGGAATCGGTATCTCTTGGAATCGGGCACCGTGTGCTTTTACTTGTAATTACCTGTTTTCCTCCCCCCCCCCCCCCCCGTTTTATATTCGTCCACCTAGCTTAGTCTTTATAGTCATGGCCCTTGGCCAGAGCCACAGACTGCAGATCGTTCTGGAACCCGTGCACCCTGACTAGCAGGTGTTACTGTTCAGCAACGTCTGAGATGCCCTTTCTCCCAGGGACTATGGATAATGTCTCTGCAGCATTTCCAACCACAACTGTCCCAGGGAGCAGAAGCGAGGCTCATAAATTAAATCTGGGTGTTTTACACAGCAGTACACAGCACTGTCACAGAGCCAGAGGGCTCTATGCTAAGATATAGACAAAAACAGGATGATAGCAAGCTGCAAAAAGTATAATAAAAAGAACCTTAAAAATCACCAGGTAGCCTAAGGTAAACGTTCCTAGCTGTCACAGTCCCTGATCATTTTGCCAGCACACAGCTCTCTTTTTTGGAATATAGCGGGGAGTATTCAATATTGATTTTTTGAAAGGGGTGAAATTCTAGAAACATATAAATGTAGAAAATAATGGCAGATAGATACCATGCAGCCTAACACGTCTGTCTATCCTCTCCAGCTACTAATCTCTACACTACAGTCTCTTCCTCTCCCTCTATGCATGTCTTTTTCTTAATAAGGCCCACTGACTGGTATAAGCCAACATGAAAGAAATAACTTTCGACAAGTACAGGCAGTATATTCCCACTTCAGAATTTTCTAGAACTGTGTCTCTGTCCCATTGGCAGATGTCTTCGTGCACAGCAGGATCTCATCAATGAGACTACAATGTGTAGCCTGCATAGGATCTGCAAAGATCTGAAGTCGGTAACAAGCAAAGAAGCCAAAAGGGTGCCACTGGACTGCACAAGGATGACTACTTAATAGCTATTTTCTCTTTGGAGGGGTCACACCTTTAGCTGAGCTGAATTAGTAACCTTGCCTATCTCTAGTGAGAGTAGGGTTGATCTGAATTATGCTTTTATAATGTTCATTTTTTACTGTATTTACTGGTGTATCTTGATATCATTGGTGTATTTAAGATCAATGTATTGTTTTATTAACATTGTTATTTATTGTATTTTTCCTGTTTGAAAACCAGCAGCTTGCTTTTCTGAAATGCCATTTATGCATGTTACTCTTTTGGACGAGCTTCCTTGATCAACATTCAACTCAAAGCAATTTATAAAGCTCTATGGTATGTTGAAAAGTTACTTCAGTTTCAAATTATAGCTTCAGAAGATTGATCAAAGAGAAGGGGCAGTCCTTAAGAGCAGGGTCGTACTAAGGGCTGTGTGAACAGTGCACCCTGTGTCATCACTGGGCTTCCAGAAAGCTTGACCAGAGCAATTTTATGCATGCGGATGGGTGTTGGGAAGGGGAAGGTGGTGGGCACCAGGTTCACAAGTCTCACAGGATGCATTGCTAGCTTGGTACAGTCCTGATTAGGAGAAATCAATGCATTTTGCTCTTTGTAAGTATTGCCATGCAATCTCTGATGTGACGAGCAGTCATATACTATAGGGCCCATTTTCAAAGGGACTTTTAGGGATGTGCATTTGTGAGCATGCATTCAATTTGGGCATCTAAAAATGTGAAGTGGTCATAAATCTCTTGTACGCATGTATACCTACAAATTAACACACACATACACAATAGATGTGCATGCTTAAAGAATTTGTAGTGTGCATACAATGTATGCCTAAACAATGAAAATGAAAAAATGCCCAAAAATTGGGAAAAATGTATTTTAAACAAGCGCAGGCCAAACTTTGTTTGATCAAGCACACCACTAGTCAGGGCCGTACCAACGGTGAAAAGCGCCCTGTGCGAGTTGAACACTGGGCGCGCGCCCCCCGCCTCCCGCATCTCCATCTAGCCACTTTATGGGGGCGGGAGAGAAGAGGCGCGCACCCGATGTGCAACTCGCCGGCACACTAAGCAGGTCTGGACACTCCCGGAGAGACCAGACCTGCTTAGTGTGCCGGCAAGAAGACTTAAGGGGCGAATTTCGGCTCTTTGCCGCTGCCTGCCGCCGCTAAAGTGGCGGCAGCAGGCAACGGCAGAGAGCCGAAATGCGCCCCTTAAGTCTTTGCGCCCTGTGTGGCCGCACCGCTCGCACAGGGCTTGGTATGGTCCTCACACTAGTTTACCAGCAGCCGGTAAATGTATAAGTCCACTATTTGTAAATTTTCTCTGCTATATGGATAGTGACAGGCTAAAAATCAGTCTAACTGCTCTGCCACTATTTATATAGAGCTGGGGCAGAGTTAGGGCAGATTGAAGGTGGCAACCCAAAACTATCTATATAGCAGGGATATCCAACCACTGTATTGATAATTTCTAAGCTTAATTCAGGCCTGCTGAAAGGCAGACCTAAACTACACACGTAGCAGCAGCAGCGGTCAATGGCAAATACGTACATTCAGCGCTGTGGACTATGGGGTTATTTTAGAAGCATCCCGATGTCTAAAAAGCAGCATTAAAGCTATAATGCTATGAAGATTGGCATATACACGTAAATGCCATTTCAGTGCAGAGGTGTGCTGAGAGTAGAGAAAGGGAGGCCTTCATGAAATACAAGAGATCACAGAGAGAGGAAGACAGGCATCTATATTTGGAAAAACTTAGAGAAGCTAGCAAAGTAGTCAGGAAAGCAAAGATTCATAAAGAGGAGGAAATAGCCAATGCAATAAAATGGGGGGGATAAGACATTTTTCAGATATGTTAGTGAGAAAAGGAAGGGCAAAAGTGGTATTGTCAGACTCAAGGGTGAAGTGGAGGAATGGACAGGTAAAGGGGATACCAGTGAAGTGGAATGGACAGGTAAAGGGGATACCAGAATCCCCAATATGTAATTAAAAATAGATGAATTTCTTGATACAGATCTCTAAAATGTGCTGATAGAAGAACTTTTTAACAATGACTGTCACTCACAAGTTTGTCCTTTCACCTACTTCCTCTTGGGTGGAGTGGGATATCATGATCATAAGTTCTGTGTAACTGTCTTTAAAAATAGTTTGAGAACATTGTTAACGCAAGTATAAAGAGTAAACACAGGCTATGAACTGCGCAACCATAGTTCATTGTACAGTCAACTATAGGTCTCTGCTGGCACAGCGTAATTTCTGCAACTCTGCAATTTTAAATAATTCTGTCATAATCAAGTAAATTTCATCTAATACATTGTAATCAGCTCTTACTCTGTAAAAAGAATTCTAGTGACACCTTGTGTTATGATTAATGACTGTGTTATTTCCCCTTTTTCTTTAATAAAAAAGAGCTCCAAGGGAGAAATTCTTTGAATTTAACAGAGGTGGAACTGTGCTGTGTCCATAGACCTTCTGTTGTTTTCCCTCTGAGCTCAAAGAAAAGTAGCACTTTGTGTGCGATTGTGTTCTGTGTTAACTCTCTGCTTGTTTCTCACTGCTTGTTTCTCACTGCTTGAGGGACCAGAGACCGAAAGAGCCGTGGTATTGTGGCCAGATCACAGGTTTTCTTCAGTTGGTGCCGCTTCTCGGATCACTGTGTTCTTCAGCAGTTGGAAACAGCAGACAAGTCTCCAGGATACATGTGGCAGGTTTCTGTCGTAAGTATTAAAAGGCAGGTGGTTTCTGTCATGAGTATTAAAAGGCAGTTTTCTGTTGTGTGTATTTAAATATCTCCGTGGCATAAATGCACAGGGGGAGAGCCTCTTTCAATTGAAAGCAAGTTCTGCTATGAGGGAACATGGGATGAGGGTGAAGGGGGATAGACTCAGGAGTGATATGCGAAAATGTTTCTTTATGGAAAGAGTGGTGGATCCGTGGAATAGTCTCCCATTGTAGGTGGTAGAGATGAGGACAGTATCTGAATTCAAAAAAGCATGGGGCAAACACAGAGGATCTCTAAAGGAAAAAAGGGGACTGTTGTAATTGTTGATATGGAAGGACAGACTAGATAGGCCATGTGGCTTTTTTCTGTCGTCATTTTTCTATGTTTCTACAGTATATGTGTGCATTCCCCATTTCATATAGGGAATCCATGTCTCTACCAAAAATTGCAGACATCAGCATTTACACTTGCCCCAAAGTACGAATAAGTGCATGCTGGCAGGGGCAACTGTAAATGTTGAAGTCTCCCCACCCCATGTCCCCCTAGCCTAGTTGTGTTTTTTATTGTCCCCCCACACTTGATCTCCTACCTGTACCTCCCACTACATCCACTCCTTTTACCCTACCATACAAAATAGATACGATCCTCCTGCTTCCTCTCCCCCCCAATGCATCTGATCCTTCTGCTTCTCCCGTCTCACACACACAATGCATCCGATCTTTCTGCTTTTCCCCCCCAAAACCATCTACTGTGTGGTTAAAGAAAGTGTCATGCTGGCACTGACACCCCCACCAGACTTCTCCCCACCTCGCCGCAACATCGGAATCCTCATCCCGAGATAAGTGGAACCATCTCCAACCCTTTAATCCCCCTCCTCAAGCTTACTGGAGTCCCTGGTACCTAGTAGGAGCAAGCGTGATGCCCACTCACTCCTGCTGTGTTGCCACCAGGATCCAAAATGGTACTGATGACTCCTAGCAGTAATCATACAGTACCATAGAAAGGATGGCTAAGCTCGGAGAGGCATGAGGATGGACTAAATGGTAATGCTAAACTGTATGCATATCCAGATCAGGAGCAACAATTTTAAGCAGCTGCTCATGATGCATATGTGGGAAGGTTTGCTACTTTTACTTTTCCCCCCATGTAGCTTCTTAAAAATCACTGGACGCAGAGGCCTACCTATGCAGTCTGTACGTATTTTGCAAGAGGTTCCATATTTGGCAGAGTCTCTTGTAAATTACTATGAAGATTCCCCATGCTCTGATCTGGATGTGTGAATTTGCCTTTATGGGGCTGATTGGGAGCTCTTAAAATGGATCTGGTATATTTTTAAAACAAAGTTACATTCTTTTTGGTGGTTTAGTGGCAATATTTTCTTTAGCAGAGTAGGTTTTAAACTCTAGTAACCTTCTCAGCTGTTGGGATCTGCTGACACCTAATCAGGAGTTAGTGGGCCTGATTAGCCTGTGAATGAACTGAGAGCAGCTGAGGCCTGCATAAAAGGCTTCAGAACCCTGCCCTGTTGAGGCATTCCAAACAGGGGCTCTACAGGTCAAACAATGGTAAGGATTTGAGGGTTTATTTTTATTAAATTGCTAGCTCTCTGACTGGGAGCTCTTAAAAGGGTTCTGGTATATTTTTAAAGCAAAGTTACATTCTTTTTGGTGGCTTAGTGGCAATATTTTCTTTAGCAGAGTAGGTTTTAAACTCTAGTACCTTCTCAGCTTTTGGAAACTGCTGAGAAGGTACTAGAGTTTAGAACCTACTCTGCTAAAGAAAATATTGCCACTAAGCCACCAAAAAGAATGTAACTTTGCTTTAAAAATATACCAGAACCCTTTTAAGAGCTGACACCTACCCACCCCAACTCTCACCCACTCCTAGTGAGCCGTCTTGCTTTATAGGGCACCTCCCCATTTAACAAAGCACAGGGACTTGGAACAGCATATTTTGAATAAAATTAAAGTGATTTAACTGCTTTTTCTCTGAAAGGACAGCTGGAAAACCGGCTGGTACTTTGGTAGATCTCTCTCTTTTGCTTTAACAGATACCTAAGCTCCATGAACAGAACAATGGCTGGGAAAAATCGTATTGATAAAGCTGTTGCCCCCGTTACAGCTTCTGCCTCTGTCCAGACAGAGGTTCCAATGCCAGTTGAAGGACCAGTTCCATGTGCAGGGTGCCTGCATGCTGAAGCTCTGAGGAAACAAGTGGAGGAACTCAAAGAGGAGGTGACGAAGCTGAGGAGCATTCAAGACAGTGAAAAGTACATTGATGAGATGCTTCTTGAAACATCAAAGCTCTCTAGCAGAGGAGAAGATGGGTGCCAACAGAATGACGAAGGTTGGACACAAGTCAACAGGGCCTGTAGAATCACCCATCCAACTTCTCCAGCCCTTAAATTGGAGAACCATTATGCAGCCCTGGAAGTGGAGGAGGTGAAAGTATCCCTGGAAAGGGAAGAACCAGAGCTCAAGTACCCCAAAGTGGCAGAATCAGTGACCACAAGGAAGCGAAGGGTAGTGGTGGTTGGTGACTCTCTTCTGAGGGGTACTGAGGCATCCATCTGCCGACCAGACTTGATGTCCAGAGAGGTATGCTGTCTGCCTGGTGCCAAATCCAAGATGTTACCGAGAGTTTGCCGAGACTCATCAAGCCCACTGACTATTACCCAATGTTGATAATCCATGTCGGAACAAATGATACTGCCAGGTATCCCTCTGAGCATATCAAAAGTGACTTCATGGCTCTGGGACAGATGGTGAAGCAGTTAGGTGCACAGGTGGTGTTCTCTTCAATCCTCCCTGTTGAGGGTAAAGGCCAAGGCAGAGAGGCTCGCATCCTGGAGATGAAAGCATGGCTGAGTGGATGGTGTCATCGAAAACGTTTTGGTTTCCTAGACCATGGAATGCTGTTCAAAGGGTTGCAGAGCAGAGATGGCATCCATCTGTCCAAGAACGGTCAACGCGTCTTCAGTAGTAGACTGGCTAATCTACTGAAGAGGGCTTTAAACTAGATTCATTGGGGATGGGTGAAAAAAGCCCCCAGGTTAGTGAAAGCCCCCAGGTAAGTGATGCATTAAATACCTTTATGGAAATGGGTAACAGGGGTAACATATGGAAAGCAGTGTGTATAAATCTCCGTAGCATGGGGAATAAGATCCCTAATGTTGAAGCTTTGGTGGGAGTAGCCTACTTGGATTTAGTGGCAGTTACAGAAACATGGTTCACAGAAAACCATGACTGGGATGTAACTATACCTGGCTATACTTTATTCAGAAAGGACAGGGTAGGAAAAAGGGGAGGAGGAGTGGCACTATATGTAAAAAATACTATTAAAGCTTTAGAATTACAGAGCTTCAAAGGGAGAGAAGAGGCATTGTGGGTTAAACTACAAAGAGGGAAAGAGAATTATATTTGCATTGGCGTGATATACAGACCTCCCTCACAAGAGGAAGGGGTGGACAGAGAGTTAATTGAAGACATACGAAGGGGTGGACAGAGAGTTAATTGAAGACATACACAGCATTGCTAGGAAAGGGGAAGTGCTACTGATAGGGGATTTCAATATGCCAGATGTTGATTGGCACATTCCTGCTGCAGTATCATCTAGAAGTAAAGAGATCCTGGATTCTCTACAGGGAGAACTATTCAAGCAATTGGTAATGGGGCCATACTGGACTTGGTGCTGATCAATGGAGAAAGTGTTTCTGATGTTATAGTGGGAGATCATTTTGCATCCAGTGATCACCAGATGGTGTGGTTCAGTATTAGGACTAGGACTGTTAGAATCCATTCAAAGGTGAGGGTCTTAGACTTTAGGAAGACTAACTTTGCCAAGATAGGCCAATACTTCAGGGAGTCGTTAGCGGGATGGGAACAGCTGGGGGATGTAGAAAAACAGTGGGCAAAACTGAAAGGGGATATTTTAAGGGCAACCAACCTTTTTGTTAAAATGGTAAATAAAGGTAAAAGGAAAAGGAGACTGCTATGGCTTTCGAAAGAGGTAGCTGAAAAAGTGAAGGAAAAGAGGGAGGCCTTCATGAAATACAAGAAATCACAGAGAGAGGAAGACAGGCATAAATATTTGTAAAAACTTAGAGAAGCTAGCAAAGTAGTCAGGAAAGCAAAGATTCAAAAAGAGGAGGAAATAGCCAATGCAATAAAATGGGGGGATAAGACATTTTTCAGATATGTTAGTGAGAAAAGGAAGGGCAAAAGTGGTATTGTCAGACTCAAGGGTGAAGTGGAGGAATATGTAGAAGCTGATGAGGATAAAGCGCAATTGCTTAACAAATATTTCTGTTCTGTGTTCACAGATGAAGAACCAGGAGCAGGACCTCAGAAAACACCCACAAACAGGAACAGAAGCGAGGAACATCTTGAACAATTTTCAGAAGACTTTGTTCATGAGAAACAAGCTCAACTTAAAGTAGACAAAGCGATGGGACTGGATGGGATACACCCTAGAATACTGAGGGAACTTGGGGACGTTCTAGCAGCTCCACTGACTGACCTTTTCAATGACTCGTTGGAGTCGGAGTGGTGCCAAAGGACTGGAGAGAGGCTTATGTGGTGCCTTTACACAAAAGCGGAAGTAAGGATGTGGTTGAAAACTACAGGCCGGTTAATTTAACTTCGGTGGTGAGTAAATTATTGGAAAAGCTGCTGAAAGAGAAAATAGTGAGGTTTCTGGAGTCCAGCGGATTACAGGATCCAAGACAGGTCTTGTCAGACAAATTGGATTGATTTATTTGACTGGGTGACCAGGGAGTTGGACCGAGGGAGAGCCCTAGAAGTGGTGTATTTAGATTTCAGTAAAGCCTTTGACACTGTTCCTCACAGGCGACTTATAAACAAACTGAGGACCCTAGGGATGGACCCTAAAGTTACTGCTTGGGTTAGAAATTGGTTGGGTGGGAGGCGACAAGGAGTACAGGTAAATGGGGCTCACTCTGAGGAGAAGGATGTTACCAGTGGTGTGCCCAGGGATCTGTCCTTGGTCCGATTCCTTTTAACATCTTTGTTAGTGATATAGCGGAGGGGCTGTTGGGTAAGGTTTGCCTTTTTTGCAGATGATACAAAAATCTGCAATAGAGTAGACATCGAGGAAATAGTCATTCAGGGCCTAGCATCAGCAAAGTACTTTTAGTTTACATTTAAAACACAGAAGAGAGCTTTCTGGTTAAATTTAGAACCCAGCAGAGAGCTTGTAGTTTAAATTTAATAGTCACTCAGGCCTAGCATCAGCAAAGTACTTTTAGTTTAAATTTAAAACACAGAAGAGAGCTTTCTGGTTAAATTTAGAACCCAGCAGGGAGCTTGTAGTTTAAATTTCATAAGTTAGAGCCTAGCAGCAGCAAAGAGCTCTAATTTAAATCAAATAAGAATATAGCTTACTTCAGCAGCACAGGACAGGGTACTGTGTAGCAGCCCTCTTTTAATAAGTGTTATTTCCCTCCCTCCCTCCCTCCCCACACCCATCCACCCCTGGGATAATTGTAGCTTTATAGGTACTTACACATTTTAAAAGACAGGAGGTGCTCTCAGGTGAAGCTCGTTACCCAAATCAGTCATACACTAAGGACCTGAGATTAATTAAGCTTCAGGTGAACAAGGTATATTAAACGTATTAGGTACAGTTTTATTGGCAACCCTTAGTAAGTAAAGAACTTAAAGATCTAAACAAAAACTTAAAACTAAGATGCAGACAGCAGTCCAGCAGCGAGATGGGGGCTTTCCAGTCTTGTGCATTGAGTGTCACATGTATGATTTTCTCCCAGTTGGTGAGAGGTCTTACGTGTGCACTAGGTGCAAGGAGCTCTTTGCTCTCAGGGAACGAGTCCATTCTCTAGAGGCTAGAGTAGCAGACTTGGAAAACATAAGACAGACAGAGAGGTACATAGACGAGACCTACAGGGATATAGTCCTGAAGTCCCACCTCCAGTCTGGAAGCATCCCTGTTGCCATGGAGGAGCGAGGTCACGTGACAGGAGAGCATCACCATGGTGTGGCAGGAAGTGATCCTGTAACTAGGACCTGTCCTCCAGGTGATGTAAAACCCTCTCGCACCGAGGAAGTTTCTCCAGGGCCATGTGCCCATGAGGGAAGGGTTAGGACAGCCGTTATAGTTGGTGATTCGATCATTAGGCATGTAGATAGCTGGGTGGCTGGTGGACGTAAGGATCGCCTGGTAACATGCCTGCCTGGTGCAAAGGTAGCGGACCTCACGCGCCACCTAGATAAGGTCTTAGATAGTGCTGGGGAGGAGTCTGCTGTCTTGGTAATGACATAGGAAAATGTGGTAGGGAGGTTCTGGAGGCTAAATTTAGGCTTTTAGGTAGGAAGTTGAAATCCAGAACTTCCAGGGTAGCGTTCTCCAAAATGCTTCCCGTTCCACGTGCAGGACCCAAAAGGCAGGCAGAGCTCCGGAGTCTCAATGCGTGGATGAGACAATGGTGCAGAGATGAGGGTTTTGGATTTGTTAAGAACTGGGGAACATTCTGGGGAAAGGAGGGGCTCTTCCGAAGGGATGGGCTTTACCTTAACCGGGATGGAACCAGGCTGCTGGCATTAACCTTTAAAAAGGAGATAGAGCAGCTTTTAAACTAGATAATAGGGGAAAGCCGACAGTCGCCCAAGAGCAGATGGTTGGGAAGAATGTATCCTTGAAGGATACTACTAAAAGCAGAGAGGTTCCAAAAAAGAGCAAAGTAGCCCAAATGCCCTCAAGTATGGAACAGACAGAGCTTAAAGATCCCAAATTACCCATGTCTATCAATAGCCAAATTAATATGAATAAAATACAGTCTCTAAAATGCTTGTATGCAAATGCTAGAAGTCTAAAAAATAAGAAGGGAGAGTTAGAATATATAGCACTAAATGTGAGGTTAGATATGATTGGAATATCAGAAACATGGTGGAAGGAGGACAACCAGTGGGACACTGTGATACCTGGGTACAAACTATATCGTAATGATAGAGCTGGTCAAATTAGTGGAGGGGTTGTGCTCAATGTTCCTTCTAATTTTCTGTAGGCTGTGTGCACATAAATTATCAGCTGTGTGCAGCTTTTGAAGGAAGGTTACATTTTTGTGCGCCATATAACGACACTCGGAGTTATATATTTTAAAATTTGACCACACGTCAGAATACAGTATGCACACCACATTGATTTTAATCAAATTAAATGAAAATAGACGATTACTAAATGAAGCGGTAAATTTCTAGTAATTACAATCATAACTTTTAAATTTTAAGACATCTGTGTTGTTTTCTATCAGAATCAGAGCCGTAATTTTTGTGCGCTCTGTTTTAAAGTATGTGCGCTCGCTCGGCGAGGTGTATGCGCGCGCACATGCGCACAGCTTAGAGGGAACAGTGGTTGTGCTCTATGTTAGAGAGGGCATTGAGTCAGAAAGGATTAAAGTATTGCAGGAAACAAAATTTGCTGTAGAATCTCTATGGATTGAAATTCCATGTAAAAAGGGGAAGGCGATGGCAGTGGGGGTGTACTATCGACCACCGGGCCAGAATGAACAAATGGATGATGAAATGCTCAAAGAAATCAAGGAAGCTAACAAAAGTTACAGCGCAGTAATAATAATGGGTGATTTCAATTACCCTGGTATCGACTGGGTCAGTGTCACGGCAGGACATGCTAGGGAGATAAAGTTCCTAGATGACATAAATGTCTGCTTCTTGGAGCAGCTGGTTCATGAACCGACCAGAGGGGAAGCCATATTAGACCTGGTCCTTAGTGGAACACCAGATCTAGTGCAAGAGATAAGGGTGTTGGGGCTACTTGGCAATAGTGATCATAGCATGATCGCCTTTGATTTAATTAGTGGAGGAGGGATAGTACGGAAATCCACAGTACTACCTTTTAACTTTCGAAAGGCAGACTATGATAAAATGAGGAAAATAATTAAGAAAAAACTAAAAGGAGCAGTTGCAAAGGTTAAAGACTTACATCAAGCTTGGGTGTTGTTGAAAAATACTATCTTGGCAGCCCAGACCAGCTGTATTCCACGCTTTAAGAAAAGTGGAAGGAAGTCCAAAAAACTGCCAGCATGGTTTAAAAGTGAGGTCAGAGAGGCTGTTGTTGCCAAAAAAGCATCTTTCAGGAAATGGAAAAAAGAGCCAAACGACGAAACCTGGAAACAGCACAAGCACTGGCAAATTAAATGCAAGGCATTGATAAAGACTGGGCATCAAAATGGCAGATGAAATTTAATGTGGACAAGTGCAAGGTTATGCACCTAGGGAAGAACAACCCAAACTATGGTTACACAATGCAAGGTTCCACATTAGGAACCACCACCCAGGAAAAAGATTTAGGCGTCATTCTGGATAGCATGTTAAAACCCTTGGCCCAGTGTGCAGCGGCAGCCAAGAGAGCAAATAGAATGCTAGGTATCATAAGGAACGGAATGGAAAATAAAACAAAAGATATTATAATGCCTCTATATCGTTCCATGGTGAGACCACACCTTGAATATTGTGTGCAATTCTGGTCGCCGTATCTTAAAAAGGATATAGAGTTATTAGAGAAGGTTCAGAGAAGAGCCACCAAAATGGTAAAGGGGATGGAGGGATACTCCTATGAGGAAAGGCTGAGAAGGTTGGGGCTCTTTAGCCTGGAAAGGAGATGGTTGAGGGGAGATATGATAGAAGTCTATAGATTAATGAACGGAGTGGAACGGGTAAACGTAGATCAATTGTTTACGTTATCAGAATATAGAAAAACTAGGGGACATGCAATGAAGCTACAGGGTAAACTATTTAAGACTAATAAAAGAAAATATTTTTTCACTCAACGTGTAATCAAACTCTGGAATTTGTTACCAGAGGATGTAGTAAAGGGTGTTAGTGTAGCTGGGTTTAAAAAAGGTTTGGACAAGTTCTTGGAGGAAAGGTCCATAAACCATTATTAAGAAGGGACCCAGGATATCAATGCTTGACCCAGTACAAGCATTGCGGAACCTGTGTCTTTTGGGGAGACTGCTAGGTGCGTGTGACCTAGATTGGCCACTGTTGGAAACAGGATACTGGGCTTGATGGACCTTGGTCTGACCCAATATGGCATATCTTATGTTCTTATGAAAGTGTAGATAACATGAGGAGGGATCTAGCTAAGCTTGAAGAATGGTCTAGAATCTGGCAGCTGGGATTTAATGTTAAAAAGTGTAAGGTCATGCATTTGGGCTGCAGCAATCCAAGGGAGCAATATAGTATAGGGGGTGAAGTACTTTTGTCCACTAAAGAAGAGCGGGACCTGGGCATGGTTGTGTCTGATGATCTTAAAGTAGCTAAACAGGTAGAAAAGGCAACGGCAAAAGCTAGACGGATGCTTGGGTGCATACGGAGAGGAATGGATAGCAGAAAAAAGGAGGTGATAATGCCTCTGTATAAGTCTTTGGTGCGACCTCATTTGGAGTATAGTGTGCAATTCTGGAGACCGCACCTTTAAAAGGATGTGAACAGGATGGAGTCGGTGCAGAGAGTGGCTACTAAAATGGTTAGTGGTCTTCATTATAAAGCATGTGAGAACAGACTGAAGGATCTTAATATGTACACCTTAGAGGAAAGGCGGGATAGAGGTGATATGATTGAGATGTTTAAATACCTCCGTGGCATAAATGTTCAGGGGGAGAGCCTCTTTCAATTGAAAGCAAGTTCTGCTACAAGGGGACATGGGATGAGGGTGAAGGGGGATAGATTCAGGAGTGATTTGCGGAAATATTTCTTTACGGAAAGAGTGGTGGATCCGTGGAATAGTCTCCCACTGGAGGTGGTAGAGATGAGGACAGTAACTGAATTCAAAAAAGCATGGGACAATCACAGAGGATCTCTAAAGGAAAAAAGGGGACTGTTGTAGTTGTTGATATGGAAGGACAGACTAGATAGGCCATGTGGTCTTTTTCTGTTGTCATATTTCTATGTTTCTATAAGGGACAAACAGAAAGTTACACGCATGAATGGGCACTTACAATGCACTTTAGTCACTATTTTGAAAGCACGTGTGTAAGTTCCATCACACACACTTTCAGTTTGAGGGTGCACAGGGCACAGCTTGGGTGGAGCAAAGGCGGAGCTTAAATTTATATGCGTATGTTATAAATTATTGTAACATATGCACACTGCTGACCAATCTAGGCGAGGGTCATGACTAGACTAAGGCGTGTCTTTATGACCCTATTTTATAAAGTTCATGCATATTTCACTTTATAAAATAGGCTCCAAATAGCTGCGTGGAAATGTATGTTAACTGGGTGGGAGTTTACAAAATTACCCTCTATGGAGGTCATTCCAGAACACGAATAAGGGTTTTGTACATGCAGCAGGGACGTTTATCTGCCAAAAACGTCCCTAACTGTATTCTGAAACACTGCTGATGTGCATGTCCATGGCGCTAGCACGGGGATCTCAGAACATGCCCAGAAGGGGCAGAATGGGGGCATAGTCAGCCACAGAGACGTATTCAGTGTTTCCCGCAGACATCCCTGTTATTCCTGCGGAAACGTGGAATAAGTAAAAGATCACTTTCAGAATGAAAAACTATCAAAAACAAGAAAATCAGTCCAATGATACAAAAATAAAGAATTAAGAAAATCTGGAACCCTACTAAGATGCAAACAAATCACACAGGGGGCAGAGGGAAGGTCTCAGAACACCGGGCATCAACCAGAGATTGAGGACAAACCTCACTCTAAACGCCCCTGTAACATCAGTGACCGACCCAACCGCCTCCCTATTATGTTACACACAATTATTATGGCAAAAATTATCAAATCCAAACAAAAAACTCAGCTTGTTTTTATCATGAAGATTCCAACGCCATTCTCTTTGGCACCAAATATGCGTTTCACAAGTAATGCTTCTTTTGTTAAGCAATTCCGCTTTATTTTCATCAGCTTCTACATATTCCTCCCCTTCACCCTTGAGTCTGACAATACCACTTTTGCCCTTCGTCCTCTCACTAACATATCTGAAAAATGTCATCTGCCCCCATTCTATTGCACTGGCTATTTCTTCTTCTTTTTGTATCTTTGCTTTCCTACATTTCAAGCTTCTCTAAGCTTTTCTCTTCCTTTCTCTATGATCTCTTGTATTTTGTTAAGGCCACCCTCTTTTTCATCACCTTTTCGGTTACTTCTTTTGAGAACTATAGTGGTCTCCTTTTCCTTTTATATTTAATTTCCTTTCTAACAAAGGTTTGTTGCCCTTAAAATATCCCCTTTCAGTTTTGCCCATTGCTTTTCTACATCCCCCAGCTGTTTCCATGCTGCTAATGACTCTTTGAGGTATTATCCCATCTTGGCAAGGTTAGTTTTCCTAACTTTTCAGTGGATTTTATCAGCCCTAGTCCTAATACTGAGCCACACCATCTGGTGATCACTGGATGCGAGATGATCTCCCACTGTAACATCAGAAACACTTTCCCCATTGATAAGCACCAAGTCCAGTATGGCCCCTTCGTGTGTGGTTTCTGTTACCAGTTGCTGGAATAGTTCTCCCTGTAGAGAATCTAGGATCTCCTTACTTCTAGATGACACCGCAGCAGGGATGTGCCAATCAGTATATGGCATATTGAAATCACCTATCAGTAGTACCTCACCTTTCATGGCAATACTGCGTATAACTTCTATTAAATCCCCGTCTACTTCTTCCCCCTATGAGGGAGATCTATATATCACACCAGTGCAAATGGATTCCATTTCCCCTCTTTCTAGTTTAACCACAGTGCCTCCCTGCTCCCTTTAAGCCCTGTAATTCTATAGCTTTAATGTTATTTTTTACATATAGTGTCACTCCTCCTCCCCTGTCCTTCCTGAATAAAGTATAGCCCCGTATAATTACATCCCAGTCATGGTTGTCTGTGAACCATGTCTCTGTGACCACAATTAAATCCAAGTCAGATTATTCCATTAAAGCCTCAACATCTGGGATCTTCTTTTCCATGCTATGGGCATTTATACACACTGCTTTCCAGATGTTGCCCCTTTTATCCATTTCTACAGAAGTATTTAATGTTTTACTTATCTGGGGGCTTTCTTCGCCCATCCCCAACAAATTTAGTTTAAAGCCCTCTTCAGTAGGTTAGCCAGTCTGCTGCAAAAGACACTTTGACCCTTCTTGGACAGATGATGCCATCTCATCCCATGGTCCAGAAAACCAAAACACTCTTGATGACACCATCCATGCAGCCATGGATTCATCTCCAGGATGAGAATTTCTCTGCCTCTGCCTTTACCCTTAACAGGGAGAATTGAAGAGAACACCACCCTCACACCTATCTGCTTCACCCTCTGTCCCAGAACCATGAAGTCACTTTTGATGTTCTCAGAAGTTTCAAAAGCAGTTCTATCTCAATATGCAGCACCATCCCTATCTAGAAGTCCAGACCAGATGTATTCCATGCTTTAAGAAAAGTAGAAGGAAGGCCAAAAAACTGCCAGGATCAGAGAGGCTGTTGTTGCCAAAAAAGCATCCTTCAGAAAATGGGAAAAGCAGCCTAATGAAGAACATCGGAAACAACATAAGCAATGGCAAGCTAGATGCAAGGCATTGATAAGGCAGGCAAAGAGAGAATTTGAAAGGAAGCTTGCCGTGGAAGCAAAAATGCATAAAAAAAGCTTTTTCAAGTACATTCATAGCAAAAACCTTGTGAGAGAGTCAGTTGGACCATTGGATGATAGAGGGGTAAAAGGGGCACTAAGGGGGGGGGGACAAGGCCAAAGCGGAGAGACTGAATGGATTCTTTGCTTCAGTCTTTACTGAAGAAGATGTAGGGAAGTTATCTGTGCCTGAAATGGTATATAAAGGTAATGTAGAAGGAGGATGTATTACAACTCTTTGATTAACTAAAGAGTAACAAATCACCTAGACCGGATGGTATACTTCCAAGGGCATTGAAAAACTGAAATATGAGATTGCAGACCTATTATTAGTAATTTCTGAGCTATCATTAAAATCATCTATAGTACCTGAGGATTGGAGAGTGGCCAATGTAACTCCACTTTTTAAAAAAGTGGTCCAGGGGTGATACGGGAAACTACGGACCGGTGAGTCTGACATCAGTACTGGGCAAAATGGTAGAAACCATTATAGAATAAAGTTACTGAACATTTAGGTAGCCATGGTTTAATGGGAGAAAGCCAACATGGGTTTAGCCGAGGAAAGTCTTGTCTTACTAATCTGTTATATTTTTTGAAGGTGTGAATAAACAGATAAAGGTGAGACAATTGATATAGTGTATCTGAATTTTCAGAAAGCCTTTGACCAGGTCTCTCATGAGAGATTCTTGGCAAAATTAAAAAGTCGTGGGATTGGAGGCAGTATAGTACTGTGGATCAGGAACCGGTTTATGGTTTAGGCACTTGATATACCGCCCTTTACTGTGTGTATCAGAGCCGTTTACAAATATGTTCTAACAGCATTTTTTAAAAGATAGAAAGCAGAGAAGAGTGCTAAATGGCCAGTGGAGAAACGTGAATAGTGGAGAACAGCTTGCAAAACTGAAAGTGGACAATGATTTAGAGCCTGCGTCAGAAGACTTATGACAAGAGACTTGAAGACCTAAATATGTACACTCTGGAGGAAAGGAGGGATAGGGGAGATATGATTCAGACCTTTAAATACTTACAGAGCATTAAATGAGCAAACAAACCTCTTCCAAAGACGGGGAAGCTGTAAACCAGATGGCATAACATGAAGCTGCAAGGGGGTAAATTGAAAGGCAACGTCAGGAAATACTTTTTCACTGAAAGGGTGGTGCATGCTTGGAATGCCCTCTTGATGGAAGTGGTTGAGGCAAATACAGTGGCAGAATTCAAAATGGTATGGGACAGACACAGTGGATCCCTTTATAGCAACAAATAGGGATGACCTACACGGAGTGGTGGGTCCACCCCTAAACAAAGGCATGGGGAGGGGCGACCTACATGGAATGGCAGATGCACCTACTCTTGCCGCCTTGCTGGACAGACTAGATGGACCATGCTTGTCTTTATCTGACGTCATATACTATGTTACTATGTTATCCCAGGGATCTGTGCTAGGCCCGGTGCTTTTTAACATATTCATAAATGACCTGGATATAGGAATAACGAGTGAGGTGAACAGATCTGCAGAGGACACAAAAATTATTCAAAGTTGTTAAAATACAAGAGAATTCTGAAAAATTGCAAGAGGACCTTGAAAAATTGGCAGACTGGATGTCCAAATGGCAGATGAAATTTAATGTGGACAAGTGCAAAGTTATGCACCTACAAAAGAGCAACCCAAACTATGGTTACAGGATGAAAGGTACCACCTTAGAAATCACCATCCAGGAAAAAGATTTAGGTGTCATCTTAGATGCAGCAGCGGCCAAGAAAGCAAATAGAATGCTAGGAATCAGAGGAAAGGAATGGAGAATAAAACAGAGGATATTATAATGCCTCTGTATCATTCCATGGTATGACCGCACCTTGAATACTATGTGCAATTCTGGTCACCGTATCTTAAAAAGGATATAGCAGGATTAGAAAAGGTACAAAGAAGTGTGACAAAAATGATAAAGGGATGGAAGGATACCCCTATGAGGAGAGGCTTAAAAGGCTGGGGCTCTTCTATTTGGACAAGAGATGGCCGAGGAAAGATATGATAGAGGTCTATAAATTCATGAATGGAGTGGAATGGGTAAATGTAGATCGGTTGTTTACGTCATCAAAAAGTAGAAAGACTAGGGGACCTGCAATGAAGCTACAATGTAACCCATTTAAGACTAATAATTCTGGAGCGTGGGCCGGGAATGTGTGAGTAGTGTGGTAGTATTCAAGTAAATATACCACGACTTCTCGCCTCAAAGGTTTGGTCCGGCTGGAGCCGCACCTGACTGATCTCAGGGGAAGCCTCTGGTGCCACCAGTCCTCTTGTATCGGAGAAGGCTCCTCCTTGCCTCCGCAGGTTGCTGGGTCCAGCTGGCCAACACCTCCGAACCCGAGGGGAGTCCAGGATCCAACCCAAGAACTGGTTTGGTATCGAGAACTGGATCTGGTGAGTAGAAAACCTTGGGCATTTGAGTCAGTGAAGCCTGGGGAAAAGTCTTGCATGAGTATGCGCAAGACTGAATTGGTATGGGAAAAAGATACCGAGAGTTTGATCACCTCTCAGGGTGCGTCCGAGTAAGCCTTGTATGAGTATACTCGAGGCCCAAACCACGGCCCTTGATTAGTCAGCAGTCTGAGTAAGCCTTGCATGAGTATGCACGAGGCCGGCTGCTGTGGGTTAGTTAGATAGGGTCTGGGAAAATTTGGGAAAAACGTCTTGCTAGCATGTTTGGTTGTGTGTGCATGAATGAGAGGCCTTGAAACACAGACCAAGTGAGAGCGGACTCCTGAGTAGCGCAGTTCCTGGCCAGGCGACTGCGCACAGGTCGTGAAAAGGAGGAAGTGTTTGGTGTTTGTCTCCCCCATTGGTCCGTTGTCCTTACTGTTTGTTGTTTGTATCTGATTTTTGTTATCTGTTGAAACCGCGGGTTTCCCTTCTGGTATAATGTAAGATTATTCTGTTGGGTAATTTGTGAAACAGTTTACCGATTAAGGAATAGTATTAAGAGAAGAAGAAAGAAGAAGGAAAAACCAACTCAGGAGTCACTTTTAAGTACAAAGACAGCTGTCTCACTGATGTCAGTTTTTTTTCAGCACAGCAGTGCGTCTCTAGCAAGCAGAGAGAGAAAGGGGTGTGTCTTTCACACAGCCCGTAGAAAGGAATGTTTAGTATCTTTTAACCCTGTGAAGGCTTATTTTCAACATTCTGCAGCTGGGTTAATTTGTGCTTATTTCAAGAAAATTGTGCCTGTTTTATTCAATATGTTTTAATAGTGATATTCCTTCTGCTATGGTCATGAATTATATATATCATTTGATAGGAATGTTTAGTCAGAATTTTGGATCCCGACAGTTTTGGGCTCAGCCTGGAAAGGGTTAAGTTCTTATTAACCCCTTTCAAGTTCCTCAACTGTTCTTGTACGGACCAAGTGAGGAGGATTCTGTAGAGCTATAGGTATAATGCATTTGTGGGCTTAGCCTTGTCTTGTGTTTTTTTATGTTCCAGTCGTCAGCAAACACTGTAATGGTCCAAATAGAAATGATAGAGAAATTAAGGAAACTGCTTTTGTTTTTCCTTTGACCTACGAAGTAGAGGTTAAGAACCCTGACAGGACTATGAAGCATCCCGAGCCAGTAGTTACCAGATCATGACTTGAAAATGATCTAAATCCTGAGGGAATGAGGAGTTAATCATGCTTGATATATATTTGGTTTTGATTGCATATGGATCGAGCAAAATTAAAAGTAAAATGGGATTTCATATACTGTGGCGAGCACCTCATGGAGGACATACTTATTGTTTATATATATATAAAAAAACAGGAGAGAAGAAAAAGGGGAGTATATGCATTCCAGATATCCACCAACTTTATGAAAAGGTATCCGTTTCATGTCCTTTGAATATCTGCTTTCTAAACTGTAAGGTTTAAGGTAATTCCTTTTGCAGAGACATTGTTCAGCTTGAGTGTTGATTACGGCTGGCAGTTAGTTCCATGCCAAGAATTTTTATTCCAGTCATACGTAACAGATATTTGGCCATCATGTTAGGAGCCATAGTTCTTTCTATTGGAATTGTTGTTATAACATGTTGCAAAATAATAGTTTTATATTTTAAGGACTTTATCTAAATTGTTCCTATTTAGAATGAGCACACACATCTATTATGCTTATTACAACCAATCTAAGCTTATGTTTTCTGCCTACCCTTTGTTTAATATTGTTGTATAGTTTTGACTCATAGTCCTCAGGAAAATGCAGCCTGACTGCCTGCCCCCTCTGTCTGTTGTCAAGTATGTCATCATGGGGGGGGGGGGGGGTCGGAGCCCACGCAGATTTTGTTGAAATGTATGACTAAGAATTTTAGCAAGGGATTTGCTGGAGACTATGGAATAGAATGTCTCCGTCCCGATTAGAAATGCTCTGTGAAAGGGAGTGGCCAGTGTTAGCTACTTCATGGCCCGTGAGGGCACCTTTGATATTAGTGTAGTTTCCCGTGTTCATCAGATTGTAGAAAAAATGTTCCCTGATCAATTCCCCTATATAGATTCCTGGTTAAATGTTTGTGAGGGAAAAAAAAACCCCTCCTGGAATAAGCGTTGCTATGAAGAACAGTGTAGGAGATTGGTAGCAACCACAAGGGATGGGGGCCCGGAAGTCTGGAAAGGGAAAAAAGCTGCCTGTTTATTCTGCCCCAGAATCTCCAGACATTCCACTCTGTCCGTCCCAGTATCTTTATAAGCCAGTCCCCTCAGCTCTGCCACCACCCTGGGCAGAGCTTAGGGCAGGGGGGGACACCTCCTTGCAGATGTACCCCAAGTAGTTCACCAGCCACCTCTGCAGCAGGAGGACACGCACCCCCTCTTGACCGGAAGCCCCGGCTCAGTTCAAAGTACTCTGAGTGGGCCACAGTCCACCGATGACACTACGAGGTACAAGCAGGGATTCATTTGCCAGTTCAGGGTCACTCACAGCCAGCGCCCAAGAACATGAAGTGGAACCCAGACAGTCCCGATTGCCGTATGCCTTCCGAAGTACAACTACCAGTAAAAGGGATGGTCACGTTATACCATTGCGCCAGGTCCAGGGCCTACCCACCCTTAATACCGAAGGCCAGGTCGTGGTAGGGCCGACCAGCCTTGTTTATGTGCCTTTTTTTACCACTGATTTACTGAACTAAAAGACGCATTATGCCTCCTACACTGAGAAGCCTTAGGATTTGATTGAACTAATGAACAGTATTATGCAGACCCATCAGCCTTGATGGCCCCAAGTGGGATCCAAATAGTGCAGGCAGCCCTCACTATATACCCCATGCGATTCAGCAGCCCAGGAGAATTTGTGTATGGTAAACGCAGCTTTTGTCAGTCAGTCCCAGAGAGATATAAAACAAAAATTACAGAAAATGGATGGATTTGCGGGCATGAATACAGCACAGTTAATGGAAGTTGCTCAGAAAGTGTTTGTGAATCGTGAAAATGAATGTGACAGAGAAAGTGAATGTAAGATGAAGAAGAAAGCAGATCTTCTTGCTGCTGCTTTAGTTGAACGACATGAAGGAGGTTTTCCTAATCGAAGGAGCAGAGGATGTGGAAGGGGTCGTGAAAATGATCGGCCCCCACTGGGTGCAAATCAGTGCGCCCATTATAGAGAAGAAGGACATTGGAAAAGTGAATGCCCGTATTTTGACTCCACCCCCAGGAGGGGAGAAGGGAGTACTTGGAGAACAGGAGATTGATTTCAGAGTCGTGGAAAAATAAACCGAGCACAGTTCCAGCAAGAGAGGGAAGAAGCTATTGAGGGAGTGGCAGTTGTGACAGGCTATGAGGTGGATGAAGACTAGGCCAGGCCGGACTCCAAGTTCACCCTGGGTCCCCAGGAGCCTATGGTCAGTTTGAAAATAGGGGACCAATATATGGACTTTATGGGGGATACAGGAGCAGAATACTAAAACCAGTAGCCCCTTTGTCTTCTTGATGCATCACCACTGTCAAAGCTACTGGGGCTAAGGCCACTAAGCCGTTCCTGCAGAACCGCACGTGTGAACTAGGGGGACAGAAAATAACGCACCAGTTCCGGTATATGCCTGAATGCCCTATTCCACTTTTGGGCCGAGAGATGCTTGCAAAGCTCCAGGCGCAGATATCCTTTGCTGAAGGGGGAGACATGCAAATGACTGTGAACCTAAAGACTGCTGGGTTGATGGTGCTGACTGTTCCCCGAGAAGAAGAATGGCGGTTCTATAGTGCATCTCCAACCAAGTCAGCTAGATCCTGTACACCCACCAACCTTATAGTCCCGCCTGAAGTATGGGCAGAAGATAATCTACCTGGCCTAGCGAAGAACATAGCCCCTGTCATTGTGGCCCTCAAGCCAGGAGCGGAACCAGTGCATATGAAGCAGTATCCTCTTCCCCGACCAGCCATTGAAGGTATCCACTGCCATCTGATGAAACTATTGAAGTATGGACTTCTCAAGGAGTGCCAGTCACCTTGAAACACCCCTCTTCTCCCAATCAAGAAACCTGGGACAGGGGATTACTGCCCAGTACAAGATCAGAGGCGGGTAAATGATGCAGCTGAAACTATACACCCAGTGGTACCAAATCCTTATACTCTCTTGGGACTGATCCCCGCTGAGGCTACTCATTTCACTGTCCTGGACCTGAAAAATGCTGCCTTCTGCATACACCTAGCCCCCACCAGTCAACTTTTGTTCGCTTTTGAATGGCAAGACCCCACAACAGGAAGGCGGGACCAACTTACCTGGACTCGATTTTCCCAAGGATTTAAGAATTCACCTACTCTCTTCAGTGCTGCTTTAAATCAGGATCTTTCAAGCTACTATGTGAACCCAGGAGAAAGGGTTCTTCTTCAGTATGTGGACAACTTGCTCATAGCCACAAATTCAGAAAGTGAATGTCTACAAGCCACCAGTGAACTCTTGCACCTTTTAAATGAGGCTGGATACAAAGTCTCAAGAGCCAAGGCGCAATTATGTCAAACAAGTTAAATATCTAGGATTCCAGTTGTCCAGCAGAATTTGACGCCTGGGACCAGAACGCAAAGAAGCTGTATGCAGTATTCCTACTCCAATCACCAGGAGGCAAGTGAGAGCCTTCTTGGATGCTGCAGGATACTGTTGTATATGGATCCCCAATTTCGTTCTGCTGGCAAAACCCTTGTATCAAGCTACCAAAGGAATGGAAAAGTCTCCATTGGAATGGGGACTTGAACAGGATGCAGCCTTTCGATCTCTAAAACCCGCTCTGATGTTATCACCAGCTCTGGGTCTACCAGATGTCCAGAAACCTTTCCATCTCTATGTCCATGAGTCACAAGGAAATGCTCTAGGGGTACTGACTCAATCTCTTGGATCTTGGCAACGGCCAGTAGCCTATTTGTCAAAACAGTTGGATGTGGTAGCAAGAGGTTGGCCCCCTTGTTTGAGAGCTGTTGCAGCTACAGCCCTCCTAGTGAGCGAAGCAGACAAGCTCACTCTGGGACAGAATCTTCAAGATACTGTACCGCATTCTGTCCTGACCCTCATGGAACACAAAGGGAGTACTGACTCACGAATTCACGAATGTTGAAGTATCAGAGCATGTTGTGTGAAAACCCCCAGATACAATTGAAGGTCAGTCAAGCTCTGAATCCTACTACGTTGTTCCCAGTTGGTCCTGCCCCCCCCCCCCCCCCGATCATGACTGTTTAGAAATTATGGACACTGTATTCTCAAGTCGCCCGGATTTGACTGATGTTCCTTTGGAGAACCCTGAATAGAATTTCTTTGTGGATGGAAGTAGTCTCATTATCAATGGACATTGTTGTGCAGGGTATGCAGTGGTGACCCTTGATCTGGTAGTTGAGTCCACAGCTCTGGCCCCAGGAACTTCAGCACAGAAAGCTGAACTGATAGCTCTCACTAGAGCACTGACAATAGGAAAAGGGCTCTGTCTAAATGTGTGCACAGATTCCAAGTATGACCTTACAACCTTGCATGCACATGGGGCCCTGTACAAAAAATGAGGGTTTAAGTATGGCCCCGAGATATTGACATTATCAGATGCATACTGCCTACAGACCTCAGAATTTAGGAAAAGTAGAACGTATGAATAGAACCCAGAAACCTCAGTTGTCTAAACTTTGTCAAGAAGTTCACCTGAAGTGGCCCCAGGTTCTTCCTATAGCCCTTCTTAGGATATACTAAGCCCCTACTAAGTCTTTAGGAGTTTCCCCTTTTGAGATTCTGTATGGGCGACCCCCGCCTATTGTATAGGGAATAAAGGGAGATATGGAACAGATTAGATCTGAAATTATAGACAAGAACTATTGGTTTTAAGTTCTGTTTTGCAGAGTCTTCATACGTGGGTACAAGATCAGCTGCCCATCCATCTAACAGAACCCCTGCATCCTCTCAAGCCTGGAGTCTCGGTGTGGATCAAAGAGTGGAGAAAGACACCGTTGGCACCGCATTGGAAGGGACCTTATGTTGTCATCTTATTAACCCCAACAGCAGTTAAAGTTGCAGAGCTTGAACCCTGGATTCATCACAGTCGAGTAAAGTCAGCAGCCGTTGATAGCATTGTAGAAAGGAAGGCAGCTACAAAAGTATTAGCTATGTGGCAATATTACCCTATACCCCAAAATGATGCTTTTATGCAAGTATAATATGTGATTTAATTCTCACCCTTTCTCACTTGCGGGTGAGAATAATCAAAGGGGGGAATGTGGCAGGCTATGGCCTATAATAGTCTGCAAATATGAAAGGCCTGTAAGTTAGGCCCTGATTCAAACCCCATCTTAGTAAGAGCTAAAAATCTGTAAAAGTCTGAGAAAGCTGTTTTAAACTGCTTAATAAGAAGTTTTCATGAATACATAAAACTTTCATTATTCTCTTGTGTTCTGATGATAGAAATGTTTCAATACCTGCATTCCTAGAGCTAGAAACGACCCTGCAGTAGATTTGTATTAATACCTAGAAACTGTACCATTGTTAGAATAGCCTGGGAAGGCGGAGCAGGGTGCTAGGCCCAGAGAGGGTCCCTGATTGGACAAGTGCAGGGGGCGTTGAGACCAATAGAAAGTCTGCATGTATCAAACTGAAAAGGAATGTATAAAATGAATATGTTTCTGTAAGAGCTTTGCTCAGTCCTTTTTGAAGCTTGACTTTCTGAGCCTTGTGCACAATAAATTGGCTTGGATCTTTGAAATGATTCCTGGTATTATTTATTGCATGCTTATCAGCTGCTACAATAAGAGAAAATAGTTTTTTACTCAATGCATAATCAAACACTGGAATTTGTTACCGGAGGATATAGTAAAAGCTGTTAATGTAGCTGGGATTAAAAAAGGTTTGGACAAGTTCCTGGAGGGAAGGTCCATAACCCATTACTAAAGAAGACCTGGGAAATCCACTGCTTGCCCCAGGACAAGCATTGTGGAACCTCTGTGCTTCTTTGGGAACCTGCCAGGTACTTGTGGCCTGGATTGGCCACTGTTGGAAACAGGATACTTGGCTTGATGGACCTAGGTCTGACCCAGTAAGGCATTTCTTATTCTCTTATGCTCTAGATACCTGGAGGGGGGATATTCCAGGGGCAGAGGAATGCCATTTTCATTGGGTAGGGCCAAGCTCCGCCCCTCAGCCAGCTACACTGAGTGTGGCTGTGATTGCAGGCCTTCCCCTCTTCTCTGCTGTCGAGGATCCAATGTCCCATGGGCAGAGAGGAGGGGTGTTTGCTGGTCTTCTGCCAGTGGGGTGTTAGATCCCTGTGGGCAGCCTGGCCCTGCTGGTTCATGATTGAGGCATTCCCCACCTGTCTGCCTGCAGGAGATCGGTTCCCCGTGGGCAGACAGGATGGGGAAGGCTGGCTATCGTGGCAGCAAGGTTTTGGTAGGGTCAGGTCCCCTGTGACCCACCTCTTTCCAACTCCTCTGGGATATTCAACGCGATTAACATGGTTAGCAGACGTGCTAACCATGTTAATCAGGGTTACTGGGATATTCAATGGCACACAGTTAATACTGCTGAATCTCCTTGGACGTTACCGCTGCTCATCTTGATGCTAGCTGGCTTGGCATTGGGGCTTTACAGGGCGGGAGCAGGAATGGCACTGTGGGTTAACCAGGCAGTGGTGCTATTCAGCCGCTGCCCGGTTGGACTGCTGTCCTAACTTTAGCCAGGTTTGCAATCTGGCCAGAGGTCAAATATCACCGCTGGCCGGACTGAAAGATCGCAAACCAGGAAACCGGATATTCAGTGCCTGGGCCTAGATATGGCCCCCTGGCATTAAATATCCGGGGCAAAGTTAATGCAGCTATGACACGATTGCTGCTGAAAATCCCCCTCCCCCTCCCCTTGGATTTTAACTCTGACAGTCGGCATTTAAAACAAAAAAATAGTGACCGCTATGGTTAAATATTGGAAGGAAGGATGATCAGTGGATGTAAGAGGATAGTGGTCAGCTCTAAATATCTGGATAGAGCGGTCATTGCAGGCACTATCCAGATAGCAGCAATATTCAGATATCCTATCTACACAGCACTTACAACAGCTTTCTTGTCCCAAGTTATGATGAAAATTGCTGCTATCTAGATAAGTCCCATTACTGCTCGTCATTTGCCCCTGCGCTGTGCCAGGCAATCAGAACAAATATTCAACACAATCCGAATAGTCCTACTGAATATCCCTCTCATTGGTACTTATCCAGTTAGCATGTGCTGGGCCCAAAATTTCTGGGGGATCTAGGGGTTTGAAAGTTAATTGAGAGAGGTGTAAGGCTGAAGTTCACGAAAGCCGGCTGCAGCCCCTTAGATCAAGTCTAGCCATAAGGGTTGACAGCACAGCGCTCGGGGACGACAACCAGCATATTCACTCCCGCAACCTCGAGCCCTGCCCTCCCGCGGCCGGCCGCTCCGAGCGCCCCAAGCCCTGCACAAAGCGCTAGACTCTCATTGGCCACTTCGCCCAACGCTCCCGTCTTTCGGCAGCCCGACGTGGCCAATGGTTCGTATTGACATGCAAATGAGGCGCTATAAAAGGGAGGGGCGGCTGAGAACGGAGTCTGGCTCTGCGGCCCGGGGCAGATTGTTCTGACAACAAAGGGAACCGGGTCCTGTAGCAGCGATCAGTCTGCCAGCTGCCCGTCTGCACCCACCCACCCTCTTCCCCTCTGATCGCACCGACCCCTGGCGGCAAAGCTGCTGCACCACCCGCGCTCTCTTCCTCCCTCAGTCTTTGGGGCGAATTTCGGGGTTGCTCTTTGCCATGGCTCCATCCTTCCGGCCCAGTAAAAACCGGGATGACGAGGATTACTATGACATTAAAGGCGATCGGAAGGTAAGGGCTTGTGGGAGGGGTACCGCACGGCCGGGCCAGGGCTTGTTCCCTCGCCGAGACCGATGCCAGCGTGCTGCGATCGAGGCCTCCTGCCAGTCGCTGGAGGAAGGGAGTGACGGCTGCAGCATCTTCTTTCCCTCTCCTGCAGGCGCGGAAACCTCTGGTGGAGAAGAAGAGGCGAGCTCGGATTAACGAGAGTTTGCAGGAACTACGCTCCATTCTGGCTGACACCGAAGTAAATACGCGATAAATGTAATATGTGTGCATGTCGTTTTTTGTATAGCACGAGGCCTTTTCTGCATGGCACCTCTCGGTTTGCACGCAGTTGCATGGGCTGGGCGTTTGCAGAATGCTTCGGTCGAGATGAAGCCGATGCTGCAGGGGTAAAACACGATGGATTCGTGGATGATGCTGGTTATCTCCTCTCTTTGCTAGTTCCAGGCGAAGATGGAGAATGCCGAGGTGCTGGAGCTGACGGTGAAACGGGTCCAGGGGATCCTGCAGAGCAGAGCAGGCGGTGAGTGTCGCCTTTCCCCACACGTGGAACTGTTTTATGCCCCAGATTTTCTATTGATAGATGTTGTTTGTTTTAGTGATCCCCAACTAGATCATGAAAAGAAAACCACCCTTGTGCCAGCAGATGTGTCCCTTAAGCTGGGGAAGGGGAAAAGCCCCTATAGCACATGTGGTGGCATCTCAGCGAGCTGGATGGGTGACAGCAGCCGCCCTCGGTGCAATGACTCTCTCCCTTCTCTGCTCCCCTTTCAGATTCGGATCGCTTGCAGCGGGAGGCGAGCGAAAGGTTTGCAGCCGGCTACATCCAGTGCATGCACGAAGTGCACACCTTTGTGTCGAACTGCCCGGGCATCGACGCCACGATCGCCGCCGAGCTGCTCAACCACCTGCTGGAGTCGATGCCCTTGAACGAAGGCAGCTTACAGGAGCTGATCGCCGACGTGCTGTCAGACTCGGCGGCCGGCCTGGAGGAGCTGTGCTCGGCCAGCCCCACGGCGCTCTCCCTGGCTCCCTCGGGCGAGGACAGCAGCTGCTCGGATGTGGAGGGCGAGGCCGAGGGCGAGCAGCGAAAGAGCTCCTCGCAGTTCCTGGACACTGCCAGCACGTCCCCCGGCTACCCGAAGGCTATGTGGAGACCGTGGTAGAAAGGACTGGTGTGGGGGCAGATTTGAACCGAGATCTACCTAAACAGGAAGAACCCAGCAGCCCTGAGCTCTTCCTAGCCATTGCAATAGACACTGAGATTTCAGATGGTGCATTTTATTTTGTCTCTACCTTTTTTGGGGGGTTTGTTTGGTTTCGTCAGAACTTGTAGATGGCACTCATAGACTGTCAAAGGCTGACAGAGGAATAGTGTAATTGTCTAACCTATTTAACATTTCACCTTTTGCCTGTGACAAATGCTTTCTAATAGGGGCCTGTTTCACCATGACAAAAGAAAACATGTAACCCAGCTCTTCTATGGATATACTGCAGTATTTCTCATGGAGTAACACAAATCAGGTCTCTTAATTTCAGTAAAGGCCCTGGTTTTTAATCTAAGCCAGGCTAATACTCGCACATTTTTAACAGTGGTTTTAAAGTGTATAACTTACAGTGCTGGCTTAAAAGCTGCAACAGTCTTTAAGGACTGCCGCCTTCTTTGAGAAATCTGATTTTTTTTTTTTTACTTCAAGAGTAAGTAGATAACATGGACTTCTGCTGTACCAACCCTCAGCAGAACTCAGAACCATCCTCATCCCCCTACCTGTAAAGTTTGAATACACAATAAATGGGAGTGTCCTTAACAATACTTTTTTCTTTTAAATTGGGGTTCTAACTATAATTTAAAAAAAAAAAGTCCAAAACTACCATAAACGCACTTGGAGACAAGCATACCTTAGAGAAAAAATACAACAAGAAGCAGACAGGCTATTTTTAGGATGAGGATGGATATTTTAGTTGGCACTACTGTTTGAAAAAGCCCCAGGAGAGTTGGTATGATATGTAGGGAATTAGAAATGCTACGTGAATGAAGGAAGGATGAATTAGACAGCAGCTCACAGTAGATGAGTGTGTTAAAGGCTGGTGGCAGGGTGACTGTAGTAACGGAGTATGCACATTTATAACTATAATGTATAGTAGGATGTTAAATGTTTTATTTTAAATCTTTAATAAAAAATTACAAATGATTGCATGTATTTTGGAGTGTAATACACTTATGTGCAAGTATGAATACAATTAAGTTAACTGTTTTTAGGTACTAACAAAGCTGTCTGTATCTGTGGTGAAATACTGGCGCCAAGCACTTCTTTTGTTTCCATTAAATACTGCTTTTGTTTGATATTAAAACGTACAAGCCTTTTTTTCAATTACAGCAAATGTAGTGCTTTTAATACATTGAGTTTCTGTTTAAACTCATGGGCTTATTATAAGACACTTTTACCTGTCACTAGAATTGTATGGAAGGTCGTGCAGACAGGTGAAAGAACCAGGAATGCTCTGTATTAACAAGATTTGTCATTCGTATGTGCTGTATTGTTGATTCTGATTGCGTTCTCATTAAATAGCACTGTATAGGCTGTTTGTGATGCAAGGTATGTATTTTATTTCTGGTATTTCTTTTATAAAGTTTAATTTTAGTATCACATGTGAGAGGCTCCTCCTGGTCAACAAACTTAAGTAAATCATATGAAAGTTAAACCTAATAACTTAAATTACTTAGAGAGAGGGACATATACAGGGTCTTCAATATTCCGCATATATATAGATTTAAATTGATGCACTATTAAAAAGCATCCCACTAAATGAATTTGTGATAACCTTGTGCTTTCAAACCTTGCTAGAGAGCCCCTAGCTTCAAACAGTGGTTGTGCTAAATTCTTGCCTTTAACTATGGAGAAGGGGAAGCCCTGGAGAGAAGGTGAGATCTCTGAACTGAAAACTACAGCTCTAGTCTCAGTAGGGTGGAGGGGTTCTGATGTGTAAATGAAGCTTTGTTTAGCAACACCTTCAACAGTGCAATTAAACAAAAGAAGAGAATTTACCCAAAAGGGGAAAGCAACAAAGTTTATTTTTGAAATGAGATAATGTGGTCATTTTGTTAAAAATTCTGGCCTAATAAGTCTTGAAAGCTAGTTATTAGTGGTGTTAGGTTAGTTTAATGTGTTTATTTCTAGTGATACCCTTAACATTTAGTTACATATATTTTCTTTGAGGTCAAGATGCACAGCCCCATAAACAGGCGGGATGCGGTTGTGGGGTTTTGGTCCTTACAGTGACTTTCTACGATAATCTTGTAACCATGCCAATAAAATACTGTTGCATAATCCATCAAAGGTTCATTCCATAAACATGGATTGAAAAAAACATTTGGGACCTGATAATCAATTACTTATAGGTTTAGCAGGGGCTGCTAAACCTGCAAGTCCACTGTCAATGCAGCGGAAATCCTTCTTACTGTCTCGGCAATATGCAGCTGGTATTAGGGCAGAGTGAGGGTGGAATGATTAGCTCTAAGTAGAGCGGTGATATTCATCCACTAAGTGGCCGACTGTAGGCCTAAATAAACAGCTATATGGATAGCCTCTAGGGATGGGCATACTATAAATATTTTCAGCATTGATATCTACCTATAGAATGATGCTGGATATTTTTATTTTTTTTGAACACCACAGCCAGCATTTAAAAAAATTCAATCATTGTCGCTACTGAAAATCTTCACAAGGACCATGATAATTGAGGACTTTAACTGAACACACTGCCTGCACGGGTCAAACATATAACAGATGAACTTTAGGTGGCAAGACTTGTCTGCCCTACTGAGGAGTAGCCTAATGGTTACAGTGGGCTGAAAACCTGGGAAGCCAGGTCCAAGTCCCACTGTTGCCCCTTGTGGCCTTGGGCCCATTGCCTTGGGTAGAAGCTTAGATTGAAGGTCTCTGGAAAAAATTCTACTGTACCTGAATCTAACTTGCCTTGACCTTCTGAATAAAGGCATGAGCTAAATCCAGTTTCCCTTTCCCTATTACAATGTTTTTGCCATGCTGTGCCCAGAAGAAAATATCTTTAAAGATAATAAATACCAGCAAACTTAAGACACAGATTTAGGGCTGGCCCCATGACTCATGTTGCTCGGATTTGCGCAACAGCACAAGGCTGAAATTCTCACTAGGGCTAGTTGAGAGTGGGCACATTGGAGATAATTTTATAAGTGTGCGACTTTGCATGCCTTCTATCAACACACGTAAACCACCTATTTTCAATGACTTTTGGGCAGGGATGGACAATGTGTGTAGTTTAGGCAGGTGCATACTTTTGAAGGGGGTGAACAGAGGGGCAGAGCCTAAGTTTCCACGCATTGATCGTTTTCTATAAATCTAGGTGCGGGCATTTACACCAAGTATAGGGTTTGCATACATGGTTAAGTCTTGATTTGGTACACAAATCTCATCACTTATAAAGGAAGGTATACATGTGCTTTATGAGATACCTGCAAAATATGCATGTGAAAACCTGCTTTAAACTAGCTACCCCATATAGAATTATGTCCATTATACCGACAGTTTGCTGGGGGGAGGGGGTTTACCATAGAGGTGCTGATCTCCTGCTGGCAATAGCCATGGGTCAATAATGGTTCATGCAACCACCTAGGCATGCTATCCAGAGATGGTGTTTCCAAGATGGAGGGGGAAACGAGAGAGAAAAAAAGGAGAAGAGTGAAATTTTAGCAACCGCGAAAACATACAAGATTGACTTTCTCCTTTGCCTGTAAATGTACTTCCTCATTTTGCTAAGAGTATTAAGGGTATGTTTACAAACCTGTGCTAGCTGTTAATGTGCGCTTGAGTGTGTTAATGCGCCATGCTGACTGCACGCATGCGAAACAGACTGCGAGGATAAGTCTATGCTATCTGCTTAATGTGCAATGTGGAGGGAAGTGGGTGGAGTGTGGACCTGTCTGTACAATGTAGTTAGTGCAGGGCTTGATAGCACACATTTGCCTTTAATGTTGAAATCAGCGCAAGAGCACTTAAAGGCTAAAGCCATCTCACTGGGTGGCATTAAGTGCATCTGCATTATTTGCAATTGCTGCAGGTGCATGGTGGGATCCAAATCAGTGCAGTATTTGCTGGGGCCATGCTGTACACACCGCTAATAGCGCATGACTGTTGGCAAGTACTGTGCATTGATGTCTACCCTCAACGTGCGCTACCTACAAAATCGTAGGGCACTTTAGTAAACATGCTCTGTAGTTGCAAAGGCAGAAGATGATTTTGGGTGTCATATAGCATGGCTTTAGTAAGCAAGAAGAAAGCCAGATAAGAACTCTGAGGTCACCTCAGCACTCTCAGCAAGTGTACTTAGCATGTTATTCAAAAAGCACTTTGCCCCATCTTATAGCTATGAAAGAAATCTCTATTGAACAAGAACTGTAAGCCGTAGGCTTTTGCAAACTCACATAAGGCCCTGTCAGCTTTCTGGGTACCAGCGCTTTCTTCCTGTCTTTTGGGTTTCCAGCAGGGACAGCTTAACCATTAGACAGACTAAGTGGTCATCTCAGTACTGGAACTAAATGTCGTAACACCCGAGGTACTACTGCAGGAGCCGCAGCAGCATGACGCAGTGCGTCTCCCTTCCCCCACAGAGCAGCCCCAGAAGCACTTGCAATAATGCTCCAGTCACCCTGTCCTAGCTCTAGCCCTGAGTCACCTAGGAAAGAAGTTTCTTGGGAGGTGGCGAAGAGCTGCTGTAGTTAAAGCCAAAGTTTCTGACAGCCACAAAAACTCAAAGATCCATCAGCTTTTACCTGCAGGGAGGGTTGGCCATTTTCAAATGCTCTATTTCCTTGAATAAATGGCTTTAGGAAATTGCCCTCATCTCTACATCTACATCTAAATCTAAGTTTAATATTTAAAAGTTTGATGGCCAGTTACGCATTTTTATAGATTCATTCTGAGATGGATGATGCTGGGATGATCATGATGGCTGAGTTAATTTCATGTATTATATTTCTATACTATATATCGTTTGAACGTATGTGTGGTTAACAGTAGAATATGCATAATAAATACAAATAAATTAAAACCAGTCATTAAAACAACTCCATATCTCACTAAAACAATATACCTTAGCTTATCTCTTCAAGTCAGTTTGCCCAAAAAGATATGCCTTCAAAATTTTTCTAAAAGAAAACATATCACAATTCTTACGTAAACTGGGAGGTGAAACACTGCAGTTTCACTTAGGACAGGGGTGTCTAACTAAGTTTGATGATGGTCCAGATTTCTTAATGCTGTTTGAAGCAGGCCAGAGTACAGGGTTGTTGTTACCTCCTCTAATGTTGTGCTCAACCAGGAGGAGGAATGGTACCCAGACCATATCACCCTTTATCCCCTTCACTCATCTGCTTTCCATCAGGAGCAAGTCCTACCTCATTCCATTCACTCTCCCTCCTCCCTGAAGCAACTCATGCAGAAGAGTGGTCGAGTTCTTGCAAAGCCTAGACTGGGTGGTGAAGTTTTAGAAGGGCCATCTCCATCCCTCACAGTGACTGACTTACTTGAGAGCGCTGTTGGATGCATGAGTGGCACAGGTTGCATAAAAAAGCCAAACCATAACACAACGACCCATAAATATAAAGTACAATTTTTTTGTCGGAGCTAGCCGTAGGAAGGTCGAAGGGAAAACGACCTACACCAAGCGGGCAGCTACTTTTTTCTCTCAAAAGGTTCTTCACCAAAATTCAAAATATATAATACAGTGTTAACTTATCTCGGTTCATAGGCGCTGATAATGGAGATCAAGATGCACGACGCGCACGTTTCGGGCTTCTCTGCCCTGTATCAAGTGCAAAATCCAAGATTATCATACATAGCAGCCATAGGCTTAGGTCTAACGCATTGACGGCGTTTTTTCGATGGCTGCTATATATGATAATCTTGGATTTTGCACTTGATACAGGGCAGAGAAGCCCGAAACGTGCGCGTCGTGCATCTTGATCTCCATTATCAGCGCCTATGAACCGAGATAAGTTAACACTGTATTATATATTTTGAATTTTGGTGAAGAACCTTTTGAGAGAAAAAAGTAGCTGCCCGCTTGGTGTAGGTCGTTTTCCCTTCGACCTTCCTACGGCTAGCTCCGACAAAAAAATTGTACTTTATATTTATGAGTCGTTGTGTTATGGTTTGGCTTTTTTATGCAGTTTGATATATCCAAATCTAAAGGGTTTTTTTTGTACTGTGAGTGGCACAGGTGGCACTGCCACTGTAAAGAGCGGAAAATATCCAGGAGCAGGTCCAACTCTTTCTCTGGATATCATGTTCCTCGGCCTGGCACTTCCTCCAGCTACTAGGCACCATGGCAGCAACCATAGACCAGCACTCCCTTTTGTCCCAGTGGTCCTCGCAGCGAGATCCATTGTCTCATTGGTTGCCATGCCCGCAGGAGGTCAGGCTCCGCCTGCGCTCATGGCATTTGTCCCCGATGTTGACAGCAGGGATGCCGTTGGAACCACCAGTTTGGATCACAGTTACCACTGATGTCAATCTTTCTGGCGGGGGAGAGGAGACGACACATTGCCTCTTGCAGCTGGCCCAGGGTCACTGGTCGGAGGAAGAATCATCATGACTGATAAATCGGTTGGAACTGAGGGCGGTGTTTTTAGTGGTATAACACTTTCTGTCGCTGTTGCAGAACCAAACTGTATGAGTCTTTTTGGACAATGCCACCATGGTGGCCTATATCAACTGCCAGGGAGGCACGGTCAGCTGTGGCCTGATGGAGGAGTCAACTTTGCTGCTGCTGCAGTGGGTGCAATTCCATCTCTGCGCCTTATCAGTGGCGCATGTGGCAGGCAAGGGAAATGTGCAGGTGGATTTTCTGAGCTGCCATCGGATGGACCCGCGGAATAGTCCCTGGAGGAGATGGGTTTCAGGAGTCTCACGCGGACTTGGGGGGGGGGGGCAACTGGTGATGGACCTGATGGCATCAGCAGCCAATGCCAAGTTGAGCTGTTGTTACAGCAGAAGGCGCGAGCATATGTCAGAGGGGCTCAACATCCTAGTGCTGCCATGGCCGCAAGACGGCCTGCTGTAAATATTCCTTTCCTGGCCTCTGATAGGCTGGTGCGTCACCGGATAGAGAGACACTGCGGTCTGGTGGTTCTCATAGCGCCAGATTGGCTGCGGAGGCCCTGGTACATGAATCTTCAATGGTTTACGGCAGCTTTACTAGAATGCTAGGATTCATAAGCAAAGAAATGAAGAATAAAACAAAGGATATTATAATGCCTCTGTATCGTTCCATGGTGAGACCGCACCTTGAATATTGTGTACAATTCTGGTCGCTGTATCTTAAAAAGGATATAGTGGAATTAGAAAAGGTACAGAGAAGAGTCAACAAAAAGGTAAAGGGGATGGAAGGTATCCCTATGAGGAAAGGCTTAAAAGGTTAGGACTCTTCAACCTGGAAAAGAGACGGCTGAGGGGGGATATGATAGAGTTTTATAAATTGATGAAAGGAGTGGAACGGGTAAACATAGTTTATGCCATCAAAAATTAGAAAGACTAATGGACATGCAATAACGCTACAGTGTAACCCATTTAAGACTGGAATTCGTTACAGGAGGATGTTAGTGTAGCTGGGTTTAAAAAAGGTTTAAGAAACATGATGGCAGAGAAAGACCATATGGCCTATCTAGTCTGCCTTTCCATATCAATCACTACAACAGTCCACGTTTTTCCTTTAGAGATCCTCTGTGTTTGTCCCATTTTTTGTTCAATTCAGATACTGTCCTGATCTCTTCCATGCATCTACCACTCTTTCCATAAATACATATTTCTGCATATTACTCCTGAGTCTATCCCCTTTCACCTTCATTCTATGTCCCCTTGTAGCAGAGCGTGCTTTTAATCAAAAGAGGCTCTTCTCCTGTACATTTATGCCATGGAGATATTTAAATGTCTCAATCATATCACCTCTATCCTGCCTTTCCTCTAAAGTATACATATGAAGATCCTTAAATCTGTCCATATGTTTTATAACGAAGACCACTAACCATTTTAGTAGCCACCCTCTGTACAAACTCCAACCTGTTTATATCCTTTTGAAGGTGTGGTCTCCAGAATTGCACACAATACTCCAAATGAGGTCGCACCAAAGACTTATACAGAGGCACTATCACCTCCTTTCTTCTGCTGGCCATTCCTCTCCCTATGCACCCAGGCATCCTTTTTGCTTTTACCGTTGCCCTTTCAACCTGTTTAGCTACTTTAAAATCATCAGACACATTCATGCCTAAGTCCCGCTCTTCTTTTATGGACAGAACTACTTCACCCCCTATACTATATTGTTCCCTTAGATTGCTGCAGCCCAAATGCATGACCTTGCATTTTTTAACATTAAATCTCAGCTACCAAATTCTAGACCATTCTTCAAGCTTAGCTAGATCACCCCTCAGGTTATCTACACCTTCCTTGGTGTCTACTCTATTGCAGATTTTGGTATCATCCTCAAAGAGGCAAACCTTACCCGATAGCCCTTCCTCAGTATCATTAACAAAAATGTTTTAAAAAATCAGACCAAGGACAGATCCCTGGGGCACACCACTGGTAACCTTCTCCTCAGAGTGAGCTCCATTTACCTGTACCCTCCCACTCAACCAATTTCTAACCCAAGCAGTAACTTTAGGGTCCATCCCTAGGGTGCTCAGTTTGTTTATAAGTTGCCTGTGTGGAATGGTGTCAAAGGCTTTACTGAAATCTAAATACACCACATCTAGGGCTCTCCCTCGGTCCAACTCCCTGGTCACTCAGTCAAAGATACCAATCAGATTTGTCTGACAAGACCTGCCTCTGATGAATCCATGCTGCCTCGGATCTGGTAATTCGTTGGACTCCAGAAACCTCACTATTTTCTCTTTAAGCAGCACTCACCACTGAAGTTAAACTACGGGCCTGTAGTTTTCAACCACATCCTTACTTCTACTTTTGTGTAAAGGGACCACATGTGCCTCTCTCCAGTCCTCTGGCATCACTCCCGACTCCACAGAGGCATTGAAAAGGTCAGTCAGTGGAACTGCTAGAATGTCCCCAAGTTCCCTCAGTATTCTAGGGTGTATGGGATTTATGGGGCCGCGGCTCCGATAACGATTGTAAACCGCTACCGCGGCTTTGTAAACAAGCCTCTAAGATTTCCAGATATAGATGCCTGTCTTCCTTTCTCTGTGATCTCTTGTATTTCATGAAGTCCTCCCTCTTTTTCTTCACCTTTTCAACTATTTCATTCGAAAACCATAGCAGTTTCCTTTTCATTTTACCTTTATTTACCATTTTAACAAAAAGGTTTGTTGCCCTTAAAATATTCCCTTTCAGTTTTGCCCCCTGGTTTTCTACTCCCCCAGCTGTTTCCATCCCGCTAATGACTCCCTGAGGTATTGGCCCATCTTGGCAAAGTCAGTTTTCCTAAAGTCTAAGACCCTCGCTTTTGAATGGATTCTAACAGCCCTAGTCCTAATACTGAACCACACCATCTGGTGATCACTGGATGCAAAATGATCTCCCACTACAACATCAGAAACACTTTCACCATTAGTAAGCACCAAGTCCAGTATGGCCCCTTCACATCTGGGTTCTGTTACCAGTTGCCTGACTAGTTCTCCCTGTAGAGAATCCAGGATCTCCTTACTTCTAGATGATACTGCAGCAGGAATGTGCCAATCAACATCTGGCATATTGAAATCCCCTATCAGTAGCACTTCCCCTTTCCTGGCAATGCTGCGTATGTTTTCATTAAACTCTCCATCCACCTCTTCTCTCTGTGAGGGAGGTCTGTATATCACACCAATGCAAATAGATTTCTCTTTCCCTCTTTCTAGTTTAACCCACAGTGCCTCCTCTCTTTTAAGCCCTGTATTTTGATTGCTTTAATATTATTTTTAACATATAGTGCCACTTCTCCTCCCCTTCTTCCTACCCTGTCCTTTCTGAATAAAGTATAGCCTGGTATAGTTACATCCCAGTCATGGTTGTTTGTGAACCATGTCTCTGTTACTGCCACTAAATCCAAGTCAGCCTCTCCCATTAAAGCCTCAACATCTGGGATCTTATTTCCCATGTTAGAGGCATTTATACACACTGCTTTCCTTATGTTGCCCCTTTTACCCATTTCCATAAAGGTATTTATTGTTTCACTTACCTGGTGGCTTTCACACCTGGGGGCTTTCTTCACCCATCCTCAATGAATCTAGTTTAAAGCACTCTTCAATAGGTTAGCCAGTCTGCTACTGTAGACACGTCGACCCTTCTTGGATAGATAGACACCATCTCTGCTCTGCAACCCTTGGAACAGCTTCCTATAGTCCAGGAAACCAACTTGTTTGCACAAGTTCCTTTCCTGGAAAGGTCCCTAAACTATTATTAAAGAGGACCCAGGAAATCCACTGCTTCCCCTAATTCAAGCATTGTGCCACCTGTGTGTCTTTTTGGGAACCTGCCAGGTACCTATGACCTGGATTGGCCACTGTTGGAAACATTATACAGTATTGGGCTTGATGGACTTTGGTCTTATCCAATATGGCATTTATTATGTTCTTACCCTGGCAACTGCCGAGTGTCTGGATCTGTTATGCCAGGGTCCTCTGCAAATGCCCCAGGTGGATCGATTCTTGCTTACGGCTTGGCTTTTGAAAGGTCTTGGCTAAGATAGAGAGGTGGTGGTTACCCTCCTAAAAATGCACTGAATACACACATAGGGGCCCATTCTGTCCCATTGGGACGTCCATCCCCTCTATTCGGCCCCCTTGCCGTCCCCAACTAACCTCCCCATACGAATAAGGTGTTTGTATGGGGAGGCTTAGACGGGTGGGGGGGGGGGCAGGAAGGGGCGGTTCGGAGGCTGAGTTAGGGCAGGCAGTGGGTGGTCCACAGCCCCGTACCTACAGGGTCAATTCTTTTAGAAGCTGGTGTCATTATGATATGGTAGATTTGCATTATATGGCCAGTGACATTTGTAGGGTTTTGTGTTAGTTTACTATCTGCCTGGTACTGGAGAGGCCGTTAATGAGATGACAATGGAATCAGATTTTTTTGTTTTCTTGTATTTTGGGTTCTTTGGTGAAATGTCCTTATTCTGCTCTGCCCCCCATGTTCACAAAGAAAAAGAGAAAACCATAGCAGTTTCTAAACCTGTGCTTCTCTTTCCCTTTTTGTCCTCTGCTGTTTGGATGCTATATATTTACAGGTTTCAGTATTTTTTGAATCTTAGAGTGCCAGGCTAAATAATTAAACAGCTACAATTTTTGCCGCATTTTAAATACATAGCCTGGGAATATGTTCCTTTCCTTTTATTTGGCAAATCACTGAATGAGAATATTTTGGGGGTGCCAGCTCATCCCTTGCCTGTTTGATATATTGGCATCCTATCCATCTAGTATTTTATTAAGATAACCATAATAAATATGCAATTATATGCAAATATGCAAATGAGCATGCAAATATGTCACCCACCCTTTGCCCCACCAAATGAAACTGTCAAATTATGTCCATGAGCAAAGAACAGACGTGCAATGTACATGCATAGTTTATAAAATAGGCGTATCTACATATAAAAAACATGCATGCATTTTTAGCTTCTTTGGAGCAGGTGTAAACTTACATGTGAGGATTTATGCGCTACTGGGAAGCAATCAGGGATTCTGTTTTTAATAAAGGCACATGGATGCTTATTTTGCCTTTATAAAATAGGCACCTTTGTGGAACTATGAAATGGGCACCCTGTTGTAAAATTACCCCCTAAGTGATTAAGGTTATAAGAGAAAGAAATAATTTAGAAAATAAGATTCAAAGGTATTTGGATTTTTTCTGAGAATGAGTCAAAAGGCATGCACCAGGGCACACTCTGGAACCTAAAATCATGGCTCCTATCTCTGGCCACTAGATTGGGCCTTGCTCAATGACTGGGAGTCCTCCCCCCTCAGGAATTCTGAACACTGCTTGAGCAGCACCTTCAGCTCCACCTGACCAAGAAGCAGAGTTCTGGCCTGGGACATGACAGCATAAAGCTCCTGCTACAGCCACTGGGCTGGCCTGTCTTTTGATATACTGTACTTTCTTTCATAGTACTTGGCCCTGTTTGCATGGCTGGGCCAACCGTTGGGAAAACCAGGCAGCTGCCTAGGGCAACAGTTTTTGGAGGGGCAGCAACGAGCATCTACAGTCTAGACAAAGCAATAGGACCTGGTAGCCACACAAACTCAGAATCATCAGGGCATACCTTTACCTGCAGAAACAATGGGCAATGTGCAAGCAGTCCATTTACCCTTGTCAGTAGTTTTTTGAAATCTCCTTCATTGTGCATTGATATATTTATAAAACAAGGTTTAATATTTAAAAGTGTAAAGCCCGATATTGCAAGGCATTTACACGGTTTACAGAGCTGTATGTAAATGCCCCTAGGTGGGATATTCAGCGGCACTAACACGGTTAGTGCCGCTGAGTATCCAGAAGTAATGCCACTATATGCCCCGAAGCTAACCGCTTAGCATCAGGACGTTCCAGCGGCAGTACTTGGGGATAACCGGTCAGCCATGATCTTCAGCCACTGCCTGGTTATCCCTCAGCAGCAAGTTAGGTGCAGCTAAAGCTATCCTAACTTTTGCTTCTGAAGCTAACTGGGCAGCGGCTGAATATCGCCACTGTCCAGTTAGCTTCTGTGCCATGCGGCACTGTGCGGCAGACCCGGATATTCAATGCCAGTGGCCGGATATGGTGCCGGCATTAAATATCTGTGTTAACTCTTCAGCGGTGATGCTGGGCGCTGCACTTCTGCTACTGTCGTCGCTGAATATTGGGCCCGTAGTGTCCAAATATGCATTTTTATAGGATTGTTCTGGGAGGGCTGCTGTTGAGATGATTACAATTGAGTTTTATAATGAAAATCTTGTAGGGAGGGCACTAAAAGGTAATTGCGAGGGGGCAAAAGGCTGAAGTTTCCTCTAGGGTGCCTAATACCCTGGCTCCTGTCCTGCCTATTTGTTTAAAGCGCTTTATAGGATGTATACACTTTACAATCAGAAGAATATAGTGGTCTGTGTTTCTTCAAGCACTGTGGCATCCATGTAGCCTTCTACAATTTAAAGGAAGCAGGATAATCCAGCATTTCAGTCTTTTGCTCTGTGTAATCTTACTAAAACCATTCAGACCCGTTCATGAATTTTATTCATTTTTATATAGATGCTAAGGGGTTCATTCTGACCTGAGAACAGA
Organism: Ichthyophis bannanicus; assembly: GCA_033557465.1. Lineage (NCBI taxonomy): Eukaryota > Metazoa > Chordata > Amphibia > Gymnophiona > Ichthyophiidae > Ichthyophis > Ichthyophis bannanicus. The sequence continues at coordinate 382,611,709 of CM066038.1, forward strand.
GGACATGGATGTCCGACTTGGACGTCCAAGCCCCGCTATTTTCAGGGAGTGAATTCTGTGACCCAGGCTCCCCACAGGCACAGAGGGCTTGTGCGGGAAGCACTGGATGGGGGCAGGAGGGGAAGTCCAGAGGCCAAGGGTGGGCGGTGCAAGGGCGGGCTGACTCACCTGGATGTATAGGGCCGATTCAGGTCATGGTCCTGTATGTCCGGCAAGTCCAAGATGGACAGGGATTTATTTCACCTCAGAGGTGGAATAAGTCCCCCCGAGGATGGCGATCGGGCATGGCAGCCCCCCTCCAGCACATGAGCCATGGCAGGTAGGCCCCCTCTCAGGGACGGCTCAAGGCAATCTGCTGCCTGAGGTGAAGAATGAGATGGCGCCCGCCCCACGTTAGAGGGGGGTGATGCTTTTTCAGAAATCCAATGAGAGACTGAACCAAACCAAAAAGCCAATTAAATTATATGGAGGAAATGCAAGATGTTTGCACAGAGGGCCATATTGAGCTGCAATCGTGCCCTCTGTGACTTGCAGCTCGGGCGCATGCCCCCCTCTTCCCCCCCCCCATACCTCCATCCAGCGCTGCCTGCTCTTTCTCTGCTGCTGCCGCCCTCTGTTTTTTCACGGCGGCGCTGGCAGCAGGGTAAGAGCAGGCAGCGCTGGACAGAGGTATGGGGAGGAGGAGGGGGCATGCGCCCGATCTGAAAGACGCTGGCACTTTAAGCAGATCTGTCCCTCCCTACTCTGACATCGCGTCGGAGGAGGGAGGGACCAGACCTGCTTAAAGTGCTGCAAAAAGGCTTGGGGCGCATTTCGGCTGCCTGCTATTGTCCTGCCAGTGGCGACAGGGCAACAACAGACAGCCGAAATGCAACCCCCAAGCTAGGTACGGTCCTGTTTGCACACCAAGGAACAAAAAGACAGCAAGAACCAACAGCACAGTTTATAACTCATTTTTATTTTGTTCTTATAAACTGTGTTATGGTTCTTGCTTTTTCTTTTTCAACATATATTTTGCATCCACAGTAGATGCAGAGCAGAACCAGGACATTCACCCACAGAAGTCAATATTAAAAAAAAGAAATCTGATTCAGATCATCTCACTAACTGCAACATTAACCACTATTACCAAGAGGCTTGTAGAAAATTGCAAGAGGATCTTAAGAAATTGGAAGACTGGGCATCAAAATGGCAGATGAAATTTAACAGACCCCACACGTGAAGGGGCCATACTGGACTTGGTGATTACCAATGGTGAAAGTGTTTCTGATGTTGTAGTGGGAGATCATTTTGCATCCAGTGATCACCAGATGGTGTGGTTCAGTATTAGGACTAGGGCTGTTAGAATCCATTCCAAGGTGAGGATCTTAGACTTTAGGAAGACTAACTTTGCGAAGATGGGCCAATACCTCAGGGAGTCGTTAGTGGGATGGGAACAGCTGGGGGATGTAGAAAAACAGTAGGCAAAACTGAAAGTGGGTATTTTAAAGGCAACCAACCTTTTTGTTAAAATGGTAAATAAAGGCAAAAGGAACAGGAGACCGCTATGGTTTTCGAAGGAAGTAGCTGAAAATGTGAAGAAAAAGAGGGAGGCCTTCATGAAATACAAGAGATCACAGAGAGAGGAAGACAGGCATCTGTATTTGTAAAAACTTAGAGAAGCTAGCAAAGTAGTCAAGAAGGCAAAGATTCAAAAGGAGGAGGAAATAGCCAATGCAATAAAATGGGGGGATAAGACATTTTTCAGATATATTAGTGAGAAGAGGAAGGGCAAAAGTGGTATTGTCAGACTCAAGGGTGCAGGGGGGGAATATGTAGAAGCTGATAAGGATAAAGCGGAATTGCTTAACAAATATTTTTGTTCTGTGTTCACAGATGAAGAACCAGGAGCAGGACCTCAGAAAACACCCACAAATAAGAACAGAAGCGAGGGACATCTTGAACAATTTTCAGAAGACTGTGTTCGTGAGAAACTAGCTCAACTTAAAGTAGACAAAGCGATGGGACCGGATGGGATACACCCTAGAATACTGAGGGAACTTGGGGACGTTCTAGCAACTCCACTGACTGACCTTTTCAATGCCTCGTTGGAGTCGGGAGTGGTGCCAAAGGACTGGAGAGAGGCTCATGTGGTGCCTTTACACAAAAGCGGAAGTAAGGATGTGGTTGAAAACTACAGGCCGGTTAGTTTAACTTCGGTGGTGAGTAAATTATTGGAAATGCTGCTGAAAGAGAAAATAGTGAGGTTTCTGGAGTCCAGCAGATTATAGGATCCGAGGCAGCATGGATTCACCAGAGGCAAGTCTTGTCAGACAAATCTGATTGATTTCTTTGACTGGGTGACCAGGGAGTTGGACCGAGGGAGAGCTCTAGATGTGGTGTATTTAGATTTCAGTAAAGCCTTTGACACTGTTCCTCACAGGCGACTTATAAACAAACTGAGCACCCTAGGGATGGACCCTAAAGTTACTACTTGGTTTAGAAATTGGTTGGGTGGGAGGCGACAAAGAGTATAAGTAAATGGAGCTCACTCTGAGGAGAAGGATGTTACCAGTGGTGTGCCCCAGGGATCTGTCCTTGGTCCGATTCTTTTTAACATCTTTGTTAGTGATATAGCGGAAGGGGTGTTGGGTTAGGTTTGCCTCTTTGCAGATGATACCAAAATCTGCAATAGAGTAGACACCCAGGAAGGTGTAGATAACATGAGGAGGGATCTAGCTAAGCTTGAAGAATGGTCTAGAATTTGGCAGCTGGGATTTAATGTTAAAAAATGTAAGGTCATGCATTTGGGCTGCAGTAATCCAAGGGAGCAATACAGTATAGGAGGTGAAGTACTTTTGTCCAATAAAGAAGAGCGGGACCTAGGCGTGGTTGTGTCTGATGATCTTAAAGTAGCTAAACAGGTAGAAAAGGCGACGGCAAAAGCTAGAAGGATGCTTGGGTGCATACGGAGAGGAATGGCTAGCAGAAAAAAGGAGGTGATAATGCCTCTGTATAAGTCTTTGGTGCGACCTCATTTGGAGTATGGTGTGCAATTCTGGAGACCGCACCTTCAAAAGGATGTGAACAGGATGGAGTCGGTGCAGAGGGTTACTACTAAAATGATTAATGGGCTTCATTATAAAGCATATGAGGACAGACGTAAGGATCTTAATGTGGACAAGTGCAAAGTTATGCACCTAGGGAAGAACAATCCAAACTATGGTTACACGATGCAAGGCTCCACATTAGGAACCACCACCCAGGAAAAAGATTTAGGCGTCATTGTGGATAATATGTTAAAACCCTTGGCCCAATGTGCAGCGGCGGCCAAGAGAGCAAATAGAATGCTAGGTATCATAAAGAAAGGAATGGAAAATAAAACAAAGGATATTATAATGCCTCTATATCGCTCCATGGTGAGACCACACCTTGAATATTGTGTGCAATTCTGGTCGCCGTATCTTAAAAAGGATATAGCGTTATTAGAAAAGGTTCAGAGAAGAGCCACCAAAATGGTAAAGGGGATGGAAGGATACCCCTATGAAGAAAGGCTAAAAAGGTTAGGGCTCTTTAACCTGGAAACGAGACAGCTGAGGGGAGATACGATAGAAGTCTATAAATTAATGAACGGAGTGGAACGGGTAAACATAGATGGATTGTTTACATTATCAGAATACAGAAAGAGTAGGGGACATACAATGAAGCTACAGGGTAAATTAAGATTAATAAAAGGAAATATTTTTTCACCCAACGTGTAATCAAACTCTGGAATTTGTTACCGGAGGATGTAGTAAAGGCTGTTAGTGTAGCTGGGTTTAAAAAAGGTTTGGACAAGTTCCAAGAGGAAAGATCCATAAACCATTATTAAGAAGGGACCCAGGATATCAATGCTTGAGCCAATACAAGCATTGTGGAACCTGTGTCTTTTGGGGAAACTGCTAAGTACGTATGACCTAGATTGGGCACTGTTGGAAACAGGATACTGGGCTTGATGGACCTTGGTCTGACCTGGTATGGCATATCTTATGTTCTTATTCCCCAATACTGTGTAAAATATAAAAATAGCACAAAGTCCAATCATTAAAATTAAATACAATTATTTTTTCTACCTTTGTTGTCTGACCATTTTATTCTCTGATCATGCTGGTCCCAATCTGAGGCTTCTGCTTTCCTGTCTTCTCTTAGCTCTCTTTCTGTGGTCTATGGTCCATGGTCCATCTGCCATTTCTTATCTCTTCTTTTGTTTTCTTCACTTCCTTCAATCAGCCTATTTCCAGTTCCAGTAACCCTCCCTAGTATCAGCCCCCTTTCCAGTCCTCCCCTCCCAGTACCTTTCAGTGTCAACTGCCTTGCATTCCCACGACTGCCACTGGTGTCCATTCCCTTCCAGTCCCCCTCCTTCCCAACTGTCTAGCCACTTCTAGTCCAAATACCATCCCAGGTATCAGCTCAAGTCCACTCTCAGTGCCACCACCCCAGTCAGCTTCCTTCCAGTCACCCTACCCTCTGTCCATCTCCCTTCCAGTGCCATTTGCATGTCAGCTCCCTTCCAGCCTCCTCCCCATTACCCAGCCACCTACCACTCCCATACCCAAGTGTCAGCTCCCTTCCAGTCCCCCTTCAGTACATCCCAGGTGTCAGCTTCTTTGCAGCCCCCTCCTTCCCCTGGCAGACCTTCTCAGTATCCGCTCCCTTCCAGTCCTATTCTACCATCCCCCTGCATCAGCCCATTTGTAGCCCTAGCCCCTAGTTTTCTTCCAGGGCCAGCAGCACTCTCCTCCCCTCCCCCATTAGCCCATTTCCAGTCCCAGTGCATTTCCACTCCTATCCCCCTAAATCAGCCCACTCCAGTCCTAGCCCCCCAATCAGCCCATTACTAGTCCTAACTCATTTCCAATGCTAGCCCCTCATCTGCCCATTACCAGTCTTAACCCCCCAATAAGTCCATTTCTAGTCCTAGCCCCCCCATAAGCCCATTTCCTGTCCTAGCCCCCCTAATCAGCCCATTTCCAGGCCTAACCCCACCATTCAGCCCATTACCAGTCCTAGCCCCTCTCCCTATCAGCCCATTTCCAGTTCTAACCCCCCCATCAGCCCATTTCTAGTCCTAACCCCCCATCAGCCCATTTCCAGTCCTAGTCCCCCTGATAGACCATTACCAGTCCTAGCCCCCCTCCTGATCAGCCCATTTCCAGTTCTAACCCCCCCATCAGCCCATTTCCAGTCCTAGCCCCCTGATAGCTCATTACCAGTCCTAGCCCCCCCTCCTGATCAGCCCATTTCCAGTTCTAACCCCCCCATAGCCCATTACCAGTTCTAACCCCCCCATCAGCCCATTTCCAGTTCGATCCCCCCCTCAGCCCCAGTCCTAGCCCCCCGATATCCCATTACCAGTCCTAGCCCCCTCCCGATCAGCCCACTTCCAGTTCTAACCCCCCATCAGCCCATTTCCAGACCTAGCCCCCCCATAGCCCATTACCAGTCCTAACCCCCCATCAGCCCATTTCCAGTCCTAGCCCCCCCCCCAGCCCAGGGAAATTGAAAAAAACCCAAACCTGGCTGCAGAAGCCACTGTCGCTGCTGCTGCAGTGGTGGCAGCGGCAGCATGAAGTGCCCCGCGGCTGCAGCCTCCCACCTCTTGGAAGAGCCCAGTGTTTCCCCTCCGCTCTGGCTCAGCTTTGTAGAGCCGCATGAAGGGAGAGTGTTTCCCTTTCTCACAGCTCTGTTAAAGCTGAGCCCTCCGGTGCTGATGGGAAACAGGCAATTCTTGTTTCCCATCAGCGCCGGTGGGCTCAGCTTTAAAAGAGCCGCGGGGAAGGGAAACACTCTCCATTCGCGTGGCTCTGCAAAGCTGAGCCGGTGTGTTGGGGAAACGCTAGCACAGCTCTCTGGGGAGGCGGGGGGCCATGGCCACGGGGCACTTCATGCTGCCACCGCTGCTGCGACAGCTGCAGCAGCTTCTGCAGCTGGAGGTTTTTTTTTTTTATTTTGAAGGCCGAGTGAGGTGGTCTTTTTGGGGGCAATTTTTGCCGCCCCCAAAAAGTTGCCGCCGGAGGCTACCGCCTCATTCGGCCTCATTATAGAGTTGTCCCTGCCGCCTCTGCCTGATCCCTGTCCTGGCAGGCCCTACAGAGGGTCGGGCAGTAGGGAAAAGGAGTTTGAAGCTGCAGCGGGCCTTGCAAACCCCTGCTGTGCGTCCTGGTGCCATGGTGATGGAACAGCGCAGCACCGGCACACATGCAGGAGATATGTGTGGGGAGGACGGGCAGACACTTGGATGTCGGCCGGCACAGAATGCTGTGCACGCTTGCTCATCCAAGTGTGTTGATTCTGCAACCATGGGAACATATAGCTCCTGTGGTTGCAGAATCAGGTATATTTGGGGGCCGTACAAATACTGCATGTCCGGGTGGTATGTATTTTTATATATATATATATATATATATACACAGTCAAAAGCCACATTAAGAAGCATGGGTATACCAGAACACCTGATCGTTCTCTTGCGTAATCTGTACATTGATCAAGAAGCAACAGTTCGAACGGAACAAGGAGAAACAGAATGGTTTAAAATAAGCAAAGGTGTAAGACAAGGCTGCATACTTTCCCCCTACCTGTTTAATTTATATGCAGAACAAATCATCAGAGAAGCAGGACTGTATGAAGACAACAGAGGTGTGAAGATTGGTGGAAGACTCATCAACAACCTTCGCTATGCTGATGATACCACATTACTGGCTGAAAGTGAAGATGCTCTGAAACATTTGCTTCTCACAATCAAAGAACATAGTCTCAAAATGGGCCTGCACCTTAATGTAAAGAAGACAAAGATCATGACAACTGGCATAATCAACAGGTTCATCGTTGAAGGAGAAGAAATTGAAATCGTGAACAACTTTAACCTACTTGGATCAACTATCAATAAAGAAGCAACAAGCAGTCAAGAAATCAGACGACGCATTGCTCTTGGCAGAATGGCTATGAAAGACCTAGATAAGATTCTCAAGAGCAGAGATGTCTCTCTCCATACAAAGATTCGACTTGTTCAAGCCATGGTATTTTCAATAACATCATATGGATGTGAAAGCTGGACAGTGAAAAAGACAGACAGGAAGAAAATTGATGCCTTTGAATTATGGTGCTGGCGGCGAATACTGTGTATACCATGGACTGCCCGAAGAACAAACCAGTCGGTACTAGAAGAGATCAAACCTAAGCTTTCTTTAGAAGCTCAGATGACAAGACTTCGACTTTCATACTTCGGACACATCATGCGAAGAGAGAGATCATTAGAGAAAGACATCATGCTTGGCAAGATAGAAGGTCAACGCAAAAGAGGAAGGCCAGCAATGAAATGGATTGCTACAATAACAGCAGCTACGGGTACCAGTCTGTCAACAATGAGCCGCCTGACTGAAGACCGAACACAATTTAGGATAGCTATCCAGAGGGTCGCCATGAGTCGACTCCGACTCGACGGCACTTAACAACAACAACAACAACAACATATATATATATATATATATATATTTTTTTTTTTTTAGCCCTGCAGTATGTTCCTGTCCCATTGGGTTACTACCTCAATCAGAAGCAGTCTCAGGAAGGCTAAGGCACTATTAGCTTTCATTCACAACTATCAATGGTAGTTTTGCCCCATTTATTACCACCCCCCATAAGTGCAGTGATAGTTCTTGCTCAGGACTTACATACAGAGCATGGGATCTATATACAAAGGGCCTGAAATTCAAAGGATTTATGCTCCTAACTCTAAATGTTATGCTCTAAAATTGGCCTCTATGAAAATGTATTAGGGCTAAGTACCTAAACTTATACTCAAAATTTCACTAAACTCCTACAGGTGGGTAACAGGGACGATTTAGGGCAGGGAAAGAAAATTAGGAGCTTAACACTGATTTTCAGCACTAGGCTCAGAAATTGAATGGGAGTCCCAACTCGATACCCACTCATCCAAACTAGACATACAAATTCATTGTATAATGTTGTTAAGTACCCTCATGTTAAATGTAACCCTCCAATTGTGCTGTCTAAATGTTGTTAAGTACCCTCATGTTAAATGTAACCCTCCAATTGTGATGTGACCACTTTGATTGTAGGATAAGGTCGTATACAAATCTGTCTAAATAAATAAATAAATTTATCAGCATAACTTTTAAGCTCCTATATTAAGATGAATTTCCAGCTGAAAACGAAAGGGCCCCTTTACTAAAGTGCATTTTAGCATGCTGTAACTCAGCGGTTCTAAACCTGTGGGTCGCAACCCCCATGGGGGTTGCCACAGGATTTAGCAGGGGTCGCCTCGCTCCACTGTTAAAAAAAAAAAAGCGCTCAAGTTGCTGCCGCTGCCGAGTCCGCTTCTCGGCAGCGGCAAACTCACCGCCTCCCTTCTAATGCAGCCACGGCTCCCTGCCACTTAGGGAACCGTGGCTGTGCCTGTGAAACCGTTGCCTGCCCCCTCCTCCCCTCTCCCTGTCTGCCTGCTACTGTGCCCTGCTGTTCTTCTACAGCCGCGGCTCCCTGTCTCTTAGGGAACCGCGGCTGTGCCTGTAAAACCATTGCGGAGCCTTTCTGTCTTTCGACGGGCTCCGTGCAGCATTGTCCCACCTCTAAAGGAAGTTGTTTACCACTTCTTTTGGAGGCGGGACAATGCTGCATGGAGCCCGCCCATCGAGAGACAGAAAGGCTCCGCAACGATTTTACAGGCACAGCCGCGGTTCCCTAAGAGACAGGGAGCCACGGCTGTAGAAGAACAGCAGGGCACAGTAGCAGGCAGACAGGGAGAGGGGAGGAGGGGGCAGGAAACCTGCAACAGGGCTGACATGAGGGAGGGAGGGGGTTGACTGACATGGGGGGGGATGGATGGAGGGATGGGGGCTGACATGGATGGGGGGCTGACATGGAGGGAGGGCTGACGAGGACAGAGGGGGGACTGATATGGATGGATGGATGGAGGGAGGTAGGGAGGGGGGCTGACATGGACAGAGGGGCTGACATGGAGGGCTGGATGGAGGGAGGGGGGCTGACATGGACAGGGGGAGAGGGGGGCTGCCATGGAGAGAGGGGGGCTGACATGGATGGAGGGAGGGCTGACATGGAGGGAGGGAGGGGAGGGCTGACATGGATGGAGGGAGGGGGGCTGACATGGAGATAGGGGGCTGACATGGAGGGAGGGAGGGAAGGAGGACTGACATGGACAGAGGGGGGACTGACATGGAGGGATGGAGGGAGGGGGGCTGACATGGACAGGGGGGCTGACATGGAGGGATGGATGGAGAGAGGGGGGCTGACATGGACAGGGGGCTGACATGGACAGAAGGGGGCAGGGAGGGAGGGAGGGGGCTGACATGGACAAAGGGAAGATACAGGGGGACATACTGGACAGACGGGGGATAAATGCTGGACAGAGGGGAGAGACAGTGCGGGTTAGGATTATAATGGGCAAATGGGGGGTTGGCTAGGACTGGTAATGGGTTGATTAGGGAAAGCTAGGACTGGGAATGGACTGATCAAGGGGGGGGTTGGGACTGGTAATGTGCTGATAGGGGGTAGGACTGGTAATGGACTGATGGGGGGGCTAGCATTGGAAATGAGCTGATTGGGGAGTAGGACTGGAAATGGGCTGATTAGAGGAGGCTAGGACTGGTAATGGGCTGATGGGGGGGGGGGGTGGTAGGACTGGTAATGGGCTGATTAGAGGAGCCTAGCACTGGTAATGGGGTTGAGGAGGGACTAGCACTGAAAATGAGCTGATTAGGGGAGGCTAGGACTGGTAGTGTGCTGATGGGGGGGGGGGGGGTAGGACTGGTAATGGGCTGATTTAGGGGAGGCTAGCACTGGTAATGGGGTTGAGGGGGGACTAGCACTGGAAGCAAGCTGATTGGGGGGACTTTGACTGGGAATGGGCTGATTGTGGGGAGGGAGGATAGAGCTGCTGGCCCTGGAAGAAAACTGGGGGCTAAAGCTACAAATGGGCTGATACGAGGGGATGGGAGAATGGAACTGGAAAGGAGTGGATCTGAGAGGGGCTGCCATGGTATTTGTACTAGAAGGGACTGGTCAGTGGGGAAGGAGGGGGACTGGAAGGGAATGGACACCAGTGGCAGTCATGGGAATGCAAGTTGACATTGGAAAGTACTGAGAGTGAAGACTGGAAAGGGGCTGATACTGGGGAGGGTTACTGGGACTGGAAAAAGGCTGATGGAAAGAAGTGAAGAAAACGAAAGAAGAGATAAGAAATGGCAGATGGACCATAGACCACAGAAAGAGAGCTAAGAGAAGACAGGAAAGCAGAAGCCTCAGATCGGGACCAGCATGATCAGAGAATAAATTAGTCAGACAACAAAGGAAGAAAAAATAATTTTATTTCATATTAGTGATTTGACTACAAAATCATCATAATTTTGAAATCAAATATTGTTACTTGTTATTGTGATTAATTATTGTGGTTTAAATAAGTAAATTTATAAATAAAAACTTATTGCAAAGGCCTATAATATATTAATAATTCAACAAATGATTACAGCAACAATGCGTTAACGGTAAAGGAAGAGAAACGCATTTGATTTTATTATTGGGGGTCACCACAAGTTGACCAATGGTAAAAGGGGTCACGGTACAAAAAAGGTTGAGAACCACTGCTGTAACTGTTACCATGGGTCCATGGTAATTCTTACTGCATTGTCATCAGTTACCGTGCGTTAATTCTCACAGGAACTAAGCAAATCGTGCGATGGGGCGGGGAATGGGTGGGTTATGGATGGAGAGTGGGCATAGTAACATATAGTAACATAGTAAATGATGGCAGATAAAGACCAGTATGGTCCATCTAGTCTTCCCAGTAAGATGGCTGGAGTAAGATGGCAGGACTGGGTGCCACCCCTCCCCATATCTTTGTTTAGGGGTGAACCCACCGCTCCATGCAGGGCACCCCTATTTGTTGAGAAGTTAGATGGTTCAGTTTATTTTGATTTTATTCTGTTGCTATAAATGGATCCATTGTGTCTGTCCCATGCCATTTTGAATTCTGTCACTGTATTTGCCCCCACCACCTCCATCGGGAGGGTATTCCAAGCATCCACCACCCTCTCAGTGAAAAAAGTATTTCCTGATATTGCCTTTCAATTTTCCACCTTGCAGCTTCATGTTATGCCCTCTCGTCAATTAGCACAGGGGTGTATATATATATAACATACAAATTGTCAATATTGTAGCGCAGATGCACTTATTGACCGTAATGGGTGACATTACGTACACCCAGGTTAACTGCATATGCCACTGCTGTGTGCTAGGGTATGTATCCACGCGGTAACTCCTGGGAATTTGTTGGCCATGCACCCGACAGTTACGCAGAAGCTATGCACATACTACACATTATTTTTAGTATTAAATGCATGGTACGTGCAAAATCCTACCTCACTATGGTAAAAGGGTCCTTTAGGCTGCTAAGTTTGACTGAAAAGAGGACACAATTTAGGAGATGAACTTAGGAGCCCAGATTTTTTTTGAATATCAGACCCTACGTATTTTCTCTAAGCATACCAAATGGGAGAAGCTTGTTAGTACCTCTGGCCCAGTGACTGGTGGAACCTAATAAGCATGCAGCCTGCAACTCGCCATTATGCCTCAATGATATCTGCTGACTGAGAATCTTGTCTCTGCCCTACAGCATCGTCTGCATTTTAATTTTGATAAGAAGGTGCAAACACTTATCTCCATCTCAATGAACTGACTTCCTGTTGGGCAGGTTGATTCTGCTTCTAAATTAATCTATGTCAATTAATAATTTAGCTGTGTTTTCTAAAATCTCTTAGGGTATGTCAAAAATCAGGATTTTTCTTTTCTCAGTGGAATTTGAAACAAGTTTGATTAATCTGTCTCTTAGGAATCTGCAAGGACAAAAATGTGTGGTTTGGGTTTGCTAGATCTGTGCTTTTTTCCGTTCATTTTGCGTATTCATTTTAATAAACATTTTTAATGTTAATTGACTTAGCATGCATTATATATAAGTTAACATGTTTTAAATCGATTTACTATGCACTACAATTTTAAGACACACTGACTAAATGTGCTCTACCAAATGGTTAAGAGCATAAGATAAGGTATGTCATACTGAGTAAGGCCAAAGGTCCATCAAGCCAAGTATCCTGTTTGCAACAGTGGCCAATCCAGGTCACAAATACCTGTCAGGTTCCCAAAAGGTAGACAGATTCCATGCTGCTTATCCCAGGGGTAAGCACTGGATTTTCTCAGTCCACTTTAATAATGGTTTGTGGACTTTTTCTCTAGGAACTTGTCCAAACCTCTTTTAAACCCAGCTACACTAACAACTTTTCCAGATCTTGATTACATGTTGAAAGAAAAAAATATTGTCTTTGATTAGTCCTATGGTTTATTATTCTTATCCTACTTGTAAAGCAAATTGTCATATGAAAAGAACTGCAATGAAATTACAGGAAAAAAAGACAAATAAGTAAAAAAAAGACATTAAAATACAGTAAACTAGGAATGCTGTGCCTCTCCCATTACCCACTTCTCTATTGTCTTTGGTGGTGGTGGTGATGGTGATGGTTCCTATGAGGACCATAAAGTTCACATGTGTCATTCTTTGAAGAATTCTTATATTGCTCCAATAATGGGTATTCTAACTTGAAAAAGACCTAGTTATCAAGGACTAGGGCCGGCTCAACAATTAGGCAAGACAGGGCAATTGCCTAGAGCAGCAACTTCTGAAGTGTATCAAAGAGCAGCAGGACCTAATGTAAAACAAAAGATTCTGATAGCCATACAAACTCAAAGAAACATTTGCATATTCTTTTACTGACAGGGAGAGTGGGCACATGCATACAAACAGAGTGAAGTTTAATATTTAAAAGTATAATGGCTGATTTTCAACATGGCACCACTGTGTCCAGCTGTGGCGCTTAACTTTTGACGAGCTATTTAGCAGCAGTATCTAGATAGAAGTTGCCACTCAATATCAAGGCTGAACGGCACTGACTGGATAAGGGCCTACATCTATTTGGTTAGCGGGTTTTCAGTTGGCAGTTGGCAGTTATCCGGATAGCGCAGACCCTGCCCATGCTCCGCCCCCAGCCTGCTCCTGCACACACAGGATAGTGCCAGGGCATTCTGTGGGGATATTCAGCGGCACTATCTAGAGAGTGCTGTTGACTTGCAGTCAACACCCTTAACTGGCTGGCCCTCTGTTGGTCGACTAGCTAAGGGTTCTGAATATCGACTCCATGATGTCCAATTATACATTTTTACAGGATTGTTCTGGGGGGATCAATATGATTGTTGAGTTTAATTATCAAAATCTTAGATTGGGGGGGCATCAAATACCCTTGCTAAAGCCCTGTGTACAGCTATTACAGCTGCTAGATCAGTATCCCAGCTTTAGCCATAGCAACATTCATAAAACTCTGGGAGTGAGGGTGAACCAGAGAGGTAACTGACGGAAAGGTTAGTCTGTCCAGGGCTTCTGAAACTCAACACGATACTACAAAACTATGCACCTGAAAGGTCTGAGAAAGAAATCTTGTCCCACACTGAAACTGCATTGTGAGTATCTGTGGCAAGTGATCTATGGGAAAGGAAGGTAAAAGGAAGGAACAGCTGGGCTGTGTTTGCATGAGATGAAAGGGTTTCTTGGTTAAGGAGGGACTGACACCCCTGCCCCTTTCTGATAACTTTGTGAAAGGCAAGTGACAGTCTTGGCACCTCAGGTAGGGAAATGATTCTTTGAGTCAACAGAATAAATGCCAAGCTCTGTTAATCAGGGGTGGGGGGTGTTTTAACTACAAGGTTAGGGTCTCCAAAGATGTCAAATGCCCAGCAGAGCTCTTTCATCTGAACCATACATGGTACCACACAAATGAAACTCCTATACATCCCTTTTACACTGACTCCACTACTCTTGACCAAGTAATCTATGGTTGTGACTGAAATTCTAGAGGCCTAACAACATCTTCTGTTTTGGTTTAATACATCATAATGGCTTAACGTCCTAGAGCTTTATAATAGCAGAGTGCAGAATGGCCAAGCAGACAAACAAATTAACTTGTATTGATCTTTTGTTGGCCTGTCTTTATCAGATTTTCAAATAATCTTATTGGCATGATAATTTTACAAGTTGCTAAAGTAATACATTAAGAGTCCAATCCCCGAAGGGGCACGTCCGGGCCATCTGGGCGACCCCGAGCAGGACGGGCCCATTAGGACTTGATTCTGCATCGCGGGAGCCAGATGTTCCTATGGGTGCAGGATTGGGCTTTGAGATGGCCTGGCATGCCCCTGCATATACACGACAACGTCCTCCCTGCATGCCAGTGTGCCCCCCCGCAGTGCTGACCCCTTTTACCTCACCGCCTGACCCTAGGCTGGGCAACTGGGGCCTGGATGAGGTGGCGGGGACCCACCTGGTACCTGTCACAGCCTTGGAGGGGGGGGGGTGTTCTGGCCCCAATCGCTGCTCTCCCAGCTGCTTATTTCACCTCTGAGGTGGAATAAGCAGCACGTGCACCCCTGATCGGCAGGATATACAGGTCTGTGACATGAATCTGCCCTGTACATCCTGCTGCCTCGGCCCGCCCGCCCCTGCTCGGCCCCCACTTTGTCCCCTCCTGCCCCCTGATGGCTAACCCTGTACTGATGCTCTGGCAGTGCGGGGAGAGTCTGTGGGGGAATAAGGGCAGCCCCCAAGTTACCTCTCAGAATCTGGCCATAAAGGGGTGATTTTGCAAGTGATAAGCAAGTAGAGCGGCATATAAGTCACTTAAGCTGATGTTTATAAAATTCTCCAGGGGTAAAGGCACAAAAAGTAGGCATTCAGAAAACCTAGGGCCTGATATCACTGGTCAACACTGAAATCGTTACTGACTTTAGAAGGCCCTAATCTGTAGTATCTTGGTGAGCTGAACACGAATATAACATTAAAAAAAACATTATTGGCTCTCGTTTTGAAGATATTGCATAGTTCATTTTTGACGTTTCACCATGTAAATTTATCCAGTAGGACATCAACAACATCCCAAATAAGCCTTGAATGATGTAATATTGCATCACATTGCATAATACCAGCATGCACACATCATCCAGAGTTGATTGCATCATTTTCTGATGCAATGCAATACTACTGCCAATAGCTGCTGAAGCCATCTGACGTCAGCAGTGTATACGCAGTCGGAAAGGAAAGTAATCTGGTATTCTGTTCCGATATTGAAAGACTCATGAAGGCCTTAAAAATCACTCATGACCCACAAGACTGGAGACTATTTATAGACTCTTCGAAACTGAGTCTGAAGGCTGTGCTTTTGAACAATGGAAACCGTCTTCCATCTATTCCAGTAGCGCATGCCGTCCACGTGAAAGAGACATACGATAACTTAATGCATCTACTGACTTCCATTAATTATAACAAGTATAGCTGGCACCTCGGTGCTGACTTGAAGGTAGTTGCCCTTTTAATGGGACTGCAGCAGGGATATATAAAATACATGTGTTTCTTATGTGAGTGGGATAGCCAAGCAAGGGATTGGCACTACTTGCGGAAGGAATGGAATTGCAGACAAAATGTAACAGTTGGACAGAAGAATATCCAGCACCCAGGGCCGGCCCGTCCATTGAGTGAGAATGTTTTTTGCACAGGGCCCCACGTTTCAGGGGGCCCCGCGCAAAAACATTCTGATCCTAAAGTAAAATTAAAAAAAAAAAAAAAAAGCTGTCTTCTCCCGCTGCCGGGGCCGCCGCGGCAGAATCGAGTGTGCCGCGGGGCCCCCCCCTGCCCAGCAGAGCCTGCCCTCCCCCGTATCACCTCTCTCTTCGTAACTGCAGTCAGACGCGCCGGCTTTCAGAGTGCGAGGGGAGAGTTTCTCCCTCGCTGCTCTGTTAAACCCGCGGGGGCTGATGGGAAGTTCCCATCAGCCCCCGCGGGCTTAACAGAGCCGCGAAAGGGAAACTAGTCCCTTCGCGCTCTGAAAGCCGGTGCGTCTGACTGCAGCTACGAAGAGAGAGTGGATACGGGGGAGGGCAGGCTCTGCTGGGCAGGGGGGGCCCCGCGGCACACTCGATTCTGCCGCGGCGGCCCCGGCAGCGGGAGAAGACAGCTTTTTTAAAGAAAATTTTCTCTGGGCTGGGCTGGGCTGGGGGGGGGGTGGATTAGGAGTGGTGATGGGCTGGGGGGGATTAGGAGTGGTGATGGGCTATGGGGGGTAGGAGTGGTGATGGGCTATGGGGGGGCTATGGGGGGGTTAGGAGTGGTGATGGGCTATGGGGGAGCTAAGTCTTTATATGGGCTGATGGGATTAGGACTGGAAGTGGGTTGATGGGGGGTTAGGACTGGTCATGGGCTTCGGGTGGGCTTCAACTAAAAATTGGGTGAGGGGGGATTAGGACTGGAAATGGGCTGGTGGGATTAGGACTGGGAGTGGGCTGATGGGGAGGTTAGGACTGGTAATGGGGTATGGGGGGGCTTAAACTGAAAATTGGGTGATGGGGATTAGGACTGGGAGTGGGCTATGGGGGGCTAGGACTGGTAATGGGTTGGGGGGGTTGCTAGGACTGGAAATGGGCTGGGGGGGATTAAGACTGGAGTTGGGCTGATGGGGTTAGGACTGGTAATGGGCTGTGGGCTGTTGGGGGGTTAGGACTGGTAATGGGCTATGGGGGGGCTAGGACTGGAAATGGGCTGATGGGGGGTTAACACTGGAGGTGGGCTGATGGGGTTAAGACTGGTAATGGGCTGTGGGCTGATGGTGGGTTAGGACTGGTAATGGGCTATGGGGGGGTTAGGACTGATAATGGGCTATGGGGGGGCTAGGACAGGAAATGGGCTGATGGGGAGGGGTTAGGACTTGAGGTGGGCTGATGGGGTTAGGACTGGTAATGGGCTGTGGGCTGATGGGGGGGGTTAGGACTGGCAATGGGCTATGGGGGCTGACTGGAAGTGGGCTGATGGGGGGTTAGGACTGGAAGTGGGTTGATGGGGGGGCTAGGACTGGTATTGGGTTGGGGGGCTAGGACTGGTATTGGGTTGGGGGGTTGCTAGGACTGGAAATGGGCTGATGGGAGGCTAGGACTGGAAATGGGCTGATGCAGGGACTAGAAGGGAATGGATAGTGTGAGGCTGGAACTAGAAGGGAGCTGATGTTGGGGGAGGATTAGAATGGGATGGGGCTGGGAGAGTAAAATGGAGAGGGGAAAAATATTTTGTGTGGGAGGGATAAAAAATCTACAATTGGCCGGGTATTGGGAGAGTAAGTGGGGATTGAGGATGGAGGGGTAAAATTTGAGTGGATGAAATAGGAATGAGGAAAGAGCAAAAGGAGAAAGATTAGTATGTTAAAGCAGATGTAGAGAGAGAGAATGGAAAAAAAACTAGAAGAGAGAAGAAAGGACCAATGGACAGCAGATGATGGAGAGTTAGCAGAAAACATGAAGAAACCAGAAGAAAGTGGCTGGAGCAATTGCAACTGAAAAAAAAATGCACAAAAGGTAGAAAGATCTCTTTATTTTGAATTTATTAACTGGAATATGAAAGCTCTGGGAAATGTGCATCATTAACGTCTGCGCTTTGTTTGGTACAAGAGGAAATTAATTTATAGTTTTATTTCTACAGTGTTGTTGTACATTCCAAGTTTGGCTTTTGGGGTTCCCAGTTTAATTATTGCCTTCCTGTTTCTAAATTGTGATTCCTTGTTTGGTGATGGTCTATGTTCTGCATGTGTAACTGAGCTGAGGTATTCTGTTTATGTAATTCCTATTAGACATTGCCACTTGTTCTCTTTCCGCAGTAGGTCATGTATTGTTGTTCTCTGAAATGTATTGGTTTAATATTTGCAGTGTTGCCTTTTGATAGGTAGGGTATGGTGCTTTGTGAGTCCTGGTAGTGCTGTTAGGATACGGCGGGTTTGCTATGGGTTCTAAATGGGCAGTGTTTGTAGTAGTTCCTAATGTGCCTGGCGGTTGGCACTGGATTATAGTAATGTAGAAATCTTTTAGTCTGTCTTTATCCATACACTCATTAAGAGACATGTTTACTAAAAGTTAGTGTATGTTAGCATTATGCAAATATTTATGCAAATAAGGCCACTTATGCAAATGAGGCCCCACACCGAGTCTACGCACATGGCCCCGCACCCCCCTTGGGCCGCCCCTGCCAGCACCCAGCACTGGTTGAGGCTCACAAAATCCTGCTACCACCCCTTCACATCAAACTAGGTTTGATGAAAAACTTTGTGAAAGCCATGGATCGCACTTCGCTAGCTTTCCGATACCTGCATGAAAAATTCCCTCGACTCAGTGAAGCAAAGATTAAAGAGGGAGTTTTTGTGGGTCCTCAGATTTGAGAGCTCTTCAAAGATGACTGGTTCAACAACTTGCTGCAGGGTGATGCGAAACAAGCATGGAATGCTTTTCGCCTAGTGTCAACAAACTTTCTCGGGGATGTTAGGGCAGAAAACTACAAGGAACTAGTAGAAGACATGCTGATGCAGTATCAGAAACTTCGCTGCAATATGTCTTTAAAGATCCATTTCCTTGATTCCCATCTCGATTTCTTTCCTGACAACTGTGGTATGGTTAGTGATGAACAGGGCAAATGTTTTCATCAGGATATCACAACGATGGAGCAAAGATACCATGGAAAATGGTTCACTACAATGCTGGCTGACTACTGCTGGACATTCCCCAGAGAAGCTCCTGAACAGCTGTACAAGAGACAGGCGAAAAAATCTAAGAAGTAGTCTAAGACTTGGTTTTTTACAGGTATTAACCGAAGGCCTATTATATTTACTATTGACATGCATTTCGTGATGTAAACATTAATTCTTGTAGATTACAAAAAAACTAGAGCCAACTTTGCAATTTCACTGTCATTTTCGTGTTCAGCATATAAAAATTGATAAGAAATGACTATTTTTATTTCAGTAACATAACTTTTGTAAAAATTTGTTGACCAGTGTATTCAAAGGATTTATGCTGTTAGCGCTGAGAGTTATGAGCCCGATATTCACTGCTGATGGCTAGTGCAAGTACAGCGCTTAGCCATCGCCGCTGAAGAATTAACCCAGATATTCAGTACCAGGACCATATCCAGCCTCTGGCATTGAATATCCGGGTTTGCTGCGGAAGCTGGAAGCTAACCGGGCAGTGACGATATTCAGTCCTGCTCAGTTAGCTTCAGCCGCTAAAGTTAGGACAGCTTTTTCTGCGCCTAACGTTCGCCGCTGAGGGATAACTAGGCAGCGGCTGAATATCGCCACGTATCACCCCTGGAGCACCTCGATGCCAACCGTGTGGCATCGGGGCATATCGTAGCGGTATCTGGGGATATTTAGAGGCACTAACCATGTTAGTGCCACTGAATCTCCCACTTAGAGGCAGTTACACAGTTTGCAGGTCTGTAAACCGTGTCAATGCCCTTTGAATGTCGGGTCCTATGTTCTTAAACTGGCTTCTCTGAAAATGTACTAGACTTGAGTGCCTGAATTTATACTCACAATTTTGCTAAACTAAGGAGCATGTTTATAGCTTCAGTCCCCGTACAAAAGGAAGTCGGCATCCGGCATCAGTGGGGGGTAGAAGCGCCGGAAAGGGGTGGCGGCAATGGCAATGGGGTCCACAGAGATGGAGAGAGGCACAAGGGATGAGGTAAAAGAAATACAAAGAAATGAATCAATCAAAAGAAATAAAAAGAAAGCTCTGGCACAGGCTTTAAGCATTATTTATTTATTTATTTATTTATACACATTTATATACCGCATCTTCCAGAGTTCAGTTGCGGTTTACAGTGAACAATAACAAAGCAAGTTTGTTTTACAAGGAACGTCATATTATAAGTATAATGAATAACAAAACAGCATATGTATTGAAGAACGAAGTAATTAACTAGACAGAATATATTGTCTAAACAATGTGAGACAATACAGAACAGAATAAACTATATACATATATATATATATGGAAGTGAAAGGACATAAGAGATTGGATCATCAAAAGAATTCGACTAAGTGTGCTATCTGTTTGAGTGAAAGGGTTTTTATTTGAAACAGTCAGGTACCTGTTTAGCCTTTGTCTAAAGCGGGTGAGGGATTATCTATGTTGTTGTAGTGTTTGGCGAATAGATAAGTTTTCAATATTTTACGGAGTTCCATGATCTCAGTTAGTGTTCGCAGCTCCTCTGGGAGGGAATTCCAG
Organism: Ichthyophis bannanicus; assembly: GCA_033557465.1. Taxonomy (NCBI): domain Eukaryota; kingdom Metazoa; phylum Chordata; class Amphibia; order Gymnophiona; family Ichthyophiidae; genus Ichthyophis; species Ichthyophis bannanicus. The sequence continues at coordinate 382,631,902 of CM066038.1, forward strand.
ATAGTTGGGGCTATGTGAGAAAAGGTTCTGTTGTTTTTGATATGTAATATAGATTCCAAGTTTTACCTTCCCTGTATCTTACTCCCCCCCCCCCCTCACGTTAAATGCTGTTTATAATTTTGTTGTATCTGTATAAAGTTGCTTGTACACATTTTCAATTGTTCCATGTAAATCGTTTTCCTTTTTGTTCCATGTAAACTGTTTTGCCTGGTAGAAAAACGGCATATTAAAACCAGTTAAATAAATAAATAAATACTTTCACAAAACAGCAATGACGACAGTAAAATAAAATGAGTGTACAGGGGAGTTCGACTGCAGGGTGTGTGGAGGAGTGGAGCCCTTACCATCGGGCCGTGTGACTGCCGGAACCGAGTCTGCCTTGCTGTCGCTGACGCTCACCTGCTCTGATCGGGCAGGCACGCCCGGAGCAGCCTGCAGCTCCTGGGGCTTGACAGCCTTTAAAAACTGTTCTGGGATACCGTTCCGTTGGAGTTCGACCGCAGGGTGTGTGGAGGAGTGGAGCCCTTACCATCGGGCCGTGTGACTGCCGGAACCGAGTCTGCCTTGCTGTCGCTGACGCTCACCTGCTCTGATCGGGCAGGCACGCCCAGGGCAGCCTGCAGCTCCTGGGGCTTGACAGCCTTTAAAAAGACTGCCGGAACCGAGTCTGCCTTGCTGTCGCTGACGCTCACCTGCTCTGATCGGGCAGGCACGCCCAGGGCAGCCTGCAGCTCCTGGGGCTTGACAGCCTTTAAAAACTGTTCTGGGATACCGATCCATTGGAGTTCGACTGCAGCGTGTGTGGAGGAGTGGAGCCCTTACCATCGGGCCGTGTGACTGCCGGAACTGAGTCTGCCTTGCTGTCGCTGACGCTCACCTGCTCTGATCGGGCAGGCACGCCCGGGGCAGCCTGCAGCTCCTGGGACTTTCCATCAATATAAGTGACTGCGCTCCCTCCGTGATCATGGAGCGTGATCGCGGGGCGTGTATTTAAGGGGCGTGTTTAAAGGGGCAAGATTCGCCCCTTTGACGCCCCTTCGACGTCACTGCGACGTCACTTTGGTTCTCAGTGTGTATTCGGAGGGTGGTTGGGCTAGCCTGTCTAGAGGTATGTTGGTATAGAGCTCCGTTTGTTTGTTTGTTTCCTTTTGTTGTATGAGACTGAACAGTGTAATATTGTTTTATTCTTACGATTCTTAACGTCATGGGTAAACGGAGAGCCAAGGTTCCAAACAAGCCTCCACCGGCTACTGTAGAAGACGGTAGGCCGGTTGGTCCATTAGACAGACATTTTGCCCCCTCCCTCTGGCACAATCCTCTCCCGAAGGTGTCTCTTTGAGATCCGGAGGGAGGACTCCCCCCCTATGCCCGGGTTCAGAGAGTGTGGTTATCTCTGGGGGCCTCTTGGGGCAGGATCGGGGGACTGCAACCTCTGTAGTTTTTCCCAATCCTGTTAACAGTTGTAGATCTTCCCGTCCAGCCCTCCGATGCTGAGATAACCCTGAGAGATCTTTGGGGGGCCTTGAAAATTATTGACTCTAAGGTTTCCCTTGTTGTAAACTCTCTTTCTATATTTTCTCAAGAGGCTGCCGTTTCGATTCGGCAGCTCGATGAGAAACTTACTTTGACAGATCAGAAAGTTAGCAAATTAGAATCTCAGGTGCTACCATTACAATCTATTAATGTGGTTGGGATTAAAGATTCTTTGTTGTTACATTCAAAACTGGAAGCCCTTGAGAATTCTTCCCGGATGTATAATTTTTTTTTTTTTAATTCTTTATTTTCGTTTTATAACAACAAAGGAAAGGAAGACATACAGCTAAAAGACAGATACATACATAGAATGTGATACATACACCAAAGTAAACCCCTGCCACCCCCCTCCCCCCTGCTTCTTCTCTAGGAAACTAATCATATCCGAAGCGGGCGTGTACTGACATTATTGTGTTACAAAACCTAACGGTGATCTGAAACATGATACGTGCACATTAAACAGACATGTCGGAGCAATGAGCAGATTGTACATAATCATTGAGCATCTGCCATTTAGACAAGCGAGAGTGAGTTTGGGTATGGGGAATAGCTCTCCGAGATATCTGCTCATATTTACTATATAAGCAGACGAGGTTCCACCATTCATTGACAGTAAGTCGAGAGCTATCCTTCCAATTCCTCGTGATTAAACATATGGCTATACCCAGCATGAAATCAAGGAGAAAGCGACCCTTCTTAGGAAGAGAGGGGACCTCCGCCACTGAGCGGAGTCCCACAATCTTCCAAGAAAGAGGCTCGTGAAGGTGTAAGATAGATTGAATACGACCCCAGACCCGCCCCCAGTAAACCTGTAATTGAGGACATTCATAAACAACATGAGCGAGGGTTCCCACAGCAGTATGGCAAGACCAACACTGGTCCCTAGCAGTTGTGTTCCATTTGGCTATTTTTTCTGGAGTATAAAAGCATCTATGTGCAAAAAAGAAGAGAGTTTGGGTAACTGAGGCAGATCGGGAGACCCGCACTACTTTGCTCCAGAAAACGCTCCATTGCTCAGGGGTTAAAGTGGTTTGCAGTTTGCGCTCCCAGGCTTGTTGAGCTCTATAAGTGGCAGTATCTGTACCCTGACATAATAGTTTATAAAAGTTAGAGGCTACCCCATGTGTACTACTAATAGAGTGAATTAGGTCTGATAGCCCATCCTCAGTAGGGACAGAGGGCGGCATGATTTGAGCACTTTTGAGGCAGTGTTGAAGCTGCATCAATTGAAAGTAATGTTTCGCTGGTAACGCAAATTCCTTTTGTAAATCAGAAAAAGTTTTCCAACAAGCTGCAGAAAAGAGCTGTTGGGGTGTCCAGATCCCCCTAGAGTACCAGGGTTTCCATGCTATCGTTCTATTTAGGACTTGAATTCTGGGGTTATTCCACAGCGGGAGTCCGTCCTGAGGGCATACGCTTGGGCCCAGTGATAGAATAAGAGTGTTAAAGGCCGCAAGAGTATCGACAATCATTGGGGGATGACGGGTGTCAACTTGATGGGACATACCGGGGAGATAAATCAACGGAATTGGGCTACTAAGCTCCTCTTCTATGTCAAGCCAAACTGGTCTGCTGTCTGTTGAGGCATCTAGCCATCGGGCACCTTGTTTAAGTAGGAAGGCGTGATGATATCTGAGAAAATCTGGAAATCGGGTACCCCCTAGTTCCTTCGCAGACTGTAGTTTTTGTTTGGCTATCCTTGGTGGTTTACCCTGCCAGAGATAGCGGACGAGAAGGCCCTCAATATCTTTGTAGGTGTGTAGCGGGAGTAAACAGGGCAGCATTTCTAAAATATAGTTCACTTTGGGGACTATCATCATTTTCACAGTTTCTAGACGGCCCCACCATGTAAGGGATAAGGGAGACCAACGATTTGTGAGCTCACGGACTTTGGAGACTACCTCTTTGGCATTAAAACTAATAGTGTCTTCTAAAGGAGAACAGTAATGGACCCCAAGATATTTCACCATACGGGATTGCCAAAGGAAAGGAAAGGCCTGCATGTCAGCCTCATGTACCCAGCGGTTCAGTGGGAATGCGACAGATTTGGTCCAGTTAATTTATAGCCCGATAATTGCGAGTATCCATCAATCAGATCCAAGACAGCTGGAACCGAATCAAGGGATACGAAGAGCATAAGATCATCTGCATATGCAGAGAGTTTAATCTCTCTATGACTGAAGGGGACACCTCGAATACGTGCGGACTGTCTAATAAGGAGGGCGAGGGGTTCAAGAGCTAGATCAAAGAGCATTGGTGATAGGGGGCAACCTTGACGCGTGCCTCTTTGGAGATTAAAAGGCTGAGACTTAATGGCATTTACACAAATACTGGCAACGGGTTGAGTATACATGACTTGGAGGTATCGGAGGAAGCCCTCCCCAAAACCATACCATCGGAGAACTGCAAATAAGAAGGGCCATTCTAGGCGATCAAAGGCTTTTTCAGCATCTAGGGAAAGACCCACCCATGGGTGGTCTAAATTGGCAGCACTGGATAGGACATGGCACAAGGTCCGAGCATTGTCAGCGGTGGATCGGCCGGGTATAAAACCGCATTGATCGGGATGGATTAAGGTGGCCATCCTGTCAGAAAGCCGGGTGGCCAAGATCGTTGCGAAGATCTTATAATCGGCATTAAGTAGGGAGATTGGGCGGTAGTTGGCGGTTAGCAGCGGGTCTCTGCCTTCTTTCTCAAATACTACCACATTAGCTGCAGAAAAGGATCCCAAAGAGGATGTATCTACCGCAAGGGCAGAAAAATAGAGTTTTAAGTAGGGAACTAAATCTGCACTGAACGTTCTGTAGAATTCGGTCGGGAGACCATCAGGCCCTGCGGCTCGACCCGAGGCTGTTCGTTTTAGGGCAGATTGGATCTCTGAAGTAGAGAAGGGTTCATCCAGCGCATCCCTATCAGCTTCAGAAAGGGTCGGCCGCTGAATACCAGAAAACAATCGCTCGAAGGTCTCTGATGAGAACTCACATTCAGATTGATATAGGCGAGTATAGAAATCCCGAAAGAGTTCTACAATATCGGAGTCTGTGGTCAGTATGTCCCCTCCCTGTGGGGCTCGAAGGGCCGCTACGCGTTTGGCTTCTTTTTGACCTTTCAAGGCGTTGGCTAAAAGTCGACCGGCTCGGTTGCTTTCACGGTAGTATGTCCCTCGTTGAAGCTCAATACTCTTAGAAGCTGCAGTTGAGAGGATTGCATTATATTGAAAACGGAGACGCTGTAAGCGAACTAAGACGCATGGATCAGTGCGTGAAGTTAGAACTCGTTCGCCTGCTTTGATTTGCTGGTCTAGTATGAGTAGCTGCTGTTTGCGTTGTTTCCGTAGGCGAATTTGATAGCTAGTGATCGTTGCACGAATGGCCGCTTTGAAACCCTCCCACCAAGCCCAATTTGCAGTATCCTGGGGTAAATTAAAATGGAAGTAATCCTGTATGGCTGCTCGAATTTCTAACTGGAACTCTGGCTGAGTTAATAGGGCTCTATCAAAGAACCAGGCCCCCGAGTTCCCTTGGGGTGCAGTAGTGTGTAATTGAAAAGAAATAGCAGCATGATCTGAAATATGTTGGGAGTGAATCTTTGCAGTGTCCACCTGAGGAACTAACAGTTTAGATATGAGAAAGAAATCTATGCGAGACTGGGATTTGTGAGGGGAAGAGAAGAAGGTAAAGTCAAGCTCATTGGGGTGTAGTAACCTCCATATATCGACTAAAGCAAGATCTTTGATCACAGAGGTGAGCGTGGTGTGACTCTTGGGGGGACCACTTGTCCTAGGCGGCTGTTTGTCAATCAGGGGATCAAGAACTAAATTGAAATCCCCCCCTATTATCAATGAAGTATTAGCAGAGGCCTGCGCAACCTGAGCAATGGTAGCAAAAAAGGCAGGGTCATCCACATTAGGAGCATAAAGGCATATACATGTAACTTCAAGGTTACCTATCTTGAGGTGAACTCTGGACCATCTACCTGCGGTATCTGAGCTAGTCGCAATAATAGTAGCATGCAGAGATTTCCTAACCAGTATGGCAACCCCACATTTCTTAGAAACGGCTGGGGAATAGGCGGCCACCATGTAAGGTTTAATATTGAGTTTAAGAGTTTCCTTCGAATTTAAATGCGTTTCTTGGAGGAAAATCAGGTCCGCAGCTTCATGACTTAGATAGCTTAGGATTTTCTTCCGTTTTATCGGATTATTGATTCCTTTTACGTTCAATGAGAAAATCTTACATGGTGCCATCAAGCGGTAATAGACATTTTAGGTAAGGGCACTTGAAAACATATAAGATAATCAGAATCTGTACAACAATGACATAATCACCGAGTATGCTGGCTAATACACCCCATATTGAAAAGTATGTACCAAAGTAACTTAGAGAAGAAGCAAAACCCCCAATGAATATGGCGACCATATGTCTGCGGGAGGAGGCCCTAGAGAGGAAGATAAAGACATAATAAAAAGAAAAGAAACACCAGAGTCCATAATTAACACTGTCTCTGATACTCATCGAGGCTACTATGGGTAGATGGAGTCGGGTCACAGATATCATCACAAAATAAGGCAACAAACCGCCCTCGACAGACTCTTTGCTGAGCCGCGGCAAATCCAATATGGCAGGTACAGCGGATATGAGAATACTGGCAGGAATATTCTGGAAGTCAGCGCATCAAGTCGGCTTCTTTAGAATCCAAAAACTCCGCTAGTAGATCAGGGTCCTCAAATGTTCTTGTCTGATTGTGAAGCGTGACTCGGAGCTTGGCCGGGTACATCAGGCCATAGCGTGCTTGTAGTTGTTGAAGCCTCGGCCGGAATTCCAGAAAGCGCTTTCGGCGGTCGACCGTGGGTTTAGCCAAGTCAGGATAGAAGGAGATCTTGTGGCTCTCAAACTCCATATGGCCCTTTGCCCGAGAGGCACTGAGAATTTGCTCCACATGTTGATATCTCAAAAGTCGAAAGATGATAGGCCGCGGGGTCTTCCTGTTGAGCGTTATGTTTGTGGGTACACGATGAGCGCGATCGATCTCCAATTCTTTGGTAAAGGTAATTTGGAGCAGGGAAGGGAGGATTTTATATAAAAACTCCTTCATGTCTCCCGATTCCGCTCCCTCCGGTATGCCCACAAGTCGTAGGTTGTTGCGGCGCGCTCTATTATTGCCATCTTCCACTTCTTTCTGCAAGGCCCGCACCTGACGTTCAACTTTGTCGAGTTTGGACAGCCGGACCGCATGGGAGTCTAATATGCTCTCCATTTTGTCCTGACGCGAAGAGAGCCCCTCTAGCCTGCCTTGCAGTACTCCAAGATCTTCCCGCAGCGCTCGGAGTGCTTCACCGTTTGACTGCACGAGGTCCTTAACCCCTCTAATCTCTGCGAGGATTTCCTGCTGCATTTCGGGGCCCTCGCGTAAAGCCAGCCCCTTCTGCGGGGACGGGGGTTCAGTTTTGGAGCGTTTGCCGTGAGAAGCCGCTGGAGATCCAAATTCCAGGCGCGTGGGTTTGGTCCCCGCCATCTCACCAATGTGCCCCGGCAAGATCAGAGCAGAAATTCAAGTATGTCCGGTGTTAATTCAGGATTCTGAGTAGGCCTCTCGGGAGCCTCAGCGTTATGCGACCATCCCGCTGGACATCGGGCTCCGCCCCCCCCCCCGGATGTATAATTTACGTTTCCTTAATTTTCCCCTTTCATCTCTTCTTTCTGCCAAAATTCTCTTGGATAAATACCTTAAGGAGGTGTTAACTATTTCTGACCCTGTAGATGTCACTCAGATTTATTATGTGCCCTCTGGATCTAAGAAGGTTTGTTCCGCTATGTCTAACTTGACTGCCTTTCTCGAGGATTCCCTAGACATAATCACTCAAAGGTCCACATTACTGGTGACCTTCTCATCTATTCTAGTGAAACAACGTATTCTCAAAGCTTTTTTCAAAGCAAGGGCTACCAAGTTTTGTGGTCAATTGATTAATGTTTTCCTGATGTCACGCGTAGCACCCAACTCCGCCGGCGGCAGTTTTTGACTCTCAAGCCCCGGGTTTTGGCATTGGGTGCTACGTTTTTCTTACGCTTCCCTTGTAAATGTGTAATTACCTACAAGGGTGCTTCTTATGTCTTTATTGATGTTTCCCATTTGGAAAAATTTCTCTCTGACAGGCAGATTAGAGTGGGGGAAGGTGCAGTCTAATTATAATGTAGCCTCTGATTTGTTGGCCTTTCAGACCTAGTTTTCCTCATAATTTTTTCTTTTTTATTCTGATACAGTCCTGCTCCCGTAATGTGGGCTATATAAGGGTCCCTTGCACATTATTTCTTATTGTCCAATATCTATTGGCTGTATTGATCTTGTTAATTATTTCTGATGCAAGTGTACGCTGTTTTTCCTTTCTTGTTTTGGTTGTTGTAATGACTAAAAAATCATAATAAACAAAAAAAAAGAAAAAAAAAGAAAATGAGTGTACAGAGAGAAGAATAACAAGGACCATTCCCAAGTTTTGATTCGGGCCCATATTGTCTCTAGTCAGGTTACATTTCTTACCTGATGGCAGAGTTCAACATATTTTGCTGATTTGGGTGCCATTTCTCCTGTATCCTCTTGGATTATTCAAATATTTTCCTGCTCATTCTTTTGTGGGAAGTCTTTGATTTTCTCTGTCAGATTTGGTCCAACAAAGAAACGTGGATAGCAACGAAGGACGTGTGAAAATCTTTATTGGTCAAATCAGCCACGTTTCTTTGTTGGACTGCTTTTGCACGTGGTGTTGTGCCCTTTGTTGGACCCTCTGTCAGATTTGGGAAATGTGGCTGTCTTATATCTTCGTATTTTGCACAGTATCGGAAGAAATAAATTTGTCTTTTCATTTTTCCACTATTATACTGTATGCAGACTATGGAACTTAACCCTACCTACCCACACACCCCGACAAAAGCCTACCTATGTATATAGTTAACTACTTGTATAAACCAATTCATAACTAAGTTATTTGTACATAGTTGATATATGTTTACTCCCACGTTTTATTGTATCCTTCAGTTGATTGTAAACTGTTTTGACCTGGTGAAAAGCGGTATAAAAGCACAGCTAAATAAATAAATAAAATATAGCCAAGCTACTCTGAGTGAGTATGATCTTGTTTGTCTTGAAAGCTAAGCAGGGTTGGGTCTTGTTGGTACTTGGATGGGAGATCACCTTGAAATACCAGGCCATGTAGGCTTACTGCATTGAAGAAAGGCCTGGAAATCTACATCCAGTTGCACTTTGCCAAGAAAAACCAGGGGATAGTCACAACATGGACAACTATCCATAGAGTTGGCATTGACTTCATAGCACCCAACTCCCTGCCTGCAGAATCTGTTTTTCAGGGTTTCCAGTTCGGTTTTTGCAGGCTATGGTCACTTATTCTGTATTTGGTGGGGAATCTTCTTCTGTTTTGTATCTGGGCTAGTTTGTAGTTTTATTTATTTGGCTAGATTTATATACTGCTTTTCGCAGTGGTCAAAGCGGTTTGCAGAGAACTGGATGAAATACAAGAAACGTTTACTTTAGAACAGATAACTTTGTACAATGAATGAGGGGTAGAGCGATAGGGATGGTTAACTATATACAGGATTAACTATGTACAGGATGATGAACTGTGTCTGTTTTTGTGGTGTTTGATATGTTGACTACGAGTGTGTCAAGAACTGTCTGCATATTGGTGTGGTGTTGGGTTTTAGGTGCAGGTTAGGAAGGTGTTTGTTTGTTGGAGTGTGGGGTGGGGGAGGAAGTGAAGTGGAAGGTGAAGAGGTGAGTCTTGAGGAGTTTTTGGAAGGTTAGGAGGTCTATGGTATTTCTTATGTTGGCCATAGAATTTGAAAGCTCTGGCATGGGCTTGTTGGGTACTCTTTGTTATGGATTGGGGGTAGTTAGGGTATTCATGATGGAGGTTCTCTGGGATCTGTTTGATTGTTGTGGGGTGATGAGGGTGCTGAGGTAGGTGGATGCCTGATGGAATAGGACTTTGTGAGTCATTAGCAGGATCTTGCAGAGGATTCTACTTTGCAGTGGGAACCAGTGGAGGTGTTTGAGGATGGGGGTGATGTGTTGGCTTTAGATATGTATGTAATGGTCCTTGCGGCTGTGCGGAGCGCCATTTGAAGAGGTTGGAGCGTTGATTTTGGGAGTCCATGGTATACTGAGTTGCAGTAGTCAGCGTGGAGTGTTGTGAGAGCTTGTATGGCTGAGCAGAAGTCGGAAGGGGCGAGGAGGGGGCGGAAGTGTTGTAGTGTGCAGGTTTTGTGATAGATTGGTCTCACTGTGTTCGCTATTTGTGATTTCAACATGAGGTGGCTGTCGAGAGTGATCCCCAGGTACTTAACTTCAGGTTTGACTTGAATTTCAGTATTGTTGAGCGTGATGGAGTCGGGGGGGGGGGGGGGTGAGAGGTGAAGGAGGTGTTCCTGGTGACGACAAGTAGGGCTTCTGCCTTTTTCACGTTAATGGATAGGTGGCTTTCGGATAGCCATTGAGAAACATCAGAGAAGCATTGCTGAAGATCGAGATGTAATGGTTTATTGAGGTTGAGTGGTGTGTAGAGCATAATGTCATCTGTATAAATGTGGTAATTGACATTGTGTATTTGGATGATGTTACAGAGGGGTTGTAGGTATTTGTTGAAGAGGAGATCGGAGAGGTTGGATCCTTGAGGGATGCCTTAAGTTTGAGTGTAGGGGGTTGAAGAGAGTGCCCCGATTCTAGTTTCTGGGTAGCAGTCCAACTTGTTCTGTTTTCCAATCTGCACCTTCCAATAGGAGATGTGTTTGCTTTCCTTTATATCAGAATCCACAAGTTTCAAAATTTTGCATTATGAAGATGTTTCAACTTGGGACCTGTCAGTGTGTCTATAGCGGTTTAAATTACACCATGTACATCACTGTAATTCACCTTGAGCTACTCCTGAAAAAGACATCAACTAAATCTCAAATCCCTTCCCTTTCCTTCCTACAGCAAACAGCAGCAAAAGTAAGAGCAGCTTCTGGTTAAACAACTTCTCTGAAAGAAGGGCATGGAGAGGTGCTAACCTGCTGAATACATACAAGAGCAGTAGGTCCCTATGCAGATGCAAATGCAGAGGAGAAATTTGAAATCCACAAATTAGGTCACCGAAAGTTTACATCCTTTGAGCAAGGTGTTGCTGGATTTCCAGATTTGCATTTCTGTACCTTGCTAAGTAAGTGCTATAGCCATCACTTCCCTTGAAGAAAGGCAGGAAGAAGGGTGAACGTCAGGGCGAAAAGGGGAGGAGCTTTGCCGAAGGCTGAGAGGAAGAGGCAACTCTTTTCATATTCTGGCTGAAAATGTTCTTTATTCTTCCCTTCTCGTCAGTAATATAAAGATATCAGTGTGCTAGTCAACATTGCACCAACGTTAGCAGAGGAGAATTACAGTGAACAAACGAGGAATTCACCCAATGCTCAAGCAGGTTTATATGCAGCTGAAGCCTGGTACGACCTACTGAAATCCACTAAGCAGGTGGACTCGGTTCATGGATAGACTTTACCAGGGTTGGTGTCAGACATGATGGTGCCCAGGGCAGAAACTGGGGAGGCTGTGCCTTCTTCAGCTTCAGGCAGGCTTGGGGCTTCCCTGTGGTTACACACCTCTAATGCTGGCCCTGGCCTGGGCAATGTATTCCAGTGTCTCTCACCCAAATTAAGGGGCCTTTTCACTAAAGCATGCTAAGGGTTTTCGCATGCAGTAACTGTGTTCAAGGGCCCGTAGCAACTGTTACCACAGGGGCTGATTCGCATGCTAATTGCCAATCTCGCTTTGGCGTGGTGAATAGGTAAGTAAGGGGGCGGATAGTGGATGTGGAGAGCACATTGCAGTTAGCACAGAGGGATATATTGCGCTCTGTCAATGTTGCAATTAGTGCGGTGCACTAATGCCACCTCAGTAGATGGATTTAGGAGTACCCCGCGTAATTGCCCAGTGTGTTAGAGTATGCATCTGCACGTTAACTGTCAGGAAGATGTTGGCCGTGTTCCCGACAGTTATCATGAAGGCTTTGCACTTAATACACATCAGTTTTATCACTATATGCATATTAAGTGCAAAAACCTAACACACTTTAGTAAAATGTTTTTAAAATTACAATTGTAAATTATGCATTCTTTATAGCATTCCACCAATGTGGCTATAGAAAATGCTACATACAGCCTATCCCTCTGGTTCCAAAGTATCCAATCCAAGTTTGAGCTCCAGAAGGTTAAATGACTTGCTGATGATCACACACGGATGAAAGTGGGAAACAAACTTTGATCTATAAATTTAAGCACTATCAGCTGAAGACCAGCCCAGAGCTATCAAGAATAAGATGCTATTAGAAAACACATAAGCAGTTCAGCAATTGAATGGAAATTTTAATTTATATGTATAGGTTATTATTTTAATTTTATCAACCAATACTCTCCAATTGCTTGACGTTATTAACAATATACTATAGCACCACAGAGGCAACACTATATCACATGTTTATGCATATGAGGACAGACTTAAGGATCTTAATATATACACCTTAGAGGAAAGGCGGGATAGAGGTGATATGATTGAGATGTTTAAATACCTCTGTGGCATAAATGTACAGGGGGAGAGCCTTTTTCAATTGAAAGCAAGTTCTGCTACAAGGGGACATGGGATGAGGGTGAAGGGGGATAGATTCAGGAGTGATATGCGGAAATATTTCTTTACGGAAAGAGTGGTGGATCTGTGGAATAGTCTCCTAGTGGAGGTGGTAGAGATGAGGACAGTAACTGAATTCAAAAAAGCATGGGACAAACACAGAGGATCTCTAAAGGTAAAAAGTGGACTGTTGTAGTTGTTGATATGGAAGAACAGACTAGATAGGCCATGTGGTCTTTTTCTGTCATCATATTTCTATGTTTCTATAATGTCCCTGCTTCCAAGAGCTTCCAAATTAGGCCCCCCCCCCCCCATTAAGCACTGCCTGCATAGTTTTTCTTTGAAAATTAGCTAGTGCAAGGTTCATGCATTAAAAGTGCCAGTGTATTCTAAAGAAGTAGCTTCCTGGGTCACCATCCTGTCCTTGATGATGGCCAATCCGAGGGACATGCAGTTATTCATTGGCTGCCAAAAGTAAAGCCATTCCATGTTGCTCACTCATGGGAGGTGGAGATACCTAAGGCTTTCCATGTAAATATTAGTTAATCAACCTGTCCTCTAGAAGCTGTTCCACATCTTTTTAAAACTCAGCTAAGTTACTAGCCTTGATCACATTCTCAGGCAACAAATACCATACTTTAATTATCTTTATCTTTATTCAGTGCTTGATATACCGCCCAGGCGGCAGCGTCAGGGCGGTTTACAATAATAATAAAATGTATGGAGTGAAAGAATACTTCAATCTGCTACTAACTGCTTTCATGGAGCGTTCCCTAGTCCTAGTACTATTGGAAAGGGTAAACAGCCATTCTCTATGAACTTATTCCACATCATTCGCAATTTTACACATCTCTATCATGGCTCCTATCGGTTAACCAGTTTAGCCTTTCTTCATATAGGATCTGTTCCACCCCCTTAATAGTTTTGGATACCGCTCGTTGCAGCTTTGCTAGTTCTGCTATATCATTTTTAAGATGAAATACCTGTACCGTGAGAGAGCCCTGTGGTCCCTCATCTATCCTAAATACAAAAATGTGCTTTGGCCCAGTAAACCAAGGGTCTTCATAGATCCCAGTAGTGTGGGGAAGAGATCACCATAGCTTCCTCAACTGTTAGGAGGACACAAGCTCAAGAGGCCAAATGCCTATCTAACCACACTCATGGGACTACCTGACTCCCATCACTACTAGACCACTATTTGGAAATTTAGGCCAGTGAATACCAGGTCAGCCAATAAGAAATTTCCTATGAGTCATAATGTCATCAGTGAATACCACCTAGATACCTCAGGAATAAATGAAACCTGGCTGGATGAAACCAGGAGAATCCAGGGGCTGGCCCTACCATTAGGTGAACTAGGCAGTTGCCAGGATGTTAGTCCTCCAGGGGCGTCCATTGCTGCCGCTGTCACTCCCAACCGCAGGAATGGCTTGAAAGCACTGTGGTGCTTACCTTCAAACTTTGGCAACACAGGGCTGTTTGCTTCCACTCCTCTCTGACTCCCGATGCTGACTTCCTGTTTGCACAGGAAGTTGGCATCGGGCACTAGAGAGCAGCAGAAGCAAACAGCCCCAAGCCGCTGAAGCTTGAAGGTAAGCACCATGGGGCTGTTTGTAGCTACTGCCGCTGCTGTCGGTCCTGATCTATCAAATTGCACACAGTTGCCATCCCCACCTGCTTTAGTCAGAGTGCCTCTTAAGAGGACCAGTGCTACCTGTTTTGCTGCCCTGTCTGAATGAATACTGTGCAGCTTTCCACTTCCACCCCTGCCCAATGGATTCCAATGCTTCTCTTCTGTCCCAATAAATTCACAAGCTTCTCTTCTGTCCCAATAAATGACATTTAATATGAATGTCTGAATACAATATACATATGGAGTGGAATTTAGAGTACGGCTACCAGATTTCTATATGACTCCTCTGAAGTGCGATCACAAGGTACAATTAGGAAGTCCTACAAAAATCCCTTCAAAAAGACCACTTAGGAACCTATAGCAAACCTGCCATACCATAATAGCACTGCCAAGACTCACACAGCACCAGCCCTACCTATGAAAAGGCAGCACTACACATTTTACACCATTCCCTAGAAAACCCATACTCATACTACTGAGAAAAAGAACATGTGACCGCTACACAAAAATGGCACGCTAACAGAATACTGCACCTTGGTCATACACGCAAAACACAAGACACACCCTCATCAAATACAGAACAAGCGATCGCAAATTAGAAATGGAAATATGAAGGCAAAAATTGAACTGGGGAACCCAAAAAGTCAGATTCTTCATAAGAACATAAGAAATGCCTTACTGGGTCAGACCAAGGTCCATCAAGCCCAGTATCCTATTTCCAACAGTGGCCAACCCAGCTCATAAGTACTGCAACAATGGAGAAATAAAAAATGAAGTGCATTTCCTTTTGCACTGAATAAAATACAAAGACATCAGAGATACACATTTCCCAAAACTAACTTCCACTTAAGAAATTCAAAATAGAATGCTTTTTCTACCTTTGTTCTCTGGGCATCTTATTTTTCCAGTCATGTTGGTCCCAGTATCTCTTCTTTCCTAACTCTCTTTCCAGTGTCTGTTGTCCTTTTGCCATTTCTCCCATCTCTTGTCTTTTTCCATTTCTTCGCTATGTCTGTCTCTGACATATTAATCTTTCCCTTTTAGCTCTTTCATTTTCTTTCTTTTCTGCCCCTCTATCCACTCAGATTTCACCATACCCACTCTCCAGTCCTCAATCTCTTTCTTTTTACTTTTCAACTATCTACCAACTTTCCATCTCCTTCTTTCATCTCCTGCTCAGCTTATCTCCCTTAGCTCTCCCATTCTTCTTCCCTTCTGTTTCTCAATTTCTCCCCATTACATTTACACCCTCTGTACTCCCCTGCCGCAGCTCTCACCTACTCTGTCTCTCATTCCTCACCAGCTTCAGTTCCTCCCCTCCCCTGCCTCCAGTCTCTTTTTTTCTGTCTCTTATCCCCACCCAGTCTCTGATTACCCACTTTTACAATTCATCAGTCCTACAGTATGTCTGTCCATTCATCCTCCCTCTCACTCATCTCCCTGTTTATCCCCCATGACCTCTCTCACTTGGTTCTACCATGTCCAGTATCTCTCCCTTTCCCATCCAGCATATTTCTTCTCTCTTGTCTCCTTCTTCTCCCCACAATCCAGCACCTTCTTCTCCCCTCTACCCCCATGGTCTAGCATCTCCTTGCTTCCCTCCCCCCACCCCCTGCAATACGACATCTTCCCATCCCTTCTCCATTTCCATGCTCCAGCATCTCTCTGTCCCTTCTCTCTTTGTCTCTTTCCTCCGCAATTCAATAGCTCCATTTCTCTCCTTCCTACAATATCTTCCTTTTCGTTCCCTCCCTGCAGTCAAGCATCTCCCAGCACCTCCCTGTTCCTTCTCTCTTATTTTCCTTCTCCTGCAGTTCAGCACTTTCCCTCTCTATTTCCGCTTCCAGTATGTCCCTTTAATTCCCTGTCCCCTCAGTCCAACTTTTCATCTTTCTCTCTCTTTCCCCTCCCTTCTCCTCGACCCCTTTGTTCAATAGCTCCCTGTCCCCTCTATCCCCTTCTTCTCTGCAATCCAGCATCTCCCCTTTCTCTCTTCTCCTTTCTTTCTGCCCAGTCCAGCATCCCACTTTTTTCTTTTCTTCCCTTCATAGTGAAGCAGCTCACCCCCTCCCCTTCTCCTGGTAGTCAGCATTTCCCCTTTTCTTTCTTTCCTCCCCCTTTGCCACTGCCACCATCACCACCACCAACCCTTAAAAAAATGGAGGTGTGCAGGATCCTCAAGGTCCTGCATGCACTAAACATCTAATGCGTAACAGGAAGTTGCGTTAGAAGGGACAGAGATGCATTGGACCTTTAGCGTCTGAATGACTTCAAAGATCTTGTACTTCTGCTGAATTCTACTGCTGTTGAGTTATGAAGTTCTGGCTGGTTTGTCTTTCCAGTTGCCCACTGCCACACTGCTGAACCTGGGTCAAGTTGACTCACTGCCATGCAACCCCATGCAAGGGTACAGTTTGCCCTGCCTCTTAATCTAGCTTGGAGATAAGGAGCCATTTTGGCTGCTCATGATCTACTGAGCACCTCTTAAGCATACATTATTTGTAGAAGAATTCCTAGATTTGATTACAGTGGTACTCTTGAGCTCTCTAGGTTAGTGATCATGGGAGACTAACCTACAGACGGAAAACTTAAATGCCACCATCACCATTTTCGTTGACTGGATAGCAGTGCTAGGATTCACACAGATGATTAAATCCCCAACCCATGAAAAGGAACACATGTTAGTATAGTGTTCTGTAAAAGGGTAGCTATTTAAAGTAGTAAATAGTCTACTGTAATCCCCAAAACAGAACCAGTCTTCCCAGTCACAACTAACTAGCAATGATTTTCCCCAAATACTTTGCCAGCAAAATTAAAGGTCTCAATTAGGACCTACAACAGTTTCTATTGAATGCAGAGCAGCCAGGGAAATCTGTCGCCCCAGGGGAACATTCACCCAGGCCACCTCCATAATCTAGCATCTCTCCTTCTCCTCCCTATTCCCATTGTCAGCATTTCCTCTCTTCTCTTTCCTCTGTGTCATGCTGAGCACTTTCCTTTCTCCCCAATCCTGTGTAGTCCTCCATTTCTCCATTTCTTCTCTCCACCATAGTCCAGAATCTACCCCTCCTATAGTGCAGTATCTCCCCTTCCCTTCCCTTCCCTTCCCTAACTCCCAGGTGTCCAGTATCTTTCTTTCCCTTCCCATTCACCCCATCCAGGTGTCCAGCAGTTTTCCTCCTCTTTCCCCCTCCTAGGTGTCCACCATTTCCCTTTCCCTCCCCTCCATTTCCCTTTCCCTCCCCTCCTTCCCCCATCTTCCATTTTGGCCTTCTTCTTCCCTTCGTCCCTTCCCCTATATAAAGAACCTTTTACTAAAGTTCGCTAAGCAGTTAGTGCGCATTTTGGCATGTAGTAATGCATGCTTGGGCCTGCTGTAACTGTTAGCATGGGGCCATGACCGTTATCATGCACATTAGCTGCCATTCGTGCACACTAGGGTGGTCCACTGCCATAGGGTAAAAAATAAAAGTAGGAATTTCTTTGCTCCCTGGCCTGATTCTGGTTCCATTTATGTAGAAAACAATGTGTGCAAAGTTTGAAGCCAATCAAATAATATTTAGGGGTGGCTCAAGGTCCCTATCTATCAGGCCCCTGGATCCCCCCCAGGGTTCGTCAGACCACTGGGTATTATCCGCTCATAGACGGGGGTATCATGCTTGCCAAGCACTCAATGTGGTCCAGATGCTAGTAAGGACTTTGACGATGTGGGGAACATCTTACGGTGTTGCGAGACAACACCCAGAAGGAACTGGAGTTGCTCTTCTTTTGTGGTGTGTCAGCCGTTGAACTCCTCAATGAGTTTGACCCCTCGCTCAGCCACATCGTTGATCACTGGAAGATTTTTTACTTTCTTCAGACTGTCTTTGAATGATGCATTCTCTTCCCAGTCTTCTGGGTCTGCATTAAGAAAATCACTGTTGATGTCGAGGTGTTTCAGGAAATGGATTGACTTGCGAGTTGCAAAAGATTCAAGTGGTGGAATCATGGAACTTTTCAATTTGACCCGCTTTGGGGGATCTTCGTCTTCGTCATCATCCTCATCGCTTTCATCTGATTCTGCCGGGATCATGGCCGACACTATGGCCCGCTTTGTCGGTGCTGAAACAGCTTCATCGAACAGTGACAGTGCCACAAGCTCCTCTGACACATACCACAGATGCTGTTGCAGTTTGTCTCTGGCCGCTCTTCCAACACGGTCATTGTGGTAAGAGTGTAGTTTCTTCAGCATCTCCAAATCTGTTCGAGGAGCAACTGTGGCATCAGGGGCAGAAAACCAGGCTTCCACATGAATCAGGATGGAGAAAATGCTCACATCACGAACACAGGACTCCTCCCGTTGGGTAAGATCTTTGAGTTGTCCTCGGAACATCCAAATCTTGAGACAGTACAAGACTTTTGCCATCCATCTGGCATGATGGAAAGCTCCGGGTTTCTTGAAATTGAAACTAGGAAGATTCCCTCCAAGGCAGACAATCGTTAACTCCAAGAATTCCAGGTAATCATCTCGGTGATTGCCCTGTGCCAACTTGGATTCTGCAAACTTCATGATGCGATCCCTGTCAGGTTGCAGCACCTCCAAGTCTTTTCCAGTTTGATAGTTGGACTTGTCAAGGGAGCCCCAATTCTTTTGGAACCGGCGAAAGAGTTGGACATCGGGACCCGATGAAGCTCCAGAGCATGTAGAGAATGCTGCACCAAGAATTATTTCGTAAATGTGATGGCGGCATGCCAAATGAAGGACTGTGCGACGGAGTCTCTGTTCTAGAAGAATGCACGCTCCTGATTGACGTCCCGTGTTCGATGCAGTTGTATCAAAGCAGAAGCCTGCAACCTTTTCATCCAAACACCATTCCTGTAACAGTTCATAAACTGCTGCAGCTTGATTCTCGCCCGTTTCTGATGTCAGTTTTGGTACACCAAGAAGTTGTGTTTCTCCAGTGGAGACAGCCGTTATCAAAACTGGAAGGCGGTCAACGGATGTGGTTGAACAGAGGAGAGATGGCAATAACTTGCTATCCCAATGCACAATGCATGTTTTGCCTTCGGCTTTGAATGCGTTGTGCAGGTCCGTCCATTGTTGCTGACGGTGCTTTTCTCTATGGCGCTTGACGCTGGAGCGGCTGATATTGAGCTCCCTAGGATAATGTCCCAGACTTCTGGCGGTTTCAGCTACCACAAACAGAGCATTGCAATCCGTTGTCCCTGTCCGATCCAGGGCTGCTGTAAGCTCTGAGGTCCAGACATTGTTAGGTCGAAACTGCTTCGTTTGTGGAGTTGCTTTCTTCTGTCCGTTATCTGAATCCGCAGATGTCGACGAGTCTTCACCTGACTCTGCTGTGGAAGAAGATCCTTCCAGCTGAACTTGGCTTGTAGTTGCCTCGGCTTCGGCAACATGTTTTTGTCTGCGCCTTTTCAGTTCTTCTTCTCGCTGTTGCGATCTTGCTTCTGTGTTGGCCAGTTTCTTGTCCATCGCGCACATTGAGCTGCGGTGCCCTGGTTCTCGTTGCGCTATTAAGAATTCTTTGTCTTCTTGAATATGAATTAAAGACATTGCATTGGCATGCGCCACATCAAATAGGTTTTTCATTGCAACCTGGAATTCCTTTTCATTTGCCTCTTGTTTCCCTCCTCTCCCTTTGTTTTTCTTCAAAGGTTTCCACTGATTGAACAATTTCTTTACTTTTTCTTGAATTTTGTCATTTCTTTGAACAGGAAGCCTGGCCTTTTCCCAGTAAGCTTCTACTTCACTTGTTACAATAGATGCACTTTCACTAACGCCTTTGTTTAATGTCATATGGTGATGTAAAAATACACTTAACACTTGCTCCTTGCTGGGGAGCTTGGCCCCCAGAATTGTGGTGGACATTTCTTCAATGAGATAAAAACCACGTTTTTTCGCCATTTGAAAAGAATAAAGATAAAAAGATAATAGTACAATGTCTTTGCCACCTCTCAGAGACGAGATTAGTTCAAATATGATGCAATCAAATGTAATCAGCGTGGAACTGAGTGGATGATACAAGATGATGCAACATTTCATCATCTGCTCCCAGGGGGAAATCTCAAGACTTGTTGAGCCACCCCTAAATATTATTTGATTGGCTTCAAACTTTGTACACAGTGTTTTCTACCTAAATGGAACCAGAATCAGGCCAGGGAGCAAAGGAATTCAGGAATTTAGTTTTATGGACCACCCTAGTGCACACGGGTGGAGAGTAGGTGGGTTAGGGGCAGTAGTGGGTGGGTGAGCACATTGCAGTTAGTGCGAGATACATGTCGTCAATGCAATGTAATTAACATGGGTGCAATTACCTCCACCTCAAAAAGTGGAGGTTAAGTGCATCCATGGCAATAGTGCCGTGCATTATTGTACATATCTGCGCGTTAACTATCAGGAACCTGCTGGTCACGTCCTTGGCAGTTATGGTGGAAGCTTTGCACTTAGCGCACATTAATTTTGTGCTAAATGCACGTTGAGTGCAAAACCAAAGCGCACTTTAGTAAAAGGTCCCCTTAAATTACCTGCAGCGTCATATCTTACATTGGTGGGGATGAGGAATAGATTACTGTAGTACTGTCTGCCTGTAGAAATTCAGCATGAGTTTATTTAAAATTTAGGAAGTTATTGAAATCTTGGCTTTCATAAAATATCTGACTGATAAATAGAGGAATTTGGGTTACTCTGGTTTTAGATTGTGGGAGGGAAGGGATGGTTTGTTATTGGGAATTAGTGTAAGATGTGATACTGACAGTAAATTAAATTGCACTGTGTGTAGCAATTTCTGTTTAGCGGCATATGCTAATATGTAAATTTTATTGTAAGCTGCTTTGAGTTAATAGTCTGAATGGGATAGAACATTTTTAGGAACTTAAATTAAAAAAATTAAAACAAAGAGTTTGTGCTTGTGAGGACAGAAAAGTCCTGAAGGTGCAACTTCAAGTCCCAAGCCACCTATTCCAAAGAGCTTACACTCAAATATTTGAGCACAGAGAGGTTAAGCAGCAGATGAGTGGAGACAGAGCCAGCAAAAAGATCAGGCCCCAGTGACATCATTTCCATGCCTCTATATCAGCCCAAGTCACTAGGAGCAAAATCAGCATTTGTACCAAAGCATATTTATCTATATTTATTTATCTATATTTTTTCTATACCGCCCCTTCCAGCGATCAAGGGCGGTTTACAAGGAACATTTTAACAATTGTACACCGATGTATACATTTACATTGAACAATCAGATTCAACTATTTACAATGAACGGTTAAGTTTAACTATTTACATTGAACAAAACTTCAACTTCAAGATGTATTAGTAATACAAACAACCATTAAATTATTTACATTGGATATTTACAGTGGTTGTGTTTTGTGTATATTTTGGAATTTATTTCCTTTTATGACGTAAATCGGGGGTGTGTGTATGGGGTTTCAGACGGGGGGGGGGGGGGTGAGTTGTTTAGTTTTGAGCAAGGGGGTTTGTGTGTGTAATACCATGGTTATGGAGGTGTTTTGGGGGTATATGGGATTTCAAAGTGTTCAGTAAAGAGGTAAGTTTTTAGCTCTTTCCTGAACTGATAGAGGTCATTTATGACGCGAAGGTCTATTGGGAGGTCATTCCAGAGCGTAGGGGCAGTGAATGTGAATGCTCTGGAGCTAGTGGTTTTCTTTGTCTTCCTGAAGGCTTTTGGTGTGATAAGGGAGTGGGCTTCGTTTTGTCTGTGTGATCTAGTTTTGTTTGGTGATTGCAGTAGTGTGGATAGGTGTGAGGGGGCTATGTCTTTTATGAGTTTAAAGGTTGTTAGGATAGTTTTGTATCTGATTCGGCTATTGATTGGGAGCCAGTGTAGTTCTAGCAGTATTGGGGTTACGTGGTCTGTTAGACGTGCATATGGCAAGGAATGGCAAACCTTACACAACCACAATGAGGGTAACAATGTTCAACCAGACAACAAAAAAACTATGTACAGGATTAGTTTGAACAGAAGGTTTGTCAGTAGGTTATGAGCTTGCAGGGCCAACCACTCATATAATAGTATACCAAAGGGTACCATTGCATTATAGCAGACAAATATAGTTGCAGAAGCGCATCCTGGACTGGTCTAGCAGGACTCAAGGAAAGGACATTATCTGGTAAGTAAAATGTCACCTTCCAAACTGTCATGCTAGACCAGCCTAGACAAGTGGGATGCACCAAAGCTATGCCTTCACTGGGTGGGACAAAGACACAGCAGCTTGTAAAACCTTTGAGACAAAGGCCATGCCTGTCCGAGCATGGACATCCAAGTGGTAATGCTTGACAAAAGTGAGTAATGCCCACACTGCTGCTCAACAAATGTCTGAAGAGGCTACTGAGCTAAGCTCTGCCCAGAAGGACGCTTGTGTTTGAGTACCATGTGTGTGCAATCCCTCCAGAGCTGGCAGGTTTCATGATAGATACGCTGCTGCAATGGCCTCCATGATCCAATGCCCCAGCAAACAGCATAAAAAGATGATCCGACTTACAAAAGGAATTTGTAACCTTCAAGTACTGGAGAAGCACCCTCTGGTGACAATCCTTATCTTTCACTCGATATTGCTCCTTAGAGAAGGAGGGCAGACAAACCACTTGGTTCACATGGAAGGGAGATAGCACCTTGTACAAAAAGGAAGACACAGACTGAATGAAGACGGCTTCCATCAAAAAGGACAAATATGGATCCTGGCAAGACAGAGCCTGAAGTTCAGAAATCCACCTAGCCGAACAATAGCTATCAAGAAAATAGTCTTGAGAGTTAAATCCCTAAAAGTAGCACATTTCAAAGGCTTAAAGGGGTCTGACATTAGGGCCCTGAGCACTAGATTACATTACAATCAAAGTTTATTTACCTGAGTTTTAAAATTACCCTGTTATCCAAGTTGTTAACCCTGTTTAATGTAACTCAGACATTTTTGTGTACTGAAATGTTTTGTTCGATGTAAACCGCGCTGATGTCAAATAGTGCGGTATATAAGAAATGTAAATAAATAAATAGATAGAGATCCCAGGAAGGGATAATTGACCAGAGCAGGGGATGCAGACATCAAATCCCTTGAAGAAAACGTGAGACATCTGGATGCGAGGCCAAAACCGTCCAGCCACTGGACCTCTGAAACAGGACAAAGCTTCTACTTGGACTTTCATGGAGCTAAGAGACAGATCCTTTTTCAGACCATCCTGAAGGAAGGCCAGCAGAGATGGTACCTTCATCACCTCAGACACAAGCTTTTGTGCGCCACACCAACACTCAGAGGCACCAGACTTGCACATATGCCAGGCTGGTAGAGCCTCTCCTGGCTTTGAGAAGAGTAGAAACTACCACAGGAGAATAGCCTTTACACATCAGTCGATTCCTTTTAAGAACCAAGCCATAAGTGAGAAGGGAGCTGGATTTTCTAGAACAATCAGCCCTTGGCGCAACAAGCCCCACAATGGGGGCAGAAGAAGAGGAAGTTCCTGCAGGAGGTGCATCAGATCACTGAACCTCTCTCTCCTCAGCCAATCTGGTGCCACCAGAACAATCCAGTCCACATGGTGCTGTATGCACCGAAGAACACATCCCACCATGGCCACAAAGGAGACACATACAGCAGACACTGCCTGTGCCAGGACTAGATGAGAGCATTGACACCCTTCAACCCCGTTTCTGTCCGGTGACTGAAGAAATGGCAGCTTTGGCATTGGATTGGGTTGCCATCAAATCCATCTCTGGGCGACCCCAACAGCAGAGAACAATCTGAAAAGCCTTCTGACTTAACTCCAACTCTCCGGGATCAAGAGAGTGACGACTGAGGAAGTCCATTTCTACATTATCCATCCTGGCAATGTGCTGAGCCGACAGAGCTAGGAGTTCTTTTCCACCCAGGTGAACACAAAAGCCATCTCTAAGGCCACTCTGGCTCTCCTCATGCTGTCTTGCTAATTGATATGTGCTACTACTGTGGCATTGTCCTAGAACACTCAAACTTCCCTGCCTTTGACCAAGGGGTAGGAAACGCAAGAGAGCCAACCAGATAGCCCTTGCTTCGAGACAGTTGATGAGCAACACCACCTTTCTGAGGCTCCAATGGTCTTAATGGGCTCGCCAGCCTGTAAGTCTGGCATCTGTCATCAGAAGAATCAATAAATGACTGCCCAGCGGCATGCCCCTCTTCAGATGAAGCCTGAGTTCAAATTCTGGAGAGCACGGGAAGCACTGAGTCAGCAAAGATCAATGGAGTGGCTTCATATGAGCATGCACCCATAGCACCATCTCGATCGCCGCTGCCATCAAGCCAAGAAGCTGCAGATAATCCCAAACCCTGGGAGTCTGTGGAGAACGGAACACCACAAGCCATTCCAACAACCTTTGCACTCTCTCCTCCAGCAGGAAGACTCTGCCCAATCGAGTAGCACTCGAGTTAACCACTTTTTTTCAGTGACTCCGAGCAACGCCTCAACAACCATTTTGAGCATGAATTTAATTTATGGTTGACCTTACTAAATTTACTCACTATCTGACAAATATCAAAATAAGAACTCCTGAAAAGCTACTGAAAGGCAGGAAAATGATCAACTAGCTTGTCTGCACATGCAAAGCCAGGAAATGCAGAGGTTCCAGCTGGTGTGGTGTGGGACACACATTATCCCTTCCTTCACAGGAAAATACTTCTATTAAATAGGACACTTTCCACTGTATTTTCAAGTTCACTATATGCTAGAAATTGTTTTTCCTTCCTGTGCTTCTAAATCCAGGGCAGGGATCTCACGGATCCCTGACAGAGAAAGCAGGGGTTAGACGCCCTTCTGCCGAACTCCCAGAAGCAGTACAAATACAATACAAAGCAATTCTACTTATAAGGAGGGTGTTCCCAGGGTCGGCCCATCCTGTAGGACAACTAGACAGTTGCCTTAGCCAGCAGGTTCTTTCTGAGGGGTGGCAAAGAGTGGAGCGTTCAAAGCTAAACAGTACTGTATATTCTGACAGCTAGGGGGCGCATCAGGCTTAAGGTTTACCTACAGTAGGATGCCAACACTTTGAACCAACTCTGGAGCCAGCCCTGGGTGTTCCAGAATTAGCCCTGGGATGGAGAAGCAGTTGATTCTGTTGAAATTCAGCTTTGAACATGATTTACTCAAATGAATTGTAAGGCATTAAATAAGCTGAACTCCGAAGCCTGACAATCCCTAATGAAGCAGAAGTCTCAAATTCTACTAAAGGTGGGTCCCTAAAACATCCATAAAAAGGGCTTAGTCAGTTTTGCTGCATCTCGTATCAAGTAACTCTGCCTTGGGGAATAAAGAATTCCCATTCTAGTCTTCCACTTTCCCTCTAACCTGCACTGAAATCTTCTACTGGTGTTGTTACCATCAGGGTTGGTGCTGCAATCTCACGGTTTTAATCGCGTGGAAGAGACAGATTCTGGGACTCCTAGGAGGCCTGCCTGCCCTCACAACTGAACCCCCAAGATTACTACTGCTACCACTACTGAGCATTTGTATAGCGCTACAAGTCGTACGCAGCGCTGCACAGACATGTAAGAGACAGTCCCTGCTCATCAGAGCTTACAATCTAGCCAAGAGAGACAACACAGAAGGTGCAGATAGGGATAAAACACCACCTCTGGTGGTAAAAATATGGTCAGCAGACTTCTGCAGAGCAAGTCAGAGGGAATATTGCTGGCGTTATCCCAGTGATCACATGGACTTGCGGTTTTGCTTTGTGTTTAGCAAGCTAGAAGTACAAGTCAGAGCACAAAATGGTCAGTGGCAGATTTTTAACCCTCCCTTCAAAATGTCAGCCGACTGGCCTAAAATCAAAATCGAATGGAATCATACAGGACTTCCACTTCCTGGGAAGGTGCAGCCTTGCAGTGGTGAGAGATGCCTACTCGGCCTATTGAGAAATCTGACAGAAGACTAAGGGCATCTCGTCTGGTGCAGGGGACGAGACAGACAAGGTGGGGAGGGGAGAGTCTGCATAAGTGGCAGATGGCAGGGCACCATATGGGGCTGGGCAGGCAGCTGGAGGGAACTGCATTCTGAAAGCAGGGACAATGGAAAGGGAAGGACTGTCTGACCTGCACACCAGCCTGCTTCTCTTCAACCTCCTTTTTGAACACTTTGTAGGCGACTGTCGTTTTGCGTAATTTTTTCACAATGAAAAAGAAAATGAATGAAATTGAAAATAAAGAAATGACACCTTTTTTTTTTTAAAGCAAGGATTTAGACATAGGGAAGCGGAGCAGAAATTGAGGAAGGGACTGCAGGCTTCTGCCAATTGCTGTCCCTCTCTGGGAATAATATGGGCAGAGGAGAACAGAGCATAGATCTTCTTTCTCAGACTCTGCGGCACTGGTCGCTGACACAGTTCTGTGATGGAGGAGTGAATCAGGGGTTGCAAGCAGGCCGAAAAAGACCCAAGAGATTCACAGACTGCCAGCTTGCAGAATTCCTCCTGCACATGAGATTTTGCAGGGGACATATGTGTATGTGTGTAGAGTTTCATACCTTACATATTAGTGTTGAGGAATATAGGCACCAGGAATTAAGAAACTGGCTAAATATTTTACATTTTATTTTGCTCTGCAACAGTCAAGCATACACTGCAAATCTTTTATGTCTAAATATGTGGTGATATTATTTTATCAGAATTGCCAAATGATTCTCTTCCTGGAGAGATACTTACGATTGTTCCTGGGATCTCAAGTTATATTCCAATGCACTGTAGTAATCCTGACCTTCCCCAGTCCTTTGAGACTCGATGATCACATCAACCTACAAACTTCTTTCCTTATTGATATTTAAATTTCCCTAAGGACACCACATAAGAGTTTGCAGCCAGCTGTTTTGCTTTTTCTGATCCAAATATAAGGTACGTACATGTGAGAGGTGTTATCCACTTAAGGTGATTGGGTTATGATTATATATGAAAGATATGCAAATAGACAGTAGCCAGGGCTGAAGCCTTAACAATGGGCCTTCTATTTTGTACAGAAATTTGCATTTTATTATGGCTTCTAACCAATGACAGAGTAGCTTTCAAAATTCTGAATGCCTTCACAATGTGCTTGATCTCCCTAAGTTCTTAACAGAACTGAACAGTCCAGGGTTGAGAGCCCTGGATAGTTGTTGATTTGTCGCTCTACTATCATAGAATCATCAGTGGTACTAGTATGTTTGAGCAACTGGTGAAATTTGTTTTTTCGCCAGTGATCAGTTAAATCTACTTGAAAATAAGTACTGTTTGAATTCATCTAAAGATAAGTACTAATGATCCTTGAGTTTGTCACTGACACATGAGGTATGATAGAGATTTATAAAATCATGAGTGAGCACAAATAAATGCAAATTGATTGATTGTTTACTCTTTCAATATTTCTTTCACCTACTAGACGATAGACGAGATACAAATATATTTTAATTTCATTTAATTTATAAAGACTAAGGAACAGCCATGAAGGGCCCGACATTCAAAGAATTTATGCCCCTAACTTTGAGAGTTATGGCCCTGATATTCTGAAGGCATTTAAATGGTTTACTAACACTGTTGGTGCCATTGAATATCCCCAACTAACGCTGCTATATGCCCCGATGCTAACCGCTTAGCAACAGTGTAGCAGCAGAGCGCAGACAAACCAATGATACCAGGAGTCTGTTCAGAAGGTCCAAATCATTTATTTGTGCACAAGTCTCAAGCAGAATCAAATTCAAAATGGTTGAGCCCTGTTCTCTGGCAATACAACAACCTTTATAGACTTTTGCTCCATTCTAGGTATAGGAAAACATTTCATTGGTCCCGGTAACCTCCCGTACCTCCCGTACCCCTTCTATTGGTCCCGGTACTGATATGATTATCCAATTATGTTCTTTGAGTGGGCTCAGCACCTGCTCACCCCCCTTCTAGTCCCAATTACAATGGCCAGTTCACCAACTTGTTACTTTCCTATTTCCAAGGCCATTGGGCTAGTTAGTACGTGCGGGGAAGCAGGGCTCTGTAACCTTTCTGTCAGCAGTTTTAATTAAATCCCTTACAGCTGTATTCTCTTATCAGTGGCTTTTAAACATATTTTTCTGTATTTTTCCATCTTTCAGTTCTGCTTGTCTAAGCTAATCCAATACTTTTACTGAGTTCTAATTCTACAATAGCAGCATGTTGGGGGATGTGTAATTCCTATGGGCCTCTTCACAGGCTTCATTTACAGGTCAAGCTAGTTAGGCCTGCCTGCTTATGTCAAACACTGTGGATCACAGGCCTTCACCTGCCACCACAGGGCATGCCATGGGCGTTCCGAGGCGTGTCATGGGCGATGGCAGTCGCTAACTGGGTAGCAACGATATTGCACCGCTACGCAGTTAACGACCTGTGGGTAAAACTAAGCAAAGCAAAAACTGGCCTAGGTTTACCATGGGAGCTAACCAGAAAGTGGTGCAATATCGCTGCTACCTGATTAGCTTCTGCGGCATCGGAGACTGTGCAGTGACCTCGGATGGAGGCTGTGCAGTGACCCCGGATATTCAATGCTGAGGCTGCATATGACCCCAGCATTGGATATCTGGGGTTAGAGGTTGGCAGTGATGGCTATGCGCCGCTACTGCGCATAGCCGTTCCAATTGACTATCAGGCTCTATGCTCCTAAATTGGTCTCTTTGAAAATTTACTAGCGCTAAGTGCCTAAGGCTCGATATTCTAAGGTTTAATGACCTGTAAACCATGCAAATGCCACTGAACAGGATATCCAACGGCACTAACATGGTTAGTGCCTCTGAATATCAGCAAATAACGCCACTATATGCCCCGATGCTAACCGCTTAGTATTGGGCCGTATTGTGGCCATTCCAGAGAGTGTCGTGTGTAGCAACAATTGCTAACCAGGTAGCAGCAATATTGCACTGCTACCCAGTTAGCGGCTTGCGGGTAAAACTAGGCGAAGCAAAAGCTGGCCTAGTTTTACCCATGGGAGCTAACCGGGTAGTGGTGCAATATCGCCGTTACCTGGTTGGCTTCTGCGGCATTGGATTCTGTGCAGTGACCTCAGATATTCAATGCCAGGGCCGCATATGACCCCTGCATTGAATATCTGGGATTAGAGGTCGGCGGCAACGGCTATGTGCCATTATGGCGCATAGCTGTTCCAATTGAATATCGGGCCCTAAATATGTTCTTAAAATTTCTTTAAACTCCTAAATTTATGGGCATGAAAGTGGATGGTAAGAGGGGTGGATTAAGGGTGGGGAAAAGAAGTTAAGAGCTTAGCACTGATTTTCAGCAGTAGGCACCTAAAGTAGACTCATAAATCCAGGCAATGAATGGCAGGCCTACATTTAGCTGCATAAGAGCTTAGCACTGATTTTCAGCAGTAGGCACCTAAAGTAGACTCATAAATCTAGGCAATGAATGGCAGGCCTACATTTAGCTGCATAAATTTTAAGTTCCTTAATTAAGATGAATTTTCAGCTGAAAAGTTAGGCTCCTAAATGTGGCTGAAAATAGGGCGCAAATTTAGGAGCTCAGTGTTTTGAATATGGGGCCTGAAGTAACTAAGTAGCACATTTAAAACAAATCAGACAAATACTTTTTTCATTCTAAACTTTCATCCCAAACTAAGCACAACTAAGTTTTGTATTTTGTTGCCAAGAGGATGTGGTAAAATCAGTTAATGTAGTTTGGACAAGTTCCTGGAGGAAAAGTCCATGAACTGTTATTATCAGCTAGATTTGGAGAATGCCACTGTTTATCCTCTGGGTGTAAGCAGCATGGAATCTGTCTACTCTTTGGGATCCTGCCAGGTATCTGTGAAGTGTATTTTCCACTGTGGGAAACAGAATAACTGGGCTTGATGGATATTTGATCTGACCACCTATAGCAGTTCTTATAGTGCCTTGTGAAAGTATTCATCCCCTTGTTTTTTGTCCTGTTTTGTCGCATTACAGCCTGGATAGAAAATGCAGGTTCATTTGGATGTTAGGTAATGGACCTAACAATATAGTCCAAATGGATGAAGCGGAATGACAATAAAATATATTGCATATATAAAAAAATACAAGTAAAAACTGAAAAGTTGTGGGTGTATATGTATTTATCTCCTTTGCTGTGAAATCCCTAAATAAGATCTGGTCCAACCAGTTAACCTCAGAAGTCACATAATTAGTTGATTAGGGTCCACCTGTGTGCAATCAGTGTCACATGATCTGTCACATGATGCCTGTATAAATATACCTGTTCTGAAAGGCCCCTGACTTTGCAACACCACTAAGCAAGCAACATGAAGATCAAGGAGCAGTCCAAACAGGTCAGAGACAAAGTTGTGGAGAAGTATAGATCAGGGTTGGGTTATAAAAAAAAATCCCAAATTCTGAATAGTCCACGGAGCACCATTAAATCCATTATAACAAAATAGAAAGAATATGGCACCTCTACAAACCTGACGAGAAGGCCGCCCACCAAAACTCACAGACTGGGCAAGAAGGGTATTAATCAGAGATGCCACAAAGACACCAAGGATAACACTGAAGGAGCTGCCAAGATCCACAGCGAAGATGGGAGTATCTGTCCATAGAGGGGCGGCTCAAGGCAATCTGCTGCCTGAGGCAAGGGATGAGATGGCGCCCCCCCCCCCCCGCAGCATGCGTCCTCCCCCCGGGTGGGGATCTTTCTCAAAACTCCAGTTAGGGACTGAACCAAAACTCCAGTCAGGGACTGAACCAAATCAAAAAGTCAATTAGATAATGTGGAGGAAATGCAAGATGTTCACACACCAAGGAACTAAAAGAAAGAGCGAGAACCACAGCAGTTTATAACTCCAAATTATAATTCATTTGTATATTGTTATAAACTGCATTATGGTGCTTGCTTTTTCTTTTTAAACATATATTTTGCATTCACAGAACCCCCTCTTCAACAATGGGTGCAGAGCAGAGGTAGGACATTCACCCACAGAACTCAATATATTAAAACAAAAAATCTGATTCTGGTCATCTCACCAATAACAAACATTCTGCAGTAGCAGGCATATTGGGAACTAATATAAAACCCTACTAAAGTCACTAAGATCTGCAAGGCCAAATCTACCATACCATACCAGCATACACTTCCAAAATTCATACAATAAGGGGCCTACCAAGAAAAAAGCAGCACTATAAACACTGCAATGGGCCCCAAAATATCCATACACCTATTTGAAAACCTGAGCAAGTCAAATTACTATAGTACAGATCCCTCCGTACAAACTCCATGTTAACAGAACACCTAGCCTTGGTCGCACACTCAGAACACAGACCCTCACCAAGTACAGAATAAGTGACCATAACCTAAAGCAAAAATAAAAATATGTAGACAAAAATTAAAATGAAACCCCAAGAAGCCAGACTCCGCATGCGGTGCCATACCAGATAAGAGATGCAATCCCTATACTGTGTGAAATATAGATAGCACAAAATCCAATCGCTAAATTGAAAATAAAATTATTTTTTCTACCTTTGTTGTCTGATGATTTTTGATCATGCTGGTCCCGATCTGAGGTTTCTGTTTTCCTCTGTCTTCTCTTAGCTCTTTCTATGGTCTATAGTCCATCTGCCATTTCTTGTCTCTCCTTTTGCTTTCTTCATTTTCTTCGATCAGCCTTTTTTCAGTCCCAGTAACTCTCCCTAGTATCAGCCCCCTTTACAGCCTCCCCTCCCAGTACCAACCCCCTTGCCTTCCCAGTACTACCACCAGTCCCAGTGCCCCCTCCCATGTCAGCTCCCTTCCAGCTCCCCCTCTCCCCTGTCCATCAGCCTTCCAGTGCCATCCCCGGGTGTCAGCTTCCCTTCAGCTCCTCCTCCTCCTTCCCCTCCGGTCTGCTCCCCTCCAGGCCTCCCTGTCTGCTCCCTTTCAGCTCCCCCCCCCATGTCTGCTCCCTTCCAGGCCCCCCTTGTCTGCTCCCTTCCAGGCCCTACCTTGTCTGCTCCCCTCCAGGCCTCCCTGTCTGTTCCCTTTCAGCTCCCCCCCCATGTCTGCTCCCTTCCAGGCCCCCCTTGTCTGCTCCCTTCCAGGCCCTCCTTTGTCTGCTCTCTTCCAGGCCCTCCCTTGTCTGCTCTCTTCCAGACCCCCCTTTTCTGCTCCTTTCCCGGCCCCCCTTGTCTGCTCCCTTCCAGGCCCTCCCCGGTCTGCTCCCCTCCAGGCTCCCCGGTCTGCTCCCTTCTAGCTCCTCCCCATGTCTGCTCCCTTCCAGGCCCCCCCTTGTCTGCTCTCTTCCAGGCCCCCCTTGTCTGCTCCCTTCCCTCCTCACCTCACTGATTCATCATTGAAAATCAAACAAAAGCAGCCACGGGAACATTTCTCCATTCCCGCAGCTCTGCTTTCAAACTGCTGGATCGCGTGGAGCTGGCGGGTTGGGGGGGGCCGAGGTCATCACTTCCACCGCCCTTTCGCTTCCACCAGAGGAAGCAGAAGGGCAGCGGAAGCGATGACCTCGGGTCCCCCACCACGCCGGCTCCACACGACCCAGCAGTTTGAAAGCAGAGCCGCGGGAATGGAGAAATGTTCTCGCGGCTGCTTTCATTTGGTTTTCAATGATCCTGGCTGGACGGCGTCGGTGGTTCTACCATAGGCAGTTTCTAGGGAGCAGCAAATCAGTGCCGCCCCCTAAAAACTGCCGCCTGAGGCCACTGCCTCAGTTGGCCTAATGGTAGAACCGCCCCTGTATCCATAAGACCACTTTAAGCCATACACTCCACAGAGCGGGCCTTTATGGAAGAGTGGCCAGAAAAAAAGCCATTGCTTAAAGAAAGAAATAAGAAAACACATTTGGAGTTTGCAGATCAGCATGTGGTGGACCCCACAAACACATGGAAGAAGGTTTTCTGGTTAGATGAGATGAAAATTGAACTTTTTGGCCATCATGGGAAACGGCATGTGTGGCTCAAACCCAGCACTTCCCATCACCCTGAGAACACCATTCCCACAGTGAAACATGGTGGTGGCAGCATCATGCTGTGGGGATATTTTTCATTGGCAGGGACAGGAAAACTGGTCAGGATTGAAGGAACAATGGATGGCACAAAAATACAGGGCAATTCTTGAGGAAAACCTGTTTCAGTTTGCCAGAGATTTGAGACTGGGACGAAGGTTCACCTTCCAGCGGGACAATGACCCTAAACATACTGCTAAAGCTACATTGGAGTGGTTTAAAGGGAAACATTTAAATGTCTTGGAATGGCCTAGTCAAAGCCCAGACCTCAATCTAATTGAGAATCTGTGGCACGACTTGAAGATTGCTGTACACCCAATGCAACCCATCTAACTTGAAGGAGTTGGAGCGGTTTGGCCTTGAGGAATGGGTGAAAATCCCACTGACTAGATGTGCTAAGGTAATAGAGACATATCCAAGAGACTTACAGCTGTAGATTGCAGCAAAAGGTGGCCCTACAAAGTATTGAGTTTGTGTGTGTGTGGTGGTGTGGTGGGGGACGGGACCTATGCACACTCCTGATTTCTGTTTTGTTTGTTTTTTTAATTATTGTTTGTGTCACAATAAAGGATATTTTGCTCCTTCAAAGTGGTAGGCATATTGTGTAAATCATATGGTGCTAATCCCCAAAACGCCATTTTAATTCCAGGTTGTAATATGACAAAACAGGACAAACACCAAGGGGATGAATACTTTCACAAGGCACCGTATGTGCTTATTATGATCTTTGTTTAGTTGAGAAATGGGCCTATATGTGCAATGGAAGAAGGCAGTTTATTACCATTCCTAAATATCACTACAGAAATGTTTTTATGACTTTTTTAAATATATTCCTTTCTTTACACTGATATTCAGGGCTAGCATTAGACAAACCGGGGCCCAGGCCAGAAACTGGGAAGGGAGCCCCAAATCTTTCCAGCAGGTTGTGTCTCTTTTTGCTTTGGGCAGGCCTGGGGGCTTCCTGTTTCATGGGGGACCAGGGCAATTGTTTTCTGATTGCATCTTCCTAATGCCAACTCTTTTTAGTTCGCTCTACTATATTTGTCAGAAATGTGCATTAAATTGGAAGTAAAATCGTTCAAAAATGATTATGAAGGGAAGAAAAAGATGCATTTAGGGGGAAACAGATACTTAGATATGATTATTTTATAAAGTTAGTTTCAAGAAACACTGGCAATTACCTCAAATTCAGCTTCCTCTCGGCAGAAACAATTGGAAGCATGTTTTGCTGTGCACTAGCTGTCACGACGGCTGATAGCATGGCTGTATCATTAGGGGTTAGTACCACAAGACTGGAGCCATTTTATTCGTTGCTGGAGCTGGGGTAGGACCAGAGGGGTCCTTCTCCTGCCTGGCTCACCACTTGAACCACCATGGAGCCCTGGGTAAGACCCGGGGGGGGAGGGGGGTCAGGGGGATGGGTAGAGTGTCATTGTTCATGCCTGGGGGGCGGCCTCTTCAGGGTGGAAGGGAGGGGGTCTTGGGAGGAGATCATGATGGGCTGCTGTCCAGAGAGAGATTGGTATGAAGGTGGGGGCAGGGGTTGGTGGGTGAGAGGGAGGGTTGCTTGGGGGGTTGTTGGCAGGGCCTTGGTCGGAAGGGATGGGGGAGACTGCTGCTGCAGCCACTTGCTCCTTCCCTGTGGTTTTATTCCTGGTCCACGTTCCCTCTGTGGCAAGTATTGTAGGTGCTTCTGAGTAGGGAACATGGGCCTGTGTGGTAAGTGTCTGTTATGCATGTTACAGGGTGACCTATTTAAGACTAATAAGAGAAAATATTTTTTCACTCAACATGTAATCAAACTCTGGAATTTGTTACCGGAGGATGTAGTAAAAGCTGTTAGTGTAGCTGGGTTTAAAAAAGGTTCGGACAAGTTCCTGGAGGAAAGGTCCATAAACCATTATTAAAAGGGACCCGAGATATCACTGCTTGACCCAATACAAGCATTGAGGAGCCTGTGTCTTTTGGGGAAACTGCCAGGTACTTGTGACCTAGATTGGCCACTGTTGGCAACAGGATACTGGGCTTGATGGACCTTGGTCTGACCCAGTATGGCATATCTTATGTTCACTGCAGGGCAGATGCTGGACACGCCCCCTGCATTTACTGCATGGGGTTTGCACCTACCACGCAGCCCTTTATGCCTATGCTGTGCGGTAGGTGCGAACACTTAGCACAGCTCAGTAAACATGCCTCTGAACCACTCCCTTTGGGAGATGATCCTGATGCTTGTCTAAAGCAAAATGCTGCGAAGTGAAAGAACAGATTAAAATTTCAAATGCAAACATTCCATAAAACCTTACAAATATTATAAAACATTTCTTCATATGTTTGAGCAGTAGTGTTTAGTGATGTAGCACAAGACATTCAGGGGCCTTATTCATATTCAGGCTGAAGACCCAGCTCTTTGAGGCTGCTTTTGGATCCTGATGCTCCTCACTCTCTTGTCCACTACTTATAGTCCTCAGTTTTTCTTCATTTTGATTAGATTGTAAGCTCTGATGAGCAGGGACTGTGTCTTACATTGATATGTACAGTGCTGTATATGCCTTGTAGTGCTATTTTGTTTTAGTGCCATCTAGTCAGTGCTGATTCTTGGCAACCCAGCTGCCTCTGGGTTTTCTTGGCAATGTATCACCAGAAGTAGATTGGCAGGCTTTTTCTTCCAAGGCAATGGAGGGTAAAGTGTACTTGCCCAAGGTCACAAGGAGTGCCAGTGGGAAATGAACCTTTGATTTTCTGGGTACTAGGCAGGTGCTCTAACCACTAGGCTGCTCCTCCACAAATGATGACTAGTAGTAGTAGTGGTAGTGGTAGTGGTAGCATGTTTACTAAAGTGTGCTAAGTTAGTGCACGATTGGGCCACGAATCTAGCATAGAGGCCCACTCTAACCTTTGGGGGCATGTGCGTCTGTCCTGCTGCCCGAAACGCATTGCAACCACATAGCACCATGCAAACTGGCACATGGGTGCACTTAACACTACCTATTGAGGTGGATTAAGTGCACCAGTGCCAATGGCAACAACCACCATCAGCATGCACCAAAGACACCCATGCTAAATCTACTGTGCCATCAACACCCACTTTCTGCTCCTAGTCCTCCTAGTCCTCACTCAATCACATGCTAACCAGTTAATATGAGATTTTTACCATGGAGTCCCACACTAACATTTAGGGGCTTGTTTACAAAGCCGCGCTAGCGGTTTCCGATCGTTATCGGAGCCGCGGCCCCATTTATTTCAATGGGGCTGCAGCTCCGATAACGATCGGAAACCGCTACCGCGGCTTTGTAAACAAGCCCCTTAATGTAGCCTGCTAAATGCATAGCAAATCTCGCACTAACAGCGCACGCTAGTACAGTAAATGTGCTTTTCAGGGTCTAATGTGAGACTGAGGAGTTTCATGCCCTCACAGAGGTGGTGCGCTCAAGTGGCAGGAAGAGAAAATGGCTGTCTCGATTGCAGTGACCCTTGTTGGCAGAAGATACTTAGTTTAGTTAGTTACTTGTTGGACCTTCTTGCGTTATTTACAACAAAGCAGTTTCAAAAGTATAAAAAAGCCCATTGTTTCAAAAGAACAAGAGGCCTAGGAAAAGAAAGAAAAGTACTCCAGATCATAAACACGTCGTGAGCAGTCCGATAATAGAGCATATCACAACATAAGAACATGAGACAACCATCAAAATATTAAAGATAATCGACATGACCATACACAGAATATAGGACAGCGATCTATCTAGTGAGATATACCATATGCTCTAGGTTGAAGGTTAGCTGCTGCAAGCTTTAAAAGAATCCCTAACTGTCCAGCAACTCACCAGCTTAATCTCAAAAGATCCTCAGCAACTAGCTCCAGAAACTCCGTCAGGACTCCTCTTGGAGAAGCCTTTGCAAAGCAAAGGATTGACAAGATATTAAAGAGCAAAAGGGATTTGTTGGGAAAAAATTACTTAATAAGAAATATATTCTGCTTAAAGCGGGCAATATTCAGCCTTGGCTTACATAGTATCTTCAAGCTCATTTTCAAAAGGAAATTCTCCAGGAGGTTCCTTTAGAAAATCTCTGCTGGCATGCTTTGTATCCATTGACCTTGCACCTGCACCTGCATAGTACCTGTCTGAAAAAATGCACAGTGATTTAAACAATGAAAGCACCCAATGTATTTTCTCATTCCTAACTTAATGCTGCCCACTTTTTAACGTGGCAAGAAATATAGTATCAGTACCCTGAAAGCAAGCAGTAAGAAGGGCCACTGTTCAAACTCTGTTTTATGTTGGAAAGCAAGGGTATAAAAACGTAGAATATTTCCCTCACAAGGACATTACCTTCTGTATTGTCCTTGTGCGTCATTTTCGAAGTATGCAACACCTGACTTAATACTCAGTTTCTATCATTACATATACTATAGAAAGGTTTTTTAAAAACTTTGGGCAGGCCCCTGGCATTATTTTCTAAACCTATGGGAGCAGCCATAGGGATTAATATATATTGCTTATTATTTCACAAATTACATCACAGGCTACATGAACCAATGAGTTCTCATGTCGCATGCAATAATTTGTGACGCTGTTCCAAACAGGACTACTTCCTGGGGTGCATAGAAATAATTAAACAAAAATGACAAGAATTGCAGAATTCACATGATCATTTTTCCCTTTTAAAAAAATACCATGATTGTAAAACATGTTAGGGCGTGCGGTGAAAAGGGGGCGTGTACTTTAAACGGTAAGGTGCGTGCTTACTTTGATGATATTTTAGTCACGTGTGAATGGCCTCTTGTAAAGTATCAATCAGCATAAAAGTATGCACGCCGGCATGTTGACGCATACCTTGCCGTTGGGTGTGCACATGAATAGAGCATGCAGGTACATGCACAGATTACAGAATACTATAATTTATGTGCAGACATGAAAAATATAGGCATGGGTATTTACACCAATTCCAGGACTGGTGTAAATATCCACACCTTAATATAAGGCACGATCTCTGCCACTTATGCTAGCATTTTGTAAAGAAAAGTAGGTACCTGCTTGTTTCTCTAATATAGACAATATAGGTGTATGCTTTAACTAGGCATCCCTTAATAAAATTACCCTCTATAAGTCTGGTCCCAAAACCTCTCCTGGGGCAGAACCAGCTTTGGAAGTACAATTTAAGCTTTAGGGGACACTGTATTGCTGCCAACACTTCCCATTCCTTGAGAACGCCACTGGGGCAGGAGATGCAAGAGTTCAAACATTGCTTTGGTATTTGAGTATTGAAGGGTTATTTCTGTTAGGCTTAAGGGAACTGTTCTATTATTAAATTAATCTTTGCTTTATGTGATTTTTTTCATTGTTTTTATTTTATGTATTGTTTTATTTATTGTTGGATTATTTTAACATTATAGACTTCTTAATGCTGTGCAAGGAATGGTATAACAAATAAATGGAATGATATGGAAAGGAAAGTATAGTACCCCTCTTCCCATGCTTCAATGTTTTGGGGGAGGGGAGCACTGAGAGTGATTTGCCTTCAGACCCACACCTCCTATGAACTGGCCTGCCCTCTCCTCCCCAAACACAGGCCTAGTCCAGAAGGAAAATAACATAAATTCTGTAAGACCTTTTGGGGCATGTTTACGAAAGCCCACACTGGTAACACGCGTGTAGGCCATGTTCTCAGGAGAGGGTGGCCCTTGCTAACCTCAGGGGGCATGTGCATTCACCCCCCTGCAGTTAACATAGTGCAAGGACACAGCACTGTGCAAGCTAACATGCAGGTGAATTTAATGTCACTCACTGATGCCACGAAGCGCAGTTAGCATGAGCTGCTAACACCTGCACTAACAGCAAATTGCCATCAACACCTACATTCCGCCCCGACTCACCCAGTTCACTCCCCATCGAATGCTACCCAGTTAGTGTGGGATTTTTAGTGTGGGGCCTGATGCTACTGGATAGTGCACTTTAGTAAACATGCCCCTTTATGAATAAGAAATTCTTAGGAGTATGTCTACTAAGCCGGGCTAACGGGGTTAATCAGGGCTATCTGCAACTAGGCCCATTGAATAACTTGGGACCTAGCTACAGACAGCCCGGGTTAACTGTTAGCCTAGCTTAGTAGACATACCCTTTAGTTTCATAGACAGAAATACCAATGTTACAAACTACTATGAAAAAGAAGTCTACTGAAGCTGGGTGAGTTAAGGAACACTGTTGACTATAAAGTTTTTTTATATAGTTTAAACATTGTTTTTCAATTTTAGGATATTTTAGCTTTGTGGGTTTTTTTGCTTCGTCTTTTTTATGTTCAAACTGTTTATTAAACCAAACACATGAATATGGGCCGCCAATCAGACCCCAAAACAATGAATGTAACATTACCGTCAAAGCATGTAATACAATTGTTTTACATTTTACATTTTCACCCCATTCCCCTCCCCCCTTAATCAATTGCCATGGCCCACAAGAAATACAATGGGAAAACAACAAATACCCCAGGGTGTGGGTGCTCTTACACACTCCCGGGGATATCAGGCCTCCCAATTCCACTTTCTTAGGTACCCCTTACCATCCTGAATCTCTCCCCCCTTGTTCCCCCCCACCCCCAGCCAGCCACCCCCAGCCAGCCACCCCAACAAGCAGACTCTCTCTCCGTTAACTACAACAAGCAAACAATAGGCTATTTTAGTTTTATATAGGTAGGCATAGCCGGGAAATTTGGTTGCTGTGCTTGAAATAGTTAAGGAGATAATGTTAACACAGAAGTAATTATTTTTAAAGGAAAAAAAGTGCTACAAATTCCAAAAACACTGATTCAGAGGCAAGTTTTTGAAATGATAGCCACTAAAGGCCTACTGGCTTCCTTGTATTAAATAACGCACAATACATAGAAGATACAATGTTCTCTTAAGAGTCTTATTCCTTCCAGTTCTGTGCTTTTGGTAAAATAATGCTAAATTGGTGAATGCAAGTCTAACACCTAGAAGAGAAAGACTCAACTCACAGGACTCTCATTTTGAGTTACCTTCATGAATTATCTGAGTCTAAAGCTTCACTTCCTCTTTCATTTAGTGCCCTGCTCAGACACCCTGGAAAGTTTACACTGATCCTGCTTTCTGCTGGACTTCTGTCTCTGATCTCAGAGTCTCCAGAAGCCCAGACCACTATTATCCAACTACTTCCTCAACATTTGGACCCTTTGATCTTGTCATATTACTTTCAAATAGCCCTTTACCTGAAAAGATGCCTCGGCAAAGGGTAAAAGTTAACACCATAGGGTCTTCCTAAATTAGGTGGCAAAGGGAGTCATGTATTACTGCAACAAACAGCTTGATCAGATTAGTACTTCAAGGACATTACCATTTAGACACCTTTCTCCGGCCTTATATTGTGTTTCATCTACAATGTCTAAACATAGAATATATCATTGGGTCTGCTTCATTCTTTTTCATGTTGTGCAAACTTTAAGGGTCCTTTGAAACAGAAAATGAAAGGGCCATTTATCCTTTGAAAAAGCAACTGAGAGAAATGTGTGCACATATAGTGGAGGCATGTTAGCACACACACACCAAGAGAATGAACTAGCAGAAGTCTGAAACTTGTATTAAATCCGAACCCATTGTATGTGGAAGCAGAAAGCAAGCCTAATTACTGTCTACAAAATCAGCAGAAATATTTTAGCTCCAACAAAATTATGCTTCCCCGTTCTGGTCATTTGTTTTTCTTCATTCCTGAGGATAGATTAATGTTTCAGTGTCTGAGCTCTTTGAAAGTCCTGTCTTTGTTGCCAACACCATCAATATGAAAACGAGTAAACCCAGATCCCCCTGACCCAGTTCTTATTGGAACCCGATGAAAGTGCAGTAGTGAAGCCTGCCAAGAGTGATCAGAGCATGCACAGCTAGAGAGAGACCTTAGAGAGAAGACACGGCACCATGCACTTTTTATTCCAAAATTTATATTAATGCAGTGAAAAAAATATATTAAGGCAGCAAGAAAGATAACTTTGGAATAAGACCTAAAGAGGATAGAGCAGAACCAAGGAACAGGTTCACTGATATTTGAAACCCAGCTAGTGGTGATAGAACATAAAAATGTGTTATTTTTGACAATGGAGAATTTATAGAGAAAGACCCAGGACATGGTAGAACAAGAGTACAGGGTGTGAAAAGCTTCACTCAGGACAAAGTTTTACATGGTTGTCAAAGAGGGGAATATTTAAACATTCCCTCCCATTCCATGGAAGGACTATGCACAATAGTACCTGAACAAATCATGTAAGCCTCATCCAAATTTACCATCCAATGAACTCTCTTCCCCCATGTTATTCGTTTTCAGACTTTGACAGCATCACCCACATTAATATCAGTTTGTTGCTGTAAGTTTATGACACACCTCTCTGCCAATGCTGAAGGATATTTGTAATAGAATATCTCATAATATACAAATGCTGCAAAACCCTAATCTATAAAAACTGAAAATCAGAATGAATACAGACAAGCATATTAATTACAATATTCAGAAATGATTGTAATATGCTTGGTAATATTCATTCTGATTTTCAGTCTTTGTAGATTTTAGGGTTTTGCAAAGGATATAAACTGAATGGAGTTGGTCCAAAAGATTGTTGACCATTTTAGCAGCCATCTTCATTATAAAGCAATGGTTCACAAACACGTCCCGGGGGATCCCCAGTTACTGGAATTTTCAAATCTATTTAATTGTGGACACCCTGAAACCTGATTGGCTCTGGGTCCTCCAGGATAGGTTTGGGAACCCATGCCATAAAGCATATCTGGACAGACTTAAAGATCTAAGGGCAAGACTAACTGCTAATGGGCCTTTTTAGAAAATAAGTCGTATTGCCTAAAGTTGGCCCTGTGGTAAATAACACATGATAATGAGTGTTAGCATGTAGTAATGCAGTGGCACTTTTTCATAAATCTACCC
Organism: Ichthyophis bannanicus; assembly: GCA_033557465.1. Classification (NCBI taxonomy): domain Eukaryota; kingdom Metazoa; phylum Chordata; class Amphibia; order Gymnophiona; family Ichthyophiidae; genus Ichthyophis; species Ichthyophis bannanicus. Next base: position 382,673,602 of record CM066038.1, read on the forward strand.
TGTAGGAGAGAGGGAATATATGATAGAGTCATTCAAATAATTTCAAAGTATAAATGAACCAGAGTTGTGTCCCTTTCAATGGAAAGGAAGCTGTGGAATGATGGGTCATAGGACAAGGGTGAAAGGGGGAAGACTGAGGAGTAGTCTAAGGAAAAAATTCTTTACAGAGAAGGTGGTGGATGTGTGGAATAGCTGCCTAGTGAAGGTGGTGGAGGCAAGGACATTATCTGAATTTACGAAAGCATGGAACCAGCAGCAAGGATCTCGGAGGGAACGGAAGGGACTGTAAAGCTGAGCAGGTGGTGTGGATGAGCAGACTGCGGAGGCCATAAGGTCTTCATCTGTCATCATTTTCTCTTTCTATGTAATAAATAAAATTGCAAAACTCACTGTTTACTATAGTAGTGGCATGAGTTCAAATTAAGGGCCTCCAAGCAAAGTAGAAAGGCCACTGCAGAAAATTAGAAACATCTGTGAATGGGCTCCCCTGATATAATACCATTTCTCACTTCAGTTGTGCTTATGCACTATATATTACCTAAATCTGCTTCTCACTAAACATTTGTCCATTTACCCTGTCTCCTATTCTTACTCATTATGATTCTTGCCTTACCAATGCTATCAACAGCTGTATTATGAAATGGCTTTTTTTTTACTCCTCTGTCTCTTTTGCCTACTTATTCTGCCTCCTTTTCTTTTCTTGACATATATGCTATGCACACTGAAATATGTTGAACAACATATAGAGAACAAGACCAATTATTGTGATGTTAGCCATGTCTCTGGGCAGCAGATTTAAAGGCCAGTGGGAGAAGGGCAGATGGCACATAGAAAGTTCCGATCCTGCGAAGGGGAGTTTTCTGTCAATGCAGCTGCAAGAGATGCCAGCATTTATTAACTCTTAGCAGAAAGATCTGGAAAGGAAAAAATGAGGGCATTTATTCTCCTAGAGGAATGAGAAATTTTAGGAAGATAAATGTGAAATTTGGTAAAAAAAGAGGGATCCCCCTTCCATGCACAGGAAGGATGAATTGAAAATTCTTTCTTTTCGTAGCTGCAGTGTGCTGCGTTGAGCCAGACCCATGTCTCAGGCCATAGTAGTGCATACTTTAGAGTAGCCAATCCCCTGTCTGCTGGGAACTTTCATGGTGAGGCAGTCAGGTCTAATAAGTGAGGGATGACAGCCACTATGATCCCCGCAACATGTCCAGGCTTAAACACTTCTGATGGTTGACGAATCTGAACCCAGATCCATCTGTACGCATGGTTGCTTTCAGGAAGAATGCACATTAAGGGCAATGTTCAGTCTATCTGCACTGGGCAGAAGTCCACATATACATTTACCGGTGCCCCTTGCACCAGGTGTCAAGGAGAATGTATGCACATGAATGTGTGCTGGGGCTGTAAGTGCACAAAATCAGTTGTACGGGTGTTAATTCATAGGTATACATGTGTACAAGCGATATGCGCACACTTTAAATGTTTAAGCACCCAAATGGACCGAATACTTGCTCATGAATACACATCCCTAATGCTCCACTAACCTGGCTTGACCCCTGGCCGATTCTCTGGGAAGGACTGGATTTTTCAGTCACCATAGGATTGCAAGACACCAGGGGCCCTGGTTATAACATACACTCAACACCGCAAAAAAATAGCCCCCGCTGCAGAAATTCTAATTCAGGACAATTTTCAAAAGATTTCCATGGATAAATGGGTTCACCCACAGAAAAATACCATTTGCAATAGCCCCAGGTCCTCGTGGAGAAAGAGAAGCAGGGATGGAGAGGCCTAAAATTCAATCTTGGGGCCTTCGTTTTCAGGTTGGACCTGTAAAGTATGAGCTAAAAGAATCTGCAGCACTATGGGCCACTGGATATTTAGAGCGAAACAGTGGGGAGTTTCTTTTTGAAACTCAGCTTGCAGGTCCATGCTGAAAACTGCTCACTTTAAGAACACATTTTTGTCTGTTTAATGGAAAAACAAGGGAAAATATTACTAATAAAATTTTTACAATACTTTACAATTTGCAGTGAAAATATTTTTTTTTACCAGTTTGATTTAGCGAGAACAATCACTTGACATTTTCAGGAAAGCTACCCTTTTAACCCTCATCCTACCAACATATTTTACAAACAAATCTTACCAACTGGGGCCGAATGGACCCCTTGTAGTTTTTGTGATTGCTGATGATAGTTATCATCACTAAACACTTTCTTAATGTGGAACACATATTCCTGGATGTTGACAACACAAACTGTAAGTTACAGACATTTTTCTTGTAGCGCTTTTAATCAGGAACAATTATAAATCATTCAAAGAAATGTGACTTTGTAATGAAATTGTGTCCGGTTTTGATGTTACATATGAACTTATCAAACTATGAACTTTAGAAACTAATGGTAGGCAATGTTCGTGATAACTTTACAAATGCTGACATAGGAATGCACGCATTCACTTATATTTTAATGCATTCACTACAAAACGGTACTTATAAAATAAAGTCCAAATAATTTGGGGTCCTTTCGGACCCCAGAGACTAAATAGTTGCTGTGGGCACACTAAAGTTTAACATAAGAAAAGAAAATGTGATTTGGACTTACCACTGGTGAGAGAACAAATTCTTAAAAGGGCGGCTGTTTATAATTTACGGTGTTTATATAGCGCTAGCAAACTACCGCGTGGGGTCCGATTTGACCCCACTTCGTAGGATGAGGGTTAATTAGTTTGGATGGTGAGTGCTCATCTCCAATTTACATTTTTTTAAAATTATTTTTATTAGTTTTAAAATATTGGCCACTACCCAATTTACATTTTGTCATGACAGAATCACTTAGCAGCACAGACGAGGAACCATGTACTGTATAAGTAAAAAATACAGCAAAAAAGACAGAAACCACAGAAAAAAGAGCCCAGTGTGGGAGCAGTTTTCACAAATATGCATTTTACTTTTGTGTTGTTCAATACTTTATCCTGTTTTCATAGAGAAACAAGTTTGAATGTACCACTAGGGGTTAGGGAACATTTCCTGATTTGACAACCTGATGTTTAGTTGTATGTTTGATGTACCACTAGGAGGGACCATTTTGAATAATGACACTGTTGGGACATCACATCTTTCTCTCCCCCAGACCAACAGTAAGTAAGTATAGGTGGGGTTTGGAGCAAGGCAGGGTACCCAGAGAGTGTGCAGTTTTAATAGGATTTTTGCCCACTTGGTAGAGAAAGGGGACCAGGAAGTGGACCAGTCCTTTGCATCCTAATTTACCAGGGATTATGTGAAGCCTAGGGTTGCCAAATGGCTCCAGATGTGCTCGACAGGCTTAATCCAGTCCTGGTTTAACACCTTGCATGCAGGGACTTGTAGTCTTGCTTTTCTTATGGAGCACAATAGAGAAACCAGAACTACATATCCCTGCATGCAATGGGGTAAACACAGGACTGGATCTAGCTTGTCGGGCGCACCTGGAGCTAATTGGCAACCTTGGTGAAGCCATGGATGAGTGGGCTAATTTTTAACATTGTCAGGCCCTTTAAAAATGACAGGCCCTGCATGGAGTCTACCATCTGCTATTGCTGCAGCAGGGAATGCGTGATATAAATTAAAAATTACACTGGGACTTACTAAACTGTGGTATTCAAATACTTCAGTTTTGTAAAATATGAGGTAAGTCAGCTCCTTGTGGACCTTCAACAAATCATATCACCATCCAGGAGTCCCCAAATACTTTGGATTGAGGACCACATTGGACTTTTAAGATCACTGAAATGGGGAAGGATTTTGCTGAGGCCCCTCTGACTCCACTTCCTGTTTCCTGAGGGGGTGGGATGCAGCAGAAGGAAGGTTCCTGGTCCAGCAAGAGGTAACGTTTGTAAAGCAGATATGCAGGACTATGGACGGGGAGGGAGGGAAGAAAGAGAGAGGCAGAAATGCTGGACTGAGGGTTTGGGGGTGGCAGTGTGGGGAGAGAAACTCTGGCAATGATCCAGGCTGGAAGCAATATAACCTGAAGAGCATTGAGCATGCTGGTTTGGAAATGGGTCCATGGGCCATAGTTTGGGGATCTCTGTTGTAAGCTCTCTGAGGAATGGGGTCACATTGAGCTACCAATGAAAAGGAAGCATTGGCAGGAGAAGCAAGATTCGAACTCTGACGTCTCCGGTTTTTAGCTTGCTGTTCTAACCACTAGGCTTATTGGTTATTTCAAAGTTGCCAAGTTACCCAGTTCCAGGAGTGAGATTTTAAGCCAGTCCTGGATTTCTGACAGTCTTATTCCGATGCATTGTGGGACCTGCAGCACGGATTCCAATGGGTAAAATCAGTGATTGCAAATACCACATTGCACAGCAATGCACATTTAAAATCAGAAATGGCAAAAAATCTCACTTCTGCAACTGGGTAACTTGGAAATTCTGTTACTCTTTATTTCAAATATATGCACACTATGTCTTCCCTGCCCCTCCCCTTGATACCTGCTACCTCCCAAAAAGCAAGTAGAAAATCCAAAAAATACTCTTAGTTCACTCGCTTTACATCTGCTAATTTTTAATGAGAAAATTGGCATGCAGTACACACATGAACACTGCCCATGTAGTTTGCATCTACACAGACAACTTAAAAATTCCTCTCCTATGTGTCTTCCATATTTCTGTGTGACCATCCTCATCCTTGACAATTTCTTAGGCTGTGTTGATCTTCCTACCAGCGAAAGGCTTCGTTGAAAGTGGCAGGACTCTGTCGCCACCTGCTGCCCTGCTGTGGGATCCTCGGGACAGAGTAAGCCTGGGCTGAACGTCTAGTAACCTCAGTACACCTGATGTCCCCCTCCCCTTCTCACCCCATCTCATCCCAGCAATTTCTCTGGTTGTTCCTAGGCTTTGGGCTTCTTGCAGAGCTAACACAGCTTCCGGAGCAGGAAGCCATTCAGAGGATCCGTGTGCAGATTTTAGAACAGCAGGTGAATGCATCGGGTTTCTCACGTTCTGTATTCCTACTGCCTCTGGCTTCAATACAGCAAAGCGCGTTGTCATTAGCGCAGGCTAGACTACAGTGCTTGTGCACAATTTTCTGCACTAGTGCAGGCGCAGAGTGGAAGAAGGGATTTAATACAGGCATCATCACAGTGCAAATGGCTACGCTAACATCCGCAGCACACAGCACATTTAAATCCATTTAGATGGCTGATAATGAAGCAATTAGCAATGCAACACAGATGTAGAGAAATACATAGAAGACCAAAATGCTAAGCTCAATGCTGGGATTTTAATGCGAGGTCTGAGAAATGTTAAGGGTTAGCTCATAGTTCTGAGGTCAGTGCTGGTGAGGAATTTGTGCTGGTTTCTTGAGCATACAGCACCCATGACTTTCTTTTCCTAGCTTTGCTGAAGAGATGCTGAAAGAAAACAGTAGGCGAAGTCTGCTGGAAAAAAAATGTGCGTCCATGTGCTGGAGTGCTTGCGCATAAACAGCAACCGCGTAAAAGTTTTGTTTATGAACACAGATATTATTGAGTGAAACTTCTGCGTAGAATGATACTGCTTTTTAAGCACCAGATAACAATCCAGCACAAAGACGGCTGAGGGGAGATATGATAGAGGTCTATAAAATAATGAATGGAGAGGAACGGGTAAATGTAGATCGGTTGTTTATTCCTTCAAAAAGTAGAAAGACTAGGGGACATGCAATGAAGCTACAATGTAGCACATTTAAGACAAATTGGAGAAAATATTTTTTCGCTCAACGCATAATCAAACTTTGGAATTTGTTACCAGAGGATGTAGTAAAAGCTGCTAGTGTAGCTGTGTTTAAAAGAAGTTTGGACGAGTTCCTGGAGGAAAAGTCCATAAACCATTATTAAAGAGGACAAGGGAAATACACTGCTTACCCCGGAATAAGCAACGTGGTATCTGTATACTTTTCTGGGAACCTGACAGGTACTTATGACCTGGATTGGCCATGGCTGGAAACAAGATACCGGGTTTGATGGACTTTAGTCTGACCCAGTATGGCATATTTTATGTTCTTATGTTCTCGTGCAAATTGGTGTGGGGGATATTCAAAGGGATTAACATGGTTAGCAAACCTGTTAACCGGGTTAATCAATCCATCCATCCAGGATATTCAATGGCACTAACATGGCCTGATGCTAACTGGTTAGCATTGTAGCTTTCCAGGGGTGCTCCAGGAAAGGGGGGGGGGGGGGTGGCAGCTGGCTATAACCAGGCAGCAGCAATACTGAGCAGCTGGCTGGTTATGTCAAAGCAGCAAAAGTAAGGCACAGCAAAGGCTGGCCTAACGTTTACCGTATAAGCTAAATAGGGAGCAGCTGAATAACGCCATTGCCGGGTTGGCTTCCTGTCAATCCATGCAACCCGGATCAATGCTGGGGCCAGATATGACACCGGCATTGAATATCCAGGCTGAATATCTCCTCCCCCCCCCCCCCCAATTTTTTTTTTATATGGGATATAGATGATGCTAATGCAGATCTCTTTGTGTCTGTGTCAAGCTTGTTCTGTTTTTGTGCAGATTTTTTGCGGAGAGCTCATTTGCATGCCGTCTGCTGAGCAAACCTTCTGCACTAAACTTTCATTACAAAACCTTGTACTCGAGCTTTAACGCTGGGCTCTAGCTCAGGATTTCTACATCAAGCCCTCGGACAGTTGGCAGATGGAATCATTTAAGAAATACTGTTCAGTGGAAGAGTATTTTGAGGTCTGAATTTGGCATTATTTAAAATTAATTTCACCATTCAATGTAGTTTTACATAGGAATTAAAATGCAACTTTGCTGCCATTAGGTGGCAGCAAAACCAAAATAAAAGCAAATTATTTTTGAAGGATCCAATGAAAGGGCAAGTTTTAAACAGTTTGCATTTTTGCCAAGCCTGTGGGTACTGTTTACCCACAGTCTGCAGTAGTTTCACAGAGAAATGTTGCCCACTTTCATTTTGAAAGTTGTCATGCTTACAAAGTATCCATGGATAATTCCACCTTCTATTTCTGCAATACTTTACCCCATAGAAAATAACACGGGCAGATTTGAAAATGTAATCTATGTGTGTTATTTTCCTCTCCCCACCTAAACGTAGCCTCAGCAACACCTCCTCCTCCTAATGCAGCTTAAAGTATGTGTATCATGGATCCTGAGCTTAATTTTAGCCAGGTTAAGGGTGGCTAATTTTTAGATAGCCCTTTGCAGAAAGCTTTTGAAAATCACTTCTCCCTTGATGCAAGGTGTCTTTTTTTGATTGCCACTTCTGTAATTTATTCTTTACGTAGAGCCAAGTGGGCTTCCCTCAAAGGCTGCATCAGAGAGCACTGATGTATGAGAGCAGTTAGAAGTCAGGCAGGCTAGATGGGCCTTTTGATTCTTATTGCCATCATATTCTATGACAAAAATTAATTTTCTTTCTTTCTTTTTAGCATTGGGCATATTTGAACAGTCCTACGGATTTGCTGCTACTGTAGTCCCATAGTAAAGTGGCTCTCTATCTGGTATGCTTTCAATATTTCCCATACTAATCACATTTAGCCCAATATTCAAAAAAGTTATAGATTCAGTAGCAGCCAGTGAATGTATGGATTATTGGGCCAAATATTGGACTCAACAGCCCAGTGTTATCAGAGCTGGGTTTGGGGTGGAGCCAAGGGTGAGCTGAAGAATTACCTGGATAGTAGCAATGTTCAGCTGCCATCCAGACAAATGCGTACGTTTAGTTTAGGCCTGCTAAATTGCAATGACCGCACTACTGGCCTCTTCAGCGACACTATCTATACAGATTTTTTTAAATCTTTATTTATTTATAAGTATTTATATCCCGTTTTATCCTTGAATCAAAGCAGTTTTACACTGCAAACCAATCGGTTGGAATGGTGCGGGGGTGTCGGCATGCAGTAGTGGTGAAGGTAGTGTGTGTGTGTGTGTGGGTAGGTACATATTGATTTGGGGTGCTGTATATACAGCTATTTACAGTGGGCTAAATACAAGAAGGGGGGGGGGGTTGTCACCGGGCGGGGAGGGTATGCTGTGTAAAATGTTAGTCATGTAATTTCTCCATAATGTTCTAAGCTAAGCACCGGCACATAAGTTAGAAAGGTCACTGGGCTAGCTTAATACTGTAACAGGTCCATTTTGTTTCTAAATTATAATGACATATTAGCCAAAATTTCTTTATCCCTGCCTGTTTCTACAGAAATGAGCTCAGATCTAAAAGAGTATTTATATAATGAATGTTAACCTTTTCACCGCTTATTTTTTTTCATTTACCTTTTTTTTTTTGTTGTTAGCACATAATATTCATAGCAGTGAAAGGGTTAAGGGGCATGGCTTCTGCCTTGGACTACTTGATTTCATAACATTAATGGCCTACAGTTTATTTATTTCATTTATTTATTTAAAAGGATTTATATACCGCTTTGTCCTGAAATCAAAGCGCTTAACACTTCAAACAATCAAAAATCAGTGTCAGTAGGGGTAGGCATGCAGTGTTAACACAGAGTGGAGGTGATGATTTCTTGGTGTGCTATGTACAAGTGGTTATATACAGGGAGGGTAGGGGGGTACATTGGGGGTCTTTCGAACAATAACTTAATATTAACTTATACAAGAACATCAATTTGAACAATAACAATAGCTTCTACAAAGAGCTTTCAATTGTAAACATTCACATCATATGTTCATAATTTAAGCATGCTCCTTTTACTAGGAGTGTTCAATTGTTGATTGTGACATTGCATTTCAAACGTAGAAAGTCTTGTAACTTCCCATATTAAGAATGAGATTGGTGTAATTGTTGGTCTTCGTTATAATGTTCAGTGAATAAGGTAGTCTTGAGTAACTTGCGGAAGTCTTTTAAATTAGTTGTGGATTGTAGCTTCTCTGGAAGTGCATTCCAAATATCAGGGGCAGCTAGGGAGAAAGCTCGCATGGATGTGGATTTATTGGTATTTGTGAATATTCTGGGAGTTGGTATTGTGTTTTTAGTGCTGTTTCTGTCCGGTCTTTCTTTTGTTTTGGTTCTAATGAGCTCTTGAAGTATATCTACTGACATGTTGTTGTTGATCTTGAAGATTGTGAGCGCTGATTTATATTTTGCTCTTGAGGAGATTGGTAGCCAATGCAGATCTTGTCGTATGGGAGTTATATGGTCTTCTAGTGACGCGCCAGCAATGATGCGGGCAGCGGTGTTTTGGACTATTTGAAGGGGACGGGTGGATTGTTTGGGTTACCCTGGAAGAGGAGATTACAATAGTCTAGCACAGATGTGATTATTGCCTGGCATACTGTATGGAAGTGTTCCTTGCTGAGTAGAGGTTTTAGTCTTAGGAGCATTGCTAGTTTGAAGAAGGCTGTTTTGGATATTTTGTTAATGTGTGCCTGAAGGGTAAATTGTTTGTCTAGTATCACTCCAAGATACCGAACTTCCTCTTTTACAGTGATAGGTGTATTTGAGATGTTGATGGTGGTAGGAGGAGTGAATGTGGAGTCCCTTGTGGTGGTGATTGCTTCGGTTTTCTTTATGTTTATTTTTAAATTGTTGTTATTCAGCCATGTCATTTCGTGAATGCATGTTGATATGTCTGTGTAGTGTGGGGCATCCAGGTGGATTGGAGTATATGCCATGATATCGTCAGCATATATGGATTTTTGAATCTTGTATTTATTAAATATTTTGCAAATAGGTTGGATATATATGTTGAAGAGGAGTGCAGATAATGAGGAGCCTTGGGAAACTCCTTGTGTTGTGTGGAAGAGTGCTGAGGTGAGGTTATCGGATGTTACTTTTGTTGTCTGTCTTCAAGGTATGATTGAAACCATTTTATGGTGGTGTCTTGGAGGCCAATTTCCATTAGGCGCTTCAGAAGGATGTGATGAGAAACTGTATTGAATGCGGATGAAATGTCGATAAAGTAGGAAGCCTTTCTTTATCTTGTCTATTCCTTTTAGCATGTTATCAAATAGATGAATGAGAAGTGTCTCTATGCCATGGTTTGGATGGAATCCATGCTGGTGAGGGTCCAGTGGGGCGTGTTGATTGATATGATCTTGAAGCTATCGCTGTACGATTTTTTTTTATTATTTTTGCTAGGAATGGAAGGCTTGATATTGGGCAGTAGTTTGCTGGGTCAGTGTTAGGGTTGGTGTTGCTAGTTGATGTGGTTTTATGAATAGGACATATAGTAGATTGTTTGAGAGCTATGGGCATGTAGCCCTCGTTGAGAGAGGTGCTTACTGTTTTTTGAATATATGTGCTTAGATCTTCTTTAGTGGATTTAATCCACGTCACCGGGCAGGGGTCCAGTGGAGAAGTGGTGGTGTTTAAAGCTGTGATGGTTTGAGCTATTTGTTTCGATGTTGGAATGCTGAAATTCTTCCATTGCTTGGTGATATTACAGTCCGTATCTGTAGTTGGTGTGCCCATATGAGGGATGCTTGTAGGTGGTGTGCTGTGATTGCTGATTTTCTAATAGTTAAGAATAACCACAAAGGTTTGAGGATGGATCTTGCTTTCATCGTTCGTGGTTGGGTCATTTGTAAGCAGGGCCAGCCCATCCATTGAGCAAGAATGTTTGCACAGGGCTCCGTGTTTCAGCAGGCTCCGCGCAAACAACATTCTGCCCATCAGTCACTTTAAAAGAAAAAAGAAACTTGCCGCTGCCGCCGTGGCAGCGGCAGAATGAAGTGTCTCCCACGATCAAGTGTCTCCCGCAGGGCCCTCCCCGGCTGCCCGGCAGAGCCCACCACAATCACTCTCCTTGGCGTGGCTTTCAGAGCCACAAAGGGAGAGTTTCCCTCTCCTCGCGGATCTGTTAACCTTGCCGGGGCTGATGGGAATTTTCCCAGTAGCCCCAGCAGGCTTAACAGAGCCGCGAGAGGGACACTTTCCCTTCGCGCCTCTGAAAGCCGCGCTGAGGAGAGTGATTAAGGCGGGCTCTGCCGGGCAGCCGGGGGGGGGGGGAGGCCCTGCGGGAGACACTTGATCACGGGAGACACTTCATTCTACCGCTGCCACGGCGGCAGCGGCAGCAGCAAGTTTCTTTTTTCTTTTAAGGTTTCCCTGGGCTGATGGGGGGGAGGGGGTTAGGAGTGGTGATGGGCTGGGGGGTGGGGGTTAGGACTGGACTGGTAATGGGCTAGGGGGGGGGGTTAGGACTGGAAATAGGCTGATGGGGGGGCTAACACTGGAGTTGGGCTGATGGGGGGGGGGTTAGGACTGGAGGTGGGCTGATGGGGGGGCTTAGGACTGTAAATGGGCTGGGGGGGTTGCTAGTACTGGAAATGGGCTGAGTGGAAGGGGGACTTGAACTGCAAATAGTTGATGTGGACGGGGGCTTGGAATGGAAATGGGCTATGGGGGGCTAGGACTGGAAATAGGGTGATGGGTGTTAGGGCTGGTAAAGGGCTATGGGGGGGTTAGGACTGGTAATGGGCTATGGGGGGGATAGGACTGGAGGTGGGCTGATGGGGGGTTAGGACTGGTAATGGGCTATGGGGGGCTAAGACTGAAAATGGGGTGATGGGGGGCTTAGGACTGGTAATGGGCTGGGGGGGGGTTGCTAGTACTGGAAATGGGCTGAGTGGAAGGGGGGCTTGAACTGCAAATAGCTGATGGGGACGGGGGCTTGGAATGGAAATGGGCTGAGTGGAAGGGGGGCTTGAACTGGAAATGGGCTGATTGGTGGGGGAGAGCTAGGACAGGAAATGGGCTGATGGAGGAGCTAGGATAGGACTGGAAATGGGCTGTTGGGGGGTGCTAAGATTTGGAAATGGGCTGTGGTGGGGCTTGGATTGAAATAAGGTTTAAGGTTTAATCATTTGATAAAAACCACCTTTCTGTAACAATCAAGGCGGTGTACAATAATAAAATACATAAAATAAATAAAATACATAATACATAAAATTTTGGCCAAAGCCAGAAAAGGAAAGGAAATATACAAATTTATAAAGGACAGAAGACAAAAGTACAGGAGGTACAGGACAGGATACAAAAGGCAGATAAGTACACTAAGGGTAAACTCATACAAAAGGAGAAGGAACGTTAAATGCTAGGGAGAAGAGATGGGTTTTGAGGTTTTGTTTGAAGATGGTGTATTGTGATTCCAGGCGGAGAGAGGAGGGGAGAGAATTCCAATGAGCAGGACCGGCAAAGTAAAATGCAGAGAGACGGGTGAGCTGCAGATGGGCACGGGAAGGGGAGGGAAGGGCAAGACGGTTGAGATGGAAAGAGCGAGGTGTATGCCGAGGGGAATGGAAGGAAAGAAGATCAGTCAGATAAGATGGAGTACTGGTGTGGTAGACTTTGTGTAGCAGGGTCAATAACTTAAACTGAAAGCGAAACGAAACTGGCAACCAATGAAGATTAAAGAGTAAGGGAGTGACATGATCCCGAAGAGTGGAGTGTGTGACAAGACGTGCAGCAGTGTTCTGTATTCTTTGAAGCCTAGCTACCTGGTTTTTGGGGGAGACCGAGAGAAACAGTGCATTCGAAAAATCCACCCGTGACATAACTAAGGATAGCACCAGTGTAGACAGAGCAGAGGAAGAGAGAAAAGGGCGAATTGAGCGAATTTGACGAAGAAAAAAGAAAGAAGTTTTAGTAATATGGGAGATATGAGAACGAAAGGAAAGATCTGAATCAAAGTGAACACCTAGGTACCGAAATGTAGAAACCAGTGGGACTGGGGAATCAGAGAAAGAAGGGGCTAGAGAGGGGGGGGGGGGGGGGATCACCATGAGTAAACCAAATAGCAAGAGTCTTAGTAAGATTGAGGTGAAGACAGTTAGTAGTGAGCCAGCTCGCAACAGATGAGAGACAAGAATTCAAAGGAGTGAGATCAGGACAGGAAGGGGGGGGTGTGATGAAGTAGGAGAATATCGTCGGCATAGAAGAAAGCTGAAATACCTGACTGCTGTATGAGAAGAGCAAGGGGAGCCAGAAAAAGATTGAAAAGAAGGGGGGCGAGAACAGAACCCTGTGGAACCCCACAAAGAAGGTGCTGTGGATCAGAAGAGGGGAGAACGGATGAGGAAGGGAGGACTGTACAAGAACGAGAGGAGAGAAAAGAGTGAAACCAGTGGTGGACAGTGCTACAGAGACCAGCTTCCCGAAGCCGGTGAAGAAGAAGAGAGTGATCAACTAAGTCAAAAGCCGCTGAAAGATCCAAAGCAACCGCCACCGAAATGTCACCTCGATCGTGAGCTACATGCAGTGCATTAGTGAAGGCCAGAAGAACGGTGTCGACACTATGCCCAGAGCGGAAACCTGATTGACGGGGGTGAAGAAAATTAATAGAATCAAGGTGATGGGAAAGTTGTGCAAAAACAAACTTCTCCAGAAGCTTAGACAGGAAAGGAAGATTAGAAACAGGACGATAGTTGGAGGGAAGGGAAGGGTCGAGGGAGGGATTCTTCAAGATGGGACGAACCAACGCGTGCTTCCAGGAGCTAGGAAAAATCCCTGTGGAGAGACTAGAGTTGAACATGATGAGGATATAAGGGAGGACACCCAGGGAGGGAGTGAGGAGCCAAGAGGAGGGAATAGGATCAAGCGAGCGGGAGGTCTTTCTAGAAGAAGAGATAAGATGATGAAGTTCAGGTGCAGTGATGGGCGAGAAGGTAGCCCAGAAGTGAGAGAGCTGAGAGACAGGCGGTGGCGAAGGAAGAGGAGGGGGGGGGGAAGTGATAGGAGCAGGGCATGAGGGTAAAGAATCTCTCAAAGAGGCAACCTTTGAGATAAAGAAAGAAGCCAGTTGCGTAGGGGAAGGAGAAGACTGGATAGTAGGAGTTGACGAAGGGGTATGTAGAGAAATAAGGGAGCGGAGGGCGGAATAAATATGGCGGGTTTGGTTGGGAGCATGTGAAATGACATTTGAAAAGAAGTCACGTTTAGTGGAATGGAGTTGAGAGCGGTAGAAAGAGTGATGGGATTTGAAAATAGATAAGTTAGCGGGAGAAGGGTCCTTACGCCATAGTCGCTCGGCCCTCCAGAGGTGTGTACGTAAGAGCCGCAAGCCATTATGGAACCAAGGATGAGAGGGACGTCGACGAGAAGGCCGAGGACGTAAAGGGGCTAAAAGGTCAAGAGTGGCGGAAAGGGTAGAGGACCAAAGAGCAGCTTGAGAGTTAGGCGAAAGAAGTGAGAAATCATTGGGCAGAAGCTCGGAAGCAGGGGGGAACTTTTGTAATGTGAGAGGAGTAAGAGCTCGGGATAAATGTACTGGGGATGATGGCGTGGAAGAGACCGAAGCAGTAGAAGATGAGACATCTAAGGGGGAACAGGACAGGGTAAGATAAAAATGATCTGTCCATGGAAGGGACGTAGCGGACAGAGCCGATAAGGTAAGAGAGGAGGAAGCAGAGGACAAGAACAAATCAAGGGTATGACCTGCTTGATGGGTTGGGACGGTAACATGCTGGATTAGGGAAAGATCCTGAAGGAATGAGAGAAAAGAATGCTCCCTCGTTGTGGAGGGAGCATCCATGTGGAGATTAGTTACCTGCTATAATTAAATGGGGGAAAGCTAGAGAAACATCAGTGATTGTTAACAGAAGAGCATCCCACAGTTGAAGGCGAAGGGCAGGAGGGGAATAGATGAGAAGAACATGAGTAGAAGGGGAAGTATGGAGGCGAAGTAGAAGAGCTTCAGCATAATGCAGGGACGGGGAAGAAATTAACGTATAAGAGAGAGAAGGATGAAGAATGGCAGCCACGCCGCCATCACACCGCCCAAGACGAGGGACGGAGGCCGCAGAGAAGCCGGGGGGGAGACCGCGCGAGGAGAGCATCCTCGCCATCACGGAGCCAAGTCTCCGTGAGGAGGGTAATTCCAGGAGGGGATCTAAGAACAAGATCTTGAATAAGAAGAGATTTGTTACGAAGAGACCGACAATTGAGAAGACCAATAGAAAAGGGAGTCCAGGAGGGACTAGAGAGGACAGAAGAGGGAAGGGAAGAAGACGAAGAAAGAGGGCATGAACATAGGTTGGTACTACAGCGAAAGCGTCGATTAGGGGGTTTATCAGGCTGCCTGCCCGCCCCAGAATACAGGAATAGGGGCCATAGAGCAGAGCGGAAGACAAGACAGAGGAGAGTAGGGAAGAGACACTACTGAAGAAGCTAGTCCGGGAGCAAGCCCGAGTGGTGGCAGGAGGAATGCAGGTGAAGAATGTAACTCACCAAATGAAGAGGTGTTAAGGATTGCAAAAAGTAAACCTATCCAACTTAAAAGCAAAAAGGGAGCCTTCGCTGCCAGAGCGGCCCCAAGGAGCGCACCTAAGGAGCACGTCGTGCTCCTTAGGTGCGCACCCCTGTCGCGCGCTGCGGCGACGAGCGCTGCAGGCGCTGGTGCTTTATAGGGCAAGGCAGTGGAAATGGACTCATGGAGGGGCTAGAACTGGAAGTAGGCTCATGGGGGGCTTGGATTGGAAATGGGCTGAGTGGAGGGGAGCTAGGATTTGACATGGGCTGATGGTGGGGCTAGGAAAGGACTAGAAATGGGCTGATGGGGGGCTGGGATTGGAAATGAGCTGATGGAGGGACTCGGATAGGACTGGAAATGGATGGGGGAGCCAGGACTGGAAATGGGCTGATCGTGGGGCTAGAATAGGATTGGAAATGGGCTGATGGGGGGGGGGGGGCTAGGACTGGAAATGGGCTGATGCGGGGACTAGAAGGGAGTGGATGCTGGGTGGGGCTGGAACTAGAAGGGAGCTGATGTTGGGGGGAGGATTAGAATGGGATGGAGCTGGGAGAGTGAAATGGAGAGGGGAAAAATATTTTGTGTGGGAGGGAAGAAAAATCTACAATTGGCCGGATATTGGGAGAGTAAGTGGGGATTGAGGATGGCGGGGTAAAATTTGAGTGGATGAAATAGGAATAAGGAAAGAGCAAAAGGAGAAAGATTAGTATGTTAAAGCAGATGTAGAGAGAGAATGGAAAAAAAACTAGAAGAGAGAAGAAAGGACAAATGGACAGCAGACGATGGAGAGTTAGCAGAAGACACGAAGAAACCAGAAGAATGTGGCTGGAGCAATTGCAACTGAAAAAGAAATGCACAAAAGGTAGAAAAATATCTCTTTATTTTGAATTTATTAACTGGAATATGTCAGCTCTGGGAAATGTGAATCATTAACATCTGCGCTTTGTTTAGTACAAGAGGAAATTAATTTATAGTTTTATTTCTACATTGTTGTACATTCCAAGTTTGGCTTTTGGGGTTCCCAGTTTAATTATTGTCTTCCTGTTTCTAAATTGTGATTCCTTGTTTGGTGATGGTCTATGTTCTGCATGTGTAACTGAGCTGAGGTATTCTGTTTATGTAATTCCTATTTGACATTGCCACTTGTTCTCTTTCCCCAGTAGGTCATGTATTGTTATTCTCTGAAATGTATTGGTTTAATATTTGCAGTGTTGCCTTTTGATAGGTAGAGTATGGTGTGTTGTGAGTCCTGGTAGTGCTGTTAGGATATGGTGGGTTTGCTATGGGTTTAAATGGGCAGTGTTTGTAGTAGTTTCTAATGTTCCTGGCTGTTGGCACTGGAGTATAGTAATGTAGAAATCATTTGTCTTTCTTTATCCATACACTCATTGAGAGGCATGTTTACGAAAAGTTAGTGTATAGTAACATTATGCAAATATTTATGCAAAAGAGGCCCTGCACCGAGTCTCCGCACATGGCCCTGCACCCCCTTGGGCCGCTCCTGTTTGTAAGGTTGCGTACAATGTTGAAGAGCTCTTTAGGCTTGTTGCAGGCTTTTAGAACAAGGTTTGTATGGTCTTCTTGTTTGTTTGTTGTTATGCAGATTAATTTATCACGCACATACATAAATAATCTACATATAATACCATCCACACATTCAATCCATAAACCTCTTTAGCCTGTCTAATAGCAGATGGTAATGGTTCTACATCCCTGTCTAGAATGTCCACTTAGAATAAAGAAATCTGAACAAGTTTATGTTTATGTTTATTGGAATTTGATATACCGCTCAGACCCGAAGGCATAGAGCGGTTTACAATATTACATCATTTAGGGAAACAAGAAAGGAACGCCATTTATAAGATAGGACAGAGTAGAGGACAGAGACAGTCAAACAGACAAGAGGAAGAGAAGGACATGGCACAGCACATTACCCTGATATATGGAAGGGCATCCATACTTCATCAAGGACTCCAGGAACAGATGCCACGGACCAACGCCTAAGGGCCATGCCAAAGGGCCCTCTGGCGAGGCCCTCAGGCGCGGGCCCGCAAGGCGCGGGCGCGCCCTGGCAACGGCGGTTTTTATGCCGTTGGGCCCCGATGGAAAGAGGCGGGCTCTGGGAGGAAGGGGGAGCTCCTGCTCACACCCCCGTCAAAAGCGCTGCTGCTCCTGGGCCCTGGCAACGGCGGTTTGTGAGAAGTGGGAAAGAAATGCCCCCCCCCCCCAGTACTGAATGTGAGACAAACTGAATGCAGGCCCCGTGAGCAGATATATATATACTCAGCAACCGCGTGGCAGCTCCGCCTCCTCCTACCACACTGAGGACTTCTGAGAGAGAAGGGGTTATCGAGACTGGGATATTGGTTTAGATGAGCAGGCTGGACTAGTCCTATGGTCTCTTTCTGCCATCATTTTCTTTTCCTAGGGGAAAATTTTCAAACTTTCTTCTCTATCATCTTGCAAAACATTTTGCAACATAGTAGGTTTTATCTATAAAATTGACAATCGCTGTGATGACCCTGCCCCCTTACTACTTCACAGGTTTCCTTAGTAACCTGAAACCCATATTTGCTCTGAGGTTTCCTGAAAATGTACCTAAAACAGAGGCGCCCAATTTAGGACGGCTATTCATTAATGTTCTTATTGAAATAAGTAGTTATTTCCCAGGGTAATGTTCAAAGCCTAACATTTCCACAGATAAAATAAAAACTTATCCACAACAATTAGACATTTGAACATTGGCCATCCTCAAAACAGGTAAAAATGTGAATATTGTTCTACAAAATGCATAATTATATCTAGGGCTGGTTTAACCACTGGATGAATTAGACAGTCACCTAGGACAGCTGCTGCATTCAGGGCAGAACACACAAAAAACATCTGTTTGTAATTTTACCTGCACGGAGGGTGGGCAGTTTTCAAATAGTCCACTTATCTGGTAATTAGCTTTTGGCACTTGACCTTTATTATATAAACTTCTACAAAGCTATGTATGATGTTAATTTTCTGCAGGATTGTTATCAAAATCTCGGGGGGGGGGGGCGCTACAGACTTGACAGTTTTTTTTTTGGGGGGTGGGGGGAAGGAGTTTGTTTTGGGTGCATAATATCCTTGCACTGGCCCTAATTATACCTGCAGTCTTTGAGGATATTTCCATGGGCAGGGGTTAGACTGCAAGAGGCAACAACATATACTTTTGGCTGGAAAAATTTACCTAGAGGAAAATTGGGCACAAATCATTGCAGGTACTTTTCCAGGGGTAAGAAAGCAAAACTACCCATGTACCTTTGCTTTGATTATTGGTGCAAACCCTGTGGCTGAAAGTATTCATGGAGTTTGAATCAGTCCCAGAGGTTTTCCTGTTTTATTAGTACATCCATCTTCCTTTAAATTGGGTGATTCATCTCTTTCTTATTCAGAGATACCAAGTGAAATTTAAACTTTGGCTTCTGTCCCCTATAGTCCTACAGCTCTTGATTTACATGTATCTGCAATATCTAAGCCAATCTTCCAGGGACTGAAGAAGTTTGGTTGCTTCTGTCTGTCGTTCCTGTACCAGCAGGATGAGCAAAGAGCTACCTGAATGCAGTCTAATGCCCTCGTATCAGAGCAGTTCTGGGTAATGCATCCAAAACTCAGAGGTATTAAAATAATTGGTGTGTGCAGGTCAAAAAAAATTTCTTTTCGTTTTGATTCCTGCATCGTTTGCAGAATTTTTTGTTTTGTTTTATTTTTATTTTGTCACTTCCCATCTATTAAGCGTACACTATTGCTTAACAGTGCACACTACTGAGCAACGGTGCATTCTATGGGCAAAGAGTGCACACTATTAAGCCATAATGCATCATATTGAGCACTAGCACACATTATTGCTTAAAAGGGCTCATTATGGCTTAACGGCAGACAGGATGTGATGAAATTTCATTGACATTTTCCATCTCATTTGAAATGAATGCACATCCCTAGTAATTAACACAACTGTATGTTACTGTGAGAATCATCTATTATGAATTTTCTGGAAAATATTCATGCTACAGGCATTCTTGAGAAAAGCAGGTTACTTAACATGAATTTAACCAGAGCTCCTCTAACATTTGGAGGGCAATGTTTAGACTGACTGTGGGACTTGCTGCTCCATGGGGATATTATCACTGCAGGCCTGCAAGCCTGCATTCCAAGATGAACCCAGTGGGATGTTTCTCTTAAGAAATGCAGTCAGCTGCGGGAACGAAGCTCCCCTTTCATTGTCTAAATTCGCATTTGCTTTTGAAGTCCGGATTTTGTTGGCTTTGTTTTACTTTCCAGCTGGTGGAGGGGAGTACAATAATTTGCTAGTGTAAGAAGGTTGTCCACATAGTGGCAGTGTTGCTGCATCTGTGGAAACTCAGATGCGTTTAGTGACAGTCCAAGGTAAGCGTCACCTAAAAGATTTTCCTGGTCATTTAGTTAAAATTTGAATTTGTGTTGAAAACCTTTTGACTTTTTCTGAAAAAAAATCATAATCTTTGCCTTTTCTAAATTTACCTGTAGGACACATAATTTGGAGTGGAGCAGTAGCGTAGAGGCCTCAGCACCAGGAAAGACAGAGTTCAAATCCCAATGGTGCACTTGTGGCCTTGGGAAAGTCACTTAACCCTTTATTGCTTCAAGCAGTAATTTAGGGCCCCATATTCAAAGCGATACGTGGCTATCGGAGCTGCTAACCACGTTAACGGTGGTGAACGGGATATTCAGTGGTAATGACACAGTGCCGTTGAATATCCACGGCTGCCGGTTCTACGTGCCTGGAGGCTAACTGCTTCGCATCAAGGCATGTCGGGGGGGGGGGGGAGCAAAGGCGGCACCCAACACTAACAGGGAAATAGCGATATTGAGCCACTTCTCAGTTAGTGATATGCGGCGAAAGCAGGTGCAGGAAACCCTGGCCTAACTTTCACCGCATATTACTAACTGGATAGCGGCTCAATATCGCCATTGCCCGGTTAGAGATCGGCCTATGTGGCAAACCCAAATATTCAATGCCGGGGCCAAATATGACCCCAGCATTGAATATCTGGGTTTAATGTTCAGCGCAGCACTAGCTGTCAGCGCTCAATATCGGGCCCTTAGATCATAAACCCTTTGGGGATAGAGAAATACCAGAATGTAACTTACCTTGAGCTACTACTGAAAAGGCGTGAGATAAGTACAAATAAATGAAAAGTCTCTGTCGGATGTGAAATCTCTTGTATACCTTCTAAGGTATGGGATAAAGGAGACATTTTGAATGGGTCACGTTGCTTGCAATATATGGGGGCAGGGCCGTACCAAAGGTAGTACGGAAGGGGTGCTGATGTCATCACTAGACTTCCAGGAAATTTGATAAAAGCGAGTTCCTACACGCAGCTGTGTGAGTGGATGGGGCGCCGGGTTCATCGACTGCACAGGGCGCATTGCTAGCTTGGTATGGTCTTGTATGGGGAACTTTTAGCCTGCATATGTTGCAACTCATTTTCAAAAGGATGTTACCCACATTTGAAAATTAGCAGCCTCAAAGAGGGCAATGTTAAAAAGGAGTGCCTAAATGGGAAAAACAGAGAGGCATATGTGCACCTTTAGAGAGTAACTTAGCCAAAGACTCCTGTACAAGTTACATCTGTACAAAAGGAAGACAGCATGGGCTCAGCGGCCTTAACATCACACTGCCCACGCCACCTTATACTACCTTGCCCCCAATCTCACCACCTCCTTCTAGCAGAAAGACTGAATCCCTTCCTTCTCTCTTTCCCCAGGGGCCCAACATCAGCCTTCTTCTCTGCAAAGAGGGCTGATGCTGGACCTTTGGGATAAGAGAGAGGAGATTTAGTCTTTCTCCTGAGAGAATATGATGAGGGAGAGATAGGAGAGAGAAGGGGGTCGACAAGGAGGTATCCTGTCTGTCTCTGAAGCTCTCCCCCCAGTAAACAGGTTGAAGCCCCTTTGTCTTTCCCCCAGAGGAACAGCATCGGCCCTCTCCCTTCCTTTGTTCATCAACTCAATCGCCAGCCTGTTGTTGTTGTTAAGTGCCGTCGAGTCGGAGTCGACTCATGGCGACCCTCTGGATAGCTATCCTAAATTGTGTTCGGTCTTCAGTCAGGCGGCTCATTGTTGACAGACTGGTACCCGTAGCTGCTGTTATTGTATCAATCCATCTCATTGCTGGCCTTCCTCTTTTGCGTTGACCTTCTATCTTGCCAAGCATGATGTCTTTCTCTAATGATCTCTCTCTTCGCATGATGTGTCCAAAGTATGAAAGTCGAAGTCTTGTCATTTGAGCTTCTAAAGAAAGCTTAGGTTTGATCTCCTCTAGTACCGACTGGTTTGTTCTTCGGGCAGTCCATGGTATACACAGTATTCGCCGCCAGCACCATAATTCAAAGGCATCAATTTTCTTCCTGTCTGTCTTTTTTCACTGTCCAGCTTTCACATCCATATGATGTTATTGAAAATACCATGGCTTGAACAAGTCGAATCTTTGTATGGAGAGAGACATCTCTGCTCTTGAGAATCTTATCTAGGTCTTTCATAGCCATTCTGCCAAGAACAATGCGTCGTTTGATTTCTTGACTGCTTGTTGCTTCTTTATTGATAGTTTATCCAAGTAGGTTAAAGTTGTTCACAATTTCAATTTCTTTTCCTTCAACAATGAACCTGTTGATTATTTATTTATTTATTTACATTCTCTTACATACCACGCTATTCTGCATCAGTGCGGTTTACATTGAACAAACTGAAATTACATTGAACAGGGCATTATAACTTGGAGATAACTATTTTACAGGGAACATGGGCTATGGAGGGTTAAGTGGCTTGCCCAAGACCACAAGGAGCACCTGTGGGACTAGAAACCCCAGTCCTTCCGGCCCAAGGTTGCTGTCCTCTAGTGGGATTTGAACCCCCGACCTTCCGGCCTGAAGTACCTTGCCCCAACCACTAGCCCACTCCTCCATTATGCCAGTTGTCATGATCTTTGTCTTCTTTACATTAAGGTGCAGGCCCACTTTGAGACTATGTTCTTTGATTGTGAGAAGCAAACGTTTCAGATCATCTTCACTTTCAGCCAGTAATGTAGTATCATCAGCATAGCGAAGGTTGTTGATGAGTCTTCCACAAATCTTCACACCTCTGTTGTCTTCATACAATCCTGCTTCTCTGATGATTTGTTCTGCATATAAATTAAACAAGTAGGGGGAAAGTATGCAGCCTGGTCTTACACCTTTGCTTATTTTAAACCAGTCTGTTTCTTCTCCTTGTTCCGTTCGAACTGTTGCTTCTTGATTAATGTACAGATTGTGCAAGAGTACGATCAGGTGTTCTGGTATACCCATGCTTCTTAATGTGGCCCAGTTTCTCATGGTTTACACAGTCAAAAGCCTTGCTATAGTCAATAAAGCACAAATAGATATCCTTTTGGTATTCTTTAGTCTTTTCAAGGATCCATCTCACATCCGCAATGATGTCTCTCGTTCCTCGCCCTTTCCTGAACCCTGCTTGCACTTCAGGTAGTTCTTGTTCCAGGTATGGTTGTAGTCTCTTTTGGATAATCTTCAGTAAAATCTTGCTGGCATGTGGGATCAGAGCGATTGTTCGATAACAGTCAGTTGGATCACCTTTCTTTAGTATTGGTATAAACACAGATCTTTTCCAGTCAGTTGGCCATGATGTTGTCTTCCATATTTCTTGGCAGAGCCTTGTAAGTATGCTAACAGCTGCATCAGATTGCTGCAATACTTCTATAGGAATGCTATCAATGCCTGGTGCTTTGTCCTTTGATAAGGCTTTCAATGCTGCTTCAACTTCTTCTTTCATCACCAATGGTTCCCGATCATAAGGTACAGGTTGAAACGGCTGTTGGTCCACTTGATCTTTATAAAAACTCTGTATATTCCTTCCACCTTTTCTTGATCTTCTCAGCATCATTCAACATAGAACCTTGAGCATCTTGTAACATTCCAATTTGAGGCTGGAACTTTTTCTTTAACTCTCGTAGCTTTAGGAAAGCCGATCTTAAGAACATAAGATATGCCATACTGGGTCAGACCGAGGTCCATCAAGCCCAGTATCCTGTTTCCAACAGTGGCCAATCTAGGTCATACGTACCTAGCAGTATCCCCAAAAGACACAATGCTTGTACTGGGTCAAGCATTGATTATCCTGGGTCCCTTTTTAATAGTGGTTTATGGACCCTTCCTCCAGGAACTTGTCCAAACCTTTTTTAAACCCAGCTACACTAACAGCCCTTACTACATCCTCCGGTAGCAAATTCCAGAGTTTGATTACACGTTGAGTGAAAAAATATTTTCTCTTATTTGTCTTAAATAGTTTACCCTGTAGCTTCATTGCATGTCCCCTAGTCTTTCTATATTCTGATAGCGTAAACAATTGATCCACGTTTACCTGCTCCACTCCATTCATTAATTTATAGACCTCTATCATATCTCCCCTCAGCCGTCTCTTTTTCAGGTTGAAGAGCCCCAACCTTTGTAGCCTCTCTTCATAGGAGTAGCCTTCCATCCCCTTCACCATTTTGGTGGCTCTTCTCTGTACTTTTTCTAATAATGCTATGTCCTTTTTAAGATACGGTGACCAGAACTGCACACAATATTCAAGGTGCGGTCGTACCATGGAACGATACAGAGGCATTATAATATCCTTTGTTTTATTTTCCATCCCTTTCTTTATGATACCTAGCATTCTATTTGCTTTCTTGGCTGCCGCTGCACACTGGGCAGAGGGTTTTAACATGTTATCCACGATGACTCCTAAATCTTTTTCCTGGGTGGTGGTTCCCAATGTGGAACCTTGCATTGTGTAACTATAGTGTGGGTTGTTCTATCCTAGGTGCATAACTTTGCACTTGTCCACATTAAATTTCATCTGCCATTTGGATGCCCAGTCTTCCAATTTATCCAGATCCTCCTGCAGTTTTCCACAATCCTCTTGGGTTTTAGCAACTTTAAACAGTTTTGTATCATCTGCAAATTCCCTTTTCCAGGTCATTTATGAATATGTCAAAAAGTAGCGGACCCAGTACAGATCCCTGGGGTACTCCACTATTCACCTTTTTCCATTGGGAATATTGGCCATTTAGCCCTACCCTCTGCTTTCTATCTTTTAACCAGTTCCCGATCCACAATAGTACACTGCCTCCTATCCCATGACTTTTTAGTTTCGCCAAAAGTCTCTGATGAGGGACCTTATCAAAAGCTTTCTGAAAGTCCAGATACACTATATCAACCGACTCACCTTTGTCTACCTGTTTATGCACACCTTCAAAAAAACATATCAGATTAGTAAGACAAGATCTTCCTTGTCTAAAGCCATGTTGGCTGTCTCCCATTAGGCCATGACTATCTACATGCTGTGTAATTTTGTTCTTTATGATGGTTTGTTCTACCATTTCATTTTCCCCGGTACTGACGTCAGACTCACCGGTCTGTAATTTCCCGGGTCACCCCTGGAACCCTTTTGAAAGATTGCTGTTACGTTGGCGACCCTCCAATCTTCAGGTATTACAGATGATTTTAATGAAAATTCACAGATTACCAATAGCAGGTCCGCAATCTCATATTTCAGTTCTTTCAACACTCTTGGATGTATACCATCCGGTCCAGATGATTTGCTACTATTCAGTTTATCAAATAGTTGTAATATATCTTCCCGGTGTAGCGATTGTTCTTCCTCTAATAGTTTCTGCTTCTATTTCCTTGCAAGTGTCATTGTAGTACTTTTTCTTGTCCTGTCTTGCTGCACGTTGGAAATCCCTGTTGAGTTCTGCGATTGTCTTTCTTTCTCCTCTGGCTTTAGCTTCTCTGCGTTTCTGGGCAATTTTCAGAGTTTCTTCCGTCATCCATTTTGGCCGCTTATGCTTTTTCACCTTTTGTAGAGACTTCTCGCTTTCTTCCAACACAACCTTCTTGATGTCATTCCATAACTCTTCCAGAGCTCTGTCATTTGTATCTAAAGCAGCAAATCGATTTTGCAGGCAGTCTTTAAATTCTAGTGGTATATTCTCAAGGTCATATTTTGCTGCATTCATGAGTGATTTGCTCTTTTTCAACTTTAGCTTGAGTTTGCATACTAGTAGTTGATGATCTGTACCACAGTCGGCTCCAGGTTTTGTCTTTGTTGATGTTATAGAACGTTTCCATCGTTGACTTCCACAGATGTAGTCAATTTGATTTTTATACAATCCATTGGGTGAAGTCCACGTGTACAGTCACCGCTTGTGTTGCTGGAAGAAGGTGTTTGAGATGAATAGATCATTGGTCTTGCAGAATTCTATCAGTCTTTCTCCAGCTTCATTTCTGTTGCCAAGTCCATATTTTCCAACTACTTTGCCTTCTTCTTTGTTGCCAACCTTTGCGTTCCAGTCACCCATGACTATCAGGATATCCTGTTTGCATGTTCTGTCAATTTCAGCTTGTACTTGTTCATAGAACTCTTCAATTTCATTCTCTTCTGCAGCTGTTGTTGGGGCATATACTTGAATTATTGTTGTGTTGATAGGCAATCCTCGTAGACGAATAGAGATTAAGCGTTTGCTGACTGCATTGTATTTCATTACAGTTCTTGCAAGTTTCTTCTTTATTATAAATGCAACACCATTTCTTCTTTGTCTTTCATTTCCAGCATAGTAGACCATGTGATCATCTGATGCAAAGTGCCCGATGCCAGTCCATTTCAGTTCGCTGACACCCAACAGATCAAGTTGTACACGTTCCATTTCATTCTTGACCACCTCCAACTTCCCTTGGTTCATGCTTCGTACGTTCCATGTTCCAATGCGTAAGATATCTTTACAGCTTCTGACTCTCATTTCATGCGCAGCTACATCAGCAGTCAGACTTCCCGAGGGCTTTGATCCAACCACATCATAAATGCTGGCTTTACTCTGAAAAGTCTTCAGCTCTTCCCCAGTAGCTAGTTGAGTGCCTTCTGACCTGGGGGTCTCATCTTCCAGCACCATAGCACAATTTGTTTTGTTGTAACTATCCATTGGGTTTTCATGGCAAGATACAGAAGTAGATTGCCGGGCCTTTCTTCCATGCAGTTTAAGTTTGGTGTTGTTGCCGTTGTCACAAAAATGTGATCCTCCACCGTCAACAAGATCCCATTCTGCTGCTGCCCAGATGGGTGGTTTGTCTTGGTCTGGCACCTCAGCTGAGACCTGTCCATCTTGGGAGACCCTGCCAGTAGTTAAACTACCGATAGTTTAGCTCTCAGCATCACTGATGCACGCAAGCCCTCACAGCACGACAAGCTGCAAACCAAGTGAGAACCAAAGACTCCTGTACAAGTTACATCTGTACAAAAGGAAGACAGCATGGGCTCAGCGGCCTTAACATCACACTGCCCACGCCACCTTATACTACCTTGCCCCCAATCTCACCACCTCCTTCTAGCAGAAAGACTGAATCCCTTCTCTCTTTCCCCAGGGACCCAACATCAGCCTTCTTCTCTGCAAAGAGGGCTGATGCTGGACCTTTGGGATAAGAGAGAGGAAATTTAGTCTTTCTTCTGAGAGAATGTGATGAGGGAGAGATAGGAGAGAGAAGGGTGTCGACAAGGAGGTATCCTGTCTGTCTCTCAAGCTCTCCCCCCCCAGTAAACAGGTTGAAGCCCCTTTGTCTTTCCCCAGAGGAACAGCATTGGCCCTCTCCCTTCCTCAATTCATTTGTTCATCAACTCAATCACCAGCCTATTCCTTGCATACTTCCTGCCCACCCAATCCATGAGCCCCCACTTTGCTTGCTCCAGGATTTTCTTTCTTCACCTCTCTGTTTCACCCTCCTTATTTGGGGACACTCTTTTTCCTACTACTCAGGACGTGCCTATGCCACTTGACCCTAAGCGCGATCGCATTGCACCTCCCCCACTGGCAGGCATGCCGGCGGAGGACTCCTGCGCAGCTTCAAGCTGCTCAACAGGAACATTGCTGGCAGGAACACAGGCCCCACAGAGGGAGCTAGGGCTGCTGCAGTTGCACACAACATTGAGGCTCTGAGGGACGTATTGCCAGTGGGATCACCAGAACCCTCCTCTCCCGCTGCAGCAACAAGGTGGGAGATATGATGGCAGCTGGATGGAGGCTAGGTCCAGAGGGGAAATGCTGCTGCTGCTGCTGCTCTCCAGTCTGCATAATTTGTAGCTTGTGGCTGTGGGCCCTATAGTAGAGCAGGGTCATGTGCGGAGAACATGCTCATACTTGTCTAGGGCGAGCCCTGCCTTTTATACATAGTCAGGCTGCTGTCAACATTTTGGGGAAGTCAAGGTGGCAATGAAGAGAAGCTATGCAAAAGCCAGTGGTAATGAAAATGTCATCGTATTTGTAAAGTAGCCTACGGACCCTCTAAATAAGGTCTATGCACCTCCCAGCAGAGAAAATCTTGCTAAACCTCTGTAGAGCCTAGTGCTCTGTCTCAGCTTCCAGGGTCATCTGCTGTATCCTCCTATCATCTTCCAGATCAAAGGCTCCTTCCTTCCTCTCCTCAAAAGCAGTGGTATTCTGGCTTTGTTAAACAGGGCAGAAATTCTTATGAGGTGCAGAAGCCTAAGCACTCCACCCCGTCACCTTTCAAAACACTCCACTGCTCCTTATTCTATTTTTAGCTAGGTTTATAGACCACTTTTCACTGGGTCAAAGCAGTTTCCAGACAACAGAACATTTTACAGAAAACATGTTATACAAATAGCATGGTATATTTAACTTTTAACATATTCAACATTTTTGTACATAGAACTTTATACTTAACATCAACAACTATTTACTTTAGAGATTCTGGCCAGCAGCTTGGCCAACCAAAGGCCAAGATTTTCTTTGGGTTGGGTTTTTATACCTATTAAAGTTTCCCTCTAACTTAGGTCTCCTCCCACCATTACAGTACTTCATTGGTGCAGAGAGCCTTCCCCTGCTTTGGAAACTGTAATTTGCACACAAAGGTCACTATACACTTTGTTTGTCAAGCCACTAGAATAGGGTGAGCCACTGAGTGGTTTTGGACTGGATAGTCCAATTTAACCCCAAATTGTACAATGTTCAATTACAAGTTGTCTCAGTTAAGCCATTGGGCTAAATGAATTAGAAATTCCCACTGGCACTCCTTTTGACCTTGGGCAAGTCACTCGACCCTCCATTGCCTCAGGTACAAACTTAGATTGTGAGCCCTTTGGGACAGAGAAGTGCTTACATACCTGAAAGTAACTCTCCTTGAACTACCACTGGAAAGGTGTGAGCTAAATACAAATAAATATTTTCCAGAGGTTACGCATGCACATGTGCAGCTGCAGACAAGTAGCGACGTGCTGGGGAAGCACTTAGAGCCCGCTGGTCCGTGCTTTATTGCATGCCATTTTGCTTGCACCCTTCATGTTGCAAGCTGCTGCCTGCCTGTACTGCATTAATGAGAGTTCATTCTCTGTTTTTGTGGCACATTCCAACTGACCAGACCCTGCGGCCCCCTGCCCTGTGCCCAGCCAGAGATTCTCCACTGATCATTCCAATTGAGCTCAGCCCCTATCACGCACTACACACCAGTGACTACCAGACATCCATCAGGCAACTACCAAGAGAAAGACGAGGAAAATGCAGAGGAATAAGGAGGAACACTGGAAGCCAGTCTGGGCCAGCGCTCCATTCCCTCATATGGCTCATCACTGTCTGGTCGGCAATCTCTCCCTGCCTTGCTGTCACCGCTGCTGTTTGCGCACTGTGGATCTCCTACAGCCTTGGTTGTTGTGCTCTCCTCCCTCCCCAACCCTGAATCCCTCTTCGGACTGGCCCCTGAAGCCTTTCTTGCCCTGGTCCAGTAGCTGCAGATACCTGAGCATTGAACTCAGCTGCTGCCTGGGTTGCCTGGCTCCCCGTCCCACCCAGCCACTGCTGAGGTGAGCGGCTGTTGATAAGCCTGCTGTCTGCTTAGGAGTCTCAATTAGACTTTGAAGAGCAGCATCAAAGGTCAATCAGTCTTGAAGTGCAGAGGCTCCCTTCCTGAATTGCCAAGTAAGTGTCCCCCAGATACTCTAAGGCATAGGTGGCAGGTGCCCAAATCTAGTGTATCCTTGATGCTGGACCAGTGTGTGAAGGGGAGGGAGAAAAGGATAGGGGAGATGTTAGATGGGAAGAGGGGAGAGAGAAGGAGGATGTGGAGGATCATGTGATTGGGGGAGACAAGGAGGCTGCTGCTGTTAGATGTTAGGATGGGAGCATGGGGTATCATGTTCAAATAAGCAGGAGTGGCCCAAGGGGGGTGTGGGGCCATGTGCGGAGATTAATTGTGGGGCCTCATTTGCAGAGGGAGCCTCATTTGCATAAATATTTGCATAATGTTAACATGCATTTTTAGTAAACATGCTTCTTAATGAGTGTCTGGATAAAGAAAGACTCAGATTTCTACATTACTATATTCCAGTACCAACCACCAGGCCCATTAAGAAGTACTATAAACACTGACCATTTAGAACTCATAGCAAACCCACCATATCATAACAGCTCTGTCAGGACCACAAAGCACCAAACCCTACCTATCAAAAGGCCACACTGCAAATATTAAACCAATACATCTCAGAGAATACCAATACATCTCACTAGGGGAAAGAGAACAAGTGGGACTGTCAAACAGAAACTACATGAACAGAATACCTCAGCTTGGTTAAAATGCAGAACATAGACCGTCACTAAAGAACAAGGGATCACAATTTAGAAATAGGAAGACAATAATTAAACTGGGAACCCCAAAAGCCAAACTTGGGATGTACAACAACACTGGAGAAATAAAACTATAAATTAATTTCCTCTTGTACTAAACAAAACACAAAAGATGTTAACGATGCACATTTCCCAGAGCTGATATATTCCAGTTAATAAATTCAAAATAAAAAAGAATTTTCTACCTTTTGTTGCTTGCGCATTTTCTTTTTTAGTTGCAATTGCTCCAGTCACTTTCTTCTGGTTTCTTTGTGTCTTCTGCGAGCTATCCATTTGTCCTTTCTTCTCTTTTAGATTTTTTTACAAATTTTTTTCTATATATCTGCTTTAACATACTGATCTTTCCTCTTTTTGCTCTTTCCTCCATTTCTTTCCTTATTCCTTTATCATCCACTCAAATTTCACCCTTCCATTCTCAATCTCCACTTACTCTTCCAATACCCAGCCCATCGTAGGCTTTTCTTCCCTCCCACAAAAAATATCTTTTCCCCTCTCCATTCTCATTCCCCATCCCTTTCTATTCCTCCCCCAAAATCAGCTCCCTTATAGTTCTAGACCCACCCAGCATTTGCTCCCTTCTAGTCCCAGTCTCCCAAGCTTCCACATCAGCCCATTTCCAGTCCTAGCCTCCCATATGCTGTTTTCCACTTCCATTACAGCCCCCCTCACCCATTTGCAGTCCACGTTCCCCATCAGCCCATTTCTAGTCCTATTCTAGATCCTCATCAGCCCATTTCCAGTCCTAGCCCCCCATGTGCTCTTTTTTTTTCAGTTCCATTCCAGTCCCCCATCAGCCCATTTCCACTCCAAGCTCCTCCATCAGCCAATTTCCAATCCTAGCCCCCTCGTCAGCCCACTTCGTCCTATTCCAGCCCCCATCAGCCCATTTCCAGTCCAAGATTCCACCCCCACCATCACAGCCCATTTTGTCCATCCCCCCACCATCACAGCCCATTTGCAGTGTGTCCCCCCCCACCATCACAGCCCACTTGCATTCCTCCCCACAGCCCAACTGCAGTCAGTTTCCCCCATCACAGCCCATTTTCCCCCTCCCCCATCACAGTCCAATTGCAATCCATTTCCCCCCCACATCACAGCCCATTTCCCCCCATCACAGCCCATTCAGTCCTAGTCACCCCCCCCCCCCGAAGAGCCCCGCACCGTCTAAGGGGCTGCAGAGGGAGCCGGGGAAGCACAGCATTGCCTTTAACCTTTCCCGGCATTCGTAGCTTCATTGAAACAGCCGCCAGCGTGAAGGTAAAGGCTCTTCGTGCTGGCGGGCTGTGCAGAGGGAGCTGGGGCCTTGTGCGGGCTTCCCTGGCTCTCTCTGCAGCCGTCCACCGAGTGAGAATGTGGTTCGCGCGGGGTCCCCTGAAGCACGGGGCCCTGTGCGAACAACATTCTCGCTCAATGGACGGGCCGTCCCTGCAAATAAGGGCCTGATTTTGGACTTGGGAGAAGGGGCCAATGCTAGTAGAGGCTATTTGAGAGAAGGATCTGATGCTGGGGATGGCACAGGGCCTGGAGATGACAGAAGGGAGCTGATGATGGCACATGGTGGGGCTGGGAGAAGGGGGCTCTCGGCTGATGATGGTTGAGGCTTGGGCTAGGGGTTGAATTAGGAAAAGGGGGTTGTTTTTAGCAGAAGGGTCTGATGTTGAGGCTGGAGATGGGAGAAAAGGGCTGATGCTGGAGAATGGTGGTGGGAAATGGGAACTGATGCTGGGGAGTGATTCATGATTATTGACTTTAATTATCAAAATATCAGGTGGAGACTTTCAGGTTAATTCAGTTCATAACAGTAATTTCTATAGAATATATCCCCAACCCCTGGCCTCAGAGGGAATTGTTCCTCCCCCTTCACTCCCTCCTCTTGCTCATTGATGTATGCAGTTAAGGCTTGTAGTTTGGAAAAGTTGACAACCCTACACTAGAGGTCTCTGCCATTTAAGCATAGCAGAACCTTAGGGATCTCTACGTTGTCTTTGTCAGTACAGTCAGTGGATGAAAACATTTGCTATGGCAGTGCCCTTTAGAAGTAACCGTAATGGTATAGTAGGGCGTGTCAATTTTAGGGGTAGATTTTTATTTTTCTAAACTTTACAAACTACTATTGACCAAATTATGCAGTTTTGCATGCTGAATCTAAAGCTATCTTCAAAAACTGCTTAAAGTGAGCTTTACCTATATCGAATCACAGTTGAAATATGTGGAAATTAAATAATATTTGAATGTACAAATAGTCTGAACAACACATGTAGCCACATTTATTTATTTATTTTATTTGACAAGTCTTATATCCCGCTTTTTCCTTCAATCAAAGTGGTTACAAAACAATACAAAGGTTATACAAAGGAAAGGATACATGCACCACTTTATCATAACATCAAAAGAAGTGAAAACTGGAAATACATCAGACAAGGAAAAAACGACAATATGAAACTATAATACATAGATTACATTACATTTAAACTACAATAAATATACCGGTGAACAGAACCAACCATATAGGAGCTGTTTCCTTGTCCTGCACGGTCCTACGCCTAAGGGCCACGCCAAAGGGCCCTCTGGCAAGGCCCTCAGGCACGGTCCCGCAAGACGCAGGCACGCCCCAGCAGTGGCGGTTTAACTTCTTTTGCCTCATTGTGATTGGTAGGCTGAGGGAGCACAGAGGAGCCGTTTTTCATGTCCTCCGCTGGTGATCGCTGCTCTCCCGTTCTTGTCTTTAAAATGTCATTTATGCAGTTACAGTAATTTATCCAGCAAAGAAGCCATATCTTGTTTGCATCAGTTTCGGCTCATGAGCTCCCTGCTAGCCATCTGACCTCTAACATAATGTTCCCTCCTCTCCTGATTGTACACATGACCAGCTTCCTCAGCTGTCATTTTTACACACCTTTTTATGGATTGGGTGTGTGATGGCCAGTCTGGAACCACCATGGACTTGATCTCTGCTTTTGTCATGGTACAGATAAGAGGAGGCTCAGAGATTCCAGCTCTCCAGTCAAGTAATTGGGTGAGTGTAGTTGCCTCAGTGTTGATGGATGATGTTTTCCTGGGTCTCACACTACTGTCTCCAAGCTGAGTCTTCTCAATTCTTTCACCTCTGATCTTCAATATCTTCTTCACTGCATCTCCTCTTTCCTTTACCTCTTCACTGCACAACATATCTTGCAGAAAGACTCACTGTAACCATACCAAGCTGACCTCACTGTAGGCATGACTATCTTCCTTACCTCCTCACATTGTTCTTTCAACAGTTGCAGCTGGAAAAGGAGATGCCTGGGACCTTATGTCCAATTGCTATTTATTTTTATATTGAACCAGCTCACCATGTAAACCCCAACACAGAACTGTACAATCATTCTTTTTAAATTTTATATTTATGAAATTTTACAATTGTACTAAGAAAATTCACATGAACAATCTCATCCAGAAAAAAAGAGCATAACAACAGAAACATTGCTATACATTAAACAAATCAGGAAGTAACTCTGAAATACAGATTATAAATGTCTGCTCACCCTAGCCCACTATATAAGGGGAGGAGTAAACCACCAATTTTAATCTCAAACAAAAAGTGAAAAAGAAAATGGTGGGCTAATATCCACCAAAACATTTAATCATGAGGATTCCAGTGGAGAATCTATAGAGGATTCTAAACGTCTAGCATTTATGAAGGCGGTTAACTGGGAGGGATCATAAAAAACATAAGCAACAGAGTGATATCTCAATAAACATTTACATGGATGTTTCAGAAAAAAAAGCCCTCCTAGTTGCAAAACTCCCTGCGACACCTCTGGGTATCCCTAGCAACTGAAGATTCCTTTTTTGAAAAATCAATTTGAGCATCTACTCTTTATCAGACAATAAAGCAAAAGTCATCAGTAAAGTGGATGGAATCGGAGAATCTTCATATGAGTTTCCAAGCAGCTCTGTTATGTTTAAAGCATTCACCTGCTTTGTCCCAATCCTGGCAGAAGCTGTAGATAACTTAGCCTTAGTTAAATAATAACTCTTAACAATAGGAGGAATTAATTCAGGAGAAACCCCCAAAATATCAGTTAAATATTCTTTAAGCATGCCCTTGCTGATATAGTTGACACCTGAGGGAAATTAATCATTCTCAAGTTAGCCCAGGACACTTTCTCCAAAAGTTCCAACTTGACTTGTACCAAAAGGAAGGTTTTCCTATAGGTTTCCGGCTGCTCCTCCAATGTAGCAACTCTATCCTGCATCTCCACTGCTTGCACTTGAACTGTAGCCACCTTTTTTTTCCAACAGTTAAACCACACTAACAGTGCTAGTCACCTTCAAAGCCAAGGAAAAAACCTGGCGTAATAAATCTTCCCCAAAGACACAATTGCATGCCAAATTGACTTTAGTGTAAAGTTCTCAAGGAAAAAGCTATTATAGCACCTGAATGAGGAGGGAGAGTCTCCATTCTTGTTGGCGTTATGCTCTCTCTTTCATCGACAAGATGCCTCTCACCTGATCTTCCACTTGCAGACACCACAAGCTCCACTGTGTAAGGTTGTTCCAGAGCTAGAGGATTCTCTGCTCGTACCCCCTCCAAGCCCGTCCTTCTCAGCTCTGGAAGCGTTCCCTGAAAAGGGGGCAATTCCAGACTCAGACTTCCCCCCAATTGGGTACTGATGGAAGGAAACCTTAGGTGCTGACCTGAAATTGGGGGAGAGAGATGTCTCCGAAGCAGCTGCTGAGTCTTCCGACTCTGGCAAAACTGCAGCTCGGCTTACTTCCCCCGGATCAGCTGGATCCTGAGGCGCGCGAAGCAAGTAGGAATCCAAAGGTCCAACAACTGAAGCAACCGCCATAGAGGCAAGAGGAAGATGGGAAGGTAACAAATCCTCCATACCCTTCTGCTTCTTTCCCATATCGAAAAGCCACGTGTTTCAGAAAAGTCCAACCAGCGTCATCTTGGTTCCTCCCCCTACAGCCAATATCTGTATCTTGATTACTAATATATGATGATGATTTATTCAAACCCAAATCCTACAATCATTCTTAAGTTTTTCAGATTCTTTCCTTTCAGATTATGCTTGGAAATCCATATTCTCATGAACCTTAGGGCTGTTGTAAGCCATCTGCTATGTGACGCAGGTCCTATTTCCAACAGTAATTTGTGAATTTTTGCGTAATTTGCATACAGTTAGGTAAATAACATATTACACAAAATTTAAAGCTAGTTGTTGATTTACCACACAAAACTGTACAATTTTTTCACTAGTGCTTTTTCAAATTATGACATCTCCAAAATTGACACACCCTAATGGTATAGGCCAAGGTGTTAGATGGCAAAGCATGAAAATATTATGGTTTGGAACTCGGAGAGGGATTAATATAGTACTGGGTGTATTGTGTGCAGTTCTAGAGACTGCACCCTCAAAAGGCTATAAACAGTGTTCTTCATTATAAAGCATATGAGGACAGACTTAAAGATCTTAATATGTATATGTTACAGGAAAGGTGGGATAGAGGAGATATTATAGAGATGTTTAAATACCTCCATGACATAAATGCACAAGAGGAGAGCCTCTTTTGATTGAAAGCAAGCTCCTCTACGAGGGGACATAGAATGAGGGTGAAAGGGGATAGACTCAGGAGTAATATGTGGAAATATTTCTTTACAGAAAGAGTGGTAGATGTGTGGAATAGTCTACCAGTGGAGATAGTAGAGGTGAGGACAGTATTTGAATTCAAAAAAGCATGGGACAAA
This sequence comes from Ichthyophis bannanicus, assembly GCA_033557465.1. Lineage (NCBI taxonomy): Eukaryota > Metazoa > Chordata > Amphibia > Gymnophiona > Ichthyophiidae > Ichthyophis > Ichthyophis bannanicus. The sequence goes on from CM066038.1 coordinate 382,709,268, forward strand.
CACAGAGGATCTCTAAAGGAAAAAAGGGGACTATTGTAGTTGCTATAGAAGGGCAGACTAGATAGGCCATGTTGTCTTTTTCTGCCATCATGTTTCTAATTGATCCTGCAGTTCAGTGGATATAAATCCTTTCTCTGGTGGAGTAAATCTGTCCAGTCTCAGTCTGTCATTCATGAGGGAAGAGGATTCTGAGCTGAGTTCCATAATAAAGATGTTCTAATGTGATGAGAAGTGTGTGTCAGATAATCAGCCATGTAGAGTAGAGCCATGTAGAGAGTAGCTTATCCAGTGTTCTGGCCCAGGAGGGAGAGTATAGAGGAGTGATTCAAGCAGTTAACAAAATGGGCACAATGAGGGATTCAGGGGAGTCAGGGAGTCTCGGGACCAGTCCAAAGGGAGTTTCAAGAACAAAGGGGAAGAGAGGGAGTCTCAGGACAAAGTACCAGCAAGGACCAGAAAGGTCTTATTCTTCCTGTAATCGTCTACTTCCGTGACTGCAACACTGACTGTTACAATTTGCAAATTTTGCTTTGAAGAAATTTTCCCAGTAAAACATGTTCTTTTGGAACAGATAGTGTGTAAAGTATCTCCTTGGAAGTGCTGCCAGCAAAATGCCTCATACTTTTCCTTCTGAAATTAGCCCACAGGAAATACATGTACACATTTACACCTGCTCTGAGGCAATGCATATTTGCCACTTTTTAAACACAGGTGCAAACCCTGCCAAAATCACATCCCCAGGAATGCCGCCAACTAGGTCAGACAAACATATGCATGACCAGGGTATATGTACTTAAGCTGAGGTGCTTATAGCACAGGTAATTTTAGAAAAGGTGATGTCTACATATCAAATGGCATTTTATATGCTACAATACATGTTGGTCCTTAAGGGAAAAGCATGCTGCAATAGCAGAAGATGACCTGAAATTTAAATATTCCAATAATAAATTGAAAGTAGCAGCAGAAGCGCAAAAACTGCAAAGATATGAAGAAAACAGAAAAGAAAGATATCAAAATAAACTGTTCAGAGAAAACCCCAAACAGTTATGCAGGGAATTGGGAAAAAAAGTGAAAACACCACCAACCAAAGCTGAAACAGAAACCTATATGAGGATGCTATAGAGCAGAATCAAGAAACAGAATGGTTACCCTCCAAACAGAAACATTTAGCAAAATAAAACATCAAACCTATGGAATGGCATGTAGTAACAACAAAAGAGCTGGAAAGCAGGTTAAAACGAGCCTTCAAGTGGAAAACCCTGGCCGAGGTGGAGTGACCAACATTTGGCTCAAACAGTTAATATCACTCCAAAAAGACCTGGCAAACTGCAAATCTTTATCTTTATCTTTATTAAAACATTTGATAAACCGCTATGGCCAAGGCATTAAGCGGTGTACAATAAAATAAAATAAAAGTCAACACTGCAAAATTAAAGAAAAGAACGCCATAAAATAATAGGAAAGCAAAGAGTCAAATAGGTACATAAAGACTGGACAGAAAGAAGAAATCGAGACAAAAGACAGTACGAGATAAAATGATTAAAAATACCACAAAACCAAACACATACTACAAGCAAAGACAAAAGGACAGACAAAATGACAAGGACAGCATATTTCAGGGATGGGAATCAGAGGGAAGGTCAAAGGCTTGTTTAAAGAGGTGAGTTTTGAGTAATGACTTGAAATGCGGGTAGGAAGATTCTAATCGGAGGGAAGATGGTAGCGCATTCCATAAAAGAGGACCCAAAAAGAAGAAGGCCGAGTGTCGAGTCTGCTCCAGGTGCGCCCGTGAAGGAGCAGGCAAGACTAGACGATTGGCGTGAAGGGATCGAAGCTGACGGTAGGGAGTGTGAAGGGAAATAAGATTAGCCAGATATTCAGGTTCACCCGTGTAAATAGCCCAGTGAATTAAGATAAGAAATTTATAGTGAAACCGAAAACGAAGGGGTAACCAATGTAGGCGAAGAAGAAGAGGGGTAACATGATCATAGCGGTGGGTGAAAGTAATGAGCCGAACAGCGGTGTTTTGAACGGACTGGAGTCTTTGGAGCTGATAATTAGGAAGGTTTGCTAAGAAAACATTACAGTAGTCGAGCTTACTGATGACTAGAGCCAGCACCAAAGTAACCAGTGAGTCAAATGGCAAAAGAGAACGGACAGCCCTGATCTGACATAGAGTCAAAAAAGAACGACGAGTGAGGGAAGAGATGTGTAGGTGAAAAGAAGAATCAAGAATAACACCCAGATAGCGAAAAGAGGAAACCAAAGGAATAGGAATAGAATCAATCAGAGGTGCAATAGTTGGACAGGAGCCACTTAAAGATACCCACATTGCAGTGGACTTAGTAGGGTTTAGATGAAGAAAATTCTGGGAAAGCCAAGAAGCGATATGTGAGAGACAGTCGTTAAATGGAGATATATCTGAAATAAGTGGAGAAACATGATAAAGAAGAATAATGTCATCCGCATAAATGTAAGGAGACACAGGAAATTGTTGGATTAATAAGGGCAACGGAGCAAGAAAGATATTAAACAGTAAAGGAGAGAGAACAGAACCCTGTGGCACACCACAAGTGAGTGGAAAAGAAGAAGAGGAATGACCACTCGAGTGAACAGTGAAAGAGCGAGCTGAGAGAAAAGAGCGAAACCACTGTAAAACTGTACCCTGCAACCTACAATCAGAAAGGCGAGAAAGAAGAGTCCGGTGGTTAATCAAATCAAAAGCTGCAGAAAGATCAAGTGAAACAATCAAAGTAACATCACCCCGATTATGTGCAACATGTAGTTCATCCAACAGTGCTAAAAGGACAGTCTCGGTGCTGTGCCCATGACGGAAACCTGCTTGGCGGGGGTGAAGAGAGTTTGTGGCCTCAAATGTGAGAATTCAGCTGTTCAAAAACAAACCGCTCCAAAAGCTTAGCTAGGAAAGGGAGATTAGAAACAGGGCGCCAGTGGGACAGAACAGAAGGATCAAGGGAGGACTGCTTCAGAAGAGGACGTACAACAGCGGATTTCCAGGAAGATGGAAAAAGGCCAGAAGAAAGGCTGGAGTTAATAATAGCAGTCAGAAACGGCAAGAGCTGCAAAGAAGGCTCAGCTAACCAGCGGGATGGAATTGGGTCTAAATACCAATTGCTCAAGCAGCCAAACTTTAACACTGCAATGGCTAATCACAGGAAGAACATTTCTCCTTCCAAAGGGGAACCCAAGTAAAATTACAGGCCAATAACTTGTCTACCTACAATCTGTAAGCTATTCAGTGCAATAGATGCAGATAGAATATGATCATATTGAGTCCAATAGCATCATGGCAATAGAGCAAAGGATAATAAGAGTGGAACATATGGACCAAAGACCAGCTAAGAAAAGCAAAAATCTTAGTATAGCATAGATTGATTATAAGAAAGATTTTGACAGCATTCCACACTCCTGGATAATACAGTGAATTGCTTTGAAATGTATAAGATAAATCCTGGTTTGATAGAGTGTATTAAGTTCACGATGACAATGTGGCAAACTACCCTATTTTTGAAGTATTAAGATGGTCAGTACATCATTCCTAAAATCAAGATCCAGCGAGGAATATTTCAGGGAGATTCCTTGTCACCACTTTTGTTTTGTATGCCGCTTAATCCAATGAGTATTGTCATCAACTCTTTGGGATACGGATTTAGCCTGAATTCTAAAGAAGGTGACAACCTAGAGGTAACATCCCATTTACTATTTGTAAATGACCTGAAGCTCTACAGTTTTAGTGACCAACAATTAGTAGAGCAACTCCGTGTAGTGACATCAAGATGACTTTTGGCCTAAACAAATGTGCTAAGGCAACTTATTTTAGAGGTAAATTGAGCAAAAGAGAAAACATCTTCCTGGTTGAGGGCTGTGACATCAGGGAACTTGAACAGGAAGGTATTTCTTGGAATAGAGGAAGGAACAATACTCAAGCAGAAATTACTGAGAGAAAAGATCAGTAAAGAATACAATAGAAGGTTAAAATCATTATTGAAAAGTGCCATAACATCACAGAATAAGATAAAAGCCATCAATCATCTGGCAATTCCTGTACTCTCATGCAGCTTTGGGATTGTAAATTGGCCTCTTAAAGATCTTGGAAAATTTGATATATGAATAAGAAAACTCCTCTATGTCCGTGAGATAACTTACAAGAAAAAGTGTATGCCAAGACTGTACATTCCTAGAGATGAAGGAGGGCTAGGCCTCAGAGATTGATTACATATACAGAGCTACTATCTTATGCCTCCGGGCCTACCTAACAGCATCATTGGATCCAAATATGCAAAAAGTGCTGAAACATGAAAGTAAATGTCCAGAGTCTGTCTCCATCATCAAACTTGGACAAGTGTTCCGATGATTAGAGGGAATGAGTGAGAATCCACAAGCACACACCGGAAAGAAAGCAACAGAATTTGCAAAACAAGAGAATTTTTTTTTTAAGAATTAGATCAGCACAAACAAGAGAAAAAAACAAGTGGCAAATACACAAATACAGTGGAAAATAGAAAGTGTTACTCTAGGAACACTTTGTCAATCACGAACAAACACATGAATAGTTAAAGAGAGGTGAACTGAAACTGAAGGATGAGAGATTGATAGTTGCAGTCCAGGACAGTGATTATGGACAAGATGGTTTACAGTGAGCATTGAAAGAACTGGCAACACAAAGATATGCTTATTCTGTAAGAAAAACCTAGAAACGGTGACTCACCTCATAGCTGGCTGTGAAGTTCTGATGGCAGAAAATTTCTATACAGAAAGGCACAACAAAATAACACACCTCACCCACTGGAAATTCTGTAAACACTACAACATCACTGTGCCTGAAAAGCACTAGGATCATGATCCTAAGAGAATTATAGAGAATGAGGAGGTTGTCATCACCTGGGGCATTCTCATTCCGATAGATAAGAAACTGGATGTGAAGAAACTGGATGTGAGCAAACCTGACATAGTGGTTAAAGAGAAAACCACCAGAATGGCATTGATAACAGATGTGTCGGTTCTGACTGATTATTCTGTGAATCGTGTGAAGAGGCAGAAGATCCTGAAGTACCAAGAAATGCAGTCTGAGACCCAGAAAATGTGACAGAAAGATACAGAAATATTTCCCATTGAACTGGGAGTCAAGGCTTGATAAAGAAGAATTTCCAAGCATATCTAACAAATTGTCCATACCTGTTACATCTTACGAACTCTAGAAGGAGGCTCTTTTTGGCACAATGCAAGTATGATGGTGAGCATTTGCAGTAAATTTTGAGAGACTGAGATCATACTCCACATACTCTGTCCTAGAAGTGAGATTCATGATTGTCATAGTATGCACAAAACTAACCCATCTGGAGAAACTGCCCCGAGGCAACTAAATAAAATCATTCCTGCGTTTATGTGGACACATATGTGTATAAATGACCTCCTATAAAATACTGACCGGTATAGTAGTATGTACTTTGCCATGATGAAGTGTACTTTGCCAGAAGGCATACATATGGGCCGAGTGCACAAGTAAATGCATAGAATACGAGACATCCTTACAAAAATGCACTAATGGTTAGCACAGGCTTTAGGTCCAACTAAGAGCAACCAGTCACGTCAGAGACAATACACAGTAGAGGAACGTGATGTGTCCAAGGATAGAACAAAACAATCATATAATATTGAAAAGAGGCATTTTATTCACAAACCAATAGTTGGTGCCCACCCGACACAGGCCGTGTTTCGTTTAACAAAACTTCATCAGGGGTATAGGGCAACTTATTGGTTAACGCTGTAGATATTTCCTCTTTGCAATTTTACCGGGCTCACTGAGCTGCACAAAGCGCCGCGCAAAAAACGTAAAAACGTTTTGAATTCGTTACAAACTCGTTATTCCATCGAATGGCATGAAACACGCCAAAAAAGTTAACTGTGCTTGCACTTTTATCATGATGAGGTGCTGCTCCCCGTGTTAACTGCATGGAGCTATGTCAGAAACACCATCAACAGTTAGGGCAGCTATGTCCCAACTCCTGTGCTAATTTTTGGTTCCTAAAGTGCTAAAGTCAAACCTTTAGCCAGGACCAGATTTAAGATTTTGAGATCCATAAGCAAGAACAGATAGTCAATTCATAGAACAGTAGGTCGGGAAGAGGTATTAGAGATCCCAAAAATTGGAGAGCTAGAAAAGGAACAAGGAAGGTAATAGTACCAAAAGGGATGCCCCTTTGAGGCAGCACATGCTCTTGAAACTAAAATATATGGGATCAGGCTCCTCTTTGGCTTGGCTTTTAGTGGCATTAAAATTTTCCACCCTAGGCAGTTGCCTATGCATGAACCCAGGCCTGACTTTATCACACTATAGTAAACATAACTCCAAACTTTTGTAATCTATGCACACACTGAAAAATTATAGGTGTGGACATAAAGACAAGCCACTGTGGTAGAAGAGAGAATTTCTAAGAATAGGCAATTTAATTAGTGAAATCCAGAATGTTGTCTGAGTGTGTAGTTCATCAAATATAGGGAGCACAGGATGGACCCTCACTCTGCTTGTACCTATCACATAGCTCCTCTTCGTCCCCGCCCCCCCGCCCGCTGTCCTTCTCAACCCTGGTACCATTCCGGTCTTTACCTTTTGCGCACTCAGCTCCGCCGAGCTGAGCGCTTATGGGGCAAGTCCCCCTGTCCTGACACCCTTTCCCGTTTCAAATCAAATCATATGTACTACCGAACCCAGGTCCACAAAGTCAAACAGGATTACTTCTCCAGTGCTATCTCTTTTGCACCTAATCAGACGCGCCACCTCTATTCAGTTCTTCAATCTCTCACTACTCTTCAGTCCGGCACTACATCTCCCCCCTCACCTCTCTCACCCACTCCCTCTCAGTTGGCAACCTACTTCCATTCAAAGATAATTGATCTTCATCAATCTCTGCCCCACTGTCCTCCTCCTATCTTCAGTCCCCCTCCCTCCCCTCAGCTCTCTCATGTCTGGCATTCATTCCATTCACTCACCTCTCCCGAGTTGATTGCATTACTCTCCTCCTCCAAAAAAACCTCTTGCCCACTTGACCCCATTCCCTCCTCTTGGTTGCTCCTTCCCTCTCTAGCTCTCATTCCACCAGCTCTCACCATCATCCATACCAGCCTTTCCCTCTGTGTTTTTCCCCAACCCTGGAAACACGCCTTGGTCCATCCTATCCTTAAAAAGCCCTCACTGGACCCCACAATTCCCGCTCACTACCGTCCTGTCTCCAACCTTCCCTTCCTTTCCAAGGTCCTCGAGAAAACTGTTTTCTCTCAGCTATCCTCTTTCCTTGACTCCACTCACTTCCTTCATCCCCGCCAATCTGGTTTTCACCCCGGCCACATTGTTGAGACAGTTCTTTTGGGCTTTTTGAACGAACTTCACACAGCTCACGATCATGGTGACCTGTCGGTGGCGGTATCTCTTGACCTTTCTGCCGCCTTTGATCTCGTTGATCACTCTCTTCTTTTGGCCTGACTTCGGGAAGCGGGTCTTTGTAGCACTGTCCTCCACTGGTTCCATTCCTTCCTTTCTTCCAGATCCTACTCCGTCCTTCCCTCATCCTCCTCCTCCTCCTCCTCTTCCACCTCCGAGCCCGTTCCTCTCCCCTGAGGTGTCCCCCAGGGCTCAGTTCTGGCCCCCCTACTCTTTAACATCTTTCTCACCCCCCTAGACCTATTAATTCAGCAACATGTGATTTCCGCGTTTTATTACGCCAATGATTTGGTTCTTCTCCATCACACCTCTCCTCACTCTCCCAATCTCTCCCCTCTAAACACTTGCCTTATAGCTGTTGCCAACTGGCTCACTACCCATTGTTTTCACCTCAACCTCACAAAAACTCTTGCCATCTGGTTTTCCCGTGGTGATACCTCTCCCCAGATTATCCCCTCTTTCTGACTCATCCGTCCCTCTGGTCTCTTCCTTCCGCTATCTGGGGGTTCTTTTTGACTCTCACCTCTCCTTTCATGATCACCTTGCTTACGTTTCAAGAACTTCGTTCTTTTTCCTCCGACAGATCCGTGCCATCAGGCCTTTTCTCACTGCACAAGCACTTACCACCCTTCTCCTTTCCCTGGTTATGTCCCGTATCGACTTTTTGTAATTCAATTCTAGCAGGTCTCCCTACCACTCAACTTCACCGTCTTCAGCGCCTTCAAAACACCGCTGCTCGTCTCATTTTTCATTCCTCTCCACGCGACCACGCTACACCTTTGCTCATCCATCTCCATTGGCTTCCCGTCAAATCTCGTATTCACTTCAAAGTCCTGACACTCCTTCACCGCGTCCTTTATTCCCACTCCCCTCAGCACCTCGCTGATCTTGTTCACTTCCACACCCCAGCCCGTTCCTTACGGTCTCTTCACCTCAACCGCCTTCGTATCCCTCCACCTGCTTGCGCTCGCCTCCAATCCACTCGCTCCTCTGCTTTCTTTTTCCTCGGCCCTGCTCTATGGAATTCTCTACCCCCCTCTATCCGGCTAGAACAGACACACACCACTTTCAGAAATAAACTTAAAACCAATCTCTTTGCCCTTGCTTTCGATCTCCCCGACCCCTCTGTGTAGCCCACATCCCCTCTTCTTTCCTCTCCCTCTCCCTTCTCCTTTTGTCGTGTCGAATGAATCTGCCTGGTTTGCTTTCCTGTTAATATTGTAACTTCCTCTTCCTCTCTCTACTGTATGGTTTCCTTTTTGTATTATGTGAACCGCTCTGATATGTATTTGTTGAGCGGTATATTAAGTCAATAAACATAAACATATAATTTAAAGATAAAGGAGTTCCGGAGCATATCCCCATCATAAGGTCTCCATTGAGAACTCTTAAAATTTTTGTGGATAACATCGATAAGCAGAGGAACATGAAAATGTGTTCTCTACAGGCTGATAATTACCACCCACATGTAGTCATATACACCCCCCCTCCCCAAAATTCAGATTTTGTAGAACTGGAATTTTTTAAAATACATGATTATATTTGGTTGGTAATAATCAGTCTGCAGAACTTGCTCTGCTCATTGACATTATACCTCAGCAGAAACCCTTTATTTGTTTCACATAGTCTATGTACAGTACTGCTCTCCCAGGCAAAACCAGCCTGTCCAAAATGGTGTACAACAAACCCTTCCATAAAATAAATACAACAAACAGTAAAATCAATTGATGGGGATACGGCCATGGAGTCGGTTCTTGAGAAATCACGACTGAGCTTACATACAGGTAAACACTGCATGGTTCCAAACACCTCTATGAACCTGGCTTGCTTGTCAGTGACGCCTGTTTACTGCCTAACAATTCAACAAATGAAAGCTTATAGGAAACATCCTTGATATCAGGAGTTAACAGAACTAAGACCAGACATTGGCTATTTGTGGTAAGGTTGCTTTTGTAAATTCTATTTTTAAGGGTGGATTAAAGCAAGGATCATACGGTCAGTCTCTTAGCTGATATCCATTGTATAATCCAGGTTAATTAGTGAAGTGGCCTGCCACAGTTGGGGGGATAAGGAGTTCAGGTTTTCACAGGCTGGGCAGAAGGATCCTCTCTCCATGACTGACTCTTTCTTTTGTTTCCATGTTTTGTAGTGTTTGAGATGATTGTTATCAGCACTGGAAGAAAACATCCTCCATTTATTCTCAAATGAAGGTTAAGCAACTAGGCCTAGCTTTCTAACCCATTCTCACCAATGTCATAAATTATTTTTTCGCTGGGGCATCTAACATCAAGAGGTTCATTCCAGTTTGACTATGGCTCTTTTGCTTAAGATGGGTAATTTATGCAATCAATGACTTTATTGCTCATTAAGAAATACAGGAGACAGTTATAAATAGGGCTGTAAAGGGTGCTCTTATAGAAAGGGATATGTTTGGACATAAGAACATAAGAACATAAGATATGCCATACTGGGTCAGACCAAGGTCCATCAAGCCCAGTATTCTGTTTCCAACAGTGGCCAATCTAGGTCATACGTACCTAGCAGTTTCCCAAAGGGACACAGGTTTCACAATGCTTGTATTGGTTCAAGCATTGATATCCTGGGTCCCTTCTTAATAATGGTTTATGGACCTTTCCTCCAGGAACTTGTCCAAACCTTTTTTAAACCCAGCTACACTAACAGCCTTTACTACATCCTCCGGTAACAAATTCCAGAGTTTGATTACACGTTGAGTGAAAAAATATTTTCTTTTATTAGTCTTAAATAGTTTACCCTGTAGCTTCATTGCAGGTCCCCTAGTCTTTCTATATTCTGATAAGGTAAACAATCGATCTACGTTTACCCGTTCCACTCCGTTCATTAATTTATAGACTTCTATCATATCTCCCCTCAGCCGTCTCTTTTCCAGGTTAAAGAGCCCCAACCTTTTTAGCCTTTCTTCATAGGAGTATCCTTCCATCCCCTTTACCATTTTGGTGGCTCTTCTCTGAACCTTTTCTAAAATCGCTATATCCTTTTTAAGATACGGCGACCAGAATTGCACGCAATATTCAAGGTGCGGTCTCACCATGGAACGATATAGAGGCATTATAATATCTTTTGTTTTATTTTCCATTCCTTTCCTTATCATACCTAGCATTCTATTTGCTCTCTTGGCCGCCGCTGCACACTGGGCCGAGGGTTTTAATATGGTATCCACAATGACGCCTAAATCTTTTTCCTGGGTGGTGGTTCCTAATGTGGAACCTTGCATCGTGTAACCATAGTTTGGGTTGTTCTTCCCTAGGTGCATAACCTTGCACTTGTCCACATTAAATTTCATCTGCCATTTTGATGCCCAGTCTTCCAATTTATCAAGATCCTCTTGCAATTTTCCACAATCCTCTTGGGTTTTAACAACTTTAAATAGTTTTGTGTCATCTGCAAATTTGATAACCTCACTCGTTATTCCACTTTCCAGGTCATTTATGAATATGTCAAAAAGCAGCGGACCCAGCACAGATCCCTGGGGTACACCACTATTCACCTTTCTCCATTGGGAAAATTGGCCATTTAGCCCTACCCTCTGCTTTCTATCTTTTAACCAGTTCCTGATCCACAATAGTACACTGCCTCCTATCCCATGACTCTTTAGTTTTGCAAAAAGTCTCTGATGAGGGACCTTGTCAAAGGCTTTCTGAAAGTCCAGATATACAATATCAACCGACTCACCTTTGTCCACCTGATTATTCACTCCTTCAAAAAAACATAACAGATTAGTAAGACAAGATCTTCCTTGTCTAAAGCCATGTTGGCTGTCTCCCATTAGGTCATGACTATCTACATGCTGAGTAATTTTATTCTTTATGATGGTTTCTACCATTTTTCCCAGTACTGATGTCAGGCTCACCGGTCTGTAGTTTCCCGGATCACCCCTGGAACCCTTTTTAAAAATTGGTGTTACATTGGCGATCCCCCAATCTTCAGGTATTAGAGATGATTTTAATGATAGTTCACAGATTACTAATACCAGGTCTGCAATCTCGTATTTCAGTTCTTTCAACACCCTTGGATGTATACCATCCGGCCCAGGTGATTTGCTATTCTTCAGTTTATCTAATAGTTGTAATACATCTTCCCGATGTATCGATATTTCCTTCAATTCTTCCGCACCTTTAAATACCACTTCAGTCATGGGTAACATCCCTACATCTTCCTCAGTAAAGACTGAAGCAAAGAATTCATTCAATCTCTCCGCTATCGCCTTGTCGCCTCTTAGTGCTCCTTTAACCCCTTTATCATCTAATGGACCAACTGACTCTCTCACAGGTTTTTTGCTACGAATGTACTTGAAAAGGTCTTTACTTCACGTTTTTGCTTCCGCAGCAAGCTTCTTCTCAAATTCTCCCTTTGCCTACCTTATCAATGCCTTGCATTTGACTTGCCAGTGCTTGTGCTGTTTGCAGGTTTCGTTGTTTGGCTCTTTTTTCCATTTCCTGAAAGATGCTTTTTTGGCAACAACAGCCTCTCTGACCTCACCTTTAAACCATGCTGGCAGTTTTTTGGACTTGCTTCCACTTTTCTTAAAGCGTGGAATACAGCTGGTCTGGGCTTCCAAGATAGTATTTTTCAACAACAGCCAAGCCTGATGTACGTCTTTAACCTTTGCAACTGCTCCTTTTAGTTTTTTCTTAACTGTTTTCCTCATTTTATCATAGTTTCCCTTTCGAAAGTTAAAAGGTAGTACTGTGGATTTCCTTACTATCCCTCCTCCACTAATTAAATCAAAGACGATCATGCTATGATCACTATTGCCAAGTGGCCCCAACAACCTTATCTCTTGCACTAGATCTGGTGTTCCACTAAGGACTAGGTCTAATATGGCTTCCCCTCTGGTCAGTTCATGAGACCAGCTGCTCCAAGAAGCAGTCATTTATTTCATCTAGGAACTTTATCTCCCTAGCATGTCCTGACGTGACACTGACCCAGTCGATACCGGGGTAGTTGAAATCACCCATTATTATTACTGCACTGTAACTTTTGTTAGCTTCCTTGATTTCTTTGAGCATTTCATCATCCATTTGGTCATTCTGGCAAGGCGCTCGATAGTACACCCACACTGCCATTGCCTTCCCCCTTTTACATGGAATTTCAATCCATATAGATTCTACAGCAGATTTTGTTTCCTGCAAAACTTTAATCCTTTCTGACTCAATGCCCTCTCTAACATAGAGCGCAACCCCTCCACCAATTTGATCAGCTCTATCATTACGATATAGTTTGTACCCAGGTATCACAGTGTCCCACTGGTTGTCCTCCTTCCACCATGTCTCTGATATTCCAATCATATCTAACCTTTCATTTAGTGCTATATATTCTAACTCTCCCATCTTATTTTTTAGACTTCTAGCATTTGCATACAAGCATTTTAGAGAATGTATTTTACTCATATTAATTTGGCTATTGTTAGACATGGGTAATTTGGGATCTTTAAGCTCATTCTGCTCCATACTTGAGGGCATTTGGGCTACTTTACTCTTTTGTGGAACCTCTCTGCTTTTGGTAGTATCCTTCAAAGATACATTCTTCTGAACCATCCGCTCTTGGGCGACTGTCGGCTTTCCCCTAATATCTAGTTTAAAAGCTGCTCTATCTCCTTTTTAAAAGTTAATGCCAGCAGCCTGGTTCCATCCTGTTTAAGGTGAAGCCCACCCCTTCGGAAGAGCCCCTCCTTTCCCCAGAATGTTCCCCAGTTCCTAACAAATCCAAAACCCTCATCTCTGCACCATTGTCTCATCTACGCATTGAGACTCCGGAGCTCTGCCTGCCTTTTGGGTCCTGCGCGTGGAACAGGAAGCATTTCGGAGAATGCTACCCTGGAAGTTCTGGATTTCAACTTCCTACCTAAAAGCCTAAATTTAGCCTCCAGAACCTCCCTACCACATTTACCTGTCATTGGTACTGACATGTACCAAGACAGCAGACTCCTCCCCAGCACTATCTAAGACCTTATCTAAGTGGCGCGTGAGGTCCGCTACCTTTGCACCAGGCAGGCATGTTACCAGGCGATCCTCACGTCCACCAGCCACCCAGGTATCTACATGCCTAATGATCGAATCACCAACTATAACGGCTGTCCTAACCCTTCCCTCATGGGCACATGGCCCTGGAGAAACTTCCTCGGTGTGAGAGGGTTTTACATCACCTGGAGGACAGGTCCTAGTTACAGGATCACTTCCTGCCACACCAGGGTGATGCTCTCCTGTCACGTGACCTCTCTTTTCCATGGCAACAGGGATGCTGCCAGACTGGAGGTGGGACTTCAGGACTATATCCATGTAAGTCTCGTCTATGTACCTCTTTGTCTGTCTTATGCTTTCCAAGTCTGCTACTTTAGCCTCTAGAGAACGGACTCGTTCCCTGAGAGCAAAGAGCTCCTTGCACCTAGTGCACACGTAAGACCTCTCACCAACTGGGAGAAAATCATACATGTGACACTCAATGCAAAAGACTGGAAAGCCCCCATCCCGCTGCTGGACTGCTGTCTGCATCTTAGTTTTAAGTTTGTGTTTAGATCTAAGTTCTTTACTTACTAAGGGTTGCTATGGATATTTATACTAATAAAACTGTACCTAATATGTGTAATGTACCTTGTTCACCTGAAGCTTAAATAATCTCAGGTCCTTAGTGTATGACTGATTTGGGTAATGAGCTTCACCTGAGAGCACGTCCTGTCTTTTAAGATGTGTAAGTACCTATAAAGCTACGATTATCCCAGGGGAGGGAGGGAAATAACACTTATTAAAAGAGGGCTGCTACACAGTACCCTGTCTTGTGCTGCTGAGGTAAGCTAAATTCTGATTTGATTTAAATTATAGCTCTTAGCTGCTGCTAGGCTCTAACTTCTTATGAAATTTAAACTACAAGCTCTCTGCTGGGTTCTAAATTTAACCAGAAAGCTCTCTTCTGTGTTTTAAATTTAAGCTAAAAGTACTTTGCTGATGCCAAGCCCTGAGTGACTATTTAATTTAGACTACAAGCTCTCTGCTGGGTTCCAAATGTTACTAGCAAGCTCTCTTCTGTGTTTTAAATTTAAACTAAAAGTACTTTGCTGTTACTAGGCCCTGAGTGACTATTACATTTAAACTACAAGCTCTTTGCTGGGTATGAAATGTAACCAGAAAGTTTTCCTCTGTGTTTTATATTTAAACTTAAACTGCTGCTACTAGGCCCTGACTGATTTAACAAAAAATAGTGGGTTCACAGATTAATTAGCTTTAATACAAAGAATTCCTTTTAGAAAATTACCAGAAGTATATACTCACAGTTGCAGATCTCTCTTCAGAAGTAACAGTCCCTTTTTCTAGTCCTTCAAGACAGGACATTTAGCTATGGAGAACCTTTTGTGATTTTTTTCTGGAATATGTTTCATAAGGTATTCTAATAAGATCAGATATTGTTGGCGATGTGATAGGGCAGCCATACATCTGCTGTGCCAGGCACTGGGAGACATGACCGATGTTTATCTTTATATTTATTCGAGCGCATGATATACTGCCCAGGCACAGGTGTCAGGGCAGTGTCCAAAACAATACAGGCTGCAGGTGAAAGCAAAGAGAGAAAAGAACTCCATTGTTCGATAGGACAGGGACAGACAAAGGAACAGAGAGAAAGTGACAGACACAAGCTCCAGACGTAAGGAGGGGGAGCAGTCTAAGCCGGGGGGTGGGGTGGAGGCCTCAGGCCAAGGGAGGAGGGGACGGGGAATCAGGGAGGGGAAGGTCAAAAGCCTGATGGAAAAGATGGGTTTTGAGCATGCCTCTGAAACAGGGAAAAGGCAATTCTGTGCGGAGGGAATGAAGGAGAGAGTTCCAGAGTGCCAACATTCCCCAGATTGTTCCATGATGCCTACATCCTTACCCATTCCAGGATCTATGAGAGCTGCAAGAGTGGTGATCTATCTGGAGGCTGGCTACTTGGTATGATGGCACAGGGATCTCCCCTTCCATGCCCACATGGGTCTGAACAGGGAAGCACTGCCACACAGCAGATTGGTGGAAGACAGGCAGGGTTGCCCCACAGATAGCAGATGTATACAGACCAACATAAGCCAGGACAGAGAGTAGACATCCTATGGGACAGATGTAGCACCTGTAGGGAGCTGCAGTGTGAAATGCCAGTACTCAGATATGTGGGAAACAGATGCCATAGCCAGACAGTCATAGTCATTTGAAGAGCATTATTATGCTACTCAGCAATGCACTGCATCCTCTGGGGGACTGCAAAGTTGAATGAGGTTTTTGTAAAGTTGGCAATGTAACCAGGAGGTTAAAATAAAAAAATAAATACCTGGTTGAGAGCCTGGTATTTCTTCACCCTTCTGGGAATTGGGGTGATGCTCCCCTGGCTGCATTCTGCAGCCAGGAGGTGGTGGGGGCAAACGCAGTGACAGAATTCAAAATGGCATGGGACAGACACAGTGGATCCCTTTACAGCAACAGGATAAAATCCAAATAAACGGAACCATCTAATTTCTCAACAAACAGGGGTGCCCTACATGGAGCGGTGGGTTCACCCCTAAACAAAGACATGGGGAGAGGTGACCTGCACAGAGCAGCAAGTGCATCTATTCTTGCCGCCTTGCTGGGCAGACTAGATGGACCATACTGGTCTTTATCTGCCGTCATTTACTATGTTACTTAGGGGTATGTTTACTAAATCGTCCTAATGTGCGCCCGGTGCTAGTGTGCAGGATGCCATATAAGGAGTGGGTGTTTCAGTCTTAACCTAGCAAACCGGGATTATCGCGCACTCTTGTGCGCCTCACACGAGAAACGCGCACGGGAAGCATAAGCAGGCGCGCTGATGTGCAAACAGAGGAACAGGGCTGCAGTACAATGGTGAAGACACTGACAGATGGTGCAGGGGTCATGGGTTCAATCCCCCACTGTGCCCAATGAATAAGGCTGGCTGAGGCACTACCTGTTATGTGTAATATTGCATTATGAGGCATTTTAATTTTATTTTAATTACTGCTGCTAGCAAACGCACTCTCAAAGCGCTGTAACATAAGGTGCTGCATAAGGCACCCCATAAGGTACCCCAGAGGGCACATTTTAAAGTGCACTGTCCGCCACGGCACCCTACAATGTTGCATAAAGGGTGGCCTATAGGGCGCCATATAGGGTGCCCTATGAGGCACGGCAAGGTCATAGCACTGTTTTTGATGGCAGCACTGTGCATTTTAACGCATGGAAATGTTAAGTAGGTGCGCTGACATGCAAGGAGAAACAGCAGTGTAGCACAATGGTTAAGACACTGACTGATGGTGCAGGGGGTCATGGGTTCAATTCCCCACTGTGCCCAATGAATAAGGCTGGCTGAGGCACTACCTGTTATGTGTAATATTGCATTATGAGGCAATTTAATATTGTTTTAATTAGTGCTGCTAGCAAACACACTCTCAAAGTGCTGTAACATAAGGTGCCGCATCAGCCGCCCTATAAGGCGCTCCAGAGGGCATACTATAAAGTGCACTGTCCGCCCAGGCACCCTAGAATGTTCCTTATAGTGCGCTTTATAGGGTGCCGTATGAGGCCCCGCAAGGTCATAGCACTGTTTTTGATGGCAGCACTGTGCATTTTAACGCATGGAAATCTTAAGTAGGTGCGCTGACATGCAAGGAGGAACAGCAGTGTAGCACAATGGTTAAGACACTGACTGATGGTGCAGGGGCCATGAGTTCAAATCCCCAGTGTACCTAATGAATAAGGTTGGCTGAGATAATTCCTTTTTCTGCTTGCAACTGTACAACAATCTGTGCTGCCATCTAAAAAGAACCCCACCCCAGTGCCATAAATTAATGCACCCTTTAGGGTGCACCAGAAGGCACATCCTAAACAACCACGTCAGCAAAGGCGAGTTATAATGTTCCCCAGAGGCCATGTTGAAAGGTTGCCAACTCCCAAGGCACCATAGTAGGCACCCCATAAGCTGCCTGAATAGAAGGTGTGGCTTAAGATGCCCCAAGGATGTATAGGTGAACCCAAAAACATTGGCCAAGAGCAGTAAGGTCCCCCAATTTGAAGGGCAAGAGAGGTATGTGCCAAACACACACGTAACCCAAACACTGCACAGAGCAGAAAGGAAAGACAATGCATAAGTAAAAGAAGGACGTAGATCAGAGCTGATGAACCACACAAATCAGCTGCAGCCCATGTGGCAGCTAGAAAAATGGACAAACATATCGGGGGCAGCTGTAGCTATGTACAGAGTGATGGTAATATACCATGCTATAATGACAGTGTGTGACAGAGGATGGGAAGATGTGTGCAGCAGAGGAGCCAGAAATGGCAGGATAGATGAAATATCAGGATGACAGTGGAGTAGCAGTGCTATGCAGAGCACACACAGGAGAGGCAACCAGGGAGAGCTGCAATGCAGGAATGTGTAGGAGTGCAGGACGTGGGGTAGCTGCATGCACATCAGGGTAGGATGGCACACAGCTGGCAGACAGAAGATGGACAGAAGGATGGTTCACAACTCTGATGAGGGTACAATGTGCTCACAGCACAGATCTGCACAGATATGACTGTCACATGAATGAAAACTAGTTCTGCAGGACAAGCATACAAATGAAAGAGAACAGAGAGGAATCACACCTATGACCACTACCACAAATGGCAATGCACAAACCGGTAGGCCACACCACCAACGTGAGCTCATTAGCAAAGGCTGCATACAAAAATAGTGCAGGGCATCACACAAGATGCCTGCTGGCCGTCAGGACAGGCAAACCCCCAACAGTAACCATGACCAAATGCACATGCAGATCTGCTGTGTACAGATCAGATCACAGTCTGTAATTGGGACCAGAGACACATGCACACACACAAAGAGACCTATGTAACAGATAATATCTGATGGCTAGGCAGCACAGAGGGCACACCTTGGTGTACAGTGAAGAGAGGGAAGGGTGTGTGTAGAGGTGATGAACCTGCTGGTACCTAATGGTCCAGTTAGCACAACAGAAAAGAAAAAGATAAACCACGTGTGGGGATCAAACCTGCAAACTATGGCGTTATAACACATGCCTCTAACCACTACCCCAAACAGCACACTGAGCACAACGAAAAAAAAATACCCCAAAGGGAGGGTGTGTATGGGCACCTGTAATACCCAGTGATGTGGCAAATGGCTGGCAGATACACAGCTGCCACCGTACAAGGATGTGAGCAGAGGTGGGCCATGTACATGACCAGCAAATCAGTAGATACAAGTGTCAATGTGATCAAAGAGTGGAGGAGTAGCCTAGTGTTTAGAAAACTGGCTTGGACACCAAGCAACCAGGGCTCAATTCACACTAGCACTCCATGTGGCCTTGGGCAAGTCACGTAACCCTCCATTACCTTGTAAGAAAGACCTGACAATCTACTTCCAGTGACACTGACAAGAAAACCCTGGAGTCTCTGGGTCACAAGGAGTCAGGACTGACTCAAAGGCACGCATTGTATTGCAAGTTTGTCACCATGATCAAGCAGCAGCAGAGACAAATGTATATCAAACACATGTTTATTTGGGTTCATCTTCACAGATAGTGTAGATCCCGCCATCATAATATCAAGGTGAGTGGATCCAAGGTGAAAGACAGAAAGGTCACTGGACCATCTACAAATGAAGGGCAGGAGACATAATGTGCAGCACTATGCATTAGGCCCCCACCCCCCACATGCTGACGCACGCCTCAAATGTGTTACTCACATATGAGTGCATGTAGACAGTAGGCGGTGCATGATGAGGGACCAACACACATCAATCCTGATCTGTTCCCTAAAATATATCTATCTGGCAACACAGGAGGCACACAAATGAAAACAGCATATGTTGTTGAAACGTAACTTTAGAACCACAGATTGAAAATAATGTTACAGCTATCACATAATGCCTGATATAGGAATCCAAGGTGCAACAATGTAACCCTAAACAATCATCAAATGCACAATGAGGATATGCTAACAGGTAGCAGAGGCACATGAACACAGACAGAATTCAAATGAAAACTACCTGCAGAAACATGCAGAGATAACACCATGCAGGAGGTCCCCCGGCACCGGTTGGTGTGTAGACAGTGTCTGTACACATATATCACCGTACATGGAATGCACAATTGAAGGAAGACAACGGACACTCATACTGCGACACTCCAAATATAACATGGCAATGTGAGTGTCGTCACCTCAGGGGATAAATAGGACTGTTCAGACATGCAATGCAAGGTTTGTAAATCAATGCAGTGCGGCACGTCTGTACAGTAAACAAACACAAGAAACAGTATACAGAGAGGGAAATTAAGGGCAAACATGTTACAGTAAACCACACAGAAGCCATATTGCCACGTGCTGTGTTTTCCCAACATCGTCAGTCAAATGCACATGCACCATTGATATTTCAACATGATTCAGTGATGCCACACATGCACGCAAAGACCCTTGTTGATTGAAAACATCAATCCAGGATGCTGGCGTGCATTAAAGCGGTGTTGTGGCAAAACCTGTATCATGTCCAGGTGGAGATTAGGTGGACATAGACAACAGGACCTCTCCATCGCTACCCCTATGCCACACGTATGGCTGTATGCTTGTGTTGAAACAAACAGATGAGCATATCCTGTGTTCCATGTCACACACATGGCCAAAAGAAAACTGTGGAGGAATGGGCAACATACAGTGACAATGGCAGTCCCTGATTCACACGTGGGGACCAGTACACAGTTTGCAAAGTCCAAAGCGTATCTGCAATCCAGAGCTACTCAATTCCGGTCCTGGAGGTCTGCAACCCTGCAGGTTTTCGGGATATCCCTAATGATATGCATGAGATATATATGCATTAGAGAGAGCCTGCCAACCTGACTGGTTTGTGGCCCTACAGGGCTGGATTTGGAGACTCCTGCCTTACACCTCTGTCATTTAAGATTGTGAGTGGGCAAGGTACAGATGTTCTAGACATCAAAAGGGTAGATAGAATGTGTCACATTCCTCCTAGATTCTCAACACCACCAAAAAGTTGTCTAATAGACAATATTTTGGTGGTGGTGAGAAGCAAGGAGGAATGTGACAAATTCTAACCTTTTTGATGTCTTGGACATCTGCACCTTGCCCACTTACTTTCAATCTTAAATGACAGAGGTGTAAGGCAGGGGTCTCCAAATCCAGCCCTGGAGGGCCAAAAACCAGTCAGATTGGCAAGCTATCTCTAATGCATATATATCTCATGCATATCATTAGGGATATCCCAAAAACCTGCAGGGTTGCAGACCTCCAGGACTGGAATTGAGTAGCTCTGCTGCAATCCAACACGTCAGGTTAAGACTATCCTTGCAACCCTGGGCATGCATAGTCAAGTGTCACATCCCAATATGCCACAGTACATGAAAGGTCCTGTGTGTCTCCTGCGATGAGCACGACTCCCAACCAGAGCACAGCAGCAACAGTGTGTTGGGCAGGTCTGTCATGGGCAAAGTAGCAATCAAAAAATAATACTGTCCATCCTAGGCATGTGTCGCACTCGCACAGATCAAACATCCTATGGCACCATTTTCCAGGGAAAGTTCCATGGTGTTGTGTCCCCCAACAGGTGGGTGATGGCGATGCCACATGCACTGTAATAGATGTGTCTGGTTTGTTCTCTGCCCTGTGTCAGAAGAGGAGAAATATTGTATTGGTATGCGCCTTGCAACATCAGCACAAATTGCAGAGAGTCAATCATTAAGAAGCACATAATGAAGGGACACACAGGCAAACATGACATGATCACAACACAATAAACATTGCATTTTGTGGACATTTAGAATTGGAAGCATACACACGGGTGTCACATGGATATGTTTCTGTCCATGCCCATGTGACACAGGCATTTCAGAGCTCCATCCTATGTGCATCAGCGTTTGTGAACACAGAGCCAACATGAAATGTATATGACACAAACAGTAAATCATTAATATGTAAAGGCTGATGTCATTACCAAAAGAACAAAGGTGCAAACTACCTTGTGCTTGCATCAGGTGTATGTCTTGGATCCTCTGAGCCACTCAAAGGCCATAACAGGTCATAGTGAAGGGACACAATGTCAGCAAAATATGTAGAATCTCCATGTCACCATGTCACGCCGATATCTGTGATACAAAAAGCAGGTCAACAGTGGTATGTCAGAACACAAGACACAGTTCTGTTCCCAACACACAACACATGTCCACAATGGTTACACGGTAAACACCAGTAAGGTAGAGATAGTACAGTCACCACCACCCCCCACGTGTACAGACCCCTCACAACACATGATAATGTAAAAAGCCTGAACACTGTATCATCACACAGCCAACACAAGAACACACACACACAGTATGCAAAGGGCAGCGTGCCAGCAGTAGCATATGGCCTGTATGTCCACAAGTGGAGATTTGTACACATAAAGGCCCTGTGAAATGCAATGATACCTTGGTGTTGGCTCATGGTACAATGTCGGGGAAGGGTGCACGTGTAGGCCACCACCCATAAACCTACAACCTCCACACAGATGCAGCTCTGTTGGACATGTCCCAGAGACAGTGTTGCTGAAGACATACTGGAATAGGAACACATGGGGATATGTGTGTCAACAGCAAAATATGGTTTAGGCAGGTGCAGGGAAAAGAGGTGAACCACAACATCTGGGCAATAGGAAAGATCACCGAGGACATGTGTTCCCCCTGACTGCTGGCACAGACAATATAGCTGTAGGTCCACCTACCCCAGCCCACAGCATGTTGGCTGATGTACAGTCCCCTGCCAATGCACCACAGCACCAGGAGCTTCAACAACTATGTCCTATGCATTGGGAAACACAAGGGAAACATACATATGTCATGTTCTAGCTGTGCAACACACAATGCACATTCCTGTCCCCAGCTTCCACACCCCCCAACATCCTTTACAGACTCACTGTTCACCATCACACTGTACACATCTCTCCCATGTGAGAGGCATCAAGGACATGTCTTTGCCAAACTACAGGGGTCCGTACTCTATCTGTCCCCTCCCTCACCTCCCTGTTGTCGCACACACTGGTGAACATAAGTGTTTTTTCCCTACCGTGTTCCCAACTCACTCCAAGGCTGCAGTATTATCCTGGGTCCCCCATATTGCTCCCAATGGCCCTTCACTGTGTGTACTGGTGTCCCAATGTCGTCTGCTACCCCGCTGTCAATTGCTGTAACACATGGAAATATGCAGGGGCACCTCCGGGATCCTCTGTCCAAACACATTTCCTGGTGTGTATATCTCATACCTTGACTAACATTAACAGCTTTGTGCTACTGAGTTGCTAAACATATATCTCAATGTCTGCGTTATGTCCGCTAAACCACACCCCGGTGTCTGCTTTTGACCTGACCCTGATGGCTGCATGTCAGCCCACTGTGTGAAAGTGATAATGGCAAAGCATGGATAGCCTATATGTGCACCTAATAACCCCCCTCCCATCAGAGCCTCTTTGTGTATGTGGCCATTACGTTCCTTCTCTAGGGTATGCAATGTAGTTGGTGTCTTGGCATGCACTCTCCTCCTCTATGCACTTATACAGCCTTTAGTTGAGTCATGGGTTTACGTTGACATGTCATCAGCTAGATTTGCTTAAAAAAATTTGATGAAAAAAATTATTTCATTTCCCTGAAAACAACCCTAAAACCCAATCCACCCCCACATTGATCTCTCTGCTTGCCTACTGTAACCTACACCTTGTTGATCTTGCCTGAATCACTTCTGTTTGTGTGTACATATGCAACACTGCACTGCATGTCTATTCTGCAATGGAAAAATAAAAACAAAAAAACCCTGGCTGGACAATGCACACTTTCCCTATCCTTCTCCGCATCCATGTTAGGGCTACGCGATGACTTATACAGTCTGCCACACTGTGTTGTTCCACTAACTCCCCGTAAGGGTTTCAATTACCATTATGACAGATAGTACTGAGCATGTATATAGTGCTACATAGCACATGTAGCGCTATACAAAAATTACAGACCAACACATCCAGCTTACAAGAGCATAACACACACACAATCAGCTCAAAATACCAAATGAAAAACACACACAGCTGCACAAGTGGCCCCAAACATGGTCCTCTCTCCCAGTGTGAAACCCACACCACATGCCTCTCACCTTGCTGCACCCAAAGCATAACACAAACTGTGGTTGCACAGCATCCCCTATCACAATCATCCACAAACCACGAATGTCACCCCAAAACCTCCCACAAGCCTAAAACCACCCACCCACATCATCCACCTCAGCCCTCTGTTCTGCCCTGCCCACATCGTTTGTTTCCCAGTCATGCTGATATTTGACATTGGGATGGCCAGCCAGTGTCTGTCACATGTCAGTGCAGTGTTGCATCCTACTGATATTGGTCTAAAAATGTTAATCTGTATTAGCACTACACACATATAGCAACAAATGTGGGAACATATGCAGTACGTACACGAGAAGAGCTGTGCAATCACCTGCCGCCTGATTGCTGTGCCCTCACGGGCACGTACAGGGGGGCACGTCGGATCATCCTCCAGACCCTCATTAATCTCTGCAGGGATATTGTGCCTGAGAGCAATGTTGTGCAGGATGCAACAGGCTATGATGATCTCTGCCACAGTCTGTGGAGTATATTGTAAGGCGCCGCCTGTCCTATCCAGACACCTGAAGTGACTCTTCAAAACGCCAAAGGTGCGCTCTATGACAGAGCGGCTGGTGGCATGGGCCTCATTGTACCTCCGCTCTGCACGTGTCCGTGGTTGACGCACAGGGGTCAGCAACCAGGGGCGACACCCATATCTTGCATCACCTGTAGAAAGACATGAGGTAAGTTAAAGCATGAGCTCATGTCCCCTCAAATGGACACAGGTATATATGTGCAAAACAAATGCATTACACATTCTGTAAGAAACATATGACATCACAACTATGCAGCATTGCAACATTGAAATATGATGACACAAAAGGACCACATGGCCTATCTAGTCTGTCCGTCCATATCAACAGGTACAACAGTCCCCTTTTTACCTTTATAGATCCTCTGTATTTGTCCTATGCTGTTTGGAATGCAGTTACTGTCCTCCTCTCTACCACCTACACTGTGAGAGTATTCCATGGATCCACCACCTATTCAGTAAAGAAATATGGTGGCATATCACCCCTGAATCTATCTCCCTCCACCCTCATCTCATGTTCCCTCGTAGCTGAACTTGCATACAATTTGCAGAGGCTCTCTCCCTCAACATATATGCCACGGAGGTATTTCTACATCTCCATCATATCACCTCTATCCCTCCTTTCCCCAAGGCGTACATCCTAAGATCCTTCGGTCTGTCTTCATATGCTGTATAAGGAAGACCACTAATCATTTTAGTAGACACCCTCTGCTCCGACCCCATCCTGTGCACATCCTTTTGAAGGTGCATTCTCCAGAATTGCACACTCTACTCCAAATGAGGTCTCACAAAAGACATATACAGAGGCATTCTCCCTTCATGTTTTATATTAGCCATTCATCTCTGTATGCACCCAGCCAGCCTTCTAGCTTTTTCCCTCGCCTATTCAATCTGTTTAGCTACTTTGACATCAGCAGAAACAACCACACCTAGGTCCCGCTCTTCTGTAGTGCACAAGAGTACTTCACCCCCTATACAATAGTGCTCCCTTGGATTGCTTCAGGCCAAAAGCCTGACCTCACATTTCCTACCATCACATCCCAGCTGGCCAATTTAAGACCATTCATCAAGCTTAGCTAGATCACTCCTCATGTTTTTTAGAGCTTCCTGGGTGTCTACCCTATTACAGATTGAGTGGGTGAACCTAAGAAACACCAGACAAGGGGTAGTTGTATGGATTGGCAACAACATAATATGTAACAACCACACAAATGCTTGCATCCAATCAACCAGCATCACACAACACCATAGCAGGGCGCATTTGGAGGGCAAACCCCCCCCTTCCCCCTATATCCCACACAGGCAGATGAGACACACACACAATGAGTGATCTACTCCAAGACACATTTGCACATACGCCTAGTCACATGAGCACCATGTGCATGTCAGAAATGGGAAACACCCACCCAGCAATATGCAGTCCTCATACTGTCCTGCCTCAAATTGTTGGAATAGTGCCGAGTGATGCAGGATATAGGCGTCATGGGTGGACCCTGCAAACCTGGGGATCACATTAAGAATATGCATATTTGCATCACATGCAACCTGAACATTCAGGGAATGATAGTGTTTGCGGTTGCGGAACACTACCTCCCTGTCTCTAGGCAGGACCAGGGCAACGTGTGTGCAATCAATAGCTCCCATCACGTGTGGTATCCCGGCTAACGCCTCAAAGGCCTGGTTCAGGGTCCACCACTGTTGCCTAGTGTGTGGAATGGCAATATAATTCTGCACCCGGCTGACCATGGCACGCAGTACTGGTGGAGACATCGTGAGAAGGTGGGGCGGCTCATGCCACCCACTGCGGCCACAGATGACTGGAAACAGCCAGAGGCAAAGAAATGTAGGGCAGCAAGGAGCTTGACTAAACCTGGTATGGCATGTGACCGATCAGTCAGGGGCTCGAGGTCAGGTCTTAGATCCTCATAGAGCTCCCTAATAGCCCCTGTGCTCAGTCTGTACAGGGAGATGACCTGGTCCTCTCGCATGCCCTGGAGCTGGGCCCTGGGCCTGTAGAGGCGTGGCTGGCGAGCCTGCACCTCAGCACGCCTCCTGCGCCGTGCGGGCACAGCCCCTGCCTGCCCTGCCCCCACAGCTGCAGGTCTGATTTGCTGCAGGACTACACCCATGCCCTGTGCCTCAGCCCCATAGACACCATCTCCCCTGTCACGCAACCGCACCACCTGCCCACCTCGCGCTGCAGCTGCAGCAAACACAAAGGCTACCATAACCTCCACCCGCCCTGCTCCTCTAAATCAGTCAAACACAGACAACACTTCCCTAACCAAGACACACACCTTACACACCACACAGAAACACAGCCACACAATACAACAAACAACAATCACAAACCCAGTCACGCTCCACAATACACCTGATTCAGACTCGCTCCTTCTGTCACTGCCAACGCACACCTTCTTTCTCCCTCGCCTACAAAAAACCCCTCAACGTGCAACATGTGCTCAGGACAATTTATAGAGTTTTTTTACATAGCGCGTGTTGCGCGTGCGCAGTTGCATGAGCGCGACCTCTGCGCATGCGCAGTTGGCTGTGCGCATGGTGCATGCGCCGCGCACACGCAACACTGCACATGCGCCACGGCTCACACGCAAACTAATGCACGCACCCACGTCCTGCATCTGCATGGCGCATGCGCAATGCGCACAGCCAACTGCACATGTGCAGTGTGCACGGCGGCACGCTGCATAGTTGACTGCGCAACGCGCAAGCACCCATTTCCTGCCTTTGGGCAGCGCATGCGCAATGCGCGCGGCCAACTGTGAATGCGCAACTACGCAGCCAACGTGCTCACGCGCAACGTAAAAAATCCTATAAACCTCTACACGTGCTGCACGTTGAGGGGTTGTTGGTAGGCGAGGGAGAGAGAAGGTGTCAGTGAGAGAGAGAGAGAAGCAGGTGTCTAGGAGAGCTAAGGTTTTGTGGTGCGGGTCAGAGTGTTAGAAGTTTGGTTGTGGAGGATAGGTGTGAGGTACAGCAGGGGATACAGAGAGGAGGGGAGGCAAGGAGCAGGTGAGTGAGAAAGGAGGTGAGGTAAAGAGCAGATAGCAGGGAGAGGAGGGAGGTGTGAGGTGGAGCTGAGAAGGGCAAGAGAAGGAATGTCTGACAGGGAGGGAGAGGATAGGGAGATGGAGCCACAGGACAGGGCAGGAGTGGAGAGGGAGAGGGAGAGGGAGGTGGGGCCACCTGTTGGGGAGGAGACAGATATGGCAGGGAGTGTGGTGGAGGCTGCAGGGCCATCGGCCCAGCCCACACAGGGTCCTCTCACTACAAAACGTAAACGCATACCGGTGCCAGCTCTGCAAAGGAAGAGGGCCCAGAAATTCATACCACAGGAAAATCACATCCTGCTGGCGTCTGTTCTAGAAAATTATGATGTCCTATACGGACGACTAAGCAACACCACCACTGTTGCAACACGCACCCAGGTGTGGGAGGAGGTGCAGGAGGCGGTGGCACAAGTAGGGGGCCCAAGCAGAGACCTCGACAGCCTCAGGAAGAGGTTCAACGACATAAAGAGGGGTGTGCGTGCACACATGATGGCAGAGCGGCGGCATGCCATGGGCACAGGAGGGGGAGGCCCCTTTACACCCTCCCTAACACCCCTGGAGCAGGAGTTGGCAGAGCGGCTAGGGCCAATATACCTCTATGGACTGCCAGAGGCACTGGACACTGCCCATCCCCAGGCAGGTAGGTACCCAAATCACACCTTGCTGCTCTCAACCCATTGAGTACCTGCCCTTTGGATGTGCATCACGCTTCTTATTAACACCTCCTCATACCTGCTCCCCTGGATCATCTCCCACCCTCTGCCTTTGGCTCATTAGTGTGCTGTCCCCCATTCCACCCCTTTTACTCTGTGTTTTGCTGCCCTCCAAACACGTTTCATTAGCATCATCCTTTTTTATATCTGCCCTGCACATGTGGCTACATGTCTGCTACAAGCCCCCTCTCAGACCTGTACGTGTTATGTCTGTGTCTAATCTAAGCACTGCTGAGCAGGGATGGTCCTTCTGTGGGATAATGCACACTAGGGGTCCTCAAACATTCTAAACAGAGGGCCAGTTCACTGTCCCTCAGACCATTGGAGGCCTGGAATATAGTTGGAAAAAAAACTATGAACAAACCCCAACGAACACTGCAGAAATACAAAAAACAGAGAATGTTTCCAAACATTTTGGTTTTGTTTTTCCAGTGGCAATTGCTCTAGCCACGTTAGTCTGGTTTCTTTGGGTCTTCTGCTAACTCCCCATCATCTGCTTTCCATTGGTCTTTTCATGCCACGTCTAGTATTGTTTCCATTCTCTGTCTACATCTGCTTTAACATAGTAATCTTTCTCCTTGTGCTCTTTCCGCATTCCTAGGTCATCCACTCAAATGCTAGACCCCCCATCCTCAATCCCCACTATCTGTCCAATTGTAGATATCTCTTACCTCCCTCAAAATGTTTTTTTCCCTCACCATTTCATTTGTCCAGCTCCATCCCATTCTGATCCTCGCCTCCCGTCTATTTCCAGCCACACCCAGCATCCGCTCCCCTCTAGTCCGTGCATCAGCCCATTTGCAGTCCTAGCCCCCCATCAGCCCTTTTCCAATCCTATCCTTGGCCCAACATCAGCCCAGTACCAGTCCTAGCTCCACACCCAGGTTGAGTCCTATCCAAGTTCCTCCAGAAGTGCATTTCCAAACCCCAGCCCCCCCAAAAGCTTATTGATAGCCCTCTCCTAGCCCCACCATCAGCCCATTTGCAATCTTAGCACCCCCAACAGCACATTTCGAGCCCTATCCTAGGCCCCCCATCATCCCACTTCCAATCTTACCACCACCCATAGGCCATGACCTGTCCTAAACCCCTCCCCCACATCAGCACACTTCCAGTCTTACCTCTCCTCCCCATAGCCAATTACCACTCCAAACCTCCTCCACCCCCATCAGGCAAGATAGGGTACGAAATAACCCAAGCACGCCTACTGCTGCTGCTTCCACTGTGGCAGCAGGAGATTCAAGCATCCCGTGGGGCCCCCTCCTGCTCTGCAGCGTCCTCCATGCGGCTTCAGTGTGGGCTTGTCCGAGCCGGTTGAAGGGAGAGTATCCCTTTCTCATGGCCATGTCAATGCCGCCACGGGCCTTATGGAAAATACCATCAGGCCCATGGTGGGATTAACAGAGCCACGAGAGGAGAAGCTCTTTCTGTTTGCGCGGCTCTGACAGCCAACACTGAGGCTGCATGGAGGACACTGCAGAGCAGGGGGAGGCCTGCGGGATGCTGGATTATTCCACTGGCACGGCGGTGGCGGCGGCGGCAGCAGCAGCAGCAGGTTTGTAAGGTGTTAACTTAGCTGGGCTGCTGCTAAATGACTGCTGCGGTCCTGTGTAGAGCTGCCCCTGAGGACTGGCAGCGGCGGCAAAAACACCCTTCGGGCTGCATACATCTCCTTGGCGGCCCACATGTGGCCCTCGTCCCGTAGTTTGAGGACCCCTGATGTACACATCGATGTGTCTGCTAGGTACTGGCTTATATATGCCTAATAGTGGTAGCAGGAGCTGTAGTGGTAGCTATTTAGCACATGTACAGGCCACGGCCAAACACACATTGATTGTGGGGTGAATGTGTTGAACAGTTGTATGTAGTTGAACCATGAAAACCAATCTGTGCTGTGTATGGTTTCCACAACCCAGGTGACTACACAACCATGGCCTCAGCTGAGGAGGAGGAGGTGCAATTGGCCGAGGATGTGGCAGAGCCCCAGCCCACAATGTCTGGGGGCAGCACCAGCAATGGTGACGGGACACCAAGCACACACGTACATCCTGAGCCACAGGACCACACCCCAGACGTCACTGCCACAGAGGGCTCCGAGGAGATCAGAAGACAACACCCCATTCATGCACCAGCGCCAGATGAAAACCCTCCACCAGAAATGGACCCAATCATTGAAGAGCTGCGCACACACACTTCTGCAGCATGGCGCAATGCAGAAGGTGGGTAGCAGCATACCCCACGATCCCGACGGGGTTGTCCTAACATCCCCAAAATTATTGCATATTGCCCACATAGCATAGAGTTCTGATTTTGGGGGGTTGTCTTATGTGCTCTGTGATTCTACCTCCTGTAGCATGTCTTGTCAGGTGTCAGCATTTGTGAGGGGCTCACACACATGCACACTGTGCTTGCCCATATACCCCACATAAGCCCAAAGAGAAGAGCAATGATCGAAGGTCACCCAGACATCCTATGTGACAGAGACCTCGTCATGGGTATTGTCACGCAGTAACATAATCTGCAGTGTGCGCCAGCATTATAGAAATTGGGGCACCCCAGATATGTGTATGTGTGTCTTAGGCCCCCTCAGATCATCTGACCAATCCCAGACAAGCAGTGTGAAGACCTGGCATAGTCATATTAAACTGTGGCAATGTGCCATGTGTGAGATCTGTGTTTCTCACGACCCCACATCCAGACCCCTTCCAGACATGGGGATGGCTCATGGGAGACACAGATGTAAACGTTGGTAGGTTTGGCAGGCATGACTGTTCTGCAGACTGCTCTTCTGGGATATGCGTGACATGTATATGTGTGACAGCTGGTAATGGAGAGGAAGCTCACATATCACCCTCTGTCCCACCCACAGGCACTCATCAGGCACTCCAGCGTCTGTATATGGCAATTGGAGAAAATACCAGGGAGCTGAGGATGATCCGGGAGGAGATGCAGTCAGGGGTGCTTGCCTGCATTGCGGATGCCATGGAGGACATTGTGGGGCTAATGCGGCAGCAAGCACCGGCACCTGAGGCACCAGGACAAGGTGCAGTACCGCGGGGGGTGGTGTGCCGTGGGAGGCGCGGGCGGCCACACAGGAGGTGACTCCGGGTCCAATAAACAGTTGTTAACCAGTACATACGTGTGTTTTCCAATGTGTGTCCCTGTGCTCCCCTTAGGTAGTGTGCAAATGCATGTTGTGTCGCGCACACAGGCCCCTCGATGGTGGGGTGTCTGTACTGGCAGGTATCACTGCACAGACAACATCACATGCCATGTGTGCCATGCACTGTGTCATATCCCAGCCCCTGGGCTGCAGTGTGGCGGTTTACATATCCTCCTGGGTTGCACAGGGGGAATGTCCTTGAGCTACATGTCCAGTGTTGGGAGCCGTTACAGTTAAAATCCTGTCATACCCCCTACATTGGACGTACATGTGTGACCCTTTTCCCTGCCTGCAACACTGCCTACGTACCTGTCCCCCCCACAAACGTATATGGTTACTCACCAACCATCCCTGTGACATGTATTGTCCCAGTACACACTCAACAGCTTTATCCTGAGTAGCTCCTGGGCTCATCAGTACATCTTACCCTGCCAGCACAGACGTACTGGTTTGCAAGTTGTACTATCGGCACACAGGCATGTTGCATCAGAAACGGTTCCCACACATTGCACACAGCATGCACGTGCCTCAGTATACTGGGCCGTCGTCTACATTTCTGCATCTCAGGGTCCACCCTGGTCTCACACACCTACACACATGGTCATCCCCCACGACTGCATGTGGAGCCAGTCCACGCATGATACCCATGTCTACCTTTACAACACATACCTGTCTACACACATATCCCATGCTTGCATCAATAGTGTGTTGCTAAGGGAGACACGTGACCATTTCGAATTAACAAACAGTGTGTATATTGTAAAAAACATAGGGAATATAATACAATGTTAGGGATAGGGACAATAACCATCACCCTCCCCCCCAAACACCCCCTCCTCCCCCCTGCCACCCCCACCCGCCCTATATACCCTCCTCCACCCCTCCCCCACATCAGCCACACCCTCTCCCTGCATGCTGCATGCCCAGTGATGGAACACAGGACAGCACAGGGCACATGTGTGGACGTCACAGGCACCATCCATGACTCCTGTGATGCCCTTCAGGGGATGGCCACCAACATGGCAGCAGCTCCACCTCGGCGGCCACCTGCTAAATGGCTCCCGCCAGCCACTGGTGCGAGTGCACTAGGAGGTGCACACACCACTCCAAGGCATCCAGGGCCACATACAGGTCCGCCACACACCTGCCACCACACACACACATAGTCCCAGGGGTCTGGGTGGTGGCATGTGCATGCGACCTGTGTGTGGCCCTGGATGGTGGAGCGACATGGCATGGCTGGCGAGAGCCCACAGTGCCCTGTGCTGCACTGTTCTCTTTGGGTTGGAGCCAGCAAATGCAAAGAGCTCTTAGGCTTTAAAAGATCACATCTCTCCAAAGAAATTGCCCAGTCCAGGTTTTCATTCCAAACCAAACCAGCATTTTACTGAAAGACATAAACACCAAAACAGCACCACAACCGAAAAATTTTAAATATCAACTTTCCGTTGAATCCACAAAACAATTTCCACACTTAGGGGCATGCAGGTCCGGCCCATCCACTATGTGAGCTAGGTGGCTGCCTAGGGTGCTCAACCCAGGTCAGCGGCTTTGTGCTTGCTACTTTGTTGCCTGCAGCAGGCCATGTTCTTCAGCACACATTACCTGACACTTCTGATCCCCCTCCGATGCAACTTACTTTTGGAGGGAGGTCAGAAGAGGTCATCCCTCCAAGATGGAATCTGCGGCAGTGGGGGGTGGCAGCATGGCTCACCGGGGGCAGCTTGGCACACCCATGGTTTCTGCCTGGGGCAGCAGAAACCCTTAAACTTTAGTAAACATGCCCCCAGGTATAGTCTAACATGTCTTAAGTGCCACTGCGATCATAGAAATAAAAATGCTTTGGACACTTGTTGTTGTTGTTAAGTGCCATCGAGTTGGTGTCGACTCATAGCGACCCTCCAGATAGTTGT
This sequence comes from Ichthyophis bannanicus, assembly GCA_033557465.1. Lineage (NCBI taxonomy): Eukaryota > Metazoa > Chordata > Amphibia > Gymnophiona > Ichthyophiidae > Ichthyophis > Ichthyophis bannanicus. The sequence goes on from CM066038.1 coordinate 382,742,301, forward strand.
CCTAAACTGTGTTCAGTCTTCATTCAGGCAGCTCATTGTTGACAGAGTGACACCCACAGCTGCTGCTGTTGTATCGATTCATCTCATTGCTGGCCTTCCTCTTTTGCATTGACCTTCTTCCTTACCAAGCCTGATGTCTTTCTGTAATGATCTCTCTCTTCGCATGATACATCCAAAGTATGAAAGTCTAAGTCTTGTCATCTGAGCTTCTAAGGAAAGCTTGGGTATGATCTCTAGTAGTGACTGGTTTGTTCTTCGGGCAATCCATGGTATACATAGTATTTGTCACCAATACCATAATTCAAAGGCATCAATTTTCTTCCTGTCTATCTTTTTCACTGTCCAACTTTCGAATCCATATGACATTGAAAATAACATGACTTGAATGAGTCGACTCTTTGTATGAAGAGGGACATCTCTGTTCTTGAGAATTTTGTTTAATTCCTTCATAGCCATTCTGCCAAGAGCAATGCGTCATCAGTTTTCTTGACTTCTTGTTGTTCCTTTATTGATAGTTGATCCAAGTAGATTAAAGTTGTCCACTATTTTGATTTTTTCTCCATCAACAATAAACTTACTGATTTTGCCAGTTGTCAGAATCTTTGTCTTCTTTACATTAAGGTGCAGGCCCATTTTAAGACTGTTTCTTGATCTTGAGAAGCAAATGTTTCAGATCATCTTCACTTTCAGCCAGTAATGTGGTATCATCAGCATAGCGAAGGTCGCTGATGACTCTTCCACCAATCTTCACACCTCTGTTGTCTTCATACAGTCCTTCTTCTCTGCTGATTTGTTCTGCATATAAATTAAACAGGTAAGGAGAAAGTATGCAGCCTTGTCATACACATTTGCTGATTTTAAAACATTCTGTTTCTCCTTGTTCTGTTCAAACTATTGCTTCTTGAACAATGTAAAGGCTGTGCAAGAGAACGAGCAGGTGTTCTGGTATACCCATGCTTCTTAATGTGGCCCAGAGTTTCTCATGGTTTACACAGTCAAAAGCCTTTCTGTAGTCAATAAACACATCTAGATATCCTTTTGGCATTCTTTAGTCTTTTCAAGGATCCATTTTACATCCGCAATGATGTCTCTCGTTCCTTGCCCTTTCCTGAACCCGGCTTGCACTTCAGGCAGTTCTCATTCCAGGTATGGTAGTAGTCTCTGCTGAATAATCTTGAGTAGAATCATGCTGGCATGTGGGATCAGAGTGATTGTGCGATAATTTCCACGGTCAGGTGGATCACCTTTCTTTCGTATTGGTATAAATACAGATCTTTTCCAGTCAGTTGGCCATGAATTTGTATTATAAATTTCATGGCAGAGCCTTGTAAGTATGGTAAAAGCTGCATGAGATTGCTGTAATATTTCAGTGGGAATGCCAGCAATGCCAGGTGCTTTGTTCTTTGATGAGGCTTTCAATGCTGCTTCGACTTCTTCTTTCATCACCAATGGTCATAAGGCTGTTGGCTCACTTGATCTTTATGGTATAATGACTCTGTATATTCTTTCCACTTTTTCTTGATCTTTTCAGCATGATTCAAAATGGATCCTAGAATATCTTGTAACATTCCAATTTGAGGCTGGAATTTTTTCTTTAACTCTCATAGCTTTAGGAAAGCTGATCTTGTTCTTCCTCTAATAGTTTCTGATTCTATTTCCTTGCATACATCATTGTAGAACTTCTCCTTATCTTGTCTTGTCTTGCTGCAAGTTGGAAATCTCTGCTGAGTTCTGCGATTGCCTCTCTTTCTCCTCTGGCTTTAGCTTCTCTTTGTTTCTAGGCAATTTTCAGAGTTTCTTCGGTTATCCATTTTGGCCATTTTTGCTTTTTCAGCTTTTGTAGAGACATCTCATTTTCTTCCAACACAACCTTCTTGATGTCATCCCATAACTCTTAAGATATGCCATACTGGGTCAGACAAAGGTCCATCAAGCCCAGTATCCTGTTCCCAACAGTGGCCAATCTAGGTCATACTTACCTAGCAGTTTCCCCAAAAGACACAGGTTCCACAGTGCTTGTATTGGGTCAAGCATTGATATCCTGGGTCCCTTCTTAATAATGATTTATGGACCTTTCCTCCAGGAACTTGTCCAAACCTTTTTTAAACCCAGCTGCACTAACAGCCTTTACTACATCCTCTGGTAACAAATTCCAGAGTTTGATTACACGTTGAGTGAAAAATATTTTCTTTTATTAGTCTTAAATAGTTTACCCTATAGCTTCATTGCATGTCCCCTAGTCTTTCTATATTCTGATAACATAAACAATCGATCTACATGTACCTGTTCCACTCTGTTCATTAATTTATAGACTTCTATCATATCTCCCCTCAGCCATCTCTTTTCCAGGTTAAAGAGCCCTAACCTTTTTAGCCTTTCTTCATAAGGGTATCCTTCCATCCCCTTTACTATTTTGGTGGCTCTTCTCTGTACCTTTTCTAATAACGCTATCTCCTTTTTAAGATACGGCAACCAGAATTGCACACAATATTCAAGGTGTGGTCTAACCATGGAACGAAATAGAGGCATTATAATATCCTTTGTTTTATTTTCCATTCCTTTCCTTATGATACCTAGCATTCTATTTGCTCTCTTGGCTGCCGCTGCACACTGGGCCGAAGGTTTTTACATGTTATCCACAATGACGCCTAAATCTTTTTCCTGGGTGGTGGTTCCTAATGTAGACCTTGCATCGTGTAACCATAGTTTGGGTTGTTCTTCCCTAGGTGCATAACTTTGCACTTGTCCACATTAAATTTCATCTGCCATTTTGATGCCAGTCTTCCAATTTATCAAGTGTCAATTGATTTTAAACAAGTTATTTAACGTTGCCTGTTTGGGACACATGAAGTGGCATTTTAGAAAATATGTCTAGGTGAAATCTGGGGCATCCAGGACAAAACATCCCAAAAAATACTAGACACATTTATGTTTTGCCCCCATTTTAGCTACTTGGACATCCCCAAAATTGGATGGTCTCAGACATTCCTACTACAAACACAGGGTGGGAGTGTCTATCCTATGCTGCATGCAGGGACATTATCAGTGTGTCAAACCCTCCAAAATGTGTCCTTGTTTCCATGCAATTTTCATTAGCATTATGGAAAGTATAGGGGATATCAGACTACTTTTTGCTCCATGTCCGCCAGGTGTCTGGATGGCAGAATGAGAGCTTTTGAGATCCCTATTTGTGCCCTAGAGCAGGAACAGACATGGATGGTTGCACCAGTGGGTGGGGATGTAGTAGCAAGTTCTGAAATCAGGACCACATGTCCAACTTGCCCGGAACGGTCCTGGTCAGGCCTCAGTCATTCTCTTTTGCAACTTGGATGTCCTCACACTGGGGAAGTCTATAGAACTGGCTTCTAAAATGGCTCCAGGTAAGTCTCTGTGATTTAGATGTCTGTGTACCTGTTTTCAGACATCCCAAGCATGAGTAGGGCTTCTAAAATAACCCCCATGAAGTGGCATTTTATGAAGGACGTTCAGGTGCAAGCTGGGGTGTTCACGGCAAATTGTCTGGGAAAACACTGGGGACATTCAAATCTCATTCCGATTTTAGAAACGTGGACATCCTTGACATGGATGTCCCCACTACAAAAATATGGGGTGGGGGACATCCATGCCTGATATACTGAATGCACGGATGTGCATCAGCATACTGACAGAAAACCATGTGCCCTCATTCCCCACCAGTTTTCTCCACCTGAAAAAACAATATAGGGGATATTGGTGGGTGCTGTGATTGCCATTTCTAAAATGGTCTCCGCACATCCATCCTGCTTGAAATGCCCCCAACATGCCTCTATCATGGCCCCTTCACGGCTTGGATGTCCTAGGCTCAAGGACATCTCCAGAATTGACTTCTAAAATGTTTCTATAGACATCTGTGATTTGGACATGTGTGTGCCCATTTGCAGATGTCCAAAGCATGAAGGAGAAATTTCACTTACCGTTAATTTCCGTTCCTGGAATACTGCTAGACCAGTCCAGACAAACGGGTTGTGTCCCCCTGCCAGCAGATCTTGGAGACAGAGAATTCTACCAGAGCACTGATAGGCTGGACTCTGGTGATATGGTCCTACCCCTAGGGGTCTCCCTCAGTATTGTCTGTAAAGCGAACCCAAACATGTAACACAACTAAACCATAAGACCACACATAGTGGACGTTTAATTCAACTATGTACAAGGGAGCTGAAAGTATCCCCAGAACTGAAGGCTGCTAAGACCGATAACGCAGCCATCGGGCCCCCATGGTGAGGCATACTGATAAGGAAGGAACAGAGGCCAGCGGCTTCACCTCACTAGCAGCACCGTAACTGACAGCAGGGTGGGTCCTGGACTGGTCTAGCAGTATTCCAGGAAAGGAAATTAACGGTAAGTGAAATTTCTACTTCCAGGTCATACTGCTAGACCAGTCCAGACAAATGGGCAGTACCCAAGCTACCTGCTTTCAAGGGGGGGTCAATGCCAACGACAGCACTGCAGCTCCAAACTGCCCCTCCTGCCGAGCGTGAACGTCCAATCTATACTGACGGACAAACGTGGACAACGATGACCAAGTCACCGCCCGGCAAATGTCGAGAGGGGCTACTTGAGACCGCTCAGCCCAAGACGAAGCCTGAGCCCGAGTGAAGTGAGCTCGGAGCCCTGCTGGAACCTGCTTGCCTTGCAGTATATAAGCTGCCTCAATAGCTCCTCGCAACCATCTAGAAATGGTGGATTTGGAGGCTGCAGACCCCCGTTGAGGGCCCGCAAACAGGACAAAAAGATGATCGGTCTTACGGAAGGCGTTCGTGATCTTAAGATACCGATAAAGCACTCTTTAGGTCCACAGCACGCGATTGACGAAGGTGACCGGAACACTGCTCTCTTTCAAAGGTAGGCAAGAAAAGAGGCTGGTTGACATGAAACGGGATAAGCACCTTAGGTAAAAAGGATGGAACAGTTCGAAGAGAAACTCCCGCCGAAGAAAATGAGAGATAGGGGTCTCGACAAGAGAGAGCCTGAAGTTCGGAAATTCGACGTGCTGAGGTTATGGCCACTAGGAAAACCGTCTTTAGCATTAAATCCTTAAGGGAACATGCCTTCAGGGGCTCAAAGGGAGGAGCAACAAGGGCACGGAGAATGAGAGCGAGATCCCAAGAAGGAACTAAAGGACGTATCGGGGGCCGTAATGTCTGAACCCCTTTAAGAAAACGCTTAACGTCCAAGTGCGAGGTGAGAGAATGCCCCGCTATCGGTCCTCGAAAACAAGTTAGCACGGCAACCTGCACGCGCAAGGTCCCGAGCGCCAGACCCTTATCTAGACCAGCCTGCAGAAAGGAAAGAATATCCGGGATGTTGCAACGCCAGGGCGAGATGTGACGTAGCGAACACCAAGTGTCAAAGAGATGCCACACACGAGCGTAAGCCAGCAATGTCCAAGACCGACGTGCCTTAAGCATTGTCACCACCACACTCGACAAATATCCCTTCTGAACTAACCTGCGGCGTTCAAGAGCCAGGCCGTAAGCGAGTAAGGAGCCGGGTTTCCCATTTCCACCGGCCCTTGGAGCAGGAGCCCTGGGAACGCCCCCAGGCATAGAGGAGACGCCCGAGACAGCCGGACGAGATGCGCATACCACGGTCTGTGAGGCCAATCCGGTGCCACCAGGATCACCGGGCCGCGAAGCTCCCTGACTCTTTGGAGAATCTTGCCGAACATGGACCAGGGAGGAAAGACATACAGAAGGAGATGGGTTGGCCGCGCTTGAGACAGAGCATCTGTCCTGTGCGACCCATTGTCGCTCCAACAGCTGAAGTAGATCGGTGCCTTGGTATGCTGCACCGTAGCCATGAGATCCATTGCCGCTAGACCCCATCGTCGAACAATGGACTGAAAGGACTCTGGCGCCAGAGCCCACTCCCCCGAATCCAGAGCATGTCGGCTGAGGAAATCGGCTTTTACATTGTCTACCCCCGTGATGTGTTGCGCCGAGATCGCCTGCAGATGCCTCTCTGCCCACGGAAGGAGAAGACCCATTTCCTTCGATACACCTGGACATTTTGTGCCCCCTTGGCGGTTGAAGGATGCCACTGTCGTAGCGTTGTCGGACAGAATTCGAACCGCCTGATGCCGCAGAAGAGGCTGAAACTTTCGCAAGGCTAAGCGCACCGCTCGCGTCTCAAGGCGATTGATGGACCACCGGGCCTCCCGAGGAGACCAAATCCCCTGCGCTGAGTGCGAGCCACAATGCGCTCCCCAACCGGAGAGACTGGCGTCTGTCATTACCAACACCCAGTGCGGAGTCTCCAAGGGAACTCCTCGAAGGAGACGAGACTGCGGGGCCGGAGCCACCAACGGAGGCAAAGTCGCACCGCTGGTGGTAGAGGCAACCGAACTTGATAATCCTCTGGACACCATGCTCGAGGCGAGACCTGTGCTAGGAGACTGCGAACTTGAGAAGTTAACTTGAGGAATCGAGGCATTGACAAATAGATCTGACCTAAGGCTGTATCAAATCAAGCCCCCAAAAAATTCGATCTCCTGGGACGGCTGAAGACAACTCTTGTCGCGGTTGATTACCCAGCCGAGGCTTTCGAGAAAGGCAACAACCACCGAGACTGTGCTGCAAGCCTCGGGGAGAGAGTCTGCACAAATGAGCCAGACGTCCAGCTAAGGATGAACTCTGATGCCGCAGCTACTACCACCATTACCTTGGAGAAGGTTCGAGGCGCCGAAGCTAGACCGAAGGGCATCGCACGAAATTGGAAATGTTGACCGAGTACCACGAATCAAACGAGTCGCTGATGCCCCTCTTGAATGGGAATGTGAAGAATGCTTCTGCTAGATTGAGGGAAGCTAGAATTCCCCCTTGCGTACCGCTTGAATAACGGATCGTAGAGTCTCCATTCGAAAGTGTGGTACCCGCAGCCTGCAATTGACACCTTTGAGATCCAAGATAGGATGAAAGGAGCCGTCTTTTTTTTTTTGGCACCACGAAATAGACAGCGTAACGGCCTAGTCCTCTTTCCAACGGTGGAACTGGACGAATGGCAGCTAAACGCTGGAGTCTTTGAACGAATCAACATCCGCTGCCCATTGACACAGCCAGAGCCATCTCCGAGCTACTGTCACCGGTACTACGGAGCGAGCTGACAGCCGCAAGAGATCAGAGAAGGCCTCTGCCAGGAATGCAGCGATGGATTCTAAACGAGCCAACTCGGGATCACCTGGAAGCTGCAGAATCCATCAAAGGCACACCCCTGCTTGAAGGGAAAGAGCGGACAACGAAAAACCCGTCTTTAGCAGACTCTCAACTTTTTTTTTTTTTTTGGTCTTGCTGGTCCCGGAGTGCCGCTCCGCCCACAACCGGAATTGTGGTATGCTTGGTGACCCCGGTCACTAACGCATCAACTTTCGGGTATGTCAGCCAACGGTCCAAGTCAGAAGGAGACCAAGGGTATAACTGACCAATACCGCGTGCCGTACGTAGAGAGGACTCTGGAGAGTTCCACTCTCGAGATACCATATGCTGTAACTCGGCTGGAAAGGAAAAAGCTTTGGAAGGCTTACGAATGCCCAGTAAAATGGGATCTGGCTGCAACAGGGTTTGAGAACTCTGAGGATCAGGCGTGTCGACTAGGCGTAGCAACTCCATCATCTGTGTGATTAGGGCCGGCAACTCCTCTTTCCGAAAAAGTCCGATATCTTGAGAGCCCTCGTGAACTGTCAGCGAAGAATCAGACGGAGAATATTCCCCATCTTCTTTCTCCAATGAGTCAGGGCTCACCTCCGACGATTTAAAGTCTTCTGGAATATCCGTAGTGTCCCACAAGCCACATGCAACGTTCCTGGAAGGACGTACTGCTTTAAGGTCTGAGGACTTTCGGGACCGCTTGCGAGACCCCACCATATCCTTGTGTGCTATCGGGCGGGTGCTGAAGGTATACCAACAGACTCAGACCGCCACAGGTGTCATGCCTGGCGGAAGAGCGTCAGGAACTCCCTGTCAGCCAAGGCTGCCGTGGCTTCCAGCGGCTGTGGAAGCAAAATGGGAGCTGACTGAATCTTTTCTGCAGGAAGATCCTGCTGCAGGGGCTCTAAGGAGGGAGGAGTTAAGGCGCTGATGTCCCCAGCGGGCAGCGCAGTGGGAATGGAGGAAGAAGATTCTCCTAGATGCAGCATGCAGGTGGAACACAAGCAATCTATTAACTCCTTTTTCTTATTATTACATATAATACAGCTATGCAGAGAAACAGGCATTGCAGAGGCTTAAACCCTTTTTTTGTAAACAAAAATCAAGGTAGGCTTAGGGAAACAGAAGACTCTACAAAGAAAAGGGATTTTGAAACTCCCTGTGCCTGCACAGCATGTTTAAATGTTTTGAAATGGCTGCCCAGAGCTGTTCCCTCCAAAAACAACACTGAAGAGAAATCCCTCCTGATTTTCAAAATGGCCGCTGGCACAGAAAACCTGCAAAATAAAAGTTCCCTAAGCTCTAAAAACCTTAAAAATGCAGCGAAATCGCTGGGGAAGAGGCAAGGAGTGCTGCTAGCAACTTAAAAATTCAAATCCTGACAAACCCTGAATCACCAGAAACGGAGGGGAGAAGGAAACTGTCAGTTATTCACTGTGCTGGTACAGAGGAGCTGAGTTCCCATGGAGAAGAGAAACTTTCAAAGTCAGTGTAAGGTAATTACAGTGACTGAACGGTAGGGAAATTAGAGTTTGATCCCTCTGCAGCCACTTAGACCCTCATGGCAGGGGCTGGAAGGTGTTTCTGGAGAAAAGGGGAGCTGCACAGACAGTGAAATCAGAAGCTCAAACCCTGTTGTATTGCTGATTACAGAAAATACAGCTGTTAAGGAGGGAAGCCTGGGAAACCCAGAGAAACACCTCTTGTGTGCTCTGGGTGCATGCAGGAAATTAAAATGAAGAAATTAGGACTTTCAAACCCAGTTGAACAGACCCTAATGAAACCGGAAGTGAAGGAATCAGGTCAGAGACAGCCGATCCCAATGCAGTTGAAATAAACCCAGGGCATCTGAGGCAAGTAAGAAAAACAGTTTACTTACAGTTTCTTTCAGAAATTGATACGTGATCATCCTGCTGTCTAAGCTCTCGTGGCAAAGACTCAGCGCTGCTTAAAGAAAATCAGGAGCTCTACTGAAGCCAGGCCCAGGAGCTCCACAAGTTTATCTGGGGAATCAAGTTGCTGGTGTGGTAGGCGAAGGCCTATGATCCATGGTGTCTGAAATAAGCAGACAGGCCTAAATAGCTTGACCTGTAAATGAAGCCTGTGGAGAGGCCCATAGGAATTGCACATCCCCCAAAATGCTGCTACTATAGAACTGAAACTTAACAAAGCACAATCAGCTTAGCTGAGCAGAATCGAAACTCAGAAAAATATAGAAAAATAAGTTTAATTGCTATTGATAAGAGAGCACAGCTTCTATGAAATTAATTAACTCTGCTGAAAGAAAGGTTACAGTGCCCTGCTTTCCCACATGTTCTAACTAGTTAAATGGCCTTGGAAGAGAAAAGTATCTAAATTGGTGAACTGACCATTGTAATTGGGACTATAAGGGGGGTAAGCAGGTGCTAAGCCCAGTCAAAGGACATCATTGGATAGCCATATCGGTACCGGGACCAATAGAAGGTATACGGGGGGTTACCGGGACCAATGAAATGTTTGCCTATGTCTAGAATGGAAAAGAAGTCTATAAAAGTTGTTGTTTTGCTAGAAACCATTGCTCAGCCATTTTGAATTTGATTCTGCTTGAGACTTGTGCACAAATAAATGATTTGGACCTTTTGAACAGACTCCTGGTATCATTGGTTTGTCTGCGCTCTGCTGCTACATATTCTTGGTGCGTTGGCCGGGAAGGTGTGGTAATAGAGGGTATATAGGGCAATGGGACCAACACAGAGGATCTGTAAAGGTAAAAAGTGGACTGTTGTAGTTGTTGTTATGGAAGGACAGACTAGATGGGCCTTGTGGTCTTTTTCTGCCATCATGTTTCTATGACTTTCCGCCTCTACAGGTTTGGTCCTGCTGGGATCGTGCCCTTCCGACGTGTGCTCGCTCCCAGGCGCCACCGGTCCCTTGCATCGGAGGGAGCTGGCCGAACCTTGGCGGGTGCCGAGCCCGGACGGCACCAACACCTCGAACCCGAGTGAGGGGAGTCCGAGGTCCAACTCATGCGCTTGCTTGGGAACTTTGGGAACCGGATCCGGTGAGTATAGTTTTGTTTTTGATATGTCTAGACAGACGAGTCAGAGCAGAACTGCTGTTGGAACTTTGATTTTGACTTGGTAAGAGAGCTCTCAAGGCGGTCCGATTAACCTCGCATGAGTATGCGCGAGGCGAAACCACAGTCTTTTTGATTTTGACTTTGATTTTGATAATAGCCTAGTCAGCAGAGACAGGATTGGGCTGGTTTTGGGATACGTTGCTAGCATGATTGTGTGAATGAAGTGTGAATGAGAGGTCTGGCAGCACGGACCAAGCGAAGGCGGACTCCTGAGTAACACAGTTCCTGGCCGGGCGACCGCGTCCAGGTCGTGAAAAGGAGGAAGCGCTTGTCGTCTTGTCTTGTTAATTGTTTCCCTTAAATGTTTCTAGGGCCGTGAGGACCCCTTACCCACGGTCCGCCCTCCTTTTCCCTTCTGTCTGTTGTTGCGCACACACATCGATATGGGAGGGGCGGGGTCTACTAGGAACACTCCGTTAGAATGTATGATCAAGCATTTTAGTAAAGGAGATACAGGAGATTATGGAATAAAGATGACAGCCTCACGATTACAGCTTTTGTGTACTAGGGAGTGGCCCGTTATAGACCCCTTATGGCCCCAAGATGGAACATTCAGCATAGGAATTATTCGATCAGTTCACCAGAAGGTGCGAGTAGCGCACCCTGATCAATACCCCTATATAGATTCCTGGTTAAGTATTTGTGAAAGCCCACCCCCTTGGGCGAAGCGCTGTTATGAAGAACAGTGCAGAATCCTGTTAGCATTAACAGATCAGGCCCCGAAGGCAGGGACAGCAGAGAAATCTAGTCAGAAACCTATTCTGGTAGATCCTGAGTCCCCGGAAGTCATAACTAGGCAGCCTCAGGCCCAGCACCCAGTAAAAGTACCCCCGCGTCCTGCGGCAGTCCCGCAGTGACAGCGAGACCCAACTCCGGAACCCCGTCCGGATGAACCAGCAGAAGATCCCCCTCTTAGTGATGAACCAGACACGCCCGAGGATCCTGAAAAGGTTGAGTCAGAAGAAGAAGAGGACAAGTCCTCTCAAGATGATACAGATAGTGTAATATCAGTGGCCAGTGTAAGCTCACCTGTAGCGAGCAAAGCGCCCCAAGTTAAACGTACTGTGCACAAGAAATCTATTGCCAAGAAAGTTTCTGTAAGGCTGAAGGAAACTTCTGTTAAGAAAATGATGCCATTACGACAAGTCCCGGGAATGCCCATGCGAGATGAGCACGACCAGATAGTTGCGGGACCCCTGAGTTTAGTGTATGTGCCTTTCTCCACTGCTGATTTGATGAACTGGAAGGTACATTATGCATCCTATACTAGTAAGCCCCAAGAACTAACAGAACTGATGCATACTATTATGGAAACTCACCAGCCCACTTGGGCAGATTGCCGTCAGCTCCTGTCAACCTTATTTACTACTGAGGAGCGGACACGAATAAAGCGAGCAGCTGTAGATTGGCTGGCAGATAATCCCTTAGTAGACAGGGATGGAGTAGGGATAGACAATCGTGAAGCAGCCCAGAGAGATTTCCCTAATGAAGATCCAAAGTGGGATCCGAATACCGAGAGAGGATCCAGAGCTTTATCCCGGTTCCGTCAAGGCCTTATGCAAGGTCTGAAAAGGGGTGGCCAGAAAGCTATGAATCTCTCAAAGGTGACCGAAGTTAATCAGGGTGCAGATGAGAGCCCAGCAGCCTTTTATGAAAGGTTAACTGAAGCATACAGAATGTATACTCCCTATGACCCAGATGCACCAGGAAGTCTATGCATGGTAAATTCTGCTTTTGTAAACCAGTCACAACCAGATATTAGACGCAAGCTACAGAAGCTAGATGGGTTCGCGGGCATGAATGCAACACAATTACTGGAAGTCACTCATAAAGTGTATGTGAACCGTGACAACGAAAGACAGAGAGAAAGTGATCGAAGGATGAAGAAGAAAGCGGATTTTTTGGCTGCGGCCATAGTGGAACAGAAAAGGGGAGGTGTCCCTAGTCGAAGGAGCAGAGGAAGAGGGAGGGGCCGAGGAAATGACCGGCCCCAGCTAGGCGCGAACCAATGTGCTTATTGTAAGGAGGAAGGACATTGGAGAAACGCATGCCCGCGACTCGAAGAAACCTTCCAGGAAGAAGAAGAATACGCCCCTTCGAGGGAGAGAGAAAGAGGCCGACCCCAGAATCGCAGAACAGTTTCAACGAGAAAGGGGGGAGGCCATCCAAGGAGTGGCAGCCGCCACAGCCTATGAGCTGGATGAAGCAGATTAGGACAGACCGGGCTCCGAATTCGCTTTAGGTCTCCAGGAGCCTATGGTCAGTATACAGATAGGAGACCAATTTATGGACTTTATGGTTGATACTGGAGCAGAACATTCTGTAGTAGATAGACAAATAGCTCCTCTTTCTACACGAGCAGTCACCATTGTGGGAGCAACTGGCGCAAAAGCCACAAAGTCTTTTCTTCAAAATCGTATATGTAATTTAGGAGGGCAGCAAATAACGCATCAATTCCTTTACATGCCAGAGTGCCCAGTGCCATTACTGGGACGAGATATGCTAGCCAAACTTCAAGCCCAAATATCCTTTACTGAGAAAGGAGAAATGCAAATGACCGTCAATTCCCAGTCAAAACCTGCTGGATTGATGTTGCTTACCGTTCCACGAGAGGAAGAATGGAGATATTATAGTACTGAGCCTCCAATCATTGAGACCTACTGTGAGCCTACTTTGAAAAGCATTAATGCCCCTCCTGGAGTATGGGCAGAGGGCAATCCACCAGGCCTGGCCAAACATATAGCTCCAATAATTGTGAACCTCAAGCCTAGTGCATAGCCAGTACATGTTAAGTAGTACCCACTTCCGAGAGCAGCAATTGAAGGCATTCATCACCATTTGTTAAGACTATTGGAGTATGGCCTACTTAAAATTTGTCAGTCACCATGGAACACTCCTCTCCTGCCAGTAAAGAAGCCTGGGACAGGTGACTACCGCCCAGTGCAAGATTTGAGGAGAGTGAACGAAGCAGTTCAGACTATACACCCAGTCGTGCCAAATCCTTACACACTCTTAGGATTAATTCCTGCTGAAGCTACTCATTTCACTGTTTTGGACTTGAAAGATGCATTTTTCTGCATACGACTAGCCCTAATTAGTCAATTACTGTTTGCCTTTGAATGGCAGGACGCTGTCTCGGGAAGACGGGGCCAACTCACCTGGACACGATTACCACAAGGATTCAAGAATTCACCCACCATCTTCAGTGCTGCACTAAACCAAGATCTTTCAAGCTACCCAGTGGCCCCTGAGAAAAGAGTACACCTCCAATATGTAGATGACTTGCTGATAGCTGCCACAGCAGAAAGTGAATGTATACAAGCCACCACCGACCTTTTGCAACTATTGGATGAAGCTGGATACAAAGTCTCCAGAGCAAAAGCACAGCTATGCCAAAAGGAAGTCAAATATCTGGGCTTCCGTTTGACCCAAGGAAGCTGACAATTGGGATGAGAAAGAAAAGAAGCCGTGTGTAGTATCCCAACCCCAACCACCAGAAAGCAAGTCAGAGCCTTTCTGGGAGCAGCAGGATACTGCCGGATATGGATACCCAACTTTGCTCAGATTGCCAAACCACTATATGAAGCCACCAAGGGAGAAGAGAAATCGCCACTTGAGTGGGGACCTGAACAAGATGCCGCTTTCAAAACCTTGAAAGAAGAATTGATGTCGTCGCCAGCACTTGGGTTGCCAGATGTCCATAAGCCATTCCATCTATTTGTACATGAGGTACAAGGAAATGCCTTAGGCATGTTGACTCAGAAGTTGGGACATTGGGAGAGACCCGTAGCATACTTATCGAAACAATTGGACACTGTGGCCAAAGGATGGCCACCATGTTTAAGAGCAGTTGCAGCCACAGCTTTACTAGTGAGTGAAGCAGATAAACTCACCTTAGGACAAAATCTACGTGTTACCGTACCACATGCGGTACTTGCCCTTATGGAACAAAAAGCAAACCATTGGCTCACCAATTCTCGAATGCTGAAGTACCAAAGCATGTTATGTGAAAATCGCCAAATACAATTGAAAGTGAGCCATGCCTTGAACCCAGCTACACTGATACCCGTCAGTGAAGAACCCCCAGAACATGACTGTATAGAAGTCATGGATACTGTATTCTCAAGTCGACCTGATCTGACAGATGTGCCCTTGGAGAATCCTGATCAGACTTATTTTGTAGATGGAAGCAGCCTCATCATAGATGGATGACGCTGTGCCGGGTATGCTGTAGTCACCCGGGAGAAAGTCATTGAATCATCAGCCCTGGCATCAGGCACATCAGCTCAGAAAGCAGAATTGATTGCACTCACCCGAGCATTAGTATTGGGTGCAAAACTTGTGTTAAATGTGTATACAGACTCAAAATATGCTTTCACCACTCTGCATGCACATGGAGCTCTATACAAAGAACGAGGGCTCATTACGTCAGGAGGCAAGTCAGTTAAATATGGCCCAGAAATACTGATGCTACTAGATGCAGTATGGGCCCCTACACGTGTGGCCGTCATACATTGTAGAGGACACCAAGCAGGAAAAGGAGAAGTGGCCCAAGGGAACAGATTCGCTGATGCTTCAGCACGAAAAGCAGCCATGACAGGCCAAATTTCACCACAGGCCACGCCAATACAAGCAGCATTGTTTCCAGTACCCCTTAATTTATGGACACCACGATATACCACCAACGAATTGGATTACTACTGTAACAAAGAAAAAGGAGTATTGAAAGATGGATGGATTGAACTGCCACCTCCAGAGGGCAGTCAACCTCCAGGACGAATAGTGATTCCTGAGCTTCTGGGACCAGCTTTTGTCAAAGCCTTTCACCAAGCTACGCATTATGGGAAAAGTGCTATGGAAAAAGCACTTAGACCACATTTTTGTATCACTTTATTGGCAGCACGCCAACAGGGTCCCACGCCACCACCCCGAGTTCAGTCAGGAGGGGTTACTCCCATGCACCACCTACAGATAGATTTTACTGAAATGCCAAAATCTGGCGGATACCGTTACATGTTAGTATTAGTCTGTACCTTCTCTGGGTGGGTGGAGGCCTTTCCCACCAGGACTGAGAAAGCCCGAGAAGTTATTAAAGTCTTGTTGAGAGAAATTATCCCCAGATTTGGTATGCCAGCAGTTATAGGGTCGGACAATGGACCCTCATTTGTATCTCAGATTACCCAACAGTTAGCGAGTGCCTTGCAGATACAATGGAAATTACACACAGCATATAGACCTCAGAGTTCAGGGAAAGTTGAGCGAATGAATCGTACCTTGAAAGCCCAAATGTCTAAGCTTTGTCAGGAGACTCGCCTAAAGTGGCCCCAAGTGCTCCCAATAGCTTTACTTAGAATACGTTCAGCCCCTGTGAAGTCATCAGGATTTTCCCCTTTTGAAGTTTTGTATGGCAGACCTCCACCAATAGTGCAGGGAATAAAAGGTAGTTTGTCACAGATTGGTTCAGAAATAACCCAAGAACTTCTAGCTCTTAGTTCTGTTCTGCAGACTCTCCATACGTGGATACTGGACCAGCTGCCTATCAATCTGACGGAGCCGTTGCACCCCTACAAACCTGGAACCTCGGTGTGGGTCAAAGATTGGAAGAAGACACCGTTGGAACCACATTGGAAGGGGCCATATACCGTCATCATGTCTACCCCGACTGCAGTAAGGGTAGCAGAAGTTGAGTCCTGGATCCACCACAGTAAAGCCAGCAGCTGTTCCGGATCAGGACAAGTGGACAGCGGAGCCGCACCCTGATGTCCCTTTGCGTCTCACACTACGGAGGCAGCCAGCAACCTAGAATCTTTTGAGGACACTTATGAATTATAGTGTCCCACTGCAGCCAAGTCTTTTGAAGAGGATTGCTGTTTCTAATACAGAAAAAAACATTTGTTTTCTTCATCGAATAACTGTGCTTCCATAAACTTTCGTCAGCCCAACTGTAATTGATAAGTTGGCGACATTTGAGGATCTTCAATCAACATCGACACCCGTTGAATTGCTTCATTAGCGAACGGGCCAGCATTGTGCAAGGAAGAGGAAAACGTCGTGGTCAAGATTTTCCAGCGGTGATCCAGAAGAACTACAATCAACATGCATCATTATTTCTACTGTGTTCTGGTTGCTTGCGTGGGGAACTTTGAAGTTGTTCTTGCTTTACCCCCATGTACTGCCTGCATTACTTCCACACGGACTGGAATGAAAGTAACTCAGACCTTGCTTTACCATTCTTACTATACCTGTACTGGTACGGTAAGCCGGTGTATTTATAACACCACCGAACTGAATGTTTGTACTAAAGGAAACATCAAAGTTTGCTATAATCCACATCAAAACCCATCTTACTACACTTTAGAAATACGATGGAATGATGCAGATGGAGACTTACTTAATGCTACCTCCCCACTCCCTGACCCTACTAAGCTTGCTGTATTGTACTTTGATGCTTGTGATGCTATCAATAGGGATAGTCGTTCAAAATGTGCTGATTGGGAAAAAACTTATGCTGTTAATGATAAGTATGTGTCCAGAGGGAACCACTGGATGGGGAGAATGTACAGGTAAACGAGCTTTAGCCAATGAATATAGCACAGCCCCGGTTGCAGATTACTATTGCCCAAGGTGGGAATGTGTTTTCTATGCCACATGGAAAACCGGTATGGTAGAAAATACCAGAGACAATCGAATGGCGATTTTGCAAAAGCCATATGTGAAGGGTATAGAAAAGCATTGCAAGAAAGGAGCTTGTAATCCGTTAGAGTTTATTGTAGTAAATCCCAGTGCTTGGAAGCAAGGGTATAAATTTGGACTCAGAATTGCAGGTTCCGGGTCAGATCCCGGAACCATTGTATATATTAGATTGAACACCCAGGCCCATAGATCGTCACGATACCATATACATAACACTTTTTACGAGACTATGCATATAAATAAGTTTGATATCCCTCACCCTTCCCAGAATTTGTTTCTAGAATTAGCGGGAGCAGTAGTCTCCAGCTTACATATTTCAGATTGCTATTTTTGTGGTGGAACTAAGATGGGTGATCAGTGACCATGGGAAGCCAAAGAATTGAATTATTCACTGACTTATAATCACACTGAACTGCATAAGACTACTAGTGAATGGGTCTTAGCACACTCGATAGTTGGACGTTTATGTTATGCCAGAACTGGACCTCAGTTCAATCTACAGGTGGGACAGCTGGTCTGTCTCAGTCAAAAGTTCTATAATGACACCACGAAACAGACGTCTTGGTGGTCAGGAGTTAATGAATCTGAACCCACCAATCCATTAGCAAAATTTCCTGAACTTGCTGATCTATGGACAAATCTTGCCCTACCCCATGCTTGGCAAGCCCCACCTGGCTTGTATTGAATCTGTGGAACCCGAGCATATGCCCGCCTCCCTCTCCACTGGGGAGGAGCATGTGTCTTAGGAACCATTCGACCTTCTTTCTTTTTGTTACCCACAGAACATGGAGAGCAATTAGGATACCCAGTATACACTACGAGACAGAAAAGAGCAGCTCTCCAGATAGGTAAGTGGCAGAAGTGGGATGGAGATGATTGGCCACCTGAGAGAATAATTGCCTATTATGGACCGGCCACATGGAATGACGATGGTATGTGGGGCTATCGGACCCCTGTATATATGATTAATCGTATTATCCGCTTACAAGCAGTAGTTGAACTCATAACTAATGAAACTAGTCAAGCACTCACACTCTTAGCTAGACAGAGCACACAAATGCGTACCGCAATATATCAAAATCGCCTGGCGCTAGATTACTTACTAGCAGCTGAAGGCGGGGTATGTGGAAAATTGAATTTAACCAATTGTTGTTTAAAAATAGATAAGGGTCAAGTAGTTGAAGACATTGCAGAAAATATGAGAAAACAAGCTTATGTGCCAGTACAAACCTGGCATGGGCTTAGAATACCTAATTGGTTTGAATCTATCTTTTCTGGATTAGGGGGACTCACTACTTTCTTTATGATAATCCTAGTAGTTGTAGGTTTGTTTCTATTATTACCATGTATAATCCCTTGTTGTATGCGCTCCATTAACAGTGACATTGAAAACACCGTGGAGCGGAAAGCCGCGACTAAGATTTTAGCCTTATGGCACCCTAATCCTACTATACATGGTCGGAACCCGACCCCAGTATAATTGAGTGATTTAACTCTCACACCTTATTAAGTAATAGGGTGAGATTAATCAAAGGGGGGAATGTGGTAGGCGAAGGCCTATGATCCATGGTGTCTGAAATAAGCAGACAGACCTAAATAGCTTGACCTGTAAATGAAGCCTGTGGAGAGGCCCATAGGAATTGCACATCCCCCAAAATGCTGCTACTATAGAACTGAAACTTAACAAAGCACAATCAGCTTAGCTGAGCAGAATCGAAACTCAGAAAAATATAGAAAAATAAGTTTAATTGCTATTGATAAGAGAGCACAGCTTCTATGAAATTAATTAACTCTGCTGAAAGAAAGGTTACAGTGCCCTGCTTTCCCACATGTTCTAACTAGTTAAATGGCCTTGGAAGAGAAAAGTATCTAAATTGGTGAACTGACCATTGTAATTGGGGCTATAAGGGGGGGTAAGCAGGTGCTAAGCCCAGTCAAAGGACATCATTGGATAGCCATATCGGTACCGGGACCAATAGAAGGTATACGGGGGGGTTACCGGGACCAATGAAATGTTTGCCTATGTCTAGAATGGAAAAGAAGTCTATAAAAGTTGTTGTTTTGCTAGAAACCATTGCTCAGCCATTTTGAATTTGATTCTGCTTGAGACTTGTGCACAAATAAATGATTTGGACCTTTTGAACAGACTCCTGGTATCATTGGTTTGTCTGCGCTCTGCTGCTACACTGGGAAACCCAGAGTAACACCTCTTGTGAAATCTGGGTGCATCCAGGAGCCTCAAGACACAGAGAAACCTGATTTTAGGGAGGCCTTCGTCCAGCTAACAAGCCCTCATGGCCAGATGCTGGGGATTCTTCCTGTCAGCGAGCTCTGTGTCAGGAACAGGAGCTCAGCTGCAAACACCCTGGTGCACAGTGAAACTATACTGGCAGCAATAGGCAAGTGGAAATATCAGTCCCCAAAGGGATTCTAAATAATTTTAAAGATTTTGAGGGAAAAACAACGAAAGCAACCAGATCTGCTGGAGACAGAGAAATACTGAGGGAGACCCCTAGGGGTAGGACCATATCACCAGAGTCCAGCCTATCAGAGCTCTGGTAGAATTCTCTGTCTCCAAGATCTGCTGGCAGGGGGACATAACCCGTTTGTCTGGACTGGTCTAGCAGTATGACGTGGAATAGTGCTTTTAAAACCCCCCACAGTGAACAAGCCAATTATAATACAGACAACAAGATAAAAATATATCTGCTTTATTTTTTTCTAAAAAGCTAAGTCATAAAAATTAAACAGTAAAACAATATATTGCAGAGGACACAAAAATAGTTCACAGTTCAAACACACAGACAAAAAAAGTTACAGTAAGTTATATATTGCAACAATATTAATGTCTATACATCATTTAAGAATATTTCTATATGGTTGGCTTAGAGATGAACACCTCAAAATTCTGCATTAATAAACAGATGCAAGGTTTTAAATTCTTGGCACTGTGTAGAAAATCCACTTAACTTGCTAGGTACACACTTTTTATAACCAGGAAATGTAGAATTAAAAGTAAAATGTGAATTGTGTGAATTAAAAACAAGGAGACCACATTCAACACATTAGGATGAAGAAAATAATCAGTAAGTGTTTAATAGTTTCCAGAAAATATTTCAAAATTACACTTATAAAAAATGAAATGGCTTATCTGTAATGTTTGTTCTATTAATAGCAGTTTAATGGAGTCATACATACAACCCACATGACCTGCAACATGTGTGTCAAAGAAACATGTGGAAAGCATACTATCAGTTTGCATTTGATTTAGACAATCTACCTACATGAAACATCACAGCCACCTCTGGGTGTCTTTTTGCGAATCTCTTCTCTCTCCATTTTAGACTGGTACCAAATAAATGAAACTGCAGAGAGATCATTCGGACCTCCGTAACGGAAGTGTGCCTGTAGCTTTCTGTTGTTACAAGGCCCGAGTCTTATCAGCCCCCTCCTCATATACAGGGTGGCTAAAAAAAAGTGAGAACATCTCATAGCATATAAGTTATTTAAAAATTCAAAAAGACAGATGTAAACAAGTGACAAATTAAAAAAAAAAAAAAAATAGATGGCGACCGGAAATTGTCAAAATAAAGACGTTATATAGCTAAAAAAGGTAAATAAGTAAACTATTTAATCTTTTAATTTACGAGATGTTCTCACTTTTTTTGGGCCACCCTGTATATACTCTAGAAGAGAGGAGACACAAGATGAGGGAGGGAGTATGTTACAGATATTTAAATACCTAAAAAGACCCACATTTTGGATGTATGTATGAGCTACTATTTCACTTACTACTCTATTCTCTGTCCCTCTGTATAATTTTTCTTGTTTCTGATATCTATGAAGCCCCTAGATATGTTCTATTCCAAAGTTGGAAGAGAGTCACTCCCTATCTCAGACAAATGGCTGGAGAAAGCCTGGGAGATATTTGGGCTGGAGAAATTGACCAGGGAATTTTGAGAAAGGATGCCTCAATTTAGAAAACCTTGGTCTCTTTTCTATCAGTATATGACAGCTTACGTAAGGTTGTTATATTCCTACTTGCCTCTACTGTCCAGTGTTTGGATGTTTCTTTGAAGATGTTTGTTTTTTATGTGTTAATGAATGAGGTTAAGGCAATGCTCCGTTTATTATGAATGTGTGTATGTATGTGTGTGGGGTGAGGGGGGCTGTTGGATTCTGGTTTCAGGAACTGTGTTGGGCTGCATGTTTTGCTCTTCTCTCTGCCAGTGTTTTGAGCATGCTTTTTCTTCGTTTTGCACCTTTTTCAGGGGACTGGTCTTATTCTACCATAGATGCCTGTTGGCTTAGATGATTGTCTGTCTGGAAATGCATAAGGCATTGATATACTACTAATGAATGCAAATATATAAAATGTATTCATAATGTTTAATTATGTTTTTATTCAATGTCATTGGAAGAGCATGTCTAAAATAAAATGGAGCAGCAAATCCTTTTCAGTGTAATATAAATTCTATCAATGGGAGCCACAATATGAAGATCCAAGGTGACAGAGTCAAGAATAGTGTCAAAAACAGTTGTGGATGACTAGAATGCTCTCCTGTAGGTGGTGCTAAGAGAGAAAAATGGTAGCAAAATTCATAAAAATGTGGGATTAAAAAAAAGGAGGCTCTCTGGAAGCAAAAGGATGGAAATGAACCACTGGGTGACCTGCACTGAGCAACAGCTATTGCCCAGTTATACTCCAAAACAGCAGGACAGCATCAGGAGTAATCTGCATATAGCAGCAATTGTAAACCTAAAATGCAATGTACTATGCTAATAGGTTAGGTGAAAGACACAGGGAAAGGGAATCTGGTTGGATTCCATGTGGGAATTTGTATGTGCATCTATCCAACTGGACAATCAATGCTAAATATACTTGATAGTCCATTTTGGTCTGCAACCATTGTCATTCACAATGATAAAATAGATTTTTTTTGCAGTAATGAGCTGTAAAATAAACACCTAAATTTGAAATTTTATAAACTCCTAAAAATAGAAACCCTAATTATAACTGATCCACATCATTCATGGCTGTCTTCACAGAAGCACAAATCCTTCATGATTTCACATGTTCCACCTACCCTGTTTTTCATTCTTTTTGTTTTCCAAGAAAGCAAGCTTTGGGCTCTTCTCATTGGTTAAGGGCTTGAAAACCAGATCTTTCAAAGACTGAATCGTTCAGCCCCATACCTCTTCAATGCGTATAAAGCACCTACTGTATATATCTCACTAGCAAAAAAACAAACATGGAGGTCATGGGCCGCAGCATTACAGCTGAATATTGCCCAGTATTCCGTTTGCCCTTGAATGGGTTAACAGCATCTACAAAGATCAACAGGAACTTTGCTCATAATTCCAATGGGAACAATCATTTAGCTTTGGCTACTTCAAAAAAGCTCAAAGAAACAAGAAATTTTAAGGCAAATTCAGAACTCAGATAAAGAAACTGTAAAGAGGACTGTGTTGTGTATAGGACATTAGTAGGCTTACCCTAAATTAACTGGTATAAATGGTGTTGCAATAGAAACCAGTGTTAAAGAGGGGAAAAGCTTTATTCACCATACATATGTAGTACTTCAAGTAGGTAATTTTATAAAGTCACTCCCAAATATATCTGGCTTCTAAAATACAAACCAGGGTAAAAGTACATGTTTTGGCATGAAAGTGCGTACTTTGCCAATAGTCAGAGCCAGGGTTGTGATCTGGGTGGAGCTCACACATACTCATATAGATTAAGAAATTGTGTGTGTGTATGTATGTGTATGTGTATGTGTATGTGTATGTGTGTCAAGTACGCTTGACCATCAACAACTTCTTGCAAGCTGGTATAAGTGTTCACAGTTACATTCAAGAGACGTTCTCAGCCACATATCCATGATGCCCTGTTTCAAAATTACCCCCCAAAAGTACAAAAAGCAGGTAGTAATACCCATGTTCCCAGATTTCTGGCTAAGAGCAAAAGCATGAGATCTAGTCATGAGCTGAGAATAGATCCTTCTTAGTCTTTTCAGAAATTGAGAACATAAAGGTGTGTGGGAAGGTGTGTTAATGCTTTACCATCTGACCCTATGAAGCTGCTTGGATCCTGACCAAACTGGGAGGATTAAACGTCCTGTGTTAGGAAAAAAAAAAAGTGACCGCAAAGTATTACTTTAGTTATTTTTTGATCCTTTATACTGCTCTCCTATAATTTCTAAGGATGTAAGGCATTTTAATAAAACATCCCATGCAATACCATACACATCTAAGATCAGATTAGCTCA
Source organism: Ichthyophis bannanicus (assembly GCA_033557465.1). Classification (NCBI taxonomy): domain Eukaryota; kingdom Metazoa; phylum Chordata; class Amphibia; order Gymnophiona; family Ichthyophiidae; genus Ichthyophis; species Ichthyophis bannanicus. Next base: position 382,765,562 of record CM066038.1, read on the forward strand.
TAATGGCTAAATTGTCATAAATAGCATCACAAATGCAGCAGGAAACATTCTATGAGACATATGCTATTGTGATGCTAACCCAAATCTGGATGCTTCCTGAGAGTCAGACTAATTTTCACTTAGGTGTTCAAAGAATTTAAACATAACTCATATTAAAATATCCATACTTATCCATCTGCATCAATTACATATTTAACATATGAACGTCTGCATTTCATTTAACATAGTATACATCAACTTATCACTTCCAATTTATAACCAGAGAAGAGCATTTTTCAAAACCATTTACCCAGATAAATTACTATCCAAATACTGCATCCATTCAATCCAGCTAAAAGCATGGACTACTGTAATGGAGGCATTTCTGAGCAATGTTTTGGGTGGGATCAGAAAACGGTGCATGCAGATTTCAGCCTACAGGCATTATTTTTCCAGACATTTTACCTCCACAAAAAGCAGGTGCAAAATCTATGGCACTTTGTATCCATGTAAATTGGATCTCATACAGGGTAACCAATTCCACCACAGTGACCACAAGCCAATGAATCCCACTAAACTTAAATTGCTTATCAATAACAATTTTTGTCAGCAGTTAGATCTAATACTAAACATTTTTGTACTTATCTAATGGTTTTAAGAGTATAATAGAAAACTATAAAAGTAGTAAAATTAAAATGGGCTATCATGAATACATGTAGCTGAATGTTAGCAGCTTTACTGAAATGAAGGCCGACAAAAATTATTGATAAGCGATTTAATTTTAGTGGGATTCATTTGATCTACAGGATTGGATTGTGGTCACTTTGTATCCATGGCAATTTTCAAAGAAAAAAATATACCTGTACTTTCCCTTCATAGATTAGATACAAGGTCCACAAGTACAACGTAAGTGCAGATTTTGCACCAAGTTTTTACCATTTCAAATGTAGCCCCAAATCACTGAAGTAACAGCGGTGGGAGAGAACCTGCAGGGTTCAATGAATATGTGCAGCAGACTGCTAAAAAATTTGATGTTCAATGTATTGTATACTCTCAAATCACTGCTTTTCCTGCAATAATTTCAGCATGTCCTAAACAAAAAAAAATGCCAAACAGAAACTGAATACACACAGATATGTCAAACCTCCACACTGGGGCAGAGAAGACTGATACACTGAGAAAAATCAGACTTCAAACTAACTGGGATAGTTAGCTTTTTCTACAATATAAATTCCCCTTAGGCAGGTGATACCTGTCAGTTCCGATGGTTAAACTAGGCAGAGCATGGAGACCCTTACTAATGTACAATTCATTTTACTTTGGGATACTATCTAAAATGTAGTCACTCACCTGTAACAGGTGTTCTCCGGGGACAGCAGGAATTAGTCCTCACATATGGCTGACGGCGAGGGCAGAGCTCACGTGGAAGCGTCTCCCCAGCTTTCGAAGAAAGCCTTTGGGAGATGCATCACACATGCATGGTCCACTTCCCGCCGAAGGGTGCCAGCTTGTCTCAGTCCAATGACATAGCTAAGAAGGAAAACATTAAAATACAGTAAAGAAGAAACTCCAAGGGTGGGTTGTGAGGACTGATTCCTGCTGTCCTTGGAGAACACCTGTTATAGGTGAGTAACTACGTTTTCTCCAGGAACAAGCAGGAAGTCAGCATCATATATGGGACTCCCCAGCTACAGGCTATCAAGAATCTATAACCAAAAGAAAAATGGCATGGCAACCTGCAAAGAATGAGCCATGATCAGCAGCAGTTGAGTCCCTTCTGACCAAAGTGTCCTGCGGGCAGCCTGAACACAGAAGGATCGGAGGGCAGGAGTTGCCTGCACCCCGAAGAGATTACGGAGTATGGCTTGACTGAAGGTGCTATTCTGTCGGGACTCTCTCCCCAGGCAGTAGTGAGCTGCGAAGGTGTGGACCGAAGATCAGATGGCGGTCCAGTAGATCTCCGTCACGGGGATGGAACACAGATTTGCTACCAAAGTAATCATGGCTCTGACATGGCATGCCATGACCCTCTGGTCCGGTGAGATTCCTGTTTCCTCATAAGCAAGGGTAATGCAGTCTGCCACCCAAGTGGACAGAGTTTGCTTAGTTACTGGGAGTCCCAGGAGACTGGGGTCACAGAATACAAAATGCTGAGTGCTTTGTGGTGGCCCTGGGTCCACTGCAAGTAAAAGGACAGGGCTGTTACAATCCAGACTGTGGAGAATGGTCTCTGCCTTAGCCAGCATGAGGCCTCAGAAAAAAGGTGGGAAGTACCACCTCCTTGTTGAGGTGAAATGGGGACACCACCTTCGGAGAGAAACTGGGGATGTGTGCTGAGTACCACCCTGTTCTTGTAGACTCTTGTGTAGGGGGGCTCTCCCATCACAGCCTGGAGCTTGCTGACTCTGAGCTGATGTGAGTGCTACCAGGAAGGCAACCATCCAGGAATCTACCAGAAGCTTGAACAAAGGCTTAGTGAGTTGTGAGAGAACAACATTGAGATCCCACTCTGCCACTGGAGGGCAGATGAGGGGGTTTGAACATGAGGCCCCGAAGGAATCAGGACAAGGCACTGAGCCGAGAGGGGGTTTTCCTTCATGGAATGATGTGCTGCGATGGCGCTCAGTTGTACTTGGAATGAATTGGACTTCAGTCCCACCCGCGAAAGGTAAAGCAGGCAACTGTACTGAGTAGGAAAACAGGTTTGCCAGTCTCTCCGCACACCACACAGAGAATCAGTGCCACTTGAAGGTGTATGCTCCAGCGGAGGCCTTGCGAGAGACCAGAAGAATCTCTTCCACGTCCAGTGGGAGGTTCAAGGGAGCTAGCTACCCTTTCAGCAGCCAAGCCAAGCCATCCGAGACTGGGGTGCAGGAGAGAGCTCTGCTCCTGTGAGAGTAGCCCTGGAGCTCGGCCCAGGGGTACTGGCGATGCTGCCGATAGGAAGAGGAGCAGTGTAAACCAGGGTTACCTGTGCCATTGAGGGGCTATCAGCACTAGCAATGCTCTGTCGTACTGGACATTGAATAATGTCTTGACTATAAGTGGTGTCGGTGGGAAGGCGGACATGAGGCCTTCCATCCATGGGATGAGGAACACATCTGCTACCACCCGGGACAGGTGCGGGAGGTGCGAGGATTGGGGCAACTGTGTGTTGTCCGGGCTGGTGAACAGATCTGTTATTTATTTATTTTTTATTTATTTACATTCTCTTATATACCGCGCTATTCTGCATCAGTGCGGTTTACATTGAACAAACTGAAATTACATTGAACAGGGCATTATAACTTGGAGATAACTATTTTACAGGGAACATGGGCTATGGAGGGTTAAGTGGCTTGCCCAAGACCACAAGGAGCACCTGTGGGACTAGAAACCCCAGTCTTTCCGGCCCAAGGTTGCTGTCCTCTAGTGGGATTTGAACCTCCGACCTTCCGGCCTGAAGTACCTTGCCCCAACCACTGTTGAGGGGACATCTGTTGAGGGGACATCAAATATATGGAACAGCCATGAGGCTACTTCTGGATCTAGGCGCCACTCATGAGACTAGAGGACCCTGCTCAATTTGTCCATCAGGACACTGCCCTGACCCGGGAGCTACACCATCCTTAGGAGCATCCCTCTGTCTGCAGTGTAGGAGCAGAGGGTTACCATCTCCTGGCAGACGGGGTACGATCCTGTACCCCCATGTTTGCTCACATAGAACACTGAGACCTGATTGTCGGTCTGGATCAGCACTGAGCAGTGTTGAAGTTGGTGGCGGAAGGCTCGGTATATTGCCCTGAGTTCAAGCAGGTTGATTTGCAGCTGGGATTCCTCTTGGGACCAGCAGCCTTACATCTGGAGGCTCCCGCAATGCGCTCCCCAGCCTATTAGTGAGGCATCCTTTATGAGGACCTTCTGGGGGTTGGGTGCCAGGAAGGGCATCCAGACATGAAGGCGGCATAGATTCTGCTACCATTCGAGGGAGTCTGCCAGCTGCCGGGTCACCTTCACTCTGTCCCTGAGTCTTCCTGTGGCTTGAGTCCACGGAGAGCGGAGGCACCACTGGGCTGCCCTCATGTGCAGGTGGGCATATGGGGTCACATGAACCATGGAGGCCATGTGATTCAACAGGAAGAGTAGGAGCTGGTCAGGTAGCATCCAGGGTCACTGTACCTCTGCAGCTAGCTCCCTCAGGCATCCTGTCCTCTCCTCTGTGAGGAAGGCTTTTGCCTGTAGGGTATCTAGTTGTGCCCCTATGAAGTCTAGGCACTGGACCGGAGTGAAGTGGGACTTGGGGTAGTCTATGATGAACCCCGTGTGCTACAGGGCATTGATGGTGTACCCGGTGGCGCATTGTGCCTCTGCAGTCATGTCCCCTCTTATAAGCCAGTCATCCAGATAGGGGAAGATGAAGGCCCACTGGAACCGAAGGTGGGCTGTGAACACCATGAGGCATTTTATGAAGACCCTTGGCAATGAGGTATTGGTGTTGCTATCCTCCCTCCACGAACTGAAAGTACTTTCTGTGGCTGAGATGGATTAGGATGTAAGTGTAGGTATCCTTTAGGTCCAAGGAGCATAGCCAATCTTCCTGCTGGAGGAATGGCAGTAGTGTCCCAAGAGAGTGCATCTTGAACTTCTCCCTGACCAGAAACCTATTGAGTTCTCGCAGTTCAGGATGGGCCTGAGGCCCCCCATCCTCTTGAGGACGAGGAAGTATCTGGAATAGAGGCCTGTGCCCCAGAGATGTTACGGCACTGGCTCGACTGCTTTGTCATTGATTAGGACTTCTAGTTCAGTGAGGAGCAGGGAAGGAAAGGCCTAGTGTGCTCCCCTGGGAATTATGTGGGTGGCACCCAATGTAGGTAGAGAAGGTAGCCCTCCTTGACAACCTTTAACACCCTGGTTATCAGTGGTGATTGCTGTCCACAGGGGAGAACCTAGCCAGGTTTGCCCACAGGTGGCCAGCCGAGGACCTCCTGGGGGAAGGGGGTCATGCCCAAGCAGGCAAACGTCCCCCCAGGCTAGGCCAGAGCTAGCAACAGGGACTTCAGGGCTTTTTGTTTCCTGGGACTATGTCCCTCTCCTTTTTGTTGCTGGCCCTGTTGAGGGGCCACGAAGGCCTGGAAGTGCGGAGTACCACTGAAGCCTCCTTTCCTCCTCTGAAAGAGGGGCTTTTTCACTGGGGCTTTCTTCCAGTGGTGCACCAAGGTCTTTTTTGAGAGTCTGGTGGTCGTCACATACTTGGTCTCTATCTCTGCTGCCTTATCTGCCATGGGTTTTCCAAATAGGTTTTCATTTATGCAAGGGACATCTATCAGTTTGTCCTGCACTCACTGTTTCAGATCAGATGACTGCAGCCATGCCTGGTGTCGAGCCCCAATGCCTGCGGTGGCCACCATGGCCGATAACTCGAAGCCATCGTAGGCTGCCAAGACAAAAACTTCGAGCATTCCTTTACTGCTGAACTTAGGGTCTTGAACCTCTGTAGGGGTTACCCCTTGAGGTCTACCGAGAATCCACCAAGTTCCTTTAGGTACATTCCAATGTAGAGCTGGTAGGACTGGATCCAGCATATTAGTATCGAGCCCTGAAAGGCCTTCTGACCGAGGGCTTTGAGGGTTCTGCCTTCCTGCTGGGTGGTACCCACGAATGGATCTTTTGGATCTTGAGCCGGTGCACTGCTCACTCCACGACTACGGAGTTGTTAGGAAGCTGGCTCTTTTGCAACTAAGGGCTTCAGTGTACATGGTGTCAAGGTGCCTGCTAACAACTGGTACAGACATCAATGTTTCCCACATTCGGAGGTGGAGGGATTCGAGAATCGAGGGTACCAGAATCATAAGGGTTTCCTTTGGGGGAGCCTCATATTGGAGTATCTCCATTTCCTCAGTGCGAAGGGCCTCTTCAGTCTCGATGGCAAGGGTCTTGGCCATGTTCCACACAAAATCAAGGTACACAACATCCTCAGGCGGAGAGCAGCATCAGGTTGTCAGAGGAGATGGGTTCGATGGCACATCACAGTGCCGCCTCATGTCCGGGAACTCTTTGTCCTCTGTCTCCTATTCAGACTCAAAATCAGAATATGAGTCTGATGCCAAGTGACCACCTCAGCCGAGAGTCACTCTCCGTGGTCCGTGACCTCCGGGAGATCGTTGGTCCAGGCCGTGAGCCCTTACCAGAGAGGACCGGTGTCCCAAAGAACAGGAGCAGAACTTCGTCCGGGTCCTCTCGAGGCCAATGGTGCTCAATGACCAACTTGATGTCCAGGGAAGCCCTCGATGTCGAGGGTCCCATTGTCAGGGCAGATGAACCAGACGAGCAGACATAAATGCCTGCTGCATGGCCACTAGGGCAGATATACTGCTGTCTAGGGCTGCCATTCTGGTCTCCATACTAGTTGACTCTGCAGCCTTTGATGCGGGTACAGAGGGTTTTGGGCCCAGCGTTGGTACTGTTGAGGGAGAGTTCGCGATAAGAATGGCCTCAGAGACCAGAGGTTGGTCAGCGGGTGCCGATGGGTTGCTCCTGCCCCGACTCCTTGGACTCATGCCTGAGACTGTGGGTCCTGGGGTGCGATTTCCTTTTCTTCCCAGATCCTTCCTCCAAGGTGGTCTTCGAGGATTTCTTCTTTGCTCCACCTCTGGGGATTTCTGCTTGGAAGAACCGCAGCTGTGGGACTCCAAAGAGACTCTGGCTTTGTGGGGCACTGAGGTATCGGAGGGGACCAGGGAGCGTGTGGTCACCAGAGACTCCAGTGCAGAGCTGGACTTCTGAAAGAGACTTATCTACTGCTGATGGTGGCTCTTCAAGGCCTTTGAGATCATGGTTCCGCAGAGCTCGCAGTTGGAGTCATTGTGCTTCGGGCCAAGACATCAGAGGCAGCAGTAATGTGGGCGAGTAACATTTTGCCACACTGGTCACACTTTTTAAAGCTGCTGGAGGCCATCAGAAAAAGGGGGTCACTGCCTCCTGGCAGGGGTCTGAAGCCTTCGGCTGGAAAATGGCACGAATGCCGGTCAAGGATCACCACGATGAAAAAAACATAAAATTAACAGACGAACCTGAGGAGCGATGCCAAGGTGAGCTGATTCGGGGGGCAGTAAGGAACCAGTAGGCAACTGGAGAAACACAACAATAAAAATCAAACTTTTTCTGGGGAAAACTGGACAACATTCCATGGGCTCCATGGAAAAAAGGAGACTGAGGCAAGATGGCACCCTTGTGCGGGAAGTGGATCACGCATGCGTGGTGCATCTCCCAAAGACTTTCTTTGAGAGCTGGGAAGATGCTTCCATGCAGGCTCCATCGGAGTCAACGTCACCCATAATGAGGACTGACTTCCTGCTTGTTTCCAGAGAATGGTATTTAGCAGCAGTCTTCTTTTATGCAACTCGAGAACTTATAGCTTCTAATATGCTCCCTTTAAAAAACCTTTAAACTTAAAGCAACTGGTCTCAGACTTGTAAGAGCTACGGTTGTAATGTATCATCAACCAAATGCTCAACTTTGCATCAATGACCAATGTGTCGCTTTATCGGTATCTAAACAATTGTTCTTCACAAAACGTGCTCATTTCAAACTGTGCGGATATACCAGTTGGCAATTTCAAAAGCTTATCAATTAATCTCTTTAGAAGGAGAAAGGACAGATAAAGCGACACATTGGTCATTGATGCAAAGTTGAGCATTTGGTTGATGATACATTACAACCGTAGCTCTTACAAGTCTGAGACCAGTTGCTTTAAGTTTAAAGGTTTTTTAAAGGGAGCATATTAGAAGTTATAAGTTCTCGAGTTGATATTTGAGCAACAAACATATATATAATCTCAACTGATACCTTGCTCTACAGAAAAGACCATTTATTGTTCTTTTATGCAAGCCATGACACACGCTAAAGAAATTTAAAATCCTAGTACAGGTTTCTCATAATAAATATGAAATAAAAAAATCAAGTAGCTCAAAAAAATATTCAAATGTTGTTCAGGTGGCAAAAGGGTCTGTATACAGCTATACTTATATCAAAGTTGTGTCTGATGTTCAGTTGTTGTGTTGTGTGTGATTATTAAATGCTAGAAATGTTCAAAATAAACACTGCACAAAATGTGTTTGAAGGCAGCAAAGTTGACTGCTCTGACTATAAAAAGTATTTCAACAATTTCAGAATCAAATATATAGATGGCAAGATGGAGGAGTAGCCAAGTACTTAACTAGATGTTAGAAAAAAAAGTCTTCCTAATGACAACCTCAACAGAACAGTGCAGGACAAGTGCAAATTGGTTAAGACTATTCAAATCCATAAACAGACAGAATAAAATATTTATGGTGTAGATTGTTAAATAACCTTTTCAGACAACTTTCTGAGGTATCTTATAAACCACATGAAACCTAACAAATTCCATATAAGCATCGTTTTTAAAAATCTGTGAAATATCAAAATTACATTTTGAAGCATATCTAAAGTAGAGATCAGATGGAAAAATGATATCTGGAACTGCAAATTCTTCACATATTTTGGCCACTAATCCAACAGCAGCGTTCATGGGAATATAATTGCAAACTATGCTAAAAATTAGAGACAGACCATAAAATCTTTTCCCTGGATAATCACTGAACTGAGATAACCTATATAACTGTGTAAGAAATGTGGCAAAGTGCCTGATCATATTGGCAATATGTCAATACCTTCAGATTTTTAAAAATTCTAATTGCAATTGAAATCATGAACTCAAACACCTGCCAGCTGAAAAATTACATTTGGAGCAAGGGTTTAAGATGGCACACCACAACATTTCAATGCTGCCTCCCCCTTCCCCAAGAACCAAGGAAACTGAGTAAAGAGCAGCATTTCAAACTTCCTCTAGATTTCTTGAATTCTTAACAGAGTTTAACACATTGCAGGTGAATATATACATTATGGGCATGAAATGTAATTTTTAGGCCCTTCTGTTTTTAACATAAAAACAATGCCACCTGCTTTGTGCTAGATTTTAACATATACACGGACTTATTTCCTAAATTAAGAAAAATAAATCAAATTTTACACTGATTTCATTAGAAATTTACAAATATTTATACATTTCTGTTTAACACTAATTTTTTTAAATCAATGTTATGTTTGCAGCTTGGACAGTTTAACTTTGCTGTTCAGGCACAAGGCTCATGGAAGACAAACCACTTTCTTCACTGGGTTCAATCATTCCATGAAGATCAAGATCTTGAAGTTCCTCTTCATATGAAACATGAACATTGTCTTTCATGGAATCTCCGCAGTAGATACATTCCTTAAAGGAAAAAAATGGGATACATAATAGAATTATCTCCTTCATTCATTATCGTACTGATATCATTAAACTAGGATACATTAATTACTCAAACAACTGGATGAAATGCATTATGAGCACCACTGTTTAATCATGAAGAGGTCCTTATTTAAATTTCTAAAGGGAGATGTGATAAGCAGTGCAGTAGTTTAAGATTAATTTTGCCATGCTAATCTTATTTTAGATGAAAGAAAAAAGATCTTGAAAAATGGAGATGTCTGATCCTGAGTGCTGGGGCCCAAGATGCATTCAGTAGGGTCAGTCTGCCCAAAAAAAAAAAAAAGGCTATTATCCCAGGATTCACCGTGTGGGCTTGGGCACCTCCAATTTTTAAGATGGTGGCACGGTGGATATCGCTCCTATCTTTCAATGAAAAATTGAGGGAATGGATTAATGGATCACCAAGGACATTTTTGAAATTGAAGTGGTTTCCACTTGGGTCACCAATGATATATTATGTGGGGCAGGGAATATTTTGTGGGATCCAGGGGGTGCAGGATCCAGACAGTTGGGGGAAGGCCCAGGGGTGGGGGGAAGCAGGAAAGCAGTCAGGAGTCTGGCCTGTGCATTTTTTTTAAATCTTCCTTCCTGCCAGTGTGTGATTCAATCCCCACTCACACACTGACAGGAAAGGAACTATTTACTCATGATGTAGCAAACGGCTGCATCTTACTGCTGCAGTGTGTGCATTTTTTGACAGAACATGCAGATTACCACTGAATTAAAAAGTATGTCATTAGTTTACTGCACTGGAACTAAATACATTTTTTAGAACACTGTCCCCTGGAGCTTAACACAACTTTCTAATGCAAATGCTTCTGTACTGAGGAACTAGATAGCATACCTATCTATTGTGTTTTAAGGAGTTTTGCTGTCATTCAAAACTGTTCTCTCTATGCTTGTTTTAAAAAGGTCATACATAAGAGAATCTGCTTTAATAAAAGATGCCCCCTGTTTCCTATGGAGGAGATGCATTTAGTAGATTATAAGTGGGGAAACGTGTGAAGCATGGCTCAAGAACTCTTTCCATCCCCTATGCCTGTCTGTTGGGGTGTGTGTGTGTGTATATATATATATCAGTTTTATTGAGCTTGATAAGCCCCTACATTATTTAGGGCTGGAAAGAAATACTGTGGCTCTCTTCTCTAGCTCTTCCCCAATGCCAAATTTGAGTGCATTTATGTTCAATTTTCAGAGTTACTTTGCCCCTGGACAGAGTGGCAGACAGATTTTCAAGCCCTTATGTATAGTTTTTCAGTATTCCATTGGGCTGGAAAAAAAAGACAAAAACAAGTATTTTAACCACATTTAAACTTACTGCAATATCAATTGCTTTGGGGAGCCTACTCCTCTGGATCCATGGGTGAACCTCAGCAAGTTCCTTCTTTTGATCCTCTGTGAACTTTGGTTGGAATTTCTGCATTAATCTCAGCTTCTCTCTGTCATTTTTTAAAACACTTTCTGTATTTCTAAATAAAAAAAAATATATATCCATTTAGACAATATGCACAGAACCAATCTGTTTTACAAAAGAAACAAATGGAAAGCATTTCATACTTTATAAATTAGACAAGGATTAGAACAAATATTATGTATAAAATGTGCAAACCTTTAAGCGTGTTTTGGGGGCTGTTTATTAAGGCGCACCCTAAGTAGCCACTATGGATATGGCTACCGTGTTATTCAAAATAGCTTTGTGTCAAAAAAAATGACATGCTAACAGGTTGGGGCAGTATTGGGGCTGGTTATGGGTGGAGTTAGGGCACAGTATGTCGCTGCATGCTGCCACGGGTGAACTTAATTCCACCTCATGAGGCGGTACGTACACATGTGCTACCAGCCACTGGCCCCTCCTCAAAATCTCCTGTTTGCGGTGGCAAATTCCTGACACAATCTCCATTTATATGACTACCCTGACCCTCTCCACAGATCAGCAACAACCCCCTCAGTGCCCTCCCCTTCAATGAGCAACCCTCCTTCCCAAAAAAAACAACTTACATCAACCCCTCTCCTGGGCACTTACCAGGGTAGCTCTGATAGTCTAGTGGACAGAGTAGGAGTGCGTACCTCCACTCACCTCATTGCCCCCTGGGATCAAAAAGGTAGCTATGACCACTAGTGACCCTACCCCCCCCCCCCAATCTCCTGGTCTGACCTCCATTACTTTATTTCTTGCGAGGCAGGAGCAAGATCCACCTGCTTCTGTCCCCATGCCGCAATCTTGGAAAATGGCGGCAGCTGAACCCACGCAGTGCATTCTAGTTTGCATAGCATGGGGGTCAGCAGAATCTCAGTGGTCAGTCTGCCATAAAAAAAGCATTTTTTGCCTGATATGACATTTTATTCCAGGATGCACTGGTCGTATCGAGGTTGGGGAAGCATGATCAGGGGATCTGCCCTGCAATGGTCAACTGAGGTGAACTGTCAAACTTCATCTCAGAATAGGGGTTTTCAGCATAGTCCTTGGGATACACCTAGCCAGTCAGTTTTTCAGGATGACCACAATGAATATGCATGAGAGAGATTTGCATTCAATGGAGGCAGTGTCTGAAATTTATCTCATGCATATTTATTGTGGTCATCCTGAAAATCTGATTGGCTAGGTGTGTCCCAAGGAATGAATTGTCTTGGACGCATCTTTACACATTTCCCAAACTGGCATAGAGATCCAGCATTAAGAGTAAAAATCTGGTTTTCATCACAGATTAAAAAAAAAAAAAATTAAATTTGGGAGGAATTAAAAATGAATTCCTTTAAATGTGATTAGCATGTCCACTGTGCTATGCTTTAGTGAAGTGGTTTTGCTTGCGATTTTCCTGTGCTAGCTTGCTTTCTGTATCGGGGAATAAATTAGCATGGGAAAATTTCTAGCAAAATGTTGTGTTTAAGTGGGGTGCAGGAGTAGCCTAGGGCGTTAGAGCAATACCCTACTACCCAGGAGATCTGGGTTTGATTCTCATTGGCACTCCTTGTGGCCTTGGACAAGTCATTTTTACCCTCCATTGCCTTGGAAGAAAAGGTCTGTCAATCTACTTCCGGTCATACCTTGCCAAGAAAACTCAGGGGCGGCTGGGTCGCCAGGAGCCAGCATTGACTTGAAGGCATTTAAAAAAAAAAAAAGGATTGCATATTTTGTTGCATTGAGCTACAATAAATCCCATAAAAGAAACTTGCAAAGAAAAAATCTGTAGGAGTAATTAAATGTTTTTGTCTTTTGATATACACATAAAAACAGACCAGTTACAAAGATGGGATACTACTGAAGAGAAACAGTTCTGCTACAAACAGGGAAGTGACTTTCTACCCTGTTAATTAAAGGTGCATTATCTTCCTTTTGATAAATCAGGGGACTCCATCTTCATCCAAACATCCCAACAATGATCTACTCAATTTCTGGTGTGGACCGAAGACCAGATGGCGCCCCGATAGAGCTCCATCACATGGACAGAACACAGATTTGCCATTGAAGTAGCCATGGCTCTAACGCGATGTGCCATGACCCTCTTGTCCAGTGAGATTCCTGTTTGCTTGTAGGCAAGGGTAATGTAGCCTACTACCCAAATGGACAGAGTTTGCTTAGTCACTGGGAGCCCCAAGCAGCTGGGGTCATAGGATACGAAAAGCTATGGTGCTTTGCGGTAGACCTGTATACATTGCAGGTAAAAGAACAGGGATCTCTTAGAATCCAGATTGTGGAGCCTGGTCTCCGTCCTACCTGCGTGAGGCCTCAGAAAGAAGGTGGGGCATACCACCTCCTAGTTGAGGTGGAATGGGGATACCACCTTCGGCAGAAACTTTGTGTGCATGCAGAGCACCACCCTGTTCTTGTAGAACTTCATGTAGGGGAGCTCTGCCAGAGCCTGGAGCTCGCTGACTCTGTGAGATGATCTGCGTGCTACTAGGAAGGTGATCTTCAGGATAGGTACTGGAGGTGGCAAGTAGTCAGAGGCTCGAACAGAGGCTTAGTGAGCTGTGAGCACCACACTGAGATCCCACTCTGCAACTGAGGGGTAGACAGGTGGTTTGGATAACATGAGGGCCTGAGCCAAGAGGGATTTTCCCTCCATGGAATGGTGATGCGCTGCAATGACACTCGGGTATATTCTGACCACATTAGACTTCAGTCCCACCTTCGATAAGTGAAGCAGGTAGTGGAGAAACATTTGTACTGAGCAGGCAAATGTGTTCGCCCGTCTTTCCGCACACCACACCAAGAACTGGTGCCACTTGAAGGCGTATGCTCTTCTAGTGGAGGCCTTACGAGAGGCCAGAAGAATCTCTTCCATGTCCCATGGGAGGTTGAAGGGGCGAACTCTACCCTTTCAGCAGCCAAGCCGTGAGTGAGGGGGGAGCTCAGATTGGGGTACAGGAGAGAGCCCTACTGCTGTGAGAGTAGCCCTGGAGCTCAGCCCAGGGGAATCCACGATTCTGCCGACAGGGAGAGTAGTAGTGGGAACCAGGGCTGCTAAGGGGCTATCAGCACTAGCAATGCTTTATCGTGCTGGACCTTGAAAAGTATCTTTGCTACCAGCGGTGTTGGTGTGAAGGCGTAAATGAGGCCTTTCATCCTTGGGATGAGGAACGCATCCGCTGCCACCCGGGACGGATGTGGTTGGCGTGAGCAGAATCGGGGCAACTGCATGTTGTCTGGACTGTCAAACAGGTGCACTGAGGGGCCGCCTCAGAGATGGAACAGCCATGAGGCTACCAATGGATCCCCATGCTACTCATGCGGCTGGAGGACCCTGTCCAATTTGTCCGCCATGGCATTGTCCTGGCCCAGGAGGTACACTGCCCTTAGGAGCATCCCCCCCCTGTTTGTTCACAAAGAACTTTGGGACCTGATTGTCAGTCTGGATTTTTTTTTAATGGCCCATAGAATATAATCCTCATTCCCCACCACTCCAAACCATTACATTATAAGAGAAAAGTATTTTCAGAGCAGAAAGGACAGTATGCATATTACAAGTAGAAAGTACAAGGTTAAAACCAGATCTTATATTAAACTTACTGCGATGGGAGCTGGTAAGTCATCATAACTGCATCATCTGCATTTGCCATCAGTAACCAGACTGGATCCTGGAGCATATATTTAATGAAATCATCACTTTCTTCCACCTCGGTGCTCCTTTTGGATTTGTGGGTGTTTTCTGAAGAGTCAATGCTTCCAAAGTATTTACTGGTATGACTTGTCTCGCTACTCCCTTCAGCAAAGGAAAATACATTTTATGAATTAATTACCATCTAGAAGACAGCTGTTAAATTTCTAGATTCAAAACATGTTCAAGGGTGTATTAAGGGAAGATGTTTAGTATGTGGCTCTCTATAGTTCTGGGCTATTAGCAATTTTGATTTTGAAAGTTGCATACACCTAGAGAAGGTTTGAGCCTTCAAAAATCACTATGACACTGAAACGACCATCAACAGGACATCAGTGCTGTTGGCTACTGGGAGCCACTGAAGCACTCTGCAGCTTGCAAAATTAAAATTTTCACAAAAAAAAAAAAAGATTATCTCTAGGAAAAAATCTAATAGCTATGGCCTTCTAAACTGGCTACTGCTCTCTCAGTTACAAGTGAATGAGTGCACCTCATTCACAGTTGAAGGACTGAAGCAATTATTATTTCTGAGTCACACTCTCTAGGAATCTGTAGAGATCATGAAAATTTTGGATTGCACGGATTGTGGTTTGGAGAATAGGTGGCAGTAAACATGTCATTCAGAAGTAGAGTTTTGGACTGCTATCCAGGATCAATGTTTGAATTGCAAAAATTGTTACAACAAATCTGTCATATGTTGTGACAATTTTTGCAATTCAAACACTGATCCTGGATAGTAGTCCAAAAATCTACTTCCTAGAGTGTAGCTCAAATTTGTCACATGTTAAGAGTTAGTCATTTTTTTGCGAAGATAAGATAGCAACCAAGGTTTGTGATACACCTTGGGTTGTGAAACATTGTGAATTGGGTTGTGAAACATTTCAGTGGTATCGCTGAACATCCTAAGAGTTTTGGCACACACAACTGTGGCAGCATCTTAGTAATCCACTTTTACTCTTTTTGGTGGAAAACAGACATCTGAACTCACCTGTTCTGCTTTCTGATATATGACGTCCATTTGAGTCAGATGTCAAAGACTCAGATGCAGCTGAAACCCCACTCCCTGAAGTGGCTGATCCAATGCCCGAATATGCATCCCCTTGAAGCAAAATATCAAGCAGATCACTGGACATAGAATGAGCATCACTGTTCTGGGCCTCCATAGGCGATTCAACCTTTGTGAGGAAGATAAGAAGAAATCAATTAAATTAAAAAACCCACATCTGTGACTGTATGTATAAGAGGGAAACTGGATTAAGTGCTTAAACACAATTTAAAAAAATCTACATATATCTAAGCAAAATTTAGAGATTATGCTTTATACTTTCATAATGAATATGAGAGAGGTGAATATTTATAATTCTACACATTCGTCCCTCACCAGTCCTTTAAAACGTGATATATATTACTATTTCTAACTTGCTTTAGTTACAAACTTTTTCACAGCATTCAATAATCAAAATAAAAACATATTTAATACACATATTAAAAGGAATCTAAAAGAAATCAAAAGCCCAGCTGAATTAAGACCAGAATAGTAAGGAAATAATGCAATGAAAAATTAGATAAAGTTCTATAAGGTGACATTTTACTTACCACATAATGTCCTTCCCTTGAGTCTTGCTAGACTAGTCCAGACAAGTGGGTTGTATTCCCCTTACTAGCGGATGTATAAAACAAACATTCCAGAGGCTTCTTATGAAATCATCATGCCATTAACAGTCAGTACCCCTAGGGGGACACTCCAGTATTTGTATCCAAGCACATGGTCAAGAATTCATGACCACACACCACCTCAGTGAAGATAACAAGGTTCAAAAGAACAAGAACCATAGCTATGTACAGGATCAGCGTCAGACAGGAGGCTTGTCAAGGGTATGAGCCCGCAGGGCCAACCACAGAAAATATAGCAAAACCAAAACAGTTTCCAGGGGCGGGTCCTGGACTGAACTAGCAGGACTCAAGGAAAGGACATTATCTGGTAAATAAAATATCAGCTTCTATATTGTCTTGCTAGACCAGTCCAGACAAGTAGATGTCACCAAGAAAAGAGGAGGAGCAACAACCCTCCGCAGAAATCACAGAAGTCACTAGAACAGCGCAGGAAGGACATGGCCACACCTCTTTAAAACAAAGAAACCTTTTATTTCGTAAAACCTTCAAAAGGTACAGACCCGACTTGGCCAAGTTTCAGCAGTCAGCCAATTAAGATGCAATTGCATATATATTCCAATGGCAGTCAGGACATTGTAAAAAGAGCCAGTAGTTGAAAGCTCAAAATGTGCTTCTCAGGTATGCCTTTGGCATCTACTGAGAAAGTGAAAGTAAAAGGCTTTAGTGATTTTAGTGATTAGACGGGCCAAATACAAATGACCTCCTCCGAGAATGACAAGTAAGGGTCCCTGCAAGATAATGCCTGCAGCATGAAGATACATCTTGCTGAGCAGATTGTGACAAAAAAGATGGTCTTAAGGGTCAGATCTTTAAGTGTGGTCCATTTCAAGGTCTTAAAGGGCTCAGATATCAGGGCCTGAAGTACCAGGCAGAGATCCTACGAGGGAATGACTTAAAGGGGAGAACGCAGGTAACATACCACCTGAAGGAAACAAGACACATCCGGGTGCAAAGCTATGGACCGCACATCAGTCCCCTGAAGCAGGATAAGGCTGTCACCTGTACTCTCAGGAAACTAAGGGAAAGGCCCTTGTCCAGGCCATCCTGATGAAAGGCAAGCAAGGACGGAAAGTCCACCGTATTAGGGCTAACCTGACACTCACAGCACCAATGCTCGAAAAGGCAGCAGATGTACATGTAGGCAAGATTGGTAGAATCTCTCCTTGACTTGAGGAGCATGAACACCACCACAGAGGAATAACCATTTATTTATTTAACATTTCTTATATACTGCCTTTCATGATATCAAGGTGGTTTACATTGAACAAACTGAAATTACATTGAACAGGGCATTATAACTTAGAGATAACTATTTTACCCTTATGCGCTAAATATTCCTCTCAAGAGCCAATCCATAAGTGAGGAGATAGCAGAGTTGTCCAGAAAGACCAGCCCTTGACACAGAAGCCCCGGGGCTGGGAAAAATTGCATAGGAGCGTTGATCCCCTTTAGGTCAAGAATCGGCTGACAGGAACTGTCCATTGGCATTATAAAGTAGATGGAGTACTAAGTCCTTGCCCCACTTTGGCAGGGGGGACTGGGACAACTGCTCAAAGACTGAGCAATCTTTCCAGGGTGACCTAAACAGTGGCTCTTTTGGCTACAAAACCAGATGGGGAGACGATGAAGGCATCTGGAATAGGTATCTGGATCTCTGCATTCCAGAACATAGCTGTGCTGAACGGTATCTAGCATCCAGGTACCTTCAGTGACTTGAGCACACTCCTGGTAAAAAAGGCATAGTCTGCCACCCACTGGGGGCAGCCCGGAATGGACCCTAATGTCATTGCACCAGACATGGCACTTCTGGAGGTGGTAGATTCACAGGGCCCATGAGTTCCACGAACGAACTGGATCCAGGACTGAAATCCAGAAGAGAAAGAGAAGATGGGCTTTCCAAGATGATACCTATGGGAATTCCAGGGTTCCAGGTATCAGGAACAAGGAAATAGTGTAGATGCCAAAGAAGAGGACACATCTTCATGTTTCTCAGGCCCTTTTGGCCTATCCTCTGGGAGGCAATGAGGTTTGGCATCACCTAAATCCTTAGCCAGCTTCTCTAAGTCCTCTCCAAACAGCAGCTTTCCCTGAAAGGCAAGCCACGTCTGTTGCCCAGGAGCAAAGCCACAGCCAGCATTGCATCATTGTCATTGAAAGAGCAATATCTTTAGCTGCCAAGCAGACAAGGTTATACATAGCATCAGACAGAAAGGCTGTTGCTGCCTTCAGGAGAATGCCAGTATCCTCCCGGGCAAGTGAATGAATCCACCAAAGAAGTGCTTGAGTCGTCACACCAGCACACAACCAACTGGAGAATAAGAGAGGCAACTGAGAACTGACTTCAGGAGAGCTTCCATCTTACGATCTAGGTCATCTTTTAGGGCTGCACCATCCTCCATCAGGTTGGTAGTCTGCTTCGTAACTTACGTGACCTGCACATCCATTTAAAGCATGTTGAACCACACTGCACAGTCGTCCTGTGGCAGGGTACAAAGGAGTGCATAAGTTGGTAAGAACTGTGAGCAGAGAGCATGTGTTTTCAAGAAATTTTCTATGTAGATGACCCAGATTTTGTGAATCTTTCCTTGGAAGAACTGATGAATGAGATTTTTCTTTTCTTTTCAAGAGCTGTCTTAACTACTAAACAGTGCTAGGGTAATTCAGTTTTTTTCAAAATGAGGAGTTGCTAGTACCCAGTATTTTGCACCCAGCTCTTTACTCACGTAGAGGACTAGTGAGCAGGGTCCTCAGATTTTCTTCTGTAGGGATATCAGGCAAGCATCGTATTCCATGGATTTAAGCTAGTCAGACCTGAGAAGCTTCAATACATACTTATCATGCAATGAGTCTGCACAGTTTCTAAAGCCTGCAAAACGCTAAGTTACAGCTTCTATCTTCTTTTTGCTAATATAGGATTTTAACTGTTATACCTTACTTTGGGAATATTCTGACTGTGTAGCCCTAAAGCCTGCAAAAACTATAATTTTCTTTCTTATCTCTGATGGTTTCTAGCTTCCAATATTGAGTTTAACTATCTGTTTTGGGGAAATTGCTAATATAAAGTTTAACTGTGGTTATACAGCTTGGGGATAATCTGACTGACTGACTGCTTTTCTGGGTAGCCTTGGAGCAGATATCTGTGGGTACCCCCAGTTCAGGAACAGCCTTCTGGCTAGAAACTTAGGTTCACGCCCAGCCTACCCCTCACCCATCCCCTACCATTCACCCCCCGGGGCTGCATTGCCTATATAGTAATCACATGCGTTGACATCTATCCTTTTAACTTGGGTTAAAGCCCACATCATCTTCTTCCTTTCTTCTTCTTCTTCCTCTTCTCCTTCTAGGCTGCTTATTCAGCATGTCATGTATTCAGTGCAATAACTGTAGTACATTCATTCCAAGACGAATCATTTGGAACCTACGAGCTTGTCCTCTGCCTCAGGTCAGCGGCCATGCATAAAGAACTGAATCTACTAAGGGAAGACCTAGCTGCCATGCATAAAGAGGTGACCCTACTGAGGGAGGAACTGGCTGCAATGAAGCGTACCTCTTCTAGGATACAAACTGAACAAAGTCCACCACCGCTCCTACAAAGAATCAAACACCCCAGGAACAAATGGATCACAGTGGGTTCTGGTAGATTGCGACCTGTGACACAGAGGCATCCTGTTACAGGTAAGTAACTGTGCTATCTCCAGGAACAAGCAGGAATAAGTCCTCACATATGGGGACTCCCTAGCTAAGATGCCCGGGAGATCCCCTGAAGGGTATGAGACCCTGAAAGGTTCCTCATCTTCCTATGGATCTCAGGCATCCATTCAGGGAAGGTGGGTTGGAGTTGTTCAAGAATGGAACAGGTGTCTGAGGACAGCCTGACCAAACAAGGCATCACGGCGGGAGTCCTTGTCCAAACAGTAATGGGCTTTAAAGGTATGAACCAAGGCCCAGGTGGCTGCTCGACAGATCTGGTCAATGGACACAGAGTTTAGATGAGCCATAGAGGTGGCCATGGCCCTCACGTTGTGAGCGGTGACATGGCCCTCCAGAGAAAGGTTCTTACTCTGGTAAGCAAAAGAGATACACTGAGCAATCCAATTGGAGAGTGTTCTTTTGGAGACTGGAAGTCCTAAATGAGAAGGATCAAAAGCAACAAAAAGCTGAGAAGACTTTCGATGTTGCTGTGTCCTGTGGAGGTAAAAGGCAAGAGCTCTTTTACAGTCTAGAGTATGAAGGTTCCTCTCTGCACTGGATGCATGAGGAGCTGGAAAAAAGACAGGTAAATATACCTCTTGATTAAGATGAAAAGGGGAGACCACTTTAGGCATAAAGTGGGGATTGGTCCTAAGGACCACCTTGTCATGATGGAACCTTGTATAAGGTGGATTAGCCACTAGGGCTTGCAGTTCACTGATACGGCGAGCTGAGGTGACTGCAATAAGAAAAATAACCTTCCAGGAAAGAAATTTCAGGGAGGTAGTGGCTAAGGGTTCAAAAGGTAGCTTCATAAGCTGACCAAGAACCAAGTTTAAGTCCCATGCCACCGGAGGAGGTCGAATGGGAGGTTTAGTTAAGGTTAGGCCTCTCATGAATCTTGCAATAAGAGGATGAGAGGAAACAGGTTGTCCATTGATGGGCTTAAGTGATGCCGCAATAGCACTCAAATGGACTCTTACTAAATTTGTTTTGAGTCCTGCATTGGAGAGATGCAGGAGATATTCCAAAAGAGAATTCAAGGGGAGTGCTAGAGGGTTAAGACCCTTTTGAGCACACCAAATGGAAAATCTTTTCCATTTAAAAGCGTAAGAATGCCTAGTGGAAGGTTTCCTAGAGGCATGTAGGATATCCTTCACTTGCTGCAAAAGATTGAAGTGTTGAAGGTCTAGGCCTTCAGTAACCAAGCTCTGAGGTGAAGGGACTTGGGGTTTGGGTGCCACAAAGTCCCCTCCTCCTGAGACAGAAGGTCTGGAGCAGCTCCCAAGTCCAGGGAGGGGGCTTGGGAGAGATGCAGAAGTAGAGGATACCACACTTGGCATGGCCAGCGTGGAGCTATGAGGATCATGGACCCTTGATCCCTTTGAAGTTTGAACAGAGTCTTGGGAATCAAAGGAATGGGTGGAAAGGCATACAGGAAGCCCTGACCCCAATGCAGGAGGAAGGCATCCTTGGCCTGAACTCCCTGACACGGAATTCTGGAACAAAACCGGGGAAGTTTGGCATTCCACGGACTTGCAAAGAGGTCTATGTCTGGGGTTCCCCATTTCTGGAAGATTCTGAGTACCTGATCCATGTGCAGGGACCATTCGTGTGGAAGCAGAACTCGACTGAGTCTGTCTGCCCAAGAGTTTTGGATTCCTGGAAGATATACTGCCAGGAGATGGATTTGATGCTCTGGCGAAGGCCCATAATCTTAGAGCTTCGTTGCAAAGCGACAGAGAGCCAGTCCCTCCTTGTTTGTTTATGTAAAACATGGCTACTTGATTGTCCATATGAATAAGGACTGTCATGTTGCTGAGGAGGGTATGAAAAACTCTGAGAGCTAGAAAGATTGCTCGAAGTTCCAAGTGGTTGATATGAAGGGTGGTCTCCTGTGGAGACCAAGTGCCCTGAGTGGAGAGATCTTGAAGATGAGCTCCCCAACCTGTTTGGGAGGCATCTGTTGTGAGGGTTGCTTGGGGCAACAGTGGCTGAAAGGGGGCCCCCAACAACAGAGTTTGAGTGGATATCCACCATTGGAGAGACCAAAAGAGACGATTGGAGTTTGTTATTTGGTCTGAGAGAGCTCCTGATGCTTGAGTCCACTGGGTGGATAAAGTCCATTGAGCTGCTCTCATATGTAGGCGAGCATAAGGCACCACATGCACTGTGGAGGCCATGTGGCCTAATAGTTGTAGCATCTCTCTGGCAGTCAAGTGGCTTCTGGACTGAGTCTGAGAGGCTAAGTGCACTAGACGTTGGCAACGGGCCTGAGGTAGATAGGCCCTTGCAGTGGTGGTATCCAACCAGGCCCCTATGAACTCCAGGGATTGCGTAGGGGTGAGTTGAGACTTTGGCAGATTGATCACAAGACCCAGATACTGCAGGATGCGTCTGGTGCGATCCAGGGAAGTCTGAGCTTCGGACTGAGATGGAGCTCGGATGAGCCAGTCGTCCAGGTATGGGAAGACAAAAATTCCCAGGGCGCGTAGAAATGCAGCTACTATTGCCATGCATTTGGTAAATACCCTTGGAGCAGAGGCTAGACCAAAGGGAAGTACTCTGTATTGGAAATGTTTTCCCTGGAACAGAAACCTTAGGAATTTTCTGTGGGATGGATGGATGGATGAGTATATGTGTGTACGCATCCTTGAGATCTAGAGAACAAAGCCAATCCTGACTCTGTAGGTATGGAAGGAGAGTACCTAGAGAAAGCATCTTGAATTTCTCCTTGTATAGAAATTTGTTCAATTCTCTGAGATCCAGAATGGGTCTGTACCCCCCTGTTTTCTTGGGATTGAGAAAATAAGGGGAGTAAAAACCTGATCCCTGTTGAGGAAGAGGAACCTCTTCTATTGCCTTTTGGGCGAGAAGAGTGGTCACCTCCTGACTTAACAGGTCTAGGAGAGATGGGGGAGAATTGAAACTTCTCACCATGGTATGGGGAGGAAGGTTGGAGAAATGTAGTTTGTAGCCCTCTGATGATAGAGAGGGTCCATTGTTCTGATGTAATTTGCTCCCATCTGGGAGCAAAATGAATTAACCTTCCTGGGATGGTGAGAGGTTCTGGTTTTAGAGCCAGAAAGGTTAAGTTCTCTAGATTTAAGTCAAAAACCCTGAGGGGGTTGGGACTGTTGGGCTATAGCAGCCCCTGCAGGTTTTGCCCTGGCCTGTTTAGGCTGCTGACGCTTAGGAGTAAAGCGAGCTGCAGAAGATTGTTGTCCAGTATTTGAGGCAAATCTGGTTCTCTTGTAGAAAGGCTTTTTGAAAGATTTTGTCTTGGCAGGGGTAGAGGTAGACTTAGAAAGTCTATCTAAAGCAGCATTTTCTGCATCCATTTGAGTGGCTTTGATTTGCCACTCTTTACCAAACAGATTCTCCCCTGTACAGGGCAAATTTCCCAACCCATCCTGGACCCAGGGTTCTAGGTCAGAGGCCTGGAGCCAAGCAATTCTACGAGCCGCTATGGCAATACCTGAGGCTCTGCTAGCACCCTCAAAGGAGTCAAAGGCTGCTCTGTTGGAGAACTTTGAAATATCTTGGGTATGCTTTAGCAAAAGAAGGAACTCCTCCTTTCTATCCTCTGGGATAAAGGGGAGAAAATGGCGGATTTTTAATGCAATTTCCTTCAGAAACATGCCCATATAGAGACTGTATGAGTTGATTCTGCCAATAAGCATACTTGCTTGGAAGATTTTTCTTCCAAAAGCATCCAGAGTCCTACATTCTCTTCCTGGGGGAGTAGAAGAGTGTCTTTTAGTACTCTTGATCCTTTTCATAGCTAACTGCACCACGATGGAGTGGTGAGGGAGCTGAGTTTTTTGAAACCCAGGAGAAGGGGGGACACGATACATGGTGTCCAGACGACGAGAATGTGGAGATAGAGTGAGAGGAGTCTCCCATAAGTCCATCATGTGTTCTTGAAGAATTTCATGGATGGGCAAGGTGACTGCCTCTTTGGGAACCTTAGAGTATCCTAGAATGTCTAACTTTTTTGCTCTAGGTTCTTTTTCAGAGGATACAGAAATAGAAAGACCTTTAACTACTTCAATGATGAAGTCTTGAAAGGATAAATCCTCTGGAGGAGACATTCTCCTCTTTGGAGAAGAGGGCTCCTCAGGTAGAGTAAGGGATACTTCAGCAAAGTCATCTGATGAATCAGAATCATCAGAAGACTCAAAGTATCGTCTGTTTGCTTCCAGGGATCGATAAGCGTATCGACCGGTATCGACATCGGGGGTACCCGGAACCGGATCGGTATCGGGAAAAACCCCGGAACCGGGAACCGGAATCGGTATCCTGGTCGATGTGGATGGCCTGGGTACCGGTATCGGTTGTGGTACTGGAACCGGAGTCGGTACCGCAGGGTGCGGTACCGACGGCGTCGCAGCCTTAATGAAAGCCAAGATGGCCTGCTGCATGGATTGGACTGTATGATCCATGGACGCCACGACTGTCTGGATGTCGGTACCGGATGATTGAACCGGTACCCCAGAACAGTCTAACAGGTGATCGGTCGAGGCCGTGCCATCGATGTCAACCTGTAACCCCATAGGAGGAGCTTTGGAAGCCGGAGCTTCCCGCCGGGGTTGTTTGGCTGGGGCAGGGTCCTCAGGGTCAAGCCCAGGGGTATCTTGATACTTAGAGGGAGATTTGCTCTTTGAGGACCTGCCAGAGGAATGTTTGGTTACCCGAGATCCATCAGGAGAGGAAGACCTGGAAGATGTCGATGCTGGAGTATCTGTAGAAAACAGCATGTGAAACTTGGCTGCCCGGTTTTGTAAGCCACATTTAGACATCAAAGAACAGGATGGGCAATCTGGAATGGAATGGTCAGGCCCCAAACATTTAAGACACCATTCATGAGTGTCTGTGACTGAAATAGTACCGCTGCACTTGGTGCATTTTTTAAACCCAGAGGCTTGTTTCTCCATGAGGGAGAATTTATGAAGGCCTAAAGGCCTCACAGGACAAATACACCAAGTGAGGAAAAAAGATGATGTTTTTTTTTTTTTAAGAAATAAAAGAAAAAAGACCGGCGGTACCGGTCTGGAATCGAGGAAGGCAGACACGCGGCCAAAGAAATAAATTAAAACAACAACTTCTTCAGCGGTGACAGGAACACGACCTGCTGGCTCCGCGGAAAAAGAAGAACTGAGGAGAACTGGTCAGGAAGGCGGGAAGGCAGCGCGCATGCGCAGTGGGAGGCCCCAAAAGCTTTCCTTCTGGGAAGCTGGGGAGCTTTCCCGTGCAGGCTCCGTCAGTACCGACGTACCCATATGTGAGGACTTATTCCTGCTTGTTCCTGGAGATACACTGTTGCATTCTCAGAGGTTCTACCTGTTCTTGGTAAGGGGGCAAAAAGGCTGCATCGCATTAACAGCTTTAATACATAGCTCCAGACCTGGTGTAAATAAAAAGGATTCCGATTTATTGGCGACTGGGGTAACAGATGAAACAAGAGACTATACTGTGCTGATGGACTACATCTCTCTATTGCAGGGAAAAGAATCCTAAGTGAAAAATTCAAGCAATATGTGGATATGCATTTAAACTAGAAAAAGGGGGTGACTGATGTGGAAGGTCAAGTTCTGGATGTCACCCCCTACAAAAGCAGATTAAAATCAGAAACAGCCACAACTTTTAAACCATACATCAAAAACAAGTGGGAATATGTAGGCAGAACAAAATCAATGCAAAATACACAAGCCAGTTAAATGCTGGAAAGCAATGAGCACAAATGCTCGAAGCTTAGCCAACAAAGTTGCAGACCTGGAAGCCCTAATGGTGGAAATAGATTTGGACATTGTGGCAATTACAGAGACATGGCTTAATGAATTGCATGATTGGGATATAGCCATAGCTGGCTATAATCTATTCAGAAGAGACAGAGAAAATGGAAGAGGAGGAGGAGTAGCCTTGTATGTCAAGGGCAAGATTAAAGCTACTGAAATGCAGGGGGCATGGGGAAAAGAAGAAGCACTCTGGATTGTGTTGGAAAGAGGAGATGGCACTGTCATCCATACTGCTGTAGTCTACAGACCTCCGACACAAATTGAAGAGATAGATAATGAACTGATTATAGATATTGCCAAGATAGCCACAAAGGGGGAAGTGATAATATTGGGTGACTTTAATCTACCAGATGTGGATTGGATTACTCCTTCTGCAAATCTGGAACGAAGCAAAAAAATTGTGGATGCTCTCCAAGATGTGTTACTTAGACAAATGGTGATGGAACCAACCAGGGAAAGCTCAACACTGGATTTAGTGCTCACCAACGGTGATAGCGTGTCGAATGTCTGCGTGAGTGCCCCTGTGAACAGCAGCGATCATCACACGGTGTGGTTTGAGATAATTCATGATACAGGCCAATCATAGCAAGCTCAAAGTCCTAAACTTCAAAAACACCGACTTCAATAAAATGGTCAAGTACCTAAAGGAGGAGCTGACAGGGTGGAAGGAGATAAGGGAAGTGGAATTGCAATGGGCTAAACTAAAGGTGGCAATAAAAGGGGCAACAGATAAATATGTAAGAAAAGTAAACAAAAACAAGAGAAGAAAACCTGTTTGGTTTTCCAAAGAAGTGGCTGCTCAAATAAAGGCAAAAAACACAGCTTTTGCAACATTCAAAAGCTCACAAACAGAGGAACACAGAAATGAATACAGGATCAAACTCAAAGAGACAAAAAGAGAAATAAGGATAGCAAAATCAAAGGCAGAGGAAAAGATGGCTAAAGATGTTAAGTGTGGTGTCAAAACTTTCTTCAGGTATATTAGGGAAAAGAAGAAGATCAGAGGTGGAATTGCAGGACTCAGAAGTGCTGCGAACGGACTAGTGGAAAGTGACACTGAAAAAGCGAAATTGCTAAACAAATACTTCTGCTCTGTTTTTACTAAAGAAAGTCCTAGAGAAGGACCTCCTCTGACTCCCAAATATAAAAATGGGAATGAAGTAGATACCACACCATTCACAGAAGATGAAGTGTTAGAGCATCTTGCAAAACTGAAAGAGGACAAGGCCATGGGACCGGATGGGATACATCCCAGGATACTGAAAGAGCTCAGAGAGATTCTTGCAGGGCCGTTAAAGGATGTTTTCAACAGATCCTTGGAAACAGGAGAGGTTTCTCAGGACTGGAGAATGGCTGATGTCGTACCTCTACACAAAAGTGGTGACAGGGAAGAAGTGTCAAACTATGGGCCTGTGAGCCTTACCTCGGTGGCGGGAAAAGTAATGGAGGCGCTCCTGAAAGAGCGATTAGTGAACTTTCTCAAAACCAACAGGTTGCAAGACCCGAGGCAACATGGTTTTACCGAAGGACGATTTTGCCAAACAAATCTGATTGAGTTCTTTGACTGGGTGACCAGGGAACTAGATCAGGGGCATGTCGTCATCTACCTGGATTTCAGCAAAGCCTTTGATACTGTTACTCATAGGAGGCTTATCAATAAACTCAGTAGCTTGGAAATGGATCCCAAGATAGTAAATTGGATCAGAAATTGGTTGACTGACAGACAGAAGGTGATGGTAAATGGAGCTCACTCAGATGAAAGGAAGGTGATTAGTGGGGTGTCCCAGCGGTCGGTCCTGGGCCCGGCACTGTTCAATGTATTTGTGAGTGACATTGCTGAAGGACTGAATGGAAAAGTCTGTCTTTTTGCAGATGACACAACATGTCAGAGCTCATACCCCTCCCAATGCAAATCCCTATGTAAAAGTTTAATAACTGTTATATATTAATCTTTTTACAATATAGTGGTAGTTAACAACTATGTTATATGTTAACAAGTACAGCACAGTTACTTACCTGTAACAGGTGATCTCTGGGAACAGCAGGAATAAGTCTTCACATATGGGTATCTTCGGTACCGACGGAGCCTGTGCGGGAACGCTCCCCAGCGTCCAGTAAGAAAGCTTTTGAGAGCATCCCACAGCGCCTGCGCGCTGCCTTCCCGCCTTTCCCAACCGCCTCTCTCCAGTTCGAGTTTTAAAGCTGAGACAAAGAGAGAGAGAGGAAAGGAAAGATAGAGAGATACAACTCCTAGGGGAGGTGGGTGGGTTGTGAAGACTTATTCCTGCTGTTCCTAGAGATCACCTGTTACAGGTAAGTAACTGTGCTATCTCCAGGAACAAGCAGGAATGAGTCTTCACATATGGGGACTCCCTAGCTGCAGATGCCAGGGGGAAACCCCAGGTTGTGTGTCCTTGAAAAGGACTCTACCTCCCCCCATGGATCTCTGGCATCCGACCAGGGTAGGTGGGTAGGAGTTGATTAGTAACGGAACAGGTGTTTGAGAACAGCCTGACCCAACGAGGCATCCCGGCGGGAGTCCTTGTCCAAACAGTAATGGGCTGTGAAGGTATGAACCGAGGCCCAGGTGGCCGCTCGACAGATTTGGTCGATGGACACAGAGTTTAGATGAGTCATTGAGGCTGCCATGGCTCACATTGTGAGCTGTGACATGGCCCTCCAGAGAAATGTTCCTACTCTGGTAGGCGAAAGAAATACACTGAGCAATCCAGTTGGACAGTGTTCTCTTAGAGACTGGAAGTCCTAAATGAGAAGGATCAAAAGCAACAAAGAGTTGAGAAGACTTTCTATGTCGCTGTGTTCTTTGTAAGTAAAAAGCGAGAGCTCTCTTACAATCCAAGGTATGAAGATTCCTCTCTGCATTTGATGCATGAGGTCCTGGAAAAAAAGACAGGTAAATATACCTCTTGGTTCAGATGAAAAGGTGAGACCACTTTAGGCATAAAGTGTGGATTGGTCCTGAGGACTACCTTATCATGATGGAACCTTGTATAAGGAGGATTAGCCACCAAAGCTTGCAACTCACTGATGCGGCGTTCTGAGGTGACTGCAATGAGAAAAATAACTTTCCAAGAAAGGAATTTCAAGGAGGTGGTGGCTAAAGGTTCAAAGGGTGGCTTCATAAGCTGGCCAAGAACCAGGTTTAAGTCCCATGCCACTGGAGGTGGTCTAATGGGAGGTTTAGTTAAAAGAAGGCCTCTCATGAATCTTGCAATAAGAGGATGAGAGGAAATAGGTTGTCCATTGAGAGGCTTGAGGGACGCTGCAATAGCACTCAAATGGACTCTTACTGAATTTGTTTTCAGACCTGCATAGGATAGATGCAGGAGATACTCTAGTAGAGAATTCAGAGGTATTGCAAGAGGGTTTAGACCTTTCCCTGAACACCAAATGGTAAATCTTTTCCATTTGAAAGCATAGGAATGTCTAGTAGAAGGCTTTCTAGAGGCATGAATAACATCTCTGACTTGCTGAGAGAGATGAAAATCTTGAAGGTCTAAGCCCTCAGCAACCAAGCCCTGAGATGGAGCGACTGGGGGTTTGGGTGCCACAAAGTTCCCTCTTCCTGGGACAGAAGGTCTGGTGCAGAGCCCAAGTCCAGGGAAGGAGCTTGAGAGAGATGCAGAAGTAGAGGGTACCACACTTGGCGTGGCCAATGTGGTGCTATGAGGATCATGGTCCCTTGATCTCTCTGAAGCTTGAATAGTGTCTTGGGAATTAGGGGAATTGGTGGAAAGGCATAAAGGAAGTCCTGACCCCAGTGAAGGAGGAAGGCATCCTTGGCCTGAACTCCCTGACACGGAATTCTGGAACAGAACCGGGGAAGTTTGGCATTCCACGGACTTGCAAAGAGGTCTATGTCCGGGGTTCCCCAAATTCGAAAAATCCTGGCTACCTGGTCCATGTGGAGGGACCACTCCTGTGGAAGCAGAACTCGACTGAGTCTGTCCGTCCAAGAGTTTTGAACGCCTGGAAGATATACTGCCAGAAGATGGATGTGATGCTCTCTGGCGAAGGCCCACAGTCGCAAAGCTTCGTTGCAAAGCGACAGAGAGCCAGTCCCGCCCTGCTTGTTTACATAGAACATGGCTACTTGGTTGTCCGTATGGATGAGGACTGTCCTGTAGCTGAGCAGGGAATGGAACACTCAGAGCTAAGAATATTGCTCTGAGTTCCAAGAGATTGATATGCAGAGAAGTCTCCTGTGGAGACCAGATGCCCTGGGTGGAGAGATCCTGCAGATGAGCTCCCCAACCCATTGGAGAGGCATCTGTTGTCAGAGTTGCTTGGGGTAGCGACTGCTGAAAAGGGGACCCCAGCAACAGATTTGGAGGGGACTTCCACCACTGGAGAGACCAAAATAGGCGACTGGAATTTGCTATTTTGTCTGACAGGCAACCTGATGCCTGAGTCCATTGGGTGGACAAAGTCCATTGAGCTGCCCTCATGTGAAGGCGAGCATATGGAACCACATGCACGGTGGATGCCATGTGGCCTAATTGTTGTAATATCTCTCGAGCAGTTAAATGGGACTTTAACTGTATCTGGGAGGCTAACTGCACCAAACGTAGGCAACGGGCCTGAGGAAGATAGGCCCTTGCAGTTGTGGTATCCAGCAAGGCCCCTATAAACTCCAGAGACTGAGTAGGGGTGAGATGGGATTTTGGGATGTTTATTACCAGTCCCAAATACTGAAGGACACGCATTGTGCAGGTTAGAGAAATCTGGGCCTCTGACTGGGATGGAGCTCGAATGAGCCAGTTGTCCAGATATGGGAAAACGAATATTCCTAGAGTGCGCAGAAATGCAGTTATTACTGCCATGCATTTCGTGAACACCCTTGGTGCAGAGGCCAGACCGAAAGGAAGCACCTTGTATTGGTAGTGCTTTCCTTGAAAAAGGAACCGAAGGAACCTTCTGTGTGTTGGATGGATGAGGACATGGGTGTACGCATCCTTGAGATCTAGAGAACAAAGCCAGTCCTGGACTCTGAAGGTATGGCAGCAGAGTACCGAGAGAAATCATCTTGAATTTCTCTTTGAATAGAAACTTGTTCAATTCTCTGAGATCTAATATGGGTCTGTAGCCCCGTTTTCTTTGGAATAAGAAAATAAGGGGAGTAGAACCCTGAGGCCTGTTGAATAAGGGGTACTTCTTCTATTGCCCCTTGGGCAAGAAGGGTAGCAATCTCCTGACCCAGAAGGTTGAGGAGAGATGTTGGAGAATTGAACTGTCTCACCATGGTGTGGGGAGGAAGGTTTAAGAAATGAAGCTTGTACCCGTCCCTCACAATGGAGAGGGTCCATTGCTCTGCTGTAATTTGCTCCCATCTGGGAGCAAAGTAAGCCATCCTTCCTGGAATGGTGAGGGGCTCTGGTTCTTCCAGAGCCAGAAAGGCAAAGTTCTCTAGTTGCATGTCAAAGGCCCTGGGGAGGCTGAGGCTGCTGAGCCGTGGGAGGCCTGGCAGCCTTAGACTTGGCCTGTTTAGGTGGTTGCTGACGCTTTGCAGCAAAACGACCTGCAGAAGATGCCTGCTGACCATAAGCAGGATAGTATCTTCCCTTTTTAGAAAAAGTTGTCTTTTTGAACAACCTTTTCTTAGCAGGAGCAGAGGTAGACTTTGAAAGTCGATCCAAAGCAGAGTTCTCAGCATCCATCTGAGTGGCCTTTGCTTTCCAATCCCTGCCAAAAAGGTTTTCACCTGTACAAGGAAGATTTCTCAATTCATCTTGGACCCAAAGTTCCAAATCAGAGGCTTGTAACCAAGCAATTCTGCGTGCACCTATGGCAATAGCCGAGGCTCTGCTTAAACACTCAAAAGAGTCAAAGGCTGCATGGTTGGAAAATTTGGAAACATCTTGGGCATGTTTAAGCCAAGTGAGAAATTCCTGCCTTTTATCTTCTGAAATAAAAGGGGCTAAAGTCTGCAGATGATCTGTGACTTCTTTTAGAAACATCCCCATATAGAGACTATAGGAGTTGATTCTGGCAGCAAGCATATTAGCTTGGAAAACCCTTCGGCCAAAAGCATCAAGGGTCCTGCATTCACGTCCTGGAGGATTAGATGAGTGTCTCTTTGCATTCTTTATTTTCCTCATGGCAGACTACCACAATAGAGTGGTGAGGAAGCTGAGACTTATGAAAGCCAGGACAAGGAGGGACAAGGTACATGGTGTCTAATCTACGAGAATGAGAAGAGGTGGTAAGAGGAGTCTCCCACATGCTCAACATGAGATCATAGAGAATCTCATGAATAGGTAAAGTAGCTGCTTCTTTAGGAGCCTTAGGATATTGCAAAATATCTAGTTGCTTGACTCTAGGCTCTGACTCAGGGGCTATTGTAATGGAGAGGCCCCTAACCACTTCCCTAATGAAGTCCTGAAAAGACAAGTCTTCTGGAGGAGACATTCTTCGTTTTGGAGAATCAGACTCCTGAGGAAGAAGTACCGGTGCATCGACAGAAACCTCCGACTCAGTCTTCGGAGAAATCGAAGTATCGCCTGTCTGGATGCTCCTGTAAAGCCCGATACGCGTACCAAGTGGGATCGACATCGGGAGTAAGCGGTACCGGTTCGGTACCGATGGGCATCATAGGACAGGGTACCGTTGCAGTCGACACCGAAGCTGATGTCGATGCAATCGGTACCGGCACCGGGAACGGTGTCGGAGTTGGTACCGGCAAAGGAGACTGTTGCGGTACCGGAGGCGTCGAAGCCTGCATAAACGCCGTTAGGGTGCGCTGCATGGACAGAATCTCCTGATCCATCGACCCCACCAGAGTCTGGATGTCGGTACCAGTGGAGGCCACCGGTACCCCAGAACACGGCAACAGGTGATTGGTCGAGGCCGAGCCATCGATGTCAACCTGTGACCCCATAGACAATGCTTTGGAAGCCAGAACTTCCCGCGGGGGTAATTTTGCCGGTGCGGAATCCTCAAGGACAAGCCCGGAGGCATCTCGATGCTTAGAGGGAGATTTGCCCTTCGAGGACCGGCTAGATTTATGTTTGGTTACCTGAGATCCATGGGAGGAAGAAGCAGCCCTGGAAGACGTTGATGCCACCGAGGATGCATCAGAGGGAAACAGGGTACTGAGCTTGGCTGCTCGGTTCTGCCGACCTCTTTTAGACATCATGGTACAGGACACACAATCCGTGATGGAATGGTCAGGACCCAAACATTTTAGACACCAGTCATGGGTGTCGGTGACAGAAATAGTACCGCCACACTTCGTGCACTTTTTGAACCCGGAAGCGGGCTTCTCCATGAGGAGAAAATATGTTCAGGCCTAAGGCCCAAACCGAAAATGCACAGTTGAAGAAAGAAAAGTTTTTGTTTTTTTTTAAGAAAGAAAAGAAAAGACCGGCGGTACCGGTCTGACGTCGAAGAAGGCAGACGCGACACAGAAAAATAAAGAAAAAAATAAAGAATTCTTCTGCGGTGACAGGAACATGACCTGCTGGCTCCGCGGAAAAGAAGAACTGGAGAGAGGCGGTTGGGAAAGGCGGGAAGGCAGCGTGCAGGCGCTGTGGGATACTCCCAAAAGCTTTCTTACTGGACGCTGGGGAGCGTTCCCGCGCAGGCTCCGTCGGTACCGACGATACCCATATGTGAAGACTCATTCCTGCTTGTTCCTGGAGATTATAGCTAGACACACTGTTTAAAATGTTCTATGTAATACAGTTGAATGTTCAATGTAAACCGTTTTGATTCCCAGAGAAAGCACTACAGAAAATTAGATAAATAATTACATAAATATAAATATAATTTAAGTCATCATCATTTAACAGGAACCAAATTCTTTGCCTTATAACCCTTACAATTGACCGTTTTTACATTATATTGTTTTCTATCTGCCATGTACTCTACTGTTGTATTGTTCTAATTGTTAAACTCTGTTACTTGTTCAATGTAAACCTGTTCTATGTACCGAGTTGTTATACTGTAAACTGCACTGATTTAAAATAGCGCAGTATATAAAACCAAATAAATAAATATCAGGAAATTCTATTTACATTGCAGAATGGCATCTATAATGTGTGTTAGTCTAAAATCCTTAAAAAAAAAGCAAGTAAACATAATTGAGAAAGCTAAACAGAACTGCCCAAATGTCTATCATTAAATGTCCAAGCTGTCTCAATATTAGCCTACTTCAGTGTTGTAAACACATGGAAATCTCACAATACTCCAACAGAAGTTTTCTTCTGAAATTGCACTAGGCAACTCAATACCCCTGAGAAGATCCTTGGAATTTAAGGAATCAGAGGTAAAGGGGAAATTGGCTGATGGTCCAAACAGTTTTAATAAACCATATAGACCAGGTAGGAGCTAAAAGGTGTAAGGATACAGCTATTAATTCTCTCAACATTTTATCTTTGATAAAGTACTGTTCATTGGATAAACATGTCCTCTTATGGTCTCCTCTACTTAGTAATGAAATATGGACCGTGTTAATTCAACTAAACATGGAATATGTGGTAAACAAGCTTTAGATCAGGAGGGGCAAACGTGATTGTTGAGGGCCAAAAACGAGTTGGGTTTTCAGGTTCTCCACAATGAAATGCATGAAGCCTATCGTCATACAATGAAGGAAAATCATTTAAATATATTTCATGCATATTCATTATAGAAGTCCCAAAAACCCAACTAGTTTTTGGCCTTTAAGTATTGTTTGCCCATACCCACTTTAGGTAATAACTTATTCATTTAATTAACAATATATTTATGATTACTTTATACTCTTTGCACAAACTAATGGATAGCATTTCTTGACAGTTAGCAAAATCTTTTAACAAGGAATCACCCAGAGCTGTTTGCCAACTTCTTTCTCTATTTAGCAACCAATGCAAAATTTGTGATAATTTCTGAAATGTTCTACGCAGATGCAAGGAAATAAAACATTTGCGAAGAATCAAAGCTACAATGAAATGATACAAGGGGTTCAACCTTTAAGTTCTTCTGTTTGTGAGAAACTCTGGAATTCTTTATCTAGTCACAGAACAGTATTGTGTTTCATTGACAATTCAAATTTTGATCAATGTTTCCAGATCACCAAAGAAATCAAATTTAAATGTGTCACAAGTCAACAAATACTAAAGCAAACCTTTTTTCCGCTTTACTTCAACTACAACTTAAAATCACATTAATGAAAAGAAATTAACCTGTGCATTCTTTATTCTATATTTTCACCACCACATTACAGTAGCGGCTGAATATTACATGTGTCGGTACTATAATGTGAACAAATGCTAGTTATTTTTTTTGGGGGGAGGGGATGCAGGTGGGAGACATTACTAGAGCAGCCAATGTGCTGGACAGCTGAAGTCACTTCACTCAAACATATCGTTTGTCAAACTTGAAAATCATTAAGCAATTTGGATGAAGTTTGCCTAATTTAAAATAAAAGATCTTTTCATGTAATATACATTCTTCTAGAAGTGTAGATCTGCTAATAAATTTTGTAACATATAAAAATATTTCAGTGTTGTGATAAATGATTCTGTGGTGTTCAGAAGTTATATTTGTACTTTACTTTTCCCCCCCTACAGATTCAAACAGAAGAAACACCTTTGTATGTGTCTGAAAAGCACAAGGGGGTAATAAAGTACGTATATATTACCATATATTTTTCCTTCCTTCTCTGTCCCAGTTTTTACAAGTATCTGTGGAAAGGAACTCATCTAATCCCTCTTCCTGGATTATTTGGGGCGTGGAAAGAATTGCACAGTTATGCATTACTAACACCGAAAAACTTATTTCTGTATTGAATTTCATTTAACAGATCAATACTTTTCATATATATGCAAACTGCATACAAAGAGTCCTGGCTGTTTCTCCATTAAACATGCCTTATCAAATGTACAAAATACTTAAGTGGAATAGATACTTTCAAATTACTTCAATTTATATATGAATTACTTACAAATTCACAATCTTTTCTGTTGGTAGCTTCTGTACTGCTCACAGCTCCCCCATCACAAGGAGGACCAGATCCTCCCGTGGTCCCAACAGCAACTCCACCATCTTGACGTTCAGAGGTCTTGAGTGTTTCTTCTAACTGCAAAAGGTTCAGCTGCAAAGGAGAACTGCACCTTGATTGGAATAAAGGAGGAGAAGCAGCCTGGTCTTGTGGACCAACAGACTGTGGCGTGGAGGAACAGGATAGTCCATCTCGTGACTCAATTAAAGGAGCCCTTTCATGGTTAGTTTGTGGTTTATAGTGGAAAGGCTGTGTTGGATATAAAGTCTGTGGAGGGAAAGGAGCTGGAGTTGTGAATGGAGGTGGTTGTGCTGAGAAAACAGTCTGTGGAGTAAAGGTAGGATGGGCTGAAAAATGAGGATGACCAGAGTAAAATGCCTGGGGTAGACTATTGTTCATTTGAGGGAATACGCAATTAGGGAGCACAAGGGCTACCATAGGAGTTGCTAAAGGAGTAGAGAATGGGGGTGGTTGCATAGGACAATCACTATTTTGTAGACCATGAGGCTTATTAACTTCAGAAACTGATGCTTCAGCAACCTGTGGAACAGTTCCTGCCGTTGGGAAAACTGGCAATGGATATGCAGGCAAAACTGTAGGGATTGTCATTGGTGGATAACTTGCTTGTGAAGTTTCTGATGGTGACCAGGCAGTATTGTTTAAGCCTATTAATGGGGACCTAGCAGGTTGTTTTGTACCAGAAGTAGTACTGCCTGAGGATTCTTGCTGTTTAATTCGTTTTGATTTGGATTTTCTGTTCTTTCCACTTTTCTTCCAAGAGAATTCCATTCCAGAAGTCCCATTTCTTGGGCCACGAGTAACTAAGGATAAAAATAAAGAGTAAGAGTAACTATTACAACTTAAAAGCAAATATCCTCCATTGCTGACATTCTTAAGCATAAAGGATACAATAGTTTTGTCTATCTTAAGTGGACAGAAAAGTTCACTTCCTAATTCCTGTCTCCAAGTAACATTTGCATATACACATTATAACACTTAGCAAAAGGCTATTAGGAACATGAAAAGCACAAATACTTGCAGTCTAGGCAACAAAGTTCCAGATCTTCAAGCCCTAATGGTAGAGGCAGATTTAGATATTGTTATTATGGAGACATGGTTCGATGAGTCCCATGAATGGGATGTGGCCATATCAGACTATAATCTATTTAGATAAGACAGAGATGGCTGAAAAAGCGTAGTTATTAAGAGATAGTGCTGCCCATTTTCTTCCCGAACGCCCATGCTGAAAGGGCGTCGACGATTCTCCACACCTTGGATTGTAAAATGGCTCTCTCTTTCTACCTGCAGCAGACTCGGGACCACCGCAGATACAGGCAGCTCTTCGTCTTCTTCGATACCAGCCATCTGGAGCTGGAAGTCACCAAAGATACCTTGTCCATCTGGGTGGCGGACTGCATCACCTTTGCCAGCCCCAGATAGCAGGTAGAAAGAGAGAGCCTTCTTACAATCCAAGGTGTGGAGAATCGTCGATGCCCTTTCAGCATGGGCGTTCGGGAAGAAAATGGGCAGCACTCTCTCTTAATTGAGATGAAAATCCGAGACAACCTTTGGGAGGAACTTGGTGTGAGTCCGCAGGACCCTCCTGTTCCTATAAAACCTCATGTACGGTGCCTCGGCCATGAGCGCCTGGAGTTTCCTGACCCTCCGAGAGGAGGTGAGAGCCACCAGGAAGGCCACTTTCCACGACAGATGCCGCAGCGAGCAGGTAGCCATGGGCTCAAAGGGTGGCTTGGTCAGCTGCGCGAGGACCACATTGAGGTCCTGTTCCACCGGACAAGGGGGGTGGGGGGCCTGGAAAGGAGCAGGCCTCACATGAAACGAGAGACAAGCAGTTGCCCCGAAAGAGGTTTGCCCTCATGTGGCAGTGGTTCGCTGAGATGGCACTCAGGTGAACCCTGACCGAGTTAGACTTCAGCCCAGACTACGAGAGGTGGAGCAGGTACTGCAAGACCAAACTGGTAGGGCATGAAAATGGGTTTGCTCTGAGCACCACACTGAGAACTGACACCACTTATAGGCATAAGCCCGTCTGAGTCCTTTCATGAGGCCAAAAGAATGTCCTCGATCTCCACAGGAAGATGGTAGAAGGCTAGAGCGACCCACTCAGCTGCCAAGCTGTGAGGGATAGGGACCTCAGACTGGGGTGGAGAAGCAGACCCTCCTCCTGCGTCAGCAGCTCCGGTGAGAACCTGAGTGGGGCCGGGGAGTCAACTGAGAGACAGAGCAGCAGGGGCTACCAAGGCTGCCTGGGCCACTTTGGGGCTATGAGAATCATTGAGGCCCTGTCCCACTGGACCTTGAGAAGGGTCCAGGCAATGAGGGGCATGGGGGAGGAGGCATATAGCAGGCCCATTTCCCACGAGATAAAGAAGGCATCCGGGGCCACCCTGCCCAGGTGCAGGAGGGGACTGCAGAACTGGGGGATCTGTGAATTCACAGGACTGGCAAAGAGGTCCAGGTCTGGAGTCCCCCAATGCTGGAAGAGCCGCTGTGCTGTCCAGGGACACGGGCGCCACTTGTGCGGCCGGAGGACTCTGCTGAGCTGGTCCGCCAATGTATTGTCCTGACCCGGGAGGTAAGTGGCCCGGATGGTCATGCCCTGGTCCTCCACAAAGGAGCATAGGGCTATCGCCTTCGAACAGAGGCTGTAGGAGCCGGTACCTCCCTGTTTGTTCACATAGAATATCGTGACCTGGTTGTCTGTCTGGATCAGCACCGCTCGTTGCTGCAGGCAGCCCCTGAAAACCTTGAGAGCGAGGCGAATAGCCCAGAGCTCCAGCAGGTTGATCTACTGTCAGGACTCCTCGAGGGACCAAGTCCTTTGAGTGCGCCGCCCCTCGCAGTGGGCTCCCAGCCCGCCAGGGAGGTGCCCGCCACGCTGGGAGAGACCGGTATAGGGGTCTTGGAGGCGGCCAATCAACTGCGCCCATTGTGCTCAGAGGTAGCACTGCGTCACCTGCATGTTGAGGCGGGCATTGGGCATGACAGACCGTGGAGGCCATGTGGACAAGACGGCGAAGCATCGTCCGGGCCGAGAGAGCGCTGCGGCACCGAACCTCAGATGCCAGGGACATGAGGTGGTCTGCCCTGTCCTGGGGAAGAAATGCCATGGCCTGAAGGGTGTCCAAGCGAGCCACGATGAACTCCAGGGACTGAAGTCTGTCCCCATATGCCTTATGACAAAGTCCACTGACCATTTTGGTAGTCACCTTCTGCACAGACTCCATCCTGTTTTTATCTTTTTGAAGGTGTGGACTCCAGAATTGCACAAAATACTCCAAATGAGTTCTCACCAAGACTTATACAGAGGCACTATCACCTCCTTCTTCCTGCTGGCCATTCCTTTCCCTATGCATTCAAGCATCCTTCTGGCTTCTACCTTTGCCTTTTCTACCTGTTTAGCCAACTTAAGATCATCAGAAAAAAAAATCACCTTCTGGTCCTGCTCTTTTTTTGTGGACAGAGGTACTTCACCCCCTATACTTTACCGCTCTCTTGGATTTTTGCAGCCCAAATGCATGACTCTGCATTTTTAGTGTTAATTTTCTGCTGCCAAATTCTTGACCATTCTTTCAGTTTAGCGAGATCCCACCTCATATTATCTACTCCTTCCTGTATATCTATTCTATTGCAGATTTTGGTATTATCTGCAGAAAGGCAAACCTTACCTGACAGCCCTTTGACAATATCACTAACAAAAATGTTAAAAAGAATCAGACCAAGGACAGATCCCTGCAGTACACCACTGGTTACATTCTTCTCCTCGGAATAAAGCGTAGTTACTCACCTGTAACAGGTGTTCTCCAGGAGCAGCAGGAATCAGTCCTCACTTATGGGTGACGTCGGCGCCGACGGAGCCCTCGCGGAGCAATTTTCCCCAGCTTTCAAAGAAAGCCTTTGGGAATTGCAGCGCGCATGCGCGGTAGTCTTCCCGCCCGAAGGTGCCATCTTAGCCAGTCAGATGACATAGCTAAAAAAGACAGCATAAAAATTTGCAAAAAGAACATAAGCAGACGATTGCAACTCCAAGGGGAGGAGGGAGGGTAGTGAGGACTGATTCCTGCTGCTCCTGGAGAACACCTGTTACAGGTGAGTAACTACGCTTTCTCCAGGACCAAGCAGGAAGTCAGTCCTCACTTATGGGACTCCCAAGCTCAAGGCTACCGGAGACCCTAAGCACAAAAATGAGCTCCCTCTAGCTCAGCAGCACAGAAGGAAAGAATCTTCGCTGAATTATCACCCACCGGTAGCCCACATCCGGGATGGAGGGTAGGAGTTGCTCAGACCTCAAAGAGATTACGGAGGACTGCCTGTCCGAAAGCACTGTCCCTACGGGACTCCCTCTCGAGACAGTAATGGACCGCAAAAGTCTGGCTCGAAGACCAAGTAGCGGCCCGGCAGATGTCTGCCAGCGGAACAGAGCGGAGGTAAGCCACTGACGTGGCCTTTGCCCGAACGCAATGAGCCGTGACTCGACTTTCTAAGGCGAGTCCGGCTGCCCCATAAGCCCAAGAGATACAGTCCGCAACCCAGATGGACAGAGTACGCTTGGAGACCGGGAGCCCCAATTTATTGGGGTCAAAGGACACAAAAAGCTGCGCAGCTTTACGGTGCTCCCGCGTACGGTCAAGGTAGAAGTTCAACGCCCTTCTACAGTCCAGGGTATGGAGGACCGTCTCAGCTCGGCTGGAGTGTGGTCTGGGAAAGAAGGTTGGAAGTACCACCTCCTGATTCAAGTGAAAAGGGGAGACCACTTTAGGCAGAAACTTTGGGTGAGTCCGTAGGACTACCCTATTCTTGTAGAACCGAGTGTAGGGGGGATCAGACACGAGGGCCTGTAATTCACTTACGCGCCTAGCGGAAGTGAGGGCTATCAAGAACAGCGTTTTCCAAGACAGAAAACGGAGAGAGCAGGTAGCCATAGGTTCAAAAGGCGGACAGGTGATCCGCTGTAAAACCACATTCAGGTCCCAGTCAGGCGCTGGCGGGCGCAGAGGTGGTTTAAGTAGTAGGAGACCTCGGAGAAACCTCGCTACGAGAGGGTCGTTGGAGAGAGGTCTGCCGTCCACCGGCACATGATGTGCGGAAAGAGCACTGAGGTGAACTTTGACGGAGTTGGACTTAAGTCCCAGATTAGAGAGGTGTAGCAAGTACTGTAAGATCACCGACACCGGGCAGGAGAAGGGATCCTGAGACTGTTGGGTACACCAGACTGCAAAGCGACGCCATTTAAGGGCGTAGCATTTGCGGGTAGAAGGCCGTCGCGAAGCCAAGACGACCTCCTCCACCTCTGCCGGCAAGAGGAGAGGAGCAAGGACTACCCTCTCAGCAGCCAGGCCATGAGGTTGAGAGACCTGAGGTTGGGGTGCAGTAGGGACCCCTGATCCTGGGTGAGGAGATCCGGTTGCACCCCCAGAGGGATTGGATCCTCCACCGCCAGTTGCAGCAAGAGCGGAAACCACGGCTGCCTGGGCCAGCGAGGGGCCACCAGGATCATGAAAGCTTTGTCTCGGAGAACCTTGAAAAGGGTCCGAGAGACTAACGGGATGGGAGGGAAAGCGTACAGAAGGCTCCCCGACCATGAGATCAGAAAGGCGTCCGCCGCCACCCGAAGGGGGTGAGGCTGACGAGAGCAGAAGCGAGGAAGCTGCCGGTTGTGAGGACTGGCAAAGAGATCCACTGTGGGGAGGCCCCACCTGAGGAAGAGCTTCTGAACAATCAAGGGGTCCAGACGCCACTCGTGCGGCTGGAGGACCCTGCTGAGTTTGTCCGCCAGGCAATTTTCTTGGCCCGGGAGATAAACTGCCTTGAGGAGAATGCCGTGACTGACGGCCCAAGAGCAGAGCTTCTGTGCCTCCCGGCAGAGGAGGAAGGAGCCCGTGCCCCCCTGCTTGTTCACGTAGAACATGGCAACTTGATTGTCCGTCTGGACAAGGACGGACTGTTGGGAGGTCAGGTGGGAGAAGGCCTTGAGAGCTAGGCGGATCGCCCTGAGCTCCAGGAAGTTGATCTGCTGAGCAGACTCCCACTTGGTCCAGAGGCCTTGAGTACGTGCCTCTTGGCAATGGGCTCCCCAGCCCAGGAGGGATGCATCGGTGGTCAGCACCCGGGTCGGCTGAGGTGACTGGAAAGGCATTCCCAATACCAGGTTCGGCTGCCGGAGCCACCACCGGATAGACGAGACCAGCGGCTCGGAGACGCGCACCAGGTCTGCTAGGCCGCCCGTGGCCTGTCGCCACTGCTGGCGGAGACACCACTGAGCAGGCCGCATATTCAGGCGGGCATTGGGGGTCACATGCACGGTGGAAGCCATATGGCCGAGCAGTCTCAGGAAGCGCCTGGCGGAGACCAGGGGCTGGCTGCGAAAGCGGTCGGCTAGGTCCATGAGCCGCTGAGCCCTGTCGAGCGGTAGGTACGCTCGCGCCTGAGGGGTGTGCAGCCTTGCGCCGATGAACTCGAGATCCTGTGAGGGGAGCAAAGTGGACTTTGCGAAGTTGATGACAAAGCCCAAGTGCTGCAGCAGAGTCACCGTGCGGCACGTGGCGGTGGTGACCTCCTGAGCGGACGCTGCTCTGATGAGCCAGTCGTCGAGGTACGGAAAAACATAGAGGCCGTGAAGCCGGAGATGGGCCGCCACGACCGCGAGACATTTTGTGAAGACTCGCGGTGCGGAGGACAGGCCGAAGGGCAGTACTCTGTACTGGTAATGATTTCCTGCCACCACAAACCTTAGGTATTGGCGGTGGCTTGGGTGGATGAGGATGTGCGTGTAAGCATCCTTTAGATCCAAGGAGCATAGCCAATCTCCCTGCTGGAGGTAGGGCAGAAGGATTCCAAGGGTAAGCATTTTGAACTTCTCCCGCACAAGGAACTTGTTGAGGTTGCGCAAGTCCAGGATGGGTCGGAGGCCTCCTGTTCTCTTTGGTATCAGAAAATACCTTGAATAGAAGCCCTGACCTCTCAGGTGGTGTGGCACCGGTTCCACCGCCTGATCCTGCAGAAGACCTGCTAACTCCTGAAGGAGCAACTCCCTGTGCAGAGGGGGGCGCGGAGGCTCTCCCGGAAAATAGGAGGGAGGGACCTGATGGAAGTGGAGAAGGTAGCCCTCTCGCACGACCTGAAGCACCCAGGCATCTGCGGTGATGCTGGACCACCTGTCGGCGAAGTGAACCAGCCGGCCTCCGGTGCTGGGGGGAACCAGCGGGGGGGGAGAGGCTATGCTGAGCGAGTCAAAAACCCCCACCCTGCTGAGCAGGGGCTGGTGGCGCAGGCTTGGGGGCTTGCTGCCTACGGGACCCGTTACCCCGTCCCTTGGCCTGCTGGCCCTGTTGGGGAGCTGCAGGGGCCTGATAATGGGGGTATTGTTTGTAGGCAGCCGCCTTCCTCGGGTAAAAGGTCTTTTTTCCCGAGCCCTTCTTTTTCTGGGAAGGGGCGGAGGTCTTCCTAGAAAGCCTGGTCCTGGTGAGAGTCTCAGTCTCAATTTGTGCAGCCTTTTCCGCCATGGGCTTGCCAAAGAGGTTTTCGCCTCGGCAGGGGACATCGACCAACTTGTCCTGTACCCAGGGCTCAAGGTCGGACGACTGAAGCCAAGCCTGTCGGCGGGCACCGATGCCGGCTGCGGCTACTCGAGCCGAGGCTTCAAAGCCATCATAGGCTGCCCGGGACATGAACTTTGAGCATTCCCGAATACCTGTGGACAAGGCTAGGAACCTCCGCAAGGGTTCCTCGGACAAACCAGCGGAGAAGCCGGCTAGCTCTTTAGCCAGATCCCTGAGATACATGCCCATGTAGAGCTGGTAAGTCTGGACACGACAGGCGAGCATAGAGCCCTGGAAGCACTTCTTGCCAAGGCCATCCAGGTTACGGGCCTCCCTTCCAGGAGGCACCGAGGAGTGCATCTTCTGGCTCTTAAGACGATGCATGGCCGATTCCACTACCATGGAATGGTGTGGCAACTGCGCCTTTTGAAAGCCAGGGCTCTTGCGGACTCGATAGATAGAATCGACCCGCTTGCTCAGGACCGGCGAGGAGGCCGGACTCTCCCACATGCGGAAGAGTAGTCGTTCCAGCATAGGAGGAACCGGCACAGTAAAGTGCTCCCTCGCGGGAGAGTCATACTGGAGGGCGTCGAGCTCTTCGGCTCGAGGCTCCTCCTCGGGGTCCGCAGGGAAGGCCAAAGCCTTGGCCATATCCCTAACGAAATCCGAGAACCGGGCATCCTCCGGGGGGGACTGCTTCCGAGGCTCGGACTCCGGAGAGTCCGATGGGACACACCGAGTCCG
The DNA here is from genome assembly GCA_033557465.1 of Ichthyophis bannanicus. NCBI lineage: Eukaryota > Metazoa > Chordata > Amphibia > Gymnophiona > Ichthyophiidae > Ichthyophis > Ichthyophis bannanicus. The sequence continues at coordinate 382,809,412 of CM066038.1, forward strand.
GAAAGAATCAGGTGACTCTTCCTCCTCCGACTCCCAGACCGACTCCGACGAGGACTCGGTGGGGTCGGCTCGGGCAGGGTGCGGCGCCAGCCGCCCCGACGCCGAGGGAGTCGGCGTCGGCGACCTCGGTCCCGAACGGGAGGCCGAGGGCGACCTCGACCGAGGATCGACTCGAGTTCTCATCGACTCGAGGATCGGCTCGGTCTCCGGGGTCGACTTGGACGTCGACGTCCCGGCGGTCGGGGCAGCGACGCCAGCGAAGCCAGCGAGCAGCGCCCGCTGCTGGTCCATGAAGGCAGACAATCTGCTCTCCAAGGCCGTCAACCTGAGTCCGAGCTCAGGCGACCCAGCAGCCCCCGACTCGGGCCCCGACGGCGTCGGGCCCGACGTCGGCTGACGCGGAGGCGAGTCCAGAAGGACAACAGGACTTACCCGGGCAGGACTCCAGGCGAGGTCGCTTCGGGAGGTGATCCTTCTCCAAGGACCCGGGGCGGCTGTCGGGGCTATGCGACCTGGCCCTCGCGGAGCCAGGAGCGTCCACCGACGCCGCCCTCGCGGGTTTTTCCTTCCGTCGATGGTCCCCGGAGGGAGAACCCCGGTCGGAGGAGCTCCGTCGACGGTCCGAACTGGAGCCTTTCGACAGTGAGGCCTCCGACGAGGTCCGGGTACGGCTGGGGTCAGCGAAGATTCTTTCGCGCTGATGCCGCCGACTTCTCAATGCCTTCGAGGACAGTTTGCTGCAGGGCCCACAGATCAGTTCCTCGTGATCTGGGCCCAGGCAGCGGAGGCAAAGGTCGTGTGAGTCGGTGAGTGACATATTTCGGTCACACCGACCACACCGCTTAAAGCCACTGGCAGCCATCGGGGGAAAAAGGGCCCCTGCGAGGTCAAAGGACCGGGCTGCCAGGGAAAAAACGAAAACGAAAACTGACTAAGTCAGAAAAACCGAAACAACCGTTAGAGGACTCGAGACCGGCGTCGCGAGTCCGGGCGGGAAAACGACCGGCGTCGAACCGAAAGAAAAAAGGATAAATACAGAGGAAAATCAACTTTTTCGCGGGGACAAGACGGGGACGTCTGTAGGGCTCCGCGGAAAAAAGTAGACTGGCTAAGATGGCACCTTCGGGCGGGAAGACTACCGCGCATGCGCGCTGCAATTCCCAAAGGCTTTCTTTGAAAGCTGGGGAAAATTGCTCCGCGAGGGCTCCGTCGGCGCCGACGTCACCCATAAGTGAGGACTGACTTCCTGCTTGGTCCTGGAGAAGCCCCATTTACCTGCACCCTTTGTCTCCTCCCACTCAACCAATTTCTAACCCAGTCACTTTAGGATCTATTCCTAGGATGCTCAATTTATTTATAAGTCGTCTGTGTGGAACGGTGTCAAAGGCTTTACTGACATCTAAGTACACCACATCTAGCACTCTCCCTCAGTCCAACTCTCTGGTCACCCAGTCAAAGAAATTAATTTGATTTGTGTGACAAGTCCTGCCCCTAGAAAAACCATGCTGCCTCAAATCCTGCAAGCCATTGGACCCCAGAAACCTCACTATCCTCAGTTTTAGCAGTGTTTCTGTTAATTTATTCACCACAGAGGTCAGATTAACCAGCCCATAGATCTCAACCTCATCCTTACTTCTGCTTTTGTGTAAAGGGACCACATGCTCTCTCCCATGAGACCACGCCAGACTCTAAAAAAGCACTGAAAAGATTAGACAGTGGAGCCGCTAGAACTTCTCCAAGTTTCTTCAATATTCTGGGATGTATCCCATACAAGGCGGTGGCTAAAGCCAGAAGGATGCCATACTGCAGAGAAAAGGGCATAACCAGCTAAAAAAAGGGAGGTGATAATGCTCCTGGTCAGGTCATTGGCAAGGCTTCACATTGAGTACTGTGTTCAGTTTTGGAGGCCCTATCTCACCAAGATATAAAAGGACTTAAAGCGGTTCAGAGGAAAACAACCAAAATGATATAGGGTTTGTTCCAGAAGTCATGTGAAAAAAAGACTTGAAGAAATTAATACGTATACTGTAGAGGAAATGAGAGACAGAGGAGATATACAGCTGTTTAAATATTTGAAAAGTATGAATAAAGCAAGAAAATCATTTCCTAAGACAGGGAAGCTATAAAACTAGAGGGCACAAAATGAAGCGGAAAGGAGGAATATTTAAAAGCAACATCAGGAAATACTTTTCCACAGAAAGGGTGGTATGTGCCTGGAAAGCACAGTTACTTACCTGTAACAGGTGATCTCTGGGAACAGCAGGAATTAGTCCTCACATATGGGTACGTCGGTACCGACGGAGCCTGCGCGGGAAAGCTCCCCAGCTTCCTAGAATGGAAGCTTTTGGGACCTCCCAATGCACATGCGCACTGCCTTCCCGCCTTCCTGAACAGCTCTCCTCAGTTTCGAGTTTATAGCTGAGTCAATAGAGAGAGGACAGGAAGATAGATAGATAAAAGATACAACTCCTAGGGGAGGTGGGTGGGTTGTGAGGACTAATTCCTGCTGTTCCCAGAGATCACCTGTTACAGGTAAGTAACTGTGCTATCTCCAGGAACAAGCAGGAATAAGTCCTCACATATGGGGACTCCCTACTTAGATGCGTGGGATCCCCTGTCAAGGTTCGCCATCTTCGTATGGATCTCAGGCATCCATCCTGGGAAGGTGGGCAGGAGTTGTCTAAGAATGGAACAGGTGTTTGAGGACAGCCTGGCCAAACAAGGCATCCCGGCGGGAGTCTTTGTCCAAACAGTAATGGGCTGTGAAGGTATGAACCGAGGCCCAGGTAGCGGCTCGACAGATCTGATCAATGGAAACAGAGTGCAGATGAGCCATAGAAGTTGCCATGGCTCTCACATTGTGAGCTGTGACATGGCCTTCCAGAGAAATGTTTTTACTCTGGTAAGCAAAGGAAATACACTGAGCAATCCAATTGGAAAGTGTACGCTTGGAGACTGGAAGTCCCAAATGTGAAGGATCAAAAGCCACGAAAAGTTGAGAAGACTTTCGATGTGGCTGAGTCCTATTAAGGTAAAAGGCTAGAGCTCTTTTACAATCCAGAGTATGAAGGTTCCTCTCTGCACTGGAGGCATGAGGAGCCGGAAAAAATACAGGTAGATATACCTCTTGATTAAGATGAAAAGGCGAGACCACTTTAGGCATAAAGTGGGGATTCGTCCTAAGGACCACCTTGTCATGATGAAATCTTGTATAAGGTGGATTAGCCACTAGAGCCTGCAGTTCGCTGATGCGACGAGCGGAAGTGACTGCAATTAGGAATAATACCTTCCAGGAAAGAAATTTCAAGGAGGTAGAAAATAACGGCTCAAAAGGTGGCTTCATAAGCTGACCAAGCACTAGATTCAAATCCCATGCGACCGGGGGGGGTCTGATGGGAGGTTTAGTGAGGGTCAGGCCTCTCATGAATCTTGCAACAAGAGGATGAGAGGAGATAGGTTGTCCATTTACAGGTTTCAGGGATGCTGAAATAGCACTTAAATGGACTCTTACAGAATTCGTCTTAAGGCCTGCATTGGAAAGATGCAGGAGATAGTCTAAGAGGGAATTCAAAGGAAGTGCCAGAGGGTCAAGGCCCTGCTGAGCACACCAAATGGAAAGCACAGTTACTTACCTGTAACAGGTGATCTCTGGGAACAGCAGGAATTAGTCCTCACATATGGGTATCGTCGGTACCGACGGAGCCCGTGCGGGAAAGCTCCCCAGCTTCTTAGAATAGAAGCTTTTGGGACCTCCCACTGCACATGCGCACTGCCTTCCCGCCTTCCTGAACAGCTCTCCTCAGTTTCGAGTTTATAGCTGAGTCAACAGAGAGAGGACAGGAAGATAGATAGATAAAAGATACAACTCCTAGGGGAGGTGGGTGGGTTGTGAGGACTAATTCCTGCTGTTCCCAGAGATCACCTGTTACAGGTAAGTAACTGTGCTATCTCCAGGAACAAGCAGGAATAAGTCCTCACATATGGGGACTCCCTAGCTTAGATGCATGGGATCCCCTGTAAAGGTTCGCCATCTTCGTATGGATCTCAGGCATCCATTCTGGGAAGGTGGGCAGGAGTTGTTTAGGAATGGAACAGGTGCTTGAGGACAGCCTGGCCAAACAAGGCATCCCGGCGGGAGTCCTTGTCCAAACAGTAATGGGCTGTGAAGGTATGAACCGAGGCCCAGGTAGCGGCTCGACAGATCTGATCTATGGAAACAGAGTGCAGATGAGCCATAGAAGTTGCCATGGCCCTCACATTGTGAGCAGTGACATGGCCTTCCAGAGAAATGTTTTTGCTCTGGTAAGCAAAAGAAATACACTGAGCAATCCAATTGGAAAGTGTACGCTTGGAGACTGGAAGTCCCAAATGGGAAGGATCAAAGGCCACAAAAAGTTGAGAAGACTTTCGATGTGGCTGAGTCCTATTAAGGTAAAAAGCGAGAGCTCTTTTACAATCCAGAGTATGAAGGTTCCTCTCTGCATTGGATGCATGAGGAGCTGGAAAAAAGACAGGTAGATATACCTCTTGATTAAGATGAAAAGGCGAGACCACTTTAGGCATAAAGTGGGGATTCGTCCTAAGGACCACCTTATCATGATGAAATCTTGTGTAAGGTGGATTAGCCACTAAAGCCTGCAGCTCACTGATGCGGCGAGCCGAAGTGACTGCAATGAGGAAGATGACCTTCCAGGAAAGAAATTTCAAGGAGGTGGAAAACATTGGCTCAAAAGGTGGCTTCATAAGTTGACCGAGCACTAGATTCAAATCCCATGCGACCGGGGGTGGTCTGATGGGAGGTTTAGTGAGAGTCAGGCCTCTCATGAATCTTGCAACAAGAGGATGAGAGGAGATAGGTTGTCCATTTATATGTTTCAAGGATGCTGCAATAGCACTTAAATGGACTCTTACCGAATTCGTCTTGAGGCCTGCATTGGATAGATGCAGGAGATAATCAAGAAGAGAATTCAAAGGAAGTGCCAGAGGGTCAAGACCCTGCTGAGCACACCAAATGGAAAAACGTTTCCATTTGAAAGCATAGGAACGCCTGGTAGAGGGTTTCCTAGAGGCAGAAAGGATATCTTTCACTGGTTGGGAAAGATGAAAGTCTTGAAGGCTTAAGCCTTCAGTAACCAAGCACTGAGGTGAAGGGATTTGGGGTTTGGGTGCCACAAAGTCCCCTCCTCCTGAGACAGGAGGTCTGGCGCAGCTCCCAGATCCAAGTAGGATCCCTGGGAGAGCTGTAGAAGTAGAGGGAACCACACTTGGCGTGGCCAGCGTGGAGCTATGAGGATCATAGTTCCATGATCCCTCTGGAGTTTGAACAGAGTCTTGGGAATCAAAGGAATGGGTGGAAAGGCATATAGGAATGCCTGATTCCAATTCAGGAGAAAGGCGTCCGTAGCCTGAGCTCCCTGACACGGAGTTCTGGAACAGAACCGGGGAAGTTTGGCATTCCACGGACTTGCAAAGAGGTCTATGTCCGGGGTCCCCCATTCCTGAAAGATTCGGTTTATTTGGTCCAAATGTAGGGACCATTCGTGTGGCAGCAGAACTCGACTGAGCCTGTCTGCCCGAGAGTTTTGAACTCCTGGGAGATACACTGCTAGCAGGTGAATCTGATGCTCTCTGGCGAAGGCCCATAGTCTTAGAGCTTCGTTGCAAAGCGACAGAGAGCCCGTCCCTCCTTGTTTGTTTATGTAAAACATGGCCACCTGATTGTCCGTCTGAACTAGGACAGTGAGGTTGGCTAGGAGGGAGTGGAAGACCTTGAGGGCAAGGTAAATTGCTCGCAGTTCCAGAAGATTGATATGAAGGGTGGTCTCCTGTAGAGACCAAGTGCCCTGAGTGGAGAGAGTTTGCAGATGGGCTCCCCACCCTGTTTGGGAGGCATCTGTTGTGAGGGTTGCTTGGGGTAGCAATGGTTGAAATGGAGCCCCCAACAACAGATTCTTGGTGGAAGTCCACCAGTGGAGGGACCAAAACAGACGATCGGAGGTTTGTATTTGGTCTGAGAGCGCTCCTGACGCCTGAGTCCACTGAGTGGCCAGGGTCCATTGAGCTGCTCTCATATGAAGACGAGCATAGGGCACCACATGCACTGTGGAGGCCATATGACCCAGTAGGCGTAGCATTTCCCTGGCTGTCAAGTGAGTGCTGGACTGAGCTTGGGAGGCCAAACTCAGGAGGCGCTGGCCTCGAACATGTGGAAGGTAGGCCCTTGCAGTGATGGTGTCCAACTGGGCCCCTATGAATTCTAGAGATTGAGTAGGGATGAGTTGGGACTTGGGAAGGTTTACTACCAGTCCCAGATACTGCAAAAGGCTCCTTGTGTGGTCCAGGGAAATCTGGGCCTGTGACTGAGTTGGAGCTCGGATGAGCCAGTCGTCCAGATATGGGAAGACAAAGATTCCCATGCCTCTTAGAAATGCGGCTACGACTGCCATGCATTTTGTGAATACTCTTGGAGCAGAGGCTAGACCGAAGGGGAGTACTCTGTATTGGAAATGTTTTCCCTGAAACAGAAAGCGAAGATACTTTCTGTGGGATGGATGGATGAGTATATGTGTATACGCATCCTGTAGGTCTAGAGAACAAAGCCAGTCCTGACCCTGGAGGTAAGGAAGGAGAATGCCGAGAGACAGCATTTTGAATTTCTCCTTGAAGAGAAATTTGTTCAATTCTCTCAGATCTAGGATTGGTCTGAATCCCCCTGTCTTCTTTGGAATGAGAAAATAAGGGGAGTAGAAACCGGACCCTTGTTGAGGAAGAGGAACCTCTTCTATGGCCCCTTGGGCAAGAAGAGAGGAAACCTCTTGACCCAACAGGGTTAGGAGAGATGGGGGAGAATTGAATGGTCTCACCATATGATGGGGAGGAAGGCTGGAGAAATGAAGTTTGTAACCCTCTCGAATGATAGAGAGGGTCCATTGTTCTGTTGTGATTTGTTCCCATCTGGGAGCAAAGTGAACCAACCTTCCGGGTATGGTGAGAGGTTCTGGTTGTGTTAGAACCAGAAGTGGCAAGTTCCCTAGGAGCAAGTCAAAACCCCTGAGGGGTTGGAGCCTGCTGAGCTACAGTAGCTGCTGCAGGCTTAGCTCGTGCTTGTTTGGATTGCTGACGCTTAGCAGTATAGCGAGGTTGAGAAGACTGCTGGCCAGTATTTGAAGCAACTCTGGCCTTCTTATAGTAAGGCCTTTTAAAAGACTTTTTCTTAGTAGGAATTGAAGTGGACTTTGAAAGTCTTTCCAAGGTGGCATTTTCAGCATCCATCTGGGTGGCTTTGATTTGCCACTCTTCCCCAAATAAGTTCTCACCTGTACAGGGCAGATTCCGTAAGCCATCTAGAACCCAAGGTTCCAGATCAGAGGCCTGGAGCCAAGCAAGACGTCGGGCTGCAATAGCAATGCCCGAAGCCCTACTGGCTCCCTCAAAGGAATCATATGCTGCCCTATTAGAGAACTTAGAAACCTCTAAGAGTTGTTTCACTAGGGAAAGGAATCCCTGCTTTTTATCCTCAGGGATAAAGGGGGCAAAATGCCGCACCTTTTTGGCAAGTTCCTCCAGGAACATGCCCATATAGAGACTGTAGGAATTAATCCTGGCTATAAGCATACTAGCCTGGAAAATTTTCCTACCAAAAGAGTCCAAAGTCTTACATTCCCGTCCTGGAGGGGTGGAAGAGTGCCTTTTGGTACTCCTAATCTTCTTCATTGCAGACTTCACCACAATAGAGTGGTGGGGCAATTGAGTCTTTTGGAAACCAGGAGAAGGAGGGACCCTATACATGGTGTCCAACCTACGGGAATAAGGAGACAAAGTCAAAGGATTTTCCCAGAAATCCATCAGTTGTTCTTGAAGGATTTCATGGATAGGCAGGGTAACTGCCTCCTTAGGGGCCTTTGAGTATCCCAAAATATCCAGTTTTTTGGATCTGGGTTCCTTTTCAGAGGATGTGGTAATAGAAAGGGCTGTAGCCATATCTAAAACAAAGTCCTGGAAGGACAAATCCTCTGGAGGGGGCATTCTCCTTTTAGGAGAAGAGGGCTCCTCAGGTAAGTTGAGTGAAAACTCAGCAGAATCATCAGAGGAGTGAAAATCCTCAGAGGAATCGGTGCTTTCCTCTAACGCACGATACGCGTACCGATCGGTATCGATATCGGGCGTATCGGGTATGGAACCGGTATGGAGCGAAAGCCCATACGGTACCGACTTGCGTTTAGAGGTGGACGGCCTCGATACCGGCATGGCGGACGATACCGGTATCGGGCCCGGAACCGCTGAAAGCGGAACCGATGGCGTTGCAGCTTTAATGAAAGCCATGACGGCCTGCTGCATGGACTGTACAGTATCGCCCATGGACGCCATAGCTGCCTGGATGTCGGTACCGGAGTGACCCGGTACCCCAGAGCAGGCTAACAGGTGATCTGTCGAGGCCGTAGCATCGATATCAACCTGAGACCCCTGAATTGGCGTTTTTGGAAGTTGGACTTCCCGCCGGGGTTGTTTGGCTGGGGCAGGGTCCTCAAGTTCTAAGCTAAGAGCCTCTCGATGCTTTGAAGGAGATTTGCTCTTTGAGGACTTGCCCACAGAAGGTTTGGTTACCTGAGATCCATCCGGAGAAGAAGACCTGGATGACTGTGATGCTGTATTCTCTGAAGCAAACAGCACATGGAATTTGTTGGCCCGGTTCTGCAGCCCACGTTTAGACATGTGGGAGCAAGATGGGCAGTCCGGTATGGAATGGTCAGGCCCCAAACATTTCAGACACCAGTCATGGGTGTCTGTGACTGAAATAACAGCATTACATTTGGTACACTTCTTAAATCCAGGGGCTGGCTTCTCCATGAGGAGAAATTGAGTAGGCCGAGAGGCCTCTCTGAAGTGACCAAAAAGCTAAAAAATAAGAAAAAAGAATTATAATTTTTTAAAGAAAGAAAGAAAAGACCGGCGATACCGGTATCGGTATGGGGAAGGCAGGTACGCGGTCTAAAGAAACAAATAAAATAACAATTTCTTCAGCGGTGACAGGAACACGACCTGCTGGCTCCGCGGAAAAAGAGAAACTGAGGAGAGCTGTTCAGGAAGGCGGGAAGGCAGTGCGCATGTGCAGTGGGAGGTCCCAAAAGCTTCTATTCTAAGAAGCTGGGGAGCTTTCCCGCACGGGCTCCGTCGGTACCGACGATACCCATATGTGAGGACTTATTCCTGCTTGTTCCTGGAGATAAACGTTTCCATTTGAAAGCATAAGACCGCCTCGTGGAAGGTTTCCTAGAGGCATGAAGGATATCTTTCACAGGTTGAGAAAGATTAAAGTCTTGAAGACTTAAGCCTTCAGTAACCAAGCTCGGAGATGTAGGGATTTGGGGTTTGGGTGCCACAAAGTCCCGTCCTCCTGAGATAGAAGGTCTGGTGCAGCTCCTAAGTCCAGGGAGGATCCCTGGGAGAGCTGTAGAAGCAGAGGGAACCACACTTGGCGTGGCCAGCGTGGAGCTATGAGGATCATAGAGCCGTGATCTCTCTGGAGTTTGAACAGAGTCTTGGGAATCAACGGAATGGGTGGAAAGGCATATAGGAACGCCTGACCCCAATGGAGGAGAAAGGCGTCCGTGGCCTGAGCTTCCTGACATGGAGTCCTGGAACAGAACCGGGGAAGTTTGGCATTCCACGGACTTGCAAAGAGGTCTATGTCCGGGGTCCCCCATTCCTGAAAGATTCTGGTTATCTGGTCCACGTGTAGGGACCACTCGTGTGGCAGCAGAACTCGACTGAGCCTGTCTGCTCGAGAGTTTTGAACTCCTGGAAGGTACACTGCTAGCAGATGAATTTGGTGCTCTCTGGCGAAGGCCCATAATCTGAGAGCTTCGTTGCAAAGCGACAGAGAGCCCGTTCCTCCTTGTTTGTTTATGTAAAACATGGCCACCTGATTGTCTGTCTGAACCAGGACAGTCAGGTTGGCAAGGAGGGTATGGAAGACCTTGAGGGCAAGGTAAATTGCTCGCAGTTCCAGGAGGTTGATATGAAGGGTGGCCTCCTGTGGAGACCAAGTGCCCTGAGTGGAGAGAGTTAGCAGATGGGCTCCCCACCCCAATTGGGAGGCATCTGTTGTGAGGGTTGCTTGGGGTAGCAAGGGCTGAAAGGGAGCCCCCAACAACAGATTCTTGGTGGATATCCACCAATGGAGGGACCAAGACAGACGGTTTGAGGTTTGTATTTGGTCTGAGAGTGCTCCCGACGCCTGAGTCCACTGGGTGGCCAGGGTCCATTGAGCTGCTCTCATATGAAGACGAGCATAGGGCACCACATGTACTGTGGAGGCCATATGGCCCAGGAGGCGTAGCATTTCCCTGGCTGTCAAGTGAGTACTGGACTGGGCTTGGGAGGCCAAGCTCAGCAGACGCTGACCCCGAACCAGTGGAAGGTAGGCTCTTGCAGTGGTGGTGTCCAACCGGGCCCCTATGAATTCTAGAGACTGAGTAGGGCTGAGTTGAGACTTGGGAAGGTTTACCACCAGTCCCAGATACTGCAGAAGGTTCCTTGTGCGGTCTAGGGAAATCTGGGCCTGCGACTGAGTTGGAGCTCGAATGAGCCAGTCGTCCAGATATGGGAATACGAAAATCCCCATGCTTCTGAGAAATGCGGCTACGACTGCCATGCATTTGGTAAAGACTCTTGGGGCAGAGGCGAGACCGAAGGGAAGTACTCTGTATTGGTAATGACTTCCCCTGAACAGAAAGCGAAGATATTTTCTGTGGGAGGGATGGATGAGTAGATGTGTATACGCATCCTGCAGGTCTAGAGAACAAAGCCAGTCCTGACTCTGAAGGTATGGAAGGAGAATGCCCAAAGAGAGCATTTTGAATTTCTCCTTGTACAGAAATTTGTTCAATTCTCTCAGATCTAGGATTGGTCTGAATCCCCCTGTCTTCTTTGGAATGAGAAAATAGGGGGAGTAGAAACCTGACCCCTGTTGATGAAGAGGAACCTCTTCTATGGCCCCTTGGGCAAGCAGAGAAGAGATCTCCTGATCCAACAGGGCTAGGAGAGGAGATGGAGAATTGAAGGGTCTCACCATGTGATGAGGAGGAAGGCTGGAGAAATGAAGTTTGTAACCCTCCCGGATGATAGAGAGGGTCCATTGCTCTGTTGTGATCTGTTCCCATCTGGGAGCAAAGTGAGCTAACCTTCCAGGTATGGTGAGAGGTTCTGGTTGGTCCAGAACCAGGAATGGCAAGTTCTCTAGGGGCAAGTCAAAACCCCTGAGGGGGTGGAGCCTGTTGAGCTGCAGTAGCTGCTGCAGGCTTTGCTCTTGCTTGTTTCGTTTGCTGACGTTTAGCCGCAAAACGAGGTTGAGAAGATTGCTGGCCAGTATTGGAAGCATATCTGGCCTTCTTATAATAAGGCCTCTTGAAAGACTTCTTCTTAGTGGGAGTAGAAGTGGACTTAGAAAGTCTCTCTAAGGTGGCATTTTCAGCGTCCATTTGAGTGGCCTTAACCTGCCACTCTGCACCGAATAAGTTCTCACCTGTACAGGGCAGATTCCGTAAGCCATCTAGAACCCAGGGTTCCAGATCAGAAGCCTGGAGCCAGGCCAGACGTCTGGCTGCGATAGCAATGCCAGAAGCTCTGCTGGCTCCTTCGAAGGAATCAAAGGCAGCTCTGTTGGAGAACTTAGAAACATCTAAAAGTTGTTTCACAACAGAAAGGAAGTCCTCCTGTTTATCCTCAGGGATAAGGGAGGCAAAATGCCGTACTTTCTTGGCAAGTTCCCCTAGGAACATGCCCATATAGAGGCTGTAGGAATTAATCCTGGCTATAAGCATACTAGCCTGGAAGATTTTCCTACCAAAAGAGTCCAGTGTCTTACATTCCCTTCCTGGAGGTGTAGAAGAGTGCCTTTTAGTACTCTTGATCTTTTTCATTGCAGACTTTACCACAATGGAGTGGTGAGGCAATTGAGTTTTCTGAAAACCAGGAGAAGGAGGGACCCGATACATGGTGTCCAACCTACGGGAATAAGGAGACAGAGTTAAAGGGTTCTCCCAGAAATCCATCAATTGTTCCTGAAGGATTTCATGGATAGGCAGAGTAACTGCTTCTTTAGGAGACTTAGAGTATCCTAAAATATCCAATCTTTTTGACCTTGGTTCCCTTTCAGAGGAGGTAGTGATAGAAAGGCCTTTAGCCATTTCTAAAATAAAGTCCTGAAAGGACAAATCCTCTGGAGGAGACATTCTCCTTTTTGGAGAAGAAGGTTCCTCAGGAAGGTCAAGGGAGAGCTCTGCAGACTCATCAGAGGAGACAAAATCCTCAGAGGAATCGGTGTATTCTCTAGTTTCCTCCAACGCACGATACGCATACCGATCGGTATCGACATCGGGCGTACCGGGTATGGAAGCGGTATGGAGCGAAAGCCCATACGGTACCGATTTGCGTTTAGAAGAGGAAGGCCTGGGTTCCGGCATGGCGGACGATACCGGAACCGGGCCCGGAACCGCTGGAAGCGGTACCGATGGCGTTGCAGCTTTAATGAAAGCCATGACGGCCTGCTGCATGGATTGGACAGTATTGCCCATAGACGCCACGGCTGCCTGGATGTCGGTACCGGTATGGGCCGGTACCCCAGAGCAGTCCAACAGGTGATCTGTCGAGGCCGTGCCATCGATGTCAACCTGTAGCCCCTGTATTGGCGTTTTGGAAGGTAGGGCTTCCCGCCGGGGCTGTTTGGCTGGGGCAGGGTCCTCAAAACTAAGAGCCTCTCGATGCTTTGAAGGAGATTTGCTCTTGAGGACTTGCCCACAGAAGGTTTGGTTACCTGAGATCCATCCGGGGATGATGACCTGGATGACTGTGATGTTGGATTCTCTGAAGCAAACAGCACATGGAATTTGTTGGCCCGGTTCTGCAGCCCACGCTTAGACATTTGGGAGCAGGAAGGGCAGTCCGGAATGGAGTGGTCAGGCCCCAAACATTTAAGACACCATTCATGGGTGTCTGTGACTGATATTACAGCAGTACACTTGGTACACTTCTTAAATCCAGGGGCTGGCTTCTCCATGTGGAGAATTAAAGTAGGCCTGAAGGCCTAACTGAAGTGACCAAGTGCTGAAAAAATAATAAAAGAAAATAATTTTTTAAGAAAGAAAAAGGAAGACCGGCGATACCGGTATCGGTATGGGAAGGCAGGTACGCGGTCTAAAGAAACAAAACAAAAAACTACAATTTCTTCAGCGGTGACAGGATACACGACCTGCTGGCTCCGCGGAAAAAGAGAAACTGAGGAGAGCTGTTCAGGAAGGCGGGAAGGCAGTGCGCATGTGCAGTGGGAGGTCCCAAAAGCTTCCATTCTAGGAAGCTGGGGAGCTTTCCCGCGCAGGCTCCGTCGGTACCGACGTACCCATATGTGAGGACTTATTCCTGCTTGTTCCTGGAGATTGGTGGCGACAAAAACTGATGGAATTCAAAAAGGCATAGGATATACACAGAGGATCCCTATACAGAAAGAGGAGCATTCCTGCTCAAAGCAAAGAATGGATAGCTGCCTAAGAGCTGCAGTTATACCCCAAAGTAAAAAGCATCAAGTGGGGGTAACTTGCAAAGAGCAGCAGTAACAACCCTAAATACCCTCAAATTTCCTGTCATGATTTGACAATTTCCAATCTGTAATCAAAACTGCTGCTGATCGCTGGAAGTAGCGGTATACAAATGTATACTAAATAAAAAAAATAAAAAAATAAATAAATAACATGCTGGGCAGACTACAAGGGCCATTTCTGGTCCTTCTCTGCCATTATTTACTCTGGGCCCAATATTCAAAGGGATTAACGCGGTTAGCAGAACTGCTAACCATGTTAATCCCCCTGGCTGGGATATTCAGCGGCACTAACACCTAAATATCTGCAGCTGCCACCACTGCACGCCTTGATGCTAACCGGTTGGCATCGGGGTGATCCAGGGCAGCACCCAGCAATAACTGGGTACTGGCGATATTGAGCCGTTGCCTGTTTAAATCGCTAAGCAGTGAAAGTCAGGCGCAGTAAAGACTGGCCTAACTTTCACCACTGAAGCTAACCATGCAGTGGCTGAAATCTGTCGCTGCCCACTTAGCTTCATGGCAATCCAGGCAACCTGATATTCAATACTGGGACCCAGATATGGCTCTAGCATCAAGTATCTGGGTCAAATGTTCAGCGGTGGCAGCTAGCTGCTTTAACAGCGCTAGCCACAGTTGCTGAATATCAGGCCCTATGTTCCTAAGCTTGATGTTTATGGATTGTCTCTCGCTTGACTGATGCAAATTTCTGAATTGTTTTTAATATAGCACGCTGTTATTGCAATGTTTATATCCTTTGTTTAAGCAAACCAAACCAAACTAAATTCACAAAAAGAAAATGAGGTTGGTGAAATATACAGATTTCTCTGTTAGTTTCCTGTCCTTTAGTCCTGCCATACCAGTCCAGACAAATGGGCAGATGGAGACAGAGAAAAACTCAAAGCTGACTTCACTCCCCTTAAAAGGGTCGGATATAGGATACTGAAATGCTGAAGGCTGTATCGCAGCCAAGACAACCTAAGGCAATTGTTTGGTTTGGTTTTGGGCTTCCAAAATAATCACCCAAATCAACCCAGATGCAGTCAAGAACTTCTCTATGACAATTAACCAGAGATGAGATAACACAAAAGGTACAAGCAGCTCGACTACTGTCTGAAAGTTGTCAAATATTTGGCTTCCTTGGATGGGTTATAGATTGGTCTGGCAAGACGAAGGGAAATTAACAGGCAAGTTTAAATGTCACTGTCCTTATTGCCTATGCAAGACCATTCCAGATCAATGGAATGTACTCATGCTTCACCCAGATCATACAGAAAGAAGCCATGATAGCTTTCAAGATTCTTGTGTTCCAAGCTGGGTTTCTCCCTTGGCTTGCATGCCCACACTGATGTTCTTAGTGAAGGAGCACAATGAAGGGAATTCCTATTCTGCCTAGGTGGAAGTTGCATCCTTTAGTTGGCCCATTGGTCCCCTGAGACCTGCAACTCTTGTTTAAGTGGGCCAAGGCAATTTTCTTCTTGAGAACTGATTCCTTTCATAACACTGTGCTTTTCTGGGATACATCAACAGACCTAGTAATCTATCTGAAATCCAAAAGCAACTGAACACCCAGAAACATCTTAAAGATGGATTACAACTGACTTGAGAAGGCTGTCTCTGCACTGGCCTACATCCACCATTATCCTCACTGATGGACGAGGGATGGGCTGACTCTGGCAGAAGTTGAACACTACCCTCTGCTTCCAAAGCTGCAGCAGCAGTCCACATGTCAAATACTGAAGAGCAGAAGGCTGTGTAGCCAGCTTTGAGGTTATTTCTCGGTCTCTATCTGCTGGCATGAGGACATAATCCACTTCTCTGAACTAGTCTGGCATGGACAATAAGGAACACATTTTTCCGCTTCCATAAAATTTACTGGAAATCAAACACAGACATCGTGTCATCTTTTTGAATGAAAGAATTTTCTAGAACAAAGGGTACAGACAGGCATAACATTGTGCACTGATCTCTTTTGAAAATTAGTAACCATCAAGTATAAGATGTAGAAATGGCCTTACTTTGCACCTCCTACTATATATGCGTGGATTGCCAAGCAATGGAACAATAGCATTTCAGATACACTTTATAACTCTTTGACAAGTGTGCAGGAATGCCTCACTTTACCCCACCTGAAATTATGTTCTTCATGAAAGCCCAGGAGAGGCAGGAGAACAATTTTCAATCAAACCATTCAATCCAGCTAAATGGCTTTAAAAATGGTTCTCCTCTTTCTTTCACCCACATAAGCAGCAGAATCACACCTTAAAGCAGCTCAGTAAGAAACACATGACAGCCTTACCTCGTTTCCCTGCATGCCCTTTGTGCCCTTCTTCTGAGTAATAGCTGCAGCGTGTTTCAAAGCCTCTGAATCGTCTCAGTTCCTTAAATCTACTTAGAAAACTCTGTTCTTCTTTTTGTGTATGAACTGCTAGAACTTCCTTGGTGAGTCCCAGTTTCTTGAAGGGTTCCTTTTCCTGGTCTGTAGGACTAGTGCTAGAAGGGGGGAGGAGGAATTGGCTATCTGGTAGTTCTGTTCCCACAGGTCCATCTTCCATCATTTCTACAACCAAGTTAAAGAACAGCTAATTAATTAAAGTATCAGAAATCTGAGTTTCTAACAATAGAAAATATTCTTCAGGTTGAGGTCAAAATTTTATTTCTAATGCTGATATACATTTAAAATAAGTTCTCTCTTTTGAAAAAATGTATTGCTTATACATAATTTATTTATTTCAAATTCTTAAAAACTGTCTTCCCGATACTCTTGAATCATCCCTGCTTATAATCATTCAATACAGAACACCGAGTGCAAGATTTACCATGGCATTGCTCTTATGAAACAATTTTTTATTTAAAGATAGCAGACACCTATCAAAATAATTCCAGTATAAAATTTATATTTATTAACTGATGGTCTTATAAAAATTAGCATAAATTAAGTACTCCTAGTTCAAAAATGTGCTTATCCACACATCATACAGTCCAAGTATATAGTTCAATACATTTCCAAAGAAGGTGAATTAAAACATGAACTTATCTTAGACTTCTTTGCCAAGTGTTCCAACTTCATAACACCCTCAAACTGTAATAAAAATAAAGACCCAACACAGTCCATGTTTGGAGGGGGCAACTTATCCCATGCATCAGGGGTTCACTGCCGTCTGCCGTTTGCTCAAGTGAAGGAATTACAGCCGTTCAATTCCTCCTTCATAGCTGGAACTGTCTTTGCCTCATCAAAACTATGAAGGAAGAGTTGAATGGTTGTAATTACTTCATTTGAGCACATAAGGACAATGAAGGCTTGAGATAGAGGGCGGTGAACTCCTGATGCATGGGAAAAGCTGCATCCTGCAAAACATGTACTGTGTCGGGACTTTCTTTGATTAATTTGATGGAGTTATTTTCCTTATATTCATTATCTATTACCTCTAATTTTGTTTCAGAAATATTTGAAAGGAAGCACTGCTTTATTCAGATGTAGGGGGCTTGAAGATTTCTAATATTTACAGAGAGGTATTAGATCAGAATTAGTGAGTGAATGGGGGCTGGATGAAAACAGTTTGGATTTAGCAGCCTTTTTGAGTCTCCTCAAGATGTAATTCCCACACGAGCCACTTTGCTTGCTTCTTTTTATTCAGAATTGGATAAAAATTTGGTTTTGAAAATGTAAAAGAAAAATGAATTGTTTTGTGGGCAAAAGATTAATATGTTTCTTGATGTCTCTAGGTCAACTCGACTGTAAGTGTCTAATAACTTTTCAAGGAAGACAATATTTTTTTTTTTATTCTGTTCAGTTAGATTTTCTTAAAGTTCACAACTCCCAGTTTTCTTTGGGCTGGATAAGATTTTTGAACACGTCTGTTCCAGCAATGTTTTTACATTTTAGTTTTGTTATTTCTGTTATCCTCTGTTATCTGATTTGATTTTTCTTTTGTGGATTTTATTTCTTATTCATGTTCTTATACTATTTTCAATTGTAATAAATTGAAAAGTTTAATAAAATTTCAAAAAAAAATTTGAGGGAGTTATACCTTTGGGACACTTGGCAACCACATTTTTTCTATGGTAGTCTAAGATAAGTTCATCTTTCAATTCAATTAATTTTCAAATAAATTGGATTATGGACTTGGACAGTATGATGTGGTGATAAGCACTTATTTGAAAAAGCAGTGCTTTACTGATGGTCCTACAAAAATAACCATAAATTAAATATAAATCTTATATTCATCACATTGGTGGAATTATTTTTTGGGGTGTTTGCTATATTTAAACAAAAGTTTCATAATTGAGATATTGGTTTCCTATCACTTTTTAAGGATATCTAGGGACAGGACAGGGCAAGAATAGTTGCTTATACTAAGGACTTGGAGAGAAAGGTGGTCCTGGTACAACAAAGATACATGTGGCCTCCTACTTCTAATTTTTATAGCAACTAAGAAGCCATTTTTCAATAGGCACCCAGGTGTGCACAAAACTGTTCACATAGTTTAAACGTCTGGGCGCCAAAAATTGGCACTATACATTTGGACCAGTGGATAGCAGTGCATGAGTTAGATCTGCATACAATGGAAACAGTGCATGCAGATCTATCTCATGCATATTCATTGTGGATATCATGAAAACCTGACTGGCCTGGGGGTCCCAGCGAACTGGGTTGAGAACCACTGATTTAGACTAAGCACTTGGCTAGGCGCTCCAAGTTAGATCTTGGTCTTGCAGCACCTAAATCAAATGTACAATCTAACTGCAGGAAATCCTTGGCAACAATACAAACTGTAAACCAATGTTGTGTATTTCATTCTTAAATAAAATTCACAATTCTAATGGATGCTAGTGAAAACGTTTTGTACTATGCTATTCCTCTCAATAATGATAAGTACTGTACCTAATTCAGGTTGTGGTTTCTTGTCCCCAACATGAACTATGGTGCTACTGTAGCTGCACTGACTGGTGAAGGATACAACACTTTCTGCTTTGCCAGGTAAAGCCAAAGGGGCTAGAGGGGCAACCACTAGTGGAGGACCATTTGATTTATCAGATGTCTTCAACACTGCAGAATCCAACCGGCCTTGTAACAGCACTGCCTTGTCTTCAGGAGAAAAAGTTGTTATTTAATAAAGGATACATGCAGCACAATAAGAAAATTGCACAATCACAGAACTATAAAAGTAATAAACTGCACTAAATAAAAAAGCTTAAGCTGGATAACCATATTTACAGCATTGACTCAAGATTTTGTACTATATTTTCTCTTATAATCTTTCTGCCACTACCACTTCCTAGAATATGTTCTGAGAGCACACTTCATAAGCCTCCCAAAAAAATGCCCCGATAATAAAAATACTCCGTTCCTGACCAGTCTTTTTCCATTTACAGCACTACAAAACTGTTTGGGAACATACTGTGACTTTATAGTAATAGCAGTATTTAAATAGAAGCTAATTACTAGACTTAAGTAATACTAGTACCTCCACACAGCTGCCCTGTACCATCAGCTGCTTTCTGCTTGCCGTCATTAGAGCTGGATGAGGTAGGATGTGATAGGGACTTGCATCGCCTTTTCTCTGCAGTGGCTACAATACAACTCTCCAAGTACCTGCATAATTAATATAAGAAGGGTGCACAGCAAGAAAATTTAAATAATTAGAAGGCTAAATGCAAAACAATCAGTTATTTGAATGCTCAAACCATACCAGATCAAGGAACTCTTAACAACTCACTTTTAAAAACATATGTATTTAGGGGATTATTTTAGAAGCTCTATTCGTGATTTACATGTGTAAATCATGCCCACATGTAAAAAGCAATTTTAGAAATGTGTCGATTGACACATAGATAACCATACCACATTGAATGTGCATGGGGCAATCTAGAGGTGTGACCTAGGTGGAACAAAACTCTAAATGTGTATCCTCCATTTTATTTTTATTGGGTTGACAATGCCCACATCCAGATTTACACTTGCTTCCTGGCACAAATAGCTATTAGAAAAATTATTCTTTTGGCCATCCCTTAATATGTATTTCCGCCCCCATCTTGACACGAGACACGAATAGAGGCCACTGCAGATGACGAAGACAGATTGCATGCCTCCATTTGCAAATGTCCCAGATACACCTTTAAGTATTGACATTGCATGTATGCGTCTTAAAATGCCAGCATGTACACATTTATGTTCTGGGCTTTCTTCTGTTGATACGTCCCATGTGTATATTTGTGAAGATTCCTTCCACTACATGTGGATACAGATTCCCGTGAGTGCATGTACCGTACTTCCTCCTTTCCATGGATCATTGTTAATTCATGTGCATCACAATGGGCTGAGAAACATCAATTTTATATTGACTTTACATATGCACTCCCTCTATTCTAAGGTTGATATAGATTTGCAGGTTTTCACTTGTACGTCTCTCCCAGCCTGTCTAAAATGTACCTTTAAAACTATTGACCAAAATAAAAAATTTAAACATATAGTTAAAACTGTAAGGACTGTGGTCTCCCTTGATGATGGTCCTAAATTAAAATTTTAAATAATTATTTGGGTATGGGTAGCAGTGCATAGGTGCTCAATGTGTTGTATTAAGAAAACAAAAAAAAGCTTAAATTAAATTGTACATATACTACGATATACCCTGAGTAAAATCCCAGTCCCTCCTGCCCTGTTGCTCCAGACACTCTTCTTCCAGTCTCATCCCCTCCCTCTAAAGGTTCCTCCCCCCTCACCCCATTTTCCTCCAGAAAGTTCCTCTCCCCCTTATTACCCTGGCCTTCCTAGACTCTTCCCCTTTCTCATCTTCCCCCTTGCCTCCTCCAAATGAGATACCTTTTTCTCCCTTCTCAATCTATGCCTTCCAGGCTCTCTCCTTTTTTTTAAAAACCTTCCTTCTTTCTGCCCCTGAACCCTCCTTGGTTAACTAGTATTGTGATATTACTCTTCACCCCTGAGCTTTGCAGTAGGAAAAGCATGTAATTACATATCATCTGCTGCATAGGGCCAGTCATAAGAGCAAAAGGGGACATGTAATTACATGGGGGAGGGGAGGTTGTTGAGTGCAGAGAGGAAAGTCACTCAAAAATGGCAGGCAGCTGTGATCTGGGACACTGCTTGGAGGTTTTGGGGCATGAGACCCACTGCTAATAATGCCCCTGGGCCAGGAATTGATGGTAATCAGGATTAGAATGATCAAAATATACTAGGTGTTAGAAAACCATAAATGAACCAAAATCTCTCTCTCAGAATAGGTTAAGTACTATTAGCTGGTAAGTTAGGAGTTTTTAATTAACTAAATAAACTGTTCTCTGGCAGGCCATTTTGCTACATCAAAGTAATCACAAATCCAGAATAATCTTTGCTTAGTTTCTTATCAGCTTTAATTTTGTTGTTACAGTTGTCAATGGTTTAGCTTTTTCTTATCAGGGAATTCAAAATTTAAACTGTAGATGCAAAAGTTCTGAAGCACAATCACTCATCACACAGAGAGAAGAGATAGGAATTGTGCTGCTTACCTGATCACACTATCTAAACAGTTTATCTGCTGGTAGGAGCGTGAAGGTTGCTTGTAAGTTAACTCTTGAGTAAAGATATTCTTCTGAGTAGGGATACTTGTAGCATCCTTTCCAATGGGCATTAATTCTTTAGTCTGAATGTAAGGCCCATTCTGTTTTTCTGTGTAAAAAAAAAAAAAAAAATATATGTATGCATTTAATTATGTATTCTAAAAACTACCCCGATAGCTCTCACAGCAGCAAAATCTGATCCTTTCCACCCATTTGCATAACTAATCTATACTCCAGTCTGTCAAAGCTTTACTCTAGCATGTACCAGCTAACCATAATTGTTAGTCTGAGTTTTAGACACAAGCAGTGAACAAGGTATTATACTGGATTTGGGGGTGAGGAGAAGAACATAGGATCCTGCACTAATGACAGAAGTTTAAATTAAGGGTCTCCAGAGCAGGCGGATCCATCTCAAAAGATACAGGAGTGGGTTCCTCTTGTAGTACACGTGTTTCGATGGAACTTATGCCATTTCTCTGCAAATGTACACACACTCACCATCCAAGAAGCTTTTAAACAGATGTTTAAATACCTCCGTGGTATAAAGACTAAGAAAATATTTTTTCACTCAACATGTAATCAAACTCTGGAATTCGTTACCAGAGGATGTAGTAAAAGCTGTTAGTATAGCTGGGTTTAAAAAAGGTTTGGACAAGTTCCTAGAGGAAAGGTCCATAAACCATTATTAAAGAGAACCATGGAAATCCACTGCTTACCCCGGGACAAACATCGTGAAACCTGTGTACCTTTTTAGGAACTTGACAGGTACTTGTGACCTGAATTAGCCACTATTGGAAACAGAATGCAAGGCTTAATGGACCTTTGTCTGACTCAGTATGGCATATCTTATGTTTTTGTGTTATGTAATGCACAAGGGAAGAGCATCTTTCACCTGAGAGCTCTGAAACGAGGGGGCATAGGATGAAAGTGAAAGGGGATAAACTCAAGAATAATATGCGGAAATATATATTTTTTTTACAGAAACAGTGGCAGATACATGGAATAATCTCCCAATGGAGGTGGTAGAAACGAGGATAGTATGTGAATTCAAGATGGGACAAACATATCTCTAAAGGAAAGAAAGAGTAGTTACTCACCTGTAACAGGTGTTCTCCAGGAGCAGCAGGAATCAGTCCTCACATATGGGTGTCATCGGCGCCGATGAAGCCCCAGCGGAGCATTTCCCCAGCTTTCTATGAAAGCCTTTGGGAATGCAGGCACGCATGCGCGGTTCCCTTCCCGCCTAAAGGTGCCATCTTACCTCAGTCAAATGACATAGCTAAGAACAGCACACAAAAATGAAAAATAAACTATGTACAACTGCAACTCCAAGGGGAGGAGGGAGGGTTGTGAGGACTGATTCCTGCTGCTCCTGGAGAACACCTGTTACAGGTGAGTAACTACTCTTTCTCCAGGACCAAGCAGGAAGTCAGTCCTCACATATGGGTGACTCCCTAGCTCTGGGCTACCGAGGAACCCAGGCTGAACAAGAGAACTCCTTCTAGTCTCAGCAGCAAAGAAAGGCTTTTCAAGGACACAACCTCCACCGGTAGCCCAACAGAGGGCAGGAGTTGCCTAAACCTCAAAGAGATTCCGGAGTACTGCTTGGCCATAAGCACTGTCCCTACGGGACTCCCTCTCCAGACAGTAATGGGCCGCAAAGGTCTGGCTTGAAGACCAAGTTGCAGCCCTGCAGATGTCTACCAAGGGCACAGAGCGGAGATGAGCCACTGAGGCAGCCATTGCCCTGACACGATGGGCCGTGACCCTACCCTGCAAAGGAAGGTCAGCCGCCTTGTAAGCCCAGAAGATACAGTCAGCCACCCAGATGGACAAGGTACGCTTGGACACAGCCAACCCCAACTTATTAGGGTCAAAGGAGACGAAGAGCTGAGTAGCCCTATGCCCTTGCGTACGGTCAAGGTAGAAGGATAAGGCCCTCCTACAGTCCAGGCTATGCAGGACTGCTTCAGTCTGGCTTGCATGAGGCCTAGGAAGAAAGTTGGAAGACCCACCTCCTGATTGAGGTGGAAAGAGGAGACAACCTTTGGGAGGAACTTTGGATGAGTCTGGAGGACTACCCTGTTCCTATAAATCCTGGTGTAAGGACCAGCACAGACCAGGGCCTGAAGTTCACTCACTCGCCTAGCCGAGGTAAGGGCTATTAGGAAGAGTGTCTTCCAGGAGAGGAAGCGCAGTGGACAAGTAGCCATCGGCTCAAAAGGTGGGTGAGTCAGTTGCTGCAAGACCACATTCAACTCCCACTCAGGGGCAGGAGGACGGATTGGAGGCTTGAGCAAAAGCAAGCCCCTGAGAAAGTGGGACACCAAGGGGTGACCTGACAGAGAATGTCCCTCCACCAGTGAGTGGTGAGCTGCTAGAGCTGAGAGGTGGACCCGAACAGAATTGGACTTAAGTCCCTGATTTGGTAAGTGCAGTAAGTACTGAAGCACTACTGTCACAGTACAGGAGAAAGGATCCTCTGTACGTAGCTGACACCATACAGAAAACCTTTTCCATTTGAGAGCATAGGTTTTCCTAGTGGACTGTTTCCTAGAGGCTAGGACAACCTCCTCAACTTCCTGAGGTAGACCCCAGGGAGCCAAAACTACCCTTGCAGCCTCCAGGCCATCAAATTGAGAGCTTTGAGATTGGGGTGCAGAAGGGAACCCTGCTCCTGTGAAAGAAGGTCGGGTTGCAACCCCAGAGGCAGTGGAGGATCTACCGCCAGTTTAAGCAGAAGAGGAAACCAAGGGTGTCTCGGCCATCTGGGAGCCACCAGCAGGACCGAGGCCTTGTCCTGAAGAATTTTGAAGAGAGTTCGGGCCACCAAAGGCGTGGGAGGAAACGCATACAGGAGGCCCTGAGACCATGAAATCAGAAAAGCATCTGCTGCTATTCTCAGAGGATGCGGTTGTCTGGAGCAGAACTTTGGCAGTTGCTTGTTCACTGGGCTGGCAAAGAGATCTACCAGAGGGAGACCCCATTTTAGGAAGATCTTCTGAACCACTGAAGGATGCAGCTGCCACTCGTGGGGCTGCAGAATTCTGCTCAATCTGTCTGCCAGGTAGTTGTCCTGGCCCGGAAGGTACACAGCCTTGAGGAGCATGTTGTGCTTGAGGGCAAAGGAACAAAGGTCCTGAGCCTCCCAACAGAGGAGTCTGGACCCAGTCCCGCCCTGTTTGTTCACATAAAACATGGCTACTTGGTTGTCTGTCTGAACCAGGACAGATTGTTGAGCTAGGGCAGGAGAGAAAGCTTTGAGTGCTAATTGAATAGCTCTGAGTTCGAGGAGATTGATCTGCTGTGCAGCTTCCCAAGGAGACCACAGGCCCTGGGTGCACTTGCCTAGACAATGAGCTCCCCAGCCCTGCAGGGAGGCGTCTGTGGTCAGTACCACTGTGTACCCAGGAATCTGAAAAGGTACCCCCATCAGTAGATTGGGTGGGTGCAGCCACCAGTTGAGGGAGTGCAGAAATCGTCTGGACACCCTTATCCTGTCTCTGAGGCTGCCTGTGGCCTGTGACCACTGAGTCCGAAGGCACCACTGTGCAGGCCTCATATGGAGCCGGGCATTGGGGGTCACATGTACCGTCAAAGCCATGTGGCCAAGCAGCCTTAGGCAGAGTCTGGCGGAGACCAGTGACCTGCTGAGAAACTGACTTGCCAAGGCTATCAACCTTTGGGCCCTGTATTCTGGCAAGAAAGCCTTTGCCAGCAGAGAGTCCAGTCGTGCTCCTATGAATGCCAAGTTCTGGGAGGGGAGCAAAGTGGACTTTGCGAAGTTTATGACAAACCCCAGGCTTTGAAGAAGAGTAATAGTTCGGAGGGTGGCTAGTCTGGCCTCCTGGCACGTCTGACCCCTGATGAGCCAGTCGCCCAGATAGGGGAAGACAAAGATTCCCTGATTTCTCAGGTAGGCCGCCACCACAGCCAGGCATTTGGTAAAGACCCTGGGAGCGGAGGTGAGGCCAAAAGGCAGTACTCTGTACTGATAATGGTTTCCTCCCACAATGAACCTGAGGTACTTTCTGTGGTCCGGATGAATGAGGATGTGAGTGTACGCATCCTTTAGATCTAAGGAGCATAGCCAATCTCCCTGCTGGAGGTAGGGCAGAAGTGTTCCAAGAGTAAGCATCTTGAACTTCGCTTTCTCTAGGAACTTGAGGTTCCTGAGGTCCAGAATGGGTCGAAGGCCACCGGTTCTTTTGGGTACCAGGAAATACCTGGAGTAGAATCCGTGACCTTGCAAGTGGGGAGGCATAGGCTCCACCGCCCTGTCCACCAACAGACCTTGAAGCTCTTGAAGGAGAAGGTCTGTGTGCAAGGGAGGCCTTGGAGGCTCCCCTGGAAAGTAAGGAGGAGGCAGTTGGTGAAAATGCAGTGCATAGCCCTTGTGGACTATGTCCAATACCCAACTGTCCCCGGTGATGAGGGACCACTGGTGGGCAAAGAGGGCGAGGCGACCTCCTGTGCAGGGTTGGGAGAGCAGGGATGGAGAGGCTACGCTCAAGGAGTCAAAACCCCCCACCCTGCTGAGTGGGAGCAGGGGCCGGAGGCTTGGGGGTCCTCTGCCTATGGGGCCCATTACCCTGCCCCTTGGCTTGCTGACCCTGGGGTGCAGCTTGGGCAGCCTGATATTGAGGGTACTGTTTGTAGGCAGTGCCCTTCCTCGGGTAAAAGGACTTTTTACCCGAGCCCTTCTTTTTATGAGAAGGGGCAGAGGTCTTCCTAGACAGCCTTGTCCGTGTAAGGTGCTCTGTTTCGAGCTGAGCGGCCTTCTCGGTCATGGGCTTGCCAAAAAGGTTTTCACCTCGGCAAGGGACATCGACCAACTTGTCCTGAACCCATGGCTCGAAGTCCGATGACTGCAGCCATGCCTGGCGTCAAGCCGCGATGCCGCTGCCGCAACTTGGGCCGAAGCCTCGAAGCCATCGTAGGCGGCACGGGACATGAACTTCGAGCAGTCCCGAATCCCCGAGGACAAGGACTTAAATCTCTGCAAGGGTTCCCCGGAGAGTCCAGCAGATAACCCGGCCAACTCCTTGGCCAGGTCCCGCAAGTACATGCCCATGTACAGCTGGTACGACTGGACACGGCAAGCAAGCATCGAACCCTGGAAGCACTTTCTACCAACGCCATCAAGGTTTCGGGCCTCCCTGCCAGGGGGCACCGCGGAGTGCATCTTCTGGCTCTTCAGACGATGCATGGTCGATTCCACAACCATAGAATGGTGCAGTAGCTGTGCCTTCTGAAAACCAGGGCTCTTTCTGAGTCGATAGATCGAGTCGACTCGCTTACTTAGAACTGGCGCTGAGGCCGGTGCCTCCCACATATGGAAGAGGAGCCGTTCCAGCATCGGAGGAACGGGACAGTAAAGGCCTCCTTCGGAGGAGAATCATACTGCAGCGCCTCGAGCTCTTCAGCTCTTCCTTGGGGTTCGCCGGAATAGCCAAGGCAGTGGCCATATCCCGGACGAACTCCGAGAACCGAGTATCCTCCGGAGGGGATCTACTCCGGGGCTCAGACTGCGGTGAGTCCGACGGGACGCACCGAGTCTTGAACGTATCGGGAGACTCCTCGTCCTCCGTCTCCCAGGCGGACTCGTCTGAGGAGGAGTCAGGATCCGACCCCGCGGGGCCCTGGAGCACCCGCCCCGATGCCGGAGGCACCGGCGTTAACGCTCTCGGTCCCGAACGGGAGGTCGAGGGAGACCGTGACCGAGGTCGACTTCGAGCCATGATGGACTCGAGTATCGGCTCGGTCTCCGGGGTTGACTTCGAAGTCGATGTCCCGGTGGTCGGGGCAGATGCGCCAGACAGGCTGGCCATCAGTGCCCACTGCTGCTCCATGAAGGCAGACAGTCTGCTCTCCAAGGCTGTCATCCTGAGACTCAGCTCGGAAGACGCAGCAGCCACCGACTCGGGCCCCAGCAGCGCCGGGCCTGACGTCGGCTCCCTGGGAGGAGAGTCCTCGAGGACTACAGGGCTTACGTGTCCAGCAGACTCCGGCTCCACGTGAGGAACTTTGGCAGGCTTCTCATGTTCCACGGGACCGGGAAGACGGTCGGGGGTCTTAGACCTAGCCCTTGAGGAGCCAGGGACCTCCTACAACGACGCCCTCACGAGCCGCTTCTTCCTCTTGCGTTCCCGGTCGAGGGACCCCCTGTCCGAGGAGCTTCGACGGCGCTCGGGATCGGAATCCAGAGATGTCGAGGCCTTAGACGAGGTCCGGGCCCGGCCGGAGACTGAGTCCGAGAAAAGCCTTTCTTTTTGCTGCTGGCGACTTCGGAGTGCCTTGGAAGACATCTTCCCACATGGCCTGCACGACTTAGGGTCATGATCAGGGCCGAGGCACCGAAGGCATTAGTCGTGTGTGTCGGTGAGACACATTAATTTCTTACACCGATCACACTTTTTAAAACCACTGGAAGCCATCGGGGAAAAAAAAAGAGTCCCCGCGAGGTCAAAGGACCGGCCTTCCAGGGAAAAGGGAAAAAAGGGCGCGAACGTCAGCTAAGAAGGGCAAAAACCGAAAAAGAAGAATCAGGCTCGATACCGGTGTACTGATCCCGGCGGGAGGGGAACCGGCATCGAACCGGGAGAAACAATAGCGATAATCGCTGAAAAAAATCTACTTTTAACCGGGAGGACAGGACACACGTCCGGTGGGCTTCTCGGAAAAAAAGAGACTGAGATAAGATGGCACCTTTAGGCGGGAAGGGAACCGCGCATGCGTGCCTGAATTCCCAAAGGCTTTCATAGAAAGCTGGGGAAATGTTCCGCTGGGGCTTCATCGGCGCCGATGACACCCATATGTGAGGACTGACTTCCTGCTTGGTCCTGGAGAAAGGGACTGTAGTATTTTGTGTGGAAGGGCAGACTGGAAAGGCCATAGGGTCTTTATCTACCGTCATGTTTCTATGTTTCTAAATGACTTGTGCATACAGAAAGTGTAGTGAATAGAAAAAGGGAAGCTTAAGGGAGGTGCGATGCTATTAAAGAAAAACTGACATCAGATATCCAAAATCAGCCAGGATGCCTACCTGACACCTTGCTAATTCAGAAATGTCAATATTGCATTCTGAAATGTGAGTGGCACATGAACAGCTGAACAAATGCGAGTGTGGAAGAGCTACTGCTGAAAAAGCTGTTGCAGGGGACTGTAGAGGATGGTGAAATTAAAAGATACAAATGAGCTAAAAGCAGTGCATTTCAAAATTAATAATGCAGTAGGAGACCTGGAAGAAAGTATATCAATATTAAAGGATTCAAATCTAGGTCTTAGAAGAAATGATGTCCATATTACTGAGAATGGAAATGTAAAAGTCCCGGCAACAAAAATATTGAGTGGGGCGCAGCGATTTTCAACACTAAAGGAGAAACTTTGAGCTGTGCATCCTTTTCTCTCTCTTCCAACAAGGAGCTGAGGCCTTAATAAATTTGTGCATTTACTCTCTTGCTTTGTAAGGCAGGATATTTTGAGGCAAGCAAAGGATCTTGAATGGCAGAGCAGGTAAGTTTTCCCCCCCCCCAAGACCTGGTTTGAGAGTCCTGCAACAGACAGAGAATCTAAGTCGTCAAGCAGATCCTGATAGTGAATGGAATCAAATCTGCCTGCAGCTCAAATGTCAATGGAATGGTCTGAAGCACAGCTACTTACAGTGGTGTGCAAAAGTCTGGAATCACTTGTAAATTTGATGTTTTTTCAGCTTCGTGACCTTATATATTAATTTCTTTTTTCTCCCAGTGGCTTTTTCTGTGTATCTCATGATAAGTGATAGATTTGGCTATTAGGGCCAACCTTTAGTATTGGTTTAGTCCTTATTTTCTGAGTTTGTTTCCCATAGTTGTCCTGTTGATAGATTTTCTGTGAAAATCGCGTAATGTACATCATTGGCCAACGATATATTATTGTAAGTATGCTTTAAAATATTATGGACGCATGCCAGGTTTCCTTCAAATTAATGTATGTGGCCTTGAAAAAGGCTGTTTTTGTGTGTCAGTGATGGCTCAGTATTTGATGGGCCACCCTTTGTTCTTGATCACCTGACTAAACCTTGTCGGCATTGAATGAACCAGTCTGACAAGGTGATCGTTGGTGACTACGTGGTTCCAAGCTGCAATGAGTGACTCAATCAGCTCACGCTTTGATGTTGGATGCCTCTTGGATATATCCAAGGCCACCTTATGCCACAGGTTCTCGACTGGATTCAGATCTGGAGACTGGGCAGGCCAATCCATTGACTTGATGTTGTACCGCTGCTTTCAGCTGATCACCTGTCTGGAGCGATGGCAGGGTGCATTGTCATCTTGGAACAGGAACTGGCCAGAAAACAGCTGGTGTGCTGATGACACCATGCACTTTTGCAGTATGGTGATGTACTTGGCCCCATTGACCATTCCATCGACGATGTGAAGACGTCCAACGCCACTGGCAGCCATGCAGCCCTAAACCATGACCTTCAAAGGATTCTTCACAGTGAGGTTGAGACACTCAGGCTTGAATTCCTCTCCAGGAAATCTCCTCACATAGGTGTGGGCCTGGTTACCAAACAGGCAGAAGGTGCTTTCATCACTGAATAGCACGTTTTCCCACATTTCAGTCGACCAGG
This sequence comes from Ichthyophis bannanicus, assembly GCA_033557465.1. NCBI lineage: Eukaryota > Metazoa > Chordata > Amphibia > Gymnophiona > Ichthyophiidae > Ichthyophis > Ichthyophis bannanicus. The sequence continues at coordinate 382,839,174 of CM066038.1, forward strand.
TTGAGTGCTTTCTCGCCCACACGATCCGGTTGCGCCTTTGTATGTCAGTCATCAGTGGCTTATTCCATGCTTTGCAGCCCCAGAGAACAAACTGCGGGCACCGGCGATGAACTGTTAATGAGCTGACACTGACCTCACTCTTGTCTGACCACTCCTGAAGTAGTGAGGAGAGGTCAACTTGTGATTAGTCAGTGAAATGCGTCGTAGTGCGCGGTCCTGGCATGATGTTGAGGCACGTGGACTACCTGAATGAGGCTTGTCCACCACTGAACCCGTTTCTTTCTTATTCTGTACAATCTTAACAGCAGCGCTCTGACTGCAGCCAACTTTCCTGGCTATCTGACGGCTTGAAAATCCTTCCTCGCTCATAAAGGACACACGAACACACTCCTCCAACGTCAGAGTCCGAGTCATCTTCATGGTCGATCCAGAAAGCGTATGAAATTCAAAAATTCCACGCATTTTTATAGCTGCACTGTTGGCTAGATATCTGCATTGTGATTGGTTAGTGAAACCAGCCTCCTGATTGGTCAGAAATAAAGTGTGCATATTGGATAATCTCAATCCAGTTTTGACGCAGGATTCACAAAAATCGCAGTAGCTATCTCCCAGTGTCTGTAAAGTATTTAAATTGGAAGCAAGGAATGCAAAAAAGTCAACTCTAATAGCCAAATATATCCTTTTTAACTTGGTAGAAAGATGAATATGCTGGGCTAATGCAAAATTTTTAAAAAAAAAGCGTTAGAAAGTACAAAACGTGCAAAACTCACAAGTGATTCCAGACTTTTGCACACCGCTGTACAGTAATACAGGAGAATTTCATGAAATAATTGTTCTGAAACTGTGGAGATTGTATCTTTTACTTCCTTGTGTTCATGGCAATTGATGGATATCTTGAAGAGAAGATAGAGTAAGCTAATTTGGGGCAGTCATCTATGAGATACTGGTGAGTGATGCCTATATCAAGGGTGGGGTAGCTATAGTTCTTTTGAAAGTTGATCCGTGACTGGTTTGCTAGAGTCTGATAAAGTTTCAATGTTTAAATATTTTGGAAACTGTTTAATAAAAGCCCTTCTCAAGGGAAAAAATGGGATAAAATAAGAACATATATCTATTTAAGCAGATATACTTTGTGCTTTTTTTTGACCTACTAGTTTCCTCCTGGTGCTTTCTGTTTCAATATAAATCAGAACTAGGGCTGGAATCTGGCCCATAAACCCTCATTCATTCCCATGCTTATACAACCTACCAGTTTAAGTCTACGCACTGTTACATCAAACTTTGGCTAGGTGTCATGCACCTGGGCTTCTTCAGTAATCTTGTAATGATGGCCCCTAATACAGGCACTGGTTGTCACCCACTGCATGGACGAAACCTTTCCTCTCCACCAAGGGTATTCCAGATGACCAGGGGAGTAAAGACTTGTGATGGTTATCAAAACTAGGTCTTCAGCCCATGTCTTATTTTGTAAGTATTTCTTCTTTTGCGCCTCAGAGACCGAAAGGTTCAATACTACTTATTTCTAAAGTTGGTGGTGTTCTATAGGTCATTAGTGTGTATGTGTGGGTGGACTGTTTCTGTGGAGTGGGGTGTAAGATTCCCTATACTGGTGTTTGCAGAGGTTTTAGGAAAGGATGGGGGAATGATATCTGGTGTTGTGGAATCTGGAATGTAGATTTGTCTGTGGAAGGGGAGAAGGAGGAATTAAAAATAAAGGTAGTTACTCAGAAAGAAGTTTAAGTTCAGAAATACAGAATTTATATGGTAGTCCAGTTCCATGGTTTTATTCTTTGCAGGCAGAAAAATGAAATCTTGGGTTTAGTGTGCCCCTGTTCTACATATAATTTCATGGAATGTTTATGGGATTAACAAGGTTGATCTAAAGCAGCGGCTCCCAAACTGTGGTTCGCAAATAAACAGAAGTAATGTTTTGTATGATCATTCATCTTAGATTACAACCCAAGGGAAAAACACCATGAAAGCTAAACTATATAAACTGGATAGCTAACAAGACTAATGACACATTAATAGCATAATTTTATAAGCAGGTATTTAATTTTAGGCACCCAGAACATGCCTATCTAAAACTTATTTTATAAAGGAAAGTGGGTGCCTACTTTTCTTTATAAAATAAGGGCATAAGTGTTAGAAAAAAAACCACATTAAATCTAGGCCCATGCCCTTGGGCTGGTGTAAATGCTCATGCCTAGATTTGTAAAGAATGTGTGCAAGTTATATAGTGTTTCTAGATTTGCACACCACCCCTGTGCATGCCCACATTGAAAGTACTGTCTAAAGTACTTGCCTAAAGGCCCATCTGCATTGTAAGTAATGGAAAATACATTAGTTATGCACACTGATGGTGCATAATGTTACACGGCTCATTTTTAATTTTACTTTGGCCAGTAAGCCTATTACAATATTTCCAGCATCATAATGCTCAGAGGTTGAATACCAACTTTCAGTAATGCAATGCGTTCTATATTAACAGTTATTTTGCATTCCCTACCTGCAAGTTTTTTCCTAGGTTCCAATTTTGTTCTAGATTCTATGAAAACTTGCTGTCCTTGATTTTTGACCAGATGCACATCTTTGCATATGTCCTGGAAAGTATTCTAAAAGAAAAACAAAATAAATACCTCACTTTAAACTCTGGCTTATCTATGACATTGTTTAAAAATAGAGGACTAGATAGTGAGCAACACTGAATATCCCGATTCAGTGCTGGTATCTGGACAGCAGCGATTTTCCCTATAGCTATCCACATGACACTTAGGATAGCTTTTTGCTGTCCTCTAAATTATGAAGATAGTTCTCCAGAGAGTGACCCCAACTCTACCACCAAACCACCCTGGCACAATCCAAATACTTCCAAAGTGGTATGTGGTGATATTCAGTGACAATTAAGATAGTGCCACTTAATATCACAGCCAACGGGACTTATCCAGTTTGCAGGTGCTGCTAGAGGGATAAACCCTATTGAATTCTGGGCCCTTAGTTCAAAACCAAAACTAATCTTTAGGTTTCAAATAAAAAAAAAAAACAGAGGATCTGGTGGTCAGGCAGATGAACCGGTCATACTGGACAACAGCACTCGCTGCTGATCCATGAAGGCAAATAAACTGCGCTCCAGGGCCGCCATTCTGGACTCCAGGAGAATCCTCGATGAAGATGGTGTCTGGCAACTGAGGCCAGTCTGCGGTCGAATACTTTCGGGGGACCTTTGCAGGCCGCTCCCTCCCCAATCCCTCGGACAGGCATCTCAGACTGTGGGACTTGGCTCAGGACGTACCTGGCCTGTCAGATCCATCCAGAGACGCCACCTTTGAGGTCTTCTTCTTCTTCTTGGGTTCCCTCAAGGAAGACCCCCTCTCGGAAGAGCCATGGCGCCACTCAGGTTCCATAGGGGAAAACCTTATTGTGCTGCTGCTGGCGGCTCTTGAGGGCCTTGGTGAACATCTTTTTGCAGAGACCACATGCTGTAGGGTTGTGGTCCAGCCCAAGACAGCGAAGGCAGTAGTTGTGTGTGTCAGTCAAAGACATAATTCTGGCACACCGATCACACTTTTTAAAACCACTGGCAGCCATGGGGGGGAAAAAAGTATCCCAGTGAGGTCGAAGATCTGCCAAGCTGCCAGTTGAAAAAAGGCGCGAAGATGCCAAGGATGAAAAACTACAAAAAAGGGACCCAAACTCGATGCCGAGATAGTGAGGATGGGTGGCAGGAAGAGTACCGGTGCAATACCAGAGGAGAGTATGAAACTCAGACAGAAAAAACAACTTTTTCCGGGGACAAGCCAGATAGACATCTGAAGGGCTCTGTGGAAAAAAGGACACTGAGCAAGATGACACCCTTGGGCGGGAAGGGGACCATGCATGTGTGGTAGCATCTCCCAAAGGCTTCCTTTGAAAGCTGGGTGGCTGCTTTCATGAGGACTCCATTGATGCTGACATCACTTATATGTGCGGACTGACTTCCTGCTTGTTCCTGGAAAAACATGGTCACCAGAACCTCTGGCTGGCTTACCATCCTTACCCACAGAACTATCTGTAACCTGTCCTAAGGCAGGCAAAGATGGGCTAGCTAATTCCCCTCACTGGGAGAGGGGAAAAGGACCCTCCAGGGAAGACTCTAAAGCTGCAATGCAAGAAGAGCAGAGTCCAGAATCCAGAAACTAAGCACCTCGCTTGCCACAGGCCAAACATTTCCTAGAAGACGACATAGAAAGTTAAGGTAGGCACAACAGCTGCGCATTAAGGCCGCAGCAACACAAAGAACAGGCATTAATGGTGCGCACATGAAAAGGGCGCTAGGGAAAGAGCACATGCTGAAGCTGCTTGGGCCGAGTTATGCTAGGATTGCTTGACCGCAAGGCACACAACAGTAAAAATGCTATTAACACATACCGTAAAGTGCGGAAAACCCCACACTGCGCCAATGGTTGCTGGCAGTCCACCCTGTATTGTGCCCCAGATGGATGAAACTGGGAGTCCCCAACAAGGACAATTACGAGGTCAAGCCTTGGTTCTCACACCCCTGGAAGCCCCACGGTGAAAACTCATGCTGGGCTCAGCGCTACTCCCCTGAAAACGATTTTTTCTGCTTTTTTTTTTTTTTTTTAAACAGACTCATTGTGGCTTGCATAGATATCTGAGAGTCTTCTTATGACATTTGGGGGACAGCAAGGTGCGTTCAGGTTGTGTGAGTCTACTGATCTCTTCCAAATATTTCCAATTTCCTGGATGCTCAACAGGCCCTTATGATAAGAGCGTGGAGCTGAAACAACTTTTTCCCTTCTCCTTTGGCTACCAAAAACACCTTAGTCTAGTGGAGCCTCCCATACCACACTCAAGTGAGAGAGTCACCCTCAAGGTGGTCATTCACGAGTGAAACAAATTTCTCTCTTCTCGATTGTTCAGATTTTCTTCAGAGTTGAGAAAATCAATCCACCATTTACTGGAGACAGAAAAATACTGGGTTGCCCTCTAGTGGCTTAGGCTGAGAAAGGCATGGGAGTGATGTCATTGAAACATGGGCTTTTCATTGGTTCTCAGTCTTCTCCAACCTGCTGGTAGGGGAACACAACTCACTTGTCTGGCCTGGTCTAGCAGGACGATATGGAAGTACAGCTTTATTCCTACCAAAAGGGTTTTTCTTAACCACAAACTTAAATTTTATTGGCAATGGAATTCCCTCAAAGAACATTTAATCAAGTGCTGGACTAAAGTTTTCAGGAGAGAAATGGACAACAAATGCTTTTTGGTATGTTGGTTTAGTAAGTGAATGCCACTACTGTAGGTATTAGACTGTTGGCTATATAATTCAAGGTAATAGCCTTAAAGTATTTTGAACATTTCTAAAAATAAAAGTTAAAAAAACAAACCTCTGAATGACAAAGAAGTTGATATTTAAAACATGCTTTAGTGATTGACATAACTAGTACATTTACTTAGTTATCTTTGCATGGATAGTCAAATGCATCCATCTGATTCATTGTACATTCAAACATTCAGCTAAATCTACCCACTCAAAATGGGGCAAGTAGGTGACTGTGATTATCTGGATAAAATTAGCTGATTAGAGGTAAGGGCTAGATTTACTAATGTGTTAACATGCATTCATGAATATTAACGCACATTAATATAAAAAACTTATGTGCTTAGTTAATAGGCTCTATTGGCAACGAGGCTTGTGTTAAATAGCACATGATAAATCTCATTAATGCATTTTAATGTATATCATGATAGTAAATCTAGCCCTAAATTTGAAAGCCAACCACAGGCATGTCGTCAACTCTGTCACTTTTTTACCTGGCTAAATTTAAGCAACTTTTGATTCTAACTACACAAATGTAAAGGTAGATTTTAGATAGGACGTGGAGAGGGGTATTCACATGTTCAAGTCAGGATGTGGAGAATCCCCACTGTATTTTACAAGAGGCTCTGAAAAGGCTGGGAGGGTCAAGTGGGGAATTTGCTTCGGGGGGGGGGGGGGGGAATCATATGCTTTGGGGTATGGTAGGTATAAGCATTTGATGTAGTAGGAGAGGTTGCGAGTCACCAGAAAGGAGATAGAGGTCTGGGGGATACTTTGACATTGACAGCTGCCCCTACCAGCTGTCAATGCAAATACTGATATCTAGAATTTTTGTTAAATGGGGTATCCACCTCTATAGTGCAGGCCTGTCCAAAACTACTACTCCCTCTCCCCTCCTCCATGAATTTAAAATGTGGTAAGCAGCTCGACTTTATAACACCTGTGTTCTAAAATACCATTTACATGTGTATACCTATCTATGGTGAGCTAAGTGTACATTTTCTTCTTTTAGAGCCTTGTCCACCAGCCACGTCTAGTACCATAAATATAAACTTACATGTTTGTTCTTGCGGCTATCATTAATGTTGTCATTACTGTCGCTGGATGATGTCACACTCATCAGATGTTCATGGGATCCGTTGCTACCCAAGCTTCCATAGCCACTTGATTGACTGTTGTGCACAGGCTAAATATAGATTTTGAAGTTAAGCTTAGAAACATGAAGAATTTCAATGGATATAAAGGATAAAAAAACCCCGCCCACATTCCATAACCTGGAGACAACTATTCTGTTTATCAAGCCTCAGACTTTATATTTTGTCTTAAGTGTACAATCCATTCTAAATTAAGATGTATTTGTCTTGACTAATATATAGACATTCTAAAATGATTTTGGCCTTTACTACCCAAATCATCAATTCACAAGGGTACATTCGAACCCCTGTAATTTGGTTTGCTCCTGATACAAAGAATAAAGTTTACTTTTCCTTAGGTAGGCACAGATGGAAATGCCATGGCTTCCATCTAGCTGCCATTTCTGCTGGATTAAGGCTAGTATCTTAAAGACACATAGGTACCTATGTCTTTATAAAATTGGCAAAAATAGGTGGCAAGATGGCCTTCCTACATAGACAGCCTTTTATAAAATGACCCTCTCAGAGATCCAATATACAGCAAAGAAATATACATTAAAATTAGCTGGTGCAATATTCAGCAGCCAGTTGCTTTTAACCGCTGGCTGCCATGGGCAAAAGTGAAACTGGATTTTCAGCGGAAATGACTGTGTAGGCGCTTTTGCCAAATTTCTGGTATCAGCAGTGGCCTGCTTTTTTTTTTTTGGCCTAATTTTATGCAGTCACTTGTCTGGTTAGCAGCGTTTTTCAGTCCACTAACTGGATAACTCCTTGCTCTGCTCTCTCCCCTCATTCACTATCTACATAGTTCCTCAGCGGTTAGAGAGACTATTCAGTGTCATTATCTGGATGGTGACACTGAATATCTGACTCAGCAGGATTTATCCAGTTAGGTCCCGATTATTGGATAAACCCTTCTGAATACTGGGCCTGCTGAGTTCACACAAGTTTTAGATTTGTGAACAGCAGTGCCAGTTATTAGGAATTTGCATTCATTTGTGAACATCCTGTTTGTTAGCACCGTAAGAAAACCTTTTGTACATATGACACTAAATTAACATGCATCAAACATTAACTCATGTTAAGTGCCAAATGCCACTGTGGCCATTTTATTTCTTTGGGTGCAGTGGTACTTAATGCACACTGTTTCTTAATGCGGGCAAACCTTCTGTTAAGACATGTCTTTTAGTGCGTGCTAAATTGATTCAACATGTATTTACCTACAAATTAATGCATGCTAAGTCTATTAGTGTATGTTAAAAATTTCAAACTCAGGTTAAATTTTAACCACCCAAAAGGGTCCAAAAATTGGGGGGAAAGAGCCCAAACATAACAATCTTTCTGCACATCTGTACCAGTTATCAAGACTTCAAAGTAAGTTACTGACCACTACCTTCTAAAAGCTCAATAAAACTTAAAAATAAATCTTTCATTCAGTCATCTCATCCCTGTGTTGTGAAGAGGTTGGAGCTATGGATTTTTTAGGGCTACATTAGGACATTTATATTTTATTTATTTTATTCTACTTCAATGACATGTCTCATCAAAAACCTGAAGCCACTTGCAAAACACTGAGTAAAGCTACACTGTACAACAATCAGGGCACTATTAACTCTCTGATGGACCCCAGACAAACAAGCGCTTTGGGCTCCCACTGTAATTTAAGCACATTTTAGAATAAGTACAAACAGGATCTTGCATGATTCCGACTATCGAGGAAAACCAGCAGAGGAGGAAGCAGATTACTTTGGAAGTTGGTACCTATAACCAACTAACTATTGTTCGCAGAATGCTGTGGCTCCCAAGGATAAGTTTTGGTGAAATGAAAATACAAGATTCCTTAAAACACCAATCAAAACCTGCACATGCTAAAAATGTGCTGTGCAGAATTTCAGTATTAGGATTTCCTGAAATGCATCACTATGTTTGCATGTGCTAATGCTGCTAACACATTAGTAAATAAGTCCCACTGCATAAAATGGGACCTGCAGTAAATAAACGCACGCTAAAGCATGTTAGTGTGCACTAACGCAATAGTGTACTTCAGTAAATCTAGCCCTGGTGCCAAAATGCATGTCAGTAATTAAACACCTTATGATATCTATCATTTAGAAATTAAAGGGGTCAATATTCAGTTGTGGCAATCTGTCCTTTTTTAAAACACTGGCTGCCATGGCTAAACAATCCGGCTGTTCAGTGTCAGCATCTGGATAACAGTCAGAGCTGAATATCTGGATTTTGCAGTGACCACTACAGCTATCCAGATAGCTGTGATATTCAGCCTGCTACACAAATAAACTGCGTAAGATTAGGACTGCCTTTTTTCTAGCCTAACTTTATGTGGTTAGTTATCTGAATACTGACGCTAACCAGATTAGCTTCACCTTAGTTCCAGATAGTGCCGAGACAGGCAGAGGGAATATTCAGCAATGCTATCCGAATAACACCACCGAATATCACGCTGACAGGCACTTATGTAGTTAGCAGGTGCTGCTAACAGGATAAATGTTTTGAATATTGCTCCCTAAACATCAAAGCCACTGGTCAATGACAAAGTATCAATAATGGTAAATGCAAACTAATCAAGTGTCTCGCAACTACCTGCAGTAAGAGTCGATATATCTGATCTGTGATTTCCTGAATACTGGGATGAATGTCCTTTTCTTCTGTTACATTCAGTGTAGCAAATACATCTTCATTTACAGGACCCCTAAAAACACAAAAATATACATGCCTACGTTATCTGTAAGACCTGAGCAACAATGCAGGCTGTGATTAGTTAAAACTTGCAATGGAGATCTCCAAAGAACACTGAATTAAGCTGGAAGTGCTTTAGGTGGCTCATCAGAAATCTCTGTCCTAGGAAAGCCACACAAATCAAAGCCCCTATAACATAATGGAGCCATTCTGTGGACATAAAAGATCAGACGGTATTTTTTTTCAAGAACTGGGATGCTAATCTTGACATTATAACTAAATTCCAAGCACAGGTTGCACAACAGAGCAGTCCAAAAATTCATCTTGTGCAGTCAACATTATTAGGCCTAACATGTTACCTTTCATGGAAGCATGCAATCTTTCCATAAGATGTGTGCAGTATTCTAACAAAACAATTTTAATACTTACCGAATACAAAGTCATAAGAGGGGTACATTTTATAAACCTTTCTACATGTAAAGCCCGTTTTACAGAGAGAAAAGGGCTTTTATGAAATTGCATGATTGTGTAAGCGCATAATAAGTATGCAAACAAAGTGTGCAGCATTTCTGCGGGTGGAGCACTAGTAAAGATAGAGTGAAGGTACAGTTGCGATGTACATGGATATTCTAAACGATATTCAAATAAATATGTAGAGTGCATGCATGCATTTACACAAACTTCAGAGCAGGCATAATTATGTGTATCGGCACTGGAGCTGGTTCTGGGAGCCTATTTTATAAAAGGCACATAGGTGCCTTTTTGCATTTATAAAATACGCTTAAAATAGATGCCTATTTGGACTTCTCACACAGGTTTCCTGTTATAAAATTATCCCCCTTCCCCCGAAGGGATAATTAGATAAAGCATTTTTCTAGTAAATCTTGTGTAGTGAGCCTCTCACTTGGGAGGTAAGGGGATGCATCTGGGACATGGATCCCTTGCCACTCCAATGCAGAGTCCTCATGCTGTAAAACAGGTAACAGGCCACTCCTACAACCCTGAGTTTGTTCGCCTCTTTTCTCCAGCAGATGTTTAGATGGTTAGCTTTTCCCATGGTACCTCCAGATCCTCTGTTTCTGGATTCCTCCTCACAGACCTCCCTTGATCCGTGTTGTTCCCCTTTGTTTTAGCATGAAGCTGGATCAAGCCTAGCCACTGGCATACCCTGAGGTTCCCCCTCTCCTCCCATCTTCTCCTGCTTCTCTCTTTCTTTCCTTGCCTCCTCTCTCTCTCTCTCTCTCTCTCTCCACTGTCCTGTCTAAATTATGACATTCCTTTCCTCTTTCTTACAGCCAATTTTATTTGTAAACTACTCTAATGGGCCTGGGCAGTATATCAAGAAATTAAAGAAAGATAGATTTAGGCACAAGCAACCGCTTTCAGCGCCAAATTCTGATAGATGTCAGAGCATTGCCATTATGCCTCCATCCAGATCTACACTTTTGATTTTTTTCTGTCCTGGCTATAGCAGAAGCAACAACCCACAGTGAAACCTGAGTGCTTTGATAGGTCCTGGGATGTTACTTCTCCTGCATCAGTTTCCATGGTAATAGGAAATCTATGCAGATGCGATCAGATGTCGAGTGCAATACAATTCAGTTAACTAGTGGTATTCTCCTCCATAAACAGTTTGGATTTTCAGGATATCCATAATGAATGTACATGAGATAGACAGATTCCATGGAGAAAATATACAAGCCAAATCTCTCTCATACCTCTTCATTAGGGATATCCTAAAAAGCAAACCCGGTTGTGACCATTGAGGATTGTAAGTAACTACTACTGCATTTAACATTTAAAAGCTTAGAAAACAAAAAGTCAAAGGGTTTCTTCACATTATAAAATGTGCTTCTGGATATAAATATTTAATTACGTCAATGTGCAAAAAAATACAGGTATTCACAACTGAACAGACAACTCTTAACTAGAAACTTACGTTCTGACTTTGTGTCGTCCAATTATAAATGAAACTTTCCTGCTCCACGGATTGATAAAACTAGACCAACTGCTATCAAGTGTGACATATTCTCCATTTCTGGTACAAATTCTAATTGGTGAATAATCAAATGGTTGTCCACCATGCTGAAGAACTAGAAAAAAAATATTGTATTAAATTTCTAATACAGATCAATATTTATTGAATTTAACTACTAAAGTCTACAAACTGCTAAGGCAATATTCTGATTTATATTTACATTTTTGAAAAATATACTCTTAGCTATGTCTTCCATTATGAATCAGGAAGAGTCTAGGCCAGCGATGGCGAACCTATGGCACGCGTGCCAGCTGTGGCACGCGAAGGCCTTGCAGCTGGCACGCGGGAAGGTCCGCAATCGAAAAAAAAACAAAACAACCCTGTCTGCTGCCGTTGTCGGGGCTGCCGCGGCAGAATCGAGCGCGCCGCGGGGCCCCCCTGTACCCGGCAGATCCTGCCCTCCCCGTAGCAGCTCTCTCTTTGGAGCTGCAGTCAGACGCGCCGGCTTGCAGAGCGCGAAGGGAAGAGTTTCCCTTTCGCGACTCTGTTAAGCCCGCGGGGGCTGATGGGAACTTCCCATCAGCCCCCGCGGGCTTAACAGAGCAGCGAGGGAACTCTTCCCTCGCGCTCTGCAAGCCGGCGCGTCTGACTGCAGCTCCAAAGAGAGAGCTGCTACGGGGAGGGCAGGCTCTGCCGGGTGGGTACAGGGGGGCCCCGCGGCACGCTCGATTCTGCCGGGGCGCCCCCGACAATGGCAGCAGACAGGGTTGTTTTTTTTATTAATTTTCCCTGGGCTGGGGGGGGTTAGGAGTAGTGATGGGCTGGGCTGGGCTGGGCTGGGGGGGGGGGGTTAGGAGTGGTGATGGGCTGGGCTGGGCTGGGGGGGTTAGGAGTGGTGATGGGCTGGAGGGGGGGTTAGGAGTGGTGATGGGCTGGGCTGGGCTGGGGGGGGGTTAGGAGTGGTGATGGGCTGGGCTGGGCTGGGGGGGGGTTAGGAGTAGTGATGGGCTGGGCTGGGCTGGGCTGGGGGGTGTTAGGAGTAGTGATGGGCTGGGGTGGGGGGGGTTAGGAGTGGTGATGGGCACTGGGCTGGGGGGGTTAGGAGTGGTGATGGACACTGGGCTGGCTGGGGGGGGTTAGTAGTGGTGATGGGCACTGGGCTGGCTGGGGGGGTTAGGAGAGGTGATGGGCGCTGGGCTGGGGGGGGTAGGAGTGGTGATGGGCGCTGGGGGGTTAGGAGTGGTGATTGGCTGGTCTGGGCTGGGGAGGGGTTAGTAGTAGTGATGGGCTGGGCTGGGGGGTGTTAGGAGTAGTGATGGGCTGGGGTGGGGGGGGGGTTAGGAGTGGTGATGGGCACTGGGCTGGGGGGGGTTGGAGTGGTGATGGGCGCTGGGGGGGTTAGGAGTGGTGATAGGCGCTGGGGGGGCTTAAACTAAAAATTGAGTGATGGGGGATTAGGACTGGGAGTGGGCTGATGGGGAGGTTAGGACTGGAAATGGGCTGGTGGGATTAGGACTGGGAGTGGGCTATGGGGGGCTAGGACTGGTAATGGGCTGAGTGGAAGGGGGCTTGAACTGCAAATAGCTGTTGGGGATGGGGCTTGGAATGGAAATGGGCTGAGGGGAAGTGGGGGGCTTGAACTGCAAATCGCTGTTGGGGCCGGGGCTTGGAATGGAAATGGGCTGCGGGGAAGTGGGGGGCTTGAAGAAGGGAATGGATGCTGGGTGAGACTGGAACTAGAAGGGAGCTGATGTTGGGGGAGGATTAGAATGGGATGGGGCTGGGAGAGTAAAATGGAGAGGGGAAAAATATTTTGTGTAGGAGGGATGAAAAATCTACAATTGGCCAGGTATTGGGAGAGTAATTGGGGATTGAGGATGGAGGGGTAAAATTTGTGTGGATGAAATAGGAATGAGGAAAGAGCAAAAGGAGAAAGATTAGTATGTTAAAGCAGATGTAGAGAGAGAGAGAATGGAAAAAAAACTAGAAGAGAGAAGAAAGGACAAATGGACAGCAGACGATGGAGAGTTAGCAGAAAACATGAAGAAACCAGAAGAAAATGGCTGGACCAATTGCAACTGAAAAAAAATGCACAAAAGGTAGAACGATATCTCTTTATTTTGAATTTATTAACTGGAATATGTCAGCTCTGGGAAATGTGCATCATTAACATCTGCGCTTTGTTTGGTACAAGAGGAAATTCCTATTTGACGTTGCCACTTGTTCTCTTTCCCCAGTATTCACTGAAATGTATTGGTTTAATATTTGCAGTGTTGCCTTTTGATAGGTAGGGTATGGTGCTTTGTGAGTCCTGGTAATGCTGTCAGGATACGGCGGGTTTGCTATGGGTTCTAAATGGGCAGCGTTTGTAGTAGTTCCTAATGTGCCTGGCGGTTGGCACTGGATTATAGTAATGTAGAAATCTTTTAGTCTTTCTTTATCCATACACTCATTAAGAGACATGTTTACTAAAAGTTAGTGTATGGTAACATTATGCAGATATTTATGCAAATAAGACCACTTATGCAAATGACGTGCTGGCACTTTGAGGAAATTCTTTGGTTTTGTGCGGCAGTTTGGGCACTCGGGCTCAAAAAGGTTAGCCATCACTGGTCTAGGCAGATTCTCACCAGAACCTCCATGCAGGTAGCTCAAAAAAAAAAAAAAAATATATATATGGTATAACTGAGGAGAGGACACTAACAGGCTAGAAAAACTCCCCACAAAGGAAAAAACAAACTGGGGCCTAAGTTTGCTTTTTCTTAGAGCATGACCTCTTGACCATATATATTTTGGACAAAGCAAAAGCGAGGCATTAATGCTGGCTCAGTAACACTCCTCCCAAACGGAAGAGTGCTCAAATAGACCCTTTCACAGCCGTCATGCTTAGAACAACTGCACTTGGCAGATTTAAAGAATTTGTCATCAACAAAGTATAACATATTTATTTTGTTTTGTGTTTTCTAAGTACTACAAAACGGGATCTTACCAAACAGGCATCACCACCCAGACAAGTGCTTCAATTCAGTTAAGCACAATGCAGGATTATAACTTACAACTATCTAACACCATATAGCATATATAGCATAAAAATCCACAAGAGCAATAATTATCCTTGTGCAATCCCTACATACTTTTTTTGTGGATAGCTAGCATTAAGGGTCTGTCACTGGGATGAAGGTGAACCAACACAGGTGCTCCAATTAAGTCTTGAGGTAGATATCCTAAAAGTGGTACAGCTCTGAAAGGCAAGAACATAAAACTTTTTAAAACCTAAAGAAAAATAAAATTTTAAAATTACTGTACTGATACTCAATATATATAAGTCAATACTCAATATATATAAGTCAATTGCAATGATGAAACATTTAGGGGTGTAGCATTCATCAGGACTGTGAAGATAAAGAATTTTGTGAACTGTTCACATGAACCTTTTGGACAGCACTGAGATAATTGCTTAAAAATTTTAAAAAAGTCATTTTTCCCCCTAATCCTTCCTCCCCCATTCCTCCTTTCTCTATTTTTGTAGACAACACTCTTCTACTTCCTGTTTCCTAGGCCCGTAACCTTGGTGTTATCTTTGACTCCTCCCTTTCCTCTTCCTCTCATAGCCAACAGATCTAAAACCTGTCGTTTCTTCCTCTACAATATTAACAAAATTGGTTCTTCTCTTTCTGAACACACTACTAAAACACTTATCCACACTAATCACTTCCTGTCTCGACTATCGCAACTTCCTTCTTGCTGGCTCCCTCTGAGCCACCTCTCTCTCCTCCAATCTATTCAAAAATCTGCTGCGCGACTAATCTTTCACTAGTCTCAAAATACTCATAACACACCTTTTCTCAACTTCATTGGCTTCCCTTCAAGCTCTATGAGCAGGGACCATCTTTTTCTGCATTTGTACAGCGCTGTGCATGCCTTGTAGCACTATATAAATGAAAAATGGCAGTAGTAGGGGCATAAAGTGCAAAATTTGAGTACAAACGGCATATGTACATGGCTAACTCCTGTACATATGCAAATAGAAAGTTGACACGCAAGTTTGTTTGTACAATATGTTCCCTGTAAATAGTCAAAATCACTGTTCCATGTAAAAGTTGTTCAATTGTTAACTGTAAACCGCCCTTGATCTCTGGAAGGAGCGGTATAGAAGAAATGTATAAATAATTAAATCTTCAAGACAAAGGCTCAACTACCACCTCCTAGATCCTTAAGTTGAAAGGTGCACAATTAAGAGTGACATAATGGCAATTTTCCACTTTCCTCTGTTCACAGACTTAAGTATATATGCGTGGAAGTCTTGGTGGAAACATGATGGTGAAATATGCCTCAGTAGGGTAGAGGGGAGATGTGTGAGTGGGCAGAGTGTGCGCAGTACGCTGTGTATGTGAGGTGTATGTACTTGTGGTATCAGTGGTATGATATGCGTATCTATTTCCAAGGGGAACATTTAGCTGTTCATCTATGGAGATATGAAGATCGGTATGCATGCATCGAACACTCCTTTCCTTCCCCATTCTCCTGCACCCTCTCTAACCTGCACCACCCTCTCTTAGTACTCTCCCGCTTTCCTTTCTACTCTTAGGCACTCTGAGGCAGATTCCATACTCACCATCCAGACCCTCACCGGCCGATCAGAATCTGGGCATACAGAGGTTGACCCAATTCTGTGCCCGCGGGATCAGAATTGGGTCTATGGCATGGACATGCAGGTCGGGCCCTGATTCTGATCAGCCACACGTCCAGTCTACACACCCAGCTAACTCAGCCAGGCTCCTGAATGGAGTCACAGTGCCATGGTGTCCTTTCGCCATGGCACCGCGTCTCCATTCAGGAGCTGTGATCCCCAGCTGCAGAAAATAATCTTCTTTCCCCGCAGCCCAACCCTGATCTGGCCTTCCATGGCCAAGGTCAGGCTGCAGGGATCTCCCTGCACCCCCTCACCATCTCTGCCCTGCGGTCTCCCGATGTCCAAGGAGACTTATTCCACCTCTGAGGTGGAATAAGTCCCCCGTCTCCCTGGTCAACCCCAGACATACAGGGCCAACCTCAGAATTGGCCCTGTACATCCGGGGTTGCTCTCCAACCACTGCCTGCCCCCTCCCTCCCACGAACAGAGCTCCCAATACAAATCACCTATTCACATAGGGAGTTCTGTCCCCGGCAGTCTGTCCGGTCATTTAGTGGGTCTGGATCGGAAATCCAGACCCATTAAATGGAGTTCAGAATGACCCCATCTGCCTCTCCTTCTTCCCCCTGCTACCTAAACTCATACTCTCTCTTTATTGCTCCCTGCTTCGGCCTTTCTCCTCCTCTCCCTTCTTGCAGTCCTCTTTTCTCCATTCCTCAGCTTCCCTTATTGCTCCACCCTCTTCTCCTTTCCTTCGCTAATCTCAACTCTTCCTTTATGTTCTTTCCTCTTCCTCTGTAACCTTGCACTTCCCTTCCCTTTATGCTTGGCCCTCTTTTTATCTCCTCTATCCTTGCCTCATCTTCTTCCTTCATGCTGCTCCTGTCTTCCTGCTGGTGGGACATGAGGACTCATGCTGGCTCTTCAACTACTGCAACTCTCTTCTTACTGTGTGACAAAGGACTTCTACCAGTTCTTCTGCACTGTGCTTTCTCTCTTTTCTCTGCCAGTGGGACCTAGGGACTCCCACTGGCTCTTCGGCGTTTACCACCGTCATTTGTGGGCAGAGTAAAGCCATATACATCTGTGTGCGCATGTGCAAACAAATGCATTTGGACAGTCAGACAAGGAGACACACAGATTGACCCTCCCTAATAGGTGTGATTGCTTAAGTTAAATGTGCCAAAAAGCAGTTAAAGTGTGCTAGCTTTTTTAGTAGACTTGGGAGTACCTCTTATGCCTATACTAAATTAAAAAACACATTGGGCTCTGTCAACATCTATGAAACTTCAATCTCTGTAGAAATTATGGTAATTGTGGAAAAATTGTTCAAGACCACAAGTGGTATGGAGTCTGCATGGTTTGTTAGTACAACTAGTAATTCATTCATTTCAGAAAGCTCCTGCTTGGTGATCTATAGTAACTATGCCTCTAACTGCAGAGAAACAGATCATGAAGCAATTAATTTTGCTTGACCTCGATAACATGAAGCATTTGCTAAGTCAATATAAATCTAAAATGTTCTTTATTTTTTTTTCAGTCACGTCTCACATGATTAGATAAAGATATGGGCTGGAATAAAAATCCCAAAGATCATTTGGCAGTGTGAGGCTACTTTAAGGGGCAAGTTAGGTAAGGTGATTTCTATTTTTTCTGAGTATGCTGCAGAAACAAAATGCTGCTTCTGATGTCATCTCAAAAGTTTCCAAGTCATGCCATGTGAACAGATTCACGGCCGGATGCTGTTTGGAAGAGAACTTTTCACTTAATGTCAATGATCTCTCAGCCTACAGAGGTTTTCTTTGTAGTATATGGTTCATTGTAGTATATGTTCATTGTAAACTCAGACTTCTGTACCCTGTCTGATTGTTATGTTCCATGTAAACCGCGCTGATGCTGAATAGTGCGGTATAGAAGAAATTGTAAATAAATAATAAATAAATGGTTCTCAGCATCGCCAAAGCCCAAGTTCATCACCTGACAGCTCCAGTCACTAAAACAAATCGAATTCAAGCCTTCAGCGTTCTGTGCTTTTATGATGCTGTCCATCCATAGCATTTGCACAGCTTTTAACTGCAGTTTACAGGGCAATCATTTCCTCTACTGTATTTACTTTGTAATCCATTGCGAGACTGGCTTCTAAATAGTTTTATATTTTTCTGCTATTACAATTATACAACAGGTTAAATAAGCAATCAAACCAAAAGTACAAATGCTTTTATTTTGTAGCATGGTATTGGCTTACAAAACGTTTGAGCCCGTTAGTTGATGTTTCATTATGATCATTTTTTGTTCAGACCCTAACCTAGAAAAGAGTTAGGTGTATATATTTGGAAAATATAACTGAGCAGTTGCTTACTTCACTGTAGAAAAAAACCCTACTTCAGCAGCTTACCACACATGGCCAGCCATTCATTTATTCATTCTGTAGATAGCGACTAGTCATGTGTGCCAGGCTGGTGAAGTGATTCTTCAGATACATACATCTGCTGGATATGAATGCATAAGAGAGGTGGATTGGCACAGCTACTTAAAAAAACTCATATGAGATGAACTTTTCTCTGCCTCAGAAAACCAAATTTGCTCTGAATTTATTCGCACCTGCCTACAGAACATATGAAGTTTCATGGCAAAGAATGATAACCCAACAATTGGATGGCCTTTGAAAAGGATTTATAAGAGTATGTGCCAACATATCAATATAACCTCAAACTAGAAGTGAAATACCAGAAAATGTTAGGCGTATTTATGAAAGCTTTTTGAGAAGCCCTCTTCCCCAAAAAAAAAACAACCCCTCATCTTCCTTCCATTAAAACAAGAATCATTTACCTTTCATCTACATCTTGAAACAAACAATTCGGTGTGTGAGTAGTTGTAAAAATTCTCTTATCAGGAGGAATTCTGGGTGCTGAAAGTAAAAGAAAAGGTTATTAGCAATACCTGCATTCCTACTGCACGCAAAGTACTTCTGTGGCACTTGAATACAAACTCTCTGCCTGAGAGCTCTTAAAGTGTCTTTTCTCATTTTTAATTGTTTTCTTCTGTTGCATTACCTAGTGAATTGTAGCTGTACTGCAAAAGGGGTATTTTTGTGTTCTTAGGCAAAGCTTTTTTCTGCTGTTATAGGTTTTTTTTCTTCTCCTCTAGACTTCAGTTTCAAAAAGATAAGCTCTTTGAAGTCACTGCTCAGATGTTTGATCCCTCCCTTCCCACCCCAGCTCCCACCTACCTCATGTGAGAATTCTTGCTATATAGTGCAACTCACCAATTAGCTTGTTAGCAAAGAGAACAGATTTTTTTTTATTGGTTGGTAGGGAAAATCTAGGAAGTAAATAGTTCCACATTTGGATAGTTACTAAAAGTAAAGAATTTGATATTCTTGAAGTAGCTTTAATAGTGGATAATTTTACAAAGAGAACACATTAAACAATACATCTCAGGCGTATATCAAAAGGATTTAGTAGTGTAAAATAATAGCTGTTTAGCAGGCTAGCAGGACTACAAGCAGGTATACAGAACAGAGCTGTTAGAACACAAAAGAGGCTAGCAGCTTTTTCTCTGAGGAAAAGTTAGGCACTTCGGTGGGTCTTTCTCATTTCCTTCAACAGGTACCAGAGCTCCAACAACTGAACTATGGGCTAGGAAGAATCGTGTTGCCAAAGCTGTTGCCCCCATTAGAGCTTCTGCCTCTGTCCAGACAGATAGCCCAATTCCAGTCAAGGGATGAGTTTCATGAGGGCTTCAGCTTGCAGGCATCGTGCACATGGAATATGTGGAGGAGCTCAGAAAAGAGGCGGCAAGGCTGAGAAGCATCCATGACAGCAAGAAATAAATTGATGAGATGGTTCTTGAGACATCCAAGCCCTCCAACAGAGATGAAGATTGACAATCCAACTCTTCCAGCCCTCAAATTGAAGAGCCAGTATACAGCCCTGGAAGTGGAGGAGATAAACACATCCCAGAAACAGGAAGAACCAGAGCTCAAGCATCTCAAAGTTGCAGAATCAGTGACTAGAAGGAAGCAAAGGATAATGGTGGTTGGTGACTTTCTTCTGGGGGTACTGAAGTGTTCCTAATGTCCAGGGAGATGTGCTGTCTGCCAAGTGCCAAAATCTGAGATTCTATAGAGAGATTGCTGAGCCTCATCAAGCCTACTGACTATTCTCCGATGATGCTCATCCATGTTGGTAGAAATGATACTGTTATCAAATGTGACTTCATGGCTCTGGGAGAGAAGGCAAAGCAAATAGATACACAGGTGGTGTTCTCTTCAATCCTCCCTGTTGATGGTAAAGGCCGAGGCACAGAAGCTAGCATCCTGGAGATGAATGCATGGCTGTGTAGAAAGTGTCATTGAAAACGTTTTGGTTTCCTGGACCATGGGATGGTTTTTCAAGGGCTGCTGAGCAGAGATGGTATTGACCAATCCAAGAAGGGTCAAAGTGTCTTACACAGCAGACTGGCTAACCTACTGAAGAGGGCTTTAAACTAGATTCATTGGAGATGGGTGAAGAAATTCCCCTTGGTAAGCAAAAGCTCTCAGGTAAGTCAAACATTTAATACCTCCGTAGAAATGGGTAAAAAGGGGCAATGTCTGGAAAGCAGTGTGCATTAATGCCTGTAATATGGGAAATAAGATCCCAGATATTGAGGCGAACTTGGATTTACTGGCAGTTACAAAGACATGGTTCAAGGACAACCATGAATGGGATGTAATTATACCAAGATATACTTTAGTCAGGAAGAAGGGAAGGAGGAATGGCACTATCTGCAAAATAATCACATTAAAACTACAGAACAGGGCTTACAAGGAAAGGAGGCGGCACTATGAGTTAAACTAGAAAGAGGGAATGAGGAATCCATTTGCAATAGTGTGATATACAGATAAACTTCACAGGCAGAAGTGGACAGATTTAATTGAAGACATTCACAGTACTGCCACGAAAGGAGAAGTGCTACTAATAGGTGATTTCAATATGCTGGATGTTGATTGGCGCATCCCTGCAGCATGTCATCTAGAAGTAAGGAGATCCTGGATTCTCTACAGGGAGAATTATTCCATCAATTGGTAAAAGAACCCACACATGGAGGGGCCATATTGGATCTGGTGCTTACCAATGGGGAAAGTGTTTCTGATATTATAGTGGGGCATCATCTCACATCCAGTGATCACTAGATGGTGTGGTTCAGTATTAGTACTAGGGCTGATAAGCCCATTCTAAAGTGAAGGTCCTAAACTTTAGGAAAACTAACTTTGCCAAGAAGGAACAATACCTTGTCTTACTAATCTATTATGTTTTTTTGAAAGTGTGAATAAACAGGTGGACAAAGGTGAGTCGGTTGATATTGTGTATCTGGACTTTCAGAAAGCCTTTGACAAGGTCCCTCATCAGAGACTTTTGGCAAAACTAAAAAGAGTCATGGGATAGGAGGCAGTGTACTACTGTGGATCAAGAACTGGTTAAAAGATAGAAAGCAGAGGGTAGGGCTAAATGGCCAATTTTCCCAATGGAGAAAGGTGAATAGTGGTGTACCCCAGGGATCTGTGCTGGGTCCGCTGCTTTTTGACATATTCATAAATGACCTGGAAAGTGGAACAACAAGTGAGGTTATCAAATTTGCAGATGACACAAAACTATTTAAAGTTGTTAAAACCCAAGAGGATTGTGGAAAATTGCAAGAGGATCTTGATACTTTGGAAGACTGGGCATCAAAATGGCAGATGAAATTTAATGTGGACAAATGCAAAGTTATGCACCTAGGGAAGAACAACCCAAACTATGGTTACACGATGCAAGGTTCCACATTAGGAACCACAACCCAGGAAAAAGATTTAGGCGTCATTCTGGATAGCATGTTAAAACCCTCGGCCCAGTGTGCAGCGGCAGCCAAGAGAGCAAACAGAATGCTAGGTATCATAAGGAAAGGAATGGAAAATAAAACAAAAGATATTATAATGCCTCTATATCGTTCCATGGTGAGACCGCACCTTGAATATTGTGTGCAATTCTGGTCGCCGTATCTTAAAAAGGATATAGCGTTATTAGAAAAGGTTCAGAGAAGAGCCACCAAAATGGTAAAGGGGATGGAAGGATACTCCTATGAAGAAAGGCTAAAAAGGTTAGGGCTCTTTAACCTGGAAAAGAGACGGCTGAGGGGAGGTATGATAGAAGTCTATAAATTAATGAACGGAGTGGAACGGGTAAACGTAGATCAATTGTTTACGTTATCAGAATATAGAAAGACTAGGGGACATGCAATGAAACTACAGGGTAAACTATTTAAAACTAATAAAATAAAATATTTCTTCACTCAACGTGTAATCAAACTCTGGAATTTGTTACCGAAGGATGTAGTAAAGGCTGTTAGTGTAGCTGGGTTTAAAAAAGGTTTGGACAAGTTCCTGGAGGAAAGGTCCATAAACCATTATTAAGAAGGGACCCAGGATATCAATGCTTGACCCAGTACAAGCATTGCAGAACCTGTGTCTTTTGGGGAAACTGCTAGGTACGTACGACCTAGATTGGCCACTGTTGGAAACAGGATACTGGGCTTGATAGACCTTGGTCTGACCCAGTATGGCATATCTTTTGTTCTTATGTTCTTATGTTACCTCAAGAAGTAGTTAGTGGTATGGGAACAGCTGGGGGATGTAGAAAAGCAATGGGTAAAACAAAGAGGATATTTTAAGGGCAACAAACATTTTTATTAGTAAAGTATGTAAATGCAAAAAGAAAAGGAGGATGCTATGGTTCTCGAAAGTAGCAGCTGAAAGGGTGAAGAAAAAGAGGGTGGCCTTCATAAAAAACAAGAGATCACAAAAAGAGGAAGACAAGTATCAATATTTGGAAAAACAGAGAAGTTAAGAGTAGTCAGGAAAGTAAAGATACAAATAAAAGAAAAAATAGCCAATGCAGTAAAATGGTGGGAAAAGATCTTTTTTAGATATGTTAGTGAGAGGAAGAAGTGCAAAAGTGGTACTGTCAGACTCAAAGGTGAAGAGGTGGAATATGTAGAAGCTGATGGGGATAAAGCAGAATTGCTTAACAAATATTTTTGTTCTATGTTCATAGAAGAAGGGCCAGGAGCAGGACTTAGGAAAACATCCACAGATAGGAACAGCAATGAAGGGGATCTTGAACAATTTTCAGAAGACCATGTTTGTGAGGAACCAGCTAAACTAAAAGTGGACAAAGCATTGGGGCCAGATGGGATTCACCCCAGAGTATTGAAGGAACTTGGGGAAGTTCTAGCGGCTGAGAAAAGCTTGTGCTACACCAGTAACCATAACTGAATATTCAGAAAACATTAACAAACACAATCAACTTTGCCAAGAAAAATGTGTTCAATCTTTGGTTCCTACCATGAAAAAATTGGAGTCAGACAATAGGACTAACTAGGCCTTTTACAGCAGCAGGACCCCCAGACCTAGAGAAAGTCTTCCAGGAATGGATATTGGACAATACAAGATTCAAGAAAAGTAAATCAGATATGTAAAATAAATTCTTCCTTATATCATCCTGCTAGACCAGTCTAGACACATGGGATGTACCCAAAAAGTCATAACCTTGAGTAGTAGGAAGACAATGCTCAGGACAGACCAGCTGCCAAAGGCAACAACTATTCCAATCTCTACAAGCACCTTGTAGGACTTCACAAAGGAAATCAAAGATCAGGATCACTGTTCCCTCTAAGCAGTGCGCGTGTGCGTGCACACACCTCGCCGAGCGAGTGCACATACTTTACAACAGAGCGCATAAAAATTATGGTTCTGATAGAAAACACAGATGTCTTAAACATTTAAAAGTTGTGATTGTAATTACCAGAAATTTTCCTCTTCATTTAGTAATCGTCTATTTTCATTTAATTTGATTAAAATCAATGTGGTGTACATACTGTATTCTGACGTGTAGTCAAATTTTAAAGTATATAACTCCGAGCATCGTTATGTGGCGCACAAAAATTTAACCTTCCTTCAAAAGCTGCACAACTGATATTTTATGCACACACAGCCTACAGAAAATTAGAGGGAACATTGATCAGGATGTAATTTTAGAGATGTATCACCAGGAGACAAGAGTGGAATCTGCCCAGGAGGCCTGCACCCAGTGGAGTGAGCTCTGAACCCACTCCAGCACACATTTACAGGCCAGAATGCATACTGACTCATTAGGGACATCCTGAAAACCAGGCTGGATGGTGGTGCACCATGGCCAGAGTTGGCTACCCCTGCCCTTGGAGAACCTCATCCCTTGTGCACCCTTTGCCACTGCTGCCATCTCTCTCCAGGAACAGCTGCAGCAATAGTCGCAAACAGCCCCATGGCACTTACCTTCAAGCTTTGACGCCATGGGACTGCTTGCTTCTGCTGCTCTCCGACATTGCAGAGGGGCAAAAGCAAGCAGCCCTGTGGCGCTGAAGCTTGAAGGTAAGCACTGTGGGTCTGTTTCAAGCCATTGCTATTGCTGGCAGTCCCAGAGAGGGGTGACAGCGTGGCAACAGACACCCCGGGAGAGCCGGCGCTCTAGGTGACTCCCTAGTTTGTCTAAGGGAAGCGCCGGCCCTGCATAACTCCTAGTCTGTACTGGTCTAGTAGGATGATAAGGAATGAGAGTTTCTGGAATACAAATAGGCAAATAGCAGCAGTTCCAACAAAGATGCATCCCCTCTCTAATGTCCTCTGCACTCTTCAGACACTCCAGTTCCGAATACTAGTTTAGGAACAAGAGAACGAACTTCTCATTCTCTTCTTTAGGGATATTCAGGGATTTCCCATGGAGGAAAAAGAACGTCTCCTTTATTCCTTCCCTGCTTTTTCCTTACTGATTCCCTAAAGTCCTGCTCCAGTACTCAGAAACATACCATGCCCTAGCGTATGCTGCACTGGCACACCTCTAACTTAATCTCCTCATGGCCAATTAACTCATAGGGGAGAAAAAAAGTACTTTGATACATGGTCTAGTTCATTCTACATTCACTCAACTTTATTAATATCTATTCTGGAGCAAAATTTTAAGGGCTAATGGGAACATTCATAAAATCCCTTCCATAATGCCTATATGCTGCTGAAAATCACTGGAAAAACCTGGCTAGTGGCACTTACCTGGACAACAAATGTTGCTATATGAATAAGTGCTTTTAAATATTGGCCCTTAGTGAATAAGTTCCTGTGGGCTAGATTTACTGACGTGCAAAATTGCATTAGCATGTGCTATTACTGTTAATATGCGTTATTAGTAAATATTCTTGGTATATAAAATTGGACTCCTGGTTGATAATGTATATTAATGAGTGTTAGCTCATCGTAATGTGGTAATGCCTTTTAGTAAATCTAGCCCTCTATGTCTCTTCAGTTACGCCCCATGCTGTTCATGCAAAATAAATTAAATCCCATGGCTATTACCTTCATAACCAGAGTGTACTCTTTCCGCAAATACCACACAGCAAAGCTGATCTTCTGTACTCTTGGTTTCTTGCACTTTTGCAAGGTAAGGAGTCATACGGAACGGATGGTAGAATATTTCATTTTCATGTTCTCTGCCTCCACTACAGCATCAAAACAAATCAAAACCAATAAGTCATTTACAAAGGATTGCAAAGATTAATTTTTCAAAACATTACAGAAGAAAACCCCCCAATCATATAAAATCAAAAGAAAAAGAAAAGCGCTCCTTCAATGATAACATATATGTGCCTCATGTGGGTACATTTATACCAACTTTCAAGCATGTGTACGTGGGTGCATTTCCTTTGATTGATATAGGTTGAATAAAGCTATTTTATAGACATAGGTGCATGTGTCTTTACAGAATACCTTACAGGACATTTGGTGGCTTGTTATAAAATTACCCTCTAGAAACCAAGGTCCAGTCCAATTCTGCAGTTCCAGGCATCTGACTACATGTATGTAATCACCCAATTTCAAGTCTGTTCCAGAGTAAAATAAGGGGAAAGAAATGATTAAATAACGAAGCCATGAGGAGTTCTTAAAGTGATCTATTTTTTTCCTCAAGTTCAGTGGCTCTCTCGACATTTGGATTCATAGTTAGAGGACTTACAAATTCAAATCCTGATACCTATGTACGAAAAATAGGTGAAACCTTCACTTTATTGCAGATCCCACACAAGCACAAGGTTTTTATTAGATAGGTACACACTTGAGTTTATCTTGGTCCCATCACGGTGCTGCCTTGGGTCCAAGGACTCTTCGTCCTCTGTCTCCCATTCATACTCGAAGTCCAAGTATGAGTCCGACGCTGTGTGATCACCCCAGCCGAGGGCTGCTCTCAGTGATCCATGAGCTCCGGGGGATCGTTGGTCCAAGCTGTGGGTGCTCGCTGGGGAGGACCGGTATCCCGAGGAATGGGAGCAGGATCTCGTCTGGTGCCAGGAGCTCTCTCAAGGCCGATGGCACCCAAAGACTAGTTCGATGTCCGTGGAAGCCCTCGGGTCATGGATTCAATCATCAGGGAGGATGAGCCAGACATGAATACCCACTGCATGGCCACTAGGGCAGATATACTGCTCTCTAGGGCTGCCATTCTGGTCTCCATACCAGTTGGCACCACAGCCTTCGATGCGGGCACTGAGGATTTCGGTCCTGGCGTTGGTACTATTGATTGGCAGTTCTTGATGTGTTTGGTCTTGAAGGCCTGAGGCCAGTTGGCAGGTGCCAACGACTCCTTATGGGGCAGCTTGGTGGGCCGCTCCTGCCCAGACTGCTCAGACTCATGCCTGGGATGATGGGTCCTGGGGTGGGATTTTCCTTTCTTCCCAGATGCCTCCTGAGGCAGTCTTAGAGGATTTCTTCTTGTACTCCACCTCCGGGGATTTCTGCTTGGAGGAACCACGGCCACGGGACTCCGAGGAGGCTCTGGCTTTGCAGGGCACCGAGGTATTGGATGGGGTCCTGGAGCATGGTGTCACTGGAGACTCCAGTGTGGAGGCGGACTTCTGAAAAAAAGCTTATCTTCTGCTGATAGCAGCTCTTCAAAGCCTTTGAGGTCATAGTCTGCAGAGCTCGCAGTCGGAGGTCGCACTTTTTGAAGCCACTGGAGCCATAGGAAAAAGGGGTCCCCACCTCCTGGCAAATGTCCAAGGCCTTCGGCTGGAAAAGGACACGAACGCCGGTTGAGCACCACCTCGATGAAAAAATGAAAAACTATTAGACGAACCCGAGGAGCGACACAGAGGTGAACTGGCTCGATGCGGGAAAGAACCAGTATGCAACTGGAGAAACAAACAATAAAAATCAAACTTTTTCTGGGGAAAAGTGGACAACATCCTATGGGCTCCACAGAAAAAAAGGAGACTGAGGCAAGATGGTACCCTTGGGCGGGAAGTGGACCACACATGTATGGTGCATCTCCCAAAGGCCTTCTATGAAAGCTAGGGAGATGCTTCCATGTGGGCTCCGTCGGTGCCGACGTCACCCATATGTGAGGGCTGACTTCCTGCTTGTTCTTAGAGAAAGACACTGCGCAGAAGGCAGAATCCTCTTTGGTGGACGTTTCCTCTGATTCTTTGGACTTGTCTAACTTGACCAAAGTTTTGGAAAAGTCCACTAGAAGGTGGACACTAGGGCTTCTTTGTTAGTGTCATTTGTTTTTCTTCAAGATAAAGAAGTTTTGTTACGGCTGCATTTTACAAAATCTGTTTCCTTCATGGGTGAGAAAAAACAGATGTTTCTGGAGGAAAAAGTTTCTGATCTCCAACCTGAGGCACTGACCTTGGGGGCAAGTTTCCAGTTGAGATTTCCATGTAAATGTGTACTCTATTTCTTTGAACCTTCACAGTTACGTTTCTTCTTAGATGCTAAACAGTTGCAGGTCTAACTAGTGGATTTGTAAAGGAATAAACTGTTTTTGGTTTTGTATCCTACTCTATTTCTTGTTTCATATATTTCTTTACCCATCTTCCCATGGTATTTGTATCTTGGATCCTCTTCTATTGGGGACTGCTTACATTTGGTAATGCATTTTTAATTTTGATTTTTCTCTTATGTATGACTTTGTGAAGTATTACTGGAGTACTGTATTTCCTACTCCAAGGTTTTTCTTTGGTGTTTGTTAAACTGGAATAAAAACCCTCCCAAAAAACCCAACAATATGGTTGCCTGGCTTGTTTATCGTGGTTTAGAAGTTAATTATAGTAAAACAGAATTATTTGTTACCCGTGACGTGGCCAAAAATACAGCGACAAGGTTGGTATTTGGGCAACCTTTGTCTTTGTATATAAGCCTCTTTTATACCAGATTCATTAGTTGCCCATTTCAGAGTATGCTATCAAATTTGGTTACTGATGTTTAAAAATTGCTCATAATCTTACTGCTCCTATTTTAAGTGCAAAATTGCACAAATATATTTTTAGCTATGTTACGCGTGCTTGTTTGCACTATACTTTTTACTATTCCTTCACTGAGTTTGCATAGACTTCAGTTTACTTGGACAAGGGCTCTTCCCCTCTGTGCTCCTGGTTTGTGGAATATACTGCCAAATGATCTGCATGCGGTTAAGAATCTAGGGACTTTTTGCAAGCAATTGCAAACTTGTTTGCTGAATATTATGGGGTTGAGTCGTGTGTTGAACTGTAACATTGTTATTTTTTTTCCACGGTTTATTGTTTTCTTTATATAACACTGGTCAACAAATTTTTACAAAAGTGATGTTACTGAAATAAAAATAGTCATTTCTTATCAATTTTTATATGCTGAACACGAATCTGACAGTGAAATTGCCAAGTTGGCTCTAGTTTTTTTTGTAATCTACAAGAATTAATGTTTACATCACGAAATGCATGTCAATAGTAAATATAATAGGCCTTTGGTTAATACCTGTAAAAAAACCAAGTTATAGACTACTTCTTAGGTTTTTTCGCCTGTCTCTTGTACAGCTGTTCGGGAGCTTCTCTGGGGAGTGTCCAGCAGTAGTCAGCCAGCATTGTAGTGGACCATTTTCCCTGGTATCTTTGCTCCATCGTTGCGATATCCTGGTGAAAACGTTCGCCTTGTTCATCACTAACCATACTACAGATGTCAGGAAAGAAATCAAGATGGGAATCAAGGAAATGGATCTTGAGACATATTGCAGCCAAGTTTTTGATACTGCATCAGCACGTCTTCTACTAGTTCCTTGTAGGTTTCTGCCCTAACATTCCCGAGAAAGTTTGTTGACACTAGGCGAAAAGCATTCCATGCTTGTTTTGCATCACACTGCAGCAAGTTGTTGAACCGGTCATCTTTGAAGAGCTCTCGAATCTGAGAACCCACAAAAACTCCCTCTTTAATCTTTGCTTCGCTGAGTCGAGGGAATTTTTCATGCAGGTATCGGAAAGCTAGCGAAGTGCGGTCCATGGCTTTCACAAAGTTTTTCATCAAACCTAGTTTGATGTGAAGGGGTGGTAGCAAGATTTTGTGAGCCTCAACCAGAGCTGGGTGCTGGATATTCTTCTCTCCAACTGTTACATTTTATCTGCGATTCCATTCCTTCCGCAAGTAGTGCCAATCCCTTGCTCGGCTATCCCACTCACATAACAAAACACATGTATTTTATATATCCCTGCTGCAGTCCCATTAAAAGGGCAACTACATTCAAGTCACCACAGAGGTGCCAACTGTACTTGTTTCGAAGAGTCTATAAATAGTCTCCAGTCTTGTGGGTCATGCGTGATTTTTAAGGCATTCATGAGGCTTTCAATATCGGAACAGAATACCAGATTACTTTCCTTTCCGACTGCGTATAGTACACTGCTGACGTCAGATGCTATTGCATTGCATCAGAAAATGATGCAATCAACTCTGGATGATGTGTGCATGCTGGTATTATGCAATGTTATTATTATTAAACACTTATATAGCGCCACAACATACGAAGCGCAATGTGATGCAATATTACATCATTCAAGGCTTATTTGGGATGTTGTTGATGTCCTACTGGATAAATTTACATGGTGAAACGTCAAAAATGAACTATATGCAATATCTTCAAAACGAGAGCCAATAAAATTCTTTTAATGTTATATTCGTGTTCAGCTCACCAAGATACTACAGATTCGGGCCTTTTAAAGTCAGTAACAATTTCAATGTTGACCAGTGTAATGCTTGTATTTTGTTACTGTATTGTGTTGTCTCGGGGTAGTTTCTCCAAATGGGTCAGTTTTGCGCATGCCATGACAGTCATGAACTTCACTTCTAAGCCAGGGTATGTGGAGTATGATCTCAGTCTCTTACTGTAAGGAGTGGCTCTTTTGTGACACAATCTATTGGATTCTGAGATGATTGCGAGTGAGTTGAAGTAAATCCTATGGACTGTGAAGCTCATGGTGTGGTATAATGTTGATCTTGAAATTCCGTTCCCGGAACATCCTTGCAGTAGCCCTTGACAAAGTCATAAGAACATAAGATGGGCCCTTGTCTAATCCAGTATGGCCTATCAAGCCCAGTATCCTGTTTCCAACAGTGACTAATCCAGATCACAAATACCTTTTATGCAAAAGGGGGAGACTGTTATGAAAGAAGCAAAGAAACTGAAGGTTAGTGGCTTTCAGCTTTTCTGTTGCAGAGATACTGCAACAAGTTGGAAGTAAAACTACAGAATCCTGTACCTGTAAAGGAGATGGAGAGGGTGTCTGTGCAGATCTGTGCCAGAAGATTCTCTGTGATGGAAGGTGTATGGCATAATCTGATAGACTGTAATGAGTCATGAAGAACAGCACAGGAATTTTTCCTACACTATAATTGCAAGGGAGCTTCTTACATGCAGATGATGGCGCTGAGGCATTTTCAAGTTTCTTGCATTTTGAAGTGGTTCATGATGAGTCTTCTTACTTTGATGATGCCGCATAGCGAGTGATTTTGAACCATGTACTTAGGAATGTTGATCTTGCTCAGACCTGTGGGGGCAGCAGGTCTGTTTTTAGCTTAGAAATCCAGCCGAGATTGGCATCGTAACTGAAGAAGCATACTGCTCCACTATTTCACAATGGGACTCTAAGTTATTGACTGAGGGGATGAAGTCAGAGTGAAGGGGACTTATTAAACTGTGCAGAACTAGCTAACTTCTACACTGCAGAATTTTTCTTCATTTCTAAGGTGTCTTTCCTATGCTTCCTAGTGCTCACAGAGCACACTGTTGATTTTTCCAGGCCTTCATGGACATCTAACCATGCTCATAACAGTCCTCCTTATGGTGAGTAAGCCCCCAAGCATATGACACACTACTTGTAAGCATCATTATTCTCTATCTTTTTCTTACAGTAGGAAGAGTCTGAAACCTGGCTTTGTGTGTCATGCTCCTGTATTATCAAAATTAAAGAAATATGTATAAATTTTTTTGTTTCTAAGTAATGTTGATGAAAATAAAACCTAAACATAAATGACAGAAAATCATCACTAGGACAAGAAGACTTCAGCTAAATTATTTGGAAGGGCTTTGTTTCAGTGTCTGTTCAGTAGAGAAAAAAAATCCTGAAGAGACAGAGGGGACTGCTGCATGCAAGAAGGGCTGTGTATGCTCAAAACTTTAGTTGAAAGCCCTAGGAAAGCTGTTACATCCTGGTGCTGTTGAATTTATTTATTTATTTACATTCTCTTATATACCGCGCTATTCTGCATCAGTGCGGTTTACATTGAACAAACTGAAATTACATTGAACAGGGCATTATAACTTGGAGATAACTATTTTACAGGGAACATGGGCTATGGAGGGTTAAGTGGCTTGCCCAAGACCACAAGGAGCACCTGTGGGACTAGAAACCCCAGTCCTTCCGGCCCAAGGTTGCTGTCCTCTAGTGGGATATGAACCCCCGACCTTCCGGCCTGAAGTATCTTGCCCAAACCACTAGGCCACTCCTCCACTCCATGACATCATATACTTGTGTGTTTGATTTAATCTGCCTGTCAAAAAAAGATTTGTAGTCCTAAGTAGGATCAAAGCATGCTGTATAAGTTGCCATATGTCCATTATAGAAAAACTTTCAGCGATTGATTACACTTGAATATCTAATTATTTCAGTCAACCAACAGCATTAGTACATGGCTCTTACCTGACTCGGCAAAAGAAAGATTTTTCCTGCATGCAATCTCGGGTGGAAGAATCTAAAAATATTTCAAAGTTAAATAAAAAGCATTGTAATATCAAATAAAAATACAAAATATGTCTTTAATTTTCTGAATTCAACAGGCAAAATCTATCATGCAACTCAAATAATCCATATTTCTATGAATCAATCACTGAAGTGCAAAACCAGTTTCCACTACTTTTCCTAAAACATTTCATATGATAATATTAAATAATTTTAGAACTGGGTTAGCAAGTGGTTAAAGTCCATGCCACTCTCCCAAACATTTGCAAAGTCTACCAGGAACTGCTTTCCTGATTAATATCAAATATCCTATACTATTATAAATCTGTCCCTTCTCACAGATATTTGTTATATCCTTTCAAACAGTGATAATAAATTCTACTGGACCCACATCAGAACTGTCTAAAGCAGGATTGGTGCAAAGACTGGAGATGCCCTAGGCAGGCCCTCCATCCTGCTGCCCCCAGCTGTTCACCCCTACATCCAGTGCTGCTGCTCCCACCCCTCTCCAGGGCCAGCAAAGGCAGAATGGCCCTGAAACTGCAATACAGAATTTTACCTACCATCTCCTGGGCTGCATCGTGCTTTTACCCTTGCCCAATCTGGTGCTTCCGGTCTTCTCTGATGCAGACTTCTGGTTTTACATAAACAGGAAGTCTGTGATGAAGGGGAGCAAAAAGCAGATCGGGCAAGAATGAAACTGTGACGCAGCCCCAGAGACGGTGGGCAAATGCAGAGTCACCGTTTTGAGGCCACCATTGCTAGCCTCAGAGAGGGGCGGCAGCAGCAGCAATGGGTGCCTCTAGAGGGTCAGCATTCTAGATGATTGCCTAATTTGCCTAATGGAAGCACCGACCCTAGTCTAAAGGACGATGATATGCATCTGCTTTTGAGATCACCATTTGCCTCTTTAGATGCGAGGTCAACACTCAAGAAGGGAA
Organism: Ichthyophis bannanicus; assembly: GCA_033557465.1. Taxonomy (NCBI): domain Eukaryota; kingdom Metazoa; phylum Chordata; class Amphibia; order Gymnophiona; family Ichthyophiidae; genus Ichthyophis; species Ichthyophis bannanicus. Next base: position 382,871,953 of record CM066038.1, read on the forward strand.
CCTAAGCCATTCATCTTATAATTGTGACTGGAGCTCAGAATGATAGATGCTTACCAACTCTATTGCAAATACTCCATGATGGCAACTTGCAAGGTGTGGTGGAACTGTAGAACACACTAATATCTTGAGGAGCTAAGAAGTCTACAAATTTAGCATCCTTGAAGACATCTCTTTTACAATGCAGAATGGAGGCAGCTTGAGCAGAAATGTACATAATCTTCCCAGTGATCATAGAAACAGCCACAGCAAACATGTCCTAAGCAAAAAGAACAGGTAACAATATGAAACGGATAGATGCACAGCAGTTCAAAGACTGTTGTGTTAATGACTGCCACCTTAACATATCAATGAGCTGAACTCTTGCAATTAATACAGTAATGCATATATGGGAGAAAGACATCATGCTTGGCAAGGTAGAAGGTCGATGTAAATATGAGGAAGGCCGGCAATGAGATGAATTAATACAACAGCAGCAGCCATGGGTGCCATTCTATCAACAATGATCCGTATGACTAAAGACCGAACACAGTTTAGGTCAACTATCCAGAGGGTCACCATGAGTTGACATCAACTCAATGGCACTTAACAAAAAGACGCATGCATGTGGCTGGAGTTAACTGCATGCCTTAACATCTTATGCACCCTGTTTTTTCAGAATAAGTACAGTATCTATATCAAGTTACATTCACTGATATATTCTTCTATTTTTTATAAACATTTAAATGACTTAATGCCAATAATATACATAAGGTATAAGTGCCATTCTATAAGACAGCATGACTCTTAACTATGTTAAGTCACTAAATGTAAATTCAAGTATAAATAGAAACATTCATTAATAAAATGAAGCTGCAAGCAAATGTGAGACCATTAACCAAACTGAAGTTATACAGATCTTTTCCAAGCACAAATATTTGTACAAACAGCCAAAAGGCTTAATTATATAATATGCAATTTACAAGTTATATTCTAAAAAACAAACAAATGAGAAATCAAGATTCATGATAAGAAAAGAAAACAATGTGCAAAAGAATGAGGGTCTTAATATTCCTTGTTTTGCAAGCCTATTGTGGCAATGCCATCAGGTCATCCTGCCCATAAGGGGAAGGGGAAGGGGAAGTGGATGTGGGAGACAAACGTATGCTAACAACTGCTCTACCAATGTAGACTTATAATGGATGCTGGCAGAATTAGAAGGACCCACAAATTAGTTTGTTTACATACAATGTGCCCAATTCCAAAACATATTATTCAGCCTTGCAGATATTCACTTGGCTAAACAGTTTTCATTGTTATTTTGTCAGGAACACAGTCGTTAGCTTTGTTAATTATAAGGTTACATATTTTGTGCACTTACTGCATTTTTCAAGGTGTATTCGGAGGTTATGTTCTCAATTTCTTCTACCGTGTAAGATCCATCAGGACTGGAAGCATGATTCTCGTTAACCATTAATAGCTGGTAATATTCTCCATTGGCTGCATGGGAAAATATTATACGATTGTGCTGAAATGTTCAATTTTCTATTTTATAAATCCATACAAAAAACCCCCACAACACACACATACCTCTAAATACATATACAAACATTTGCCAGATATAACAATGCTTATCACATATAAAGAAAATACAGAACTGTGCAACAGAATCTGGTTTGAAAATCAGAGCTGCTGCTTTCTGGGGCATTTGGAACCAGCCAGTCAATCTCAAAGACATTCCCCATTATTCCCTTGCTACCCACCACCCCTGATGCAGAGTAATAGAGTACAGTTACTTCTCAGAGGACAAGCAGCATGACCGTCCTCACAAGTACGTAATGTCATCCAACTGAGCTTGGGGCTGGAGCAGTGTAAACAAAGCCCAAGAGATATGAATCTTCTATTGAGCATGTGCATTAGCGTCATAACATGGGCCACCTTTGTTCCAGTTTTTTCCACAGAGCTCAACTGATGCAATTTTTTTCTTCTGCCACTGAGAATTCTCAATTTCATTTAAAAGACATTTTTTTCATTCCGAAATGGCCACTGTTCACTTATTCTACCCCTCAGAAAATCTTTTGTTAGGCTTTTCAGTCATTTGTGAAGGGTTTTTTTTGTTTGTTTGTTTTTTTGCATGGTCATGGCCTTGGTCTTCATTGATACAAGTGGAGTCCGGAGTTCAAATCTTGCTTGTCCCACTCATGCTTCTGGTGACCTGGAACAAGTCACTTCACTCTCAATTATTTCAGGTGCAACTTCAGAATGTGCATTCACATGGATAGGGAAATAATTTATGTACCTATCTGTAACTTTGTTTCAGCTCAGATTTGGAAAAAGAAATTAATAAAACCTAAATCCAAATCCAGTGCATTAAGTGGTTGCCTTTTTTTTTTAAACACCAAAGACCATTGAGTTATATGATTTTGTCTTAACTATTTTTCTTCCAATGTCCAAAAAACAGAAGAAACCCAGCTTCTTTTTGCTGCCATGGAAGAGGAATATTGCTATCATCTGCCTGGCTTGAGTGAACAGGCAAGATGATGAAATGTTAACAGAAATTAGAGAAGCTCATAAATTTGGCAAAACAATAATCACTTAGGTATGGCAGTAAGTGTTATTGTAGCCAGGACTTGCCCTTCAGGTGATAAAATAGCCTCTCGCACTGAGGATGTGTCCCTAGTGGCATAAGGGGAAGGGTTAAGACAGCCACTGTAGTTGATAATTCAGTCATTAAGCATGTAGATAAGTGGGTGAGGATCACTTGGTAACTCGCATGCCCAATGCAAAAGTGGCGTTGCTCATGCATCACTTACATAGGACTTTAGAGAGCACTGGGGAGGAGTCAGCTGTCTTGGCACATTTGGGTAGCAATGGCATAGAAAAAGTGCAGGAGGAAAAGTTCTGGAAGCCAAAATTTAGGATTTTAGGTAGAAAGCTGAAATTCAGAACTTCTAGGAAAGCATTTTCAGAGATGCACCTCATTCTACGAGCAGGCCCAAGAGGCAAGCAGAGCTCTGGAGTTTCAATGCATGGATGTGATGATGACCTGAAGAGGGATTTAGATTTGTTAGGAACTGGATGTGCATGGAAGTGATGACGCTCTGGGGATGGAGCATATTCCAAAAAGCTAGGCTCCACTTTAACCAGGGTGGAACCAGTCTTCTAGCACTAACACTTATAAAGGAGATAGAGCAGCACTTAAACCAGAACCTTGAGGAAAGCTGACAGTCACTCAAAGGTGCAGGGTTCAGAATGAAGTATCTTTGAAGGATACTATAACAGGAAAAATAGTGCATCCCAACAGTGGGACTGCAATAAAAGCAAAAAGTACAGGTGTCTAAGTAAAGGGCAGACACGGTTGAAAGATAGCAAAGCATCCTGTTAACTGTTCAGAAGGTTATAAACAAACAAAACACATAACTGGAAATGTATTTAGCAGTTTTTTTTATACCACCCCATCATAGGATTCAAAGCGGTTTACATATAACATGAACCAACAAGAAGAAGTTTATATTGAACAAGGGTGTTACAAATAATTTACATGTGTAATCACAGTGGGTAACATAATAGAGCAAATGGTTTATACAGTATGAGTATTTATTATGGGAAGTGGTTGAAGAATGCATAGTCATGGGAGGACTATATCAGTGCTACTATGTATGTGAGGGAGGGTTTGGGGAGGAGTATGGTCTTGGGATGGTTAATCTGACTAGGGGAGACAATTGTTGCGACAAATTGGGTCTGTAGACTGTGATGTTTAGGTATGTACCTAGTGTTCAAGGAGTGTTCCCATAAAATTCTGTAAAGAGAAAGGTCTTTATTGCTTTCCTGTAGTCTGACAAGTCCTTGATGGCTCTTATTGAGTTAGGTAAGTCATTCAATAAAGGAGGAGTGTATAAGGAGAATGCTCTTACAAGTTGTTTCTTTGGCTTTCATCTTGCATGTGGGGATGTTCAAAGTGTTGTTATTTGAGGTTCTTATTCTGCTCTCAGGTGTCTTTTTGATCATTGGCTGAAGGACAGGAGGAGATAGATTGTGGATTATTTTGAAGATCATTAATAAGATTGTGTATTTGGAACATGTAATTACTGGAAGCCAATGTAGTTGCTGTAGTGTAGGGGTTGTGTGGCAATACCTTGCTGTTCCAGTTATTATGCACACTGCAGTGTTTTGTACCAGTTGCAGTAGAAATATAATTTATCAAGGTCTCCCGAAGAAAACAATATTACAATAATCTAATATGGGAGTTACATTGGCCTGACAGACTGATCTGAAGTCGCTTTCACTGAGTAGAGGCTTCAGTCTGTGTAAGGTTCTTAGTTTTTGGTATGCTGTCTTGGTAATTCTCTTGATGTGGGTCTGAAAGTTGAGTTGTTGACTGAATGTAACTCCAAGGTATTTGACTTCATGCTCAACTCTTAGAGTATAGTCTATTTATGGATTCAGGTCAGGAGACTAGTATGTTCCTGGTGATGTGTAGTGCCTCTGATTTTTTTTAAGTTTATAGTGAGATTTTGTTCCTTAAGCCATCCAGTCATTGCTTCAAGGCATGAGGTGATCTGTGTGTAGTCAGGTTGTTCAATATTTACTGCATATATCCTGTATTGGATTTTGTGTTTTATGATGTTACAGAGTGGTTGTAGGTATATATTGAAGAGCAATGCCGAAAGAGCAGAGCCCAGTGGAACACCCTGTCGCTGTGTGAATGGTCTTGATTGTTGGCTGACGGATCTCACTTGTTGCTTTCAGTGTGAAAGGTATGATGAGAACCAATTCATCATTGTTTCACGGATCCCTATTTCTTGAAGCCTTTGTAGCAGGTACTATGATTGACAAAGTCAAAGGCAGCAGCGAGGTCAATGAAAAGCAGGATAAAACCCTGTCGTATGTTGTCTATACCAGTTATTATGGTGTCAAGGAGTGATATAATTAGTGTTTCCACGCTGTGATTAGGTTTGAAACCGTACTGGTGAGAGTCTAGTGGGGCATGAATGTCTATGAGATCCTGTAGTTGTTGCTGGACTACTTTTTTGATCACTTTGGTTATAAATGGCAGGCTTGATATTGGTCGATAGGAGTTGAGGTCCTCGATATCAAGATTCTTGCCTTTTTAGAATGGGTCTTATGTTTAAGGTGTGAGGGTAGATATCCTTGTGTAAGTGATGACCGGGTGATCTTTAGCAAGTAGGGTGTTAAGATATCGTTTTGTGAGTTTGATCCATGCAGCTGGACATGGATCTAAAGGAGGTGTAGTTGCATTGATGTTGGTTATGGATTCAAACTTTTCTTCTGAGGGAATGTGCAAGGATTTCCATAGGTTTATGTTCTTGTGGTGTGTCTGCTGAAGATCCGATTAGGTGGGTTCTGTGGAAGGTGCATTCTTGTATTTTAGTATTAGGTAGTCTGCCATTTCTTGAGGATCCAGGGAATTGGTGTTCATTGGCTGTTTTGGTTTGTTAATCAGTGTGTTCACCATTTCAAATAGTTCTCTCGGTTTATTGAGTGACTTCATTATTAGGTTTGTATGATATTCCTTATTGCACCTGTATCATGTTATGGTATAAAGCTTGCATGTCGATGTATTTAATTAGGTGTTTTTGGTCTTTGGTTGGACACCATTGTATCTCTAGTTTCCATAGTTGTTTCTTTTGGTCACTGATTTCTGATGAGAACCATGGAGCATTGTGTTTCCTTCTTTCATGGACTACTCTGTTGGGGGTGCTGCTGCATTGTTGAGTGTATGGTTCCAATTATTAATGAGGGAGTCTAGATCTAGTGTGTTCTGTTCATGCTGTGGCAGTACTTCAGAAATGTCTCATTGTTAAAGGTTCTAAATCTTTAGGCGGTCGATAGAACACCCTCACTGCCATCGCCTTCCCCTTCCCCTTTTTACATGGAATTTTAATCCATAGAGATTCTACAGTTAATTTTGTTTCCTGCAAAACTAATTCTTTGTGACTCAATGCCCTCTCTAACAGAGTGCAACCCCTTCACCAATTTTTTCTGCTCTATCATCACGACACAGTTTGTATCCCGGTATCAGTGTCCCACTGGTTGTCTTCCTTCCACCATGTCTCTGAGATACCAATCATATCTAACCTCTCATTTAATGCTATATATTTTAACTCTCCCATCTTATTTTTTAGACTTCTAGCATTTGCATACAAGCATTTTAGAGGCTGTATTTTATTCATATTAATCTGGTTATTGGTAGACAGTGGTATTTCGGAAACCTTAAGATCTGTCTGCTCTATACTTAAGGGCATTTGGGTTACTTTTGTCTTTATTGCAGCCTCTGTCAATATGCCCTAACTTCAATCTTTTGCTAGTATCCTTCAAAGAAACTGTTCCGAACCATGCGCGCTTGGGTGACTGTCGGCTTTCCCCCATTATTTAGTTTAAAAGCTGCTCTCTCTCCTTTTTTAAAGTTAATGCCAGCAGCCTGGTTCTGTCCTGGTAAAGGTAAAACCCATCCCTTTGGAAAAGCCTAAAGGCTTTCTTTGAAAGCCAGGGATGCTTCCACGAGGGCTCCATCGGTGCCGACGTTACCCATATGTGAGGGCTGACTTCTTGCTTGTTCCCGGAGAACAACTTATTTCTTAATAATGTTTCTGACAGTAGAACTTTCTAGCTGAATGTGTTTTGAGATTAGTTTTTATAGCCTTCCCCTGCTTTGTAAAGTGAATTATATACATTTTCAAATGCAGAGACCACTTCTTAGAGAAGCTCATGGTTGATGAAAGTAGACTGAACAACAAATTATAAAAACTGAGAAATTAAAAGGGTCAGAGTATTTGTTCAATCATGGAATTATCTTCACCTAATAATAGAAAGCTTAATGAGCCATTATATCTTTTGGGACTTAACAACTTTACAAAAAATAAATAAAATAAAAGTAATAATCAACTAGAAGTGTCAATCACTTTTTTTTACTTTCTTTTTGTTAAAAGCAGCAAAGAAATAGTAACTATGCATTAAAATTTGAACAATTAACTTTGTACCATGTTGTGTTGGCTTCTATTCACTTAAAGATTCAGTGGAAGATATGAGGTGCAAACAAAAAGTAGCGAGACTTATACAACAACATAAGAAGTATAACACTGACAGTTATTGCACTCAAAGAAGTTCCCTTCCGATAAAACACACTTCCTCCAGCATTCCTGCCACTGCTGGAAACAATTTTGAGATGCCTCTTTGGTTATGCTGTGAAACTGCTGTGTCAAATTTTGTTTAATGGTCTCCAAGTTTTTATCTTTATTAAGGTTCTTAACATACCGCACCTTTGGAGGCCAGCAGGGCGGTTTACAAAACATCAAAAAACCCAGAGGCCAAATTTGATCAGAAAACAGAAAGGAACTACAATTCATGACAGGAAAGCAACAAACACCCAGGAGAGGAGAGAGAAAAGGAAGGAGAGAAGGAGCAGACAAGATGAAGAGGAGGTTAGCTGGGAAGGCTGGATGGGAGGTCGTAGACTAAATAGAAGAGGTGGGTTTTAAGGAGTGCTTTGAACTTGGAATAGGATGGCTCCAGACAGAGAGGAAGGGGGAGGGAATTCCAAAGGGATGGTGCCTTTCAATGGTAATTTCAGTTTTGGAAACAAGAAAAGGTCACAGGGTGTGGGGTCAGGTGAGTACGGAGGCTGACTGACTTACTCGATTTGGTGTTTGGCCAAGAACTGCTGGACAAGATGTGATGTGTGAGCTGGGGCATTATTGTGATAAAGCAACCATTCACCATTCCTGTGCAACTCTGGCCTTTTACAACGAACTGCACCTCTCAAACGAGTCAGAACTTGGAGGTAGTACTCCTAATTGATCATTTGGCCTTTTGGAGCATACTCATGGTGAACGATATCTTGGTAATCAAAGAAAACTGGAGCATGACCTTCATATTGCTCCTCACTTGATGGGCCTTCTTGGGTTTGGGAGAGTTTGGAGTCTTCCATTGTGAGGACTGAGTCTTAGTTTCCGGGTCATAACCATAAACCCATGATAATAATAATCTTCTGATGTAATCTGAGTTATTTTCAACATATTCCGACAACTCCCTGGCTGCAGACAGTTGATCTTTTTTTTGGTCAGGGGACAGGAGTTTTGGTACAAATTTTGCAGACACACATCTCATCCCCAAATCAACAGTAAGATTGGACTGTACTGACCCAAAACTGATGTCTATGTCTTCAGCAAGTTCCCTGATAGTCGACGATTTGTGCTATTACGGCATGCACTGCTTCAACTTTATCTTCATTCCTGCCCATGGATGGCCTTCCGGAATGAATGTCACTATCAACACTTTGGCAGCCTTCTTGGAAACGTTTGTACCAGTCAAACTTGAGCACGACTTATGCATTCATCGCCATAGACTTACTGTAAACTTGTCAAATCTTTTCTGGCAGACTTTAATGCAAATTCGCTGTTCAATTTTTTTCACTCATCGTAAATCTGATGAACTGCTTTTACACAATACCAAACATTATGTGATTAAAAAAGTAGATATGTGCTGCAGCCATACTACACTCGGTACATGCAGAGCTCATAACTAGGTCACTACATGCTTAATAGCATCGTGGCGTGATGTATTGTTATACAGCTACATAACAAGTCTGGATACTTTTTGATCATACTTCATAAAATTTGAACAAGCGTGTCTATTATTTGTACACAGCTATACCTTATAATCCTGCAGAATTGAAATTTTATCGTGAATGTGTAGGTCACAGTTGTTTATTACTTGTAAAACTATAAAGTGAATTCAATTACTACTGTGTCTTAGGAGGAAATTAATTTTTTCAGTTAAATGGTATTGGTTTGAAGCTACAACAGAATAATGCAGTACTAAACTGTCCACAGTAAAGAAAAATCTGAAGCTCTTTAATGTCAAATTGCTTCCTTAGGGAAACGATCATATAAAACCTGGCTCACAGTTTATTACTTTAGCTGGCTTACTGTTTTCATTAATGTTGCTTAACAGAAAAAGATTATTTTTTTTCAAAAGACAAGCAGCTTGCCACAGTCAGTCACAAACACAAATCATGTCCTTCCAGAGCTGTCTGGAAAGAGCTATGAGCCTTTAACAGCCATGTTTGGTAGTTTCCATGCTGCCACAGCCCTGAAACCTGCCTGTTGGAAATTGATGTATTTTGTTCTCCATGTCCCAGGGTTACTGAGGACATCTTTTCCTTTTTGTCTTCTAGCATGGAGAAACAAAATTCTAGTTCTCTTCTGAGTTAGGATTTTTAGCATTTTTCAGAGTTTCATCTTTTTCATATCCTGTGCTTTTTTTCCTAATGCAGCCACTACTGGTTGAATGTATTTATTTTCTTTGGACCATCTAATTTTAGAGGAAAAATATCTTCATTAGATTTAGACTCCTTGTGGGTGACGTTCAAAGAGTTTCAGCTGATTAGCAGAGCTGCTAACTAGCTAAAATGCATTCAGCCTCATATTCAGTGGCTTTAACTGGGTCAGGGGTGGTGATGATCACTATCTGGTTAGTGGTGACATTCAGTCGCTTAACTGGTTAAAGTTAGGTCACCTTTTAGCCGCTCTACTGTATTATATCAGCGTACTTTTTCGTAAAGGAAAACAGGCCATTCTGGTTCAATTAGATCTATCCACTGCATTTGATATGCTGGACCATAATCTCTTTTTAATTAAATTGAGAGAATTAGACATTTCTAGTGGACTTTTGCAATGGTTTAAGGAATTTTTGATATGGAGAAAATATATGGTTAAGATGGGAACTACTGCTTTTCAAATCAGGAATCAGGTACCACAGATCATCCTTATCCCCTATTTTATTTAATGTATTTTTTTTAAATTATTATTTTTAGTGCCAAGTCAGTGCTGACTCCTAGTGACCCAGTTGCCTCTGGGTTTTCTTAGCAAGATATCACAGGAAGTAGATTGCCTCGGAAGAAAAGGCCTAGCAATGTATTTAATGTATATTTAAGTTTCTGACTCTGGGCTAAGAGAACTGGGTATTTTACATTACTCTTACTCCAATGTATTTTGCTATTGATATAGTATTTGTAATTATAAGGCAGGCATAATAGTACATTGGAGAAGGGGCTCACTATTGTTTCAAAGAGAATAGACTCCCATAAATTAAAACTGAATGGCAATGAGGGGGCAAGATGGCTGACACGCACTAGACGCTGTCAGCTGGGTTGGTGTCACAGTTCCTCCTTTTTTCATTATGCCGCTCAAACGGAAAGCTAAAAGTTCAACATTACCCGCAGCAACACCAGAGGCTTCTAGGGGACCTCTTGATGCTTTCGTGAGGCCCGTTGGTGTGAGTTTTTCTCCGGGGCTATCAGGCTTGCTGGGGGTTTCGGGAGCGGAAGGAGGCTTGCCGTGCCCCTCTGAGCTTCAGGCGTCTCTTAGCCCGGAGGTGCGGTCTCCGCCTGTACAGCCTGCGATACTCACCATGGAGGTAGCGGGGAAGGAGTCCCGAGGTGTCGGGATGTCCGTGGCTGCTGTTTCATCACTCCCTGAGACGATGGGTAGCTCCGTGGGGGCTATGCCTGGAGCCGCGGAGCCGCCGGCTGTTTCGGACAGCCCTGCTGTGAGTGGAGTAAGTTTATATGTTGAGGCTGAGGCTGGCTCTGGTGCTACTTCTCCCGGAACATCTGCGTTTATTGCTGGGATATCTACTCAACCTGTTCTTCAGCGTACGGGGGCATTTACTATGGAGTCCCTTTGGGATGGCCTTCAGGCCTTGGAGCGCTCTTTTTTTGTCCCAGTTTGGGGCTCTTCAGAGCTTCTTATCCTTAGTGCTTCAAACAGTTGATTTACAGAAAAAGGAGGTTGCTGCCATTTCCACCAAGATGGTTCAGTTGGAGGAAAAAGTGGAGGTCTTATCTACCAGGTCAGGTACTGTTTCGACTGATTTGTTAGTTGTCCATGGGAAGATTGAGATGTTGGAAAATTCTGTTTGTAAGAGAAACTTGCGTTTGTTGAACTTTCCTCGTGTACCTACGATATCGCCAAAGGAGCTGTTTACTTCATATGCAACAACTGTATTAAAGCTATCTTCTGATGCTATTCCTCCTTTGGCGAGAATTTATTATCTACCTTCAGCTAAACGCATGCCCTATGGCGCGTCTTCACCTGTACATTCACCACCGATGGACTCTTTGGATCTAACTGGCTTCTTGGAAACTACTGATCCTGAGTTTATACCTCGGGCTACCCTCCTTCTTACTGTGGCTCTGGAGCCTGACCGGGATTTACTTTTGAGATTGTATTTTAGGACGAGGAATGAGCCCTTTATGGGGTGGGACAATAAGAATGTTCCCGGACGTTGCTAAGTCTACTCAGAAGCGTAGGCAGCAATTTTTGCTGTTGAGACCCCAGGTCTTGCAACTTGGGGGGTTATTTTTTCTCCGTTATCCTTGCAGATGTTTAGTTAAATATCAGGGAGTTACACCTTTTTTGAGCCAGCTCATTTGACCCAATTTGTTGCTAGTAAGAGTGTTACTCTACCTGGTAGTTGAGCTGTTCCCCTTCTCCCCGTGGGATTGGAGGGGGGGGGGGATATGGGTGTTGATCTGCACAGTAATATTAGTCTCACATCGGAGTTGTGTTTATTTATTGTACAATTTCTTCTTGTTTTGTGATTTGCCCCTTATATGGGGGCTAGTGAGTCTTTACTTTGAACCTGTTTCTTTATTTAAACTTGTTTTGCTTTGAATTGTATTCTTTACCGTAACAAGATTTTCTTGTGTATAATTTAAAATTGCATAAATAAAAAAAATAAAAAAACTGAATGGCAAACAAAACAGATCTATTGTGGTTACATAATGGAAAGGCAGACCTACCCCTGGAATACCCTATTATAGGAGGAGTGAGAATCCCTTTAATATCCTCTTTGAAAATTTTGGGAGTTGTTTTAGACTCAGCTTGGACAATGGGTCTTCAGATAAGTAATGTAGTAAAGAAGGTTTTTTATAAGTTGCGGCATTTATTTTTATGAATCACACTTTAGAATACTTGTACAAACCCTCACTATGTCCCACATAGATTACTGTAATGTACTGTACATGGGTATTACAGTTAAAACAACAAGACTACCGTTATTACAGAATACAGCAGCAAGTGTAATATTTACATGTTCTAAATAGGATAGTATGTTTCCTCTTTAATACCAACTATACTGGCTTACTAATAAAAATAGGATAAGGTTTAAACTACAGTAATATGTCTAGTTTACAAGTTTAACTAGTTTAGCCCCTGAACCTTTATGCTATTATGCTATATTATGCTATTCAGTTTTTGTAATCGAAAAACTAATGCGCAATGTCTTTTAGACTATCCTTCTCCTAAGGAGATACAATTTTAAACAAGTATATGATAAATTATTTAGTTATCGGATTGCTGCAGAGTGCAATCATTTGTCTGAGGGTATATGAGTTATAAATAACTATGAACCTTTTTGTCATTCCCTTAAAGCTTTTTAATTTTGAAACTTGAATGGAATCAACCCAGCAATGTCTCCAAAGTGGCCAGCACCCTGGGCAAGGGAGAGGTCCTTTTCCATAGCCCATCTGAGAACCCAAACACACTGGGAGCAACTTCTATATTAAAAATAAAATCTAGCCCCCCCTCCCAACACACACATCGCCCCTCCTGTCTCCCTCATACATTTTCCACCTGTATCTTCACCCCGGTCCCTCCCCTCCCCTATCCCATCTCCTCAACACATGCCTAACACTATTCTCCCTAGGTCCTCTTCCCCATGCCACACTCTCCCACCATTTAGCTTCCATCACCCCAACACCACTGCTGTCCCCTCCAAGCCAACGTTATCATTCCTCCTCACCTTAGGCATGCTGTTGGCATTACTGCTGCAGCAATTTTGTTTTCTTTTGGCATCTTGTGACTCACAATGAGTTTGAGCCAGGGCTGTACGAGCAGTGCAGCCGCACAGGTCACACATACAGAAGGGGCGCTGATGATATCACTGGGCTTCTAAGAAGCTCAAAAAGAGTGAGTTATTGGATGCAGCTGGGTGGAGGGGACTTCAAATTTGTTAGGCACACAAGGTGTATTTCTAGCTTGGTATGGTCCTAGCTTGAGCTGCATGGCACCTGAATTCCCCCGCTATTCACACAGGTATCCAAGAACAGCCCAAAAATTTGGACAACATGCAGTTCAAACTAACTGAGAGCCACATGGTGCCAGAAACAAAACAGTAGCTGTTCTGGAAAAGGCATCAACAATAACCTTCTGGAGAAGGTGGGGCGAGATTAGACCTGGATTTAATATGCAGCTCTCTACAGTTACAGTTTATTTATTTGTTATACTGCCATTTGTTATAAAAAATGCAAAGCAGATTACAATAAAAAATAAGAGTGCTGAAAGGAGCTCCAATAACCGATAGGAAAGGGGAGATGGATAGACAGAAACAGAATAAGAGGGGTACACACACTTTTTGCATTCAGCATATAGAACATAATCTATAGCCCTCATATACTGCACCACATCCATGGGGGAGGGGAACACAGCCTCCCCCAACGGGGTCCGCACCCTTTCCCCACCAAGACACACGCCCCGACCCATTGCCGTTGTGTTCTATTTGCATATATTTATTGTAGATCAACAATGATTAAACTCCCCTTCCCGCTGCAGACACATTAAATGGATAGATACAACATATCATAACAAACTCAAAAACCTGGCAAATAACCACTACCCCCACCCTAAAATGGGTGCCTCTCTGCTCGTATGGTTGCAAGCTCACTCCCTTGGCTCCCCAGCGACCTACCCTTGGTTATTGGTTCGCCTGCTGACGGCCACTCCATGCCCTCAGCTTGTACCAGGGCCCCTCCTTCCCAGCTCTTGTGGAGATCCAGTCCTTGCAACTAGATCCAGACACCTCCCTTATGCTTACTTGGGCCCCCTGACACAACAGAGCCAGGCGCCCCCTGCCCCAAATGTGCCAACCTGGATCCCCCGGCATCAGACCCAGGTGCCCTAAATAACTGCACCTGGGCCCCATTTCTCTTGCTCCTGCATCCATCCCCTTTGGTGAGGTTTCACCACCAGGAGGGGCCCATGCCTAGTGTGCCCCGACTCCCCTACCTTGTAGCACTGAATAGATGGCTCTGCGGAGATCCGCACTGAAAATGTCCAGCCCGATATTGTTCATGTGTTCCGTCTTCTTTGTATAAGAAACTTCCCCCCAACATGATCCCTTCTCATGATCAATAACTGCACTCCCCAAACCCTCAACAAAAGTTACTAACTTCTAAATTTAAGGTTTTTTTCTGCTTCTCTCAATGCCTTTTGGATTCCTCGCTCCATACCACAAGTTAGGAGGGATTATGTGAGACCAGATGATGCTGTCGGCCATGTTGCCTTGGTATGAGCCAAGTCTCTCTCAAGATGGATGATCAGGTCAATGTTCTTGACTCACACTAAATCATTGCCCCCCAAATGCAGCAACATTTATTTATTTATCTAACAAGTTTTTTATACCACTTTATCATTTCAGTCAAGAGGTTTACATTGTAACAAACTTGGTAAGGTACATTAAACAGGAACATTGATAACTTGGATTTTTCAGAGGCAATGGAGGGTTAAGTGACTTGCCCAAGGCCACAAGAAGTGCCAGTGCTCTAACCATTAGGCTACTTCTCCACTCAGAATTCTGAACTCTAGCCTCCTGCAAGGCAAGGCTGGCCTGAACTGATCTCTGTGCTCCTTGATCTTTAAGCTGGAGACATGCTAGACACATCTAGGAAATTTATATATATGCATGACATTGCTCTAGCAGTATAATATATAAATTTTCAGATCATATTTTAACCAATGATGTTGCAATAATGTCAAATTGCTTTCACAAGTGGAAATTCTGGTTAAATTGAACATGCAGAATGGTCTCTGATTTTCATCTATGTGACAAGGCTGCCAAAACCGAGTTCAAGATGATATTCAGTGGTGCGGATAAAACGAAGTTAATCCAAAATATCTAGGAGTGACTAGATCTCAGCTTTCACCTTTCAATGGCATTGTGAGAATACATGGGATAAAATCAAGACCACAGGGAGCCTCCTAAGACAGTTGGGGGGAGGATCTGGGCATTCTGTCCCTAGGGGTTTGCATATTGCAGCATTAGACCTATTTACTCTGCAGTAGAAAATGAAACCGAGTTCTCATAGTAAGCTTCTGGACCTACAACTAAATGATGGAACTAGTGTAATCAACGGGAGATCATAATGCTCCTGACACTAAGTACTTGTTATTAAGGCTAATCCTACAACATTCCTCTATTCATTTCTTATGCCATGGTATTCACTCCCAGTCCTCAGGATTTCGGAATATCCCTTGCATAAGATAGCTAGGTATGCATACTACCTATACCATATACAAATCTCTCATAAGCATATTTATTAAACACCTTATCTGAGAATGAATACCACGGTATTATGCAATGACCTGGATTGGCAACTTGAACACCGACCTCTGAACTGACTGCCGCAAATTAAACCAGCACCATACAAGGAAGAGAGAGATAGAGAATGTGCCTGTGATCTCCAGGGTCTAAGGATTTATCTATCTTATAACACTTTTTACCACATCCCAAAATTCCAGCCTAAGGTACTGCTAGATTTCCACATTAATAATTCTATAGTCTTTTCAACATGTTTTGCTAGACTCTATCCCCATGACAGTGAAGAAGCAAAAAACTCTTTATTCTCTGAATTGCAAGAGTATGGTCACCTTCTACCTGGAGTGGATTCAAGCACATGGAAAGTCCATGTAACCTTTTATTTCTTTTGGCCTATTAGGCCTGGGGCTGCAATGATACAACACATTCTTTCTACATGGACAGAAGATTTCATCTCGCTCTGTTATCACCCAGAGGAACATGTCAAGGTCAATGATAGGGCCATTTTGACAACTCCCCAACTAAGGCCTTTCTTCATTGAGATATATATATGGCTGCAATACATTTGAATACCACTACTAGCCACTGTTTAGCGATGGCTTCCTGACTTAGACTATTTTCCATAGCATGCGAGTGTCCAGTCTATTCTTGAAAGGGGTTCACTGTACTATGTACATAATGACAGTGAAATAATGCTCCTCAGATAAAGCAAAGGTGTTTATCTTTGACAAGAGTTCTTTGAATGCAGTGGTTCACCAGGCACATATATCCTCCCCCTCTTCCCTTTGGTGGGGTTTCCCCATTAAAAGCTATTATATAGAATGGAGGGGAACCATGGTGTCTTGACAGCAGAAGTTATTATTGTGGTGGCGAGGCCACGGAGGAGCAGGAGGAAAGGGAGAAAAAACAGGCATTTTCCCCAAAAAATGCAGTTAGCTCCAGGACGTCTGGGGTTAAAACTTCAGAGTTAGAAAAAAACTCCCTGCACAGAGTCAGTGGTAGAAAGACACGCCCTAGCTCTATGGCAACCAGCATTGATAATGAGGAACAGCTGGGGGTGGAGCTAGGAAAGGAAAGCGAGATTCACCAATATAAGGTGGAGGAAATTAGAGACAAGAGGAGCCTGGGAGACAGGAGGAGCCAGGGAAGCCTGAGGAGCGAGAGGAGGAGCAAACAGAACCACAGGAAAAGCAGGAAGTGACGAGGCAAGCCGAGAAGGCATTGCAAGTGGCAAGCATTGCTGGCACGTGGAGCCTAGGCAGCCCAGGAGGCAGCAACAGGAGGAACACGAGGCAAGGCCTGTTTGCAGAGTAAGGCAAGAGCCCAAGGAGTCCTACAAGAGGTATGGAAGTAATCCTGTGAGAGGGAAAGCTTATGAGAGAGAGGAAGTAAGCTATGGAAATGGCCGAGAGTTGTCTCCACATGAGTGTATGGAAATTGAGCCTGTAGCACTAAACTCTGAGGAGAGTTTGTTTCCCCACAGCAAGGTGAGCACTTTAAAAGCTTCTCCTAGTTCCCTGAGAGATAAGAAGTCTCCTGATTCTCTCAAGAGTCCCCAGCAGAGAGAAGAAGCCATTTGGCAGAAAGTTTTAAAGGTTTTAGAAAGATTAAAGCCTGTTACTTCTGACCCAAAGTCTGACCATTTACCCTCTGATTCTGAAGGAGAAAGTATGGATTTGGGAGAATCTGTGTTGGAAGATTTACCTTCAGATCAGGAGATGGATTGTTCTTTAGTCTATGCCCAAACTGACAAGCCATAAGGCTTTAAAAAGTGAAGAAACCTAGAGGCTTGGATTTCAGTTGAGCAGTGCTGAGAAGATTATGCTAATGAGCTGCTGAGCTCCGTGGTTTGTTTCAGACTTGTTAAAAGACTGTGTTACAAGTGAATGCCAGAGTTGTTAACTCAGCCTCTAAGAAACGTTTGTGAAGGGAAGAAGAATAGCTGCAGTAAAAAGGGCCATTGGTTTAACTAACTTGAAGAATGTAAAGTTTGTAACCAACCTGAAAGCTGTTTGGCTTAAAGAGTACTGGCTATTTTCTATCTGAAGATACACCGATTGCCTAGTATTGTATATAAGCTGAACAAAGAAACAAGTTTCTGTTTTTGTTTCACTGGAGAAAGTATCCACCAATTTTTATGTTCTGATATTTTTTTGAACTGCCAAGTTCATCTTGCCTGGAGAATAAATAAAAATCCTGTGTGCCTTGAAAAACAAAACCTCTCGGCTGAATTACTTTTCACAACTACTTTGCATAGAGGGACATAAAAAAAACAAAAATAAGTTCCGTCTCCTACCACTAGGCTACCGCCTGGCCACTAGGGGGAGTGACATTATGCATGCATATTGTAATCCTGGGGGATTTTGTACAGAGGTTTAGCAAATTCTGTGGACAATATTTTAAAAATATCTGCAAAATCCTGCAACTTGTATTAGTTTTTTCATGCAAAATGTCCCTATCATATTTAACAGTTTGTTAATACCACTTTATCATTTCCATCAAAGCAGTTTACATTGTAATTTAAACTTGGTAATGTACATTAAACAAATGATAACTTGGATTTTTCTGAGAGACAATGGAGGGTTAAGTGACATGCCCAAGTGGGAATCAAATCCTAGTCTCTTGGTTCCCATTAGGCTACTCCTCCATTCCGCCTAAGCCTAACATCCCCCGCCCACTTTTCTCCCTCCTCAGACTCATCCTTCCTGAGGCTTGATTCCCCCCCTGAAGTTCAACCTCTGCTCTCTCTGCTCATTTTGGGTGGATACCTCCAGCTTGCTCTTTCTCCATTTGCTCCCAGACTTCTCCCAGGTGAGGCCTACCAACTCTCTCTTCTTCTAGTTTTCTCCACCTATGTTTCTCTATCCTCTCTACCACCCAGCAAAATGTTTTACTTTCTCTTTCTATACCCTCCCACCAAACACATACCGGACACATTGAGGGAGTTGCGATTCTGATCCCATGGAGCGCGTACAACCCTGAGGGATCAGACTCGCAAACAGGCCTGTCTGTGCAGGTCTGGACCCAGATTCTGTCTGGCCTGGACGTACAGGCCTTCCCTGGCTAACTCAGGCAGGGCAGTTCAATGGAGCTGTGGCACCATGGCGTCCGATTGCCATGGCGCCACAGCTCCATTGAAAAGTCGCGATCCCCGTGCGCTGGCTGCAAAGGTGTTTTCCCTGCAGCCTGACCCCCGATCTGGCCTCCTAAGGCCAGGGTTGAGCTGCGGGGAATCTCTTCTGCCTCATCCCGCTGCCTTTGAGCCCTGGGCCTGCCAATTCCTGTTGACTGGGGAACCTATTCCACCTCCGAAGTGGAATAAGTCCCCATGCAAGCCACTAGCCCCAAACATACAGGGCCGATATTAGAATCGTCCCTGTACGTCCGAGGCCGACGACTGCCCGCTACCCACCCTAACATCGCCCCCGATCCGCCCCATTCCCGACCCAGTCTAGCTTTCTCGTACAATGCGCGGGTCAGGTAGACGGGATCGGGAAGGGCCCGAATAGCAGGTATCCCCACTATTTTTGCCTCAGAATGACCCCTAGAGCATATAATGGGGTTTTTTTGTACTCTGTAAGGTTGGGCCTATTTTCAGTCAACTATGTGTGCTATTGCATTCTAAATGAACTGGTTTATGCAGTCATTTAAAGAGAGTTTACAAAGTTAAAATATTAAAACAAAGAGCAATGTGAGGATACCTTTAACTTGTTTTATGCAGCGCAGGGCATACTTCAACGTTGCTAGTGTGCTGGATTTGCCTTTGGTCCTTTTTTCAGGAGGGAGAAACAGTCTTAGTTCTTTCAAAGTCTTCATCAGTTCTTTTTTATTTTTGGTCTTTGCAGGCTGTTCACTGCTATAAAAATAAAAATTCAAAAAAGGTTAGCCTAGATGCTTTGATCATTTTAGATACAAGTAAACACAGTAGTTTCTACTACAAACAAGGATTTGAAAATAAAGATTAGAACACAAGAATTTCCATACTGAGTCTGACCAAACATCAGTTGCCAATCCAAGTCACAAGTACCTGGTATATCCCCAAAACGGCCAAATGCCACGTTACTTATCCCTAGCGATAAGGTTGACCTGGAAAAAACACAACACTACTTAACGGTTTATGAACATTTCCTCCAGGAATCTGTCCAAACCTTTTTTAAACCCAACTAGGCTAACTACTTTTTTCCTAAATCCTCTGGCAACAAGTTCCAAAGCTTAGCTATGTGCTAAGGGGTGCAGTCACAATGTATCCATGTATTTTATAGAATATGCATGTACTATACATACACAGAGTACAAGCACTAATTTGCACCTTCTTCACAGCTGGTGCAACTGTATTCAAGAGTATGTGCGCACTACTGTGTTTAGTCTGTGTGCCTACCTTGATGCCATCTGCAAAAACAAGAGGTCAATCTAATTATGCAATTTTTGCACTCTCTCTCTTGCCTACTAGTGTCTTAATATCATCCTGTTTTTCTGAAAGAAACCAACAGATTTTAATTTATCCTGAATATTTTGCATGAACTGGCACATAAAAGAGCTGGTAAGAAGCTATGTGGGGAGATCAACACAGAAGCAGCCAGGAGCGGGTCCTTGTGTTTTGTTTTCATTTCTTCTCACTTGTTTCTGGGACCAGAGATAGGAGGCAAGGGCAGAGGAAGGATCCCTGTGTTTGTTGCCCCCGGCTAGGAATGTGTTACATGCAACAATAGGTATAGCAGGTCCTCCTCCCAGTGCAGGAGGAAAGCATCCGAAGCCAGCCTGCTGCATGAGGCAACCCTGGAACAGAACAGATCCAGTTGGCTGTTGTGCTGAGTAGCGAACAGATCTATCGAGGGGGTACCCTGCTTCCAAAAGATCAGGGCGACGACATCCCTGTCCAGAGTCCACTCTTGCAGCTGGAGAACATGGCTCAGCTGGTCCACCTTGACATTCTGCTCCCTTGGCAGATATATTGTCCTTAACTCCATACTGTGAGCAATGGCAAATTTCCACAGCCGGAACGCCTCCCAGCACACAAGATATGACCCCATGCCCCCTTGCTTGTTTATGTAGTACATCATGACCTAATTGTCAGTCTGAATCAAAACAATCTGCTTGGTCAGGCAATTCCGGAAAACCTCAAGGGCATTATGGCTTGTAATTCCAAAATATTGATCTGGTGGAGGCTCTCCTGTTTGGACCAGAAGCTTTGAGTATGGAGGCCATCCAGATGTGCTCCCCAACCCAGCTTGGATGCATCCATAGTTGGTGTCTTCTGCGGTATCGCCTTTTGAAAAGGGAGGCCCTGAGAAGGTTCTGAGGATCCAATCACCAATGCAGGGACTGGACAAGGGGGTATGGTGACCACTAACGCAGTCCTGGAGGCAACTGGTGGCCTGCTTCCTTTGAGTACTCAGTGTCCATTGAGCTTGTCTCATCAACAGATGAGCCAGTGGAGTGACGTGCACCATAAAAGTCAAGTTGGTGAGCACAGTCAGCATCCCATGAGCCGTTGTCTGCTGATTCTGCTGGGTTTCACGGACCAAAGTTGTAAATCGCTAGAATCGGTCCAGCATAAGAAAGCCCCTATGAAATCCAGTTGTTGGGTGGGCTGAAGGTGGGACTTTGGGTAATTGACAAGAAAATCTAACAGCACTAGCACCTGGATGGTCAACCGTGTTGAGTGCTGGACTCCGTCTGGAGTGGTGCTTTTTATGAGCCAGTCTTTCAGATAAGGGAAGACAGAAACTCCCAGTGTTCTGAGATAGGCTGCTATCACTACAAGGCACTTTGTGAAGACTTGGGGTGCTGAGGCCAGTCCGAAAGGTAACTCATGTTACTGAAAGTGCTGTCCTTCAAGGACGAATCCGAGATATATCTGGTGGGTGGGATGGATTGGTATGTGGGTATATCCATCCTTTAGATGCCAATTGTCTTTCTGAAGATAAAGGAACAGGGTCCCTAGAAAGACCATCTTGAACTTTTCTTGCACCAGGAAGGTGTTGAGGTCTCTGAGATCCAGGATGGGCTGAAACACCCCCCCGCCACCTCCTGTCTTCCTTGAAGACCAGAAAGTACCTGGAGTAAAATCCCCATCTGATCTGCTCCTGAGGCACGAGCTCGATGGCAAGATTGTCCAGAAGAGTGGAGATTTCCCAATGAAGAATTTTAGATGCAAAGCATAAAGGGAAAACACCCTCGGGAGGCATGAGGTGGCAGTTCAGTGAAGTGCAACATGTAGTGCTTTGGGCTATTTGTAGCACCTACACGTCCAAAGTGATGACAGGCCACCCACCCCCACTGGAGGATACCCCTCTGCAGTCACCAGTAGATTGGCTGTGCTCCAAAGGAACCAGTCAAAACCCTGTCCCTGGTTTGGGTTGTGCAGCAGACTGAGCCCTTTGGGGCTTCTCCCAACATTGTGGACAAGGAGCCTGTGACTTTTGCTGGAAGGCTTGAGGACCAGGAAATACCTGTGCTTACACAGGTAGTGGGCCTTCTTCTGCCCTCTGCCCTGATACTTTCTGGGATAGGGATTGGACGTGCATCTCGAGAGCATGGGGAGGGTGATGGACTGCTTCTCTGATGCCAACTTTTTCCTGCACCTGCTCTCCGGAAGTTCTCTCCCTGGCACGGCCTGTCTGCTAGCTTATTTTTCATTGATTGCTCCAGGTTAGAAGACACAAGCTAGGTGAAGCAGCGGGCTCTAATACCCAAAGCTGCCACTCTAGAGACCATTGAGCAGGCTTTGCCATGGTCCACCAGGGTATCATAATGCTGCAGTTTCTCCATAGGGAGGAATGGGCACATGTCGGCAAGATCACGCATGATGTCCTTCAGGAACATGCTCATGTAGAGCTGGTAAGAGAGCACTCTAGCCATGAGCATGGAGCTCTGGAAGCACCTCCTGCTGGGGCCTTTTGAACATGGTACATTGAGTCCATCCTCCTACTAACCAAAGACACAGTGAGGGAGCTCTCTCACATCCTCATTTGCAGCTTTTGCAGGATGCAGTGCACCAATACCATCATCGCTTCCTTAAGAGCCAAGGAGTACTGGAGGATCTCCAATTCCTCTGCCCTGGACTCATCCTCCACCTCCAGGGAAAATGAGATGGCCTTGGCCATATCCGTCACAAAGTTCTGGAAGAACATGTCCTCTGGAGGAGACTTCCACCATTCAGGACTTGGCTTCTGACAGGTTCTCCAATTCGACATTGGTAATCCAGCCAGAGTCAGACTCCAAGAGGAAACTGAAGTACCTCTGAGAATGTGCCTAGTGCTCCCTCCAGCCTCAAGGGGAGTAGGAGTATCAACAGTATCAATGATGCATCGAGTGCTTTCGGGGCTTTGAGACACTGGAACCCAATACACTGGAGAGTGAGATGGTTCTGCTGGGATATCGATGCAGCAATGAAAAGTGAGTCAGGAATATCAATGTCTCCGCAGGTAGAGCATGTGATTCTAGGATCGGCTGCACAATGGTCGATGATGCCCTGGGCACCCAAGGACCAGCCAATGTTTCTCCAGCATCGATGAGATGCAAGCCTCAAGTGCCTGAAGACGTTCCTCCATGGCTGATGAATCAGAAGGCCTTGGGGCCTGAGAAGCTTTGACCAATGTCTCTGGCATCCCCACAGGGGTATTGACATGGCCTCTAACCTTGGGAGATGGCCAGTGCACCTCCAGAACTATGGAGCACCATTGAATCTCCTCTCCAGGGCACCTTGGCAGGCTGTTTGTGGGCATCACTCTCAAAATTGTGTCATGAAGGGCTCCGATGCCAATGCACATGGGGCTTTGCCAGGTGCTCGGAAGGGTCCCCCTTCAACACTAATGGAGTTAAGGTCTTCTTCGATTCCATGCAGAGACCGACTGATGGCTGATGCTCCAGGGCACTGTGTGCCCACGGCTCCGATTCAGCTCAGGAACTTCTCAATGACGATGCACCTTCAGCAGAACCAAGGGGAGCCATTGAGACAGATGCCGGTGCCGAAGAAGCTGAATCAGACCTCTGGCCAAAAAGGGATTCTCTCTGCTTCTCTCAACCCTTCATGCCTCACATTGTGATCTACAAACACAAACTGCAAGAGGAGGGCTGTTGATCGGGACCCAGACACTGGTGGCACCAATTGTCCTTGTCAGTGACCAAGATGGTCTGGGCACATTTGGTGCATTTCTTGAACCCACTGGCTGGTTTCTGGGAAGATAGCTGTGGCAAAATCAAACGGCTCAATTGTAACCAGAGGCCCAGTCGGGCCACAGGAAAAAACAATGAGAAAATAAGGGTATCAAAAAAGCACCAGAACCAAGGCAGAATGTGCTTGACAGACCTGTTATTCACTGACGCAGAAAAGTAAAATACAAGCAAAAAAAAAAAAAAAAATAATAGACACCCTGAGGGGAAAAAACAAAATGTTTACCAGAAGACAGCCGATTCATGTCTATGGGGCTTCGCAGAAAATGAAGACTGGAGAAGATGGTGCCGCAGCAGGCAGGAAGACAGGCATGCAGGAGCCTCCCAAAAGCTTCTAATAGAAGCTGGGGATAATTCCTGCACAGGGCTCCATCGGTGATGTCACTCATACGTGAAGACTTCATTCTTGCTTGTCCACGGATTATACTGCATTCAACTGCATTGCTCCATCACTATGGAAATGGAGTGGAGGAGTGGCCTAGTGGTTGGGGCAAGGTACTTCAGGCCAGAAGGTCAGGGGTTCAAATCCCACTAGAGGGCAGCAACCTTGGGCCGGAAGGACTGGGTTTCTAGTCCCACAGGTGCTCCTTGTGGTCTTGGGCAAGCCACTTAACCCTCCATAGCCCATGTTCCCTGTAAAATAGTTATCTCCAAGTTATAATGCCCTGTTCAATGTAATTTCAGTTTGTTCAATGTAAACCGCACTGATGCAGAATAGTAAATAATAATAAATAAATAAATCATTACCCCTTCATTTTAGATTATAATCCTCTTACAAGAAGTTCAAAAAAAGTTTTAAAATCTAGTTGCTTCAGAAAGCTTTCACTACCATTACTTAGCACAGGACGTAACATGAGATTCCTTTGCCTGGCATCCTCTGTCTTTTGCTTCTATTGTATGTCTCTGCTCATATCTACTGGTGAATATTGTTGTACTATTATAAAACATATTTCTCATTGTTCCTACCATTGCTGTTATATCTAAACATGGGCCTTTATGGGTTTTTAACTTTGTTATCATCCAGCCGTGTTCCTGGATTTGTATACTACCTTGTTGTTAGACCAAATAGTGTAAGTAATTAAATACTATGAAAAGTGTCAGAATATGCAGATTAGTAGCATGGTATTTTGGAACAGTTTCTTGCCAAAAAGGTCCAGTATTTGTAAATCCTTGCCTACAGAAACTGAAGGATGCCTTTTTGACTTTTTCATAGCTGTCTCCATCGTTACTGAATGGTGAGAATTCAGGCTTTTCAAAACTGGAAGCCGTTTGCACCTTGTACTTTGCATCAAGTTCCTGTCCTACGGGGGAAAGGTACACTTCCCAAACCTTCAACTCAATTTCCTGTGAAATCTGACTCACTTTTCACTACTGCTTAAAGCTAGTGAACATTTTCATTCCTCTACACTCTAATGATGTGTGATTGATCCATTCTGCTTATATACATCATAAAAGCAGAATCATAAAGACTACCTGTGAAATACCAGTGAGAACAAGAAGAGAGTGCTCTGCAGAATAAGGAATCTGCAAAATGCCTGTGTGTAATATTTAAAGTCATAGACTAAAAACCCTGCTGTGATCAACCCAGTACAACATCTTTTTGAAACATACCAAATTGCAAATAGGTTATAAAATCTGTACTCTGTAAAGTACTTCAAAGAAGAAGACAGGGCACAAAATCATAATTTTTTTTTTTAGAAATAAATGTCAGGTAAAGAATCATTAACACACCGATTCTCATTAGATAAACAAAAGGATTTAGTCTGTACAATTCCAGAACAGTTATAGAAACAAACCGATTTTGCCTTGCCATGCAAATTAAAAAAAAAAAAAAAAAAAGGCATAACATTGCACTTGTGTTTTATTTAGAGCATTCTAAGAAAGCATTCAAGGTTGCACTTACCTACATCCACTAGTAGAAGGATTATGCTCCGAGCTCGCCATCATAAGACTGAAAGAATTAGAGCTACAGGGAGGAAAAGGACTTTGAAAGTTCGAACTGTATAATGGAAAATCAAAACATGTAAATCACATTAACGCAATAATTCTTTGAGTAGCTACCACTAATTTCAAAGAACTTCTTGCATATAAACATAAAACCTGCTGACAAACCTACATGTTTAACAATTATGCAGGATATACTGACTTTGCAAGATGAGTTCAGAAACATCAACATGCTGACTTATCAAAATTTAAATGGAAAACCAGAAAACAAGGGCTATGCAGTATCACTGACAAATATCTACAGCCATATCTCCCTATTTAAATCAGATCAGGAACGCTGAAAACCAAAAGCAATCAAAATTGGACTATAGGAAAAATACATATTCATAGCTGTACAATTCTGAAGTAATGGCTTCAAGGGTGTCGCCACCTGATTCACTGGAAATACACTACTCTTGAACCCAAGAAATAAAAATATCTAAACAAAAAAAAAAAGATGCTTATCTTCAGCAATTCAGTGCTTTGTTCACACAAAAAGTACATTTGCTATCTCTGCTGGCAATAGAGACAGAATTAAAAGATGGGCACACCAGGTAAGTTTGGCATTTGAACCGGTGTGATCAGGTATCATCAAAAGAATATTCAGCTGGGAGCAGGTCATTATTGAGATCTGCAACTAACTCTACAGTTTTCTTAAATTGCACTATGTAACACTTCACAAGCTGCATAATCAATGGTCTGCGTAAGAAATTTCAATACACACTACTGGCAAATTAGTCATCACATTTTTTTTTGCATTCCCATTACTAGTACAGCAAAAACAAACCCCCAGTTGCATGAAAGCATATAAAAGGTGAATCACGTGTGCATGTCCTCCTTTCAATACCATGTTTCTGTTCTGATGTCAAAAGAAAATGGTTTACTCAGAAACTGAGGTTGCAAGTGGGAGGTAATTTTTAGAAAAAAAGCAGAGAATTAAAAACAGTTTCTGAAATGATGGCCTTCAACAGGAGACATGAAACTGACATACCAAAGATTTTTCCCATATTCAGTTGTGGTCAACATTACTGGCACCCTTGCAGTTCAACCCCTTACTGTCCAATATTTCCTGAAAAAAAAGTGGCCAGTGAAATGGCTTTGGACTATATATGCACACATATTTGACACACAAAAGAATAAAACAAAACAAGACCAATTAAGAAAGGAAATAGTAGGAAAATAGTATAAAAACTGGGACATTAACAGGACATGATTACTAACTCACCGCTACCTTTTGCTACTTTAGCTGAAGTTTTTTCAGTATGTAATTGACCACACAGCCGGTTAGAGTGTGGTTTTGCTATTACTATTACTTATGGAATTCCTAGTTGTTTTGACATACTCCCCTCATACAGATAAGTTAAAATTTCTCTTATCGAAACAATATTGTGTTGGGATATTTTTGACAATGTTTTGGAGTTAGAATTTATTGGGTTTTTAAATATATAGTGTGTGTCTTTCATTAATTAATTAGGGTGTTTTGAGCAAAAATGGACTGATGCATACTAGTACTGGTCCTAATGGTTATTATACTAGAGGGTCCAGTTGGATCAACAATCTGCTCTAAGAATTAGTTTGAGATAGATATAGAGAGATAGAGAGAGAGATAGAGAGAGAGATAGAGATATCTATATCTATATATTTATACATACATACATACACACACACACACACACACATAGATAAAGATTTTCTGCTGCAAGCATTATTTGGCTGCTAAATAAATTATAGGATTCATGAGTTTCATTTTGGGGAATCTGTTATTTTTTGAGTTTGTAATTTTAATATTCCTTTAGGTATATATTGTTTTTAGAATTTATAGGACATGATTACTGGCACCCTTATAAATAATTCAAAATAAGTTTGAACAGAAGAACCACATTCCCACTGCAGTAAAATTAGAAGCACCTGTGATCAATTGTCAATATTCACATGACCTGAATCAATTTATGATGGCTCTAATGTTTAAAATGGCCACATTCACTCCCTGTTCTATTTTCGCAATGATGAAGACAAGAGAGCTGCCTGAGACCGTCAGAAAAGTCATTATCACCAATTTCAAAGGGATACCAGGCTATCTTCAAAGACCTTGGGATACCTGTGCCTATAGTTTGTAACATTATGACATTTTCTGCTCATGGAACTGTCAAGAACCTTGTAGGACGTGGTGAGAAGAAAAAAATTAATCTAAGAAGTCTTTGAAGGTTAGTGCGAACTGTTGGAAAAACACCATGTATAACATCCAAAGAGCTTAAGGCTGACCTGGAGCAATCTGGCGTGGTGGTTTCAATCTGCACATTAAACAAAGAAGGACTTCATGGGCAAAGGCCAAGGAGGACCCCATTGCTCACAGACATAAGGCATGCCTAATCTTTGCCCAAACCCACCATGAGAAACCACAGTCCTCCTGGGAAAATGTTCTGTGGACAGATGAAACCAAACTTGAACTCTTTGGCAATGCAGACCAGTGATACAGTTACAGGTGAAGAAATGAAGCTTATAAGGAAAACACACCCTTCCTACAGTTAAATACTGTGGAGGTTCCACAATGTTGTAGAGCTGTTTTGTTGCTTCAAGAACTGGAGGCCTGGAACGTATTAAAGGAATCATGAAGTCAGAAGACTACCAAAATATTTTGGAGCGAAATGTGCTACCTAGTGTCAGAAAGCTAAGTCTGGGTCGAAAGTCATGAGTCCTCCAGCAGGACAATGACCCAAAACATACATCCATATGTACAAAACAATGGTTAAAAAGGAGCAAATGGACCATTTTAAACTGGCCAGCAATGAGTGCTGATCTCAAGCCAATTGAGAACCTTTGGAAAGAGCTGAAATCTGCTATGGTAAAAGGAATCCTGGAAACATTCATGAGCTGGAACAAATCACAGTTAAAGAGTGGGAGAAACCACCATCAGACAGATGTATGAAACTTATAGATGGCTACAAGAAATGTTTGGAGGCTGTCATCACTGCCAAGGTCTGTACAAACAAAAATTAGTGAAGGGTGCCACTCATCCTGTCCAGGTCAGAGTTTGTTTTTTTTCTCAGAAATTACTACATCTAAGTTGCAAAAACATCTTTCTTTTGTTGTATACCTTTAACATACTATTAGAATATTATGATGACATACAGTTGGAATATTTCCAATTATTTCTCAAGATAATTTGCACAACATACCTAAAATGCAAGGATGCCAATAATGTTGGCCACAACTGTATGTAACCTATTTCCACACGATCCTGCATTCCTTCCATCACTTCTGACGCAATTCTACTGCAACAAAGATTTTTTAAAAATCCTCAATAGGAAGTGATTGCCATATCTTGTTCCATGTAATGTTATGTAACTGTTACCTGTAAACCGTGTTGATCTTTGGTAATGCAGTACATAAACTTTTCAAATAAATAAATACATACATTTTCATTGCACATAAAACCACATTACCATAACTTAAATTTGCACTAGAAAGAATAAAGTCATAGTCAAATACCTCCTGTGACTCTCTGAAGTCTCCACCAGCATTGCTGAATCCTTCTCATTTTCATAGGCCCTAACATTTGAATTTTCCAGAGATACATTACTACGAGAGTCATTTCCATTGTAATCACGGCTACTGGAGTAGTTCTCATTTAAATCATTTCCACTGAAGTCATTGCCACTTATTCCGCTGCTCATTTCCATGTCCTCATGCAGAGATTCTTGAGCATGTTCAGGCTTTAAATGATTATCATTTATCTCCTCAATGAGCATTTCTACAGTCTCACACATAAGATCAGTATACCCACTTAACTGTACTAAGGGGGCTGACTGTGGAGAAACGTTTTCATGTAATTCAAGGTTTTGATCTGGTTTCAGTTCTTGAGAGCTGCAGTAAAGTTTTCTGATTGTAATACAGTCTTTTGACATTTCTTCAGGTATAGTTGTAGAGACTAAAAATCAAGTTGACATTCATAATTAGCTGCGTGAAAAGTCTTGCTTTTTCTTTACAGTGTACTGTAAGACAAAAAGTCTAGGAGAGAATCCATAATGTCAATAAGAACATAAATGTAATTAGCTGGCAGAAGATCAAAACAGCACCCTTGTAGTTACAGGTATGCATAGCAGAAGCATTGAAAAAACAACATGATCATTACAACATGTAGAATACTTGAAGTAAAAAAAATTCACTGGTAAGAAAGTGCTACCAAATGTGAAATTTTTATTAGCAGCTCTTTTAGTCATTCCATAATAATCTTTGTCAAACATTAAAAAGCAAGAATATTTTCTTCAAAACACATGAACCAAAAAGAAAAGAATGAAGCCAAATTTGAACCACTTCAAAATTCCAAATCAAACCAAAATTAAAAACAAGGAGGATTCATGCATAAGAAAACTATTTACAATGAAAACATGCAAGTGTAGTCAGGGCTGGCCTGTCCACTAGGCAGAAGATGTGTCCATTTGGGGCAGCAAATCTCTGGAGTTCTGCCTGTCTCTTGGGTCCTGCACTTAAAACAGGAAGCATTTCTGAGAATGTTGCCATAGAAGGCCTCGATTTCAACTTTTTACCTAAGAGCCTAAATTTAGCTTCCAGAGCCTCCTTCCCACATTTTCCTATGTCCCTGGTACCAGTATATACCAGGACAACCGGCTTCTCCCCAGCACTGTCTAAAATCCTATCTAGGTTACACCTTCACAACAGACAGGCAGCCAGCCACCCAGCAATCTACATGCCTATTGATGGAAACACCTACTAAGGCAACCGTCCTAACAAATCCATCCTGGGTAGAAGCCCCTGGAGACACATCCTCTGTGCGAAATATTGCATCCCTTGGAGGGCAGGTCCAGGCTACAGGATCACTTCCTGCCACATCAAGTTTATGGTCCGTTTCCAGGTAATCTTTCTCCTCCAAGGCAGCACAGAGGCTGCCACACTGGAGGTAGGACTTATTTACTACAACCCTGAAGGTCTCTTCTGTGTATCTCTCTGCCTGCCTTAGCTTCTCCAAGTCTGCTACTCTAGCCTCCAGAGATCAGACTCATTCTCTGAGAACCAGATGCTCTTTGCACCAAGCGCCCAAGGTTATCTAACCAGCAAAACAGTAAGGAAAAATATGGCCACATAACAAATTGACTTTACCGCCAACCGGAAGATAATCATATATATGATACTCAATGCAAAAGACTAAATAGTCCCCATATCGGTGATGGACTGCTGTCTGCATCTTTGCATTGATTGATTCAGTTGCTGAGAGTTGCCAATGGAGTAGGAATATCTAGACTAATAATAAACTTTAGAATCCTGAAGTATTTTCTATCTCCCTTTGGGAAACAGACCACAAAGTTCCTGTAGGTCCGTTGGAGATGGATACTTTAAAATGTCACAGAGTTGCTCAGTACTCCTAAAGTAGAAGATAAAGCTGTATCCACATTGATGGTCACATTAGCCCTATCTTCGGATAGGGATTGGCTGTTAAGTGTTTTATAAAAAGCGTGATAGTTTGTTCCATGGGAAAAAAGTTTTTCTTTTTCCCGATGTGGCACGAGAAAACACAGAAACGCAGACGTGCTTTCCTAATATTGAAACCTGGGGTACTGCATATTGGTGCTTCATTTATGTTAAAATTTCCCTGCAAATGTTTAATTACCTTTAAAACACAGAAATATGTTTTCTTTGCTCCGAAGGATCTCTCCGCCTTTAAGTTTGCATTTACCAATCACCTCCTCTCCTGATGTATTGATTCCATCTGGTTAAGTAAGGTTTTCCTTGGGCCACTGTCTCCTCTTATTTTCTTGTATATTTGCTGTATGGAGTTTTTTCTTCTCCTTTCTTCTGGTTAACTCCCCCTTTTAGGGGACTATTTGTATAATTCTTGCATTTTTTTTGTTTAATATTTCTTGTATAATTATAATTACGATTGCAAGTTTTACTTTAAATCAGGCTATTGCTTGATTTATCGGTAACAATTCACAAATAATTAAAAAAAAAAAACTTCAGGATTGTTTGGTATATTATCTGCTAATATTATGTGCTTTCTTCTCTCTATACTTCTAATAATCTACTAAGCATTATCACTTGCTAATTAAAATATCCTCCGATAAAAAATATCACTCAAATTGGGAAAACTGACTATAAATTAAAGGTTATGCCTGAGGTAGGAGGGAGAGAAAAGATCAATTACGTTTGTTTTTTAAATTATAAAAAGGTCTAACTATGAACTAGGGCAAATTAATTCTAAACTTGTACTTCCAGCAAATGCTTTTAAAGGATTTAAAATAAAGAATTTTCCAAATAAGGGGACAGTCTCTTTTGTTCCAAGCTTTAAGTCACCAAATTTTACAAGCAAAGTTGTATCACTTATCCGCAGAGGCTTCTTCTGCTATCAGATTCTACTTCTATTTCATCTTTTTCTCCATTTCTCTCATCTGCCTTTTTAGCAATCTGTAGCAAGATTTCATTCTTCCTTCTCCATCCCACCCTATCCTCAGTCTCTTTCTACCTTTCATCTACTTACAAAAACTTTCCTCTTACCTTCTTAGTTCTCCCATTCACACCTGCCTTTATTCCTTCCCAACCTCTTAACCACCACTGAGCTGTCGTGTACTTTCTAGTTCCCCATTTCAACCCTCAGTACTCATCACCTCTCCAGAATCACCTATCTCTGCCTCATTTCCTCACCAACCCCAGTTCCTTCCCTGCTACCCATCCTCTCTGCCTCGTCCCTTCATGTTTTACCTCACCCTTATTCAGGCTCCCATTTCCCCTTTTATTCTTATTCCCACCTTCTTCAAAAAAGGTCTGTCCCCTTACTTTGTCTCTCACCTTCATCATATTCCTCTGCTTCTCCTTCCTTTCCTCAGCATGCATTACTCCCACCTCTCACCCATCCACAGTATCTATTCCCCTGCCTCTTCTCTCAAACTTCTTTCTCCCCTTACCCAGCATCTGCCCACCTACCTCCTTTTCCAATGTTCATTTATGCTAACTTTTCTCCAACTTAATCCCAGCATCTATCCTCCTGCCCCTGCATCAGTCACTGCCCACCATCTGCCAGTGGCAACTTCAGCCTCGCATCAGCCCCTAGCCTCCTTCTCCTAGCACTAGCAACTACACCTGCCTCCAGTCCCCTCCTCAGCAGACCCATCTCCAAAGCCCTAGCTCCCTTCTCCGACTCCCATCCCAGATGCCCTTTATCCCATTCCTAGCCCCCACATTAGCTCAGAGCTTCATTCTTCCAGCACTAGCCCTGCCCTACATTATCTCCAAACCTCCTTCTCCCACCCTATTTCTTAGCATCTGCCATTTTTCCCACGCCCAGCCTTCAAACCCCCTCCTGCCAAACCTAACATCAGATCCTTCTCCCACCTGCCCCCAGCATCAGCCCCTTTCTGCCATTCCCAGCCCTGTATTAGGCCCAGCCCTTTTCCCCACCTGCCCCCTTGCCAGTCTCAAGCTTCTGCATCAGCCCCCCTGCTCCAGCATAAGATCCTTACTTCCATCTCCAGCACCTATGTTATCTCCAAGCCCCCGTCTTCCAGCTCCAGCATCTGATAGCACCAGCCCTCTTTGTTCATCCCCAGCCGTACGTCATTCTCCCAGCTCCCTTTTCCCAGCCCCAACATCAGAATCCTCCCCCTCCTGTCCCCTTGTCAACTCCAGCTTCCTTTTCCTATCACCGGCATCAGACTCACTTCCCAGCATCAGCCCCCTTCAGCTACCTGCACACCACTGTTTTGTTGCTCTACTGCTCTGTCTGTCCTCAGCCGTCTCTGCACTTTCAGCACCATGCAGGAGGGGAAAGCAGAGGGCAACTACCTCTATTTCTTGTGCAATATGGAAAGTAGCAATTCTCTGCTTTCAACTCCTTCATGCTCCCACTACTTTGCAGGCAATTTATAGGTGATGGGCAAGTAAAAGGGAGCACCTGGCAGGAAACGTTTGGTGAGGCCAGGGCCCATGTGGATCCCCCTCATTGCAACGTCTATAGGATAAACTCAGAGGATATCTATGGCAAGAAGATGGAATCAAAGTATTGAGAATATCCACTCAAAGCAACAGGTAAATGGATTTTCACACCTCAAAGAAAGGTGTGTGTGTGTGTGTGGGGGGGGGGGGGGGAATTAACCTGCATGAGGTGGTAGTTTGAAGTTACTTACCTGTAGCATGTGTTCTCTGTGGACAGCAAAGTACAAGTCCTCAGAGATGAGCAATGTCATTGACAGAGCCTGGAGTGGGAAAAAGCGTCTACAAAATTAGAAAGCTTCCAGAGACTGTTCACCATGAATGTGCATAACTTCCCACTTGCCGCTGTTGCAAGGAGACCACCTCACATAGTTTAGAGTAGAATACTAGTCTTTGGAAATGTGGGTGGGTATGCAGGGACTTGCATCCTGTTGCCCATGGAGAGCATCTGCTACAGGTAAGTAACTTGACTTTCTCAAGGAAAGCAGTATAGCAAATCCTTACGAATAGGACTCTTCTAGCTACAGACTGTAACCAGATGCGGCCATTTTTGAGCTTATTTTCTTTTTTGAAGGCAGCATTGAAATTCTAAGAATGGAGCTATGGGGGATGGAGTTGTACTTTAACTACTAAAGAGATTTTGGGGAAGACAGGTCAACTTTAAATGTCATGCTGGGAGTCCCTTTCCAGGACAATGATGGGATGTGAATGTATGGGCAGATATCTATGTCCTAGCTTTACAAATTTCCTTTATGAAGGTTGACATTAAGTGGACTAATGACACAGCTACAGCTCAGACATTATGAGCTTTGACATCATCCTTAAGGGTTAAGCCTGTCTTGGCATAAACAAAGGAAATGAAGCCTACTAGCCAATTTAGAAAGTGCATTGGACAATGGCAGTTCCAGGTCTATTAAGGTCAAAAGAAACAAAAACCTGGGTGGGCTTTCTAAGGGCTTTTGTCCACTCCAAGTAGAAAGCGCTTTATTTGCAATCAGGGCTGGTGCTACCACCAGGCAGTTGCCTAGGGCGCCCCTCCCCCGAGGGCACTATTGCCACCACTGTCACCCCTCTCCAGGGCCTACAGCAGTGGTAATAGCCTTCAAACCGCGATGCAGTGCTTACTAGAACTCTGGGCTTCCTACTCTTTACATTATGCCGTTTCCACCCCCCCCCCCCGAAACTGAAAGCGGCATTGGAGGGGGGGGGGGGAACGGCACATTGTGAAGAGTAGAAAACTGCAACACAGCACCGGAGTGTTAGTAAACGCTGTGTCATGGTTTGGGGGCTATTGCCACCACTGCACGTGGGGGGGGGGGGGGTAGCAGGATGGAAGGCCCATCTAGAGCAACTCCAATCCTTGTGCCAGCCCTGTTTGCAATCCAAAGTGTGCAAGGAGCTTTCATCTTTGTGGGCATAAGGATGAAGGAAAAATGCTGATTAAGTTGGAATGTTGATAATACCTTGGGAAGGGACTTCAGACGAGCGTGGAGTCAAAGAACAGCGTAGAGTGGCTAAGTCACTAGAGCCTGGAGACTGCTTACTCTGAGCTCCTTTCTGAAATGTGCTCTTGACCAGCCAATTGTCCAGATTGGCAGCATGCCTTTCTCCCTGTCTGTGTAGATATAATCCTCTGATCGCTACTCAAAGATAATTATGTGTTCGATAAATACACAGATATTACTTCGCCATGTCAATGATTAAATGACCAGATATTTCCTACATATTTGGGGGCTGGGTTACAAGGAGCAAGAGTTGGCCAAAACATTTCCAGAAAGTGTGTAAGTTATGAGTTTATTACAGGCCTGCTGAATAGCAGGCCTAAAACAAATAAACACCACAAAACAGTCACCGCACAATTCATATATTCAGTTCTGTTACATATATTGACAGTAGTGCTGATATAACACACACTGGCACCAGTGTTTTAACTTAAACTGGTGATTTTGATGGCTCAAAAATGTACCCCCATCTGTGCAGCTCTTACCACAAGATTGGCCCAAAAGCTGTGAGCTGATCCCGACTCTAGCAATTTCCACTACCAAAATAAAAAAAAATAAATCATAGTTCAGTCTAGGTTTTGATCTGAACCCTTAAAGTTTACTGAAAGTCTTTAAATAACAAAGAAAAGTGGAAGGTTGATTAAGATGCGAATATAAAATAGTAAAAGCCAGTCACTTTTTCTTCTTAGTTTCTAGTCTGGGGCACACACTCTTATTCTCTTCCAGCTGGGATTCTCCCATGGGTATGGGGAGACGGTCTTCTCTATACACCAGATGAAATACCTTGCAGTTTCTATAGGACTGGATGCAGATGCAGGCACTTCCATAGCATCCTGGTGGTCCTGGGCTCAACTTCTGGGATTGTCCTCAGATTCAATAATGATTCAGTACTTACTAATGATGTCCTCCTGGCTTAGCTAGCCAGAGAGCACAAAGGTATATGGTGGCATGATGGCTTAGTCAAAGACAAGTAGATTCTGTGGTACAGTGGCTTAGACAGCCAAAAACAGGAATCTGCCTTTGAGCTGGAATATACTCTTATAGTGCTTAGTTATATTGACAGAAGAGGCATGAGAGTACGAGGCCCATTCCCTCAGTTACTTTCCTCTTGGGTTCAGGGTACTCTGCAATATTGTTGTAGGTATATAATGCTGTTCCATTCACCTTCCTCCCTTATGAGTGCTATGTCTTGTTATTTGTCTTGAGATTATGGATTATATTGCTATTACCACTGGCACTCCTAATATGGTAAACTGCCCTGACGCTACTAACTTGTTCCAAGGTGGTATAACAAAATTTGCCTAAATAAAAAAAAATTCTTTCATTCAAGCTGATAGAACCACTGAGGGTCTTTACTCTTAGAAAAAGGATGTCATGGGAAGAATTACAGTACCTATGCGACAGAAAAGGAAACCATTCCTAATCCTTTATAAAATGATAGCAGCTATGCTACCCGAAATCATAAGAACTGCCAGACAGGGTCAGGCCAAATGTCCATCAAGCCCAGTGTTCTGCTCCAAACAGTGGCCAATCTTTTCTTTTAAAATGTGTTTTAGTAATTATTGTGAATCATCTCGATGCTTGCAAAAGGCGGCATAGAAGGTTTGAAACAAACAATTACCTGACACGTCCCCAGGGATAAGCAATAATTTTCTCTTGGAGTACTTTAACTGTTTATGATATTTCCTCCAGGAATTTGTCCAAACCTTTTTTTAAAACCCAGCTACACTACCTGCTCTCATCATATCTGCTGGCAACGAGTTCCAAAGATTAATTATAAGTTAAGAGAAGAAATATTTTCTTCTGTTTTAAATACAGTACTTTGCAGCTTCATGGCATGTCCCCTAGTCCTTGCATTTTTTGAGAGTAAACAATGTATTTGCATCTACTTGTTCCATTCCACTCAGGATTTTATAGACCTCTATCATATCATTCCTCAGCTGTCTCTTCCCCAGGCTGAAAAGCCCCAACCTCATAGGAGTCATTCTATCCCCCTTCTCTGTAACTTTAGAAAAGGTACAGAGAAAGGTGACCAATTTTGCTATATCTTTGAGTATCGCGTGCAATTCTGATCTCAGCATCTCAAGTTGTACCACAGAGCGATACACAGGCATTACAAGTATGACAGAAACTAAAACAAAGGCTATTTCTTTCCTAATGATTTTTAACATTGTGTTTGCTTTATTGGCTGCCGCTGAACACAGAGGAAGATTTCAGTGTATTGTCTACAATCATGCCCAGATCTTTTTTCTTGGGTGGAGACTCCTAACATGGAGTCAAGCATTATGTATCTATAGTTTGGGTTACTCTTTCCTACATGAATCACTTTTCCTGTATCCACATTAAATTTCATCTGCCATTTGGATGCCCAATCTCACCAGGTCCTCCTACACTTTCTCACAATCCACAAGCAGCCAACAGATTTTACATTTTGTCATACTCACACAATGAATGGACATCAATGTCTCTTCAGCAGCTTCTGTGGACAACAGCTCCCGGTATCAGCAATTACCTAACACAGAAACACCAAAACAAAGAGATCCAGTTTACGCACAGCATTTGGTCCTATAAATGCTTCTATATTACAGAAGAAAATCAGTTTCAAGGCAAATGAATGAGTCAAAGAGAACATTGGCTGCTAGTACCGATCACACTAAATTTACAATTAAGAAACTATGAAGTCTGTTCAGATTTTTTTTTGATTTTCTTGACAGTGTACAAACAATTTCTTTTTCAGTCTTTTAATGACACTTTATATCTAGTGGAATTGGTATAGATATCTTAACTGCAGATACACCTGGTTTAGGCAAACGAAACACTGTTCTCAGAAAACCTGTTCTAGAAGTACTAGTTCAGCTGGGGACCGGTACCAATAACATTTTTATATGGTTACTTGTCTGTGGATATGACTTCTGCTCACTGGCAGTGCCAGCCCGTCCACTAGGCAGCCACCTAGGAGGGCAGACCTCCGTGGGTGGCAGGAACTGTCCAACCATGGATTCTGACGGTGGAGTTAACTCAGTTTGGCAGCAGCGGACTGCAGCAGGCCATGTGATTCGGCACACATGGCCTGCCAAGCCTCCCCCGATCCTGCTATCAGAATCCATGGCAGCAGGGGACGACAACACTGCTCAGCATGGGGAGGGGAGGGGGGGTGGCATGCCGGGGCTTTTGCCTACAGCGGCAGAAACCCTTGGGTCAACCCTGCTCACTGGACTAGCAGGAGCTAAAAGAGGCTGTAATGGCAGTGTTCACAGCTCATAGGGATACAAAACTCCAGCCAATTCTGAAGAGACAGGATCCGGGCTATATATCCATCTAGTTCTGAAAAGAGCATCATAGTCCCTATCATGGAGTGCTGAAGTAGTGAATGGATTTTCTAAAATAAAAAAAAAATGCAAAGCATAACCCAGGAAAAAGCCCTGGTAGCTGTGAACAAAGGCTAGAAGCTTCCTGCTGAAATAAGTGACCATAGACAGTTTTGGGGAAGATGCAGACTCCAGCTGGGCTGAAAAGTCAGGTTTGAAGAAGGCAAGCCCGATGTAAAGGCAACCCATGAAAAACAATTGTAAAAAGTTATTTGTAACTGGATGGGTTTGAAATTAAACCACCTAAAAAAGTAATTTTATGTTCTTTTCTCACTCTAGAAGTATAAGACTGTTTCTACCCTTACCAAGTTGATTTCCTCATTTATGACATAAATGCATGTTAATTGATTTCATTTACATTTTTTGGCCCTTTCCTTAATGCTGTCCTACTCTTTGAATTCTATGGTGCATTCATCTCATGTCCATTTAAGTTGTTACAAGTTAAAATGAGATTCCATATATCCATTTGCTGGTCACCTCTATAGTGAAGTTTCCTTATCATCAAGAAAAGATGCAGCATAGGGCAGGCCTTGACAAATCTTCTTGGAATCTGGGAGCCAGCCTAAAAATCTAGGGGCCAGCCACTGAAACCTAGGTAACAGTGCACACCTCGCCCACCCAAAAAGGTTATATTGTGGTTGGTTTTTTTTTTTAGATTTTAGGGCCTGGATTGCTGTACTGTGTAACTCCCAATAAATAAAAAGTATATCCTTTCTCTATCTTACCACCCCCTCCTTCACTCACCTGCCTTACTCTATCTCCCAATTTTTCCTCAGCTTGTATCTGGCTTACAATAATGGATCTTCACCCTATCACGCCATCATAGAATGCAGTGCCATCTTAAAATTTTCCTTTCACACCATCACACAAAAACTATATCATTCTTGCCAAAGTTTTCTGATAAAAACTCAGGAAGCTGTCTCTCAAAGCTTTTTCTGATGTTCCACTGAAACAGGTTGCACATTATACAAACAAAACGTTCTTACTCACATTCAGACTCAGATTGCACATTTCAAAATCATTTCTCTCAGGCAGGGGAGCAGAAAAAAATCTGACATGTTAAACTAGCTTGTTTTCAGAGTGTGAAAAAAAACCTCTCAAGTATTCTGTTAGAGAAAGGATTAAGCTTAATGGTACTCAAATAATGTTCTTGCTCCTGCTTTTAAGAATATTTTGCTAAAGCAATAGCAGACGGCACACATATGTACCACGGCACCAATCCCATCACTATTTCCCCCCCCCCCCCCAGGCCATCCACTCCCGCACACCACTTTGAAATACTAAAGGAAGAGCAATATAGCACATTTTAAATAAACAAACAAATATGCACATGC
This sequence comes from Ichthyophis bannanicus, assembly GCA_033557465.1. Classification (NCBI taxonomy): domain Eukaryota; kingdom Metazoa; phylum Chordata; class Amphibia; order Gymnophiona; family Ichthyophiidae; genus Ichthyophis; species Ichthyophis bannanicus. The sequence continues at coordinate 382,911,628 of CM066038.1, forward strand.
AGGCACACCCTTGCCCTCTGCGGCACTTGCAAACACAAAATGCCACAAAGCTTTTGCAGTGATACCTACAGTCCCCACTCACCCACCCACTTGGCAAAATGTGCCTATTTATAATGCTTCTAGTATTCCACTTTCCAACTTGTTTATTCATGGTTTCCTCTGTTTTTATGCAGGTAACTATCAGGTTTATTTATTTCAATCACCTTTTATATATTATTTCTTTCATATGGGTAAAATCAATTCACCACACACATTTAAAAAAAAGTTTGCTTCAGTTCAGAAACTGACAAACATGATCCAAGTTACAGTCAAAATTAACAGCCACTGGATAAATGGAGTTTCTCATTCAAACTCATAACTAACACTCTTTCCCAAACATTTCCTGGGAATTTTGTTGTTTTATTAGCTAATGCTCTCTGTTCCCATATATTCATTTCAAACTGCCCACTTTAATGCAAAATTTGGCTAGAAGCCCACATTCGCCACCGAGAGACTTCACCTGTGCAGGAACCCCAATTCACATCTTCTGTCAACTGCTCAGTCACAACTGAATCACTGGTTCTAGATGCAGCAGTTTTTTCTACACAGCACAAGCACTTTCCACACTTGAGAAGAGTCCCCCATGGCACAGCATGTGCCAATAAACTCTTCAGTATGCACTTGCAAGCTTTTAGCTCTCGGCTCCATCACTGCATTGCTCTGCTTTCACCTGCCCACCCCAATTTAGGCAAGCTATGCATGTCGCCACTGCACAATTTGCCAGCTATTCAGCACAGTTCCACTGCTGCTCCATAGCCTTTTTGCTCACCCAGTGCTTGAGGTCACTCACTTTCACAGCATAACCCTGTGCAATCCCGCATAGTTCACTCACCCTAGGCTCACTCACTTAGCACCCTGACTTCCCCCAAACATGTTTTCCTCTGCAGCCACAGACAGTTTCAGCTTCCATCCAATAAGCTTCTTCAGAGCTGTTGCACATGTGCTGCCAATTCAGTGTTTGTGGCCTGCAGACAACTTCCAGCAACACGGCATTGCACAAACCAGCCCTGCTCACAGCAGTCTGGCTCAACAATTCTGTAGCCCAACATGATCACCAGTACTGTGACAGCCTGGCAAGCATTACTTTATAGAAAAAGTGAGAAAAAAATGAAAGGAAACAAAGGATTGTGTTCATATTTGGAAGAGATCATTGAAAGACGACAACTGTCAATAATCTCTGGTGAAAAATAGTCGAAGCAAAGCAGACTCCAATACTTCAAAAGGCAGCTTTATGAGAGACGTATATACAACATTAAATCACACAGCACAGGAAGCTTCTACAGTGGTGGCATGATGAAGCTCTTTCATGAACCAAGAAATGATACTGTTTCTGGCTTCAGAGTGACCAATCGATGGCGACACTGTAGGCTTAAAGTGCACCAAGATATATTCTGCAGAATATCTGCAGATCAAATCAATAAAATGGTACAGATAGTGGAGCATGGTATTCAGAGAACACCGACTAAGAGTATTAAATACCAGATGAAGAATCTCTTCCTTTTCACGGCATAGGTAGCCTGGTCAAAGGCTTCCTTACTGCGGTCAAGATATTCTGTACCAGCCTAGGACAGAAACTACATACTGTTCAATTTCCATGCTGTCAGGGCCAGCAATTTGAGAGTCAAATGTACAACAGTGCTCTTGTTTTGGGTTATAAGCAATGAAAATACCTGGAACTTGCACAGATGAAGAAATAAGAGAATCACTTCTTTCAAGGACAGTATAAAATTATGCTGGTCTCATTTGATATCTCTGGAGAGACCTTGCTGTGAGAGAAATGGAAGCATAAACACAAAGGAATGGCTAGGTTTAGTATATAGCGGGCACAGCTCTTGCCAGAAGATACAAAGATGGTAGAATTGGATAGAAGAGGGACATTTTTGCATTTTCGCTGCTAGAGAAAACATCTGTGTGAAACCAATAGGGAGGCTACTCGTAGGATGGGAGAACCCTGCTGAGCATGTCTGCTATTTGGTTCTGATCCCCAGCAATGTAGATGACTTGAATTTTTATGAAACTGGAAACAATGTAATTTCAAATTATTGCTGCTTCCTAGCATAAAGGAAGGAAGCCTGTTCCACTTTGCTTGTCATGATAAAACACGTCAACTTGGATTGTCTGTTTAGATTAGCATGAACTTTCTTGTAGGACATGCCCAAACACCTGGAGAGAGAAAATTGGTCAAAACTCCACACTGATGTGGCATCCATGCTCAGTGTGCAGCTAGGCTCCAAGTCAGCCAAGGGCCCAGCAGGACTCCAACATATTTTAGAAGCATCAGCTGTATTGACAGAATGATATTCCAGAGGTACAACTGGGACAGTTCTGGTCAGACTAGATTCATAAATCCACTACTGCTTTATAGTCCAAAGTAAAAGTGACAGTAAGTTCAGTGAGGGGCTAGGTACGATGATTCCACTGAAATTTGGAATCTCATTGTGGTTTCCTTATCTTCAGGCAGGCCTATGGTACATTATGGACTGCAGCGGTCATATGGCCTAGCACAGAGGTTCCCAACTCCAGTCCTGGAGGGCCAAACACCATCCAGGTTTTCAGGCTGTCCCTAATGAATATGCATGATATACATTTGAATACAATGGAGGCAGTGCATGCAAATGCATCTCATGCATATTCATTAGGGACAGCCTGAAAACCTGAATGGTGTTTGGCCCTCCAGGACTGGAGTTGGGAACCTCTGGCCTAGCATCTTTCAAGTAGGCTCTGGCTGAGACTGAACAATGAATGTTCTGGACATGGAAAATTAACTTTTGCAACCTGGCTTGTGGCTGAAGGGCTCTCACTTTAACCATATCCAGAACAGTTCCTCGGAAAGAAATTTTGCTCATTGACAAATCAACTCTGCAGCCTAAGTTGATAAAGCTGAGGCTCTGAAGGAAGTGTATTGTTTCATCTTGAACGACGAGGGCTAGAAAGCCAGTCAAGTATGGAAACACCAGGTGATCTCACTTGTATAGGTAAGAAGCCTCAATGAAGTATGTGGTGAAGAATCTTGGGGTGTATGAGAGGACAAGAGGAGACTCAGTACTGGGAGTGGTCATTGTGTGGAAGGAAATGAAGTTATTTTCTATAACTGGGATGTGAGTTTTAATGTATAAAAAGAAAGAATTGAAACTGCCCCCCCTGCCCCCCACAGGTAGGGAAGGATGCATATTCTAGAGGTATACTGGTAGTGACTGAAGGACAGTCAAAAAGTAGATGGTTGCTTCATTTGAGTTTGGTGTTGCCTACTTCGTTTTCGTTTTTCTCCCCAACAAGGCCTGGCAGAAGTGGAATGCTGGGCTTGTTGTGGTTGCCTGGTAAAGGGAACAAAACTAATTTTTGTGGTAGTGGAAACTTTAGTAGTGGAATGTGCTTGTTCATCTGGAAGATTATGTGGACTATGGGGGCATGGAAAAGAGATGCTTTAAGGCTCCTTTCTAAACATTATCTCCTTACTTTTATCACCCAAATGGAGATCTCCAGAACATGAAGTGTCTATTACTCATGTGCAAACGTATTCATGGAGGACAGATATGTGTAGCCATGCAAGATATCTGGCTGCAAAAGCAAAAGCTGAAATTCTAGATAATATATCATATAGACCATATCCAGAATGGATAAGTTGATTTCACATTCATCCACTTCAGCTAGGATAGAATCCAGCTGAGTCTGGAGAGAGGCTCAATAAGAAACCTTGCACCTTCTGGAAAATGGTCTGCATATGGGGGCCACATGATGGACTGCTGCAGGAAGGCTGTCATCAGCTTGAGTTCCCACACTGCCCCTAATTAACTCTATTTTAATTGCTTTTCAGTACAAAGTGCAGGAGTCAATGGCTAAGGAGGGTGGCAGACCATCCATACCTACTATATGGAAGGATTAGCCCTCCAAGATCACAAGAACTAGCAAGAGAACTGGAACAAACAAGTACAGCCTGTGGAGGCTTCCGTTTCAGATGACCCAGAAATCTTTATTTCTGTAGTCATGGGGGAGATTAATTAAGGAGCTCATGAGCTCTCTTTCTGCAAAGATTATAGCAAGCCTTAATGTGCTTAGAGGTGGTTTTGATCAAAATCATCCAGGTCACGTTGAGCCTTCAAGCACAGGAGGAATTGGCTTGATCATGTACAGCTGCAATTAGTGACACTAGCAGTCACAGTTACTGGACAAATGAGCAAGCTGGAGTGCTTAGAGAAAGTGCTGAAAGATTAGTGTCTCAGCAGGCAGCAAAAAATTGCCAGCCACGGAATAATTTGCATGTGCTTGGCCTGCCTAAGGATGCAGCAGGTTCCGACATGGCCTTCCAATTCTGCTCTTCATGGAAATCATGGATCCTAATAGTGCTAGCCTGGATGTAAAATGTAGTCAACTGAAGCGAGATCAAATACTGCAAGCATCTGCCCCCTTGCCTATGGAGCAGAGCTATCCAAGTTATGATTGCAAAGTGTACAACTTTCAAGAGAAAGTTCACATCTTAGTGGCTGCTCAGAGCAAGGAAGAGCTGATTTATCAAAATAAGAAAATCTTTCATGACTCCTTTGTGGAGCTTCAGAAGGCTTGCCAGACTTGCTGCAGCAAAGCAGATGTCTAGAGCCCATGGAGTCAAATATGCTCTCCTGTGTTGGCAAAGCTTCATGTGGACCATGAAGATTCATTTTTCACCATTATGGCCATAGCTGAACAATTTATCAAGGAGCAACTAAGCTGGCTTCTGGGACCAGAAGAGCGAAGATCTAGTGTTAACTTGGCTGGCAAGCAGCCACTGTGAAGAGGGACTGAAATTGATGTTTTTTTTTTTTTTTTGTGTCATCCATTCATTTCTGAAATGCTTTGTGGGGTAGTTGCAAATAATGCGTGATTGGTGCAGGCAGGATCCTGATGATTTCCTTGTGGGTATGGTTGGCGGGAGATGATTTAGGGTTAGGTGTGTGGCTGTTGCTGTATGATATGTTGGTAGAAGGGTGCTTGCTGGAATGTGCTCTGGATGGGTTGTTTAGCTGGTGCTGGTTGGTATTTTATTTATTTATTTACCATGACTTCTATACCGCCTTATCCTTAAATCAAAGCGGCTTACATTGCAACACAACTTAAAACTGGGTACAGTATTGAGAGCTCTGGGGTAAGAGTTAAACTTTTATAATGTATCCTAAAGGAAATGGGACATCAGTGTTTCTGTATAAACAGTGGAATTAGGTGTTTGTATTGGTAGGCACGGCAAAGAATCCATAAAGTATCGTTTGTAGACACTTCAGTTGCGATGCACAAATACTGGCACAGACAGCGTTACAGTGGTCAATACAAGAAATAATCAGAGGTTGCATATGGATCTAAACTGTCACAATGCAAAGAAGGAGCTCCTTGCCACTGAGCCTGTTTCTCAAAGGTTAGCTCAGTGTCTAGATGAATGTCCACATATTTAAAAGAATCTTAAATTCTATAGAGGAGCCATCTAGAATTGGTGCCATGATAGCTAACTAGGAATACCAGTGCATTAAGTGGAGTGGAGGAGTAGCCTAGTGGTTAGAGCAACTACCTAGTACCCAGAAGATCAAGGATTCAATTCCCACTGGCACTCCTTGTGACCTTGGGCAAGTCACTTTACCCTCCATTGCCTCGGAAGAAAAGGCTGGCAATCTACTTCCAGTGATACATTGCCAAGAAAACCCAGAGGTAGCTGGGTTGCTATGAGTCAACACTGACTTGATGGCACTAAAAAGTGGCTAAAGTATTTTTCAAGTTTAGTTTAAGTTGGTTGTCAACCAAACATGTATTAACCTTAGTCAGGCAGAAATTGATACTGGATAGGTCACGATGTCTTGAGTCAGTGAAAGTGATGAGTAAGATGTCATCACCATAATATATGCTAATCCCAGCCTCTTCCATTCTGATGGTTACTGGACTGAAAAAAAAGATGTTAAACAAAACTGGCGATAGGATTGAACACTGAAGGATCCCACAGGACAGTGCTGGAGGAGAGGAAGCCAATATTAAAGTAACTGAGATAGAATCTCTTGACAGATAAGAAGCAAACTATGCAAAAACAGTGTCCTGTAGACTGATATTGTATCAACTTATGGTCAACCAGAACGAAAGTTGCAGATATATTTAGGGAAATGGCCAAAGCAATCTTACAGTGGTCAAATACACAATGTCTTCCACCAAGGGACATAAGTTTCAGTACTGTGGCCTGGTCAGAAACCAGACTGGTGAGCGTGAAGGGTATTGGTTTTGTTGACATAACGCTACAGTTTATTTATTTATTTAGCTGCATTTATATCCCGCTTTTCACCAGGTCAAAGCGGTTGGGGGATACATTTAACACGAGGTGATATGAGACACATACACTAATACTTACAGGGAACATGGGCAATGGAGGGTTAAGTGGCTTGCCCAAGACCACAAGGACCACCTGTGGGTCTAGAAACCTCAGTCCTTCCAGCCCAAGGTTGCTGTTCTCTAGTGGGATTTGAACCCACTAGAGCACCCAGTTGACTAAAAAAACAGTTTTATTCAGTTAACTTAGACAAGTACAGAAGATTAGAGACTGGGCAATAGTTAGATGAGTCAAGTATATCAAGGCTGGGATTTTCTTTAGAATGGGTCAGATTAAGGCCTTCTTCCACAAGTCTGGAACAGTGCCTATAGAAAGGCTATGATTGCTTATAGTGCACATAAAGGGTACTAGACCAAGAGATGCCTTATCAAGCTGTCCATATAGTATTGAGTCTGGAGGACAGATAGTTTTCTGGGTGGTAGAAAAATTGTTGTGGTCAGAGAGAAGTTAGTGATGAGATTAAAAAATAAACAGTGCGCCATAGTGGAGGATGAGTGGTATAAGTTTGTGATAGACTAGAGGCAGGGCCTATGGGCAGCATTGAGACAGGAAAGCTTTAACGATATCTTGTACTGCACAAGGTTCTCTGGTGAAGGGCCTGCCCATTGATCTGATGTGGATTTTAAAGATCACAGTTGGGCAACAATCGAAAGAACTGTTTTTGGTTGGCTATATAATAATCCCTTTTAGCTTGGGTACCTTGGTACCATAGAATGAGATGGTGCTCCTTAAAAGTGGCTAAGGTAAGGAGTGTCTTACATGTTTGATAAGAACTTTCAGCTTTTCTCATTTGACGCTTCAATAGGAAATGGACTGTATGGTACCTTGAAGACTGTCTCCTCAAGAAGGGCTTGCAGGGCCTCTGAAGAGTAAAAATATTAAGTGCAACACTGAGATTGGAATCCTAGGTTTCAGTTTGCTCATTTAATGGGAGGTCCTCAAAACCTGATGGAAAAAGGTTACTAGCAGTCAGGAACAAGGTAATTATATCCTTGGTAAAAATTTCCTTCTGAGAACATCAGTCTTTGCTTTTCCATAGTAGAGGTAGGCCTGGGGCATGATGCATAACTGTTGACAGGCTTAATATCTCCATGAATGTTAGGATGTGTATCCAACCCTTTTCAATAGAAGAGGATCCTAAATTATTTGAAATCACCATACTCTCATGTTGCCACGTCAACCAATATGCATTTCAGTAGGCAAGAACATTTGAAATTGGAGAGGGATTGGGTAGGGCATGTTTAGTGCTTCATATTTTAAATGGAGTCAAAGTGTGTGGGTGGTGCTTAAGTCCCTCCACTTGTCAGCATTTCATTCTTGTGGAGACCTGGAGGATTACTTTGTATTTTAGAGAGGATCTTGGGAAAAGAGAAGTTCGTGCTGGCTTGTGTGTATGCCTCAAATTCAGATCAGGGAGCTTTTTAAAGCCAGTTATCCAGGAGGTGGAGGACTTTTCAAACTGACAATGAAATGACTGGCAAAGATTGGAACACCTGTATAAGTCAGAGTCTGGATAGATCATCGGGCCATCAGCTAGTGAGGAATGCTTCTTCACAAATTGCAGATATTTATTCAGAATCATTGGCTCCAAGATGTGTGGTGGGTCACATTCCTTCAGATCTGGAACGGCATAGTTCCTATAGCTGGATCAACTACTTCTTGTGTACTCCTCTTTTTTTTGCAGCATGGGTACTGTCTGTAGGTATTCTTCCTAGCTTCATCTCTGACCATGGCCCTATCTCACTGGTGTTGGGGTCCTCTATGGATGAGGGATGCATTGATACTCGGAGGCTCAACTTCTCAGAATGATTTTTTAAGAAACTGGTATATGATGCACTTGTCAGGTATACCCAGTTTAATCCCCCTGAGGGGTATGATTCTATTGCATGGTGGGAAGCATTCAAGCAATATTGATGGACAGAATTATTGGACTGCCCATTTGACAGAGCATATTAAACAGCTTGAGATGTAGCATCAACATACTGGTTCATAAGAGGTTTATCAGATTTTGGTTGCAATGAGGATTGGGCATGAAAGTTTGCAGGTAGAACAGACAGTGGAACTCATGTTTGGCAGAGGTTTAATGTACAGGGTAATAAAGCAGGGCAATGTTGGAGAGAGCAGTTCAAAAGAAGCATCTTCATTTTATTTATTTATTTATTACAATTTCTTATATACCGCACTATTTCACATCAGCACGGTTTACATACAACAAACACAAAATGTTTGGTTTTACAGAGAACAGGAACAACAACTTGGATAACATAGGGATATATAAACTGGTGCTACTTACATATGTACAATGAGATTGTATGCTAAGATTTAGGATGATATCTTAACATGGTAAGATAGGGAGGAGGAGGAACAGTTAGGTAGGGGTCAGGTTAATCTGATAGTAATGGAGAAATAAATGGAATTTGAGAGCCTTTCTGAATTGTGTTAAATCAGTTAATTCATTTGGTGATTAACCAGAGTAAAGAAGGGTGGGCAGGAGAAAGAATGCAGGTTTGATTCAGCAGGGTCTCAGGAAGCTTTCAACAGCTGTGCGCTCCAGATCCTGCATCAATTCAGGACATGCTGGATAGGTTTTTTGAGCAGATTACCTTACTAAAGCTCTCTGCTGATCAGGCTAAGTGACCGGACAGGGAAGTAGGTTCTGATGAAATACTTCCTGCAATTAAGACACTTCCAGCCCATAAAACATTCTGGTCTATAAAGAGTTTGATGTATCAGTAACCTTTTCCAGGGTGGAGTATCCAGGATACTTCTAGATGCAGCCCCGACACTGATTCTGAAACAGGGCAAAGATGTTTGCTAAAATTCTGCAAATGTAAGAGGAAGTAGTGCTGCTTTATTAGGCGCACCCAGACCAAAATGACTTTATGAAAAGTAAAATTCTCTGTAGTGAATATGCAGCATCTCTTTAATATAATACACCGTGTCAAAGGGACATTTATTTAAATAGATTCTAAAAATCTATTGAAACATATGGATGTCTGCTGGGGGCTCAAAACATGTGTGAGTTGTATGATATGGACTTCAGTACCAGGGCCAGCTCAAGAGGTTGTAACATCCTGAGCCAAGTTGTACTTTTGTGCCCCCCACCCCTTGGTTCGATCTTGCAGTGCAAGCTGCACAAACAGGGGAAAATTTTCAGCCCACTCGCTTGTTAAATGAGAGGGTGGCATTTAAATTAACCTGTACATTCTGTGTCACTACCACATAGATCGTGCGTTGAATATACAGAGAGTGATGGTGTATGAGTTTAGGCTAGGCCTGATATTCCACAGACCTAAATAAACATGCAACTTACCTAAATAATGGCTTAATATTGCTTCTATCTGGACAATTTTCTGGCCTACCCTTGCTCCTCCCCTAATATGACCCACAAGTATACAGATAATATCTGGCCATTCTGCAATTCAAAAGCCTGATATTATCTGCATATTTTTTGAAATCACACAGTTAAGATAATTATGCATTTGCCAGTGAATGCCTAATTGCCATCAGTCTGATAGGCATAATTATTCATTCATATGGAACACTTCAGAATCACCAATACAACTCTCCCAACAACAGATGCAAAGCAGAACTACTTTACCTCTCAACATACAAAAAAAATTATATTCAAATTCTAGTCTCACATCGATGACACCATCACTAACTACTTCCACAACTATACATTGAGCGGCAAAAAACAAAAAACTCTACAGACACTCGCCACCAGCATCAAGAACGCAAATTACATCAACCATACCTATGGAAAATCGGCACTGCAAATATTCTAGAACATCAGTAACCCACAGTTGAAAAAGAGAACAAGCTGAATTACTACACATTCCAAGAGAACCTAAATGTTAACAGAATCCCGTATCTTGGCTGCACATGGAAAACACAGACTGTCAACAACTACAAAAAACAAAAATTGAAAATGGAAAACCTCAAAAATCAGAAACACAGAAGAAAAGAGAAACAGTAATGCATTTCCTCCTGTAATGAGCTATTAAGAAGTGCAGATTTTCAAAGCTGACAAATTTTATTCTGTAAAAACGGACAGTTCTGTACCTTTGTCTGATCATCTTATTTTTCCAGTTGGGTTAGTCCCAGTCTCTCTTTTCCACTTCCTTTTATTGGTTTTCTTCCAAGTCCCTTTCCATGATCCCATTTCCACTTTCTGTTCCTCCACGCTCCCTGTCTGCTTTGTCCCTTCCTTCTCTACATCTCTCTCTGATATTGATCCTTCTGTTACTCTCATTTGCCTTTTACCTAATTATAGCATGGTACAACCACACCTTTGAATATTGTGTGCAATTCTGGCCTCTACACCTTAAAAGGGATATAGCAGAATTAGAAAAGGTATAGAGAAGAGCCACCAAAATGGTAAAGGGGATGGAAGGATACCCCTACGAGGAAAGGCTTTGAAGAGCCCTAACCTTTTAAACCTTTCCTCATAGGGGTATCCTTCCATCCCCTTTACCATTGGGAAAATTGGTCATTTAGCCCTACTCGCTGGTATCTTTTAACCAATTCCTGATCCTAAATAGTACACTGTCTCCTATCCCATGATTTTAATTTCGCCATGAGTCTTTCACGAGGGACCTTATCAAAGGCTTTCTGAAAATCCAGATACACTATATCAACCAGCTAACCTTTATCTATTTATTCACATCTTCAAAAACAAACAAACAGATTATTAAAGACATGACCATCCTTGGCTAAATCCATGTTGGCTTTCTGCCATTAAACTATGACTGACTATCTACATGTTCAACAATTTTATTCTTTATAATGGTTTCTACCATTTTGCCGGTATGTAGTTTCTCATATAGCTGCTGGAACCCTTTTTAAAAATTGGTGTTACATTGGCCATTCTCCAACCTTCAGGTACTACAGATGATTTTAAATGATAGTGGGTCTGCAATCTGTCAACTATTAGTAATATTATCACATTTCAGTTCTTTCACTATCCTGGGATGTATACCGTCCAGTCCAGGCGATTGCTAATCTTTAGTTTATCAAATACTGCCATTTTTGGCAACTACCACGGACACCACTGTGTTATCACAAGTTCTGGCAACTCCTAGAATTCAGAACTGCCTTGAGGTTTGGGCACTAATCATGCTCTGTACACTGCTTAGTAAAATGTAAATCTAGGAAAAGCACAACCTCTATGTATACTGCACCTTTTAGAGTGCTCCTGAGGAAATTCTGCATTTTAGATTTTTATATTGATGCGACTGTCATGTCTTGGGAAACTGATTCCATTGTTGATGGTGTACTTGTTTTTGCATTAACCACCTCTATTGTGAAATTAGTGATATTGTTCCTATAAATATTTCTGGCGCAATGTCTGTGCAGTATTTTGAAAATTATACAGTTTGATTGGCTAAATCAAAACACAATATAATCACCGTCTTCCATACTAAAATTTATGAAAATTGTTTTGTACCCTCAAAGAGCCCCCAAATAGCTGTAAAACAAAAACCCAAATTGACAGTTTACAACCCCTAAAGTAAGCTATATTTCAAAAAAGTTCTAATTTACTTAGGGGTATGTTTACTAAGAGGGCATTAGTGCAAATAGCATCGCGTTAGCTGCAAAAGCTGCGCATTATCTGTTGGGAGCATGCTGATATCATGGAGCGGCACAATCACGGCTGCACCTGCAAACAATCAAGGGATTAACATTCAAAAAGACTTTGCCAGTAAGCAGGTGCTGCTGACTGAATAAGTCCCAGTGACAGTGATATTGAGCAGCACAATCTGTATTGTGCTAGGAAAGTCGATGGGCAAAGCCAGCACTTATTCATGTAGCAACTCTGAAAACTGCTGCTATCTACATAATTTAAGTCTTTTTTTCTTTTGCTAAGTGCCATGAAGATTGCCTATCCGGATAATGGCTATTCAGATAATACCTGTGCCCACTGCAAAACCTTGATTTTCACTATCTGCCGGTATTTGAATACCAGAGTTGAATATCTGGATTTTTTTTTTTTTACCCACAGCAAGTCAGCCAGTATTAAGAACAAAATAACCCCCCCACACACACACTGACTGCCATGGACTGAATATCCCCCCCACCCCATCTTTAATTTTTGCCAAAAAAAAAAAAAAGATGGTCCTTGGTCTAGACATCTTTGGAAATTTGTTCCATGGAACAGGGCCAATACAGCAGAATGCCTCATTTTAGATGAAGCAGGAATCACTAGCAAGTACTCTAACCAATCCCATCTCAGCCAGGCTCAACTTCCTCCAGGTCTGCCCCAGCAGTCAGCCATCCTCAGCCTGTCCCAATCCCATCCTAACTAGCTACCCCCCTAGTTTGCTAATCCCTCCTCATCTCCCCAGAGATGTACTGCTGGTGCCATTTTCCTCCAGCACCACATGGCGGCTTATGGTAAGCTTGAGCCACACAGTACCTGAATTCCTTCACCATTCATACATTCCTGAGAACGGCGCAGGAGTCCAGACACCATGTGGCTCAAACCTTGACAGCTGTGCAGTGCCAAATGAAAATGGAAAAGTGAAAAGAAGTATGAAACTCATCATTATCTGAAACCACTGTTGATGGAATAACTAACTGTCAATCAACTCAGAAAGGGAATCTAGTGTGGAAAGAATTTTCATACAGATGCATTTTGTTGGATTGTCTTGAAAAACACTGCAACAAGTGTAGAAAGCATGCAGATGAACGGCTTCAGTAATAGATTGTAGAAGGGGTGTGCAGTACGTTGGAGGATAGATGTGTGTGGGTTTAACAGGGTGAGGAGTTGTAGCATGCATGTCTGGGGGAGGGCTTAAGGGGGGTAAAGTACAATCCTTCACAAGATGTCTTAGTTATTTCCCTATCTCTGTGGAGGGAGGAGGAGAGGTAGGTTGGTGTAAATGTAGGTGCATGTGCCTGTCTGCATAAGAATGTATGAAAAACATGTCCAACTTTGGAAATCTAGGGAAATGGACTTTGATGAATCTCAGCTTGTAGTGCCATCCCTCCTCTGACTGCCTGTGTTGCTTAGTGCCAACAGTACTGGAGGGTGGGGGGCACATCTGAAATGGAACGCCAGTCACAAAGAAAGCAACAGGGATTTAACAGTTGAGTTCTCTAAAAATACTAATCTTAAGTTTCTAGTTTTCAGAGTCATCCGAGACGTTCACATCTTTTTCCTTTGTGCCAAATTTGGTGAATTTACATTCCCTTTTTTACCCCCCTGGAGAGAAAGTTACCATCTCTAGAGATGGATAGACATTTATCCCTTTTCAGCATTTTATGTGGGAAAGCATTAAAAAAAAAAACAGAGGGGACACTGCGAACTAAGTTTAAATCTTTTAAAGAAAAAAAAAAAAAGAGAAACTAGACTAATTCACAAATGAGTAAAAATTACTGGACACAATAATCAAAGCCACTGGATAAGTGCCACTAATTAGGGCCATGCCTTGAATGTCAAGGGCATCAACAGGATTATACCACTGAAAATTCCATGAGACCACTCCGATGCTATCTGAATGGCGCTGGGGTGGTCCCCAGAGTTATCTGGTTAGCAGCAATATTCAGTCTGCTTACTGGATGCCATCAGGATAAAGTTAGGATAGCAAAATGGTTCTCCTAACTATTTAATTAACGATCTGGATAACACCAGGCATCAGCACTGAAGCCTAGAAATTCAACACCATCCACTGCTGTGTATGCTTCTCTGGGAAATCCCGATACAAATATTTTCCACAGCCAACACATAAGAAACGAATATCATAAAATGCTTCGATGTGACTTGCCAATTACGCTAAGCAGCCATGCTCAAAGTTCTCTCTCAACTTCTAGGCTGACGCTACAAAGTCTTCAAAATGTAGATGCAGAAAGATCCTCTAGTAAGAGAACCCCTCTTCTCAGTAAGATCTAAGAGAACAAGCTTATCACTGCCCAGCACAAAGCAGTCAACGTGATCACTGTAAAAAAATAAAAATCCCATGCACCAGGACACTTAAAATTTGGCACCTGCGCTGCGGGAGGGGGGCTGGTACAATTGGAAGGAAGGAAACCATCCACGCTCAGGTGGAATTGCAGTTTCCTTTTTCAGAAATAGGGCTGGGAAAGCTTCCAGCATCAAAGGTGGAGGAAAGAAGCTGGAAGGAAGGCGCTAAGGGTAAAAAGGAAGCTAAAAACAACAATGTAGAAATTATATTTTTGGCCTGGCTTCTAAAGTTCTCAAAAAAGCATATCCATGTCTAAATGGGATATGAGCTCCAATTTGAATTAGCTAATATTACCTAGAAAACAGGATTGGAACATTTAGTGACTCTCTCATGTAAAGTAACATCAACCAACAATATGAATTTGACAAACGCAGAATAAGGTCCTTCTTGTAGCGTATCAGATGCAGACAGCCAAACATTGAAGGAACTAGGGCTATTAGTAAGGTTTCGGAGTTTGCTGCCCAGTCTGTCTGCCACCATGATCTGTCTGTCTCAACTGATAACCCTGAGATGTAGAAGGCGAAGAATTTTAAAGACAGCCTGTCCATTTACATGAGCAATTGTTTCATAGTTGTGTCCGATTTGCACAGACCTCCTTTAACTGTTAGCTATTTAGTCCCAACACACTGATGGACAACTCACCTGCGAAGAGGGCTTGTCAAAACTGACAGGCAAGAAGAGCAGTGCAGACTAGGTAGTTAACTATTCAGTGTATGCTTAAGCATACACAGTTGTTTGCATGATAATAAAATTGTATATTATACATGCGTTGGCAGGACTGGCTAACCCCAGGTACTGAATGCCTAAAATTCAACACCTTGCATTGGGCACAGGTGAAAGGACTGCTTCCAGGCTGCAAAGAAAATGTGAGGGCAGAGAAAGACCAGAGAAAAAGAATACTGAAAAAAGGGAGATCAAAAAGTGTAAAGCATAGTTACTCACCTGTAACAGGTGATCTCCGGGAACAGCAGGAATTTAGTCTTCACATATGGGTATTGTCGGTACCGACGGAGCCTGCGCAGGAACGCTCCCCAGCGTCCAATTAGAAAGCTTTTTGGAGCATCCCACAGTGTCTGCGTGCTGCCTTCCCGCCTTTCCCAACTGCCTCTCTCCAGTTGAGTTTTAAAGCTGAGACAAAGAGAGAGAGGGGGAAAGAAAAGAAAGAGATACAACTCTTAGGGGAGGTGGGTGGGTTGTGAAGACTAAATTCCTGCTGTTCCCAGAGATCACCTGTTACAGGTGAGTAACTATGCTATCTCCAGGAACAAGCAGGAATGTGGGTCTTCACATATGGGACTTCCTAGCTACAGATGCCAGGGAGAGACCCCAGAAGTTGTGTGCCCCTGTGAAAGGGCTCCACTTCCCCCCTTGGATCTCTGGCATCCTACCAGGAATAGTGGGTAGGAGTTGATTAAGTATGGAACAGGTGTCGTAGAACAGCCTGACCAAACAAGGCATCCCGGCGGAAGTCCTTGTCCAAGCAGTAATGGGCTGTGAAGGTATGAACAGAGGCCCAAGTAGCTGCTCGACAGATGTCGTCTATAGACACAGAGTGTAGATGAGCCATTGAGGCTGCCATGGCTCTCACATTGTGAGCTGTGACGTGGCCTTCCAGAGAAAGGTTTTTACTCTGATAGGCAAAAGAAATATACTGTGCAATCCAGTTGGACAATGTTCTCTTTCAGACTGGAAGTCCCAAATGAGAAGGATCGAAAGCAACAAAGAGTTGGGAGGACTTTCTATGTTGCTGTGTCCTCTAAGTAAAAGGCAAGCGCTCTTTTGCAGTCCAAAGTATGAAGATTCCTTTCTGCATTTGAAGCATGAGGTCTTGGAAAAAATTCAGGCAGGTAAACCGCCTGGTTTAAATGAAAAGATGAGACCACCTTTGGCATAAAGTGTGGATGAGTCCTAAGGACTACCTTATCATGATGGAACCTCGTGTAAGGAGGATCAGCAACTAATGCTTGCAGTTCACTGATGCGACGTGCCGATGTGATTGCAATGAGAAAGATAACTTTCCAGGAAAGGAATTTCAAGGGGGTAGTAGCTAAAGGTTCAAAAGGCAGCTTCCTGAGCTGCCCAAGAACCAGATTCAGGTCCCACGTCACTGGAGGTGGCCTAATGGGAGGCTTAGTTAGAAGGCCCCTCATAAATCTCGCTATGAGAGGATGAGAGGAAATAGGTTGTCCATTTAAAGGCTTTAAAGAAGCTGAAATAGCACTTAAGACTAACTCAGTAAGAGTCCATTTAAGTCCTGCATTAGATAAATGCAGGAGATACTCCAGTAATAATTCTAGAGGTATCGCAGAGGGGTGAAGACCCTTTTGCGAACACCATATGGAAAACCTTTTCCACTTGAAAGCATAAGAGTGTCTTGTGGAAGGTTTCCTGTAAGCACAAAGGACGTCCCTTACTTGTTGAGAAAGGTTAAGACCATGAAGGTCTAGGTTCTCAGCAACCAGGCCCTGAGATGCAGAGAGTGGGGATTGGGATGCCACAACATCCCATCCTCCTGAGACAGGAGATCTGGAGCAGATCCTAACTCAAGAGAGGGAGCTTGAGAGAGATGCAGGAGCAGAGGGTACCACACCTGCCGTGGCCAATGTGGAGCTACGAGACTCATGTGGCCTTTGTCTCTCTGAAGCTTGAATAGGGTCTTGGGAATTAGGGGAATGGGTGGAAAGGTATATAGGAAGTCCTGACCCCAATGGAGGAGGAAAGCATCCCTGGTCTGAGAACCCTGAGCTGGAATTCTGGAACAGAACCGGGGAAGTTTGGCATTCAACGGATTTGCAAAGAGGTCTATGTCCGGAGTTCCCCAAATTTGAAAAATATTTGCTACTTGGTCTGCATGGAGAGACCATTTGTGTGGAAGCAGAACTCAACTGAGTCTTTCTGCCAAAGAGTTTTGAATGCCTGGCAGATACACCATCAGGAGATGAATTTGATGCTCTCTGGTGAGGGGCCATAGTCGCAAAGCTTCGTTGCAAAGTGACAGAGAGCCTGTTCCTCCCTGCTTGTTCAGATAGAACATAGCTACCTGATTGTCCGTCTGAATTAGGACCGTCTTGTAGTTGAGCTGGGTATGGAACACTCGAAGAGCAAGGAAGATTGCTCTGAGTTCCAGGAGATTGATGTGTAAGTGGGTCTCCTGTGGAGTCCAGGTGCCTTGGGTAGAGAGATCTTGCAGATGAGCTCCCCAACCCACTTGTGAGGCATCTGTTAGAGTGACCTGGGGTAGGGGTTGCTGTAACAGGTTTTGGGTTGACTGCCACCATTGTAGAGACAGAATAAGGCGACTTGTGTTTGCTATTTTCTCTGATTGGCAGCCTGATGCTTGAGTCCACTGAGTGGATAGAGTCCATTGGGCTGCTCTCATATGGAGGTGAGCATAGGGAACCACGTGCACGGTAGATGCCATGTGGCCTAGTAGTTGTAACATTTCCCGAGCAGTGAGATGAGTCTTTAACACTGCTGGGAGGCTAACTGCACAATGTGAAGGCAGTGGGTCTGTGGAAGACAGGCCCTTGCTTTTCTGGTGTCCAGCAAAGCTCCTATAAACTCTAGAGATTGAGTGGGAGTTAGGCTGGATTTTGGGATGTTTATGACCAGGCCCAAATACTGAAGGATACGCATTGTGCAAGATAGGGTAATTCTGGCCTCTGACTCTGATGGGGCTCAAATGAGCCAGTCGTCTAAGTAGGGGAAGACAAATATTCCTAGAGTGCGAAGAAATGCTGCCACTACAGCCATGCATTTCGTAAACACCCTTGGTGCTGAGGCCAGGCCAAAAGGAAGCACCCTGTATTGGTAGTGCTTTCCTTGAAAGAGAAGTGAAGGAACCTTCGGTGAGTTGATGGATGAGAACATGAGTGTACACATCCTTGAGATCTAGAGAACAAAGCCAATCCTGACTCTGAAGGTACAGCAGCAGAGTTCCCAGAGAAATCATCTTGAATTTCTCTTTGAACAGGAATTTGTTCAGTTCTCTGAAGTCTAAAATGGGTCTGTGTCCCCCTGTTTTCTTTGGAATAAGGAAATAAGGGGAGTAAAACCCCGTACCCTGTTGGGAAATGGGTACGTCTTCTATTGCCCCCTGGGCAAGAAGTAAATTGACCTCTTGACTCAAGTGAGTGTTGAGAGAAGCCTGAGAATTGAACTGTCTTACCACTGTAGGAGGGGGGCATGTTGAAGAAATACAGCTTGTACCCCTCTCTTACAATGGAAAGAGTCCATTCTTCTGCTGTTATTTGCCCCCATCTGGGGGCAAAATGAGACAACCTTCCTGGGATGGTGGAAGGCTCTGGCCCGTTCAGGGCCAGGAAGGCCAAGTTCTCTAGATGAGAGTCAAAGTCCCTGTGGAGGCTGAGCCTGTTGAGGCTTAGCAGACTTTGTTTTCCTTTGTTTTGGTGGCTGCTGTCCCTTTCGGGCGGACTGACCTGCAGAATGCACCTGCTGGGTATAGGAGGGATAAAACTTCTTCTTTTTAGAGAAGAATGGTTTCTTGTAGGATTTCCTCCTTGCAGGATCAGCTGTAGCTTTGGCTAGTCTATCCAAAGTGGTGTTATCAGCATCCAGCTCATTAGCTTTCTCTTGCCAATTTTTGCCAAAGAGATTTTCGCCTGTACAAGGGATATTGCCCAGCTTGTCCTGTACCCAGAGTTCTAAGTCAGATGCCTGGAGCCAGGCAATTCTGCGAGCCCCTATGGCAATGGCAGAGGTTCTGCTTATGCATTCAAAAGCTGCCTGATTAACAAACTTGGAAACATCCTGGGCATGTTTGACAAGTGTAAGGTAATCCTGCCTTTTATCATCAGGAGGGAGAGGGCTCATAAGCTCTAGATCTCCTGTGACCTCCTTAAGGAACATTCCCATATATAAGATGTAGGAACTGATCCTGGCAGAAAGCATAGAGGCCTGGAATGTTCGAAGCCCAAAGGCATCAAGAGTCCTACATTCACGTCCTGGAGGATTAGATGCACGTCTTTTTGCACTCTTGATCCTTCTCATAGCTGACTCCACCACTATGGAGTGGTGTGGCAACTGAATCTTTTGAAATCCAGGACAAGGAGGTACTCTATACATGGTATCCAGCCTATGGGAATGAGGAGAGGTGGTAAGAGGTGTTTCCCCACA
Source organism: Ichthyophis bannanicus (assembly GCA_033557465.1). Taxonomy (NCBI): domain Eukaryota; kingdom Metazoa; phylum Chordata; class Amphibia; order Gymnophiona; family Ichthyophiidae; genus Ichthyophis; species Ichthyophis bannanicus. Next base: position 382,931,104 of record CM066038.1, read on the forward strand.
TTCTTAACATGAGATCATGCAAGATCTCATGAATAGGCAAAGTAGCCGCTTCTTTGGGAGCTTTAGGATATTGTAAAATCTCCAACTCCTTTGCCCTGGGCTCTTTTTCAGGAGCCACTGTGATGGAAAGACCTCCAGCCACCTCCCTGATGAAATCCTGAAAAGATATATCCTCTAGAGGAGACATCCTACGTTTAGGAGAAGGTGGCTCCTCAGAGAGAAGTACTCCGGCATCGACAGAACTGTCAGAATCCTCCGAGTCATCGGAGGATTCAAAATATCTTCTGTCTGGGTGCTCATGTAAAGCACGATACTGGTACTGATCGAAGTCGGTAACGGAGAGATCCGGTACCGGCTGGTCGATACCAGAGGAAATTGCATGACTCGGTGTTGGAAGCACACTTGCCGATGTCGATGCTGTCAGTACCGGTGTCGATGTTGGTGCCGGAACCGGTGTCGATACCGGTTGAACTGTCTGAAGTGGTCCTGAAGGCACTGATGCCGCCAGACTGTGCTCAATAGCCAGGAATCTCTGGTCAATTGATACTGCCGATGCATGGGTGTCAGTACCGGACAAAGCGGCCGGTACCCCACAGCATGGCACCAGTAGTTCTGCCGAGGTTGAGGCCTCGAGAACATCCTGGAGCCTTGATAGTGCTTTGGAAGCCGAAGCCTCCCGCCGGGGCAATTTTGCCGGTACAAGTTCCTCAAGGGCAATGCCAGAGGCATCTCGATACTTGGAAGGAGATCTACCCTTTGAGGACCGGCCAGATTTATGTTTGGTTACCTGAGATCCATGGGATGAAGACAAAGCCCTGGAAGACGTCGATGCCACTGATGCTGCATCGGAGGGAAAAAGGGTGCTAAGCTTAGCAGCTCGGTTCTGCCGACCCCTCTTCGACATCATCCCACAGGCAACACACTCCGAGATGGAGTGGTCAGGACCTAAACATTTAAGGCATCACTCGTGAGTGTCGGTGATGGAGATGGTACCGCCACACTGAACACTTTTTGAAACCCGAAGCCGGTTTTTTCCATGTTGAGGAAAAATTTGGGCCTAGTGCCCAAAATGGTGCGTGGCGCCCGAGAGGAAAAAGGCTGGAAAATCCAGAAGAAAGAAAGAACCAGCGGTACCGGTATAGCTTTGAGGAAGGCAGACGCTACCAGAAAAAAAGAATGAAAAAATACGGGATAATTTCTGCGGTGACAGGAAAACAACCTGCTGGCTCCGCGGAAAACGAAGAACTAGAGAGAGGCAGTTGGGAAAGGCAGGAAGTCAGCATGCAGGCGCTGTGGGATGCTCCCAAGAGCTTTCTAATTGGATGCTAGGGAGTGTTCCCGTGCAGGCTCCGTCAGTACCGATGATACCCATATGTGAAGACTACATTCCTGCTTGTTCTTGGAGATAATAAATAAACAGAAGCACAAATCAAAAACAACAAAAAAAGCAAAGAAATTTAAACAAGTTATCACGATGCCAAAATTGTAATTAACATTTATGTTTTATAAAATGTTTAGACCCCTGCTCCTCAATGAGCCTAATGTTTAGAGAAACAGGCTTAAAACATGGTATGTCAGTGTTCAAATCCCACTGCTGTTCCTCATGACTTTAATTTTTATTTAACCAGTTTTCTATACTGCTTATCTTTCAATCAAAGCAGTTTACATTATGTAATCACTACAAACAGGTATTGGATACATTCCCTTGTCCCCAAAGGGCTCACAATCTGTGTGTACCTGAGGCAACAGAGGGTTAAGTGGCTTGCCCAAGGCCACAAGGAGTGCCTATGGGACTAGAAACCCTGTCCCTCTGGCCTGAGATTGCTGTCCCCAGGTGGGACTTGAACCCCTGGCCCTCCAGCCTGGGGTGTTTTGTCCTAACCACTAGGCCACTCCTCCCCATGGGGTAAGGCACTTTGCCCTCTATTTCCTCAGGTTCAAAACTTAAATTCTAAGACCCCTGGGGACAGGGAAATAACTTAGGAGTTGCAGAATGGATTCCAGCATGAGCTGCACTTTTGTTCCAAATCAAGCCGATCATAAAATTATGTTTATACTAAACTAATGTACATCATTGTGTTAATGTTTCTTAAACCTCTACTGGTGAAAGAAGAGCTTTTTAAAATACGACTTCATCCTGCAATCTGACAGACTGCAGTACCAAACAACCTTTACTGAAATCAGGAAGCCGATTCTCAGAAAGGCAGCCTGCTTTCCATTTCCTCAACCAGAGATGGCGCTCGACTCACGAGTTTAGGACAAATTCTCAAACTGTCTAATACCTCAAGTTCAGACAGCATTAATATGAAAACATCTTAATTTAAAAATTGAGCGACTTACTTTATTCAACAGACAATTTAACAATGACAAAAGAAATAAGACTTTAAAAAAGATTTAAAAACAGACATTTGGTGATTAAATTATCATCATGTACAATAATCATAAAAATTGGTTATAGTCCTCCCTTTTATTCAGGTTCAAGTTGTGCAACTCTTTTGTATACTTATATTGCTATGTTTAATTAGAAACACACTGAAGACAACTAAACATGGTCCAGATAACAGAAGGTTAAATTTTCAGTGACCTAAGGAACATTCCAAGCACTGGCATACCTACAATATAACAAAAGTAACATGCTAATGATATCAAGCAAATGTTTTTAAGCTTATGTACAAAGCAATAACATTTACAACTATGTTTCCAAACATGTACCTCAAAAGCAACTTTTCTATTGCAAGAGGTTTTTCTGCACCAAAGCTTCAGAAAAGAAAAAGGAAAGAGCAGAAAACAAAATTGCAGAAAATGACCTTGTTTGCAATTTTTCTTTATCTTGCAGGGGGTACTGACAGGGCCTGCAAATCTGATCTTCCATTACATTACTACACCATGATATCCGAGTGTCTGGTAAAACAAGAGAATATGCTAATTTCTTAGTAAGTTGTGACGACACCTCATCCGTAAATAAAACCATTGTAATGATCCACCATTTCAACTGTGGCAAAACAGAATATCTCTAGACACTATTTCTATCTCCTATCCCGAGTTCCCGTACATAGATCTCCCATTGGAAGCCCTTCGAAGCGTACCAGCCAGACTAGTAATTACTCTGATCTAGGAAACTGGGTCCGTAACTGGACTCGCTTTACAGGGTACCATAAAAGCTTAGAAAGGGCGACAACTATGTCAGTAATTTTTAAGAGAGAAAAAAAACACATATCTGGCTCTGGCAGTTTTGGTCAGATAATGTACCTGTTAAAAGGCTATTCGGAGAAGCCATTAAACTGGGCAGGAGTGGAATATTATAAGGAGGGGATAAATTAACATCCCTCCCCTCCTGTCCTTATAATATTCTTGCCTTAATCCTAGATATGTGGAAACAAGGTCAGCAAACAAGATGCATACAATACAGTTCTCTCCTTAATCCTAGCCACCAAATTTTACCCCAGCAAACCCATTGCAGCGCTGCGCCGAGACTGCAGGGAATTACGAAACAGTTTTAAATAGGTAACCCGACTATATGCATACAGACCGCGAGCTGCCACTGCACAAGGAACCCAGGGCAGGAGGGTGAAACCGCTGCTAACCCCACTCTCGACCGCTCCTCCAAAATACAGCAGTCCAGACACGTGAGAGGAGGACGCATAAACCAAGCGCGCTCCTCCCGGCTAGTGTCCGTAACTCACCTCCAGCGACCGGCCATCCTCCTGCCCATGAAAGTGCTAAAGAGTAACCCCTACACCAGCCCGTTCCCCGCTCTTATTTACTTTTTTTCTTTTTTCGTGCGTGTGGGGTTGGACCTGCACCGCTCGTTAATATCCCTCGCATAAGCCATCCGCCACTCAAGTCAGCGCTAAGCCGAAGAGCAGAGGGAGCGCTTGCTTCACATAGTGGAAAACGTGAGGGGCGCTAACCACACCACCCAATCGCCAGTCCCATTGGCTGGCCAGCTCTCTAATTTGAAGCACTGGAAGGAGGGGCCGTCGCGAGGGCGCCGACCATTGGCCCGGTGCGATGCCACTCTCCTTACATAAGTTTCACATGGAAAAATGTGTCTCGGCTGCCACTGAAAGAGTGCGTCGAAGTGCGCGCGCACGGAAGAGACGCTTGAGCGCGTGCAGGGTTGCAAGGCTATATAGCTGGTGTTTTTGCTTTCACTGTTCTCCGACGCGCCTATTTCTTCTGCAGAGGACAAATGCTAGTTGTCATTTTTATGGACACCATTCAGTGCAGACAAAACAACAACAAACACATACAGACTCTAAGTATCCGGTGCATTCTGTCTCATACTATGCAATGTATATGCAACATTTCTCCCAATAACATTTTGTCTTTTAAATTCAACCCTTCACTGAACAGCACTACAAATTCTAGTGTGTAGGTGCATCACTACAGAGCAGTAAAGTACCTTCTTCAATACTTTTGACTAATGCGGCTCTCCTTTATCCCACCCAACCCAATGCCTGCAGTCCTGCGGAATATCAATAACCATACATCAAGTGTGGCTCGTCTTTGGGAATCCGTGATTTTAAGCTGAATAGGTGTGCATTGGTCAAAATATGAAAGAAGATACTTTATTGCTCTCTGTAGCGATGCAAGTAAGTACTAGAATTTTTAGTTCTGTTCAGTGAAGGGTCGAATTATGTACATAAGGGTTTTTTTTTGTTTACACTGAACGATCTCCATGAAAATGACTGGCATTTGCAGAAGAAATAGGGCGGGGTATTGGAGAACGGTAAAAAAAATCACTTTTTTCCTCCTCTGACCATTGAAAAGGCGTCTATCCGTTACAGTGCATTTTAAAATAGGCTTAGAATGTACATCCTTTATGAGTATTTTGCATTTAATGAAACAGATCTAATAACACCCACATAAATGGCATGATACGAAATAAAAAGTCTCGTATCTTCCGACCAGTTTATCAAAGGAAGGTAAGGAGTCGGACAAATACTGCCCCCTGGCGGGAATCGCTGGAAAGTCGCCTTGGTAACGTCACCACAGGGCAGGGGCTCGTGTTCGGCATAAACTCCTACGTGCGCCCTCTGAGGCCTGAGCACGGCGGCCACTCTGGTGTCTCGCTGCAGTCCTGTGACATCCTTCCAGCGTGGGGAGGGGCGGACCGAGATAAGGCTGTCAGGTCTCTAATGTGCTGGAAGAGGGAAAGAAAGGATGAGCCATTATTCCCACAGACTTTTTCTTTGCTACTCTACTGGAGATATGCTGAAATGTGGGAGGTCAATTTTGTTAAAACTGCATTAAAAAAAAAGCTTCAGATTGATCCAGTAGTCATCTAATTAAAGATTTTTTTAAACCATAAAACTATTTCTGTAGTCTTTTATCAGGTTTACAGTAGCAATATAATAGCTTTGGAAGTGTGCCATAAATTTCAGTTCTCAAAGTAGTTCAGCAGCCTACTTTTAATTGTGGATAGGGAGGCAAACATATTTATCTGGAAGAATTTCCCTAAGCCCTTGGATAAAAGTAGTACAGCTACTTTATGCAGTTTTCACATTCAAATTCTTCTAGGAGTAGCAAACTCGGGAGGATGGAGAACAGGGCAAGAAATGGAGGAGCAGGTAAGGGGATTGAAAAAATCAGCAGGCTTTGACCCATGGCCTTACACATTAGCATCATAGATGATTGTAGAAAAAAGACTGGACAAACTGGTTTGCTTTAGTTATCCCCTTCCATACCACTAGAATGTACTTCAGCTGCCCAACATATGGCATGGCTGATAATAATATCTTCCATTTTCCAGGGATGACATTGGAGATCATGTAAGAATAACAGAATGGGCATTTGGAAGGAAAATTCTTATTACTATTACCAAGCATTTTAAGAGTATGGCTATTGTGTGCAATTCTGGTCGCCATATCTTAAAAAGGATATAGCGTTATTAGAAAAGGTACAGAGAAGAGCCACCAAAATGGTAAAGGGGATGGAATGATACTCTTATGAAGAGAGGCTAAAAAAGTTAGGGCTCTTCAAAAGAGAAGGCTGAGGGGAGATATGATAGAAGTCTATAAATTAATGAACGGAGTGGAACGGGTAAACATAGATCGATTGTTTACGTCATCAGAATCTAAAAAGACTATGGGACATGCAATGAAGCTACAGGGTAACCTATTTAAGACTAATAAAAGAAAATATTTTTTAACTCAACGTGTAATCAAACTCTGGAATTTGTTACCAGAGGATGTAGTAAAAACTGTTAGTGTAGCTGAGTTTAAAAAAGGTTTGGACAAGTTTCTGGAGGAAAGGTCCATAAACCATTATTAAAAGGGACCCGGGATATCACTGCTTGTACCAATACAAACATTGTGGAACCTGTGTCTTTTGAGGAGACTGCTAGGTATGTATGACCTACATTGGCCACTGTTGGAAGCAGGATACTGGGCTTGATGGACCTTGGTCTGACCCAGTATGGCAAAATCTTATGTTCTCATGTTCATGAAGTCAGAAAATAATACTAGAATGACCCAATAAAGGATTTTAAGTTCTGTAGAGAAAGATAATGTGCCACCAATGTCTGAGGATTTGTTTTTGCTTCATGTACACTGTTGGATATTAATAAAGGTGGCATTGCCACCCTTATCATCTATTACAAATGTGGCTAGTTATAAATTTGGTGGTTTGAGAAATTGGACTATTGAGGCAAAAGATGGGGGAACAGGTGATAGTTTTGAATACATTAGCAGGCAAATGGGCATACATAATAACATCATAGATGAAAGGAGATTTAAAAAAAGAATCTGTTTTGTTTTAGTTATCCCCTACCACATCTCTAAGTATCCGGTGCATTCTGTCTCATACTATGCAATGTATATGCAACATTTCTCCCAATAACATTTTGTCTTTTAAAATGTACTGATTTGCAGAATAATTGGTTTTCATCAATTACTATTTTTTCAAAAGAGCTTTAGTTTTAGCTGAATTACACTGTACTCTTCTGTGTTTGTCTACTAGCAGCAGCTTCAAGTTGCTTTTCATTTTCTACAGTACCTCTTCATAGAAGGTATTGCCGTCTCCACTAGACGCCATTTTACAGCTCAGCATGAAACTTAAATTGAATTGGTGTGCACTAAGTTAGACAAAGAAAAAGAAACAGCCCTTTCCAGCTATAATTACAGGAACTGAACATGGAGATGCTGTGAATGCCCGGTGTAAAGGAACAGAATGCCAGACTTGAGAAAAGGGGTAGCCTGCTTTTGTAGACCAAAGAACATTTGCTGCAGACGGATCAATAAAACCTGGGTAAAGTTCAAAGGCTTTTGGTAGCACAGGAACAGAAAAGGCACTATGAAAGATTTAACTAAATACAGTATTTAGTTTGTGTTCTTGGGCTACAAGAAGGTTCTTATTGACTCTTTTTGTGTAGTCCTTTTCATGTTTGTCACCATGCATCTTCCACGCCTGGCTTGCTTCAAGGACCAGTCATCAAGGAGGCAATTTATCAGATTTCATTTTCAGGAATGCGCTACAGTCACATGTTGACTACTACTGAGCTAGTGCTACGACTAGTGCAGCGGTAGTAGAATACTGTGGCCACACCCCCTCTATCTACCATGGCTGCTATGTCCTGGCACGGTACAAATGCGCGCTATTGACGCATGTTATTCCCATGCTATTCATGGCACTTTAGTAAATATGCCCCAAGTTCATTTTAATGACTAGATGATAATATTATCTTTTGCCTCAGCTGTTTACTGTGATAGTGCCGTGTTTCCCATACTTTTCCTGATAGGACACCATTTAGCCGTTGAAAACTTGCATGATCCCCTCCCCCTGCTACTAATCAAAGCAAACAACATCATAAGAAGTAGATCACTATAATGGGAAGCGAAAGTCAGAAGTGGGAAAGAAAGACACATTTCTCTACAAAAGATTTGATTACACAAATTAGATATTTTGGGAGTGTGGATGGGATGCATGGGTGGAGTGTAGGTTGGAGATGGGAAGGTTTCTACAGATATGTAGTTGGGGTCTGTGTGCATGTTCCCAAATGAATGCAAAGGTGTGTGTGGTGTGTGTGTATGCATGTGACTGAGTTGATTTGGGGAAAAGGTGTGGGTATCTGTGTGCCTATGAGTAGTGAATTGGTTTAGTGTGTTTGAGTTGGGTATGTGTGTGACTGGATACTGTGCAGTTTTTGAGTGAGTAGGATATGTCTGCTAGTGTGTAGGTGGAGTCTGTGTATGTATGAGTGAGTGGATGAGGATAAGTCTGTAAAAATAAGATTTGGGGAGTGAATGAATGGATGTAGTGTGTGAGACAGTGTGATGCTTGAATCACCCTTTCTTTCTCCTCTCTTCCCTTCCCTTCTGTCTGCTCTTATCCCTCCATTCTGTCTCCTCTCACCCTTTCCCTTTCCCTCCCTTTCCTTCATGCCCTCATCTTCCAACCAACCATGGCCTTCTAGACTTAACCATTCATCCATTCCTCCCCAGCTCATCCTCTCTCACACTCCTAGGCACATCCCGTCATTCTCATCTTTTCCAGGCTTATTCCCTCTCTCTTCCCCAACTCATTGCCTCTCATCCACTACGGAGGCTCATTCCATCCCTTCATACTCACAGATTCCAACTTTGTTTTCTGCCCTAAAGCTCACCCCTTCATTTTCTGTCCCTTTTTTCCCCAGAGCTGGCTTAACAGGCGAGCCAGTAAGGCACTAGCTTGAGTTGCATAACCTTTAAGAGTGGCCAAAGCTTGTCTCAGTGACTTGCCCCTTTACAAACTTTGCTCCTGCCGCTGTGCTGCCTTGCAAGCTGCCAGCACTGTGGCATTTCTAAAGGCGGTAGCAAGCACTTCCTGTTTCTGGCACTGTGGCATTTCTAAAGGCGGTAGCAAGCACTTCCTGTTTCTGGCACTGTGGCATTTCTAAAGGCAGTAGCAAGCACTTCCTGTTTCTGGCACTGTGGCATTTCTAAAGGCAGTAGCAAGCACTTCCTGTTTCTGGTAAGAAACAGGAAATGCTTGTATTTGCCTTTAAAAATGTCATGGTACCAGCAGCTTGCAGGGCAGCACAGCAATGGGAGAAAATCTCCCGCAGCTGTGTAAACCAGCTGCAGTGAAGGAGAGGAGAGGAGCTGGGACTGGAGCTGATGCTGGGGGGGGGGGGGGGGTGTGGAATGGCTGAAACCAGAAGAGGGCTCATTCTGGGGCTGTGACTGGACATGGACTGATACTGAGCTGCTGAGATTGAAAGGGAGCTGACATAGAGGGTGGGGAGAGGGGTTAGTGGGACTGGAAGGGGACTGACATGGGGAGGGGGAACTGGCACTGGGGGGCTGACACTGAGGGGGTACTTGGACGAGAAAGGGGCTAATGCTGGAAGGTGTGAAAGGGTTTGAAGGACCTGGAGGGGTTGAGAGGCAGTTGAAAAGGACAGAGGGCTATGGAGTGGGTAAGAGACAAAGGAGGTGGACATGTCTTAGAAGGTGGTGGAGGGTAAAAATGGCTGAGGTGAAAGGGAAATGGAAGCCTAGATAGGGAGTAAGATGTAAGGAAAGGATTGGAGGTGGAGTGGGGATACACGATAGGGAAGGAGCTGGGGATGATTAGGGATGAAAGAAAGAAGAAAGTAGATGAGACTGGGTAGGGGTTGGGGGACTATAAAGTGTGTGAAATGTGGGGAATAGGAAACTGGGAATGAATGAGACAGAGGTGGGTAATGGGAGGACTGGGGCGAGTAGGAAATGGAAAGCTGGTAAGTAGGTGAAAAGAGGGAGACTAAAGACCACAGGGTGGAGACAAGAAGGAATGAAATCTAGGTATAGTTTAGGTAAAAAGGGAGATGAGAGAAAAAAAAATAAGCCAGAAGGATCAACATGAGAGGGAGATAGGAAAGGAAGGGAAGAAGATAGTGAGAGCGAAAAAACAGAAAATGGAAATGAGATCCAGGAAAATGATATAAGAGACAGCCAAGAAGAGGAAGTGGTAAAGAGAGACCAGGGCCAGTTGGAAAATAAAATGATAGTCAACAAATGTACCAAAGAATGTCAGTCTTCAGAGAATGAAATATATCCGCTTTGAACATGTGCATTTATTTTACTTCAGTACAGGAGAAACTGCATTTCGGTTTCTCTTTCTTCAGTGTTTCACTGCTCAGAGCCTGTTTTTTTGATTTTCTATTTCATTTTTGGTCTGCATATATGTTTCTAACTTGTTGCTTCTCTTTTTCACAAGAGGATGGTCTATATTTTCCATGGGCAGCTGAAATGAGGGATTCTGTTAACATGCTGATTCTGTGTAGGAATCTGTAGCAGTCTGGCTTGTCCTCCTTTCCCCACTGAAGATGTACTGATGCACTAGAATATTTCCACTACTGGCTTTTTATAGGCAGGGCTGGCGCTACCATTAGGTGAACTAGGCTGTCGCTTAGAGCACTGGACCTCCGGGGTGCCCATTGCCACTGCTCTCTCAAGGGCCTGCAGTGGTGAAATATGGCTCAGAAACCGCAACACAACACTTACGTAAACACTTTGGTGCTGCAGCGCAGTTTCTGTTTTCTCCTGTTTGTTGCTTCCACCCCCTCCGACACAGACTTACAGTATGGTTTGCAGGAGTGGCACATGTTCCTCGGCTGGTGGGCCCCGACCTCTCTGCCAGCTGTGCCACCCCTTTGCTTCAGCATCATGGTCTCTACTGTTAGCAGGGCTGAAATTCCCAGCCAGATCACTGTGTGCAAGCAGCACTGAGTTGACAAACAATAGCTGAGCAAGCAAGCCGGTTATGATATATAGGTTGGCACAGTAGAGTTTCTGTAATCTGGATTCTCATTATTAGAAAATGCCAGCAGCCTGGCTCTTCCTTCATCGACATCTGGCTGTCCTTCTCACACAGGTCACAGTCTCAGTTTCATATCTGCTGCTTGAACAGTGGGGTGCTCGCTAGTTGAAATCTAAGGAACACACCGTGGTTCAAACAGATTTGAGACTGAAGCGCATGAGAGACAGCAGCATTGGTGGCCAGAGCAACATGTTACATAAGAGCCAGGTTAAATAAGGCCCACGCTTCTTTTGAGGGGGTACTCAGTGGTGCTGAATAATGGCACCTTTTTCATTGTCTGCTATAATTAGTCTATGATCCTCATATATTAATGAAAGAGCCCAGTATATGAGTGCCGGCACCTTTTTTTGCTAGGGAAAATGCACTGGATAAGATCAAGGAGGGGGAAAGAGAAAGGTGACTACAAAGAGGGAGCATTCTATTATCAAAGCCTCAGTGCTGTTCTCAAGCCTACTGTAGCCTTTACCCAGACTATTAGCTATTGTATGCAAGCAACCAGTCCATGCAACAATCACTGTGTGCTCTATCCATCAAATCTACTTCCACCACATCTATTAAATCCATGCTATGCAGAATCATCCATGCCTGAAGGTCCCAGATGATGGACAGACTAGAATGGCATCAATAGAATAGGTGGGACGAGACTGCCTTCTCACAATCCCTCCAAGTTCCCCCCTCAATGGTTTCTGTGAGATGCTTACATTCACCTGCTCTTGCCTTGTCTCCACTGCTGTGTGACTTGCAATAGTTAAACCATCTGAGTTCCATGGAGGACACAATGGCCCTCATTCTGACCCATGTTTAGTGGGTCTGAATGTCCTATCTGGACATCCAGACCCACTAAATGCCTGGATTGCGCTGGCGTGAACAGAGCTCCCTGCAGGTATAGCCGACTTGTGTGGGGGGTGCAGGGGGATCCCCACAGCCCGACCCTGGCCATGGAAGGCCCAATCAGGGGTCAGGCTGCAGGGAAAGGAGATTTGCGGGGTCCACTGGTAATCGCAGCTCCTACATGGAGCGGTGGCAACAGGACGCTATGACACCGTGGCTCCATACAGGAGGCAGGCTGGGCTAGCTGGGTAAGTGCCGGGACATCTAGGATGCCTGAATTGGGCACATCCTGGATGTCTCAGGCTTATGCCATGATTCTGCTCCCGTGGGTAAGTCTAGCCCCCGTGGGAGCAGAATCGGGGGCATCTCTGGGCCGTCCTGATGTCTGGACATCTGATCGGCCCGGGGATGCACACCTTGGAATTGGCCTCCATGCATATAATGAAATGCTATCTGTACAACTTTGGCAATGGATAAAAACTTGTAGAATGGCCCTTTATATGAAATTGACACCATATTACTGCATATATATATATACAACAATGGCAAAAAGACCTTTTGTTAACCTTGAGCTTGAAAATCCATTTGTATTATTTAAATAGTGCATATATTTTGAAAGGTGATTGTGTGTGTTGGTATCTCTTATTTGTCATTTACTCTTTCCTCTCAGGAGCGGATTACAGGAACAGAGGGGTCACTGTAGCACATATGGTATCAAATTACACTACAATCAAATCTCTTACTTTATTTAGCAGACTTCTAAACTGCTCAAATACAGAGACTGCAAATCCAAATGTATTAAAAGCGCTTTCTCTAGTCCAGTGCTTCCCAAACCTTTTTCTGGTGTGACCCCATTTTAGTTGAGGAAAATTCACATCATCCTATATACTAATAAAATAAAATTGTCACTCAAGCAACATAAATATAAACATATAACTATGTAAATCTATGCTTTTTAGAGTAATTATCCGATGCAGTGAACATGCCCGACAATAACCAGAAAAGTCCAAAGAGAACCCAGCATACAGTAAACCACAAGTAAACTTTTTTTGTTGGAATGGCCAGCACAGTATACAGGATTGTACCTGCTACCACAGTGGCCCGTCCTTTTTAATCAATTATAATACAAATTTTAAATTTGGACTTTTGTGGTTGCTAGACCCAGTTTCGAAGCATTTATAATTCACTTTGGTGCGACAATAACCAGGGCAGTGAAGGTTTCTCTCCAACGAGGGCTGATGCTGGGCCTCTGGGAAAGGAGAGGGTTCAGCCTCCTCCTGAGGGGAGAAAATGAGGGAGAGATAAAAGGGAGAAGGGGGTGCGACGAAGAGGTATCTTGTCTGTTTCTCCCTCAAGCTCTCCTCCAAACAGGGCAGGTTGGAAACCCCTGTGTCTTTCCCTACAGACCCAGCCTCAGCCCTATCCCTTCCCCAGCTTAATCCGAGTCCCCACTCACACCTCCAAAGCTTCTTTTGTTCATTAATCAGTCGCCAGTCTAGTCTCCTCTTACCATCCACCCAATCCACGAATTCCACTTTGCTTGGCCCAGGATTCTTCCTTCACCCCTCTGTTTCACCCTTAAGGGCACTCATTTCCCGTTTGCTCTCCCTCTCAATGCTGCAGTCCTTAATCCTTCAGTCCCATGCTTTCCCCCCTCATCTCTCAGTGTCCGCTCACCCTCCTCTTCCCCCCACCCCACTCAATCCCAAGCATCTTGCTCCCATTAGAACTATCTGTACCTGCTCTTTATTCAAATCCCCTTCCAAAAAAAACAAAAATCACCACTCACTCCCTCTGAAACAGATAAGAAAGAATGAATACGCTTACAGTTTTCTTTGCAGGAGTGGGTGGGGAAGGGGGGAGGGGGAGCAGTCAGATTGGAACACAGGGGTCTCTGACCTAAGAAGAGATGGAGATGAGAGAGACAGATGCCTTTGCAGCATTCGGTGGAAGGAGGCAACCGGGCCAGCAGGCACACGTTCCCCGCTCTTTATTTCCCCATTGTCATCGTCTGCAGGTCATGTGGGGCTGGGGCTGTGGCTGTCAGTGGGAGGAGAGCATGGACCAGCATAAACACATTCCGCTCTCTCTCCTCCTCTCCGTAACTGCTTTCTTGCGGCCAATCAGATCATGCGTTGCTTTTTTGTTTCAGGTCATGCAGTGCTTGTAGCAGTCCGTCTACTGGTATGGCGGGAACACATTGGTCTCTCTCTTTGGGTTGCTGTTTACAAAAAAACATTTTTTTTGTTTTCCTTTTTTTTTTTTAAGCAATGTAGCCCATGGTAAGAGGAGGGCACCGAAGATCAAGTTCTTCTGCTCTTGAACTGGAACCAAGCATATGCCTCCCACACAAGGGCCAGCTGACACGGAGGTAGGCAGGAAGCGACGTATCAGTTACTGGCCCCGAGAAGAGCTCAAACCGCTGCAGCTGCACTGTGCACATCTGGGAAACTGTGGTGCCAGTATGCTGTACTGGCATGCAGCCTCAAAAAAGCCCTGCCTTTCATTTCTGAGGGACATGTGCTGCCTTCGACTTAGATCTGGCCTTTGCGGCTGCTGGTGGGAACACCAGCATTCACCGCTCCCAGTGCTGTAGTCTAAGTTGACAGCAGATGGAGAGAGGTCAGGCTCAGATAGAGAAATACTGCTGTTTGGTCCAGTCCATTTTTAGCTAGCAGGTGCAAGGCTGTGTGTGGGCCCTGCTGGCAATGAAAGATAGCACAGACACGGGCCTTTCTGATACAGGAACATGTTTACCTCCAAGGTCCTACCAGACCTCTCTGTCCCAGCTACTTTTGATGCATACTTGTCGTGTCAGAGGGGATGGGACAGAGTTGGCCGGCAGGATCTTAAGGGCATGTGCGAGCCTGTATTGGAAAGGCCTTACACCTTTGCTTTTTTGATGCCCGATGTGTCGTGGATGAAGGCTGGATTAGAAGTGCAGTGGCTACCACTGTTTTGGGCCTTACTTCATGCTGCCTTTGCTCTGCCTGAACACCCAATAGGGCAACCGTTCCCCCCCCCCCTCCGAGCACAACATACGATCATGACCCCGAATGAGGATTTTGCAACCTTATTTGGAGCTGCAACCCACAGTTTGGGAAATGCTCTAGTCTTTCTTATTCTCAGCATCACTTCCTCTCTTGCTCAAGTCTCCCATTCTTAGCATACTCACTCTCAAGATTGTGCTCTAGCAGCTGCAATATCATGGAACATTGATGCCTTTCAATCCTGGTGTCCCTGGTAGTCATCTGTCTCACTAGCCCCTGCTACAAGCAGACCTGCCAAGTCTCCCACATTGAGCAGGAGACTCCTGCTTCAGAGGGTCATCACCAGTGGTAGGATCCAAACCGCCAAGGAAATGGTTCGGACCCAGCCCTCCCACGTGTGTCACAGCTGGGTTGCTGCCCCTCACATGGGGGCATTGCAGCTGCCATACGCTTGGGCTGCTGCCTTCCACCAGGGGTATGCAACTTCCTGGTGGTCCAGCAGCCTGATCCCCTCACCTGACAATGTTCTGACGGCATCGGGGGCTTCTCCCAATGCCGCGATCCCATGATGCCTTTACACATTGTCAGCCGGGGGGATTCCTGCCAGTGCAAAGCTGGCACTGCAATGCCATATTCAGTCCAGTTTGGCAAATGCAGGCCACAGCAGGAATCAGTTTTTGCGTACAGGGCCGAACCGGCCGAATCCTATCACTGGTCATCACCCACTCAAAATCAAGAAACTCCTACAGAATGTGGAAGACTCAGGAGTCAAGCATTTACTTTCTTCTTTGACTACATGTGAACAGGAGCAATTTCAGGTCTCACCCCAGACACTTCCTGCTGTGAAATTAACAGGCAGAAAAAGTGTTGAGAATGAGATTTCAAGCTGTTCACTGTCATAGTACTGGCAGAGAAATCTGAGAGGAGATTGAATGGGGAGGGGCATGAGTTGGATTGGGAGGTAGGGCCAAAATCTCCTACTTGAAAATTGTTCCCCCTTGGCATCTCTGCAATGACCCTGTCCATTATTGCACATCTCATTACTCTTCTCATTGCAGCAGCCATACCTCAATCTAGAACTCTCCTCATGCATCCTAGCTGTGCCACTTCACACTATGGACGACAAGGAAGGAAATGTACCAACCCTGACCCTGGAGAGAACCAACATCTAGCCATCTTCCCTCTATGAGCACCCTATAGCGTTGGGACCAAGCCTGATCTTAGCCCTGGTAGTTATCTATGATATCATACAAAGATAAGTGAGATGCCCCCGAAAGTACAGAGAATCAGGTGGGAGGGGGGTCCTCTAAAATTGTAATGTTAAGACAGCACAGACCACTCCTTTGGCTCAAGCCTCAGTACACCTGCGATGGTCTTTGGCCGGACTGACGACATATATAAAAGCAATGATTATCAGAATCATAGAAGTAGACACAGGTTAAAAGTTTGCTTTTGAATTTTGGGTCCTTCCCCCCCAGCCCCCCCCCCCCCACTAACATTTGCACATTTGTTTTCATTTCATGTCATATATTTATATTTTAATTAATTTTTTATAACGCACAAGTTGATTTTGTTACAATGTGCATTCGTTTTGTTAGCACACTTTAAAGCATTTTAGTTCATGGAAAATGAATTTAATGAATGATTAACATTCATTAAATTCATTTTCCATGAACTAAAATGCTTTAAAGTGTGCTAACAAAACAAATGCACATTGTAACAAAATCCAAAATCAAGCCATTGTACATGGCGCTGTGGATTTATTAGAGACAGTAAATGCCTGGTGCCTTCTACATTGTAGAGTTGTAGATTCTCTTCAATGTATGCTGGCAGTAAAGCCCTTGAAATAGAATGCAAGTTAAAAAGTTAACTGGTTTAAAACAGATGTTAAATTTCAGGTCTTAGTGAGGCCCAGATTTAGAGATAGGCAATTGCCTTGGGTGCCAATTTTGAAGGCACCAAATACCCAAGCCAAAAAGGCACCTGCTAATGCTTACTCTAGGGCTATGTGCATGTGCTGCTTCATAGGGATGCCACTGTGGCAATATGGCCTTCCTCGCTTCTCTTCTGACTCTCCAGTCTCTGGATGTCTAGCAGCTCTCCTCCCACGCCCCTACTCGCAAGAGCACACTAAGTAGTGGGTGGAGGAGATCATGCCATATTTCCTATGCACCCACTAAAGCCTAATTTTCATACAAATGAATTATGACTGTTTAATATGGAAGCCACTTAGATCTAAGCAGCATATACGTACATTTACAAATAAATAATGTTCTTTCATTTGCATTTTGGTGGGTGCTGATTTTTCCATCTTGCCCCTGTTTAATATGCATGTTAGATGTATAGCCCATTGATTTTTTTTTGTGCATGCTAAATGGCTCATTGTTGAAGCAGAATATTTCATTGTTAGGAACACAGTTTTTATTACTGTATTAGACTACATCAGACAATGGGAGTCTTTTATTAAAGGGCGTTAGCTGACAGCGTGTGCTCTAGCAGGCGCTGAATGCATGTTGGGAAACGTGTTGCCAGCTAACTCAGGGCCACGACAGTGCGGGATGCAAGTGGACAGGGTAGGGCCGGAGAGTGGTCGTGGTGTGCTCTGTGCAGTTAGCGCAGGGTTCACACCGCACACTAACTGCATTAGCACGGGATCACCAAATGCTACCTCAATAGGTGGCGTTAGGTGCACCCGTGCTAACACCGCATGTGCAATGGGACAGAGTTCCGCGTTAACTGCCAGGGCCCTGACAGTTAACGTGGAGGTGTTGCACCTAACAAACCATTGTTTCAGAGCTTTTGCCACATTAGGTGCAACACCGTAGTGCCATTTAGAAAACGGTTTCTTATGTTTTCCATGCTGTTACCAATAATTCTAAGAGATCTTGATACCTTTACAAGTAGCTTTCTTAATTTTTTTCAGAAACATTATCAGTACTTTAGCTTATATGCAGCTCATTGTTTGAAAGTCTTTTCTCCCATGTACTACTGTCTAATTAGGAAATATGAATTTGGTCTGCCAAATATTTTCAGTGTACTTCTAAATATGGAGATGAATACATGGCTGCGTGGATGGTGTCATCGAGAGCGTTTTGGTTTCCTAGACCATGGGATGCTGTTCAAAGGGTTGCAGAGCAGAGATGGCATCCATCTGTCCAGGAAAGGTCAACGTGTCTTCAGTAGTAGACTGGCTAATCTACTGAAGAGGACTTTAAACTAGATTCATTGGGGATGGGTGAAGAAAGCCCCCAGGTAAGTGAAAGCCCCCAGGTAGGTGATACATTAAATAACTTTATGGAAATGGATAACAGGGGTAACATATGGAAAGCAGTGTGTATAAATGCCCGTAGCATGGGAAATAAGATCCCTGATGTTGAAGCTTTGGTGGGAGTGGCTGACTTGGATTTAGTGGCAGTTACAGAAACATGGTTCACAGAAAACCATGATTGGGATGTAACTATACCTGGCTATACTTTATTCAGAAAGGACAGGGTAGGAAGTAGGGGAGGAGGAGTGGCACTATATGTAAAAACTACTATTAAAGCTTTGGAATTACAGAGCTTAAAAGGGAGAGGGGAGGCATTGTGGGTTAAACTAGAAAGAGGGAAAGAGAAATCTATTTGCATTGGTGTGATATACAGACCTCCCTCACAAGAGGAAGAGGTGGACAGAGAGTTAATTGAAGACATACGCAGCATTGCTAGGAAAGGGGAAGTGCTACTGATAGGAGATTTCAATATGCCAGATGTTGATTGGAACATTCCTGCTGCAGTATCATCTAGAAGTAAGGAGATTCTGGATTCTCTACAGGGAGAACTATTCAGGCAATTGGTAACAGACCTCACACGTAAAGGGGCCATACTGGACTTGTTGCTTACCAATGGTGAAAATGTTTCTGATGTTGTAGTGGGAGATCATTTTGCATCCAGTGATCACCAGATGGTGTGGTTCAGTATTAGGACTAGGGCTGTTAGAATCCATTCAAAGGCGAGGATCTTAGACTTTAGGAAGACTAATTTTGCGAAGATGGGCCAATACCTCAGGGAGTCGTTAGTTGGATGGGAACAGCTGAGGGATGTAGAAAAACAGTGGGAAAAACTGAAAGGGGATATTTTAAGGGCAACCAACCTTTTTGTTAAAATGGTAAATAAAGGTAAAAGGAAAAGGAGACCGCTATGGTTTTCGAAAGAAGTAGCTGAAAAAGTGAAGAAAAAGAGGGAGGCCTTCATGAAATACAAGAGATCACAGAGAGAGGAAGACAGGCATCTGTATTTGGAAAAACATAGAGAAGCTAGCAAAGTAGTCAAGAAGGCAAAGATTCAAAAGGAGGAGGAAATAGCCAATGCAATAAAATGGGGGGATAAGACATTTTTCAGATATATTAGGTGAGAAGAGGAAGGGCAAGAGTGATATTGTCAGACTCAAGGGTGCAGGGGAGGAATATGTAGAAAGCTGATAGGATAAAGCGGAATTGCTTAACAAATATTTTTGTTCTGTGTTCACAGATGAAGAACCAGGAGCAGGACCTCAGAAAACACCCACAAATAGGAACAGAAGCAAAGGACATCTTGAACAATTTTCAAAAGACTGTGTTCATGAGAAACTATCTCAACTTAAAGTAGACAAAGCGATGGGACCGGATAGGATACACCCGAGAATACTGAGGGAACTTGGGGACGTTCTAGCAGCTCCACTGACTGACCTTTTCAATGCCTCGTTGGAGTCGGGAGTGGTGCCAAAGGACTGGAGAGAGGCTCATGTGGTGCCTTTACACAAAAGCGGAAGTAAGGATGTGGTTGAAAACTACAGGCCGGTTAGTTTAACTTCGGTGGTGAGTAAATTATTGGAAACGCTGCTGAAAGAGAAAATAGGTTTCTGGAGTCCAGCAGATTACAGGATCTGAGGCATCATGGATTCACCAGAGGCAGGTCTTGTCAGACAAATCTGATTGATTTCTTTGACTGGGTGACCAGGGAGTTGGACCGAGAGAGAGCCCTAGATGTGGTGTATTTAGTCTTCAGTAAAGCCTTTGAAACTGTTCCTCACAGGCGACTTATAAACAAACTGAGCACCCTAGGGATGGACCCTAAAGTTACTGCTTGGGTTAGAAATTGGTTGGGTGGGAAGCGACAAAGAGTACAAGTAAATGGAGCTCACTCTGAGGAGAAGGATGTTATCAGTGGTGTGCCCCAGGGATCTGTCCTTGGTCTGATTCTTTTTAACATCTTTGTTAGTGATATAGCGGAAGGACTTTCAGGTAAGGTTTGCCTCTTTGCGGATGATACCAAAATCTGCAATAGAGTAGACACCCAGGAAGGGGTAGATAACATGAGGAGGGATCTAGCTAAGCTTTAAGAATGGTCTAGAATTTGGCAGCTGGGATTTAATGTTAAAAAATGTAAGGTCATGCATTTGGGCTGCAGCAATCCAAGGGAGAAATATAGTATAGGGGGTGAAGTACTTTTGTCCACTAAAGAAGAGCGGGACCTAGGCGTGGTTGTGTCTGATGATCTTAAAGTAGCTAAACAGGTAGAAAAGGCGACGACAAAAGCAAGAAGGATGCTTGGGTGCATACGGAGAGGAATGGCTAGCAGAAAAAAGGAGGTGATAATGCCTCTGTATAAGTCTTTGGTGCGACCTCATTTGGAGTATAGTGTGCAATTCTGGAGACTGCACCTTCAAAAGGATGTGAACAGGATGGAGTCGGTGCAGAGGGTGGCTACTAAAATGATTAGTGGTCCTCATTATAAAGCATATGAGGACAGACTGAAGGATCTTAATATGTTCACCTTAGAGTCGGGGTCTCAAACATGCGTCCCGCGAGAGCATTTTGTGCGGCCTGCGACGCCACGACTTTTTTCAAGTGGGTTTTCTCACATGATGATTGTATTTTTGTATTTTCTAACACCACGCGGCCGTGCCGGCAATCTCTACAAAGTCCTCTTCTCCTCTCACACATGACCCAAGTCACGAGTCTGCCCGCAACCAATAGGAGCCGAGGAAGGAGCTTAGGAAGGAGGGAGGGGGGGGCAGAAGCAGTCTGAGCAGCCAGCCCAACGCCACGCAGCACCATGCGCCCTCATCCATTCCCTGCCCTGCTGCAGTTAGGCGGCCTGTGCTTGTTCCAGTGTGCACAGCTCTCCGCGGATAGGTAGGAGAAGGAGGTAGTCTGCCCTGCCCCCGGAATTCCTTGATGTTAGCCCGCCCTGCCTCCCTGCTTGCCTCAGTCCCTCTCCGCTTCGGCTTTCAGAGCTGCGAAGGGAGAGCTTCTCCCTCGCGATTCTGTTAAGCTCGCCGGGGCAGATGGGAAATTTCCCATAAGCCCCAGTGGGCTTAACAGAGTCGCGAGGGAGGAACTCTCCCTTCGCGGTTCTAAGCCGAAGCGGAGAGGGACTGAGGTAAGCAGGCAGGCAGGCAGGGAGAGAGGGCGGGCTGGCTCTGCCGGGCAGGGGGGGCCCTGCGGGACATTCAATTTTGCTGCGGCGGCAGCCAGCCCTTTTTTTTTTAAGTTTTAATTTTCCCTGGGCTGATGGGGTTAGGACTGCTAAGGTGCTGTGGGCTGATGGGGGGGGGGGGGTTAGGATTGGTAAGGTGCTGTTGGGGGGGTGAGGAATGGAAATGGGCTTATGGGGGTTAGAACTGGAGGTGTGCTGATGGGGTTAGGACTGGTAATGCGCTGTGGGCTGATGGGGGGATTAGGACTGGTAATGCACTGTGGGCTGATGGGGGGGTTAGGACTGGTAATGCGCTGTGGGCTGATGGGGTTAGGACTGCTAATGTGCTGTGGGCTGATGGGAGGGTTAGGACTGGAAATGGGCTGATGGGGGTTAGGACTTGAGGTTGGCTGATGGGGTTAGGACTGGTAATGTGCTGTGGGCTGATGGGGGGGGGGTTAGGGCTGGTAATGGGTTGGGGGGGTTGCTAGGACTGGAAATGGGCTGAGTGGAAGGGGGGCTTGAACTGCAAATAGCTGATGGGGAGGGGGGCTTGGAATGGAAATAGCTGATGGGAAGGGGGGCTTGGAATGGAAATGGGCTGTGAGGGGAGGGAGCTAGCACTGGAAATGGGCTGAATGGGGGGGAGCTAGGATTGGAAATGGGCTGATAGGGGGCTAGGACTGGAAATGAGCTGATGCAGGGACTAGAAGGGAGAGGATGCTGGGTGGTGCTGGAACTAGAAGGGAGCTGATGTTGGGGGAGGATTAGAATGGGATGGAGCTGGGAAAGTGAAATGGAGAGGGGAAAAATATTTTGTGTAGGAGGGAAGACAAATCTACAATTGGCCAGGTATTGGGAGAGTAAGTGGGGATTGAGGATGGATTGGTAAAATTTGAGTGGATGAAATAGGAATGAGGAAAGAGCAAAAGGAGAAAGATTAGTATGTTAAAGCAGATGTAGAGAGAGAATGGAAAAAAAAACTAGAAGAGAGAAGAAAGGACAAATGGACAGCGGATGATGGAGAGTTAGCAGAAGACACGAAGAAACCAGAAGAAAGTGGCTGGAGTAATTGCAACTGAAAAAGACTACACAAAAGGTAGAAAAATATCCCTTTATTTTGAATTTATTAACTGGAATATGTCAGCTCTGGGAAATGTGCATCATTAACGTCTGCGCTTTGTTTAGTACAAGACAAAATTAATTTATAGTTTTATTTCTACAGTGTTGTACATTCCAAGTTTGGCTTTTGGGGTTCCCAGTTTAATTATTGTCTTCCTGTTTCTAAATTGTGATTCCTTGTTTGGTGATGGTGTATGTTCTGCATGTGTAACTGAGCTGAGGTATTCTGTTTATGTAATTCCTACTTGACATTGCCACTTGTTCTCTTTCCCCAGTAGGTCATGTATTGTTCTCTGAAATGTATTGGTTTAATATTTGCAGCGTTTCCTTTTGATAGGTAGGGTATGGTGCTTTGTGAGTCCTGGTAGTGCTGTTAGGATACGGTGGGTTTGCTATGGGTTCTAAATGAGCAGTGTTTGTAGTAGTTCCTAATGTGCCTGGCGGTTGGCATTGGATTATAGTAATGTAGAAATCTTTTAGTCTTTCTTTATCCATACACTGATTAAGAGGCATGTTTACTAAAAGTTAGTGTATGGTAACATTATGCAAATATTTATGCAAATGAGGCCCCTTATGCAAATGAGGCCCCATGTCTTATGCGGCCCTCGGGTTACTTTACAAGTCCTCATTTGGCCCTCAAAGCAATTTGAGTTTGAGACCCCTGCCTTAGAGGAATGGCGGGATAGAGGTGATATGATTGAGATGTTTAAATACCTCCATGGCATAAATGTTCAGGGAGAGAGCCTCTTTCAATTGAAAGCAAGTTCTGCTACGAGGGGACATGGGATGAGGGTGAAGGGAGATAGATTCAGGAGTGATATGCAGAAATATTTCTTTACGGAAAGAGTAGTGGATCCGTGGAATAGTCTCCCAGTGGAGGTGGTAGAGATGAGGACAGTAACTGAATTCAAAAAAAGCATGGGAGAAACACAGAGGATCTCTAAAGATAAAATGGGGACTGTTGTAGTTGTTATGGAAGGACAGACTAGATAGGCCATGTGGTCTTTTTCTGTCATCATATTTCTATGTTTCTATTTAAAAAACTCCTTACTTAGGCTAATGTCCATACAAACGTCTATCAACAATTATTCAAGCATCCATGGAGATATTCTAAAACAAGAGGAAAAGACCTCAATAGCCCTCAGAGCCAGAACAGACTCAAAACAGAGGGAGAGTCAACCAGTCAGAAACAACATCCAGCTATTGAACTCCAAATATCAACGGTCAGAAAAACCTCTTGTAAACTACAGTAATAGCTACAGTAGTGTGCAAATCCAAATACAATATGAAAATCTAGTGGGTCTTGCATAAAAAAGCTGTATGTATTATATACCAGAAAAACAATTAAAAAACAGTGACTTAGCTTCTTCTTAACTGTTGCTCCTGCCAGCTGTCATAGCCCCGACACCAGGTGTTTCGCCACTGTTGGCTTCCTCAGGGAACGAGACAGCATGTCAGCCCACCAAACCTGAAAAGCACATGAACAAAAAAGCCCATATCAGCCATCAATGCTGACCACAAAGTACTTACATATCCTTAAATTTAAGAAGGCATACTGGCAAGGAGGCAGCCACAAATATAGCCACAGGTCTACTGGAAATGTATTTATTTATTTAAAAGGATTTATATACCGCTTTATTGTGAAATCAAAGTGGTTTACACTTCAAACAAATCACGTGGGAGTGTGCATGGGGATGGGCATGCAGTGATTGAATCAACAGCTTATGTGTGTGTGTAATGAATAAATGATTTCCGGGTGAGCTAGATACATTGTGAGCTATTTACAAGGAACTATATACAAGTTGCATGGAGGGGGGAAGGGAGGGAGGCTGAGGGATCTGGAAGAGAGGAGAGCAGACTGTGTGGCCATTGGTCAGGTCACATGATGTCCTTATAGTGTTCTATGAAGAGCGTCATTTTGAGCATCTTTCTGAAGTCCTTGAGGTCCACAGTTGATCTCAGGTCGTCAGGGAGTGAGTTCCAGAGCACGGGCGCAGCCAGGGATAGCGTTCTTCTTGAGGTCTCTTGTCTTGTTTTAGCAAATGCTCTGGGGGTGATGATGATGTCTAGGGAGCCTCTCCTCCTGGGTCTGGTGCCTGGGTCAGATCTGATGAAGGGTTGCAGACTGTTGTCTGAGAGGTTCTGTTTGATTTTGAATATGTTTAGTAGAGTCTTATATCGGATGCGGGAGCTGATTGGGAGCCAGTGGAGGTGGTTGAGGATGGGGGTGATGTGATTGTGCCTTAAGGAACCGGTTATTATGCGGGCTGCAGTGTTCTATGCCATTTGTATTGGCCGGAGTGCTTGTTTTGATAACCCAAGGTAAATGGGGTTACAGTAGTCTAAAATGGAAGTGATTAGTGCTTGACAGAGAGTGCGAAAGTGATCTTGTGAGAGAATAGGCTTGAGGTGTCTAATGGTTCTCATTCTGAGCTATGCATTCCTGGTGGTTCTGGCGATGTGTGACTGTAGGTTCAGGTCCTTGTTGAGAGTCACTCCAAGGTATTTTACTTCAGGCTTTATTGGTATTGTAATGTCGTTCAGGGCAAAGCATAGCAGCGGACCGTGCTCTCCCACACAAGACAGGAAAAAATACTGAGCCTGTGCAGCTAAAAAAAGCCCTCCCTACCAGCATCGAGTGTAGATTCACGCTCGCCCCTTTTTTCCTTATATGGAAAGCCAAAGAAAAAAACAACAGGGAGGGATACAGGGAGCCTGCAAAACACCTGAACCAACTCGGCTGAACTTAGATGCAGTGCACAAAGAAATATATAGAAACTGGTTGAAACAGAAAATGAAAGTAAAAAATTAAAACAAACAAACAAACAAAAAAACAGAAAAAGAAAATGCTGGAGGCATATGACTGTCAAAAAGAATAAAATAAAGAAATGGAATAATGAAATGAAAAAATGTGATGATATAATAATATAACAAGGTAATAATGTAATAATGTGCGAATACATGGCACCATGCTAATTGGCACATGGCTACACTTACCAGCACCTCAATGGGTGATGTTAAGTGCTTCCATGCTAACGACAACAGGCACAGTTAATTGATGCCCCAAAAGCCTGTTCAAACCATGATGCATTGTTACCTCCCCATTTCTGTCCCCTGTTTTCAGTGAGCACATCGTGCTGTAAAAATGACACAAATGGATTTCGCAGCGGACCTTTGATAACAGTCTGATAAAATTTCTTTATATCTGCTGTATTACCATAAATAAGCGCAGCAATTCTTTCCCATTCAATACTATGGTTATTTTGTAGCATATCATAAATCTGCCTTTGTGCACTTATTATTTATTTATATTTATTTATTTATTTTATTTATTCAAAAATTTGATATACCACCATTGGAAAAATAACATCATCCGGTTTACAAAGATAAAAGGGGCTTACTCCAAACTGCCATCCATCGTCACTCCCCCTCCCCACCCCAATCCTGCCCTTATAGCTTGCACTGTGCGAAAAGCAGATATCACAGAAAAGTACCCGCAATATCTGATTTTCTTGTGCGTTAGCTACTACTGCAGTGATAAATTTGTGTTATCCTCACAGTAGCAGCTAATGCCCTTTAGTAGACATACCCTATAGTCATGGTTTCATGCGACAAAACCAACATGGATTTAGCAAAGGGAAGTCTTGCCTCTTCAATCTGCTACATTTTTTTAGGTGTGAATAAACGTGTATAAAGCTGAGCCAGTTGATAATAGTGTATCTAGATTTTCAGAAAGCATTTGAAAAGGTCCCTTTTGAGAGACTCTTAAGAAAATGAAAAAGTCATGGGATAGAAGGCAGTGCCTTGCTGTGGATTGGAAACTCGTTAAAACAGAGAATAGGACTAAATGGTCAATTTTCTAAATGGAGAAAGGTAAATAGTGGAATACCCCAGGGATGTGTACTGGGCCTACTGCTTTTTAACATATTTATAAATGACCTGGTAATGGGAACAACAAGAGAGTGATCAAATTTGCAGAGGATTGTAAAAAATTGCAAGAGGACCTTGAGAAATTGAGAGACTGAGCATCCAAATGGCAGATGAAATTTAATGTGAAAAGTGCAAAGTTACGCACTTAGGGAAGAAAATCCAAACTATAACTACTTGATGCAAGATTCCACATTAGGAGTCACCAGCTAGGTAAAGGATTTCAGTGTCATCATGGAGAATCCTCTGCTCAATGTTCAGTGGCAGCCATGAAAGCTAATAGAATGCTTGGAAGTATAAGGAAAGGAATGAGAAGAAAACAAATGATGTAGCTGGGTTTGAAAAAGGTTTGGACAAGTTCCTGGATGAAAGGTCCATAAATCATTATTAAAGAGGACCCAGGAAAGCCACTGCTTACCCCAGGACAAGCATTGTGGAACCTGTGTACCTTTTTGTGAACTTGCCAGGTATTTGTGACCTGGATTGGCCACTATCGGAAACAGGATACTGGGTTTGATGGACCTTGGTCTGACCCAGTATGGCATTTCTTATGTTCTTATATCATAATACCTCTGTACTGCTCTATGGTGTGACTGCAGCTTGAGTATTTTGTTCAGTTCTGGTTGCCATATCTAAAAAAGACTATAGCTCGGTTTGCCAACTGGCTTCAGATTCGCCCAACAGGTTGAATCCAGTCCTGGGTTTACCCCACTGCATGTGGGGACTTGAAGTCTTGCCTCTTGTATAATTCTGTTTTCTCTATTGTACTCCATAAATCCCTGCATACATTGGGTAAACCCAGGACTAAATCCAACTTGTTGTGTGAATCTGGAACCAGTTGGCAATTCTAGCTACAGCAGAATTAGAAGAGGGTCAGAGAAGGCGACCAAAATGATAAAGTGGATGGAAGGGTAACCCTGTGAGGACAGGCTTAAAATGTTAGGTTTCTTCAGCTCAGAGAAGAGATGGTGGAGGGGAGATACTGTATTTTAGAGGTCTATAAAATAATGAGTGGAGTGGAATGAGTAAATGTGAATCAGTTATTTATTTTTTCAAAAAGGATGAAGACTAGGGGACACATTCTACTAAGTAGTATATTTAAGACTAATCAGAGAAAATATTTTTTACTCAACATGTAATTAAGCTCTGGAATTTGTTGCTGGAGGATGTAGTAAAAGGTTTCCTAAAGGAAATGTCCATAAACCATTATTAAAGTGGGCTTGGGGAAATTCACTGCTTATCCCTAGGGGTTAGTAGCATGGAATCTGTATACCCTTGAAATCATGGCAAGCAATGGTGTAAATTCTGCCCAAGCTGTCCCTGCAGTACAGGAGGGCTCCAAGGAAGAAGCTGCTCCCATGTTTTCTGAAGTGGACTTGTCCTGCTCTAGAGGCCCTTTAAAAATAGTTGCTTGGGGGCCCATAATTTGAATTTCTGTCACTGATGCCAGATACTTATGACCTGGATTGACCACTAATGGAAACAGGATAGTGGGCTTCATGAACCTTTGGTCTGACCCAGTATGATAAATCTTACATTCTTATGGGAATTGGACATGGCAAAGTCTAAGCATATGGGCTCAAAGGCTTTGCGGTACATGCTTAGTATTTGTGTTGCTGCTGTGGGCTCGCAATGGTGGAGGGCAAGTCCAAAATTTGGAGGGCCCAGAGCCCATGTGGCCCGCCCTGTTCTAATGTCTCTGCAAGAGGTCACAGTGTGAGACTTTGGGGTAGAGGGGAAAAGGCAGAGTCAGAGGCAACATCAGAAAATATTTCTTCACGGAAAAGAGGGTAGATGCATGATAGAATGTCCCAGTGGAAATGTAGATGACAAAAGGTAATGGAATTCAAGAAGGTCTGGGCTACGGATTCCTAGTTGTAAAGAATTGAGAGCAAAGCTAGAAATTATTTTGGATCAATGTTACTATACCAGTATTTAAAGTGGGCTATCTGGATGGTTCTTATCATCTTATACACTGTCATATTCTAGATTTCAGTATGATTTCAGTTCAATAAAGGTAATTAAAAATAATTTTCTAGCAAAAGTATTATTTTCGGAAGATCTAGGAAGGAGTGGCTCAGTGGTTGGGACAGGTTACCTCAGGCCGGAGGGCTGGGGGTTCGATTCCCACATGGGGACAAGTAACCTCAGGCTGGAGGGGCTGAGGTCTCTAGTCCCATGGCTGCTCCTTGTGGCCTTGGGCAAGCCACTTAACCCTCCATTGCCTCAGGTACACTTAGATTGTGAGCCCTTCGGGGACAAGGGAATAAAAAGTACCTGTTAGTATATACCTGTAAACTGCTCTGATGCATAAGTAAAGGGCGGTATATCAAATGCCTAAACCATAACCACAACCATAATGGAGAAAGATGCTATTAGTCCAAAAGATCTGTGTTTAAACCTGGGATGTGATGCGACTTCCGGTGGCATGGTGGACTAGGAAGGACGGCTCCTTCTTAGCTCCGGAGCTCGTTCTTTCCCCCCTCCGTATTTAACCTGCTGCTCGTAGCCCCCCAGCTTGGATCGAGTTGGGGAAGCATTAATCCTACCTTGGAGAGGGATAACGCAGCGCTATAGCCTGGTTGGGGACCATATGGCATCAAAATCCACCCGGCGAGAGCGGCCCCGCGGTGGTGAAGCTAAAATGGCGGAGAGCGAGGTATCTGGCCCGGAGCCCGCAGCTCAGTGTGTGCTGGTGGATGAAGTCTCGAGGGCTGTGGTGGCTGCGCTTGAAGATCGCCTGGGAGGATTGGCATCCCAAATGAGCGCGGTGGCTCAGGCGGTCTCTGACTTCACGGGCCGCGTGGAACAGATGGAGCAGCGCATTAGCGCTTTGGAGGACATGCGGGAGCACGAGGATACTCGGCTTAAACAAATGGAAGCAGCCTTGCAAAAGCATGCCGACAAATTAGAAGACTTCGAGAACCGAAGCCGACGGAATAACTTACGTTTTGTTGGCGTGGCAGAGTCGGTGCAGGATAAGGATCTCCGGCTGCATCTTGAGAAGTGGCTGCCCGCCAATTTGCCTCTGGCGGAAGGGATCGGGGAGATCGTTGTTGAGCGAGCGCATCGACTGGGCCTGTACAAAGCTGGTGAGAATCGGCCCCGGGTAGTCATTGCCCGCTTTCTTAATGAGGCCCAGAAGGAGGGAGTCTTGAGGGCGGCACGGCAATCGCGGCGGATGGGAACTCCTGCATGTAACGTGTTAATCTTCCAGGACTACTCTGCTGGGGTTTCGCAATGGCGTCGGGCCTACAAAGCAGTGTGTAGTCGTTTGGTGGAAAAGGGCATTCGTTTTACGATGACTTATCCCGCATCTCTCCGAGTGGACAGTGCAGGAGGACGCCGCGTGTTTTCATCACCAGAGGAGGCTATGGCCTTTTGTGATCAATGTGGGTGACTTTGGGGGTCCTTCATGTGCTGGGACATTGATTTGTAGGTACTCATGGACTCCCGGAACATGAATGAGGGGAGGGGAGGGAGCACCCCTTTACTGTTTATCGCACTGGCTGTTAATTTACTTGTTCTTTGAGTTTGTTTTTTTATCTGTGCTGTGCAGGGGTTCTGAATGTGCGGGTTGGTGCCCTTCCCTTCAATTTACCATTCTTTTCCATCCTTTGCCCTCGGGATGGTCTATTAAGTAGAGGGTCCCTGCTGGTGGGATGTTTCTGGGGTAAGACGTTGATTACCCTCAGTTTGTTGGGGGTCTATAGTGGCTTGACACGGGCTGCTTGATACTCCTGGTAGTAAATGGTGGGGTGCAGCTTCCTTGTTCTTTAGTTAGTTGGGCGGGGGCTTTGCTAGTTGGGCACACTAAGACTCCATAGTCCTCAGTGCGATATGCTGTTCTTTAGGTTTGTACTTTTCTAAAGCTGTTCCTTTCTGTTCATAATTTTTATGTTGCTGGGGGATACTCACAAGGGAGCAGCGATAGATTGGGGGACGCGGGTTTTGAGGGAGGGGTGGCGATATTTGGGGCCATTTTATTACTAATTATTTTTATATAATTTTCGATGCCTGCAATGTACTGCTTGGGGTGATGGGTTGGCTTCGTCGGGATTGGGGGGGGCGTAGGGATTGGCGGTTAGGCTGTTCTCATCCGGGGGAAGGGGTCAAAGGGGCTGCTGTTTGTATATGTGGCTTTTGGAGGTGGGGGCTCTACATGTAGCGGGAGGTCGGAAATGGTGGAGGGTCCTGGGGGGCCAGGGCGGCTATTGCTTGCCGGGCAGGGTGTTCGGGAGTTGCGAGGGGGAGGAGATGCGGGGGGGGGGGGGAGGATTAAGTTTATGATTGAGGGGGTCTTGTTTCTTATTGGGATGTGGGGGAGGGAGGGGGGAACGGGTGCAACTGGGTGTTCGGCTGTGTTACGAATGGGATGTGCTCTAGCTTGGTTGGATGCGTATGTGATGGGGTGGAGAGGTACAATTGTGTTGGAGGGGACCCTAGGCTGGGGGGGTCCTCGACGTAGTATGGAGATGCTTGGTCTTGCTTGGAAATCCTTTTGTGGCTGTTATAATGGGTAATGGCACTAAGATAGCTTCCTGGAACGTGTGTGGCTTGGGCTCCCCCATAAAGAGATATAAAATAATGCAGCATCTTAAACGTAAACAAGTTGGGATTATAATGTTGCAGGAGACCCATCAGTCTGCAGGCGAACATGCAAAATTGTGTAAGGGCCCTATTGCTAAGGTATATGGTGCTCCCGCTGTGGGGAAGAAACGCGGGGTAGCCATTTTGATTGCTAAGACCGTTGGTTGGACAGAGGAAAAAGTTGAAGTAGACTTGGAGGGTCGTTATGTCATGGTGCGGGGACTACTGGATGGCGTTAAAGTGGCTTTATGCTCAGTGTACACACCCAACACCTATGAAGCACGGTTCTATCGGGCTCTGACTCGGTTGTTAGCATCCATGGAGGACTATCAGGTAATCTTGGGCGGTGATTTGAATACAGCTCTAGATGACGCTATGGATAGATCCAGGCCACTGGGGGTGAGAGACAGATGGAGTTCACGGCGCCTGTGGGGACTGTGTGAGGCGCATAAATTGCTGGATATTTGGAGACTCTTACACCCTGGCGACAGGGAATACACCCATATGTCTCGAGCCCATGGCACCTGGTCCAGAATCGATTATTTTCTGATATCGGAGTCCTTGTTTAGTTGGGTTGTGGCAGCGGAGGTTGGTCCCTCTGTTCTTTCTGACCATGCGATGATAGTTCTGGAACTGCGTAGTCGTGACTCTCGACACAACCGAATTTGGCGGTATCCCTTGGAGCTTAGTGGGGATGCCCAGTTTGCTGGGTTCCTTAGGGATAGATGGAGGGCTTATGTGGACTTTAATGATCATCCGGAGATTTCTCCTGCTCTATTTTTGGAGGCTGGCAAAGCGGTTCTTAGGGGGGAAATCATTAGCTACTATAGTTTAAAACGGAAACGCAGGAATCAGCGCATTCTTATGCTGGAGCGTGAATTAGGCAAAGCGCGGAAGCGGCTGGCGTCTCACAGGACGGCGGTGAATCGACGCAAGTTGCAGGAGGTCCAAATGGAGCTCGAGATGCTCCTTCACCAGCATGCCCAGAAATCTCTCATGTACTACCGATACCGATTGTATCAGCATGGGAATCGGGCGGGGAAATTAATGTCATCCCTGATAAGGCCAGAATGGGGCTCACGTCATATTGGGGTGATACGACATCAGGACGGGTCCTTATGTAGGGACGCGGCAGAGATTGAAAAGGTTTTTTTTGAGTACTTCCGTCAGCTTTATGTTGGGGATGGAGATAAAGTGCTAGAGAGCCAGGAATTCTTAGCGGGATGTGTTTTACCGCGTCTGAGTGCGGAGCAAGTGCAGACCTTAAATGCACCTATATCCGGCCAAGAGGTACAAGCTGGTATCCGGAATTTGAAGAACGGGCGCGCCCCTGGTCTCGATGGGCTAAGGGGTGAGTTTTATAAGGTGCTGGGGGACGTTCTCGTAGCCCCGCTTGTCGGATACTTTGAAGATTTGATACAACGGGGTCACTTCCCATATGAGGCGAATAAAGCTTTGGTCACTATCTTGCCGAAACCGGGGAGAGATCCGCTTCTCGCGGGATCATATAGGCCCATTTCTCTTCTTAATGTGGACATTAAGCTATTAGCAAAGATCATGGCCGATAGGTTGGCGGTGTTTTTGCCAACTCTGATTCATAAGGACCAGGTGGGCTTTGTGCGGGGCCGGCATGCGGCTTATAGTTTGCAAAGGCTGCTGACTTCCCTCTGTGTGGGACACACGGCTCGATTGGAGTCTATGCTTATTAGTTTTGAT
This sequence comes from Ichthyophis bannanicus, assembly GCA_033557465.1. NCBI lineage: Eukaryota > Metazoa > Chordata > Amphibia > Gymnophiona > Ichthyophiidae > Ichthyophis > Ichthyophis bannanicus. The sequence goes on from CM066038.1 coordinate 382,963,499, forward strand.
GCTGAAAAAGCATTTGACCGGGTGAACTGGGGGTTTATGTACCAGGTCTTGGATGCAATGGGGTTTACAGGTTTCTTTGTGGAGGTGGTGCAGCTTCTCTATGCGAACCCGCTTGGGGCTATCATGGTGAATGGGAATATGACATCCGAATTTTCTATACAGAAAGGGACGCGACAGGGCTGTCCTTTATCTCCGCTCCTTTTTGTGCTTACCTTGGAACCTTTGTTGATACGGCTTCGGGCCCACTCTCATTTTCGGGGTGTCATTGTGGGGAAGACGGAATTTCGGGTCGCGGCCTTTGCTGACGATCTTCTTGTGCAGATTGTGGACCCCCAGAGGGGGCTCCCACATCTGTTAAATCTTCTGTATGAATATGGGGTGCCCTCCGGGTTCCGATTAAACCTGGACAAATCTGAGGCGATGTTGTTGGGGCCTGCAGTACACCAGGAGTGGCAAGGAGACTTCCCGTTGAAATGGGCACGGGGGCACTTTAAATATCTGGGTATTTACGTGCCGGGGCAGATGAGAGACCTCTATCAGCTGAATGTTACTAAGCTTTTGGCTGCCATAGCGGTTTGTATGGATAAGTGGCAAGATTTGCCGCTATCTCTAGGGGGTCGTATTGCCTTGTTCAAGATGGCGATCTTTCCCCGGATTTTATATGTGCTCCAGACACTCCCCCTGCTGTTGCGGCGTTCGGACCTGCGGAAGATGGATAGGCTGATTAATCGTTTTCTTTGGCGTGGGAGGCGACCCAGGGTGCGTCTGGCTGTGTTGCGACAGCAGTGGTCCTTGGGCGGCCTGGGACTTCCCGATATTCGGAGATATAATATCACTTGTTTGTTACGGTATGCTCGGGACTGGCTTTGGGATGTCGGAGAATACACCCCCATGACGATGTTGCAGGGGGCGGTGCAGCCCTTCCACTTGCGTTACCTTTTACACGCGCCAAGGGTGAAGGTACCGAACAAGGTCTTGCGGACGATCGTTCTGGACCCCGTTCTCAGAGCGTGGAGGTATTTTTGTGCTAGCCGTCGGCTTGTTGCTTCCTCTTCCCCATATCTCCCCATTTGGGGAAATGGTGCGTTCTTACCGGGCCTTGGGAGTAGTTTATTTACGCGTTGGACTCAGCTGGGTCTTGTGAATCTGGAGCATGTGGTGACGTCGGATGGCGTAGTGGCAGGATTCTCTTCTTTGTGTCAGCAGTATCCTTTAAGGGGCCAGGATGTTTTCCTTTACGCCCAGGTGCGTAGTTACATTCGTACGGTGCCCAAGGAGGCGTTGCGTGGTGTAGTCAGTTCCGAAATTGAGGTAGCTTTGTTAGGGGGGGAGCAGGGGACGCGTGTAGCTTGGCTACACACCATATTATGGGAATTGGTGCCACCGTTGGATCTGGATGGCCTGGCCGGGGCCTGGACGCGAGACTTGGGAATGGCGGTGACGGGCGCGGAGCTCTTGGATGGTTTGTCCAATATTCCTCTACTTAGTGTGGTGGTGACTTTCAGGGATATGCAGTATAAATTGTTGCGTCGTTTATATTTTGCTCCTTGTCGGGCGTGGAAGGCTGGGATTGCTGGTTCTCATTGCTGCCCTCGCTGTGCTGAGGTACATGCTACACTGGGCCATATGTTCTGGGGGTGTACGCGGGTTCAAACCTTTTGGGGTAAGGTGTTTGCCTATCTTGGGGGGTGTCTAAGCCACCGGTTCACTTTTACTGCCGTGAATGTGGTTTTGGATGTATGGGAGGCTGGCTGGATTGACCGGGTGGGGCAGGGGGTTCTGCATTGGATGCGTTTGGTGCTAGCGACTGCGCGAATGACTATCTTGCAAGGATGGCTGGATGTCAGAGGTCCCCTATACGGGAGGTGGAGGGGGCGCCTACATGAGATGTTCTTGATGGAAGGGCGTCGTGCTAGTGGGCATCCCGGGCGGTGGCAGCGTTTTTTGCGGGGATGGGGACCCCACTTAGAGTCTTTACCTAGGAATGCTCGCAGCCGGATTCTGGGAGGGCTTTGAGACTCTTTGTTTTTGTTCACGGGACTCCGCCGAGCGCCCACACAGGGTGGAGTGGATTGCACCTGTTGGGGCATTGGGGGGGAAGGGGTGAGGGGGGGGGTTGGGCGGCAGGGTTTAGGGGAAGGGTTACTTAGCGTCCCTGTTTCCATTCTGGTTGTGGCGGTGGGCCCGGGAGAAGAGTACACCCCCGGCCCACTTCTCATGGGATGGTTACAGTTGGAATACGGGGGGTGGGATCATTACGTTGATCTATCCTTTTCAATAGTATGAGCTCATCGGAGGCCCCGGGGTTCCTGTGTCTTTTGGAGTCTCAGGCGTAGCTTAGACTTTGAGGCCTGTTCTTGACTGCTCAAGGAGGCTGGGGGGGGGGGAGTTTCCCCCTTTTTTTTCTCTTCTCTCCTTTTTTCTTTCTCGCTGGGGGGAGTCTCTATGCTTCTTAGTATTCTAATGTGTATTACTTGTGTTGTAATTGGCTCTGCCTCTCGGTTTTGTACTGTCTTGCTAAGCCTTTTTATGGAAATTTGAGTAACCATAGTTACACAGGAAATAGTTTTATATCTACGAGGGAGGGAATGCGGGACATAAAAAAATGAAAATGATGAGACGATGCCTTAATGTGTTCTTGTTTTTGATGGTGGATCTATCATTTTGGTTTCACTATTATAGAATCTATACAGTATGCTCCACCAGCCTTTTTGGGTTGTTAAGAATTGTGTAACATTTATATTTTTGTTTCAATAAAGAAATTTAACATAAATCTGGGATGTGGCACAACTCTTGGCTGGATGCACTTGAGCATTAGCACTAGTGACAGGCACTCAATATAAAGCAAATGACCACAAGCAAATAGAAAAGGTCAGTTGTGAAATTAGCTGAATTTTCATGTGTGCAGCATTGCATCAAGGAACTGTTAAAAGCCTGCCAATTAGAAACCAGGAACCGATACATTCTTAAGAAGCTGATTAATACTGCCTCACTTTGTAAGAGAAAAGCAAAAGCTTTTTCAAGTCCATTACATTTTGGGAAATTAGAAAAAACAAACAAAACAACTCCTCCCTCCCCCCAAATCCTTGGAGACTAAGGTTTACTGAAGCCATATTCACTGCCATGGAAACTGTACGCAGGGCATCCTATGTCTCCAGCTGCTAAGCTTTCATTTGTTAGCTCAGTCAAGGAGAATATTTTATGTCAAGATGTCTGAATACATCTTTTTTCATGCAGTGTATTTGCAAAACAGAATGAGGAGGTGTATTAACCACTAATTTAAAAGTAGCAACACAGATTACTGATACTATTTGTTGCATCAGCATAAGATATTTAGAGACATGTTTATTAAACTGCAGTAAGTTTTTGCACTTACTGTACCTTAATTGCCAAAGTTAAGGTGAGATGAGTTTCAAAGCCTTTGTAGTAAATGCTATGGGTGAGTCCAGCATCAGTCCTGCATATAACATACAGGGCAGAGACTGACCTGGTTCTTCTGTATCACACCTCCCCCTTTTCCCTTGATCTCTCCCCTTTGAATACGTGTCTCACAGCCGTAGCCAACTGGCTTACCACTCACTGTTTACACCTTAATCTTACAAAAACCTTGGCCATCTGTTCTCCCGTGATAGTGCTCCCCCTCTGGTCTCTCCCTCCTTCTCTGGTTCACCCATTCCCTTAGTCTCCTCCTTTCGCTATCTGGGGGTCCTCTTTGACCTCGGCCTGACCTTTCGGGATCACATCGCTCACATTTCAAAGACTTCATTCTTCTTTCTACGTCAGATCCGCGCTATCAGGCCTTTTCTTTCTGCACAGGCTCTCTCTACCCTCCTTTTGTCCCTGGTCATATCTCGCGTTGATTTCTGTAACTCAATCCTAGCCGGTCTCCCCGCCATACAACTGCACCGTCTCCAACACATCTAAAATACTGCTGCCCGACTCATCTTTCATTCTTCTACCCGCGATCACATCACTCCTCTTCTCATCCGTCTTCACTGACTCCCCATTAAATTCCGCATTCACTTTAAAATCCTGGTGCTCCTCCACCGTGTTCTTCACACCCACTCCCCTCAGTATCTAGCAGACCTTGTCCATTTTCACACCCCAGCTCGCTCCTTGCGATCCCTCCATCTAAACCGCTTACATCTTCCCTCACCCACCTGCGCTCGCCTCCAATCCACCCGCTCCTCTGCGTTCTTCTTCCTTGCCCCTGCCCTATGGAACTCTCTGCCTTCTTCTATCCGGCTTGAGCAGGAACATACTACTTCTAAGAACAGCCTCAAAACCCATTTCTTTGCCCTTGCCTTCGACCTTCCTGTTCCCTTCACATGACTTTGTTTTCCCCTTTCCCTTCTCTCTCTTTCCTCCCTACTGTCCTGTTGTATGAATCTTCTTGGTTTGCTTTCCTATCCGCCATTGTAACTTCTTTTCCTTCTTCCTTTGCCTTATGGTATTTCTATGATTTGAATTATGTAAACCGCTATGATGTTTTTCGTTGGCATGTAACTCGGGGCAGGGACGCTAGAGAACATGCGCCAAATTGAGATAGAGCCAAAGCTGCAACCTTGACATCATCCCCAATTCTTTCCTTCCTCATCCTTAAGTCCACCACTGATGTGATCCCTTGTACTGAAGCCCCCTGATCCGAAATCCTCCACACAGAAGAGGCCCTGATCCAATGTCTCTCTCTTCAGCTCCAGCAGGGGCAGCCTTAGGGTGATGTGGGGTCATGTGCAGAGACTCATTGTGGTGCCTCATTTGCATAAATATTTACATATCAATGGACCTCATTTGCATACATTTAGTTTACTTTATTTTGAAATGTATATGCCACCCATCTAAAATCCCTGATGATTTCCAAATATACATACAAAATTTATTAAAACAGATGTTACAATAAAGTAAACATAATAAGAATTATCAAATTCAACTTGAAACCACTTTCACAGCCCCCCCAAAATGAAACTATAAATATCTGCATGCCAGATTTATTTTGCTATGACCAGATTTTTAATGAGGAAGCAAGATATAAAATGAGAAAAACGAATCCTGGTAGCGCATGAATTCAAGATCATAGAGCTCTAGCTAGATTGGACTGTGCTAGAGGTGAAAAACCCAGAAATCAGTAGCGGTGAAGCTATCAGGTTACTAAAACAATTAAACTGAGACATTCCCTTAAAATATGGGATTTCTTTGAATCTGAACCAAAATAATATTTTAAATTTCATTCTGGGAGCATCAAGAATGCAAAACTGCAAATCTCAAAGACAATCCATAATACAGTACCTCTCAATCAACACCCTATAGTTGACTACGACACCTATTATCCAGAGTACAGGACCCATAGATCAAATCTAACGTTCCATAACAGCACTTACTTCCGAAACTCACACAACAAGGAGCATACCCAGAAAAGGGCGGAGCCTAGAACATCCATACATCTACTGGAAAACTGAATAAGCCAGATTCCTACATAGAAACTCCATATGAAGAGAATACCTGGCCTCAGTCACATACTTAGGGGGATGTTTTACTAGCCCAGATTAGAAAACATAATTCTTAGAATGTGGATAGATCCTCATCAAGTACAGAATAAGTAGCCAAAAATTAAAAACAGAAATATGTTGACAAAAATTAGACTCAGGGGTATGTTTACTAAAGTTTCTTAACGTGCGTGGCGCGCATGAGCACGCGCTAAGGTACCTTAGCACACGCTAATGATGCTTTATGGGGCACAAATGCGCTTTAGTGCGCGCTCATGCGCGCAGTGGAGCACATGAGCGCTGAAGGCGGGGAAAGGTTCCCGGAGTGCGGAGTAAGGCTCCCCAGGGGCGGAGAGAAGGGGTCAATGGGTGGAGAGTGGGAGGGGAGAGGCTCCCCGCACACTAGCAAGGTGAAATTCGAGGCCAAAAATACCGCAAGTGAAAACCTCGCGTTAGAGCCGATTTAAAGGGAAGAGAAACCATTTCTGTCAGCAATGTACAGCAAAACCAGGGAAACCTACAAAAAAGTGATGTGTGATACATGTGCACAGAACAAAAGTACAAATAAACATTGAAAAGGACCCCAACAAAATTAAAACAAAATCATAATCAAGCTGGGCAATAGTGATAGTAATGGGAAACATCAAAAAACACTTCCAAGAAAGCCCCAAAAAATAAATATGAATTTTGGAAGGGTCTACGCTCCATCCCCATACAAGGTGAATGATCCCACAGTGAAATAGCACCGATCAGGGTTTCCCTCTCCATTGGACAGGTTACCTATGGCATGCACATGTTCCACAACAGCAGGGCGGGCATGTCGGAATGGGCAACTGGACAGATGCTGGGAAAGGGGATACAGAGGGCTACAGGCAGCACATGCTGTGGTGCAGCTGGGGCACAGTGCGGACTAGGCAGATGCCTAGATGGCACTTAGGAATGCTGAAACTGAACAGCAGCCAGACAGCAACTGATGAGGGCCCAACATGGGCACAAGAGTGTCCATCACAGTGTCACAGGGGACAGTACCCAGCAGGTACCCCCAAAGGCACAGAACATTGGCAGGCGGTGTTGGGGGGAAGCGTGGACGCCTATGCAGGCACCCCTACCCCAGAACACGCACCATAGGCAGCCGCCTACCTGCACACTGGATGGCTTGAGACTGCACACCACCAGCACCACCAACAGAAGGGCATGTCAGCATGATGGCAGAGGGGTACTGGTGGTGGAGGGGGGCAGTGGCAGCTGCCCAGAGCCGACCATGGCCTAGCCCTGTGTAGGTGGGTGCCATGCACTGCAACAGACAGGCTCTGTCTGACAAACAACCATTGGATCTCCAGGGATTGCACTGTCTCTGCGAGCACAGTGTGGTGCAGTGAACACAGCCAGTGTGTTCAGGAGCAGAAGTTCACAAGTTCAAGTCCCAGCTGGGGCTACTGCCAATCCAGTCCCCATATTTTACCCGCTACTAAATCGTGATAGTAAGGACAAACCTTTATTGCAGAGAACATACGCATGGTTCAAACGCCTATATTTTACCCCACCGAGCACAGACACCAGAAACATGCGCATTACCTAGAGCAGAGTCCCCCAAATGCATTCCTGGAGGGCCACAAATCATTCAGGTTTTATGCTGTCTCCAATATAAGGCCATGTCAGCATGGTGGCGGAGGGGTACTTGGTGGTGGAGGGTGCAGTGGCAGCTGCCCAGAGCAGACCATGGCCTAGCCCTGTGTAGATGGGTGCCATGCACTGCAACAGACAGGCCCTGCCGGACAAACAGTCATGGTATCACCAGGGAATGCACTGTCTCTGTGGCAACACAGTGGTGCAGTGCACACAACCAGTGTGTTTGGAGGCAGAAGGGCACAGTTTCATGTTCAAGCTATGGTGCCTGCCAACCCAGTCCCCATATTTTACCCACTACTACAACATGCTAATACAGACAGAACGTTTAGTGCAGATGACGCAAACATGCCCAAAACACCTACATTTTACCCTACAGAGCAAAGACACCATAAACAGGCGCATTACCTAGAGCAGAGTCTCCCAAATGCAGTCCTGGAGGGCCAAACACCATTCAGGTTCCATGCTGCCTCTAATAAAGATGCCTGTGCTGCATATCTATGCACCACCCCATGGTATGCAGATGTATCTCATGCATATTCATGAGGGACAGCATGAAAACCCGAACAGTGTTTGGCACACCAGGACTGGAGTTGGGAACCTCTGCCGTAAAGCAGCAGCCAACAGGGGCAGACACACCCACACCCACAGGCTCCATTAGCCAATGCCTCCTGGAGAGGCAGGACATTGGGCCCTGCGTGCATCTCCCAATACTAGCACTTGCATACCTTAGCAATGCCACCCTACACCTGGGAATACGGTACACAGCTATCAAACGTTTGCTATGATTACTGGCAGATAGCAATTCCTACGTTAAGCACAGTTTGCTGATTGAGCTCCATCATAGCAAGCTTTCTGATGTCTGTGGAGTGTGCTTCAGGTCTGGTCTCTGACAGTGTTTACCACCCTGGGGAGTGACCCCCAACAGTATTGCGTACCATATCCATGCCTGCACTGTGCCCAGGACTGGTGTGGCGGCCAGGGCTGCTAAACTCCTCTATAGTAGCACAATGCTGGCATAGGTGTGGGAGTGTGTGTCTGTCTATCCAGTGTGTGGTGGCTGCAGACACCCTCCACAGCCCACACTGCCAGCACTGTTGCCAGTATTGGCCTGCCAATGTGCATAATGAGGAGCAAGGTACCATGGGTATAGCCCGGACAGGGTGGCCTGGCCAGGATGCATCTGCACAGGGCATAGGGCACTGGCTGGGACACTGTAGTGCCCGGCCACCACCTGCACAGACAGGGTGGCCACAGCATGTCCTGCTGGGAGATCACTCTCACCCTGACTGTGCAGTGACCACAGCATGGCTAGGCACCCCCATAGTGCTGTATAGTGTTTTTCTCATGTGATATTTATGGGTTTCCTTTTGGGGCCCAGTCACTGACTTATCTGCTTGGTGTGTATGCTGACATCCCAGTTCTGGGTGCACGCATTTCCACCAGGAACATGCACTATGGACTAGCTAGCAGACTGTCTGTAGCTGGTATGTGTCTTGATGGAGTGCCTTGCAGGGTGCAGCGGCTTAAGGCTTGCTGCAGGAGAATATCAGATAGTGGTGGGGTGCAGCTTAGCATATCCAGGCCTAATGTCTGTCTGCTATTGCGTTATGGATGTGTACAGAGCTGCATTGACTGCCCTGTAGGTGTCTGTTCCCCAGCAGGACTGGGGTTGATGGTCCCCTCTTCTGCCACCATTGCAGGGAGGTAGAATGTGGATCTGTTGATGGGAGACCCTGTTTACCACCCTCAGCCCTGGAGGAGGAGGGTGGTGGTACATAATCCTCCTAGGGGTCCATAGGGGCTACACCTGACTGAGACATACAGATATATCCAAGGTGTGTCTGCAGAAACTACCTATCTCACACATTAGCACTGCTGGGGACCTGCAGCATGGCCTATCTCTGCTGTGGGCCTGGTGCTGGCCGCCCCACCTCACCCTCAGGGTGAGTGCAGTACCTGCACAATGTGACGGTGTGTAGCTACTCTGTGCCAGTACCACACACGGTCAGTTCCCCCTACCAGGCCGAGGTGCTGTGGGGGTGCATACCCCATCTTGTGATCATCTGTAGACTGCTGATTTGCATGTGCAGTGCATCATGGGTATGGGTGGGTTAACCCTATCCTGGTGACCACAGCAGACTGTTTGTGTGGTGACTTGCAGTCCTTCTGCAGCCAGCCAGGGGTTTGCTAGCATTTATAGAGCTGTAGCCCACTGGTTACTTCACTGCCAGTGGAGCTAGAGGTCATGGGTTCAAACCCACAGTGGAGTTATTTGATAGGGCTATCCAAATCATTATCTATTTTTAAAGTACATTAGTGCTGCCAGCAATAACACCCTCAGCGTACTGTACCCATAAGGTGCCTCAGAGGGCGCTTTATAGGGCACCTTATGGTTACCGTCCATATAAGGTGCACTATACAGTATGCTATGGAGCGACTGATAGGGTGCCCTATAGGGGATATTATAGGGTGCTGTGGCGGATAGTGCACTTTATAATGTGCACTATGGAGTTCCTTATAGGGTGCCTTATGCGGCACCTTAGGTTACGGCACGTGAGGGTGTGTTTGCTGGCAGCAATTAATACAATACAAATAAAGTGCTGCAGGAAACAATACTTACACGTCAAAGCTGATGCCTCAGCCAGCCTTACGTATTAAGAACACTGGGGATTGAACTCATGACCCCTGTATCATCAGTCAGTGCCTTAACCATTGTGCTACACTGCTGTTCCTCCTTGCATTTCAGCGCACCTACTTAAGATTTCCATGCATTTAAATGCACAGTGCTGCCATCAAAAACAGTGCTATGACCTTGCTGTGCCTCCTAGGGCACCCTATATGGCGCCCTATAGGCCACCCTTTCAGCAACATTGTAGGGTGCTGTGGCGGACAGTGCACTTTAAAATGTGCCCTCTGGGGTACCTTATGGGGTGCCTTATGCAGCACCTTATGTTACAGTGCTTTGAGAGTGCGTTTGCTAGCAGCAGTAATTAAAATAAAATTAAAAAGCCTCATAATGCAATATTACACATAAATGGTAGTGCTTCAGCCACCCTTCTTCATTGGGCACAGTGGGAGATTGAACCCATGTCCCCTGTACCATCTGTTAGTGTCTTTACCATTGTACTGCAGCCCTGTTCCTCTGTTTGCACATCAGCGCGCCTGCTTATGCTTCCTGCACGCGTTCCTCGTGCGCTACTGTGCGCGGCACACAAGAGCGTGCGGCGCGCGCTAATCCCGTTTTGTTCTATTTTTGACCGGACCGCCCACTAATTATATGGCATCCTGCAGACTACCGCGGCGCGCACGTTAAGAGGGTTTAGTAAACATACCCCTCAACAAACTCGAAGAAGCCACACTGTGCATGTAGCGCAACACAAGAGAAATTAAAAGATGGATATAAAGAAAACACATGTAAATTAAAAAAACTGATATATTCCAATCACTAAGGGGCATGTTTTCTAAGTTGGACTAACAGTTAGCACACGCTATTTGTAACTAGGTCCCACTGGGACCCAGTTACAAATAGCGTGCGCTGTTAGCCCAGCTTAGTAAACATGCCCTATATCGAAAATAAAATACTTTTTCCTACATTTATTGTCTGGCAATTTTATTGTTCTTTTTTTTAATATATATTATTTATAGATTTTTAGTCAAATTACAATGACCAAATATGAATGAAGGACAATCACAAAAATCAGAAGAAAAAAGAAAAAGTACAAAAGGTGAACTAACACATGATATAGCCCACAACATGCAATTTTATCGTTCTAATCGTGTTGTTTCCAGTCTCTGGTTTCTGCTTTTCTGCATCTTCTCTTAATTTTTTCCAGGGTCTGAAATCCATCTGCTATTTCTCTCCTCTACATCCATCTCTGACATTGATCCTTTTGTTTTCAACTTTCTTCCATGTATTGTTGTATCTCGCTATGAACTCATTTTTTCCCTTCTCCTTACTATCTTGTCCTGTCTAGTACTCTTTAACCTTAGTCACAACTCTCCCATTCCCCATCTATAGTTCTCTTTTCCCCAATCTATCAGTAATTGTCCCCTTTCTCTCTTCCCTGCTGTATCCTGCATCTCCCCCCTTCCTCTACCTCACTATCCAACATTTCCCCATTAAATATCTGCCCCCTTCTCGCTTCCCGTCCAGCATTACCATCTCCATTTTACTCCATATCCCCCACAGTATCTAGAACTATCTCCCCATGTCCAGCATTCCTGTCCTTCTACCTATTTCTCACATGTCGAGAATCTCCAATCCATCTCCTTATATTCTGTCAAGTTCAATTCTCCCATCTGTAGCTCTTTGCCTATGTGTCTAGCTTCTCCCCTCACTTTCACCCCCCCATGTCCACCATCTCGCTCCATCTCCTCATTCTCACCTTCCCTGTGTCCAGCATCATTCTCTTCTCCATTTATCAACTCCCCTCATGTCCATCTCCCTTTAACTCCTCCCATGTCCAGCCAGGGGCGGCCCAAGGGGGGTGCGGGGCCATGTGCGGAGACTCGGTGTGGGGCCTCATTTGCATAAGTGGCCTTATTTGCATAAATATTTGCATAATGCTAACATTCATTAAGAGACATGTTTACTAAAAGTTAGTGTGTGTATGGATAAAGACAGACTAAAAGATTTCTACATTACTATAATCCAGTGCCAACCGCCAGGCACATTAGGAACTACTACAAACACTGCCCATTTAGAACCCATAGCAAACCCGCCGTATCCTAACAGCACTACCAGAACTCACAAAGCACCATACCCTACCTATCAAAAGGCAACACTGCAAATATTAAACCAATACATTTCAGAGAAAAACAATACATGACCTACTGGGGAAAGAGAACAAAGTGGCAATGTCAAATAGGAATTACATAAACAGAATACCTCAGCTCAGTTACACATGCAGAACATAGACCATCACCAAACAAGGAATCACAATTTAGAAACAGGAAGGCAATAATTAAACTGGGAACCCCAAAAGCCAAACTTGGAATGTACAACAACTGTAGAAATAAAACTATAAATTAATTTCCTCTTGTACCAAACAAAGCGCAGACGTTAATGATGCACATTTCCCAGAGCTTTCATATTCCAGTTAATAAATTCAAAATAAAGAGATATCTTTCTACCTTTTGTGCATTTTTTTCCCGGTTGCAATTGCTCCAGCCACTTTCTTCTGGTTTCTTCATGTTTTCTGCTAACTCTCCATCATCTGCTGTCTCTTCTCTCTCTTCTAGTTTTTTTCCATTCTCTCTCTCTCTACATCTGCTTTAACATACTTATCTTTCTCCTTTTGCTCTTTCCTCATTCCTATTTCATCCACTAAAATTTTACCCCTCCATCCTCAATCCCCACTTACTCTCCCAATACCCAGCTAAGTGTAGATTTTTTACCCCTACCACACAAAATATTTTTCCCCTCTCCATTTTACTCTCCCAGCCCCATCCCATTCTAATCCGCCCCTAATCCGCCCCCAACATCAGCTCCCTTCGAGGTCCAGTCTCACCCAGCATCCATGCCCTTATTGGCCCTGCCTCAGCCCATTTTCCAGTCTAGCCCCCATCAGCCCATTTCCAGTCCTAGCAACCCCCCAACCCAATACCAGTCCTAGCCCCCCCCCCCATCAACCCAGTTCCAGTCCTAACCCCCCCTCAGCCGATTTCCAGTCCTAACCCCCCCTCAGCCCACTTCGTGTCAGCCCCCCATAGCCCATTACCAGTCCTAACCCCCCCCCCAACAGCCCACAGCCCATTACCAGTCCTAACCCCATCAGCCCACCTCCAGTCTTAATCCCCCCAGCCCATTTCCAGTCCTAGCAACCCCCACCCATTACCAGTCCTAGCCCCCCATAGCCCACTCCAGTCCTAATCCACCAGCCCATTACCAGTCCTAAGCCCATCACCCACCTCCAGTGTTAAACCCCCCCATCAGCCCATTTCCAGTCCTAGCCCCCCCATAGCCCATTACCAGTCCTAACCCCCCCCCCAACAGCCCACAGCCCATTACTAGTCCTAACCCCATCAGCCCCACCTCCAGTCTTAATTCCCCCCAGCCCATTTCCAGTCCTAGCAACCCCTCCAACCCATTACCAGTCCTAGCCCCCCATAGCCCACTCCCAGTCCTAATCCCACCAGCCCACTCCCAGTCCTAATCCCACCAGCCCAGGTCCAGTCCTCGTCCCCCGCACCCAATTTTCAGTTTAAGCCCGCCCATACCCCATTACCAGACCTAACCACCCCATCCACTCACTTTCAGTCCTGATCCCATCAGCCCATATACAGACTTAGCGCCCCCATAGCCCATCACCACTCTTAGACCCCCCCCGCCCCCCCATAGCCCATCACCACTCCTAACCCCCCCCCCAGGCCCCCCCATAGCCCATCACCACTCCTAACCCCCCCCAGGCCCCCATAGCCCATCACCACTCCTACCCCCCAGTCCCCCCATAGCCCCTCAACACTCTTCAACCCCCCCAGCACCCCTTGCCCATCACCACTCCTAACCCCCCCAGCCCCCCCATTGCCCATCACCACTCTTAAACCCCCCCAGCCCCCCCATAGCCCATCACCACTCCTAACCCCCCCCAGGGCCCCATAGCCCATCACCACTCCTACCCCCCCAGTCCTCCCATAGCCCATCACCACTCTTAAACCCCCCCAGCCCCCATAGCCCATCACCACTCCTAACCCCCCCAGCCCCCATAGCCCATCACCACTCTTAAACCCCCCAGCCCCCCCGAGCCCATCACCACTCCTAACCCCCCCAGCCCCCCATAGCCCATCACCACTCTTAAACCCCCCAGCCCCCCATAGCCCATCACCACTCCTAACCCCCCAGCCCCCCCATAGCCCATCACCACTCTTAACCCCCCCAGCCCATCACCACTCTTAACCCCCCCAGCCCCCCCTAGCCCATCACCACTCTTAACCCCCCCCAGCCCCCCATAGCCCATCACCACTCTTAACCCCCCCAGCCCATCACCACTCTTAACCCTCCCCCAGCCCCCCCATAGCCCATCACCACTCCTAACCCCCCCCCAGCCCCCCATAGCCCCATCACCACTCCTAACCCCCCCCCCCCACCCCATAGCCATCACCACTCCTAACGCCCAGCCCAGCCCAGCCCAGGGAAATTTTTTTAAAAAAAGAAGTTGTCTTCTCCAGCAGCCGGGGCCGCCGCGGCAGAATCGAGTGTGCCGCGGGGCCCCCCCTGCCCTCCCGAGCCTGCCCTCCCGAGCCTGCCCTCCCCTTTATCACCTGTCTTCGCAGCTCTAATCAAACGCGCCGGCTTTCAGAGCGCGAAAGGGCTAGTTTCCCTTTCGCGGCTCTGTTAAGCCCGCGGGGGCTGATGGGAACTTCCCATCAGCCCCCGCGGGCTTAAGAGCGCAGCGCGGGAGAAACTCTCCCTCGCGCACTGACCGCCGGCGCGATTGATTAGCGCCGCGAAGACAGGTGATAAAGGGGAGGGCAGGCTCGGGAGGGCAGGCTCTGCTGGGCAGGGGGGGCCCCGCGGCACACTCGATTCTGCCGCGGCGGCCCCGGCTGCCGGAGAAGACAACTTCTTTTTTCTTTTTAAAAATTTTACTTTAGGATTAGAATGTTTTTTGCGCGGGGCCCCCTGAAACGCGGGGCCCTGTGCAAAAAACATTCTCGCTCAATGGACGGGCCGGCCCTGTGTCCAGCATCTCTTCTCCATCTCCCTATTCCCCTTCCCTCTGTCCAGCATCCTCATCCTGCCAATGACCTCCTCCCATGTCCAGTATCTCCCTTTCTTCTCCATATTCCCCCTCTTCTGTGCCCTGTAGCTCCAGTATCTTTTCCCTTCCCCTACTATATGGCCCTGTGTGTCACCTGTAACCCAACCCCCCCCCCCCATGCAGCACTTCCCTTCACCTCGATCATTTTGCTCCACTGCTGCAGTTGTTTTAATTGTATTAGGACCATGGTTCAGGTCTCTGCCACGCTGCTCTTCTCCGTCCACTACTGTCACTGACTCCTCCCTGGGATTGGTCAGCAGAAGGAGGTGCTGCCCCCCCAGGGGCGGCTCAAGACAATCTGCTGCCTGAGGTGAGAGATGAACTGGTGCCCCTCTGGCAGACAAATTGGAAGGGACTCCCCAGAGCTCTAGTCAGGGAACAGGAGGTCCCCTCATTCAGAACACTGATCAAGGGGTTGCATCAAGAATAAAGAAAGTAACAGATTCCCAGGCTATATAATTTTTAATTTTTTTCTTTTGCAATGATATGTATATGTATACAGCAAAAATTGTAGCAGTTTAAATATGTAGCCTGGGAAACAAATATAAAGCATATCACTCCTGATACTACACATTGGGAAGAGATGCTGGACCGGCACGGTATGAAACATATATTCTAGAAAAGCCAAAGGAGATGCAAGGTCTCCGGTCCATCTGCCACTTCTCTCCCCTCCTGCCTTCTTCACTTCCTTATATTTCTGGCTTTTATCTTTTCCTTTCAGCTTTCTTCCATTTATTTCTCTCTCTCTCATCTCAGATTTTACTCTGCCTCCTTATCATCTAGTCATCAGTCCTCCCTCGATACTGCATTTACCACTTTTCAGCCCCTAACATGGTCCTCTCCTTCCTCATCCTCTTATTCCCCCGTCTTTTGCTCTCCCCTTTCTCACTTTCTCACCCCATGTCCAGCATCTCTCTCCTTTTCTCCTTCCTTGTGCAGTGTCTCTCCTCTCTCTGCTCCATCCAGCACCTTATCCCCTTTTTCTCACCCACCCCACCATGTCTACCATTCCCCCCCTCCCTCTCCCTCTCCCTATCCCTGCCCCATGTCCCTTTTTCTCTCCATTCCCTGGGTCCAGCATCTTTCCCTACTCCATGTCTGGATTTCACCTCTTCCTCTGCTTCTTCATCCTCTCTGGCATTTCCTCCTAGCTCCCCCCCCCCCACCGAGTCCACCATCTCTCCTCTCTTTCTCCTTCCCCTATATGCCCATCTATCCTCCATGTCATGTCCTGCATCTGCCCTTTAGTCCCATCTCCCCCCCATGCCCAGCATCTGGCTTTCATGCCCCCATGTCCAGCATCTGCCTATTCCCCTATGTTCCACCCCCCCCCCCCATGCTTAACATCTTCCCTCCATCCCTCCTGTGGAAACCATCTGCCTTCTACCCCCTCCCTCCAGGCCATGACCAGCATCTGTCTTCTGCCTTCCCTCTCTGGCCACATCTGCCCTCCTTCCCCTCTCTATCAATGGCCAGCATTTGTATCCCTGCTCCCCCCTCAGTGTTCAGCATTTATCCCACTGCCCCTGTCATGTTCAGCATCTGGCCTCCTTGACCCCATGTCCAGCATCTGCTGTTTCCCCTATGCCCCCCTCCCCCACCATGCCCAACATCTGCCCTCCATCCCTCCTGTGGCAACTATCCGCCCTCTCCTTCCATGACATGGCGAACATCTGTCCTCTGCCTCCCCTCTCTGAACACTATCTGCCATCTCTCTCCATGGCCGGACTTTGTCCCCCTGCTTCCCCCTACTCCTCAGCATTTATTCCACTGCTCCTCTGGACCCCATGTCCAGCATCTATTGCCTGTGTACCTCTATGGCTCCACTGATGCCCAAAGTGACCTCGCTCCCTTCTTGCTGCCACTGTTTCTCTCAACGTCAGCAATAGTGGTGACTTGAAAGGAAAAAAAAAGACAACAAAAGTGTGGGATCTTCACGATTTCAGCATGCTTGTACTGTAAGTCCCTGTTGGTTCTGCCCCCTCTGTCATGAAAAACATGTATTGGAGGGGGAGGAACCATCAGGGCTTCACAAGAGTGCTGCAGTCTTGAAGACTCCATGCTTTTGCTTTTTTTTCTTTAACAGTTGAAAGCCCGCTGCTGCTTGTCCTCAGATCTGGGTCAGTGGCAGCAGCAGGGGCGTGATACCACCACTGCCAACCTGGGAGAAGGGGCAGCGGTGGTAGCAGCTCCTCTGTCCCATAGCTAAAATAGAGGCCCCAAGTCAGGATTATTATTTTTTTGCAAGTGGCACAGGGTCTGCAGCGGTGTTGGGCCCTGGACAGTTGACATGCCCACAAATGCCTAGGGCCGGCTCTGAACCCCAGCCCACTCAGTCAACTCCTCTGAAGGAGAGCCTATCAAGGTGCACTGGTCCAAGAAAGGATGCTTCCCCCCCCCCCCTTGTGCTATAAAAGAAAGGATGCTCCCCCCAGCACTAAGATATTGTAGTATAATACCCTCCTCCACAACTCCTCCCCTAAAGAGGCACCACTCCCTCCCCAAAGACCAAAGAAAAAACCCTCCCCCACTCTTGATCTCCCCTGGGATTCACCCAGGGGGCTCTCTCTTGTTATCTGATTGGCAGTGCAACAGCAGTCCCCCTCTGTTCCTGCCTGGCTTGCCAGCTGCTTCCAAAATGACAGCAATAACACTAAGGTAGTTTTACCATACTACCTCTAGGGGTCAGTCCAGGGGGTGGAATGGTTGAACCTTTCCAACAACACAACAAGAAAAAATGAAAGTAATCACCAGCAGATTGAAAACAAATTGTAGACATTATTTTTCATGCAGGGCATGAGTAAGCTGTGGAATCTATTTCTGGAAGATGTGATTAAGGCAACTAACAGTGGGATTCAAAAGACATTTGGACAAATTCTTGGAGGAAAACTCAATAGTTTATACTCTAGTTTATAGTTTAATTTAATTTATAAAAATGTATCATCTAGGTGGGCATGGAAGAGCTGTTGCTCGTTTCTGGAAATTGTTATGAGGCATAGATCGACTTTTTGGGATCTGCCAAATACATGTAACAGACTAGCCATTGCTGGAAACAGGATGCTGGGCTCAATGGACCTTGGCCTGACTTGGCATAGTTTTTTTTAAGTTTATGTTGTGACACTCAGGCACGTAACAACAAAGCATTGATACAAAGACACAGACATTCACACACAGAGCCACACAAATAGAAGGCAGAAACAGACACATACAACACAAATCACAGACACATACACAAACAGAACACAGACACATACAGGGACTATTACTACTATTAATCATTTATATAGGGCTACGAGGTGTACATAGCACTGTACAAACATATAAAGTAGACAGTTCCTGCTCGTAGAGCTTACAAGCTAATCAAGACAGAGAGAACAATACAAGAGAAACAAGGAGGGTTCAAATAGGGAAGGAGACAAGGAGAACAAGAGATTAGGATCCAAATGTGGCCTCAAAGAGGTAAGTCTTTAGCATGGATTTGAAGAGGGGGAGAGAAGAGACTTGACGTAAAGATAGAGGAAGTTTGTTCCATGCATAAGGAGCAGCAAGGTGAAAAGATCGAAGTCAGGAGTTTGCAGAAGAAGCAAAGGGCATAGAGAGAAGAAAGCCAGAGGAGGAGTGGAGTTCACAAGGAGGGGTGCAGGGAGAGAGAAGAGAGGAAAGGTAATGAGAGGCAGTAGAGTGAATGCATTTATAGGGCAGAAGGAGAAGTTTGAAATGGAGACGGAAATGGAAGGGGAACCAGTGAAATGATTTTAGAAGAGGGGTTATATGAGTGTATCGGGGCTGGCAGAAGATTAGCCGCGCAGCAGTGTTCTGGATAGATTGAAAAGGAGAGAGATAACTCTGAGGGAAACCAGCAAGGAGGAGGCTGCAATAGTCAAAATAGCAGGTGACCAGAGTGGACAAGAATAAGAACATAAGAACATAAGATATGCCATACTGGGTCAGACCAAGGTCCATCAAGCCCAATATTCTGTTTCCAACAGTGGCCAATCTTAGTAGTGTGTTCACAGACACACAAACATAGAAGACGGACACATATAAACACAGAGAAAGACACACACAAAACATAGACAGACAGGCACACACAAACAAACACATATAAGAAGAAAAGGCTGCTTCATCTCCTTATGGGGCCCTGGGCAAACTTCTGAAGATGGGACCCCTCCCTCCCCCCAAGCAGCAGCTCTCTTCTCTGCTTCCTCCCCCCACTAGCACAATATTTCTCCTCCCTTAACTCCTAGGGCAGCATCTCTCCCTTTATCGACCACTATAATGCACAACATCTCTCCTCACTCGCTGTCCTCCCTCTGGTCCGGTCATCCACCTCATGCAGCATGGGTCTTTTAGTCCCAGCGTGTGCCTAAAGTTAGTCACTCCTGTCACCTTTGACATGATCTTCCTGTTTCGGAGGAAGTGGGATTGACCAATTTTGAGCAACTGCATGGGCTTGAAGGCCCTGCGCTGCCTGCCACTGCGCTTTCCACCTTCCTCACTGCCACACCATCTAGATGGCAAGTGATTGCCACACTCTTGTCTGCCTAATTATAGAGCCACAACAGCTCCTGGGCAGCAGGGCAGCTAGGCCCCCATTGTGCAGGGGCTTGAGGAAGCCGTCTCTTTTCCCCATAGGTAAAAGCAGCCCTGACAGAGGAATTATAAATAATTTCACAAGACGTTCTTCACATTTTTTCCTAGCTTCCTTCCACTGCTGCATATTCCTATCCCTGTTGCACTGACTCTTAGGGGGATGTTTACTAAACTGCGGTAATGGTACATAACGCGTGTTATGTAACGTTAACGATTGTTAGCTTACGTTAACGCGCATTATGATGCGTTAATGATCGTTAACGTCTCATTACGCGCGTTAACATAAGTTAACGATCGTAAAGTTCCACGGCGCGGTAAAACACCGCAGAAGGTGGAGAGAGGGCGGAGAGAAGGGGTCAATGGGCGGAGTGTGGGCGGGGAGAGGCTCCTTTCACACTAATGCGCTGATCTGAAGAGCTGAATCCTAACGCGATTGAAAACCTGCCGTTAAATGCACATTTCAGGGGAGAGAAATCAGCAATGTACAGCATAGGCAGGGAAACCTAAAAAAAGTGATAAGTGTGATACATGTGCCCAGAACAAAAGGGCACATAAACATTGAAAATGACCTCAACAAACTGGAAAAAAACCATAACCAAGCTGGCCAATAGTGGTATTAATGAGAAACATCAACCCCCCCTGAGAAAGCTCCATAGAAAAGATATAAATCATGGAAGGGTCTATGCGCCATCCCCATACAAGGTGAATGAGCCACAGTGAAATTGCGCTGTGCAGGGTTTTCCTTTCCATCGGATAGGTGTCCTATGGCGTGCACATGTGCGGCAACAGCAGGGCAGACATGTCGGTACGGCAACTGGACAGATGCCGGAAAAGGGGATACAGAGGGCCGCAGGCGGCACATGCTGTGGTGCAGCTGGGCCACAGTGCGGACTAGGGTGATGCCTAGCTGGCCAATATGAATGCTGAAACAGCAGAGCAGCCAGACAGCAACTGCTGAAGGCCCAACATGGGCATGACTGTGCTTCCCACAGTGTCACAGTGTACCCAGCAGCTACCCCCAAGGGCACGGAACATTGGCAGGCGGTGCTGGGGGTAGCATGGGCACCATAGGCAGCCGCCTACCCCCACACTGTATGGCCTGAGACTGCGCTCCACCAGCACCACCAGCAGAAGGGACTGTCAGCATGGTGGCAGAGGGTCACTGGAGGTGGAGGGGGCAGTGGCAGCTGCCCAGAGCAGACCGTGGCCTAGCCCTGTGTAGGTGGGTGCCATGCACTGCAACAGACAGGCCCTGTCTGACGAACAGTCATGGTATCACCAGGGAATATGCTGACTCTGTGAGAACATGGTGGTGCAGTGCACTAAACTACTGTATTCAGAAGGTCACAGGTTCAAGTCCCAGCTGTTGTTCCTGCCAACCCAGTCCCCTTATTTTACCCACTGCTAATACAGACAGAACCTTTTTTGCAGATGAAGTAAACATACCCAAAACACCTACATATTACCCTACAGAGCACAGACACCATAAACATGCGCATTACCTAGAGCAGAGTCTCCCAAATGCAGTCCTGGAGGGCCAAACACCATTCAGGTTCCATGCTGCCTCTAATAAAGATGCCTGTGCTGCATTTCTATGCGCCACCCTCATGGTATGCAGATGTATCTCATGCATATTCATGGGGGACAGCATGAAAACCCGAACAGTGTTTGGCACACCAGGACTGGGGTTGGGAACCTCTGCAGTAAAGCAGCAGCCAACCGGGGCAGACACATCCGCACCCACAGGCCCCATTATCCAAAGCCTCTTGGAGAGGCAGAACTTTGGGCCCTGCATGCATCTCCCAATACTAGCACTTGCATATCTTAGCAATGCCACCCTAAACCTGGGAATACGGTACACATCTATCAAAAGGTTGCTATGAATACTGGCAGATAGCAATTCCTAAGTTAAGCACAATTTGCTGATTGAGCTGCATCATAGCAACCTTTCTGATGTCTGTGGAGTGTGCTTCAGGTCTGGTGTCAGGGTTTACCACCCTGGGGAGTGACCCCCAACAGTATTGGTGTGTATGCTGACATCCCAGTTCTGGGTACACGCATCTCCTCCAGGAACATGCACTATGGACTAGCTAGCAAACTGCCTGCAGCTAGTATGTGTCTGGCTGGAACACCTTGCAGGGTGCAACGGCTGGAGGCTTGCTGCTGGAGGGCAGCTGGCCATTTCCAGGCCTACTCTCTGTCTGCTATTGCTGTATGGATGGGTACAGAACTGCATTGCCTGCCCTGTAGGGTGTCTGTTCCCCAGCAGGACTGGGGTGGATGGTCCCCTCTACTGCTACCATTGCAGGGAGGTGGAATGTGGATCTATTGGTGGGTGATCCTGTTTCCCACCCTGAGCCACAGAGGGTGGGTTGTGTGGTGGTACATAATCTGCCTATGGGTCCAAACACCCCTCCTCCCCCTTCACCCACATCACCTCACTATGGCACCAACACAAAATATGCACTATTCTGGGTGCATCATCACCCATAAGGGCTAGACATGACTGAGAAATACAGAGGGACACAGATGTATCCTAGGTGTGTCTGCCGGAACTACCTATCACACACTGATGGGGACCTGTATCATGGTGCATTTCAGCCATGAAAGGTGCTGTGGATCTGGTGCTGGGCACCCCACCTCACCCTCAGGGGGAGCACAGTACCCGCACAATGTGACAGTCTGTGGCTACTCTGTGCCAGTACCATACACGGTCAGTTCCCCCTACCAGGCCGAGGCGCTGTGGGGATGCATACCCCATCCTGTGCCCATCTGTGGACTGCTGATTTGCATGTGCAGTGCATCATGGGTACGGGTGGGTTAACCGTATCCTGGTAGCCACAGCAGACAGTTTGTGTGGTGGCGTGCAGTCTTTCTGCAGCTATAGAGCTGTAGCCCACTGGTTACTTCACTGCCTGTGCGGTCAGAGGTCATGGGTTCATACCCATGGTGGGGTTATTTGATAGGGCTGTCTGAGGCATTGTCTATTTTTGATGTACATTAGTGCTGCCAGCAAAATCACCCTCAGAGTACTGTAACCTTACGGTGCCTCATAAGGCACCCTATAAGGTGCCTTATAAGGTGTTCTATAGGGGACATTATGGGGTGCCTTGGCGGACAGTGCACTTTATAATGTACCCTATGGAGTGCGTTATGGGGTGCCTTATGCGGCACCTTAGGTTACACCACTGTGAGGGTGTGTTTGCTGGCAGCACTAATGAACCTAAACGTAAAATGCCTCAACAATCACTACTTAAATGTAAAGGGTGATGCCTCAGCCAGCCTTATGTATTGGGCACACTGGGGAATTGAACCCATGACTCCTATACCATCAGTCAGTGTAGTAACCATTGTGCTACAGCTCTGTTTCTGTGTGTTATGTCTGTGCGCCTTCTTAAGATTAACGCGCGGTAACGTGCCATGTAACGCTCGTTAATTTATGGCGCCTTGTAACGCGCGTTGTCAGTAACGATGTACCGCCCTTGTCCTTATTTGGGATTTCTGCCTGTACCGCGGATCCTAACACGAATCACACTAACGCAGTTTAGTAAACATACCCCTTAGTGATTCAGACATGTAGTGCATTTTTTTGCTATAAATTCTACACTGAAACATAGTAAGTGAACTGTATAATTTTCTTCATGGTTGTTATATACAGAGACAACTAGAGATTCAACTGAGTAATTTGCTACTGGTTGCAGTGGTATTCCTAGCTGCCCCATAACTCGGTAGGTGCCCCCTGTGTGGCACAATGCTGTGCGCTGTGCTAAGCCCCCCCCCCCCAGTCCTGGCCAGTCCCATGGAGGCAATGCAGCAAACCTATGATTAAACTGACTTGCTGCCGTGCCTCATGCTCTAGGGGCCAGTCATTCTTCTCTCCTGGCTGAAGTCTTGCGATTTATGAGACTTTGGCTGGTAGAAAAGAGTGGCTGGCTCCTGGAGTATGAGGCATGCTGATCTGGAAATGGCAGCACTGATCCGATCTGGCAAACAAGCAGTCTTCAGATGCATCTGTTGACAGAGAAACACATGATACTTTCACCTGATGCAGCCCAATTTGGACGAAACATGATGCTGTATCAGGATAGTTTGTTTAGTTATCTGTCAATTCCTCTGCCTGTAACATGATGGGAAAAAGACTGTGGGACTTGTTACTTGCATGAAGGCAACCTAGAAGTTTGTCATGCTGCCTCCATGGGACCTGTGGGAGTGCAGCCCTCTCCTGACTGTGTCCACCATCCCGCCCTTGGTATGCCACTGACTGCTATGTGTACAATCAAGAAATGTTGGAGACGCACAGCAATATCTGTTGCCATGAGGCAGAGGCACCCTGTGATTAATAACTATGAATGTATCTTTTGTAACTCACCTATAATTTGGGGTAGGCAGGCAACTATAAATTTTTTAAATAAATAAATATCCATCTCTCTCTCTCTCTATATATATATATGTATGTATACACACATACACGCACACACACACATATACAGGGTGGCCCAAAAAGTGAGAACATCTCGTAGCATATAAGTTATTTAAAAATTCAAAAAGACAGATGTAAACGATTGACAAATTTTAAAAAAATGATGGCGACCGGAAATGGTCAAAATAAAGACGTTATATAGCTAAAAAAGGTAAATAAGTAAACTATTTAAGCTTTTAATTTATGAGATGTTCTCACTTTTTTTGGGCCACCCTATATATATAATAGTATATATAAACAGATATATACATACTTTCTTTCCTTGTCTTCAAATAGCCTTATATTTTTTCTTTTATATCCAAGAAGGCTCTTATTAATGCACAAAAATAGTTAGCGTTGATAGCATTATAGCTGTCAGTTTCTTAAAGGTCATATATCAAACTTCTTTTAAGTCCCATACCAACACTGGCCAGAATTTTGCATTTTGCTCAGCTGTATCTAGTCAGCTTTGGAGAACCTAAATGCTATTGAACATACAACACTTTAAAAATATTCCCTTCCTGTAGTTTAGTTAAATTTACAGTAAGGCCCCTTTTATTAAAGCCCACTATGGTTCTGCACGTAATATCAAAACAAATGTATATTAAGTGCAAAGTCTCCGTATTAACTATTGGGGGGCGTGGCCAGAATTTCCCAGCAGTTAACACAGGACCTATAGTTTAACATGTGGCGCAGTAATGCAGGTACAAAAAAATTGCAAGTAACCAAACACTTCTAGGTTGCCTTCATGCAAGTAACAAGTCCCACAGTCTTTTTCCCATCATGTTACAGGCAGAGGAATTGACAGATAGCTAAACAAACTATCCTGATACAGCACCATGTTTCGTCCAAACCGGGCTGCATCAGGTGAAAGTATCATGTGTTTTTCTGTCCACAGGTGCATCAGAAGACAACTTGTTTGCCAGATCGGATCAGTGCTGACATTTTTTTAATGTCATTTCCTGCATTTTGCTGTATTAATTTTCTCATACATCATGCTTGACTCTTTTTCACGTAAAGTTCTTGCAGTGACCTAGGGAACTGATTTATTTATTTATTTATTTATTTATTTAACATCTCTTATATACCGCGCTATTAAAATCAGCGCGGTGTACATCGAACAAAATATACTGCAATGTGTACAGGTAACATCGAGTTTACAGAGAACAAGGGAATATAAAACATGGAATAAAAGGGATAACTATGTACAATAAACAATATACTATTTATATGCTTTAATTATGTACCATATTTAAACTCGAGTGAATATTGAACATGTATTCATGGGTAGGATGAGTCTATAGTAGTAAGGTGGATTTTCGTGGGGACTAACCGTTTTCTGGTTGGATTAAAGTGCTAGGGTGTTTGGTGTGAGTGGGAGGCCTGTTGGCTGTGTGAGTGTCCATGGACACTTCTGGGTAGTATTTTGTGAATAAGTGATGCTTTACGGCTTTGCGGAATTGTAATAGACTTTTGATGCTGCGGATTTCGTGGGGAAGTTTATTCCAATTCCTGGGTGCGAACAATGAAAAAGCTCTGTTTGATGTGGCTTTAGTACATGAAGTCATCATCTTAGGAACTATTAAAGTGTTCATAGTTGTAGTCCTTCTGTTTCTATTTTCAGGGGTGTTATGGATTAGTTTACTGATTGGTGTTGGTGGGTAGATATTCATGGCTTTGAAGGTCAAAACTAGTGACTTGTATGAGAGTCTGGCTTGTAGTGGTAGCCAGTGTAGGTCTTTCATGATAGGCGTTATATGAGCAGACCTTGGTGACCCAGAGAGGACTCTAGCAGCTGTATTCATAGCCAGACGTAGTGGATTTAAGGTTGATTGAGGGAGCCCGTGGAGGATGATGTTTGCAAAATCTAGATGTGGCAGGACTAGTGCCTGGAAGGTTGACCGGTAATCAGTATAGTCTAGTAGTGGACGGAGGTGGCGTAGTGTTCTGATCTTATGGTATATATTCTTTGTCACATTCTTCACGTGCATTCAGGTTCCATGCTGCCTCTAATAAAGATGCCTGTGCTGCATTTCTATGCGCCACCCTCATGGTATGCAGATGTATCTCATGCATATTCATGGGGGACAGCATGAAAACCCGAACAGTGTTTGGCACACCAGGACTGGGGTTGGGAACCTCTGCAGTAAAGCAGCAGCCAACCGGGGCAGACACATCCGCACCCACAGGCCCCATTATCCAAAGCCTCTTGGAGAGGCAGAACCTTGGGCCCTGCATGCATCTCCCAATACTAGCACTTGCATATCTTAGCAATGCCACCCTAAACCTGGGAATACGGTACACATCTATCAAAAGGTTGCTATGAATACTGGCAGATAGCAATTCCTAAGTTAAGCACAATTTGCTGATTGAGCTGCATCATAGCAACCTTTCTGATGTCTGTGGAGTGTGCTTCAGGTCTGGTGTCAGGGTTTACCACCCTGGGGAGTGACCCCCAACAGTATTGGTGTGTATGCTGACATCCCAGTTCTGGGTACACGCATCTCCTCCAGGAACATGCACTATGGACTAGCTAGCAAACTGCCTGCAGCTAGTATGTGTCTGGCTGGAACACCTTGCAGGGTGCAACGGCTGGAGGCTTGCTGCTGGAGGGCAGCTGGCCATTTCCAGGCCTACTCTCTGTCTGCTATTGCTGTATGGATGGGTACAGAACTGCATTGCCTGCCCTGTAGGGTGTCTGTTCCCCAGCAGGACTGGGGTGGATGGTCCCCTCTACTGCTACCATTGCAGGGAGGTGGAATGTGGATCTATTGGTGGGTGATCCTGTTTCCCACCCTGAGCCACAGAGGGTGGGTTGTGTGGTGGTACATAATCTGCCTATGGGTCCAAACACCCCTCCCCCCCCTTCACCCACATCACCTCACTATGGCACCAACACAAAATATGCACTATTCTGGGTGCATCATCACCCATAAGGGCTAGACATGACTGAGAAATACAGAGGGACACAGATGTATCCTAGGTGTGTCTGCCGGAACTACCTATCACACACTGATGGGGACCTGTATCATGGTGCATTTCAGCCATGAAAGGTGCTGTGGATCTGGTGCTGGGCACCCCACCTCACCCTCAGGGGGAGCACAGTAGCCGCACAATGTGACAGTCTGTGGCTACTCTGTGCCAGTACCATACACGGTCAGTTCCCCCTACCAGGCCGAGGCGCTGTGGGGATGCATACCCCATCCTGTGCCCATCTGTGGACTGCTGATTTGCATGTGCAGTGCATCATGGGTACGGGTGGGTTAACCGTATCCTGGTAGCCACAGCAGACAGTTTGTGTGGTGGCGTGCAGTCTTTCTGCAGCTAGCCAGGGGTTTGTTAGCAGCTATAGAGCTGTAGCCCACTGGTTACTTCACTGCCTGTGCGGTCAGAGGTCATGGGTTCATACCCATGGTGGGGTTATTTGATAGGGCTGTCTGAGGCATTGTCTATTTTTGATGTACATTAGTGCTGCCAGCAAAATCACCCTCAGAGTACTGTAACCTTACGGTGCCTCATAAGGCGCCCTATAAGGTGCCTTATAAGGTGTTCTATAGGGGACATTATGGGGTGCCTTGGCGGACAGTGCACTTTATAATGTACCCTATGGAGTGCGTTATGGGGTGCCTTATGCGGCACCTTAGGTTACACCACTGTGAGGGTGTGTTTGCTGGCAGCACTAATGAACCTAAACGTAAAATGCCTCAACAATCACTACTTAAATGTAAAGGGTGATGCCTCAGCCAGCCTTATGTATTGGGCACACTGGGGAATTGAACCCATGACTCCTATACCATCAGTCAGTGTAGTAACCATTGTGCTACAGCTCTGTTTCTGTGTGTTATGTCTGTGCGCCTTCTTAAGATTAACGCGCGGTAACGTGCCATGTAACGCTCGTTAATTTATGGCGCCTTGTAACGCGCGTTGTCAGTAACGATGTACCGCCCTTGTCCTTATTTGGGATTTCTGCCTGTACCGCGGATCCTAACACGAATCACACTAACGCAGTTTAGTAAACATACCCCTTAGTGATTCAGACATGTAGTGCATTTTTTTGCTATAAATTCTACACTGAAACATAGTAAGTGAACTGTATAATTTTCTTCATGGTTGTTATATACAGAGACAACTAGAGATTCAACTGAGTAATTTGCTACTGGTTGCAGTGGTATTCCTAGCTGCCCCATAACTCGGTAGGTGCCCCCTGTGTGGCACAATGCTGTGCGCTGTGCTAAGCCCCCCCCCCCCCCCCCCCAGTCCTGGCCAGTCCCATGGAGGCAATGCAGCAAACCTATGATTAAACTGACTTGCTGCCGTGCCTCATGCTCTAGGGGCCAGTCATTCTTCTCTCCTGGCTGAAGTCTTGCGATTTATGAGACTTTGGCTGGTAGAAAAGAGTGGCTGGCTCCTGGAGTATGAGGCATGCTGATCTGGAAATGGCAGCACTGATCCGATCTGGCAAACAAGCAGTCTTCAGATGCATCTGTTGACAGAGAAACACATGATACTTTCACCTGATGCAGCCCAATTTGGACGAAACATGATGCTGTATCAGGATAGTTTGTTTAGTTATCTGTCAATTCCTCTGCCTGTAACATGATGGGAAAAAGACTGTGGGACTTGTTACTTGCATGAAGGCAACCTAGAAGTTTGTCATGCTGCCTCCATGGGACCTGTGGGAGTGCAGCCCTCTCCTGACTGTGTCCACCATCCCGCCCTTGGTATGCCACTGACTGCTATGTGTACAATCAAGAAATGTTGGAGACGCACAGCAATATCTGTTGCCATGAGGCAGAGGCACCCTGTGATTAATAACTATGAATGTATCTTTTGTAACTCACCTATAATTTGGGGTAGGCAGGCAACTATAAATTTTTTAAATAAATAAATATCCATCTCTCTCTCTCTCTATATATATATATGTATGTATACACACATACACGCACACACACACATATACAGGGTGGCCCAAAAAGTGAGAACATCTCGTAGCATATAAGTTATTTAAAAATTCAAAAAGACAGATGTAAACGATTGACAAATTTTAAAAAAATGATGGCGACCGGAAATGGTCAAAATAAAGACGTTATATAGCTAAAAAAGGTAAATAAGTAAACTATTTAAGCTTTTAATTTATGAGATGTTCTCACTTTTTTTGGGCCACTCTATATATATAATAGTATATATAAACAGATATATACATACTTTCTTTCCTTGTCTTCAAATAGCCTTATATTTTTTCTTTTATATCCAAGAAGGCTCTTATTAATGCACAAAAATAGTTAGCGTTGATAGCATTATAGCTGTCAGTTTCTTAAAGGTCATATATCAAACTTCTTTTAAGTCCCATACCAACACTGGCCAGAATTTTGCATTTTGCTCAGCTGTATCTAGTCAGCTTTGGAGAACCTAAATGCTATTGAACATACAACACTTTAAAAATATTCCCTTCCTGTAGTTTTAGTTAAATTTACAGTAAGGCCCCTTTTATTAAAGCCCACTATGGTTCTGCACGTAATATCAAAACAAATGTATATTAAGTGCAAAGTCTCCGTATTAACTATTGGGGGGCGTGGCCAGAATTTCCCAGCAGTTAACACAGGACCTATAGTTTAACATGTGGCGCAGTAATGCAGGTACAAAAAAATTGCAAGTAACCAAACACTTCTAGGTTGCCTTCATGCAAGTAACAAGTCCCACAGTCTTTTTCCCATCATGTTACAGGCAGAGGAATTGACAGATAGCTAAACAAACTATCCTGATACAGCACCATGTTTCGTCCAAACCGGGCTGCATCAGGTGAAAGTATCATGTGTTTTTCTGTCCACAGGTGCATCAGAAGACAACTTGTTTGCCAGATCGGATCAGTGCTGACATTTTTTTAATGTCATTTCCTGCATTTTGCTGTATTAATTTTCTCATACATCATGCTTGACTCTTTTTCACGTAAAGTTCTTGCAGTGACCTAGGGAACTGATTTATTTATTTATTTATTTAACATCTCTTATATACCGCGCTATTAAAATCAGCGCGGTGTACATCGAACAAAATATACTGCAATGTGTACAGGTAACATCGAGTTTACAGAGAACAAGGGAATATAAAACATGGAATAAAAGGGATAACTATGTACAATAAACAATATACTATTTATATGCTTTAATTATGTACCATATTTAAACTCGAGTGAATATTGAACATGTATTCATGGGTAGGATGAGTCTATAGTAGTAAGGTGGATTTTCGTGGGGACTAACCGTTTTCTGGTTGGATTAAAGTGCTAGGGTGTTTGGTGTGAGTGGGAGGCCTGTTGGCTGTGTGAGTGTCCATGGACACTTCTGGGTAGTATTTTGTGAATAAGTGATGCTTTACGGCTTTGCGGAATTGTAATAGACTTTTGATGCTGCGGATTTCGTGGGGAAGTTTATTCCAATTCCTGGGTGCGAACAATGAAAAAGCTCTGTTTGATGTGGCTTTAGTACATGAAGTCATCATCTTAGGAACTATTAAAGTGTTCATAGTTGTAGTCCTTCTGTTTCTATTTTCAGGGGTGTTATGGATTAGTTTACTGATTGGTGTTGGTGGGTAGATATTCATGGCTTTGAAGGTCAAAACTAGTGACTTGTATGAGAGTCTGGCTTGTAGTGGTAGCCAGTGTAGGTCTTTCATGATAGGCGTTATATGAGCAGACCTTGGTGACCCAGAGAGGACTCTAGCAGCTGTATTCATAGCCAGACGTAGTGGATTTAAGGTTGATTGAGGGAGCCCGTGGAGGATGATGTTTGCAAAATCTAGATGTGGCAGGACTAGTGCCTGGAAGGTTGACCGGTAATCAGTATAGTCTAGTAGTGGACGGAGGTGGCGTAGTGTTCTGATCTTATGGTATATATTCTTTGTCACATTCTTCACTGATGGCGCAGTAGACATTATGGGGATTTTATTTCATAAGATACACAACCATTCATTTTTATCACAGCGAGTGCCTGTTGTCAAAAATTCATTGATTCTTATAATTTTGCATTTTTTTGTTTAAATTATTTTACTAATACAGTGTCACCCCATGTTTATGTATTATGTCCCTTACATTTCTATATATTCCTCCCTCTCCCACCCACTGAATTGTTTTCTTACATCAACAACTGCAATACTTTTGACAGTTAGAGGTATGTTAACCAAAGTCTGCGAAGGTTTGCACTTAATGCATGTTTGGAACAAAAACTAACCTGAGAAAAGTAAGTTGGCTCTGTGCTAACAGTTGGAAGCCTGTCCAGTATGTTCCTAGAATTACCGCACTGAACAGCTCCCTAATATGTGCCAGCAGCATTTGAAATGAACACAGTTGCCCTTGAGATGGCATTAAGTGCGCCCACATTACCTGCAACAGCGACAATTAGAGCGCATTAATAACCTTCATGCTAAGTGCAATGTGCAGCCAATGCCCACTTTTCACCCATAACCAGTCCATTTCTTACCCCATTGCTTGCTAAGCCATTATCATGCGGTTTTTAACACTAGCTGCTTTTCTGCATGGTAGCAGTTACCGTGATCCCAAGCTAACTGTTTGTGTTAAAGCATGCATTGACCGTTAATGCACTTCAGTAAACACGCCCCTTAAAGTGACGGGGCCGATATTCAAAGCCTTTTAGATGGTTAGCAGACCTGTCCTTACTTTAACTAGTTTTTGCTATCCAGTTAGTGTGCTGAATATCACCACTAACCAGACGTTTGCTGGCAAACTTGGACATTTGTCTCAGGACACCAGACAAATTCCAGCGATGAATATCTGGGTTTATTTAAAACAGCAGCAGCTAGCCACATGCCCTGAATATCGCTCCCACTGTCTTTTGGTTATCATTTCATTTAATTGTAAATTTTCTTGTTTCAAAATATTTATTTATTTATTTATCTATTTAGTTGTGCTTATATACCGCTTTTCACCGGGTCAATATAATAGACATCAAAAAATGATCAAACTATCAGAGAGATCCTAAATAAAAGATAAAGGATTTGTTTAATGATAGCAGATGTAACACAGGTAGGGGGCGCAGTCCTACTACCACTGTGGATATGGGGAGGGGGCGAGGAAGGGAGCAGCAATATATGTGTTGCAGGAGATGTCGGGAACCCTAGCTATGTCCCTGTTTAATGCTTTGCAGTTTGAGACTTTCCCTTTAAGAGAGTCAGAAGCAGAATCCTGTTTCTGCTGCTGGCTGTAATCAGTTAAGCTTATGTTGTGAGGCAGAATTACTAGAGCAGCTACCTTTTAATACCGAGTATAGGAGAAGAGAAGGAGAATTTGTGGGAACCAGATGTCAACCAGCCCTTGGGTGTAAATAAAGTAAATCCCATTTCAAATTACTGCATTTGGGTTGTGTTCTGTAGAAAAAGTCCATGTGCCTGACATCTTATCAGCCAGCATAGCTCTTAGGGTGACGTAAAGGGCTCCATTTACTAAGCTTTTCTTCCACTGATAGGGATTGGGAGAAAATCCTTAATAAATCAGACCCAAAGACCAAATTTCTTTCATCTTACTAGTTGGACTGTGAAAGTAGGAAAAGGGTTCTTCAATTTTAGAAGCAGCATTTTATTTCCAGCCCATATATTTAACTCACCTTTCAGCATTTTGAACATTGTGCAGCAAAACACATCTCAGAATACAAGATTTTTACTTTAATTATGTTACCATTTTAGCATGCAAGGTCGGGTTTTTTCTTTCTTTAATCAAATAAATCCTCTGTCTTTAGAGTTCATTTCCAGTTTCCTTCTGTAATTCTTTCATGCATAATCAGATAGCATGCATCATAATTTCATGTTCTATGTTTAGGAAAGAACCCTAGGCCATAAGAATGAAAGCTTTGAAGCAGGCTTGGAAGGTGCACTAATAGTATATTCTAATGGTTGAAATGGTGAGCCGTGGATGAAATGCTCACAGGGTGAGGCAAACACACAGAGACTCGTTATTTTGCTATAGGCATTAGTGCCAGATCTGTTCCACTTTTCAGTTTCAGCAACAGAAAAAATAAGGCAAATATTGATTGTTTTCAATGAAAATGACCTAGTCATGACATGCTGAAATTAAAATAATAGAGTCCTATGGTCTGCACAGTGATAAGTATTGCAAACACTAATCATGTTTTTAGTTGACAATATCAGCCACATAGTTAGTACTGAAAAGTGTATCAGCAGCTCTTGTAGAAAGCGTATTTAAATGTGATGTTCTGTTTGCTAGTCATCAAAGAGATACTAGTTATTTATAAACCTGGGTTGTTAATCTGCTAGTTGCACCATCCCCTGAACACTATCTAGGGCCAGTGCAGTGAACTTTCAACCTTACGCCCTCCCCAATTAACTTCCAGCCCTGTCACACCCCTCCTCTAAGCAACACTTTGATAATTAAACTCAGCAATCGCCATCATCCCAATGTACCCTCTCCCAGAAAATCCCTGTAAAAATGCAGAAGTGGCCATTATACTTTAAAATATTATTCTTTGTTTTGTATGGGCCTGATTCTGTCCCGGATGAAGATCTCCTCTGTGGGTCTGGTCTGAAATGGATGCATAGAGGGGATCGCGACTCTGATCCCACGGAGCATGTCTAGTCCCACGGGATCAGAATCGCGAACAACTAACTCAGTCAGGGCTTTTAAATTGAGCCGCGGCATCATGTTTCCATGGCACCGTGACTCCATTTAAAAGCTGCGATGCTGGCTGCCCAGTTAAAGTGTTTATTTCCTCAGCCTGACTCCTGATCAGGCCTCCAAAGATCAGGGTCGGGCTGCAGGGAATAAACCCTTGCATTCCCTGGCCCATCCGCGCCCCAGCAGCTTAAAAAAAAGAACGTCCAGGGAAGTTATTCCATCTCGGAGGTGGAATAACTTCCCTGGATATTTCACCGGCCCTGGACGTACAGGGCCAACATTGGAATCGCCCACTGCCCTTCCACTCTCCGCCTCTGAGCCATCCATTCCCCGCCCCCGTCTAACTTCCCCGCATAACCAGCGGGGAAGTTATTCAATGCAGGAGAAGCCACGGATAGCGGGGATGGACATCCCGTTGGGCTGCCATCCCCACTATTCGTGGCTCAGAATAACCCCCTATATGTATATAGATATATGTATATATGTAACGAGGGTGATTTCCAAAAGTTATTTACCCTCTTAAATGAACTGTTTTAAAACTGTTCATCCTCCTTGCAGATAAAAAGTTTGTGTCGATGGCTTTTTGAGTTAGTGTAGCTGTCCGGACCTATTGTTTTGTTTTGACTGGAGCAGCTCTTTACCACTCTCTAGAAGCTACTGCCTTAGATGACTGCTCCATCTGGTGGTTGAGCTGGCCCTGATACTGTCATAATATGGCATATTATGCTGTTGTTAAGTGCCGTCGAGTTGGTGTAGATTCATGGCGAACCTCTGGATAGTTTACCTAAAATGTGTTCGGTCTTCAGTCAGGCGGCTCATTGTTGACAGAGTGGTACCCATAGCTGCTGTTATTGTATTGATCTACCTCATTACTGGCCTTCCTCTTTTTCGTTGACCTTCAACTTGCCAAGCATGTTGTCTTTCTCTAATTATCTCTGTCTTTGCATGATGTGTCCAAAGTATGAAAGATGAAGTCTTGTCATTTGAGCTTATAAGGAAAGCTTAGGCTTGATCTCCTGTAGTACTGACTGGTTTGTTCTTCGGGCAATCCATGGTATACACAGTATTTGTCGCCAGTACCATAATTCAAAGGCATCAATTTTCTTCCTATCATTTTCACTTCCAACTTTTGCAACTATATGACGTTACTGAAAAATACCATGGCTTGAATGAGTTGAATCTTTGTATGCAGAGAGACATCTCTGCTCTTGAGAATCTTGTCTAGGTCCTTCATAGCCATTCTGCCAAGAGCAATGTGTCATCTGATTTCTTGATTGCTTGTTGTTTCTTTATTGATAGTTGATCCAAGTAGGTTAAAGTTGTCCACTATTTCAAGTTCTTCTCTAACAACGATTAACTTATTGATTTCTCCATTTTTCAGGTTCTTTGTCTTCTTTACATTATGGTGCAGACCCATTTTAAGACTATATTCTTTGATCTTGAGAAACAAATGTTTCAGATTATCTTCACTTTCAGCCAGTAATGTGGTATCATCAGCATAGCGAAGGTTGTTGATGAGTCTCCCACCTATCTTCACACCTCTGTTGTCCATACCGTCCTGCTTCTCTGATGATTTCTTCTGCATATAAATTAAACAGGTAGGGGAAAAGTATGCAGTCTTGTCATATACCTTTGCTGATTTTAAACCATTCTGTTTCTCCTTATTCCATTCAAACTGTTGCTTCTTGATCAATGTAAATGTTGTGCAAGAGAACAATCAGGTATTCTGGTATACCCAAACTTCTTAATGTGGTCCAGAGTTTCTCATGGTTACACAGTCAAAATCCTTGCTGTAGTCAATAAAACACATATAGATATTCTTTTGGTATTCTTTAGTCTTTTCAAGGATCCATCTCACATCCACGATGTCTCTCGTTCCTTGCCCTTTTTTGAATCTGCTTGCACTTCAGGCAGTTCTCGTTCCAGGTATGGTTATAGTCTCTGATGAATAATCTTCAGTAGAATCTTGTCAGCATGTGGGATCAGAGCAATAGTGCAATAGTTTCCACAGTCACCTGGATCACCTTTCTTTAGTATTAATATAAACACAGATCTTTTCCAGTCAGTTGGCCATAATGTTGTCTTCCATATTTTCTGGCAGAGCCTTGTAAGTATGGTAATAGCTGCATCAGATTGTTGTAATACTTCAATGGGAATGCCATCAATGCCTGGTGCTTTGTTCTTTGATAAAGCTTTTAATGCTTGTTTGACTTCATCGTTCATCATTAATGGTTCCGGATCATAAGGTACGGGTTGAAACGGCTGTTGGTTCACTTGATCTTTATCATATAATAAATCTGTATTTCCATCTTTTCTTGATCTTCTCAGCATCATTCAACATTGATCCTTGAGCATCTTGTAACATTCTAATATGAGGATGGAATTTTTTCTTTAACTCTTGTAGCTTTAAGAAAGCCGATTTTATTCTTTCTCTAATACTTTCTGATTCTACTTCCTTGCATGTATCATTGTAGTACTTCTTCTTGTCTTGTCTTGCTGCATGTTGTAAATCTCTGCTGAGTTCTGTGATTGCCTTTCTTTCTCCTCTGGCTTTAGCTTCGCTGTGTTTCTGGGCAATTTTCAGGGTTTCTTTGGTCATCCATTTTGGCCATTTTTGCTTTTTCACCTTTTGCAGAGATTCCTCATTTTCTTCCACCACACCCTTCTTGATGTCATCCCATAACTCTTCTGGAACTCTGTCATTTTTATCTAAACCAGCAAATCAATTTTGCAGGCAGTCTTTAAAATCCGTGGTATATTCTCAAGGTCATTTTTTGCTACATTCATTAGTGGCTTGCTCTTTTGCAACTTTAGTTTGCATACTAGTAGTTTGTGATTTGTACCACAGTCAGCTCCAGGTTTTGTCTTTGTTGATTTATAGAGCTTTTCCATCATTGATTTCCACAGATGTAGTCAATTTGATTTTTGTACTGGGTGAAGTCAATGTGTACAGTCACCACTTGTGTTGCTGGATTAAGATCTTTGAGATGAATAGATTGTTGGTCTTGCAGAATTCTGTAAGTCTTTCTCCAGCTTCATTTCTGTTGCCATGTCCATATTTTCCAACCACTTTGCCTTCTTGGTTGCCAATGTTTGTGTTCCAGTCACCCATGACTATCAGGATATCCTATTTGCATGTTTTGTCAATTTTAGCTTGTACTTGTTCATAGAACTCATCAACTTCATCCTCTTCTGCAGCTGTTCTTAGGGAATATGCTTGAATTATAGTTGTGTTGATGGGCATTCCTCGTAGACGAATAGAAATTAAGCATTCACCGATTGCATTGTATTTCATTACAGTTCTTGCAAGTTTCTTCTTAATTATAAATGTAAGAGCATTTCTTCTTTGTCTTTCATTTCCAGCATAGTAGACCATGTGATCATCAGATGCAAAGTGCTCGAATCCAGTCCATTTCAGTTCACTGACACCCAACAGATTGAGTTGTACACGTTCCATTTCATTCTTGACCACCTCCAACTTCCCTTGGTTCATGCTTCGAACGTTCCATGTCCCAATATGTAAGACATCTTTGCAGTTTCTGACTCTTATTTCATGTGCAGCTACATCAGCAGTCAGATGTCCTGAGGACTTTGATCCAACCACATCATAAATGCTGGTTTTACTCTGAAAAGTCTTCAGCTCCTCCCCGGTAGCCAGTTGAGTGCATTCTGGCCTGGGGGTCTCATCTTCCAGCACTATAGTGCAATTTGTTTTGTTTTGAATATTCATTGGGTTTCATGGCAAGATACAGAAGTAGATTGCCAGGCCTTTCTTCCACGCAGTTTAATTTTAGTGTTGTTGCAATTGAAGACTTGCAAGCTTCTTCATAACTGTTCATCACACACAATCCAAACAATTCAGGATGCCCGACTTCCAAGCACACTATCTCCTCCTGGATAGCCTTCTGCTACACTCAGATGCAGATCTCATCCCCAGGCCACATTGGCCCTCATCAGCTGTGCAGAGGATATTTGTCAAGCTACTTTGACCTCCATAGACATGTTTGCCAAGCACTACAGTTTGGATTACTCCTCAGTGGCAGATCTTGCCTTTGGATAGTCCTCAGAAACCTGTTTGCCACTTAGACTGTCTCACCTTCTCCCTACACCTTATGCCCGAGCCATGGACAAGGACTTTCCAGATAGTGTCTCTCAGCAAAGTGTGCCAGCATCCACTTGCTGGTCTGCAGAATAAGCACAGTTGCTTACCTGCAATAGGGGCCCTCTGCAGACCACAGGAGCTTGCATCCACACTTATCCTCCCACCATCCTCATAAG
The DNA here is from genome assembly GCA_033557465.1 of Ichthyophis bannanicus. Lineage (NCBI taxonomy): Eukaryota > Metazoa > Chordata > Amphibia > Gymnophiona > Ichthyophiidae > Ichthyophis > Ichthyophis bannanicus. The sequence goes on from CM066038.1 coordinate 383,001,338, forward strand.
AAAAACTAAGAGGAGAAGACTTAGGGAGAACTTAAAAAAAAACTGAAGTGTACACAAACTGTATCTTTGATGCTCTGCTATCTTTTGAACTGAATTGATTTTTATGGATCAGGCAAGGTGGGAAGGCTGGCACATGCCCAGAGAAGTCCAAAAGACGTTTCTGAGCTAGGGGAGAGCCCAACACAATGGCTCCATCAGAGATACCACCAGCAGACTGTGACTGCATACCTCTGCTGTCCACAGAGAACAACCAATGTGTTTTAGTAAACCTGCCCCACAGAGTCTTCATTTAAGACTAAAGGTCATTTTCTACAAGAGATACCAACAGTATTAGTCAGATAAAACAGGGAATCTATCATACCAGCCAAGACACAATTGCAGGAGGAAAGGTAGTCTTGCTGGTACGTGGACCATTATTTTTATTTATTTATTTATTTACATTCTCTTATATACCGCGCTATTCTGCATCAGTGCGGTTTACATTGAACAAACTGAAATTACATTGAACAGGGCATTATAACTTGGAGATAACTATTTTACAGGGAACATGGGCTATGGAGGGTTAAGTGGCTTGCCCAAGACCACAAGGAGCACCTGTGGGACTAGAAACCCACAGGTGCTCCTTGTGGTCCTAATGATAAAACCCCTAAAAATCTCCCATATCTTCTTCTGTAGAGGTCTAGGGCCATTCAACCTAAATTTTATAGCAAGCATTGCTCTGAGATGGAGGTGTTGGAATCTAGGATGAAGGCACTGCAAGATTATGGCAGTTTATACTGGAGAAGGCAGTTAGAAGAAATAGAGGAGAAGATGAAGTTGAAAAATTCAAACTGTCTCCCTCTTCTTCTGGAGCTGAGGTTATGCTGATGATAATGATGGTGATGGTAGTGGTGTTGGTACTGATGTGATGATGTATCTAATCCAACTGGCAGTGATACTGTATTCAAAAGTGAAGAGTTAGGTGCAATGGAGCTACAATATATGTTAGGAAGAAAAGCATAAAAGGTCTCTGCTGGAGATTTCTTTGCCAACATTGATTCTCAAGAATTCATTTTGAGTAATATGCTGCCAAAGTGAAAAGAATCAAACCAAAAGATTTTAAACCACTGAACAACTGCAACACAATGATTTTTCAGTAGATGTGACAAAAAATCTTCATTTGTAAGGAGATAGTGCCCGTATCATCACAACAAGAAGCTGTAGTAACCATAGAAGCTATCTTGTCATGCTTTTGTTTTTCATTAACACTTAAATAATGCAGACCAATAAAGTTTCTCTATCTAAAGCTGTCCGTACCATGCATGCTGTAAAATGCTTTCTTTCCGATAGAGTATTCCTTTATATTTCTTGTGGTAGTAAAAGGAAATTCTCCCAGTAGTGACTATCCCCTCCTCGACCTAACTTCAAAAAGAGCTAAGACTTCACCAACCAATGAAATTGCCACTACCTATCACCTGTGCTATTCTGTATTGCAGACCCACTCAATCAAACTACAACTGCATGGTGGTTTTGGATTATCTGAACATAAGAACATAAGAATTACCATACTGGGTCAGACCAAGATCCATCAAACCAGTTTCCAACAGTGGCCAATCCAGGTCACAAGTACCTGGCAGGTTCCCCAAAAGGTACACAGGTTCCACAATGCTTGTACTGAGGCAAACAGTGGATTTCCTGGGTCCTCTTTAATAATGGTTTATTATCCTTTCCTTCAGGAAATTGTCCAAACCTTTTTTAAATCCAGCTACACTAACAGCTATTACTACATTCTCTGGTAACAAATTCCAGAGTCTGATTAATTTTTTATTTTATTTGTAGTATTTAGCTCACACCTTTCAAGGGGGAGATCAAAGTGAGTTACATTCTGGTACACTATGAATTTCCGTGTCCCTAAAGGGCTCACAATCTAAGTTTGCACCTTAGGAAATGAAGGGTTAAGTGGCTTGCCCAAGGCCACAAGGAGGGCCAGTGGAATTTGAACTTTTTCTGACTCTAGGCTGCTGCCCTAATCACTAGGCCACTCCTCCATCCTCCACATGTTGAGTGAAAAAATATTTTTTCTTATTAGTCTTAAATGGGCTACCTTGTAGCTTCATTGAGTTAACAGATAATGCATGCGCTATCTGCAGAAAGCACGTTATCTGCATGAGTGGATGGGATTAGGTCAGAGAGTGGGCATATTTGCAATGTATGCTTACAGAGGGTTTCAAGTGTGCAGTAACCATCAAATTTGCAGACAGCACGGGTGCTAGTAATTTCACCTCAATGGGTGGTATTAGCTGCATCCAGGCTTCTATCCAGCTGTGCTCTCTGCTTTTTTTGGTACTTTATCTGCTGGGGAAATTCTGTGCATTCCCCCAACAGATAACACTTGGCTTTTGCAGCTAATGCCACACTATCTGCACTTTTTTGCCATGCTAGCTGCAAAAGCCTACTGCGCTTTAGTAAATACGCTCCATAGACTATTCTGGAAGCAGTGAGCAATGAGAAGAAAGGTGTTGGAGATAGACATCAGAAGAAGCGACAATAGTTTTCCTCCCTCCCTTGCAGTGACCTGCAGGAGGAACACAGACAGTGTGGTCTTGAGAGTAGAGACTTCTCTGAAGGAACAAATTTCTGAATTTTTTCACTTTATGGGTTTTTTTTTCCTTGGGGGGGAGGATACAGTTAAAGAGAATAAATTACTGAAACTTTCTGTCATCTCCTGGTTGCATGTTTAAGTCCTGAGGTCTGGTTCAGTGAAGGTGTAAGAGTCCCCTACCTTTTGGATGATAGCTGCAACTCAACTTACATCATGGTGTTCCTTGAGAGAACATGTTATACCATATTTGAAGCAGCTGCATCGGCTCCCTGCTGAACAATTCTTGCAGTTTAAATTTGGCTGCCTAAGCTCTGTTTGCTTTGTGCATGGAGCCCTTGGTGTGGAGGATTGACATATGGTATCATCTCTGTTAATGATATGAAGTGTTGGCATTGTAAAATTAATAAAACGATTTAAGCTAAATTACGCTGTTTAATTTTTCAGCTCTTGACAGAAGAGAAGCCTAAATATCTTCGTAATTCATCAAAAGTGACTGATTTCAGTATTCATTTACATGGTAATAACACCATGTGGGTAATTTTACAAGAGATGGCATGGCTTGCACATATGAAATGAGCAATGTGGATGTGCAAATGACAAGGACATATAAATTGCGATTACAGAACTGGGCCGATCTGAACATCCCTGTGGATGGCATGTCCAATTGCACGCATCTCAAAATGGGCATGGTTGAGGACATTCTGGGGCATGGCTAGGGCAGAGCAAGGATACAGATGTCCAAAGTATATTTCGTGTGGTGTCCTGGATGTGACTGGCATGGCAGCCATACCTTCCAGCCTAGACCTTCTATAAAGCATGAACAGGTAGGGGACTTTGCTGTCCATGCTCACTGTGAATGTGATTGTGCTAGGAGGAACATGAAGTCGAGAGAGAGAGAGAAAAGTCTGCCCGTCATCCCTATCTGCTGCGTGATGTACTCTGTGAACCCCTGTGTGCCAAACTTGTGCTCCATATGACTGCCCCTGCTGTCCCATTCCTGATAAGCACCCCAATGCTCCTGTACCCCTTCCCAACCACAGACATCCCATTGCCCCCCCCCCCACTGATGTCCTTAGACCCCCATTCCCTGCATCTCCACAAGTGACCTTTGTCTGTGGTTAAGCAGTTGAAGTAGTAGTGTCTTGTATCTTTGTGTGCAGAAGTGAAGGCGCTGAAGAGGATGCATGACTGCATTGGTACAAGTCCTGGTGTCCATGCTTGTGTCCATATCCATTTGTGTCCACGTCTCATACAGAACAGAGCACCACTTAGATGGTGGTAGCACACAGGGCTGGTGGTGGTTGAGAGGGGTATCCGGTGGTGGTCCTCACAGGTGTTGGTGGAGGCAACCAGCAATGCAGCAGGTGAACAATTGGTTTCCTGTGGTAATTGAAGAGGACCTGGAGAAGGAGTGCAGGAGGGTACAGAGGGCACCCATACCAGAGCGTATACCAGCCAAGGGCCCAGTACATGGGGCTCACCAATTAACAGTGCCTGACTCCATTTCGATTTGATCAAGCTGCCAGAAGCTAGAGCAAGACTTCAGTGCCAACACACAGAGAAGCCAGCCCATCTCTGTGCACATCAAGGTTATGACAGCCCTCATGTTCCTGGTGACCGGCAGCTTCCAGAGCATGCTGACTACCATAGCAGGCATCAGACAGTGGCTGTGTTGCTGTGTCTCACACAGTTCCTTTCAGTGTTCCTCCCCAGGATGGGGCAGCACATCAGCTTTCCCAGTACAGTTCAGCAGCAATAACAATCTATACTTGACTTCCAATGGGTAGCTGGCTTTCCACAGTGCTGGGTGTCATAAATTGCACACATGTGGCCCTGCACCCCGCACAGGTGTGGGAAGCTACATACAGGAATAGAACTTCATACTATTCAATGAACATGCAGGTGGTCTGCAATGGCGAGGGTGAAATAATCATTGTGTTTTTCTGTTTTCCAGAGTCATGCCACAATGGCACAATCAGAAAATACCCAAATATCAGGACATAAAATATGAACCACACCAGAGAATCCTGATCATACAGTTGTCAGAAAAAACTTTTTTTGTCGGAGCCGCTAAGCCAAAGGAGACAGAAAAGAGCTGTCCCCTCACTGTAGCATCTCCTTTTAATTTGATTTTTAGAATGAGCAAACACTTGTACACTTAGCTTATGTTTGAAATACATCGTCACTGCAATATCACTGAAGGAATCATTGAACAACTACGTGTTACGTTTCAGGTCTCTTCTTCATGACCCTGCATCAGGTTGTATAAGAACACATTCCTGCAGTCACGTAAGCCTCAGTAAGGAACAAGAAAAGCCAACCATCCGACGTTCATAGGAAATGGCGTCTGACGTCAGAGCCGGCAAAGCTAGCTTACTACAGCCAATCCAAATATTTGTTTATGCTCATCAGCCAATCCAAAATGGAGACACCTTACAGAAAAGGGAACCTCCAATTCTGATTGGAACAGACAGGATACTCCCAAAACGGGACCACCAATAGAATGAAGGCCTAAAATAATCACAGCAAACTGTTCCATTCCAGCGCCATATTTAGGCATGAAGGAACTATAGTATTCATTTTAAAGATCCAGCTTTGCTCCAGCTTTTGCAATATGTAAACACGATTTCTCCCCCGTGGATCCAGAGGGACAAAATCCATGATTCGCCATCGGAGCTGCTCAAAAGCATGGTTCTGTTGAAGACAAATGCTCCACTATTGGAGCCAAAAGAGTCTTTGTATGTAAGTGAGACGCATGTTCAATCAATCGAATTTTCATGGCTCGTGTAGTGCGCCCCGCATAATAAAGAGAACATGGGCATATCATCAAGTAAACCACATCCCACTAGAAGACAGCAACCTTGGGCCGGAAGGACTGGGGTTTCTAGTCCCACAGGTGCTCCTTGTGGTCTTGGGCAAGCCACTTAACCCTCCATAGCCCATGTTCCCTGTAAAATAGTTATCTCCAAGTTATAATGCCCTGTTCAATGTAATTTCAGTTTGTTCAATGTAAACCGCACTGATGCAGAATAGCGCGGTATATAAGAGAATGTAAATAAAATAAATAAATAAATAAGACGTTTGACAAGTGGTATGCCATTTTAATCTATATGTGCGGGAAGTATGAGCATCATGCCAGTCTGTGCCCGTAATAGATAATGCACAGAACCGACAGGAGCCACAGTGAAAATCACCTGGGTCCACATGAAGGGAAACAGGATGATCCATTTTAGCAGCAGAGTGAACTGTATGGTCATGCAGATTTGGACCCCTGGAATAAGCAAGAAGCAATAGTTTACCGTGAAAACGGGTGAAGACGAAGAACCGGCCAAAACCGATGTACAATCCGTGTGACCCAAGAAATCCCACCTACATACGGAAGAGTGGCAATAATCCTGTCTGTAGTGACCTCAGGAACAGAGTTCTTATTAAGAGATAGTAGCCATTCACGATGAGTGTAGCGAGCCCGTTTAAAAGCAGCCACAATTATTCCTACAGGATATCCTTGAGATAACAACCGTTGTTTTAGATCCTCAGCATGGTGATAAAAATCCTGCACCACTGAGCAATTTCGATGGAGCCGTAAAAATTGACCATATAGCAATCCTCGTTTTAATGATGCAGGATGATAACTGCAATAACTTAAAAGAGTATTGCGCTGCACTGGTTTCCGAAATAAAGAAGTGTCAAAACCAGTGGAGGTCAGAGTAATCTTAATATCCAGAAATTGGATCTGAGTCTGATTCACATGCGCTGTAAATTGAAAATTCAGTTTGAAAGAATTCAAGGATGCCAAAAAAGAATTCAATAATGGTAAAGTGCCAGTCCATAGAAAAAAGATGTCTTCGAGGAGCCAGCGCCAGAAAGGAATGTAACAAAACCAAACCCATGGATAGATATAAAGCTCCTCAAATCGCGCCATATAAATTGTGGCAATAGAAGGGGCCACAGTGGCTCCCATTGCTATACCAAAGGTCTGTAAGTAATACTGTTGCTGATACAGAAAATAATTATTATTAAGCACTATGCTTAAAAGTTCCAACAAAAATGTCTGAGGTATCCTGGAGGGAAGATCCAATGGAAAAGTAGCTAAACATTGCAACATTTCTGCTTGGTCTATGTTAGTGTACAAAACTTGCAGATCAAGCGTGATCAAAAACTTGCAAAATGGAAAATCAGTGCAGTTTGATAACAGTGTCAAAAAATGTCCAGTATCACCAATATGAGAAGACACTTTAGCCACAGCAGGTTGCAAAAAAAATCACAATACTTCGAAAGCGGCTCCGACAGGAGACTATGGGCCTTCCCAGTGGTTTCACTAAAGATTTGTGAATTTTTGGCACTAAGTAGAAAACTGGAATCTTTGGATATTTATTTACCAAGAAATTAAATTCAAGTTTAGTGATCCAATTGTTTTGGAGCACTTCCATCATCAACGTTTGAATACGCTCAAATAAACTGGTGTGGGATCCTTATCAATCAATGTATAATAGTGATGATTCAATAAATGTAGATCAATCTCACATTGATATTGATCCTCAGAGAGAACAGCTACAGCCCCACCTTTATCAGCCCTACGGATAATCAGGTCAGATTGTGCCAATTGTTTGATTGCCTCAGAATGCATTTGTGGCAGATTACCAAAATACTTCAAAGTTGTAGATTCAGTTCTATCCAATTCCTGTAAAATCAACTCCTGAAAAGTCAGGAGTATCGGATCTACTTCCCCAGGAGGTACCCAACGCGAGGGACCACTAATGAGGGAGGAGTCTGGTAAACAATCCATTGTTGAAAAATATTGAATAATCCTCAGTTTACGAAAAAAACGATATAGTGCCAACCGGATCTCAAAAGGATCATACCGAGGAACCGGCACAAAAGAAAGTCCCATTTCTAAAACCTGTGACTGCTGTGGAGTTAATAACTGTCCCAATAAGTTGACAACTGCTGAGTCTTTGTCCTGGACCTGGCACAATCAGGCATTTACAATGCTTCAGCAGTGGGGTAATCACGGATGGATGGCTCTTTAGTAAGTAACACCCTCCCCAATGTACTAGTGTGTTGCACCAACAGTGAAGACAGTGCTGGTCTGGACCCTGGTCAGGGTCCCCTGGCTATGAGGGCACAACAGAATAAAAGGCATGCACTAGCATACTGTAAGTGTTGTAAAGCCCATGGAGCAAGGGTGGCAGTTATGGCAATGTGAATGCACTGCAGCAGGGACAGTGACAGCATCATCCTTGACATGGGCTGCTCAACACTCTCCTCCTCTTCCCCCCCCTCCCTTCTGCAGGATACCACAGGTACCACTGAGAAGCTGGCTGATGACCTCCATCGTAGTCCCCCATGAGGTAGAGGAGCTCTATAATCAGGCACATAGGACTACTTTTTAATCATAGAAAGAACATTCAAGCAACTGAAAATCTGCTTTCAGTGTCTGGACAGGTTAGGGGGAAAGCTTCTGTACAATTTACTACTCCTACTATTACTAAGTATTTGCATAATGCTACAAGACGTATGCAGCGCTGCACAGAAGGTCTGTGAAATCTTCATGTTGCTGCATACTACACAAACTGGCAAAGAGGAGGTGCCTGTTCCTGCCTCTGCCCCTGGAGAATGCACCAGAGGAGGATGAAGCTGAGGAAGGCACAGATAGTGATATAAACGTCAATGCTCAGCCCTACTAACAGAGAGAGAGAGCAAGGAACAGATTAATCAAATTGACTACATCTGTGGAAGACAACGATGGAAAAGCTTGATAATATCAACAAAAGACCAGACCTGGAGCTGACTGTGGCACAGATCACCAACTACTAGTATGCAAATTCAAGCTAATGTTGAAAAAGAGCAAGTGAATCCAGAATGTAGCAAAATATGACCTTGAGAATATACCACTGGAATTTAAAGACTGCATGCAAAATTAATTTGCTGCTTTAGATACAAATGACAGTATTCCAGAAGAGCTATGGGATGACATCAAGAGGGTTGTGTTGGTAGAAAGCGAGAAATTTCTGCAAATTGTAAAAAAGCAAAATTGACCAAAATGCATGACTGAAGAAACTCTGAAAACTGCCCAGAAATGCAGAGAAGCTAAAGCCAGAGGTGAAAAAAGAGGCAATCACAGAACTCAGAGATTTCCAAAATGCAGCAAGACACGGCAAGGAGAAGTACTACAATGATGCATGCAAGGAAATAGAATCAGAAACTAGAGGAAAAACATTATCAGCTATCCTAAAGCTATGAGACTTAAAGAAAAAATTCCAACCTTGAATTGGAATGCTACAAGATGCTCAAGGATACATGTTGAATGATACTGAGAAGATCAAGAAAAGGTAGAAAGAATATTGTAACAGGGTAGACCCTGTACAGACAGAAGAAATGCAGGCCAGCACAAGTGAAAACAGAAAAAGTGACAGGGTAAACAAGAAAGTGTCAGATAGTTACCCTGAGCAACGCAGGAACACGTGCAAAAGCTCAATCAGGACACACCCAGCTAGCACAGGAAAGGAATTCACTTCACCTGACAGGGTTCAGCTAACTAAGGGTGGAGCAAGCGAACGCTGGTTTAAAACAAGCTCTCAGACATTCAGAGACAGTTTAGGATTCGGATCAGGATCAGGATTAAGGCAAAGCCAGGAGCTGGTGCCGGAGCTGAGAGAGAGAGAGAAGCCGTGGCAGCCAAGGACACACTTGGAGAAAATACAGAGAGGGCAGCTAAAGCCCCGGGAAGTATGGCACAGGTATGAGAATGCAAGAGAGAGTGATAAAGAAACTCTGGAGCAATTAGAGTGCCCATATGAAGGTCAGAGGGAACCCGAGGACTTGAATAAATCAGAGAGATATCCACAGCCAAATAGTGTGTATGAGCAAGAGAAAAGCTTTTACTTACCAGATAAAGCTGAAGAGTTTTGTAATTGTAAGTTCACAGCTCCGTCTGAAACTCCGTCACGAGCACTCCGATTCAGCTCAGCTGGGTTACAAAAGGGAAACCTGGATAGGTTGGAAAGTTCCCTTAATTATCCCACGAGCAGAGCAAGTAAAGGGCTAAGCTCTACTCAGAAGTACCAGCAGGGGCAGTGCCTGGGAAATCTCTATTCCCGTATATATGGTAATACCCAGAGAGGCTCTAGCCGGGTGAAAGAGAAGAACTTCCTGGTTGACGTGCTTAGGCAGCAAGTCTCTCATAGTACTCCTAAAGTACAGAATGAATATACCAGTCAACCAGAGATGATGGAATACCAGAATGCTGAGGAGAATGATACACAGGAATTAATGGATTGTTCTTTATCATTAATTGAACCTGAATTCTCCCTGAGATAAGGAAAGTAACTTGGTGGCTTAACTTCAGTAATACAGCAACAAACATGTAACTCTCTCTCTCGAGGCAGAACAGAGGTATGCTTTACTCATAGCTACCGGGGAGAGAACCTTACAGCAATATTTAAGCTTTTTGTTCTTTTGTTTATTTCTCCTTTAAAAGCTGAAGAAAGCAAGTTATGTTTACCTTTGTTATTGTATATAAGATGTCCAAGCAAAGCATATAATTTTATGTTCCTTGAAGATAAATACCCTCAATGGGACGGGGAATAAAAACCCTTTGATTGGAAGAAAGAAGTGTTTGCGTTTATATTCATAAAGGCACAACTACCACCCTCCAGGGGCCTTGCAATACAGGAGGCTACCGCTTGGCCAGAGGAGGTGTGACATAATTGGCGTAGAGAAGAGGATAAAATTTTCGGGGGGCATAATAAAAAGGATTTGCCTGAAAGGACATTGTTGAAAAGCAAAAGAAGTGTTTAAAGCACTGCTCAAGGAGGATTCGGCTGGCAGAGCGGCCAGCGGTGGAAAAGACCCTTCTCACATGCTGATATCACCAGGAGACTAAGGTATTGGTAGCCTGGGTAAACCGGTATAAGGATACCGTGAGAAAAGGGGAGCTAAAAGAAAGAAAAAACAATTTTTGTGTGTGTGCCGCACTTGGTGGGTCTCTTCTCTGTTTTTTTCAGGTGCAGAAAAAGAAGATGGATCCCCAAGATGTACTCGCGTGGATGAATGAGCAGCAGGAGAAGCAGGCCAAGGTGCTCCAACACCTGCAAGGACAGTATATGGCTACGCTGAAGGAACAACAAAAACCATTGCTGAAAGCAATGGCAGCGCTACTGGAAAAGGCTCAAGAGGACAAAGCTACAATACCGCAAGTAGAAATGAATACGGGACTTGTATGCAAACATTTAGGGCGGGCAGATAACCCCGACGATTTCATTGAGGCCTTTGAACGCATTGCTGAGAACTCAAAATGGCCTGTGGAACAATGGGCCATGCGTTTCGCAATGACTTTGAGTGGCGAGGCCTTGTCTGCGTTCAAAACTATGCCTGCTAGTTTAGTCAATAATTATCTGGAAATTAAAAAGGCCGTGAAAAACCGCCTTGGTCTCACGCCGAGACATTACAGGCGATTATTTAGAGAGGCTGTGATAGGTGAAAATGAGACTCCAAAAGCCTTATGCCAGAGGCTCAAGAACCTAGCCTATAAATGGTTAGATCCTGATGGCAAAACGCTTGAGTCAATTCTTGATGAAATTGTTCTGGAACAGTTTTTAATGTCAGTACCAGGTGAAATGAAAACGTTTTTGACCCTGCAGAATTGTGCGAGCACTGGTGAAGCAGCCCAGATGGCTGAAGTGTTCAGGGAGGCAGCACATGCCAGTACTTTTAAGTTGAACCTTTTAAAGGGTGCAAGTGTGACTGAAAGGTATGAATGTGGAAAGTACGCACGGGATGGAATGGCTGCATATGACCCTAGCAGGGAGGGCAGAGATAGGAACACTAGAAAGTGTTATAGGTGTAACAAACCTGGTCATATGAAAAAGGATGGCCGAGTTAAAACAGTCCTTATGGTAGGGGCAGGGAAGTCAGTTCCAAAAGGAATATTCATACAGGTACAAGTTGAGGGGGCAGATGCTCTAGCAATGATTGATTCAGGGGCGGAGCAAAGTTTAATAGCCCGAGAATTTTGGGAGACTCTGAGACAGTCTCGTCCAGTAGCCCAAAAACAGATAGATATAAAATGCATACATGGCGCACAGCTTCCTTACCCTTTATGTCAAGTGCAGGTAAAAGCACTAGGAGTGGAAAGGAAGGTGCAAATAGCAGTGGTCCCTGGGCTGCCCCAAAAATTAGTTTTAGGCAGGGACTGGCCTTCTTTTACAGGTGGGTTGAGGCAGGGGATAACCATGAAAACAGGTTTAGTTTCAACACGATCCCAGACCACCATAGATACACCCCAAGAAACTCCCGTAGAGGAAGTGGCAATGCCCACAGAAGAAGGGGAAAAAGAAGTTCCTGAGGAACAGGCAGAAGAGGCAGAGGAAGTGAATCCACTGCCTAATCATGATGATTTGGTGCAGAACCCTGAGGGAGGAGATAAGAAAACCAGGGCTAAAAAACAGCAGGGAAGAAACAAAAGAGCCCATGAAAGAAGGGAGTTAGAAATGGGAGAAGGACTACCCTGGGTCCCAGCTGCTCTTGTACAAAAATTTCCATCATTCCCAATGGAGCAAAGAGCAGACCTGGCTCTTAAAAGAGCTTTCGAATGGGCCCAAGAGGAGCGGGAGGTGTTACCCCGGTTCTTACTGGATAACAATATCCTATATAGAGAAGGTTTAGATCCATATACTGGAGCAATAAGGAAGCAATTGGTCGTGCCGGTAGCCTTTAAGGCAGTAGTTCTCCGCCTAGCCCATGACCATCCGATTGGGGGGCATAAAGGTGTTCAAGGAACCCTTGATCAAATTTTAGCACGTTTTTACTGGCCCGGAGTGTATCAGGAGACAAAAAGATACTGTGATGCATGCCCCGCATGTCAGAGGGTTTCTGTATCCAGACCCAAAGCAGCCCCCATGATACCATTACCCACCATTGCTGCCCCTATCAGAAGAATAGGGATGGATATCGTAGACCCGTTAACAAAAACACCAAGGGGTTTTCAGTATCTCTTAGTCATCGTGGACCATGCGACCCGGTTCCCATGGGCCATACCCCTGAGAAACATCTCTGCTAAAGTTATAGCACAGGAGCTAATAAAGCTATTCTGTGAGGTGGGGTTCCCCCAAGAAATCCTAACTGATCAAGGCACTAACTTTGTCTCGAGATACCTTGCAAGAGTTTGGGAGGCATTTGGGATACGCCACGTCAAGACATCGGCGTATCATCCCCAAACCAATGGATTGGTAGAACGCACTAACCAATCGATAAAACACCTATTGCGGAGGGGATTAAGAAAGGATGAAATGAGAGAATGGGATACATTACTCCCTTTTGTAATGTATACTTGCCGAGAGCGGGTACAAACCTCGCTGGGAGTATCCCCATTTGAGTTATTGTTTGGAAGAACGCCAAGGGGAGTGTCAGACATCTTAAAGGATGAATGGGTAGAGCCGAAAGTGCCAGAAGTAGGGATTCCTCAATTCCTGAAAGACTTAAGGACCCGCCTAAGAAAGACATCCCAAGCTTCGGGGGAGAATCTAACCCATAGCAAACAGCGCCAGAAGCGTTATTATGACAGGGATACGCAAACTAGAGAACTGGCGGCAGGCGATAAGGTTTTGATACAAGTAGCGGACCCAGGTCCGAAGTTCGAGTCCCGCTGGAAAGGGCCAGCTGTAGTAATAAAAAAGATAGGTTTCGTATCATACTTAGTGGAGAATGACCGCGGACGTAAGCAAGTATACCACATAAACGTATTAAAACCGTGGAAAGAAAGAGTAGCTACGGCCAATTTGGCCTATCATGAGCAGCACTGTTGGACCCCGCAGAGAATTACTTGCTGTCCGTTAAAAAATACGGCAACAAGTAATATTTTAAGGAGGGGAATATGTAACAGGGTAGACCCTGTACAGACAGAAGAAATGCAGGCCAGCACAAGTGAAAACAGAAAAAGTGACAGGGTAAACAAGAAAGTGTCAGATAGTTACCCTGAGCAACGCAGGAACACGTGCAAAAGCTCAATCAGGACACACCCAGCTAGCACAGGAAAGGAATTCACTTCACCTGACAGGGTTCAGCTAACTAAGGGTGGAGCAAGCGAACGCTGGTTTAAAACAAGCTCTCAGACATTCAGAGACAGTTTAGGATTCGGATCAGGATCAGGATTAAGGCAAAGCCAGGAGCTGGTGCCGGAGCTGAGAGAGAGAGAGAGAGAGAAGCCGTGGCAGCCAAGGACACACTTGGAGAAAATACAGAGAGGGCAGCTAAAGCCCCGGGAAGTATGGCACAGGTATGAGAATGCAAGAGAGAGTGATAAAGAAACTCTGGAGCAATTAGAGTGCCCATATGAAGGTCAGAGGGAACCCGAGGACCTGAATAAATCAGAGAGATATCCACAGCCAAATAGTGTGTATGAGCAAGAGAAAAGCTTTTACTTACCAGATAAAGCTGAAGAGTTTTGTAATTGTAAGTTCACAGCTCCGTCTGAAACTCCGTCACGAGCACTCCGATTCAGCTCAGCTGGGTTACAAAAGGGAAACCTGGATAGGTTGGAAAGTTCCCTTAATTATCCCACGAGCAGAGCAAGTAAAGGGCTAAGCTCTACTCAGAAGTACCAGCAGGGGCAGTGCCTGGGAAATCTCTATTCCCGTATATATGGTAATACCCAGAGAGGCTCTAGCCGGGTGAAAGAGAAGAACTTCCTGGTTGACGTGCTTAGGCAGCAAGTCTCTCATAGTACTCCTAAAGTACAGAATGAATATACCAGTCAACCAGAGATGATGGAATACCAGAATGCTGAGGAGAATGATACACAGGAATTAATGGATTGTTCTTTATCATTAATTGAACCTGAATTCTCCCTGAGATAAGGAAAGTAACTTGGTGGCTTAACTTCAGTAATACAGCAACAAACATGTAACTCTCTCTCTCGAGGCAGAACAGAGGTATGCTTTACTCATAGCTACCGGGGAGAGAACCTTACAGCAATATTTAAGCTTTTTGTTCTTTTGTTTATTTCTCCTTTAAAAGCTGAAGAAAGCAAGTTATGTTTACCTTTGTTATTGTATATAAGATGTCCAAGCAAAGCATATAATTTTATGTTCCTTGAAGATAAATACCCTCAATGGGACGGGGAATAAAAACCCTTTGATTGGAAGAAAGAATTGTTTGCGTTTATATTCATAAAGGCACAACTACCACCCTCCAGGGGCCTTGCAATACAGGAGGCTACCGCTTGGCCAGAGGAGGTGTGACAATATACAGAGTTATTATATGATAAAGATCAAGTGGACCAACAGTCGCTTCAACCTGTACCTTATGATCCGGAACCATTGATGATAAAAAAGAAGTCAAAGCAGCATTGAAAGCCTTATCAAAAAACAAAGCACGAGGCATTGATGGCATTCCCATTGAAGTATTACAGCAATCTGATGCAGCTGTTACCATACATACAAGACTCTGCCAGGAAAATTGGAAGACAACATCATGGCCAGCTGACTGGAAAAGATCTGTGTTTATACCAATACTGAAGAAAAGCGATCCAACTGACTATGGAGATTATCACACAATTGCTTTGATCTCACATGCCAGCAATATTCTATTCAAGATCATTCAGCAGAGTCTACAACCATATCTGGAACGAGAACTGCCTGAAGTGCAAGCAGGGTTAAGGAAAGGGTGAGGAACAAGAGACATCATTGCAGATTTGAGATTTGAAGACTTGCTGTAGTCAATAAAACAGAAATGGATATCTTTTTGGTATTCTTTTGTCTTTTCAAGGATCCATCTCATATCTGCAATTATATCTCTCGTTCCTTGCTCTTTCCTGAACCGTGCTTGCACTTCAGGCAGTTCTTATTCTAGGTATGGTTGTAGTAAGACTATAACCATACCTGGAATGAGAACTGCCTGAAATGCAAGTAGGAATCAAGAAAGGGCGAGAAACGAGAGACATCATCGTGGATGTGAGATGGATCCTTGAAAAGACTAAAGAATACCAAAGGGATATCTATATGTGTTTTATTGACTACAGCAAGTCTTTTGACTGTGTAAACCATGAGAAACTCTGGGCCACATTAAGAAGCATGGGTATACCAGAACACCTGATAGTTCTCTTGCACAACCTTTACATTGATCAAGAAGCAACAGTTCAAATGGAACAAGGAGAAACAGAATGGTTTAAATTTAGCAAAGGTATTCCACAAGGCTGCATATTTTCCCTCTACCTGTTTAATTTATATGCAGAACAAATCATCAGAGAAGCAGGACTATATGAAGACAACCGAGGTGTGAAGATTGGTGGAAGACTCATCAACAACCTTCGCTAAGCTGATGATACCACCTTACTGGCTGAAACTGAAGATGATCTGAAACATTTGTTTCTCAAGATCAAGGAACATAGTCTTAAAATGGACTTGCACCATAATGTTAAGAAGACAAAGATCCTAATAACTGGCAAAATCAATAAATCTATCATTGATGGAGAAGAAATTGAAATAGTTGAGAACTTTAACTTTCTTGGATCAACAATCAATAAAGAAATGACAAGCAGTCAAGAAATCTGATGACACATTGCTCTTGGCAGAATGGCTATGAAGTACCTAGACAAGATTTTCAACAGCAGAGATATTTTTCTCCATACAAAGATTCAACTTGTTCAAGCCATAGTGTTTTCGAAAATGTCATATGGCTGCAAAGTTTGCACAGTGAAAAAGATAGATAGGAAGAAAATTGATGCCTTCGAATTATGGTGCTGGTGACGAATACTGTGCATATCATGGACTGCTGAAGAGCAAACTAGTCAGTACTAGAAGAAATCAAACCTAAGCTTTCCTTATAAGCTCAGATGACAAGACTTCAACTTTCCTACTTTGGACACATCATGCAAAGAGAGATATTGTTGGAGAAAGGCATAATGCTTAGCAAGGTAGAAGGTCAACGTAAAAGAGGAAGACCAGCAATGAGATAGATTGATACAATAACAGCAGCTATGAGTGCCACTCTATCAACAATGAGCAGCCTAACTGAAGACCAAACACAGTTTAGGTCAACTATCCAGAGGGTCGCCATGAGTCGACATCGATTCAATTGCACTTATCAACAAGAAGTAATGGTAGAGACAGACCTCTCGCTCCTGCCTGCCCACCTGCCAGCCCACCAGCACATCTGCCTGTCCCCAACTCCACCTGACCCCCTGATCCCTAAATAGTGAGCACCTGCATACCAATGCCACCCAACATTCTCCATCACCATAATGTCTCCTTGGGACACCATGACCATCTCCACTGGCCCTGTCCTACAGTGCTCCACCAGCCACTAGCCCCTAGCCCCAGTGGGAGGGATGCTCACCCCAGACAACAAATCACATCCTATCATATTCTGTGTGATCCCTTCTACTACACCCATTTGCTGCCAACACACATACCTACACTCCACCCAGATAACATGCCTATATTAACCACCTCCCCCTGCCCTTTCCCGTTCCCCTCACCCCACACCCCTTCCTACCCTGTACCTCAGGGATGGGTAGAGATTGTGTAGAGATGGCTGGGTCATCTTGACTTTTGTTGGAGGATTCTGAAGAGCTCTTCTCCTTATCCCCTATCCTCTCACTATCCTTTCCACTTAAAGAATAAAAGTTTGGAAGTGTTAGAGGGGAGCCTGTGCCTCCATGATGATATGCCCAGAATGATGCTGTTTGATGGCTCACAGGTCTCACAGTTCCGAGTCCTTGTACCTCTGCCATCTGTACAGGTTGGTGCAGAGGCAATGGAACCAGGGGCAAGAGGCACAATGCCAGGGAGTGCTTGCGGTTGGGTTATGTGTAAGACTAGAAGACCCACATGTGATTTGAAGGTATCCAGGGTCTGGCTGATGTGATCCAGCCTTTTCAGGCTACGCCCTCGCCTACAGCACCTGAAGGATGTACTGGAAGATGGCAGTTCACTCCTTCTCCATCGCTAGGTGATCTTCATATTGCTGTAGGAGGCGTTTCCCACAGCATATCAACTGGTGTCTGTGGTGGCTTTGCTGGCAACCATCCCCTCGTGAATCTAGTGATTCCTCCTCACCAGGTGGGTCACTTGTCACATTGAGTGCTTGTGGCTCTTCACGCAGCTTTGTCTCTTCAAAGCACTCATCTGTGCCTTCCTCTTCTAGGTCTTGCTGTACATCTGCTTCTGCTGGCCTGTCCAATGTTATGCTCCATCTGCCTCTGGCTGTGCTGCCTGTCCGCCTCTGATGCACCGGGACATGGTTCCTGGCTTCCTCTCCTCTGTTGCCTCATCCTCATCCCTGGAGGGTTGCAGTCCATCGCTGACAGCACCATCACCTGCATGTGTGTGGGCAACATCAAGCTAGCTGCTCATATGTAGCTGACACCGGGGATGTGCAGGTAGAGAAGCTGAAGACCCCCGCGCATGACCATTGTGAAACTGAGCAAGACTGCGCAAGATGACACCACCGTCACAGTGTTTGTCAGGTAACCAATGATCACCAGGGGGTAGGGGCTACATGTGTGCAGGATCACACAGGGCACTAATTGGCATTGGAGAAAGGGAAGACATGGGATGCAGTCACCGCGATCCCACTGTTCAACAGCATTCCGCAACCCTCACTCACCCATTGAATGCTATTGTGCCGGCAGCAGAACTCCAGATGCTAGTCACTCTGGGACAGGGCCAGCGTATGTGCAAAGTGTTGGCAACCAGGTATAAATATATAACCATTCCCCCTCCCCCTCCTGGCTGCCAGCACCTAGGCCCCCTCAGCAAATGTATATGGAGGAATGGCCTAGTGGTTAGGACAAGGTACCTCAGGCTGGCTGCCCAGGGGTTCAATTCCTACCTGGGGACAACAATCTCAGGCCGGACACTCCTTGTGGCCTTGGGCAAGCCGCTTAACCCTCTGTTGCCCCAGGTACACATAGATTGTGAGCCCTTTGGAGAGAAGGGAATGCATCCAGTACCTGCTAATAGTGATTGTAAACTGCTCTGATGCCCTTCAGCCTGAGTGGTATATCAAGAAATTGTATAAATATAACCATAAACATGCTGATTGTCTATGCCCAGTTGCCACCATCATGCCAGGGCATGCCTTGATAGCTACCCACACACATTTGGATGCAGTGGTGGTAAGCCATATAGGTGATGCCATGTGGACATTTTCTGCCATAAGAACTTCACAGCCAGCTATGAGGTGCGTCACCATTTCCAGCTCTTTCCCACAGAATCAACCTATGTCTGTTTTGCCAGTTTTTTCATTGCTCACTGTTTTGGCACTAAGATTCAGAATGACTTTCCCCACTGCTATGTGAAAGTGTTATTTTAAATTTCTCTGCAGATGCTGCCACTAGTGCATCAGTTTTCTGCGCATAGGTCTGGCACGTTTTGCTAGTGTGCGCTTAAGTTGAATTAATACAAACCAATTGACCTAGTGCACTTTAATTTTTTGGTAGTGCATGTTAAATCAATTTAGCATGCACTAAAAATGCATGAAACCATCTTAAAAGACGCCATCAGGAAACCTTCATGAAAAAATAAAAACTAACTGGATTTTTCTTGCCTAAGAGATTGATAATCACTAGTTTAGAAGATACTAGGGTTGCCAAATGGCTACAGATTTTTCTGACAGGTTGGCCACTCCTAAGTTTACCCCACTGTATTATACAAGGACTTGTAATTCTTCTTTCTCCATTGCATTCTCTATGAACAGCAAGTCTACAAGTCCCAGGATGGAGTAGGGTAAATCCAGGACTAGATTAACCTGTAAGGCAAATATGAAGCCAGTTGGCAACCCTAATGAACACCCAGCAACCATTAAAGATTTCTGTCAAAATCACATGGCAGAAGAAAATTTGTCTTAACTTTGGTTTGCACGTTTTATAGGGATGTGTATAGGCTAAAAATGTTGCATTCATTTGGCTATTTTTGTGATTTTTGGGTGTTTTAAAATTTTTTTCTCACATTTATTTTAATAACTTTTTTTATAGTTAATTCTCTCTATTCAAATTTCAAATTACATTTCAACACTCATACAATCCAAGAAAATGCTCACAACAAATCCACTTCAAATGGATTGCAAATCCAAACATAACCAAAATAAACTATTAAAGCTTCAGAGACCCAAAACTCTGGGATTCATTAACATGCTAATAATGAGAACAACCGTCAACAGTTCATATTAAAAGGAAATATAAAATCAATAATCAGAAATGAGGAAAATAGCAAAAGTATTAAGTGGTAGACTCCAGTTACCTATTCAATTGCCAAGAAGGCTTCTAATTTAGAAGGATCCAAAAGCACATATTGCTTACCTTGAAAAGTCACTAGACATTTACAAGGGAAGTACAAATAAAATGTAACCCCCTTGGCCAAAACCTTGGCTTTAAACACTAAAAAACAATTTGCAATGTGATTGAGCTAACTGAGACACATCCAGAAATATGCATTGACCGCAAAAGGGTTGTTTGTTGTTAAGTGCCGTCGAGTCGGAGTCGACTCATGGCGACCCTCTGGATAGCTATCCTAAATTGTGTTCGGTCTTCAGTTAGGCGGCTCATTGTTGACAGACTGGTACCCGTAGCTGCTGTTATTGTATCGATCCATCTCATTGCTGGCCTTCCTCTTTTGCGTTGACCTTCTATCTTGCCAAGCATGATGTCTTTCTCTAATGATCTCTCTCTCCGCATGATGTGTCCAAAGTATGAAAGTCGAAGTCTTGTCATCTGAACTTCTAAAGAAAACTTAGGTTTGATCTCCACTAGTACAGACTGGTTTGTTCTTCGGGCAGTCCATGGTATACACAGTATTCGCCGCCAGCACCATAATTCAAAGGCATCAATTTTCTTCCTGTCTATCTTTTTCACTGTCCAGCTTTCACATCCATATGATGTTATTGAAAATACCATGGCTTGAACAAGTCGAATCTTTGTATGGAGAGAGACATCTCTGCTCTTCAGAATCTTATCTAGGTCTTTCATAGCCATTCTGCCAAGAGCAATGCATCGTCTGATTTCTTGACTGCCTGTTGCTTCTTTATTGATAGTTGATCCAAGTAGGTTAAAGTTATTCACGATTTCAATTTCTTCTCCTTCGACGATGAACCTGTTGATTATGCCAGTTGTCATGATCTTTGTCTTCTTTACATTAAGGTGCAGGCCCATTTTGAGACTATGTTCTTTGATTGTGAGAAGCAAATGTTTCAGATCATCTTCACTTTCCGCCAGTAATGTGGTATCATCAGCATAGCGAAGGTTGTTGATGAGTCTTACACCAATCTTCACACCTCTGTTGTCTTCATACAATCCTGCTTCTCTGATGATTTGTTCTGCATATAAATTAAACAGGTAGGGGGAAAGTATGCAGCCTTGTCTTACACCTTTGCTTATTTTAAACCATTTGGTATTCTTTAGTCTTTTCAAGGATCCATCTCACATCCGCAATGATGTCTCTCGTTCCTCGCCCTTTTCTGAACCCTGCTTGCACTTCAGGTAGTTCTTGTTCCAGGTATGATTGTAGTCTCTTTTGAATAATCTTCAGTAGAATCTTGCTGGCATGTGGGATCAGAGCAATTGTGCGATAATTTCCATAGTCAGTTGGATCACCTTTCTTTAGTATTGGTATAAACACAGATCTTTTCCAGTCAGTTGGCCATGATGCTGTCTTCCATATTTCTTGGCAGAGCCTTGTAAGTACGGTAACAGCTGTATCAGATTGCTGTAATACTTCTATGGGAATGCAATCAATGCCTGGTGCTTTGTTCTTTGATAAGGCTTTCAATGCTGCTTCAACTTCTTCTTTCATCACCAATGGTTCCAGATCATAAGGTACAGGTTGAAACGGCTGTTGGTCCACTTGATCTTTATCATATAAAAACTCTGTATATTCCTTCCATCTTTTCTTGATCTTCTCAGCATCATTCAACATAGAACCTTGAACATCTTGTAACATTCCAATTCGAGGCTGGAACTTTTTCTTTAACTCTCGTAGCTTTAGGAAAGCTGCTCTTGTTCTTCCTCAAATAGTTTCTGCTTCTATTTCCTTGCATGCGTCATTGTAGTACTTTTCCTTGTCCTATCTTGCTGCACGTTGGAAATCTCTGTTGAGTTCTGTGATTGTCTTTCTTTCTCCTCTGGCTTTAGCTTCTCTGCGTTTCTGGGCAATTTTCAGAGTTTCTTCCGTCATCCATTTTGGCCGTTTTTTCTTTTTTACCTTTTGTAGAGACTTCTCGCTTTCTTCCAACACAACCTTCTTGATGTCATTCCATAACTCTTCTGGAACTCTATCATTTGTATCTAAAGCAGCAAATAGATTTTGCAGGCAGTCTTTAAATTCCAGTGGTATATTCTCAAGGTCATATTTTGCTGCATTCATGAGTGGTTTGCTCTTTTTCAGCTTTAGTTTGAGTTTGCATACTAGTAGTTGATGATCTGTACCACAGTCAGCTCCAGGTTTTGTCTTTGTTGATGTTATAGAGCTTTTCCATCGTTGACTTCCACAGATGTAGTCAATTTGATTTTTATACAATCCATTGGGTGAAGTACATGTGTACAGTCGCCGCTTGTGTTGCTGGAAGAAGGTGTTCGAGATGAATAGATCGTTGGTCTTGCAGAATTCTATCAGTCCTTCTCCAGCTTCATTTCTGTTGCCAAGTCCATATTTTCCAACTACTTTGTCTTCTTCTTTGTTGCCAACCTTTGCGTTCCAATCACCCATGACTATCAGGATATCCTGTTTGCATGTTCTGTCAATTTCAGCTTGTACTTGTTCATAGAACTCTTCAATTTCATTCTCTTCTGCAGCTGTTGGGGCATATACTTGAATTATAGTTGTGTTGATAGGCATTCCTCGTAGACTAATAGAGATTAAGCGTTCGCTGACTGCATTGTATTTCATTACAGTTCTTGCAAGTTTCTTCTTTATTGTAAATGCAACACCATTTCTTCTTTGTCTTTCATTTCCAGCATAGTAGACCATGTGATCTTCTGATGCAAAGTGCCCGATGCCAGTCCATTTCAGTTCGCTGACTCCCAACAGATCAAGTTGTACACGTTCCATTTCATTCTTGACCACCTCCAACTTCCCTTGGTTCATGCTTCGTACGTTCCATGTTCCAATGTGTAA
Organism: Ichthyophis bannanicus; assembly: GCA_033557465.1. Classification (NCBI taxonomy): domain Eukaryota; kingdom Metazoa; phylum Chordata; class Amphibia; order Gymnophiona; family Ichthyophiidae; genus Ichthyophis; species Ichthyophis bannanicus. The sequence goes on from CM066038.1 coordinate 383,024,027, forward strand.
GACATCTTTACAGCTTCTGACTCTCATTTCATGCGCAGCTACATCAGCAGTCAGACGTCCCGAGGGCTTTGATCCGACCACATCATAAATGCTGGCTTTACTCTGAAAAGTCTTCAGCTCTTCCCCAGTAGCTAGTTGAGTACCTTCCAACCTGGGGGTCTCATCTTCCAGCACTACAGCACAATTTGTTTTGTTGTAACTGTCCATTGGGTTTTCATGGCAAGATACAGAAGTAGATTGCCGGGCCTTTCTTCCACGCAGTTTAAGTTTGGTGTTGTTGCCGTTGTCACAGAAATGTGATCCTCCGCCGTCAACACTATCCCATTCTGCTGCTGCCCAGATGGGTGGTTTGTCTTGATCTGGCATCTCAGCTGAGACCTGTCCATCTTGGGAGACCCTGCCAGTAGTTAAACTACCTTAGCTCTCAGCATCACTGATTCACACAAGCCCTCACAGCACGACAAGCTGCAAACCAAGTACCTCCTTAGTTTTAAAATAATTCGACATAACCACATTTATATCCATTAAACTCAAGCGTGACACGGTTACCAATTTCATCCTGAGATGATGCTAAAAACTTAAAAAGGGACTTTCTCAGAGCCGGTATATGCAATCGCATCACCACCCTCTACAAGCGGGCTCATTATAATATAATACACATGAGATAGTTGAATGTCATCTGCATTAGCTAAAGCCAAAACTTCTTTAATGTATTTCCTAAGCAAAATAGACCCTGATAGATAATGAGTTTGAGGAAAGTTCAAGAAGTGTAAGTTTCTAGAATGCACCGCATTTCAATCAATTCTATCTGATGCCTCAAAAAGGTCAAATCTTTAACTATGACCATATGAGTATCTTGAAGTTTTCTAACTAAATGATCACATGCAACCATCTTTAAGGGGCATGTTTACTAAAGTCCGCAAAATAGCGTGCCGCAAAATAGCGCACGGCAACGCGGCACTGAAACGCGCATAAACGCGTTTAAACAGCCCGCACACGTGCGTGTCACCCCCGCACACGTACGCGGCATACTAACGGGCCCCGTACAAGTGCGGGCCCGCAAATGTCCGATAGAGGCGTGGAACAGCTAACGGAGGGCGGAGGAAGGCCTCTGAGGGGCGGAGGGACAGGGTCAATGGGTGGAGAGTGGGAGGGGAGAGGCTCCCCGCACAGTATCGGGCCCGAATTTGAATGTAAAAATAGCGCGAGTGAAACACTCGCGGTAGAGGGTATTTAAAGGGAAGAGAAACCATTTCCGTCCGCAATGTACAGCAGAACCGGGGAAACCTGCAAAACGTGAGCAATGTGATACATGTGTACAGCACAAAAGTGCAATTTAAAATAGAAAATGAGCACCACAAAAATATGAGAAATATTATGTCAGCTGTGGAACAGTTATAGTAATGTTGAAAAAGAAAATACACACCCAGGAAAGCACAAAAAAAAAATTACCTTTGTAAAGGTGTTCGTAGCGGAGAGTGTACCAAAAAGCATGCCTTTACTTTGCAGCTTTCCTGGTAGTGTTTGCAATGGTTGGCCATTAATATCACTGTTGCCCAGCTTGTGTATATGTTTGTCCCCATTGTTCTGTGGCCATTCCTGTGTCTTATTTGCACGTTTGTCACCACACAGGGTGAAGGAGCCCACAGTACATATGCGCAAAGCAGGGTTTGTGACTCCATCCTGCTAGGTGTACTATCTCCAGGGAGTGCATAGTCTCTGTGGGCACAGTGTGGTGCAGCGGACAGATCCGGTACCTCAAGGACCAGAGGTTCAAATCCCAGATGGTACATTTGCCAGACTAGTCCCTATATTTTATCCACCACTAAACAAAGATAGCACAGACACCCATGTATTGCAGGGAACATAAGCATGTGGAAAAACCCATATGTTACCCAACACCGCACACACACCACAACAATGGGCATCACCTACAGCCAAGTCCCCCAAATGCATTCCTGTAATGCCACAATGCAATCAGGTAATATATTTTTTTCTGAGAGAAGGACATGCCACCATGTTTGCAGACGAGTACATGTGGTGCAGGAGGCAGTGGCTGCCATCCCCAGAGAACAGTGGCCTAGCCATGTGCTTTCTGGCACCGTGCACTGCAACAGACAGGCCCTGCTGTATGCACAGTCATGAACCTCCCAGGGAAATCACCCAATCTGTGGCTAGACAGTGGTGCAATGCACACAGACAGTGCATGCAAGAACAGAAGGTCACAGGTTCAAAGCCCAGCTGGGCCTACTGCTAATCCTGCACAGATATTTTACCCACCACTAAACACAGATAGTGAAGACACTCAGTGATTGCAGAGTACATAATCATGTTTCCAACACCAGTGTTTTACCTAACACCGCGCCAATCCCCCCCCCCCCCCAACAATGGGCATTACGTACAGGCAAGTCCTCACAACTCAGGCCTGGAGTGGCACAATGCAATCAAGCTATATGTGTTTTTCCAGATAAGGACATGTCGGCATGTTGTGCGAGGTGTACAGGTGATGGAGGGGGCAATGGCAGCAAGCCACACCAGACAGTGCCCTAAGCGTGTGTAGGCTGGCCCTGCCCACCACAACAGACAGGCTCTATTGGATGTACAGCCATGGATTCCCCAGGGAATGCAGCCACAATGTGGCAAAACTGTGGTGCAGTGCACACAGTCAGTGTTTACATAAACAGAAGGTCACAGGTTCAAATCGTGTCTGTGGCCCCTGCCAAACAAGCCCCCAGTGTGGAACCCCTCTGAAACATGGCATGTAAGACTGAACCTTTGTTGCAGATAATCAAGATTGTGTGAGATAAATTGTTTCTTTTGTTTCCCGTCAACACCACACACCAAATAAACATGTGCATCCTCTACAGCAGATTCAACGAAATGCACTCCTGGAGGGTCACTGATCGTGCACTTGATGTGCATGTGCCAATATAAGGCCATGTGAGCATGGTGATGGCAGGGGAACTGGTGGCAGCTGTGCACATCACACCATGGCCTAGCCTGTATTAAGTGGGCGCTGTGCACTGCAAGTGACAGGGTCCGTCTGACAAACAGCCATGTATTCCCTTGGGAATGCACTGCCCCTGTGACAAGACGGTGGTGCAAAGCACACAGGCAGTGCCTACAGGAGCAGAATGTCACAGGTTCAAATCCCGTGTGTCCGCTCAGCCAACACAGTCCCCACAATTGTCAGACCATGCAAATATTTTAAAAATAACAGATCCTGTAGTGCAGATAATGCAAACACGGGTAATACATCTATATTTTCCATGAAAGTGTACATAAATGAGAAACATCTGCATTACATACAGCAGATTCCCCAAATGCAGTCCTGGAGGGCCACAAATCATATACATCTTCTGATGTGTGAAATAAAGATGTGTCTCTCCATGTCCATATGCTGGTCCATGGTATGCAGATGTATCTCATGCATATTCATGAGGCACAGTTGCAAAACATGATCAGTGTGTGGGACAACAGGACTGGAGTTGGGGACCTCTGGCTGAGAGTATCAGCCAACAGGAGCATAAATGTGCAGAGACACAAGCTCCATTACCCAAACACTACTGGACAGTCATGATATTGGGCCTTGCGTACATCTCAAATAACTAGTACGTGCACACCTTAGCACTGTCACCATAAACCTGGAAAAACAGTAAACCTATATCAACATGTAGATGTGAAAAGTCACATATATCAATGCCAACATCAAGCACAATATGGTTATTGAGCGTTAGAATACCAATATGTCAGATGTTTGGGGAGTGTGTCTCAGGTCTGGTGCATGACAATGTTCCCCACCCTGTGGTGTGACACCAACAGTATTCCATACCATTGCCATGCCTGCACTGGGTCCAGGACTGCTGAGATGTCCGAGACTGTAAAAGCTAGCTATAGTGGCACAGTGATGGCATAGGTGTGTGAATGTGTGGCTGTACATCCAGTGTGTGATTTGTTAAACATCTTACTCGGCGCACAATGTTTGCTCTGTGTCCAGTGTTAGCTTGCCAATGTGCATAATGAGGAGCAAGGTATTGTGGGCATACCTCAGACAGGCTGCCTTTGCCAGGATGCATGAGGACAGATCATTAGTCAATGTATTGGACATTGTAGTGTGCATCCATCAGCAACATGGACAGGGTAGCCCCTGCATGTCCTGCTGGAAGTTCACCTTCACCCTAACTGAGCAGTTACCATGGCATGGCTAGGTCAGCCATAGTGTCAACAACATCTCCTGCAAGTGATATGTATGGGTATCCTTTTGGGGCCCAATCACTAGTGTAGCTGCTTGGTGAGTGTGCAGACATCCCAGTTTTGGGTGCACACATATTCTCCAGTAATATGCACAATGGACGAGCTAGCAGACTGCTGCCATCTAGTATGTCCAAGGCTGCCACACCTTGAAGGGTGCAGTGTTTGTGTGTTTGCGGCTGGTGAATGTCCGCGGTGGTGGTCTGCTGAGCATTTCCAGGCCTGCTGTATGGTCCGGATGTGCACATAAATGCATGGACCCTCTTATCTGGTGCTCCACCAACAGCTGGAGCCAGGTTGACATTTCCTTCCAGTACCACCATTGTAGTGATGGGGAATGTGGATGTGTTGCTGGGTGATCATGAGTTGTACTGCTCAGTGTTGGTGTTGTAACATAATCTGTCTATGTATTTCAACCCCCTCCTCCCCCCCTTCACTCTTCTAACCTAATTAATGTGGTGATGGGCACCACACAGAATATGTCCAATGTGTTATCAGAAACTTACAGAATGTATACACATCACACACAAATAAGAGATGGACACAACTGTAGTTAGCAATGGATCTAGAAGACCCACCCATCAGACACAGTCACTGATGTGGACACACAACATAGACTAGCTTAGCTAATCCTGTTGCCGTGGACATGGTGTTGTGTGTCCCCTCACACTCTCAGGGTGAGACCAGGGTCCGCACAATGTGATGCTCAGTATCAACTCTGTGTCAGTAATCTACATGCTCATTATAAATGATCAGGATGAGGTGTTTCAGTGCCCTCATAACACATCTGAATGTTATGTCTAGACTGCTGTTTTACATGTGCAGTGCAACATGGGTATGTGTGGTTTGAGCCTATCATTGTACAAATGTAAAAAAGGTCATGTGGTGGCCCTCAGTCCTACTGTATGCAGCCAGGGGTGTGTTAGTATCTAGGGCAGTGTTTCCCAACCCAGTCCTCGGGGACCGCCAGGCCAGTCAGGTTTTCAGGATATCCCTAATGAATTTGCATGAGATATATATGCATTAGAGATAGCTTGCCAACCTGGCCTACAATATTTTGGTGGTGGTGAGAAGTCAGGAGGAATGGGACACGTTCTATCTACCCTTTCGATGTCTAGGACATCTGTACCTTGCCCACTCACAATCTTAAATGACAGAGGTGTAAGGCAGGGGTCTCTAAATCCAGCCCTGGAGGGCCACAAACCAGTCAGGTTGGCAGGCTAGCTCTAATGCATATATATCTCATGCAAATTCATTAGGGATATCCTGAAAACCTGACTGGCCTGGCGTTCCCCGAGGACTGGGTTGGGAAACACTGATCTAGAGCATAGGCTCAGAAACAATCACACCTGAAACCCTAGGCAGGTCGGGTGTTTAGTATAGGCCTAATGAAGATGCATGAGACATATATGCTTCCAACATATCATACGAATGTGAGTGCTGAGTGGCTCTCCAGGGCTGTATGTCAACCCCTTAGCCCTACACCTCTGTCAGCAATGATTGTAAGTGGTGAAGGTGCAGATGTCCAAGACATAAACACGTGTTGATACAATGAGTCACATGCCTCTTTGCCTCTCACCACCACCATTACTAACATATTTTAGATCAGTGGTTCTCAACCCAGTCCTCTGGGACCCCCAGGCCAGTCAGGTTTTCAGGATATCCACAATGAATATGCATGAGATAGATCTGCATGCACTGCTTCCAATGTATGCAGATCTATCTCATGCATATTCATTGTGGGTATCCTGAAAACCCATCTGGACTAGGGGTCCCAGAGGACTGGGTTGAGAACCACTGTTTTAGATGCTACCACGTCATGGTTATGTTGACAATTGAGGAAGTATGTGACACATTCCATGTATGCTTTTCCAGTCTAAGACATCTGCACCTTGCACACTCACACCCCGAAATGAAAGACGTGTAAGGCAGGGGTCCCCAACTGCAGACCTAGAGGGCCACAAGCCAGTCAGGCTGCCAGGATAGCCCAAATGCATATAGAACTAATGGATATTCATGAGGGCTATCCTGATCACTGCACTTGTGTAGGGCGCCAAGGAGAACTGATTCATAATCACTCAGCTATGGAGATGTTGGGCACTTGTGACATCACAGCGGTTACAGTCTCAAGTCATAGGTCTGATCCCACAGTGGAGTAATGTAATATGGCTGTCAGAGGCATTTCACATTACCTAATGTCATTTGTCCCTGCCACCAACAACACCGTCAGTGCTGTAGCCTGAAGGTTATTCCAAATACTCAAAAAGGTGTGTGAAAATGAATGTTAGAAGGTGCTGTGGTGGACACTGCACCTCATATGCCCTCTCTGGAGTGCCTCCCAGGGTCCCTGATGTGACACCCTAGGTCATTGCATTGTCCCAGTGTGTTTGCTCTCATAAAAAACAAACCTTTCAAGGTCCCCACAAAGAACAGCTGATCTTAGGGAGTGATGTGCCATCAAATCATAATGATGAGGCTGCCTGTGTGAGGGAAAACACTAGCTCGCTTAAAAAAGGATGTATGGCAAATAATGTGTCACACCACATCCACTCTCTCTGTATGTCAGCACACCTACGTAAGAGAACTGAGCATGTTTGTCGCATGCAAACCTCCATCAGCTCCGTATGTGTGTCATGAAAAATAATGTGGATGTAGACTGTCCACATACCAAGGCCCCACATCATTGCTTGGCTCACATTGAGATGACCTACTGAACATGATCTATTGCAACACATATCCCCATATAACCATGGTGACTGGTAGGCCACTTAGATGTGCTCTGTGGACCCCTGTGGATAGGGAGGTTTTGTTTTCTCCATTAAACACACACAACCATATCACCAGGGTGACTCACAGCCCCCTGTGATGGGCTCTCTTGACCTGTGTGGATAGGGAGGCTGTATTAAATGGTGTAAGCACACACAAACATATCACCAGGCTGACTGATAACCCACATTGATGTTTTCGCAGCACACATTGTTGTTTTATCTGTGTTATTGCCAGTCATTGCAATGTGAGAGCCATAGCACATCACATCATACAAAAGCCTAAGAACCATTGTATAGGTGTTGGTAGGTTCAAGTCCCAAATGTGTATACACAATAACATTCTAAAATGGGTCTCTGGTGTTTTAAATAAATGACACACAGCAGTTTATATGTAATGTGTGTTGCGCAAGTCTTTGCGTCAATTTTTCTTGGTGCATTTGCGTGGCGCAGTTGCACGTGCAATACCGGCAACATGCGCCAGCTGCATAGCCCACATGCACGTACTGCGTTCGGCCCGCACATGGACGCAATACGTTTCTGACCTGCGCCACTGTTGCACGTAAATCGTCGCGCAAGTTGCACTGCGCATGCGCGTGAAGCGCGCTGCGTGCAATCAGGTGATAATCTCTGAAAATGGCGCCCAGAACAAGGAAGCCCTCCTTCACCCTCCGTGAGCTCAGGTACCTGTCCCGGCTCATCGCACCACGCCAGCATAAGCTCTTCACTGGGAAGACCGGCCACAGGGACAGCGCCAAGGTCCTTAGGGCATGGCAACGTCTACAAAGACGTTTCAATAGAGAAGCAGACTACCCAAGGGAGGTAAGTGTATAGGGCCAGGTCCTAAAAATCATATATGTAGCCTGTACTCATTGCAAATGTCCATGCTGTTGTGTTGAGGTACTGTGAGTCAATAATGTGCAGAAGATGAGAAGACATACCATAATGTATCTGTATCATTTCTGACTGTGTTGTCCTGCACCCAGGTGTTGATGGACATGGTCAGAGAGGTCACGATGCTTCCCTTGTGGCATGTCAGCTGCTGCTGTGGCTGTGCCTCAACATACTGTAATTAAGTAAGACCTTAGATCAGCAGATGTAAATATATACAACAACATATGGATATGGTGTGAATTGTACCTTGAACAAAACACCGTGGGTCCAGCACAAGGAAATGTGAAACATAACATTAATGGTATGTCACCCACCCAGGTGATATGGGCCGTGTTGGCCATGATTTCCAATACACACTCCTATCTGCATGGGTTCTCAGAGCCCATCACAGTGGGCATGCTGTCATCCCTGTGATATTGGTCAGTGTGCTGTCAGAGTTGCAAACATTCCCCCAGTCTGCAGGGGTCCAGACAGATCATCCCAGTAGGCCAGAACCCACCCTGGGGAAATGCTTGTGTGTGCCCACCCAGTATCACACATCCACCCTATCACCAGGAGGACAGAGAGCCCATCACAGTGGGCTTGCTGTCATCCCTGTGATATTGGTCAGTGTGCTGTCAGAGTTGCAAACATTCTCACAGTCTGCAGGGGTCCAGACAGATCATCCCAGTAGGCCAGAACCCACCCTGGGGAAATGCTTGTGTGTGCCCACCCAGTTTCACACATCCACCCTATCACCAGGAGGACAGAGAGCCCATCACAGTGGGCTTGCTGTCATCCCTGTGATATTGGTCAGTGTGCTGTCAGAGTTGCAAACATTCTCACAGTCTGCAGGGGTCCAGACAGATCATCCCAGTAGGCCAGAACCCACCCTGGGGAAATGCTTGTGTGTGCCCACCCAGTTTCACACATCCACCCTATCACCAGGAGGACAGAGAGCCCATCACAGTGTGCTTGCTGTCATCCCTGTGATATTGGACAGTGTGCTGTCAGAGTTGCAAACATTCCCCCAGTCTGCAGGGGTCCAGACAGATCATCCCAGTAGGCCAGAACCCACCCTGGGGAAATGCTTGTGTGTGCCCACCCAGTATCACACATCCACCCTATCACCAGGAGGACAGAGAGCCCATCACAGTGGGCTTGCTGTCATCCCTGTGATATTGGTCAGTGTGCTGTCAGAGTTGCAAACATTCTCACAGTCTGCAGGGGTCCAGACAGATCATCCCAGTAGGCCAGAACCCACCCTGGGGAAATGCTTGTGTGTGCCCACCCAGTATCACACATCCACCCTATCACCAGGAGGACAGAGAGCCCATCACAGTGGGTTTGCTGTCATCCCTGTGATATTGGACAGTGTGCTGTCAGAGTTGCAAACATTCCCCCAGTCTGCAGGGGTCCAGACAGATCATCCCAGTAGGCCAGAACCCACCCTGGGGAAATGCTTGTGTGTGCCCACCCAGTATCACACATCCACCCTATCACCAGGAGGACAGAGAGCCCATCACAGTGGGCTTGCTGTCATCCCTGTGATATTGGACAGTGTGCTGTCAGAGTTGCAAACATTCCCCCAGTCTGCAGGGGTCCAGACAGATCATCCCAGTAGGCCAGAACCCACCCTGGGGAAATGCTTGTGTGTGCCCACCCAGTATCACACATCCACCCTATCACCAGGAGGACAGAGAGCCCATCACAGTGGGCTTGCTGTCATCCCTGTGATATTGGTCAGTGTGCTGTCAGAGTTGCAAACATTCTCACAGTCTGCAGGGGTCCAGACAGATCATCCCAGTAGGCCAGAACCCACCCTGGGGAAATGCTTGTGTGTGCCCACCCAGTTTCACACATCCACCCTATCACCAGGAGGACAGAGAGCCCATCACAGTGGGCTTGCTGTCATCCCTGTGATATTGGTCAGTGTGCTGTCAGAGTTGCAAACATTCCCACAGTCTGCAGGGGTCCAGACAGATCATCCCAGTAGGCCAGAACCCACCCTGGGGAAATGCTTGTGTGTGCCCACCCAGTTTCACACATCCACCCTATCACCAGGAGGACAGAGAGCCCATCACAGTGGGCTTGCTGTCATCCCTGTGATATTGGACAGTGTGCTGTCAGAGTTGCAAACATTCCCCCAGTCTGCAGGGGTCCAGACAGATCATCCCAGTAGGCCAGAACCCACCCTGGGGAAATGCTTGTGTGTGCCCACCCAGTATCACACATCCACCCTATCACCAGGAGGACAGAGAGCCCATCACAGTGGGCTTGCTGTCATCCCTGTGATATTGGTCAGTGTGCTGTCAGAGTTGCAAACATTCCCCCAGTCTGCAGGGGTCCAGACAGATCATCCCAGTAGGCCAGAACCCACCCTGGGGAAATGCTTGTGTGTGCCCACCCAGTATCACACATCCACCCTATCACCAGGAGGACAGAGAGCCCATCACAGTGGGCTTGCTGTCATCCCTGTGATATTGGTCAGTGTGCTGTCAGAGTTGCAAACATTCTCACAGTCTGCAGGGGTCCAGACAGATCATCCCAGTAGGCCAGAACCCACCCTGGGGAAATGCTTGTGTGTGCTTGGGCAGGTTAAGACATACACCCTATCACCAGGAGTCCAGGAGGGCCATCCCTGTCGCCCAGCTGGCACCCTGGGGATATGGTTGTGTGTGACCTATCAGTTTGCGTTTTGCTCCCTATCCCCTGGAGTCCAGGTGGGCCATCCCTGTGGCCCATCTGGCACCATGGGGATATGGTTGTGTGTTACCTAACAGTTTGCGTTTTGCTCCCTATCCCCTGGAGTCCAGGAGGGCCATCCTTGTGGCCCATCTGGCACCATGGGGATATGGTTTTGTGTTACCTAACAGTTTGCGTTTTGCTCCCTATCCCCTGGAGTCCAGGAGGGCCATCCTTGTGGCCCATCTGGCACCATGGGGATATGGTTGTGTGTTACCTAACAGTTTGCGTTTTGCTCCCTATCCCCTGGAGTCCAGGAGGGCCATCCTTGTGGCCCATCTGGCACCATGGGGATATGGTTTTGTGTTACCTAACAGTTTGCGTTTTGCTCCCTATCCCCTGGAGTCCAGGAGGGCCATCCTTGTGGCCCATCTGGCACCATGGGGATATGGTTGTGTGTTACCTAACAGTTTGCGTTTTGCTCCCTATCCCCTGGAGTCCAGGAGGGCCATCCTTGTGGCCCATCTGGCACCATGGGGATATGGTTGTGTGTTACCTAACAGTTTGCGTTTTGCTCCCTATCCCCTGGAGTCCAGGAGGGCCATCCCTGTGGCCCATCTGGCACCATGGGGATATGGTTTTGTGTTACCTAACAGTTTGCGTTTTGCTCCCTATCCCCTGGAGTCCAGGAGGGCCATCCCTGTGGCCCATCTGGCACCATGGGGATATGGTTGTGTGTGCCTAACAGGTAATATGCATTCTCCCTATCCCCAGGAGTCCTGTGAGCTGCACAATGGGTCCTGTTAGTCACCCTTTTGCTAAGGTGTATGCAGCTGATGATCTGTGGTAGGACACCCAACCCACAGGGGGCCAGATCAACAATTGCTATGGTGGGTATGTCAGTAAGATAATGTGGTTGTTCATGGCAGGTAGTTTGCACCTACACCATAGTCTGTGCGGTGAACATCTCAGCACACATGTGTGTGATGTCTCCGGATGATATGCTAGCTGCAGAGGTTAATGTGTGTAACAGCACCCCATCCCCATGAGCCAGTACATGTGTTAGCAAAACCCTGTAGCGGATCCATGTCCCCATACCGTCATGACGATTCAGGTTTAACACCTTGCCACCTAATATAAATCCAAAACCATCAGACACATGCACATCACTGATGGTGTATCAATGATACATGCAACTGTTGTGGCTGGAGAACACATACATAAACCCTCAAATTAGCACTGTTGCGAAGAGCCGTTATGTTGGTTTGGCCCCTGTCGATATTGCTGTCAGAAAACACCTGCTGTCAGCCTAGCTGAGCCAGGTCAAATGAACATAACAACATAACATAGCCCATAGAGGGACAATACCTACCCCCCCACACACATTATGCTGTCAGCAACTGTGTCCAACGTAGGTTGGACATAGCAACCAGGATCCCCATAAGACACACCTCACACAATGGAGCTAGTGGTGCAATCATAGATATCGTGGGCCCTGTCAAAGGTGAAAGGTAATGTTATTGGCCCCTGCCAAGGTCACTAGGGCCTCCCACACAATGTGTCAGCTAACTACACACCGCCCATGATTGGTGGCATATCAGGTTGCCATTGGGGGTGAGTAACAGGATGTCTACAGAGCATCTGAACATATATGTGTGGAACACAGCACATGCTGTGTAACTGTGACTAGCATGGACACCATCATGTTCAAACAAACTGGGGCATGTTGTGTCAAGGTCATGCAAGGGGGCGACAGGGTAGTTCAAGGATGTGCTGAGGGTGCCAAATACACCGGGTACAGGTGTCAGTGCACACATGTGCACAGACAAAGCAACAAATGCAGGTGGTACTGTGACCACAAAACTGTGCTATAGCAAAAAGGATGTAGGCCTGCCATGTGTGTCTAAATTGATGACAACACAGGATGCATGAAAACACTCCCCAGTGTAGAGTTTTGATCACATCAGAAGCAAACTGATGTGTATGTGTGTGGTGATGTTGCCTGTGCAAAATGTCTCCTCCAAGGTCAAGCAGTGGCACACATCGAACATGTCACTGTGGCTGTTCTGGCATGAAATCAGCTATTGTAGTGACACACGTGTGGCATTGTCTATCGTGATGTGTGTCTTATCACCTATATGCCACAATGTACACAAATGGACGTTTCACAAACACCCACACACGTGAACCATGACCAAAAAAGGTGCATGTCACGTTGTAGGACTCCCCCTGGTTGCCAATAGGCCATAATTAGATATGAATACGCAAGACACATTCCTAGTCTTCCCCTCACGCTCCATGTAAGCTTGCTCGAAGGCCCTTCCAGGCATGCCCCGTTTGGTCCGGCTGGTTTGCCCCACACCCAAAATATGTCACCCACTCCTATCTGGCACTCACACAGGATGCTATAGAAACATGTGGGGAACAGGAGGCCAGCCACAGTCCATCAGCACACGTGTAAAAACACACTAGCATTTACATATACGGTGCTGCCAGATGTTTGACCATGAGTTGTGTGTATCTGGAGACAGCATAGCTAAACCCCTGTCAGAGGTGTTCTGCCGGAACAGCAGCATCAGGATGTCCCAACCCACCCATCCCCCCATGTGGGGGGTGTCTCTCTCTGTCCGTGTCACGCTCCCACAATGTTTCTCATAGTTAGTCCCTGTGTAAGCTGTATACGTCACTGGAGAGAGACATGTTCGACAGGGGGGAGGGCAGCGCATTCACACCGTGGGATGCTGCCACACACCGTCACAAGGGATGCGGGTCAGCTGTGACACACATGCTCCCTTGCCACCAACATTATACACATGTCATGACATATGCCTGTTGCCCATGGGAATGCCTACTGACAGGTGATTAACTATGCTGTACATGACACACACACACAGCAGTGCCAGGAGCAGTAGGACTCTGAGCACACTGATGGGGGGGGGGCAAAGTAGCAGAAGGTGACCAGTCACTAATGCCCCACCTTTTCCTTGCATATCCACAGATTGAGGATCTCCGGAAGAAGGGCAGGGAGCTGCGCCTCCACCATGGTACCTACCTCCAGCGCCTCCAGGGTGAGACCTCACAATAGGGTGATGTACAATAATCAGGAAGTCACGTATCTGTAACCAATGTTCCATTATCCCAGATGCCTGTGTGGTGCCTGCCTATGTACATGTTCTATATGTGTGACAGACAAACGTGCTGATGACTGTTATGTTCCACAGATGGTGATGTCACTGAGGATGAGGCCACCACCTCTGCAAATCTGTTCAGGCGGACACCAACACCACATGATGCAGAGGTGGTGGTCCTGGACACGACAGACGAGGAGGTGGAGGAGGAGGAGGAGGAGGAGGAGGAGGTGGATGAGGATGAGGTGCATGAGGAGGTGGTGGAGGCGCAAACACCTGGATCCCCGGCAGAAAGGACACCGGAGGGCCAGAATGGACATTGGGAAGGGTTGATTGGGGGGGAGCCAGCGTTGGGAGAGGGTGCAGGTGATGTGGAGGGGGGGGGATGTTGCGGAGGGCTCAGGGGGGGAGGGTTTCCCAGAAGGGTTGTGGGAAAGTGACGTGGAGGACAGGGCATCACAAGCCACTGTGGCTTCCCCCCAGCCACAACAGTTGCCTCCACCATCCAGGGCCACACACAGGCCCTACGCAGATGCCACCACACAGACAACATTTACAATGTGTGTGTGTGGTGGCAGATGCGTGGAGCACCTGTCTGTGGCCGTGGATGGCATGGAGCAACGTCTACACCAGCTGTCCCACTCACAGCAGTGGCTGGCCACAGTGATTGAGAGGGTGGTTGCCGAGGTGGTACATCTTCCATGTCGGCAACCACCCCCTCAATGGCGTCACTGGCGTCAGTAATTGCGCCAGTGATGTCACTACATGTGCCCTGTGATGCCCTGTCCTCCATCACTGGGCATGCTGGGGGAGGGTGGGGCTCACGTGTGGGTTGTTTTTGTTGTGTGTGTGTAATATGTGCGGGTGGGCGTTTGAGGGGAGGGGGGAATGGGGGGGGGGAGGGTGACGGTATTTTCCCCCTTCCCACATATGTACATAGTTTCCCAATGTTGTTTTTTATAAATAGTAAATATCATTTGGAAAGGAACTGGTACTGCTCATGTGTCTCACCTAGGCTAAGTGTGAGGATGTCAGCATGGGATATGTGTGGGGGCACATATGTTCCTGTTGGGTAAACATGGGTCTGAAAATGACATTGTCAACACATTAAGGTGTTCTACAAGCCCATGTGTGTAGGTGTATTCAACTAGGGGTCTGCATTAACTGTTGCAACGTAGCAGCTTTCCCACTGATGTACATGGCACAGGGATGGTCCTATGTGAAACAAAGATCTGCACATATTTGAGTCTCCAACATAGGCATGACACCCATTTATGCCTCTGACACAGGCATCCCTATGGTGGGGTGGGAGGCACGTGATTATTGATGTGGTCAAGGGCAACGGTCACACATATGCCACCAATGTGTAGTATATGATGGATTGCACACGGTGATGAGTATGTCACGTAAACCAGCCATTGACAACATAGTCCCCCTGTGACCACATGGATGTCTGTGCACACTGTGCCGCTGCAGCCCCAAGGCTGTGGCGAAACAGGGTGCACATGACACATTACATATGTGTGTAGCATGACAATTGTAGCTGCCTCTGGCAAAGTATATGTCACAGGGAACCTGTGTGTGGGTCATATAGTGCACCCAGCACTATATGACCTGGGTGCGGCTCATATAGGGTTCCCACCCCCAAACACCGAGATACACATGGGACAACATGGACACTCATTGTACACACACACTGTATGTATGGTAAGACAGCTGTTTATTGTTGCAGCTTTACCCTCAGATGTAGGTTACCATATAAACATGTATAGTTACATGTTGTTGTGTTACAAAGAAAAGGTTTAGCTGACAGACACACAACATATGATTACCATATGTCATCTTTTCACATTTGACACATAACAAACACTCTGAAATATGTTTAACTGGATACATATGTTCTCCAACTGAGCATAGCAACATAGAGAAATATAGGATAGTATCAGGATTATGCATATATTACTCTACCGTTATTGGCGACGTGGTCGCCCACGCCTGACACGTCGGCCCCCCACCCCCCTTCTCCCCCGGCCATGACCCCCATCTGGAACCAGTGCTGGTGGTGGTGCAGGTGCACATCGTCGCAGAACCTCAAGTATGCCCTCAAGGGCCTCACATATACGAGGGACGGCCATGTTTTGTACAACGTCACGTAATTGCCGCTGCTCAGCACACACCTCCCTTGTGTTCTGCTCCACTGCATGGCGTATACGGTCCAGACTGCGTCTACTGCCTGTGCATGGGATACAGGGTGCTCTATTAGATACGTCTCCACTACTCGAGCGCCATACACAAACATGTCATGCACATCCCACACGATTGGTGATGTGATACGGCAGACAACATCACACAGATGGATAGGGGCAATATACCTCATGACCACAGTAGTAGATGTCAGACTAACCCAGAGGACACATCTCACGACGTAGATGTGGGATGCCATCACAACGATATACAGGCTGTGCAGACACACCCACATACTACTGTTGTGGCAACAGGATTGGCCAATGAGAGCTATCACATATCCATCGTGTTGGTGAGGTGCAGCATGCACTAGACACAAATATATCAGCTGGACACCAACAGTGATTAACACAGGACGGTTGACCTAATCCATCACAATTGGGGACACATGTGGAGGGATAAACACAATTACTGCCAAGGAACATTTGTTTGTAAATGAAGCTATGGGATGTTAGGTGAGCGCAGAGATAACACACCTTACCTGCACATGTGCCCCTCTGCTGCACATATGTGACAACCTGAGTGATACATATGCACCTTCACTGTTACACAGAGGAGGGTTACATAGCTGTATATATGCTCATTACTTTGGCAGACTATGGGTTAGCTGTCATCCTGCTGTTCACAAGACATTTGGGTGTCTGCAGAGAGGCAGGATGTTGGTTTGCCAATTTCAGTATCTATTTATGATGTCAGAACGTGCTGGCCCGTCATAAACATTCCTCTGATGTCTGCATCTGTGTGTATCAACCTGACCTTACACTATTCTACTGTGGGACACAATAACATCATTTAATGTACCCCGCTACCTTTTGTTCTCACACATCTCATAACTGTGAGCGTAACATGTAACATGTGTGTAGGTGATGTTGGGACAGCCACCACACATACACCAACTATAGACTACTGGTGTCTGTGGTGTGGTTGTGACAGTCTTTTGTCACCCACCTTCAGCATTGCGATGTGATGATGCACCATAGGCCCTCAACTCCCCCATCATCATCTGCGGGAGAGGTGTATGTGCGTCTTCGGCTGGCATTGGTTGTTGGCTGCCTTCTATTTCTGCTTCCACCAGTGGTGTCCTGGTGTGCATGTGTGGCTCCAGGGACTCATCATCAGCAATTGTGCTGCCCCCTGAGACAGCAGCCTCTGCCTCCACCAGGCTCATTGGGGCTGTGATGTTGACCTCCACCTCCTCCACCACCGCCTCCTCCTCCTCCTCCTCCTCCTCCTCCTCCTCAGCACCCATTTCTCTGTAGTCACCTGCATTGGGAACAATCAAAGAGAGAGACACATATGTTTCAGGAATCCACATATGTATACGTGTGTGATACAGAAAATGGAGCAGCAGATAAACATGCACTAAATTACACCAGTAGTGTTTTCAGGGATCCAAGCCAGTTTACTGTGCACATGCTCAGACACTAATACATTTCAGTATGGCTGAGCCCCGTACTCTGGCAAAAGAAAATACGTTTCTTGACATTTCCTCCATTCCAGGTATGGGGAAACATTTCATTGGTCCCGCTAACCTGCCATTCCTCCCGTACCCCTTCTATTGGTCCCGTTACTGATATGATTATCCAAATATTTCTTTGGAATGGGCTCAGCACCTGCTTTGTCCCCCTCCTAGTCACAAGTACAATGGGCAGTTATTCAGCTTGTTACTTTAATACTTCCAAGGCCATTGAGCCAATTTGTGTGTGTAGGGTAGCAGGGCTCAGCAGCCTTTGTGTCAGCAGTTTCATTTAGATCCCTTACAGCTGCATTGTCTCATCAGTCGGCATTTAAACATATTTCTCCCATTATTGAAATTGTACTTGTCTAGGTTAATGCATTGCTTTTAATGATTTAAACGTCTACAGCAGCATATAGGGGGATGTGCAATTCCTATAGGCCTCTTCACAGACATCATTTACAGGGCAAGCTTGTTAGGCCTGTCAGCTTAGTTCAATTAGCATGGGGCATAGGCCATCGCCTGCCACAAACACACAGACAGGATGGGTTGCCTCCATCCATGTGTGCGGCATGCCGGACACAGGACACACTCCCAGACGTGTTTGTCCGCTCCATGTAGCTGAGTCTGGACCACATGTGTGTGCTGTGCCCATGCACAGATGGCAGGTTGCCCTTGTTCATGTTCATGGTCACATTGCACATGTTTGCCCATAGCATCCCGTTCCTCAGCTGTGCAACAAATGTCCGCACATGCGTGTTCCTGCCCCCACCATCAAACCTGGTTTTGCAAAACACTACATGTGTGTGTGCGATTCTGAGTATGGTTCATATTTGTATGTCAGCTTATCTTATCATTGCTCCATGTGACTCGCAGTGACCCATTGTGTAGCGGATGGCAACTAGACAGCACCTTTGGCCCACTAAGCTGCACATGCAGCACTTTATTGATGTAATGTCATAGGAACATGCCGTGGAAATGACCAGCACAGTAATAGAGTGTATGGCAATCACAGGTGTGTTTGTAGGCTAGCGACTCGTGTCTGTGTGTGTGTGTGCTTCACAATCCCAGATTAGTTTGAGGATGGGTTGAGGAGCTACGTTAGGATGTTGACCACAGACATGTCAACATAAGAGGTGATGTACGGATATATCACACACATGTTCCACCAGGATAGGGACATGATGAGGATTGGGTGACACATATGGGAGTATATGTGCATATGACTGTTCTGTATGAAATGTTGCGATTATACGGGACACACAAAAGAGCAGTTAGTGTACATACCTGCATGTGGATGTGCGGTATCAAGGGCCTCAGGCAGTCCACGAAGGTAGATGTCTCCCAATCGTGTTGCGAGTTCTTGTTCGAGGGGCGTGAGTGTGGGTATGAAGGGGCCTCCGCCACCTGTGCCCATAGCATGTTGTTTTTCAGCAACCATGTGCTGACGGACACCTCTCTTGATGTCTGAAAACCTTTTTTTGAGGCTTTCAATATCACGTGCAGGGCCCCCTACCTCAGACATTGCAGCACGCGCATCCTCCCACACGGCCATTCTGTTTGCCACAGTTGTGCGTGTGCTCATTCTGCCAAATAATACATCATAGTTGTCTATGACATATGACAGTAGTATATGGTTTTCCCTGTCACTGAACTTTACTGCTCTCTTCCTCTGTGTTGCAGGCAGAGGGATCCTTTTTCTTTTGGCTGTTTGGCTGTAATGTGACTGCTGTGGCACAGCAGATGGCCCTGCCTGTTCCTGCCTAGCCTGTGCAGTCTGTGCCATGGGTGACTCAGCACCAACTGGCTGGCCCACATCCTCCACCACCTCACCCTGACCCTCTCTGTCACTGTCCCTCTCCATCTCCCTCTTGGGCACAGGCACCTCTCACCACACGCACACTCATCTACACACAGCAGGACAGAGCACACAAAACAAATAACAGGGACACTACACTACAGGACACAATACAGTACACTCTAACACAGGTGACCTGTCACGTAAATAAGCAAGGGGACAGGGATAATACACTGACCGTATGTTGTTATCCTCTCCCTCTCTCCTGTGCCGTACCCCTAACACAGCCTCTCTCCCTCAGACTCTATCTAGCTCTCTCTATCTCTCCTTCCTCTGAGTTACTCCCACCACAGCCTCAATCCCTATTGCACTCTGTACCTGTCTGTCTCACTCCTTCCTGTGGACTACCTCTAACCTAGGCTCTGTCTCTGGATGTCTCTCTATCTCTCTGTCTGTAGGTGAAACTCCTCTGACAACCCTCAACTTGTGCCACGTGTTCAGGCCTATTTATACGTTTTTTCCCCTTTTGTTTCGGCACATGCGCATTTGTGCAGGCGTGGCGCTCTTGCGTCGCGCTCGTGCGTCGCGCTCGTGCATCGCGCTCCTGCGGCGTGCGCGTGCCGGCTTACGCATGGGTGTCTGTACACGTGACCACCCACATGCGCTGAGAGACATTGTAGGACAACGCATGCGCATTACGGTGAGTGCCGCATGGGCGTCTGTGTCCGTTTTGCGCATGTGCGAGGCAATGCGCATGTAGGTGTCACCACGCACATGCCGACACCCATGCGTAGAGTCGCGCATGCGCGCGCCACAAGATTGTCGTCTGCGAGCAATTGCGCATGCGCATTCCCCGTCAAGGCAATGAAACAACATATATAAGTGAAGGAGTACAGCTTGTCCACGTTGAGGGTTCTAGGCGGAGAAGAGTAGGAGTGTGTTTGCTGAGAGACAGGAAGGGAGTCTACACAGGTGTATGGGTAGATTGTTTTGGTGTTGTTTGTACTGGGGATTGTATTGTCTTGTGTGTGTATAGTCCTCTGTGGTGTGTAGTTTGTACATAGCTTAGATAGGTTTTTGTGTGTGACAGCTTTGTTTGGTTTAGTTTGCCGGGAGGAGTTTATGGCGCATATATATGTTTCTGCATGTGTCCTGTGTAGTGGGCAGATGCTGGGGTTGCCGGACAGGGGAGATGGTGTCGATGGGGCTGTGGAACAGGGCATGGGTATAGTCCCGCAGCAACTCAGACCTGCAGCTGTGGGGGTGGTCCGGCCAGGTGCTGTGCGTGCACGGCGCAGAAGGCGTGCCGAGGTGCAGGCTCGGCAGCCACGCCTCTACAGGCCCCGACCCCAGCTCCATGACATGCGAGAGGACCAGGTCATCTCCCTTTACCGACTGAGCACAAGGGCTATTAGGGGTCTCTATGAGGATCTCAGACCTGACCTCGAGCCCCTGACTGATCGGTCCCATGCAATACCAGGTTTAGTCAAGCTCCTTGCTGCCTTACATTTCTTTGCCTCCGGCTGTTTCCAGTCATCTGTGGCCGCAGTGGGTGGCATGAGCCGCCCCACCTTCTCACGATGTCTCCACCAAGTACTGCGTGCCATGGTCAGCCGGGTGGGGAATTACATAGCCATGCCCCACACTAGGCAACAATGGTGGACCCTGAACCAGGCCTTTGAGGCATTAGCCGGGATACCACACGTGATGGGAGCTATTGATTGCACACATGTTGCCCTGGTCCCGCCTAGAGACAGGGAGGTAGCGTACCGCAACCGCAAACACTACCATTCCCTGAATGTTCAGGTTGTATGTGATGCAGATCTGCATATTCTGAATGTGGTCCCTAGGTTTGCAGGGTCCACCCATGACTCCTATATCCTGCATCACTCGGCACTATTCACACAATTTGAGGAGGGGCGATATGCCGAATGTATATTGCTGGGTGAGTATGTCAGAATGTGTTATCTATGTATGTCTTTCTACATGTCTCTATGTGTAATCACAGATGCTGATGTATTATTTTGGAACACATGCACTTCACATATGATAGATGTTATCCACAGGACTGGTGTCAGTATACATGATGACAGGTGTCTGTACGTCTACTAAGACCACAGACATTAACCGCAGATCATAATGCTCTTAACAGTATATGATCTTAACATGCACATGTTGTACATGTGCATACACCACAGTGGATATGTCAATGTTGTTGATGCTTCCCTCAGAGTGCATGTTGTTAGCATATGCACACATGGGATGGGGGGTGGGGGGTTTTGTCCATCACATACTAATGTGATGATGGTTAAGTGTTGCATAATGTTTCGAGGTCATTTAACATTTATTTTTTGGGCAATCCGTATAACTACACACGTGTCATGTGTGTTTTAGTTTCACACACGCACTCTGTGATGGGGTTGTCACCCAGGGGTCAATAGCTAACATGAGTAGGTGTATAATAATATCTCA
The DNA here is from genome assembly GCA_033557465.1 of Ichthyophis bannanicus. Classification (NCBI taxonomy): domain Eukaryota; kingdom Metazoa; phylum Chordata; class Amphibia; order Gymnophiona; family Ichthyophiidae; genus Ichthyophis; species Ichthyophis bannanicus. The sequence continues at coordinate 383,045,699 of CM066038.1, forward strand.
TGGATGATGTTGAGCTTTCCAGCAGGGAATGAGACGTGTGCATATCTCTGGCCATACATATTGGCTATGTCACAGCAGGCTTGTAACACTATATAGGGTTTACAGTATCTTTTGCCACTGTAGATGAGCGTACGTTACTGTCAACTTGTCTGCCCATCCTCACTTAGCCGCACATTGTGGAGAGATTACAGTTATAGCAGGGGGACTAAGTGGGTACATACAGGGAGGTATTGGAACCAGCTACACAGGACAGTAATGTGGCTATGCATGTGTTTTGTGGGCATACTAATGAGGGGTACAGTGTGCATGTTGGACGACTGTACCTTCAAAGGGATGTGTACAGGATGGGGAATGTGCAGAGGATGGCAATTACAGGGATTGGCAAACAGCACTACACAGCATATGTTGGCTGACTAACAAATCTTGATATGCTGACCTTCATCAACAGGATGTATATAGGTGATATGTTTTTCATTCTTACATACCTCCATGGCATACATGGTGTATATGTGTGGCTCTCGCAAATGGCTGTGTGTTTTTTCTCGGTTAGTGATGAGACATACTCTTTGATTATGTGAGCATTGTATTGCTGTTGTGGTCTCACAGTTGTGGTGTTGCAGATGTGGACAGTAACTGCATTACCATACGCATGTTGCACACACACACACACACACACACACACACACACACACACACACACAAGCTAAGGGTGTCTCTGGAACCTTTTTAATATTTGCTAGGTGTTTACAGGCTGCATAGGCCATGTGTTAATTTTATGTCATCATATGTATATCTGTTAGAGCTGCACAGTTGTTGTGCTGTATATTAGTGTCATCATGTTTTGTGGGTTTGTATCTCATGTCTACACAGCTGTGAGGAATGTTTCACATGGGCCCCTGCATTTACATGCAACATTTCTTTCTGCAGGTGATGCAGGATATGGTTGTCGCCCCTGGCTGCTGACTCCTGTTCGTCAGCCACGGACACGTGCAGAGCAGAGGTACAATGAGGCCCATGCCTCCAGCCGCTCAGTCATAGAGCGCACCTTTGGCGTTTTGAAGAGTCGCTTCAGGTGTCTGGATAGGACAGGTGGGGCCTTACAATATAAGCCACGCAGTGTTGCAGAGATTATCATAGCCTGTTGCATCCTGCACAACATTGCTCTCAGGCACGATATCCCTGCAGAGATTAATGCGGATCTTGAGGAAGATCCAATGTGCCCCCCTGTACGTGCCAGTGGTGACACACGGGAGGGCTCAGCGGTCAGGCGGAGGCTGATTGCAGAGCTGTTCTCATGTACGTATTAATTATCTTACCACACGAATGTGCTATACAATGTGTGTAATGGTTATTGGGTTATGTTTTATGTACATATTGCATGTGTATGCAACACTGCATTAACAGTTGACTCTCAATGCGAACATCACATAAGTGCCTGGGTGTGGCACATATAATGTGGGGAGTGCACAACAACAGTTGGTTGCAGATGATGTGTGGGTTTGTTGGTATCTCTGTGGGATGTTTGGCGGGTGACATTCCCAGTTAGTGTCGGTCTGTGATAGCAGCAGCTGTTGTCAGACCACAAGGTGCTTTTTTACATTATATGGCTGCCGCACAGTGTCAGACATATGTTGCGATGTTCACGTTGGGCGTTTACTCCCTGTTTGTGGACATTTGTCCATTGTGTTGCATTTACATCAGACACATTTGTGATGCTTTTGTTGGTATTAAGCTCCTGTGCGATGCCTATGTTTGAGTGCTCCTCATGTGTGTGGCAACATGTCACACAAAGCACAATAGACATAGTTAGTGCTAGTATGTGAGGATTGTATCAACAATGTGTGTGGTTTGTGGATGTCAACCGTGACGTGTGTAAAAATGTGTAGGTGAGCAGGTAGCCATGACATGGATATGTCTAGGGGGGGGGGGACCTGTGCACTGTCCAGCAAGGGGGTTTTACTACAACATTTGTACCTTGGTGAGTCTACCTTCACTGCAGTGATGGATATCTACACACATCGTGAGATGTATTAGGCAGAAACATCAAGGGGTGGTTTACAGTAGCCAGGTGGTGCACAGAATGGGGGTCTGTCTTGTGGTATAGCAGGTATTTCATGGATTAAATGGCGTATCTCGCTGATGCTGTGACAACATCTGCCATCATGCGTCTGATACAGGCTGTGTATGTGTGTAGGTCACGAGAACACAGACCATAGGAACAAATTTATTGCAGACACAAGCAAGCGAGGATTACATTGGCTTACATACACAGACTTAGGTGCCAGCTATTTATCAGAGTTGCACATGTAGGGTATGCATGTTTTGACGTGCTGACTAACACACATTGGGATGGCATGCAGCCCTCAGGGGTTTGTCACATGCAGACATGGGGTGGTGTTTTTTACAACATGTAGCACATTTTGAATGCTATTTGTGCATATCATCAGCACATAGCTGCCAATATTACAGAAGATATGAGATGTACAAACCAGGATATGTTTTTGATACGTGGATACATGAGGTGGAGGTGCATATTTCCAGTGCGTTTTGCCAATTGCCAGTGGGTTAACATACAACTTTGGGAGAACATTCAACAGGTAGAGGGGTCCTTTCTGCCAAACTGGTGCTACAAGGGGTATATTGCAATCTGGGAATGAGACAAAAGCCTGGTGTACGCATCCACCTCTATTGCTCTGTGCGTACAAGGACAGGGAGGTAAGGGAGGGGACAGGGACACTACACACCTGTAGATCGCCTGCAACACCTCCATGATGCCTTTGACATGTATGAGATATGTACATTGTGATAGGGAGCAGTCTGTAATTGTGGGCTGTTGTGGGGTGTGACAGCTGATGACATGACGGTGCAATGTGTGATTCACAGCTATAACATTACATTTGTTTGCTTCTCTTATGTCTCCAAATGCAGAGGACATACTTTTTTCGGATGCTGTTGGGCTGGTGCATTGTCATGTGTCTGTACATCAGCAAATATGCATTTGGTTTTGGTAGGTGGATGTACATAGACATTGTGTGTGCCTGCAGTAATTGTGTTTACTGATCTGTCATATTGCACAGATGATTTGGTTTCCTATTTGTTAGGTTTAGCCTCGGTAACCCATCTCTTGATGTTGTCACTCATATTCCCTTGTGTTTTGGTTCTGCATGTCCACTGCCACACTCTCAATGTGACATGTACAGCAGACCTGCATGTGTGTGTAGGATGTTGTTTCCTGTAGTTTGCCTACACTTTCTCTGTCCCCAAGCAATGTACTATCAGACAACAACAGGGTATCTTTGCATGTTCACTGGGCCGTTATATGTACAGATATACACCTGTGCACATACAGGCCATGTGTTACAGATGGCAATTTTACATTTGCATACTGTTTGTGTGGCTGTTTCTCGGTTGCCTGTGTGATGACGCATTGCTCATACATCATACATTATCATGTGCTGTTATGGGTCTGTGCCCCTGGGTGTCTGTTGTGACTATGCTACCTCTTACATAGTGGCGTTTACGTTGTCAACATTAGGGTGATGTGTTGTGTGCATTGAGAGGACATGTGTATTGTGTTGTGATTAAGCACTGGTGTGTTTTTATTTCTTTTTCCAGATATGCACATAATCTGGCCAGTCATCAACAGTGGCTTGACATGCTGATTCTCCACCTTCTGTTGACATTGTCTCCCTTCAGGTGTACCTGATCTTGTTGTGTAGTGACTCAAGCGATTGGTGCGATACACCTGATGCACACACACGGTATGTCTATGTGTTTTCTTTTGGGATCATTACATCTGTCTTTAATTGGTGATGATTTGATGTTGTTGTGATGGTCATGTAACATTTCCTCTATGCTCACATGGACAGCTGCATATGGTGTGTAGCTGCAACACACCTGTGTGACTGGAGCATGGACATTAACATATCCATGTGACACCCATGTCTGTGTTGTGGAATAATGATGTTGGCCACAAGGTTATGTTTAATGTTGCTATCAGGTCATGTTTGCCTTTGTATCCCTTTCTTCAGCATATCCAAAGCTGTGACGTTATGACATTTGTGTTTATTTTCCAGGGTGTCTGACGATAACATACTTCCCCTCTCCTGACACAGGCCAGACGACAGACCAGACACATGTCTTACACTGCAACCGTTGTCAGCACCACCCACCTGTTTGAGGACAGACCACCATGCAAGTCTTTGCTATGACATTTTGCCATTGGATGTTTTACCTCTGAGAGTGCAACACATGACTGGGATGGACATTATTGATCTTTGACTACTGATTTCCCCATGACAGAGGTGTCGATGGCACTGCTGATGCAATTGTTTGGCAGGAAGTGCTCCTCATTGTAGGGGACACACATGCACTTTGAAGGACTGTGGTATATTGAACACAGACACTTGACTATGCATGGCCAGAGCTGCAAAAACAAATTTAACATGAGTTGTTGGATTGCAGATACAATTCTGACGTTTTACAATGATCCCCCCTTGTGCAGCAGCAACTGACATGGACATTGTAGGTGGTACATTTTGCCACAGTTGTTTTTTCGCTGTGTTTTGACCATGGCTGTAACATGGCACCAACGATATTCGCATGTTTTTCTTACAACACAAGCATACAGGCCATGTATTTGTAATGTAGCCAACGATGGGATGCTCCTATTGTCTACGTCCACCTATTTTCCACCTGGACATGATCCCTATTTTTACTCCACAATGCTTTCACGCACAACAGCATCTTGGAATGATGTGTTCAGTGACCCAAGGGTGCTTACATGCATGTGTGTCATCACTATATCATGTTGCAATGTGGCTTGTGCTTGTGCAACTGACTGACTATGTTTCTGAGACACAACATGTGGACATATGGCTTCTGTGTGGATCCCTGTAATATGTTTGTCCATTATTTCCTTATTCATATGCTGCTTCTTGTGTTGGTTTACTGTGCATAAATGACAGTCAGCATGTCTGTACACACCTTGCATTTCCCATCCTCACGGTCATGATTATGGCTTGTGGTAGCGACACTCACATTGCCACATTATGTTTGGAGTGTGGCTGTGTGCCTGATCATAGGACTTCGTAACTTGAGAATTCCATGTATCCTGGTATATGTGACAAAGCACTGTTTCCCCAATACAACAGTGCATGTTGACCTTCTTGATGGTGTTATATGTGCATTTTTCGTCTGGTTGTTGGGTTGGTATTATGTCTGTGTTCATGTGCATGTGGTACCTGTTAGCAGATGCTTATTGTGATTTACATGATTGTTTGTGTCCACAGTGGTGTAGCGTGTAATGCAATATCAGGCATTGGGATGTGAGCGTCACCAATACTTTTATTGCATGTTTTTTGACATTCACAAACTTTGACCAAAATATCTTTTAGGAGTTAGTCTGACCCCTGTTTGGACATATGGATATTTTCTGAGGGACAGATGAGGTGTGTTGGGTCCTCAGCATGCAGCATCTACTCTGTACATGCACTCATATGTGGGTGACACATTTGCGACATTCAGCAGCAAGGGGGGGCTGGGGGGGTCTGGTGTGAGGTGCAGAGCATGCACCTGATGCCCATTCTATCTGTTGTCGCTAATTTGGTGTCAAGCAAGTGACCGTTGTGTAGGAGGTGGCTTTGTGACATGCTAATGGTTTTGAGCGCTTTCCAAAGGGATGCCGTCAGCCCTCATATTATGATGGCACTGTATACAGTATTTGTGATGTGCAAACCAAATAAAGTTATGTATTTAACCAACATTTGTCTCGTTTGCTGATTGCATTTCAGGTCTGTCACCATGATCAATGTGTGCCTTTGTATCTGTCATGGCTCCTTGTGAGGCCGGGAATCCATTTTCCTCCTGGCAATGTCACAGCATGTAGATGATGTTGTTGTTGTTGCTAGGTGATGGAGGGTTACATAACCTGTCGTAGGCCACATGGGGTGCTGGTGTGACTTGTTCACTGGTTGTTTGGGGTGCAAGCCATGTTTCACTTCACTATGTTCGTCCTCCATTATTTGAGCATACATCCCCTTTATGTGTTCCTGTGCTGTTCATGTACATGGGGCACATGTGCTCACATCCTTGTACAGTGCCAGCTCTGTATGTGACAGCCACATGGCACATCACTGTGTATGAACGCTTGACATACACACCATCCCTTTGCGATATTTGTGCTAGAATGTGCTCATTGTCGTGTTTTTGGTATTGGCTACAGTCATGTGTTTGAACTCTGTTGTATGCATGTCTTTTCCACACATGTCATCTTTTTTTGTTTATTCCACTGGGCTAAGTGGACCATGAGGTACCACCAGGTTCCTCACCTCTACACACACCCTTCCCTTTCATCACTGTAGAAAACGGTGCATCCTGTGTGCTGCCTAGCCATGACATTTGTTTTGTTATAGCCGCCTCACACTTTAGGGTCTTTACATCCCATTGCATGTGGGCCTTCATTTTTGCTGTGATTCAGGTGGTTTGTGTGCTACACCTGATTGCATGTTGAGCTGTCTCGTGTTCTTATCCAGATTATTCACCTGATCCAGGGAGCATCCTCTGATACCCTTGTGCGTAATTATTTCCTTGTTTTGCATGCTGTAGTCAGTGCAGGACATTTCATTGTGTTTGTGCAGGTGTCGGTGTTGCAAAATACAGAGAGCAATTAGATCTGTACATGGGGGATCAGCATGTGCATTTGCTCCAGATTTGTTTTTTCTGTGGTTGTTTGACTTGACAGCCAGCAGGCGTTTTGTGTACTGGCATGCAGTTTTTGGTTAAGCAGCCTTTGCTGATGACCTCACATGGGCGGTGTTGCTTACCGGTTTAGCCATTGCCATTTGTGCTATTGGTCGTCGTTGTGCTTACTGTCTACTCTGTTGGGTTTGTATGCTTGTCCTGCATATGTGCTTTTCATTCGTGTGACAGTCATATGTGTGCACATCGGTGGCATGACCACATTGTACCATTACCTTAGTTGTAAGACACCCTTCCGTCCATCCTTTCTCTGCCAGCTATGTGCCATCCTACCCTGATGTGCATGCTGCTGAACCACGTCGTGGACTACCACAAATTCGTGCATTGCATCTCAACCTGCTTGCCTCTCGTGTGTGTGCTCTGCCTAGCACTTGTACTCCACCATCATCCTGATATTTCACATATTCCTCTGTTTCTGCCTCCCCTGCTACACACATCTTCCCATCCTCTGTCACACACTGTCAGTATAGCATGTTACATTACCATCAATCTGTGCATGGATTTAGCTGCCGACGATATGTTTTTCACATTTTAGGGGTGTCACATGGCCTGCAGCTACTTACTGCAGCCCATCAACTTATGTCAGTCCTTCATTTACTTTGGTATTGTCTGTGGTCTCTGCTCTGTGCAGTGTTTGTGTTATGTGTGTGTTTGGCACATACCTCTGTTTGCATTCAAATTGGGAGATGTAACTGTTATCAGCTGAGCCTTTTGATTTCACCTATACATCCTTAGTGCATCTTCTGGCACACCTTTGATTCAGACAGCTTATGGGGTGCCTACGATAGTGGCCTGGGAGTGGACAGCCTTTCAACAGGGCCTCTGGGGTACACTTACATTTCCCGTTTGCTGACAGCGTATGTTTGTGATGTTACGTGTGCTGCACCATGAAAGGTGCAATGATATATGGCACAAGGGTGTAGTTGTCTTACTATGCCAGGAATGCTTGCTGTGCACTTGCTCACAGAGAGGGGACATACCTCAGCCACCCTTATTCACTGGAAAGAGCAAACCAGGACCCCTGCAACATCATTGGTGTATTCACCAGTTTTCAGCATTCATGACATAGGGGTGTGTGTATTTTCAACAGACCATGGATGCCATGGAGCTGTGTTAGTCCGGGGATTTCAGTCTCCAGAGGTAATAGGGCAGTTTAATCGATGATATTGACTCTGATTCCATGTTGATATGAGTCACCAGGTCCTGTCTACAGCCCCACCTTGGTATATAAATAAGGCCTGACCCAGGTCTGCCATTGCTGATTTCACAGCGACGGGCTGCAGGCAGGCCCAGACAAAGGATTGCAATATGAGATTAACTCTGACACCCTGTTGATATCAGTAACCAGGGGCTGTCTGCAGTCCCTCACTGCTACATCACGTATGCCAGACCTGTGTCAGCACACCTACTTTTTTTTTCCATACGTTACAATGCAGAGTGCTGCCAGCAGAAACAGTGCTGTGACCTTTCCCTGCCTCATAGGGCACCCTATATGCCGCACCCTCGGCCACTCTTTCAGCAACATTGTAGGGTGGCGTGGCAGACACTGCATTTAGAGATGTGTCCTCTGGGGTGACTTCAGGGGCACGTTATGTTACAGTGCTCTGAGAGTACATTTGCTAGAAACCGAGTATTGCACACATATGCAATAACACCCTCCTGAGGCAATCTTCCCCCTTACAGGTACTGCCCTCTGCCAGACATGTTCATTTGCCATTGTGGGGGATTGTACCCCTGATCCCTGCACCATTGCACAGCGATTGTGTTTGTGTGCTTGCAAATCAGCACACCACCATATGCCTGTCCAACATTATTATGCCTCCACAACCATTGCCACACACCCTTATGACCAGCACCACAACCCCTTATGCCACCAAGTTTTCCTATGCCTCAGCCAGCTGTCTTCAGTGTACAAACCCCTGCTCCCTGCAGTATTGGTCATTGTTCATACCATCATGCTGTGGCTCAGTTCTTCTGCTTTCCCATCATTGCGCGACTTATGCCTCCCAGTATTCGGAGCCCTCCAAAACCATTCGTGCGACGCTTTACGCACAGCAGCGCAAGCACTTCTGTCGGCCATGATTTGTGTGGCTGCGAAAATAATGACACAGACAACTGCTTTCAGTGTGCATTGGGGGGGATTGACCCCTGCTCCCTACATCATTGGTCAGCGTTCTAACCATCATGCTGTGGCTCAGTTCTTCTGCTTTCCCATCAGTGCGCGACTTATTCCTCCCAGTATTCGTAGCCCTCCAAAACCATTCGTGCGACGCTTTACGCACAGCAGCGCAAGCACTTCTGTCGGCCATGATTTGTGTGGCTGCGAAAATAATGACACAGACAACTGCTTTCAGTGTGCATTGGGGGGGATTGAACCCCTGTTCCCTACATCATTGGTCAGCGTTCTAACCATCATGCTGTGGCTCAGTTCTCCTGCTTTCCCATCAGTGCGCGACTTATTCCTCCCAGTATTCGGAGCCCTCCAAAACCATTCGTGCGACGCTTTACGCACAGCAGCGCAAGCACTTCTGTCGGCCATGATTTGTGTGGCTGCGAAAATAATGACACAGACAACTGCTTTCAGTGTGCATTGGGGGGGATTGAACCCCTGTTCCCTACATCATTGGTCAGCGTTCTAACCATCATGCTGTGGCTCAGTTCTTCTGCTTTCCCATCAGTGCGCGACTTATTCCTCCCAGTATTCGGAGCCCTCCAAAACCATTCGTGCGACGCTTTACGCACAGCAGCGCAAGCACTTCTGTCGGCCATGATTTGTGTGGCTGCGAAAATAATGACACAGACAACTGCTTTCAGTGTGCACTGGGGGGATTGAACCCCTGCTCCCTACTTCATTGGTCAGTGTCTTCACCTTTGTGCTGTGGCTCTGTTCTTGTCTTTGCACTTCGGCGCACCGCATTCTGCCTCCCAGATTTTGACTGCCTCCTAAAATATATTCCTCCCCATAATAGGTACTGCCTGAGACAGCCTTGTTCATTGTGCACAGTGGGGGTTTGAACCCATGGCCCTTGCACCATTGCTCAGTGTCTTCACCGTTGTACTACAGCTGTGTTCTTTTGTGTGGCCAGCAGCGCGCCACTTGGCCTTCTGACGCGCTAATGTGGACCCCGCACACTTGCGCCCCACGCATATGTGCGATCGCTTTATCCCGTTTCATTTTCCTTTTTCTGCCTGGCCCGCCCACTCCTTATATGGCACACGCACACTAACGGGGACCCGCACAGCAACGGTGTTTAGTAAACATCCCCCTTAGGGGTATGTTTACTAAACTCCGTTGCTGTGCGGGTTCCCGTTAGTGTGCTGGTGCCATATAAGGAGTGGGCGGGCCAGGCAGAAAAAAGAAAAAAAACGGACCATACGTGTGTGCGTCGCGCTAATGTGCGGGGCCCACATTAGCGCGTGGAAAGGCTAAGTGGGGTGCTGCTGCATAACCAAGCAACAGAGCTGTAGTACAACGGTGAAGACATTGATGTATGGTGCAGGGGCCAGGGGTTCAAACCCCCATTGCACCCAACAAAAAAGACCAGCTGAGGCATCAACTTTTATGGGCAAAAGTGGTGTAGGAGGCATATTGATTATGGGCGGCAGAAGGCGGCGCACTTATTTTTTTAAACGGAATGAGGCGGCGCACTGTTTATTGTGGGCGGCAGATGGCGGCGCGCTGTTAAGGTTGGGCGGCAGAGGGCGGCGCGCTGTTAAGGTTGGGCGGCAGAGGGCGGCGTGCTGATAAAATTGGGCAACAGAAGGCGGCGAGCCGGTGGGCAGAAGGCGGCGTGCTGATGTGTGAGGGGGCAGCCCAATAGTGGGAGGGATAAGTGGCGCGCTGATGTGCAAGTAACAGGAATGGAGCCATAGCACAATTGTTAAGACACTGACCACATGCGCAGGCATCATGGGTTCAATTCCCCACAGTGGCCATTGAAGACAGCTGGCTGAGGCAGTATTTTAAGGGGCATGCCCATGTTGGGCACTGTTAATGTTACTCGCCAGAAGGCGGCGTGCTGTTAATTGTAATTTTGTGTGCCACAAGACGGCGCGCCGATGGCTACAAGGCTGCGTGCTGTTGCTCAAACATGGGAACGGAGCCACAGCACAATGGTGAAGACACTGAGCAATGGTGCATGGGCCATGGGTTCAATCCCTCACAATGCCCAGAGAAAAAGGCTAGCTGAGGCAGTCTTTTTTATGTTGGGGAGAGCTGTAGGAGGCTGTTTAATTTTATTTTGTGATAACTACTAGCAAACGCACTCTCACAGCATATTAATATAGGGCTGCCCATAAGGCACATGTTACAGTGCACCATCCGCCAAGGCACCCTAGAATGTCCCCTATAGGGCAGCATGTATGTTGCGACACAGGATAATGTATGGTGCACCCTATATGGATGGCAACCATACAGTGCCCTGTAGGGCGCCCCATGAAGCACCCTCAGAGGCACCTTATGGGTACAGTACACTGAGGGTGTTATTGCTGGCATCAACATATGTACAGTAAATTTAAAAAATTGCTTTGAACACCTGTCTCACAGAACCCCACTGTGGGTTTGAACCCATAACCTCTGGCTGCACACACAGTGACATAACCATTGGGCTACAGCTCCATAGCTGTAAGGAAGCCCCTGGCTGGCTGCAGATAGCCTGCACGTCACCTCACAGACAGTCTGCCAGTGTAAACAGGATAGGGTTAGGCCACACATACCCATGATGCACTGCACATGCAAATTAGCTGTCCACAGATGGACACAAGATGGGGAATGCACCCCCACAGCACCTCGGCCCTGGTGGGGGACGTGACCGGGTGCACCCACACAGCAACTCGGCCTGGTAGGGGGCACTGATCGGGTGTTTTACTGGCACAAAGTAGCTACACACCGTTACATCGTGCAGGTTCTGGGCTCACCCTGAGTGTGCAATGAGGCGCCCAGGACCAGGTCCACATCACCTTGCATGGCTGATGGAGGCTAAGTGGGAGTTTCAAAGCAGTGTTAATGTGTAAGATAGCTAGTTCATGCACAAACACCATGGATATCCCAGTCAGGCACAGCCCCCACTGGGGCCTGCTGCCCGCCCCCCTCCCAAAGCAAACAAGGTCCCCCATCAAGAGATCCACACTCTACATCCCTGCAAAGATGGCAGAAGAGGGCAACATCAATCCCAGTCCTGCTGAGGTACAAACACCACCCCCCCCTCCCCAAGCTCCATACACAGGCATATTACTATAGCAGACAGACATAGGACCAGGTGAAGGTAAGCTGCACCCCACCAACAGATATTCCTCTGCAGCAAGCCAACAGCCACTGCACCCTGCAAGCCATTCTAGCAAGACACATACCAGCTACAGACAGTCTGCTGGTTAGTCCATGTTCCCAATGGAGACACATGCATCCAGAACTGGTCTGCCAACATACACAGCAAGCAGATAACTCAGTGACTGGGCCCCAAATAGAAACCCATATCTATCACATGAGAGAAATACTGTATAGCACTATGGGGGTGCCTAACCATGCTGTGGTCACTGCACAGTCAGGGTGAGCGTGATCTCCCAGAAGGACATGCTTTGGCCACACTGTCTGTGTAGGTGGTGGCCGGACACTACAATGTCCCTGCCAGTGCCCTATGCCCGGTGCAGATGCATCCTGGCCACGCCACCCTGTCCTGGCTATACCCATGGTACCTTGCACCTCATTATGCACATTGGCAGGCCAATACTGGCAACAGTGCTGGCAGTGTGGGCTGTGGAAGGGGCTTGCAGCCAACACCCACTGTATAGACAGACACACACTTCCACACCTATGCCATCATGGTGCTACTACTGAGGAGGTAATTAGGCTTGCCTACCAAACCGGTCCTGAGCACGGCAAGGCATGGATATGGTACGCAGTACAGCTGGGGGTCACTCCCCAGGGTGGTAAACACCATCAGAGGCCAGGCCTGGAGCACGCACCGCAAACACCTAACAGATTGTTTGGATGGGGTCAACTAGCAGTATGTGTGTAACGTATGGATATCTAGCTGCCTGTGCTCCTAGCAAACGTCTCAGAGCTGTGTACCATATACCTCAGGTGTAGGGTGACATTGGTAAGTTATGCAAGTGCTAGTTTTGGGAGATGCATGCAGGGTCCAATGCTCTGCCTCTCCAGGTGACATTGGCCAATGAGGCCTGTGGGTGTGGGTGTGTCTGCCCTTGATGGCTGCTGCATTACGGCACAGATTCCCAACTCCAGTCCAGGTTTGCATCACACTGTTCTGGTTTTCCTGCTGTCCCTCATGGATATGCATGAGCTACATCACAGGCATTTGTATGAGTGGCATCATGGAACCTGACTGGTGTGTGCCCCACCAGGACTGCATTTGGGTGATTCTGCTCTGGGTACTGGCCCTGTTCATGGTGTATGTGCTCAGTGGGGTAAAAGATAGACGTATTGCCAGTGCATATGTCCTCGCCAGGAAAGGTGTGCCCTTACTATCACTGTTTCATTGGGGGAAAAATATGTGGGCAAGATTGCCAGTTGCCCCAGTTGGACTTTGAACCTGTGGCCTTCTGCTCTTGCATGCAGTGTCTGCGTGCACTGCACCACCATGTAGCCACAGATTGGGAGGATTCCCTGGAATGTCCATGACTGTGGATCCGGCAGGGCCTGTCTGTTGCAGTCTGTTGCAGTGGACGGTGGTAGCCTGCACATGGCTAGGCCTCTGTCTTCTGTCGCTAGCAGCCACTGCCCCCTGCACCACATGTACTCGTCTGCCAACATGCTGGCATGAGCTTCTCCCAAACAATGCAGGTGACCTGATTGGAATGTGGCAGTACGGGACTGCATTTGGGGGTACCTGGCTGTGGGTAATGCCCATTGTTGTGGTGTGTGTGCGTTGTTGGGTAAAATATGGGTGTTTTTCCCATGCTTATGTCCCCTACAATACAGGGGTGTCTGCGCTATCTGTGTTTAGTGGTGGGTAAAATATAGGGATTAGGCTGGCAAGTGCCCCAGCTGGGCTTTGAACCTATGACTCTCTGGTCCTAAAGGTACTGACTCTGTCTGCTGCACCACACTACAGCCACAGAGACAGTGCAGCCCCTGGAGGTACTAAGCCTGGCTGGATGGAGTCATAAACCCTGCTCTACGCAATTTTACTGTGGGCATATGCACCCTGTCTGGTGACAAACGTGCACATAAACCCCAGAAATGACCACGGGAAATGGGGGACAAAATATCACCGCGCTGGGCAACAGTGATATTAATGGGCAACCATAGCAAACACTCCCAGGAAAGCTCCAAACAGAGGAAATGTTTTTTGGAAGAGTCTCCGCTTCGTAAACCCTTCCAAAATTCATTTCTTTTTTCTGTAGCTTTGCTGGGTGTGTTTTCTGTATTTGCCCATCACTATAACTGTTACCCAGTGAATTACTATTTTTAATAGTTCTGTTGTGGTCATTTTCTATTTTTATTTGCACTTTTGTGCTGTGCACATGTAGCACACTGCTCACGTTTTGCTGGTTTCCCCGGTTTTCCTGTACATTGCTGACGGAAATGGTTTCTCTTCCCTTTAAATGCTTTCTACCGTGAGTGTTTCACTCGCGGTAGTTTTTACATGCAAATTCGGGCCTGATACTGTGCGGGGAGCCTCTCCCCTCCCACTCCCCACCCATTGACCCCGTCCCTCCGCCCCTCCGGAGCCTTCCTCCGCCCTCCTTTTCGCCGTTCCACACCTCTATCGGACATTTGCGGGCCCGCACTTGTACGGGGCCCCCCCCCCCCCCGCTTTAGTTGTGCCCGCGTACTTGTTGCGGGGGTTGACACGCACCGTCGTGCAGGGTGTTTAACAACCGCGTTTATGCGCAGTTTTCAATGCCGCAGTTGCCCGAGTGCCGCTATTTTTGCGGACGGCGCAAATTTGCGGACCTTTGAGTAAACATGCCCCTTATTCAGCAAAAAGGGGTAGGGGGAGGAGAAGATTGGCTGGTTGCCTCAGACTGTAGCCCCTCTGCAATTGGTCTATAAAACCATCCTTGATTTTATTTTAAAATTAGGGCAGTTCAGTTGCCCTGGTCAGCTTCTGGCTAAGGAAGGCATCAATGAAGAGGCTGCTCTCTAGCTTTTGGATCACGAAACAAACTTTAGAATTTGGGCTTCAGTTTGCATCCTCCTAGAGTTCGCAATCCGTAGGGACTCAGACTTAAAAAAAAGACAGAAAGGATTTAATTCTGTCTGTCCCCATCTCTGGCGTCAGAATTCAGAGCGGCAAAAGATTCTGCATCTTGTTGACAACCAAAATTACAATCCAAACCGTGAGATTCTCATCATCAAGTAAATTAAAGAAAGCGAGGATTTTTCACAGGATTTAGATGGAGCTAGACCTCGCATCTGGATCCTAACAATTTATAGTTTATAACATTTCACAAATAATCACTGGGATTTAAAGTTAACAAATTGACTATTTTAGCTTGGGTTAGAAACCCAAACAAACACTGGCCTTGATTACTCTTGTCAGCCAGCAGTAGTAAATTGTTAATTTACATATTTTACAGGTTTCCCTTAAATATTGCCGCGGATTTATTTTGGATGATATTATTCAATGGTTTCTATTTCTGTATTTGAGTTGCTTTGGTAAGTATTGTATTTTTTGTGAGTTGTTTCTTGTTCACATATTGTTTTTACATTTATTCTGACACAGTGCATTACACAGAACAATACACCAAATTAATGACATGCAAAGAAGGCAATTATCACACCGACTTAATAATGAGCATCCTTAACAAACCATGGGAGTTATTTCAAAAATTGTTTGCATTCTTCACCAAAGAACATGGCCCTTCGCGCAATGAGGAAGAATAGTGATTGACCCACTTCTTACATAGCGGACTCCCTCCAAACTTAAAAATTCAAGCTCAAACCCAGACCAATATGCCATCACTTCGCAATAGACAAAACACACATCCACGATCCCCCCTCTCGGGCTACCTTTGGTGATTCATTCCATGTGCCTTCACTAGAATACATGGGGAAGATAATAATGGAGTATGAACACAACCATGTCACCCCTAGACTCTTGCCTGGTCTCGCTGGATTAAGATCATGATTCAGCACCTCTGCCCTATTCTACAGAACATCATGTAGCTCTCTCTCGGTCATGGATGTGCTGACTTTAACCACTACTCAAATATGCCCAACAGTTTGAGCCAGTTCCTTTTAAAAAATACACTTGCTGTGACCCCAAGGATCCAAACAGGATGACATTCGATAACCATTCTCCAAACCTGGCCAAAACCAACACTGCTTCAAACCCCAACACAGTGTGGAACACACTTTTCACCTCACTCCTTAGACAACCTTCTGTTAGGGTCTAGATAAAATTAAAAGTGGCTTTCTTTCTTCTCCATATTTCAAGGATATCCACAGCCAGCCTTCGATTCAATTAAACAATATCATACTGAGATGGCTACAGGAAAAACTGGGCTCCATGGCACTTCCCCTGAAATGGTTCAGGGCCCGTTTCTGACATAATAGATCATCCACAAGGCTTCCCAAGCAAGGATCGGCTCCTCCTCAGCCATCATCTGTAATATATTACATTCCAGTCGGCCATAATCTCTACACAGATACAATTATAAAATTTATGCTGACTGGCACCATCATCGGTCTTTTTGCCCTCTTTTAATGTAGGTCAACCCGATCGTCTCTAATCAAAGGGACATCGTTGAAAGCAATGGCGGACTGGCTAGGTAACAACAAAACCTTAATATAAACTACAAGGACAAATGAAGCGCTCTTTGTGATCAGGAACAAACCCATCCTTTTACCACCCACTGGCGGTCCCCTCAAATTCCTGCATAGAACGATTAATAAGAGTTAACAAGAATATGTAACTGGATTGGAAACTCACTCATTTCACAACTACATACATTTCCAGATCCACAAAACGCAGAGAAGTACTTCAACGCCTACAATATAGTGCTAAGCTCAAACCACTTTTGCACAGGGTCCGGGGTCAGGCACCATGATCTATACCAATACTAGACATTATGGTCAATGTGATATGACCAAGGAATCCCAAAACAAGCCACGTTTCGGTTACAACTAGTACAGAACCACACCTTGCTCCAATAATGAACACGACATGGCGGGAAAAAAAAAGCCAATGATCATATTACTCCAACTTTG